>CM059584.1:42637500-45137500 GCA_030407085.1 Trichopria drosophilae | reverse complement strand
ATGGCAAGAAACATTAAAATTAAAATCAAGATAGATGCCTTTTGCGCAATAAGCTCAAAAATATATGCCCAATTTAAAGCGTCGTAATTTTGATAATTTATTAGATAACAATTATACTGAATTTGAAATATGTCATGAATAATTAGTGAATCATAAAACAAAAAAGAAACAACGATAAATAACTTTAGAATTGATTGAAATTTAAAATTATAGAAGTTGACGGTTTGCTATTGTTTAGAATTTGTTATTGAGATATTGTCTATATATATTTTCCAATCGCTGAGTTTTTTGCATAATTCCGAATCCGTGGGCGGAATTAGCAACTTTGTATTGGATATTTGATGTTATCCATATACTAGAACAATGTGAATTTTCGATACTTATCATTCCTTTGTTCATTTTTAGTTGTTGGTATTTTAATAATACTCTTATGTTTTAAAAGTGAAATAAAGTTATGACCATTATCAGATATAAGTTTATCTCCTAGCTTCGTAGTCAGTCATATTACGTCTGTACGCATTTTCTTTACTACTACGTGAAAACTGAAAATATCTACTTAAATCCAAATACATAAAAAATGGAAATTACTATTCTATTGCGACAATTTAAAAGACGGTACTATCGAAAGAAAAGAATTATATGAAGATTAAAGTGTTTGATGCATCTTTTTCTAGTAAAGTGATGTAATAATACTTGCATCAACTGCTATTCAACATTTACATTATTAGCTGGTATTTTAAAAAAAAGATTGTAATGAACATTTGTACACAGCATTTATAACCATTTCTTTCTTATTTAAAAGTATCATTTGATTAGTAATGTTCAACACGTCGTTGTTAAAATTAGGCTATTAATTACGTATTTTAATTGCTGTAAAACTTATGAAGTTAACACCAACTTTTTTCCATATTTTTGGGTTTAACAGAAATGTGCTAAAAAATAAGTGGCAGAACATTTTTTGTAATCCTTAAGACCCTCTAAAGGGTCATCAAAAGTCATGGATACACTGGAAAATAGAGCAGATACCAAGGCAGATACAAACGTACAGAAATTGCTAGAACACGGCTGGTTAGCAGGTCGGATAGTTTAATTTTGTTGATTATGTCATGATATTTGCTCGTCGCTTGAGTCAACGTCGCGTTGTTAGCTGCTTGACTACCTTTACAGCATTCGCTTAATTTGCCGGGTATATCCGGCAAACTGAATCGCGTCGTTCCTTACATAAAAACAAAATATAAAATACTTTTAGTCTATAATGACGATTACAATTAAATGATTTAAACGCAATGAACTTTAATTTTGGAGTTCTGTTTCTTACGAATTCATCGTACCTGAACTTTTGGAATCAATTTCTGGTGGACAAAATAGACGTGAAAAGAGAATTGCGAAGCGAAGGGAAAGTTGCTAGATGGCAGATTGGCATCAATGGAGACAAATTGAGTTGGCCGGTGATCAATGAAGCTCGCAGTCCGTGACGCAAAGTTACGCCTCCGTGCGTAACATTTCGCCCTTTTGGTGTTTTTTATTCAAGCTTTATTATTTCGGATAACGGATTCCTATAAAAAAAAACGAAACTGCCTCGATGTCAATTTTCGAAGTATCAATCTAGTTTGACTGGAGAATTGCCGAATTTTGCTATTGCATTGTGGACAATAATATTATAACAATGATATACTATCGTTTGATATTCAGTCAAGTCTTCTACCTATAGATGACCAACAACACAGTTTATTTCTAGGAATGTACCATTGACTATCCCTCACAGTTGTCTTGAAGAGTCGATAGGTGTGATAAAAGTAGTTTTTTGGGGTTTTATTTGTACTCACTTCAGGGTCAAAAACATGACAACCCCGAATTCGTAGCTGATCAGCTTTTCGAAATATCATTAAAAAAGTCATTTTAATAACATCTGTAACGGTATAAGCTCAAAATATTTATGAATATTTCTTGCATAAATACCTATTGAGTATCTTGTTGCACGTGTGGATGCATGCGTACGTGTTTGTGGGTGTATGTGCCTAAACTCGCACAATACCACATTCGCTTTTCCCAGGAACACGAACCTGGATGTAGTGGTATATCAATTCATATGTTTTGTTGCATTTTTCAATTTTGAAATTTTTTGTTAGATTTTGTTTTTACGTATGTTTTATTTTTACATTTTCGTACATGGCAGATTAAAACGAAGATTAATTTTCTTAAATACGGAACGACGAAAAGGCAACAACTGCCTTTTTAAGTCTTAAATCTTCCAAACTTTCCATTTCTTCTTTTTAAAGATAATTTTCTTCCCGCGAGGTGCACAAATCATTTTTTATTTTCTTCGTGGCAACATCTGATAAAAGGTATTATGTGATACAACAATTTTTAAAAAATTCGTTCATTACCTATTTCGTTCGTGCGGTGCGTACATCAATATTAGTACAAATGCTACTTTACATTACTTTAAATCGCTTCCGATCGAAATAATTGCCAATCACTTCCTTTTTCGCCAAGCGCTTAGAAAACATGTCGCGTAAGTATTGAGACGAATTAACACTTCCGAGATAGTTTATCCAATATCAGATGTAAAACTTGGATAACATCACCTCACCACTTATAAGGCATCGCTAAAGCGATGTTTCATATAATTTCGAGACACCTGCGCAGACAGGAGTCCTATGAGCATTTTGCACTTCTGCAGAAAGAAAGAAATAAACATTCAATCGTGTTTTTAGAACCTGTGGAAACACAAAACACATAAACACAGAAGTTTTATTGACATTATTTTCAACTCCATTATTACATGCAACGATGTACTTCGAAGAGAGATTCGTCGGAAACTGTCAAAAATACAAAGTTTAGCAGCCACGTTATAAACGGTTGAATCAAGGCAAAGTAAACGAGATTTTTTTCAGTTTTTAATGAACATCTCTTCCAAGAAGAAAATATCAATAAAGATTCTGTGTTCATGTGTTTTGTGTTTCCACAAGTTCTAGGGTTGATTCTTACTTTCTGCAGCAGTTCCAAGTGCTCACCGCACTCCTGTTGGCTCATCCGCCTTTGTTGCCACCTTAAAAAAAAATGGTTGTCCAATAAGTGTCTCTGAAATGTTCCTACAGACATGTCGTATAAGTATACCTAGTGAGACAAATAGACACATCCGAGATACTTCATCCATTACTACATGAGGGACTTGGCAAACATGTCAATGCTTCCTAACGTAACATTTCATATGCTTTCAGAACACCTACAGAAGGTCTCCTGCACACTTCTGGGATGTTTCCAGGAAACCTCTCGGACACTTTCGAAACACATCCAGAATTCTTCTGGAATACATTTAGGACAATACCGAAATATTTTCAGAACACTTTCGGGTCACGATGAATGCTTCACAGAATATTTTCCTGTACGAGGAAAGTCCATTGGTATTTCCTGCCCAGGTGAAAAAGTTTACGACACATGGAGAACGACGATGGCGTCGACAATGACAAAACTACCAACAACAATGATTACGACAAAGGTGGAAGAGACAACGATAACGATAAAACCAACAGGAGTACGGTAAGTTGAAACTTTTACAAATAGTACCGTGAAAACAATAATCATTGTAACCTGTAGAAACACAATACACCTAAACAGAAAAGTTTTATTGACATTTCTTTTTAACTGAAATTACATATTTTCTGTTTTCACACGCTCTAATAACATGATTGAATTTTTTATTCGTACTTTCTGCAGAAGTTTCAAGTGTTGACTAGTCACTGTTGGTTGTATCGTCGTCCTTGTCTCCTCTGTCTTTGCCGTCCCCATCGTTCTCCTTGTGTCACAGATTTTTTCACCTGGACATGGAATACATTTGACTTGCTTCGAACAGGAAAATATTCGGTGAATAACTTTTTGTGCAATTGTTTTAGGACAAATCGGTTGAGATCATATTCTACACATCATAAACCATCAAAAAATGCAAATACAAGCGATGTTTTGGTCAAAATAGAAGATAACCTCCCCTTAATTCAATTTTGAAAACTTGCTCCGTTTAGCCGAGCTTAGAGTTCCTAGAGTTCTAAGAGAAGGAGTTTTACTTTTCATATAGAGGACATTAGAATAATGCATTCCACCTAGAAAATAAAATAAGCTAAGCTACGAAATTACCTATTTTTTCTTTTGATCCCATCGTCGACAACAATTATAATCAATGATACAAAAGCATGCCGATAATCAAACAAGACTCCTCGTTACACGATCCTCGGTGTCAGTGACATCCCGCTACAGAGCTTTATATAGGCTATGCAGCCTCAGATAGACTCATCCAAGAGGGTGGAAAATGTAGTTTACTTTGATTTCGGCGCGATTCGCAAATTGCAGCCGACGGGACTTATCCGACCGAAAGTCTCTCTATTCGGCTTACGGAGCGCTATCGGTATGCGGAAGAGACAGCGATAGCGCCTATTGAGGAGCAGTGTGTAAATGCAGACTGCCGGCTTTTAGTTGATTAACGCATCGTGCCGAGTCTCTGACGGAATCTTGCGCTGTCTCGAGTACAATGAAAATAGCTTCCATGCACCACTGCCGCGGAAAGACGGATTACTCGAGATTATCGACTTTCGACCCGCTTTATCTCCGGCGTCTCTGCCAGGATTAAGAAAGGGCGGAAGTGGCCTTGCCTTCGGATGAAAAGAACTCCTTGCATTTCCCCTGACGTATCCGATTTTCACAAAAATTCCACATTTTTGCATTTTAAGTACAAAAGTAAACACAACTTGATCCTTTCACTACACAAACAGGTCAAGATGGTTCCTGGTTACAGGTGAATTTTCGTACGGTGAAGGTCTGTGAACGTGAAGAACGAAAATGAACCCTGTTTTGCCCAAACTGACAGAAGCAAGTACGTCAATTTCAGCTCAGATTTTCGGGGAAAAAGAATTTCAACAAATTGTTTAAACACACTGAGAGAACTGTACGTTTGTGCCTACTATACCGCGCTAGACTATATTGAATATTTGGAATAAACGAGCTATTTTAAATATTAACATACGAAATTTGACATAGAATTTACTACGAATAAGATTCAATTTTGCGTGAAATATGTGTTATATTTACGGCTAATCTTAAATCTTTACGGTAAAATTCCATATATTCACTACAAACATAAGATGTAATTTTTGCTTATCATTATTTAACTCATTGTAATAACCTCCTCGTCATTGACGTCCTTCGTAAATAATTCTGACATTGCTCCGTTTATTCTAATCATTCTCGTCGTTGTCACCGTCGACATAGGCGGCATACTCGTCATCGCCAGACGTTGTTGTCGTCGTCGTCATCCATGTTGATTAGTGAACGTCGACATTTCCAAAAGGTTATTTCCTATACAGAATGACATTCTTCCTATTCAAGGATATACCACAATAGGTATGTTTGATAAACTTATGGCATGTTGGGAATGCTTAAGAATTCGGTATATTTGTGGTGAACAATACGTAACATTAACGCAAAAATCTAAATTCTGGAGCTTTGTGGTAAACCTAGTATATTACTGATAAACATACATTTCTTTCAATGTATCTTTCCTACTATTTTCAACTATGCTCTATCGATTTCCGACGAGAAATTCCTAGGTGATCAGGAAGCCAGTTGACGCTCTTCTAAAATGACGATAAAAACTAGAAGCAAGTGCTTTTTCGTTTTGAGTAGCACTGTCCAAAAATGATAGACAGAAAATCGAAACTGCTCCTATTTCATTTTTATGGATCAAAAACAAATAAGGAATTAATTTTGTTAAACGTTTTAATTAAAATAAACATATTTAGCCTCATTAATTCGACAGTATGTAAGTTTTTTTCTTTTTTTTCTTTTATTTATTTAGGGTCGCATCGACGACTAGGCCATTAGCGACTACAATTGAGAAGAAATTATTTATACAGAGCATAGTTCACAACATGATTATTTACAATAAACTTCTTATCCCCGCACTATTCAGGAATAGCACTGTTTTTTTAATTCTTTCAGGTGTACCTAGAGCTAGACTTATGTTTGAAGGTAATTTGTGGCATCTTCTTTCTTCTGTGTATTTTTTACAGCTAATAAGGATGTGTTCTACTGTCAGAGGTGTGTCACATGAGAGACACGTAGGTGGGGGTAGTTTGGAAAGTAAATGTTCACGTGTTAACCTTGTGTGCCCTATGCGAAGACGAGTAATGCTTACTTGCTCTGATCTCGAAAGTTTTTTATATTTTGCTCCAACGTAGATGTTGTCCCTTAGGGTGTGTAGGAAGGTTTTCTTGCCTGACAACCATTTCTCGTTCCAGTTTTTTATTATGGAGTTCTTCAATTGTTGTTGTGCAAACATTAGTGGAACTAGCGTGTCTTCTTGCATATGTTCCGTTCTTATAACATCTTTTGCCTCAGCTCTAGCTGTTAAAGCTTCTTGCATGTTTGGTTTGGGAGGTTCTTTTAATACAATCTGTTTTATATTACAGGCGATTATTTTATATTGTATATTTTGAATAAGTGTATCTTTTTTTTAGGGATTTCTGATTTCGGATAAAATATATTTTGACCCAGTCATTACATCAAATTTATGATGGCTTGATATTTCTATCAAGTCGAGAGCTTTTAACAGTGCAAATTGTTCTGCAGTTTTCTGATTTAATTTCTGACGTATGTGAAATTTGTAGGATTTTTCGGGGAAATTTACTGCAATGCCTATGTCAGTTTTCTAAAAATACTTTAAATCAATTGTTACTATTTGAAAAAAATATACTATTATTATAATTGCTGCTACTTTCAGTTTACAAGAATCTAACCAAAATAGTTTAAAATTTCTTTGCGCGTGCTTTCATACCATTTACTTAGAAAATAAATTAGAGAAAAGAAGTTTTATAAGTACAGAAATATTAATGAATCTTCATTTATATTATTCTAAATACTACAACTTATTTAATTAGAAAATACAAAAAGAAATATATATTTACAACCAAAAAAATGTGCAGTTGTGTAAAATTAAGGAATTTTCATTTATAAAAGCTCATATTCTGTCCGAGACTGTCCGTTCCAAGAAGACAGTCTTCCCATTTAGTTTTATAAAGCGGTCGAAAACAAATTAAGCTGTTATTAATTATAAATATCATGAGGAAATAAAAAATTATTAATAATAATATTCATTGTGTTATATAATAATGTTCTGGCTGGCATGCGCTGAAGGTCGCAGTTTTGAAGATGATCATTTTTGTTTTTTTCTATTGTCAATTAAATAGCTAGGTCTACCAAACCATATGCTCAATCGATGAGTACATGAGCCAAAGGCCGCAAGTTCGAAGCCACTAGTTTTCTATTCAAATGGTTTTCAATTTTGCGAGACTATCCAGAATTTGGAAAGTTGTGCATTATGTATTATCCGCGAAAAAATCGTCGGCTGCACATACACTCGGCGAATCGAAGATCAAATTGTATATCCGAAACGTTTTACAGAACAGAATTTGAATACTCGCATTTCGGTAAACGAGTTGTAAAATTTATGCCCTGGAAATAGGATTTCACGAGATATTGATAATTTACATTTTACCTCCAACTTCGAGAAGGTTCGATTTGCCTTAGAATTTACCTGGTATGTTTGGGATTAGGTTTGTACGCAATATAAAATGATTGTGATATTGAGGAATTTAAGCGTAGAAAAAATTTACTGGAAAATAAAAATATTGCAGGAATAAAATACTGATTCCAGTGCAGAATATCGAAAATTGGTATGTTTTATTATATGAATCAATACAAATTCTTCCTTTAAATTATTTTTCTTTCAAACCTTCAGATGGTACACGCTTTCAAACTTAAATTAGCGGCTATTTGCGATATTTGATTTTATTATGATCATGAATATAATTACAAAATCCGACACTGAACCATGCATATATCCGTCCTATTATCACGAAATAACCTTCTAGATGCTATTTTAAAAAATATAAAACTTACATCATAATATTTTTAACAAAAAATGGAGAATTATATATTCTGTATAAAAAGGGAAATCCTTTTTTTGATATGATCGGAAATACCGTAATAGAAGACTGAACATCGTCTTATCATGCAAAGTTTTGGGTTGTTATACCGTTACATTTTCACAGCAGTAAATTTTGTTTTTCTAAAAAAATTAAGCATCCTTTCGCCATTTTTAAAAAAAAGTTGACATTAATATTGCCACTCGAGACTTGAAAGGAAGCGGAATTTTACAAGGGAAATGACCATTTCTTATCTGCTTTTTTAAATCAAGCGATCATGCTACAAAATTATAATGTCCACAAATATTTGCATCTTTTCTAGGTAGTTTCCGGTGAGTAACGAATGATGTGCTTGAAAACCTGTTGAATATTTTTCATAAAAGTCAGAGAACTTTAAAATAGTCGGCTGATTATTGGTACATAATTCTCCTCAAGACCAACAGTCTTAACCCCTTCGCTGTGAGGAGAAAAATCTGAAATGTGGGTAAAAAATGTTAAGAATTTTTTAAGCTACCAAAATTTGTGTGATTGGGTAAACTTGGGTTTTCGGGATCGCTGATTACGAATATGAAGTCCATTTTTGTAAATTCAAAATGGGGGATCCAATATGGCGAACATATTTTTTTGAAATTCTTGGATTCCGTTAAAACCTGATACGTGTTGAAATTGTTTCAAAAATAAGTTTATTTGACATTTCATGTCCTGTGTTACGATAATATATTCACATTTACAGATAATTTAACAGGGATTTTCAATTTTTTCAAAACACTAAGAATATACATGAGCGTCATTGTCCATTGATCGCTATTGTTTCAGTTGTAAAGATAGAAGCCTATTTATGAATACACCTTTAAGTGAAAAGTTTAATTTGTTACAAATGCATGGTTCCAACTGCATTTAAAATGTTGCTAACGCCCATGAAAATGGCCGCATCATTTCTGAAATCAATTATTTCTATAACTATTCTAACTCGTTTTCCTGAAATAAAATTCATAGCTACGTTTATGGGGCTGGTTTCATATTTATGTAAATACATGTTATGTATATTTTGTCTGTCCATTAAGTTTAATATCGGCATTATCTCAAAAATGCAACTGAACAGAATCCTTTTGATCATGTTGACTTTTACTGATTTAAATATCTAATGATTCACTGATTCGAAGGTAAATTTGTATTGTACAGTACTTATGCTAATAGTGTTTACTTCTATCGGCAAATAATTAAGTTTTGCTTCACCGATAGGAAGATTGATAGGCATGCTGATCCTGGATATCATTGCTATTCTTTCTAGAGCTTCAATCGCCTTTTTTACGTGGGAAATAACATAAAATAGCGTAGTCTGTAAGGGACGCTTTAGGACGTTATTACAATGAAATTAGGGTGCTCGGATCGACTGCCCACCAAGTTCTTCTTAGGAATTTTATGATATTCATCGCTTTTAAATATTTCTTTTTAATAGTGTTGATATGCTGTTGAAACAGTCTGTAATTAAGATTTATTTCATGATAATCAACACTCTCGCTGGATTCGATTTGGACATTTCCTATTTTAATTTTTGTCTTTTGGAGCGCAATGCCTTGCTTATTAAAATCAATTGATTTTTGAGGTGGGAACTCAAATCATATTTCTAATAATATCACTTGCGAGATTATAGCCCCCTTCTTCAGGTTTTTTGTTATTGACGTGATGGATAAGGTAAATAAGTGATGACTGAGAGCTTCTCATTGAAGAACCCCCCCCCCCTTGCAAACACTTATGTAATGTGTGTAAGTATCTTTCGTTTTATGCACATGTCCTTCATATGTGAAAAATTTGATAAGTTGCATCAAGTTACAATTCATTTCAGCTAGACTATTTAATAGTATTACGCTATTCTTATTATCGAAGGTACTAGTTCCGTTCATCATTTGTTTCAAAACTTGTGCAATGTATAGATTTCCATGGTGGCTCCCTACATATCGGCAATAAGTGGGACATATTCGCCTTTATGCTTGACGACTTCTTGCCGGCTTTTTGTTATTGGGTAGCACCTTCTTTACTATATAGAGATAATTTTTTTGTATTTTAGACAGCACGACTTTTCGGCAGTACCAATAATATTATTAACTTACATACGTTATCACCTCATTACCAAGTCTCGACCAAGCACATACCCGCAGTCCCACATCATTTGTTGTCTTGTTAGGGCGAATAATTTTCATTGCATAATTTGGACTTGAGATTTACCCTATTTTTTTTATTACGTATTATAACATGCTTGCTGGAAGTTGCGATCCCGTCGATGTTAGATAAGTACCGCTACCGATTTCGATCTATTTGAAAATTGAAATGACATAATTTCGACAAATTTTGCTTATCGCCACAACTCAATGCTGATTATTGGATGCTTACTGTTTGTTCGCGAATATAAAATGGGTAGATTGATTGTACTGAAGTTTACTGAGGAATAATAATTCAGTTTGTTTAATTTGGTAAAATCTAATCGCCGACTAATGAACGCCATCCTTATTACCCTCAAACATGAAAAACCTTTATAACTTAAACAACAACATTTTATTTTTAGGTTTTATTGTTTACGAATTCGTATGATAATAATTGCGGGTCTGCAGAAGCACAATAACATTAATTATCCATTGAATTCATCCACCGTCAAATGTAAAACAGCTGATGCGAATTTGTACGTCGTTGATTTCGCCGCAATGATTAACTACAATTACAAATTTGCGTAGGTATCCCTTTAATTTCTGTTGACCTGGAGAAATCGTTTCATCAGCATGAATTTTCTCGACCGCCTGCTCTCTGCGATGGTTGCACTCGTATAATCGAAACACCGTATAATACGCGCGTAGCATTTGCGGGTTATTGATTAATGTTGATCGACGTAATGTGTATGCTCATGCTGCGCCTGATCATGTGCATACAATGGAAGTATCCAGTGCAACCCGACGAGAGAACTATTGAAGAGGTAGTGAAAGCGAGAGGGGTAAAGGTGAGGGAGAGAGAGAAATGTATTACGGGGCGAATCACCAAAGTCATCACCATGATTAAACAGCTGGGCCGTAACTATTTGATTGTATGAAGTGCATCTCAGGTACCTATCACGTGATATTCATCGTGTGAAGTAATTCCCCCTTTATATAGAGTATTTTGCCTGATAATCTTGAAATTTCCGTGTTTTATTTATTCCCTAACATTGCAATTTTTTACCATTCCAGGGATATGAGGTCTTACGCTGACTAATGGAAGTATAAATTAGACATTCACATTCAAATTTGAGAATATTAAGCACATCGCATTTTCTGAAGCGTTCATGCGATATCGCTCCGCCCAAAAAGGATTTTCAGCAGCTAAGATTATAACGTGATTTAGAAGATGAATATTGCTCTCGCTTCTCGACTTCTTCTGAAGAACAATCATTAATTGCGGATTGCTTTACGTACGCATAATAAAGCAAGACGTACGCGTGCTAATGGCTTTTCGTCGCATCGTATCTTTTGCGCGAGGGTTGGTGGAATAATAACCGCGGATAGCAGTTAATTTGCTTATGGGGGAGAAATTCGCACGTCGGATGTTATACTGTACGCCCTTGCAGTTATACATGGAGATGAACGAAACCCCTAGAAAGAATATACATTTTATGGACCTCCATTACGGGACTCGAAGTCCCTCCGAAAGGTTCGAGCTTTTTTTTATAGATACTGAAAACGGCGAATACTATTCGCAATGTGCCTCGGGCGTCTACCGATGATACAACTCCGACTCATATGCAAACTCTTCAAGGATCAGCTTTCCTTCCGCTTTAACGTTTCTGTTTCTTTTTGCACTCCTATCACAAAGGCTATAAATTACGTTTTACATGTGAAGTAGGTAAATACTCAGAAATGCCGTAATTCTATTTCCTTTTACTTTTATGCTCGTATCATATAAAAAAGATTTGTACATCTAGTGGGTAGAGCCATTGGGTTATTGTTTTTATAAGGACATTTTATCAAATTTTTGGTCCAGTTCTTCAATTTCAATTTGGATTTTGCCCTGTGCGAATATTGCGGTTTGTTAGTAATCGTATATTCCTGATAATAAATAATTTCAGGCGGTTTAAATATTGATCAGGCCCTGATCCAGAATAAGGCACGCCTTATCAAGAGCGCCTGCTTTCTGTACCTGATCAGGTCCTAATGAAGATTCAATAAGGCCAAACTTATCTGGAGTTCAAAAGTTGTACATGCTCGCTGAAGTGGTGCTCACGGACAGGAAACAAAGTTCCGAAAATCAAAACCCCAAAAGGCTAAAATTTCGATATTGCCCGAGTCCAAGGTATTTTAATTTGCTTTCTTTTTGCCAAATTTTGCCAAAGAAAATCACGATGGAGCTATATCGAAATTTTGGCCTTTCGGTGGGTTGATTTTCGGAACTTTGTTCCCCGGACGTACTCACAGTTATCGCTATATTGGGAATGAAAAAAGTCATTATACCAGGTCCGGAGGGCCAATATTTGTCATTGTTCGAATAATACATTGTGATGCAAGTATACTCGTTTCACTCGTGCTCAAATCACCTACTTCGGAGTGTATTGTATGCTATTTTTTTTACTCGGTAAAAGAAATTTTTCACCCCGTTATTGGAGTGTGCGAAGTACATTCGAAGTACATCAAATAGCGCATTAAACGCAGTGTGCACAATTGAATTTCGAACTCGGAATTGAAACAGTAAATTATAAGAAATCATAATTACTGTCTTTTTATTAAAAATTGTTAATTTTTAGACTTTTTTTGCGCCCCAAAAAACGCCGCTATTAGAAGATTTAAGGAATGTTGTGACCGATACCCCTCTTTGACCCCTCCAATATTCTATAACATTTAAACTATCTTCATTATAGTTGTACCTTCGCAGCTATTGGCCTCTATGAATTTTTTAGTCAGTATAGTATATACTCTTTTCAGTAATAATCAGTGATTACATCGCGGAAATTTTCTACTTTTCCAATATCCCAGCAATGAGTAAATCCCACTTCTTGTCCAAACTCTTAAAAAATCAGCGATTGGAACTTTTTACGCGGCCACTGTTTTTAATTTCGTCATAAAGAAGGGGCGCGTTTAAACGATGTACGGTAACACCTGTAAGCGCGTAACACCCCACCTGACCCAAACCCACCGAGCCTGCATTTCCCTCATACAAACTGGCTTCGCGATAACTCGCAAATACGAGTACTTACGCTCCGGGATTATTGTATTCGCTGGAGGCAGCGAAAAGTGCGGTCAGAGGCTGGAAAAACGCAGGAGCAGGAGGAAGCTATGGAAACGTATTGCTGGTTGGAAATGAATTTTTACGATATTTGCTTTAAAACTTTTTTACGCATTCGCTCCGACGCTTGTTGGGAACTTTCGAAGCCGAAATTCGCGTCTCCCCACGCTCGGTGGCTAGAGATCCCAATTACCGGCCGGATACTTTTTACAAGCCGAGCCCTGTCGTTTACCGAACATGGTCGAAGGTAATTACCATACTGCTATTACGCTAATCGTTTTTATCGAATGTCTCGTGGTTAAAGTGAATTTTTTTTTTCGCCAACCATCCATACGGATTTAACTAACGGAACAATACTCTGCGAGTGGGAAATTTGTTAAAAGTATTCAGTACGTTGCAATTGAAATAACAGAAACACGTGCGATAAGTGATTATTTGCTTCATTTAAAGGAATATCATTGATATAATTAATACATGTGCAATTAGTCAATAATAATTATAACTCAATCGGTTAGGTTGGAATTAGTTATGTTCACGCACCTAAATATTAGTTATTAGATTATTATATTTTAAGCATTAAACGAGTTTGTTTTTCAAAAACGAACAGTATGGAACATAAAGTTAAGTAGAAATGGGTTGAGATAATAATAACTTATGTTATGTATCGGAGTACTCCTCCGTTTAGTACAAATTATTAGTATTTTCGGAATTCTGTGGATCCTGGAAAGAACACAATATCCGCAAACTCAATCGAGTACATTAATTCGAGTACTGGGAGAAGAACTTTACATTTTCAAGTATCCCAGATAACACGCACTCTTAAAGAAAATTTTCAGAGCTCTTAATCTGGATGTCTTTAAAAAAAAAAGATTTTAAGAGGAAGAGGTCTTGGTTGAGATAATTTGTAAAAAAAGGAACCGAATAAGTTTTCTTAATGATCACTTTAAGAGCTCTTTCTTAGCAGTATTTAAGAAGTTTTAAAATGTATAAGACCACTTAAAGAGCTGTTTAAGAGGCCTTTTTGATGTTCTTATAACAGTTCTTAAAATGCTATATTTGAGAAGTCTTGTAGACCGACGCATAAGTCTTCTTAAAGACCACTTTAAGAGTTCTTTCTGAGGAGTAATAAAGCAGTCTTAAAAATGGTTTAAGACCACTTAAAGAGTTCTTTAATAGATTTTGTTGTTGTTTAGGATAATTTACATGATTCAAGTAATTCGTTTACTTTAATAGTAGAAGTAAATATTTATTTAAAAAATCATAAGATATTCGAAATAAAACATCATTTATGGACGACTTTCGGTGCGTAAAAGTAAACTCGTGCGTAAAGTAAACTTTACGTACTCCTTTTTACTTTTACGTACGGAAAGTCGTACATAAAAGACTTTTCGACACACGGGCGTGTGCGTAAGGTACTTTTACTACTATTACTTGAACTTAATATACAGGGTGTCCAAAACGTATCGAAACACCTCTATGAGTTTTTATATAAAATATTTTTTACCCAGATTAAGGTCATTTTTGTAGTAACCTTTGGCACTGGAGATAATGGTGCCCTTCGTTTTGACCTTGTCGATGATCTTCAAGAATATTTCAAGGTCGCCTTCGGTTTTTTAAGCGGCAAGACCCTTTTTCGACCTCGGAAATCGAAAGAGCGAAAAATTTTACATCAAATTTGTTTTATGAAAAAATTGCCTATGCGACCTTAGAAATATAAGAAATGAAGGTTAAATGTCTAAAAAACGATCTGACGTGTTTTTTCAGGGTAACATAATTAATATTGCTTCAGAAAAGTCAATGAATTATAAAAGTGTTGATCCCATTGACTGTCTGAATTCGATGTCAATTTTTTAGGTTGTTTGAAGGTCGTAACGCATTTTTTTAATGGTAAACCCATTTTTTACTGCAAAACCTGTTTTTTGACATTGGGCTCTTAAAAAATTTAGGCGCTTTTTTGTATGAGCATGGGGATTTTTTGCTTTCTCGACCTGACCTTTCGAAAGTCGTATCAAGGCCAAAAGCACCTTCATCTTACTTTTAGCGTTACCCGGAAACAACGACGTGCACGTAGTAACTTCTGTTCCATTTGGGGTGCTTGATTATCCTGAGTCCCCTGTATATTTAAATTTGATGATTTAAATTTGGTGGCTTAGGCCCTGCAATAGCGATTGTTAGTAATAGCATTAACTACACATCTTAAAATGCCTTCTCTGTGTCGTTTTCTTCTTTCCTCACATTTTCTTTTTCCGTATGAATTCCATACTTATTCACTCCTACCCCCTTTCATACATAAATTTTCCTGTCTGTACTCTCTTTTCCCCACTCAATCATTTCTTTTTCCCTTCCCTCCTTTCTTCGCTCCCGTATACATTCCCTCACAATTTCTCCTCCTCTCCATTCCCTGCTCTTTCTTGATTCTTTGCAGCCATCCAACCGATTTTCAACCATAATCTATTTTTGTTTACCTCAGACTATATGTATACCTCGGTGTTGTTTTATCCAAATCCAATATGCATCTTATACAGTAGTTACTTATTTTTTACCAAAGATTGGCAATGTTGCGATCAGGTAGGTAAAAGCAGTAGGAGAATATTAAAATAATACGAAGGTAGCGTATAATAAAGGTAGTGCATATGCACTGATTCGCAGTGCTTTCCGCTGATTCAAATTTAGAAAGCATGGTTATGCATTCTGAAATTGAAAATGGTGAACATTAAAATGATACAGAAATGTTAAAAATATCAAGTTATTTGCATTGAATTGGATACTTATTTTTGAGACCGCTGAAAACGAATCTAATATCCCCTCATGCCACCATAATTGCTTATCTGCCGTTCCTGCCCTTACTTCCACTTCTCCATCTATGGAACAGGCAATAGAACATATGTGCGCATGCGCGAGTGTGTCGTTCTTCTTACGGTGCACCTAGAAGGGGAATCCTGATTATATCAACAATTACGGAATATTTTGTGTGTACAATTACTGATGGAATTGGGAAGACAACAATTATGGAGGGAAACAATTACGGAGAAAGGACTGTATTAGAAATGGTGGATCGAACATGACGGACATACGTTTTCTAAATTCGTTGGATCCACTTGAAACTCATGTTTGCTCGGGGCTTTTGAAGTCGTTGATTATGAATATGATATCAGTTTTCGAAAATTACAAATGGCGAATTCGGTATGTACTCAGCTTCATAATAATAACTTTGTTAATTAAGTTTCAAGGTTTTTTAATATCTAAGTATCTTATTTATTTCACAATTAGTAACTATTGACTGTAAAAACAAATACATCAAATGATTACGTCTTAAAGTCACGCAAAGTCCATCCATATCTAAGTAGTCTTATTTACATTAAATCTTACTTATACTAAATTTTCTTACTTAATTTCAGTCACATTCATTGTATTAGTTTAAATATTGCTTTTAGAGTGTAGGTTTTGATAGCTGATGATTCAAGGATGCTATATTTTGAACTTTCATGATAAGTTCTACTCGGTTTCTATATTAAAATGAAGGAAATCAACTAATGACTGTTGTACGTTAACGTAGGTTTCTGCATTTTACTACATTCTCAATTAATTCAAATTGAGTTATGGAGCCACAATGGAAAAGAACTTGCAGCTCTCGCACATCTTATGACATAGGACACCTAAAAAATCGTTGTAAAAGTGCTATACCATATGTTGAACAATAATAATAATAATATAAATAATAAAAACGTACACACTCTCCATTCTGTTGGGTGTAAATTTGAGTTATGATAAATGAAGAGCATTGTAAGTTAATATTTACAGTACGTTTTGTGGTGTTTACTGTATGTATTATAATATTTACAATAGGTATAGCATCATGTACTATCATTATTGTTAATCCTAACTCGTATTTTTCTCCACGTATATATAGTAAACGTTGGTACCATTGCCGCAAAGCTTCCTCTTTAAAGCTCATTCCAAATTTTAGCTTTTAAACACAGATGGTCGCGGGAAGATAACAGACGTGTGTAATTTGGATAATTTGTGGGTGGTGCTAATAATTTGAAGCAAAGTTAAAGGCGACCAGTCCACAAATACGCCGGAAGCAGCATGCCGATGTTGACGCTGAGAATTATCCATCCCATGCGTTATTGGTCGTCAGCGACGTAACGGACATGCAGGCCTGCATGTCTGTACGTCGCGACGATGCGCACCCGTCTAATTATCGCAAGGGCCTAATTTCAAGGTAGGGTGCTGAAACACACCAGCCGTAACTAACGCCGATCGAGGCAAAACGCTATTAATCTGCAGCCCAACTTCCGGTAATCAGTGCTTTCCCGGCGCGCCGTCCCTTGTTTCCGCGAACTCCGCGTACGGTGGCGAGCATTCCTCTGATTGCCACGGGTAGATTCCACCGAATAGGCAGTGCGGAAATGGAATTGTTATTAATGAAATTGATTGATTATAATTCTAGGGTGAAGTTTTAATATTCACTTCCCTAGTAACAGTTGAAAAGTTCTTAAAGTAACATTGCACGCACGATGACTTTCAAAGTATATTGAAGTGGTTGCAAAACTTTACTTTGACCCCTACTAAACAAAAATTTTGCACATATTCCTAAAAACATTATTTATTCATGTCTACGTAAATAACTTCATCATACACACGTTTTAATTTTTATAGATTGGCTGAAAAGACTTTCTTGCATTTGCATCGAAAACTGCTCGTTAAAATACGTCATAATATCAATAAGGTACATGTTTATTCGTGTAGTTTCATTAAATAGTTGGTAACCAAAAAGTGGACAAAATATTTATTATTGAAACTAATCAATATTATTTTTAGAAATCATAAATTAATAATTCGATTACCTATAAAAAATATTAAACTATGTTCCAATTTTATGAGGCATGGTTAATTTTTTCAGAGCATCCTAGTGAAGACCGGATCTATATTATTTCGCCAATAGGAGCTTTGTTGTCCAGTTACGTTGACATCAATAGTCACCACGAACATAATGGACTCACCGTTACATCCCGTACCTCTAGACTTCTATCCATGTTAGCTCCTCTATTGATACCGTTTCAAGGGTGATCAGCGATTGACGGCAATCGATTAGCAATTACTAGCGGATAATTACCGTACCGGCGTGTATGTACGGAACTCCATTCATAGTCTAAGGCCTATGCATGAAGACATGGAGAGACATACACCTGCATTAAAATACAAACTTGACTAGCTTGTTTGTGTAGGTAGAATTATGATGTCATCCGCCGCATTTTTTTCCCTAACATATTTTAACGCAAATTTCAAATGTTCACTTACAAAAATCGTAAAGTTTGGCATTGGCAAAACCTTACTAACAGATGGAGCCTGAGAAAGATTATCAGTGTTTTATTAAATCAGGAGTTGTTTTCTATGCATACGTTACGTGACACATGCAAAACCTTGAAATCTTCTTTTCTTATTATTTTCTTTTCTTTTCTTATTATTTTCTTTTCTTTTCTTATCATTATTCATGTTAATTATAACTAAGTGTGTATTAGTTTAATTATACTGTTTATCGTTTATCCATAAGTAATGAATCAAGTTCGGAATCGCTGATGTGCACGTCTGATATATACATATATATCCTACTACTTTGATTTTTTTTTTATTTTAGCATTTTTAAACCTTTTTAGGTTTATTCAGCTACACATGAAATTACTTTGATTTCATGTTGGTATTATAACAGCAAGAGATGACTAAAATCGGTTCAAAATCGCTTAGATCTAAAAAGGATGTGAATGAGGACCTGATTTTGAGATATCCAGGACCAAAGTTGGGCGAGTTTACATCCAAAAATTGATCTTGATCAAATTAAGTATTCTTCATTGTTTCATTGCAATAAAAAAATTAATAATAAAACAAATAGCCACAAGGCGAAAAGGAACCCCGCTTCTTAATAATCTACGTTCCTAATCTAACCACTCGATTACACTTTTTATTGATTTCAGTTGCAAAGATAACTATTTTTTGGTACTCTGATTCAATGTAAAATGTTTTTATCTATAGTTGTTTAACAAATTGCAGGTGAAATAGATTAAAAATATAAACCATATAAAAGTTCATAACTTTTTTTAACTGCTGCCAACGAGAGTGTTAGAAAAATAAAGCAAAGGTTTGGACAAGAAATTGATGATGATAATTAGATTGTTTTTAATATATAGCTCTCGCGAATGGAAATATCAACCAACTACGCGTTTTTACATGAATTTGCGGCATTAATTTCGATGCGAAAATATAGGAATGACCAAAATTTGATGAATATTAATCATTAATATTTGATTATTAATATTTGATATCTAATCAAAACAGATATACTCTTTGAACGGATTCTTTTTAATGTCATTTTGATCTAAAAATGACCAAATTTTAGTCAAATTTTGGTGAGAGTTGCCTTAGGCGACTGGCGCATCCTTAAATTCAAACAAATTCAGATCGATATATGTGTTATTAGGAAAAAAAACCTGTCAGGATCTCATTTAGATCCTTTTTGGATCTGACCGATTTTAATCAGATTTTGTTCCTCTCTTTTTTACTGGGAGTATATAATTGTAAACATGGTAAATTTTCTTGTACTTATTACTGGTCTTCTCGTATTTATTGTTCACTATTATCTTTTGCGAGGTATATATAGCCCTGAGCGACAATAGTACTTTTCGGTCCTAGGCCGTAAAGTTCAATTTTATGGACCGACTGAAGATTGTACGTCCGAGGACTAGCGAAGCAGGTCCGAGGATCGCACAATCTCCTAACCGAGGTCGTAAAATTTTACGGCCGAGGAGCGAACACTATTTTTTGATACGCTGTTCGCAAAAGTAGGCACTTTAACGACTGTTTTTAGTCCGTAAAGTGCGGAGATCAGTCCGTAAAATTACACCTTAAGGGCTAAAAGGAGTCCGTCTAGACAGAGTGTCTACTTTACGGACACGTGCATCAAAATAAAATTTATATTAATATTGAACACTATTAGAATTATAAAATTCTTTAAAATGATCGTATGAGATCCACAATGCTGCAAATTAACTTTTTTAAATTTTTCTTCTTAAGTACTAAATAAAATCAATCACTGTTTATTTAATTGGTTAGAAAACAGCGTTTACCGCAATGCTCAGAACCACTATTCGTAGGTCACAATTCATAAGAGAGCTCCATACTGAATGAATATTTAATTTCTATAATAAATGCAATTTTTTCGATAGAGCGTATATAAAATACGCAGAAAAAAGATTTAAAAACAAACTTTAAAAAAAGTAACTGTATCATTGATCGTCACAAAACCTTAATATTAAAAAAGTATGCTAACAAATTTGGAGATATGAATACAAACATCTATTTCTGGATTATTCTGGTGTTTTTTCAACATTGATTTTTCAAAATATTCGATATTAAAAATTCTAAAACTTCGGTATGGTAGGTGGAACTATCCCTAGTACCAATAGAAATAATCATTAACTGATTGGATATTGTCTCCAATTTTTTCGTGATGTCTCGAGTTCTTTCTTTTGAAAAGCTATATGTAAAGGATTTCTTCTACCCTTCTTGTCTTAATCATGCGCCTTTTTTTAATACTCGGCAATAATCTGCCATCATATTAACTCCCCGATGTCCCTGGCATATATGAAACTAACTAAATAATGAATTTAATGTCAACTCAAAGAGAATTTAAACAAACATAATAGAACAATGTTTCTCATCTATTCATCTTTTTTAAAAAATATATGCTGCAAAAGGGTTATTGGTTTTTTGAGATTAAGCCAAACTCCAGATCTAATGGGGTTTATTTATCTCGGTTTCGAATTCAGCGACTCTAATAACGTATAGTAAGCAAAGCAAGACTACTGGATCAGATAGGCATTTTTGGTTGTGACTGTATTATACTTCTGGAATTTCATTGAAGTGAAAATTCGATATTAACCTTTAGACTGCCGGGATTTAGAAGAGTCAATATATTTATTCTCCGACAGGGAACGGAACTGCTAATGTTAAAAATTTCAAATTTTTAAAAAATTTATTTTTAATAGTAGAAAACGCTTCTTTCTTTATGAGAACATTGTATTAAGTTAAATTTATAGATTTAATTAAATATTTAAAGCATTTTGAAGCGTTGATAGTCAAATTTTAAGGGTTGTTTTAAAGATATTTCACCCCTTTAGACATAGGATTCAAATTTTATTTATTTTATAGTGCAGATACACTTTCCCGGAGTATTTTTCGACGTTGAATCCAAATCTAATGATTATAATAAAAAATACAAATTTAATGGATTTGGGGTAGGTAAAAAGGTGTGTGGAGGGGTCAATTTATCTTAAATGACTTTAATAAGTGAAAATAATCATAAATTAAAATATATTTTAGTCTAAAAATAAACATTAAACAAGTTTTTATGATGCGTCAAAATATTGATTTTCCGGCAGTCTAAAGGTTAAAGACTAACAATTGACCCATTCGCTAAAGTGGCCTAATTTCCACTCCATAAAGAGTGAATTTGAACTCTAAGAAATGTTGAGAGTATTCGTGAAATTTAATGAAGATAACTTTTTTCAAAAGCTAAAATTAGATCTATGGATGCAAGGCGTTTTTCGAGTTAGTTTTTTCGCCCTAGATCTGAACAAATTTTCTTTTTATTTGGCTGTATAATTGTTCCGTTATGTTAGTAATAGTTTCATTTACACACTCCAACATATCTTCTATTAAACATCTATAACATTCATTACATATTTTAACACTATATATTTTTCCGTGTAATCGTTGCACTTAATCAAAAAGAGAAAGTTTCACCCCTCCGAAATTTCGTTGAAACGAGGGTAAAATAGTTCTTGAAGATAATTCGCTGTAGGTATATCGACCAAAAGCGCGTCTCGTGCAAGTCTGAGAAACTTGATTTCAAAGAAGGTCGTTTGGTAAACTTAGGTAAGTACAGCTAAACTGCACTTCGACATGCGTAATTATTCGCGAATCTACGGATCCCTCGACAGTCGCGCTTGACAGCTCGATCTGCGAAGCGCGTTTATATGCTGATTCTATTGCCAAACTGTTTCGATTCGTGGGATTCGATAATTGCTAGCCCAACTACCCACGATTCGACGGAGGCTTGTCGCGTATAAACAATATCCCTTAATCTTTGGGCCATTCAACGCGATAACGACTCATCCGCGCGCCCGGGCGTAGTAACTCCAGTCGAACTCGAAAGGCATCGGAGCACCATGGCGGTTCACCAAATTCGCTCTGACCGTGTTTGAAATGCTTTGGGAGTTTGGCAAACTGAATTTCAGCCCCACGGATTTCGAAGTGTTAAGGTAGCTTCGCTTTGATCAAGTCGTACGTAAACTCGACCATCGATTCTTTTACCCGAATGCGGCAATTTCGGCGAACATGTCATCTAAGCATACTAGACCGCTGTAAGTAAAGTTTACTCCCAGTGCCAACCGTCCCTGAGATTTTGGAAGAACGTCATTTTCAGAGCTGACTAGAATTCGCGTCACAGGATTTCCGTTATTTTAATAAATCGACTATCCTTTAGAGAATTATTAGAGATTCATTGAAGCATGTTATGTTGAATGTTTGTGCTCGTTTTGCGTGTAAATAATCAGTCGGAAATAGGTGGCAGATTGTAACTTCCTACGCATTTAGCGAATAATTGCCATCAAATTGAAGGAATTTGTTCTATTAGATGTAAAAAAGTCTTCCACTCTTTAATTGCATGTTGGTTTTCATCAAACCTAAAAACAATTCTCTGCCTTATCGAGCGAGTTGTACCAGATTACATTAAACTTGATGGGTCGAGATGATTGGACTCTTTATTACGAGTGTGAAATTTTCGCAATCTACGAGATTCCATAGCACTTCGAGGTGCACCTCAAAAATCTGACAAATCATATAACAGACACTTCAAAATAAAGACATTCAAAAACCACACATTAAAAAAGCCCTATATTCAAAACCTAGTCATTTCAAGATATAGACACTCAAAAACCCGACATTTCAAAATACAGACAATTTATCCGGGACTCCGCCCTTGAGGTCTCACTGAGAGGTCATTTCAATGTCAAAAATATTTGACCAAGCGGGTAACTGTGTAGGTCACTTGAAGGTCAATTCAGCACATTTCGAAGTCAAGCATTGGGTTCACCTCAAAAACCCGACAAATCACAAAACTGCCATTAAAAAAAACAGATATTTCAAAATGCACATATTCTGAAAATATATTTAATGATTGACTTCTAAATGTGCTTAATAAATAATCCGGGAGTCAAACTGATTTGACGATTAATTTTTATTCTTTGCAATTTTTTCCAAATGTCGATAGTGTTCGAGAACAAAATTCTAATCTATAATATTTGAAATTCATTTTACTCAAACTAGAATTTATGAGAAAATACACTAAATTTTTTTCAGAATTTTTCGAAAATAATTTACAATTTTAAAAAAACTCTAAAAAAATTTCTTCAAAAAAATATAAAAAAATTCCGTGATATTTCGCGATGAATTCTAAAAACTTTTGATTCTTAGCATTTTTCAAAGAAATTTTCATTGTTGCGGACATTTTGAGGTCGTTAGAATAACGCAGGGTCTAAAAGTAAAAGTATTTTGTTCACCTTTAGAATACGTATTATTATGATTATTCACTCATATTTTGCCGCCATTTTAAATTCCGAATATTTGTCGCACGACATTAGAAAGGGAATGAAATTTTCTGAAATTTCACCGTTTTAAATTTTTCTAAAATTAAAATGCCTACGGGGCAGGGAAAACGGGTGTAACGTCCATAAATGAATGCAGCGAATGCAAAAATGTCAATATTCAATATAAAAATGCATAATTATTGACCATTACAAACATTCAATACATAATTTGACCCAATATATTACAGAATACAGAAAACTATTTCCAAACCCACTATTTTCGTAGTGTCGAATTCTAAATATAAAATAAAATAAAGACAAGATACAGCAAATATTATAACCAAGGGAGAAGATCCGCGAGAGCAGCCAGTGGTTAAAATGGTCCGGTGGAAGAGAGAGAAGCAAATGAGGTTTCGTGCTCGGACGATGAAATAAAATGCAGCCTGGTAATTGGCACACCTTTCAAATGTAAATGCGGTTAGTTAGGGGTTGCCTTCCCTCGGCAGGGTGCGGGACCGACTGCGAAACGCAACGATTACCCAGCATAGCAGGTTACTGTCGCTTCCTGGTCTGTAACGGACGCGACGTAGCCTGGATACGGCATTAGGTATGCACACAGCTAACGAAACGATGACACCGCGACAAACGATACATTCTCGAATGTCTGCAAGCAATGTTACGCTTCAAACGATACGTCAATATATCAGCTATTCTTAGGATGATTCATCTGAACATTGGTACAGGGATTTATATTTATAGGACGAGCAAAAGATATTCTAAAGGAAGAAAATGAAAATATAAACAATGATTGGTTCCAATTGAAATCGGACGGGGGTGAAACTTTGTACTCCTAAAAGAAATTTTTTCTTTGGTTACGCGAAATTTAAAATTACGTAAAAATTGCATTTACTGGTATTATCAGTGGCAATATCTGAGAAGTGTCATGTGTGCTTTTGTTATTTATTGTTTAAACAAAAAAAGTTTGCTGAACATAGGATATATTTAATTTCGCAAAAATATGTCAAAAACGTGACATGCCAAATAACCTGACATGGTATAAGCCCGACATTTAAAAAAAAAACATTTTCGTGACGTATAAGTTGTAATGTTGTTGTGTAATATGTACAATGTAAAACTCATAACGTAAATAGGGTCAAAGAGCAACCCTAAAAGTTGTCCTATAGTCCAGACGCTGATAACACTTCTGTATGCATTAAAAGGTCCATTCGAAAACCGGAATAATTTTTATAAATTTTGACCTCCTGAATAAGAATCTGTCCAAATTCCTCTAATTACAAAATGTTCCGCTACTTATTTTAAAGAAAAAAGCTTCTTACTAATTTTTCCGTATATCCTATATTTATTGAGATATTTGTCATTATCTATAAGAACCACTTGAGTTTTCGAATAGACAGGTCATTACTCGCAAATATGCATTCAACTTTTCGATTTTCGGGTTTCGACGGCCAGTGAAGCTATCATCTTGAATTTTTAAATAAAACATGGCCCCTCTTGATCATTTGGATTTATGATATAATAACTTTATGCTATTGAAGTTCATTGATCAAACTAAGTCAACAAAAACAAGCTTCAAAAATGGAAAAACGAAGAAAATTTAACGATTTTCGTTAAAAAAACCTCTGTAACTTTGTTGCATGACTTTTTTCCTGTAATGGTAAGAATGCCATGTAAAAGAGCATCAAATTTTACGTTAAAAATGATAGTGTAGAGTTAGATTTTATAAAATTACGTTAAAAAAGTAGCCTCTCATTGCCTTGCAGCAGCGGTAACGCTCGCTTGTCGATGCGTGAATTAGTTAATGACAAATATCTTAATAAATATAGGATATACGGAAGAATTAGTAAGAAGCTTTTTGTTTAAAATAAGTAGCGGAACATTTTTGAGTGGTCAATTTTTACCCAATCTCTAATGGTTTCCGAGATATAGCGATTTAAACAATGAAATTGTTTATAACAATTAACCTATGGGTTTTTAGGAAAAACACCTAAGATATTCGTAGTCATGAGGTCAAAATCTATAAGCATCATTGTGGTTTTCGAATGGAGCTTTCAATACATACAGAAGTGTTGTCAGCGTCTGGACTACTACATTCGCCTGTCTTATATCCTCAAATTTGAAGTCGAAATGCATGAGAAATGAATATATTGTTCGCGGAAAGTTTTAGATTGAGCATGTATCTCAATCTTGAGGTAGGGAGCGTCAAAGGGAGTACATTACTTTGAACCCCCGTTAACGAATACAATCGGGACAAAACGAGGTATTTAAATTTCCGATAACGAAGATCTCAGGAGGTAATATCAACTCCCCTCCTCCAACTTTCTTTCCTTCATAGGAACCTGTATTCTACCGACGAGCATGCCCGACATCCTCCTCAAAACGTCTAAAGAGGTTTGAAGTGGGGATACCGATGGAAGGGAAATTATTCGTTAACGGAAACGTGTGCATATTCGAAAATAGAAATATTCGTATTAGCGAATATTAGAAAATGGAGTATTCGTTAAAGAGGGAGTGTATTGCAAAGGTTGTATTATTTTTTAAGTTGACATTTTTTATCGAAGGCAATAGACATTTTACGAAAATTTCACACATTTTTTGTTCACAATAATTACTTAACTGACGAATTCGGAGAAATTTTCTTTGAACGCACCAATTCCAATTTTCGTAATATTCAAAAAATGTTGAAATTTAAAAATTTGCATTAATTCGATGCGGAAATAAATTTACATCTTTGAATAATTCTGAACAAAAAAAATGCCTGTTATGTATTTTTGTAAAATGTATAATTTCGGAAATAAAAAGTTTAAATTTTTAACAATGCGACTTTTGCAATAATATTTTTCCTTGGAGTACATCAGGATTGAGAGGAACCAATGGTTAAACTGAAAGTTTTACACGAACATTTCATCTCCATAAACTATAATTTCTCATAGATTTTTCATCACTCCACTCGAAATTTGGGGTCTAAAAAAAGGCGAATTTCAGGTTGGCTCTATGAAATTAAAAGTCACCGGGAAAACATTATATTAAGAACACACTTCAGACAAAAATGTACACATTTATTAAGAGAACTCTTGGTTCGAAGTTCTCTTTACTATATTTTAGCAATATAAAATAAATATTTGTGAAAATACTTATTCACTTTTCGAAACATCCTCAACAAATCCCAACGTCGATATATCTCTGTTATGCCTTAGTACACTTTACACATAATAAAATAATAAAACACCAAAAACTTTGAGTTATTGCATATTTTTACATGTTTACTTTTTAAAATAATTTAGATAAAATAAAATGCATCCTATTTTAACAAAATTACTACATTAAATTAAAAAAACATTGGAAGGCATATACTTTACGCAATCTTTGAAAAAAAAATGTAATCAACGTTTGATATTCAGCAAATTTTGACTGGTGAATAGTTCGCGAAAGATTGTGGTTAAAATAAGCTAATAGTTATGCATTGGAGCTGCTGTAAAACGTCTAAAGTTATACCAAAAGTTCTTTCATTTTTTGGGCATAAATACAAAAAATCTTAAAAAAATAATGAACACGTTTTTTATTCAAAGGCTCTACATAAAAATTGCAGACTGCTGATTGATGTTGCATAAAATAAAATCAATATTTTTGTTAAAGTTGAATGTTAAAAGATCAAGAGAATTTCGAAATGTGTTGAACGAACTTGCTAGCTATAATAATGACAACAATGACATAATATTGAATAAACAATTCATGAAGGAGGAAGAAGTTGTGTCAACGAGTTAGAAGTAACGTCTATGAAATAATCGGATACTCGGGCGGCTCGGGTTAGTGAAGCATGCTCGTTTGTTTAGCATTCGAATGTGAATTAGGGCCCTGAAAATTTCCCTATTTTTTGTGGCTGATGCCCGAGGGAACGCTTTGAACTTTAGCGTGTCGGCAATATTCAACATTGTGGCTTTGCTGCCGAGGCGAACTACGTTGGGAAATCTGTCGACCAAATGCTGGTATCGCTGTTCCCATTTTCTGATCGGCTGAAATCATTGTTGGAAACTCGAAAAGAACCAGGTCACGAAAAGAGCGTTGTTTCTTTGAAAACTAAGAAACCTCTCAAAACCGAGTTTTTCGCTATTACATTGAACCTTTTTGACCTGGAAATTTGGTCTAAACTTTAGCCGGTCCGTTTTCCCTCGTCGGCGCATGAATTCACACTTTTAGCGCGTTACACGCGCATTTTCCAGCGAGTGTGATATTAATTTTGGTCGCGCCGCCCGATTCCAGGCCTTTGCGGGGCATTTTAACGTTTCCTTTGTCGCTCTCTCGTTAGCCCAGCGACCCTTTTACAACTTTAATTTTTGCGGTGTCGCTAGATGCAGAAGGGGAAGAATAATATATGCAACGTAAGAAAAACGAACAAGCTCCTTTTAACGTCTGAAGAAAAAATTTTAAAATTACTGCGAAAAAACATGTGGTCCTTTGATAAAGTGTTGAATTTTTATTTTTGGTTGAGAAAATGCGACGCGTACATTTGGAACAAACGTGATATTTTTTTAAACACGCTTTGCACTGAAAAAAAATTTCTCTATTCTCTAAGCACGTGTAAGGAAACAAAGTACAGGACCGTGAAGGGAACTAGTAATAAGACCTTTCACAATGCAATGGTCTAGATAATGTGTAGGTACATATAAACTGAATATCAAATAATATTACAAATGATCCATAGGTTTTGGTAACTATAGGGAATCTATAGGAGAACAAACAATGGGCGAAAAAAAGTGATAAATGTACACAGAGGAAATGATTGAATCAAAATAGGATGAGGGTAATGCCAAACAGGGTCTTATTTTATCTTTTAGAGAATATGCTGTGTATGAATGCACTGTATTAAATCCCGAAAAGAATATACCAATACAATAAGTAAAAGTATTAAATATGAATTTAGAAAAAAGTGAAGTTTCGAATGTTGAATGCGCTGGGTTTAAGAATAATTAAAGATACATACCGCAGGATTTATATGTAATTAAGGGAAAAAAGTAAAACTGCATCAACATCTGAAAATATGTTTTTATTTTCTGGCGCAAAACTGCACCAAGAGGGGTTAATGGATTAAGGGGATTCTATAATGGGCCTTTCCCCGCAATGAAATTTATTTCCTGGCTTTCTTCACCATTACTGAACCGATGTTGCTAATCAAAAGATTCTATGAAATGTTTATTTTTGCAGTACAGAGCCAGAATTTCGAAAAATGTTAAATACTACATATCGTAAATTTTACAAAATTACGTTTTACACGTCTGGTGTTTGTGCTTGAACAATATGGCGCCATGCACCTCAAAATGTTCTCATCGAAATACATTATTTTTATTTCAATATAAGCTATGAATTTTGTGTTTGGTACTTACCTGAAATTAATGTCAGGTTAAAATGAAAACGAATTTTCTAATGCTTCAATTTTTTTCCGTCAAATTATTCTTATGTATTTTTTAAAATTATAATAATAATTATATCATATTCCTTTAAAAGTACATTAATAGACGGAGATGTCACTATTTAAAAATTTCAAACGCTTTAAAAAATAGACACCATCGGTTTTCTATTAACATGAGCAGCATTTCAAATCTGTATGACAAAAACAACCACAGTTCTGAATTTTCGAACCCGAAAGTTTTTTCCGATTTTGTCTTATTTGCAAATTTTCAACTGGCTGTAACTTAAAATACAATTTAAAAAATTGTGTTCTTTATTTATTTTGTCCAATGAATGCATACATACGTTATTTGAATATCATTAAGTAGCAAATCGATTTAATCTTCATTTATATGATTTCAAAATCCTGATATTTTAAAAATTAAAAAAATGTTCAAAAAGTTTTGTAAAAATTTCACCTTATTATTTGAATAATTCTAAGAACTAAGTAACATTTTTTTTGAGAATCTGTTATTTTCAAAAATAAAAAGTTCCTGAACGTTTCGATGATTATTCCGAGGTTTTCTTTTCTAGTTCAACGCACCGTAAGATGAAAACCACGGAATAATCATCGAAAAATTCAGGAATTTTTAATTTGACAAGAGCTGATTCTTCGCTGATCAATTTAAGAACTTTTTGTTCTGTAACATTTTTTGTAAAGTCCATCGTTTTCGAATAAAAAATTGCTGAACTTTTCGCTGTTTTTTTCGTGTTTGAGCCGCCATTTTGGATGCTTTTATCTTTATTTTCAAAATGGTGATAGGCACATTTTAAATTTTAAGGATCGAGTTCACGATTTATTTACCCTTTAGAGGAATTCTGAAACCATTTTAATGTGAAAAGGTGAAATAAAAAAAAGTTCATTTGAAAAATGCACGTTTTTCTTTTTAAAATTGCGTATAGTTCTTCACTGTTGCATTTTTTGAAAAATGTAATAGCTGATTCTGAATGTTCAGTTAATTGTAGGTCAGGTATGCCTTAATTATGCCAAATTTTTCGAAACCAATTTTTAAAACCATTTTTTGCACAAAATACAACCGTTGAAAATTGTAGTGAAAAAATGTCCATTCGGGACTTAATGGGTTAATAATGACGACATTTGAGAAAACAAATGTTTAATAATCATAACATGCGCTATTTCTTCATGTACTTGCAATGAAAAATACAGAAAATTTACAAAATATATAAATTTGTATTCCTATAGCTGTTTGTAAGTATATTAACATTCAGTATATACTGAAATTATCTTATGTTACCTTAATCTGCCTTCGTGTAAGAGAATGGAGATATATTAGATATGAATACATTATTAATTTTCAGTAAAAGTAATTGATCTGCCTTATAAATAAAATTAACAAAATACCAAATGCAATAACATCCCAAAGAATAAAAATATAAAAATCATTGAGTATTTAAATCCTAGGTATTGAATATCGTAAATTGTGTTTTAATGACCAAAAGAGAATTCATCATGCAAACGTCACGTGTTAAAAAAGTCCTTTCATTCAGCTTCACGAAATGTAAATTCGAGTTAAACCGAATGTCGTCAGCTTAAAGACTAATGCCGTGTTAATTAGAAAATAATTAGCTACCTATACTAACACTTTCCAGACGCGAATTCTAATTTGTCAGTCCTTTCGGTAGGGTAAAAGTGAATTTTAAAAGATTAATCGCCTCGGCAATATCGCATATCACTTACAAATTGCGCAGCTCTGCATATACGTTGGCTTCGATTATACATGTGGAGGTATGTAGGTAGTATATATACTGGACCGAAAGTATGCCTGTGCGCAAGATTGTCCAATTTCGCGTACGCGCGATATTAATATCCGGCTTCTGGCGAAATGGACGCTGGCAAATCGCATTGTTCTGTAATGGCGTACGTACATTGTTCTTGGGGACTGGACGGTTGTAAAATAACAGTGGCGTATACAGGCACTGCGGGGTTTAAGGCCATTGAAGGGCTCTACTGAGACAAGCGCATCCTGCCAATAACCCTTTCGTATGATGATGATATCGTATCGTTATCTCGATTACAAGCTCGTCCGATGATAATGCTGGGAATATTATCGGCAGGGTGCTACCTGGTAATCGATGTCCATCGTCCAGGCTTTCGGTTTTACCGAATCCAGTAAACGTAGGCGGAAAAGGTTCCGTTTATGGGTATAGTAACACTCCGAGTGCAGCTGAGGAGATAAGCCAGTGAAATTGGATTCGCGACTATTTGACCACTTACCACTTGTGCTTTTTTGCTGAAAATGGATTCCTGGAAAGTGAATTAATTTCATAGTTATATTTATTTTTATTTTTTCCAGTTATACGAATGTTTCTTTCTTCAATTTGGATGAATCGAAAAGATATGCATATATAGAATTAATTTCATTACTATATGATACTTTTTGTTCTATTAACCATTTAACGCCCAAAGTGACCATTTTTTTACAATACTTTAAGTGCTGTACAACTTCAACGTAAAATTGCTCAAAAAATTGTTGAGTCACTTCTGAAGTAAAATTTCATGTACTTTTAGAGTTTGGTATCAGAATTGTCGAAAAATTTGTTAATAAAAAGTTACTAACAATTTTTTGAAAAAATCATGAATATTCGAGGAAAAAATTCGTTTAACCAACATTTTCTAACGGAAAGAGGGCTCACACGTCTGTCTAACGCATATAGATAACGCATATAGATATAATGAAATGTATCTATGTTGAAAAATAGTTACTGTACCGAAATTAACCATGGCGACCACTGATGCACCCCCTTTTCCACAAAAGTTTTCTAAAAAGGTTCGTGATTTTTTTTTCTCTGTTAAGATCTGCATAACGAATATTATAGAGCAAAAAGTGCTTAGAATTTATCAAAAATACGTGTGAATTTTTTTAGCTGTTTTTTATTTTTGATTATGACCATTTTTTTTTTAAATCCACCTGTCATCATATATTCAAATTAATATCTATAAAGCTTCTCTTGACGAATGCCAAAACATTTAGTTCTACAACCTAATATTATAAATTGCCTAGAAAGTAAAAAGATAATAAGCACAGATCGAAACAATAAAGACTAACTTTACGGAAAAAAGTTATGAAAAAATGTGCTTAAAATTGATCAAATAACAGATGTGAATTTTTTTTTTGTTCACTTCTGTTCAATGTATAATTAAATAACCACGGTTTTAATTAAATAATAAATTCAATAGATTTCTTCGGAATCTATGCAGTATACAAAAAAATCATAAGGGACGTTTTTGTACACAGAATTCTGCGTAGAATATGATGGCATTTTTTATTTTTCAAAAAAATCAATTGTTTCATTAGACGGACGCCACATTAAAGCCGTCATTTTGAAAAGAAATAACAATTTTCAAAAGTTTTCCTACACAAAACATTGCAGTGGTAAAATTTTATATTTTTATCTAATTTTAAAAAATGTTTGTATAATTGTGTATTATTTGATCCTGTTATTACTTTATTGCATTTTTTTTTGTTTCAAGAAACATAATTTTTATTTTGGATAAATATATTTTCTGGTGAGGACTAAAATGATAACCGAATCGTTATACTTGGTTTAATTATTTACGATGTCACTTTCACTACTGATATACAAGAAAACATTTTAAAGATATTTTTCTCTTACGAAAATCAACTCAGAACAGAAGAACTTTTTGTATGAATTTAAATATCCCTAAAAAATCTTATTTTCTATGCTATTTGCATACATCGATTCTTAATTTTTAGAAGCTTATATGATCTGCATTTCACATGATCTGAATATTATTTAATACACTTCACATTATTATTATGTAACGAAAAATTTTAAAAATAAACGAAATTCACTATAAAAATTATGATCCATTATTATCTCAGAAAATAAAAGTATTACCATAACAGAAAAATAAGTAACTATAAATGGCTCTGTTCATTATCGTACTTAAAACTATTTGTTAATTCCGAAATTATTTACATGTAACGTGAAAAATACTTCTGAAAATTGAAAGTATACAGCCAAACAATTTTGAAATTCATGAAATAAATTAATATTTGTTATTATTAATAATAACACGTTAAAACACCTTAATAGAAATAATATATATTAACGGAATAATAACGAACATTGTCAGCTAATCTTGACACGTTTCATGTCGAATTCCTGACGAAGAAAGGTGAGTTGCATCTTTTAAGAGCTTCGCGGGTATCGCTCTGAATAAAATATGCACAGGCAAGAATATTAAGCGTAAGTCGATTTTAATTTGGCCGAGGAAGAAATTAAAAGCCTTCTCCCTCGGTCTGAAAGCGAAGACCGGATATTTAATTGTTCGCCCTTGAGTCCATCCAAGCGTAAACCAACGGAGGGCGGATTACTCCTTTCCCTCGAAAATCAAAATCATAATTCGATACTATGCCGCGACCTTCATAACGGTAGACACTCCCCCGTCGTGTGCTCATCATGTTCTTTATTATGATAAAGCGTAACTCAGGCCAGCGTGAAATGAAAAATGAAACTTTCATGAAATTAAAAAATATTTAAAAATAAAGAGTGTCGACATTATGTAATATTATTTAATTTCACGTTTAGATCAGTCAGATTTGTTTAAAAATGTATTCATGCATCATGGTTCTATTTATATGTCAACAATATTTCATTTTATTTTCTCCACAATGTAATTCCAAGAAAAGTTCTTCCGAACTAAGAAATACAATAGTCTACAGTTTTAACATTAAATAAACCTAGAAAGTTTAATATAATTTAATATGATTACATAAAGATTTTACATGGATCAAAGTAAAATTTCCACATATTCTTGTGCATGTTATATTTGCATAATATGTAATTTCTTTATCTGTTTTAGATACGTCCATGTTCACATTGCTTCAGGAAATAACATTCAACTGCAGAAACCTACCTCTTGCTGTGTCGACAAAACATATCGAAATTTAGTTTGAAAAGAGTTATGTAACAGAATATTAATAATATTTTTATATAGTCATATCCTTCTATATACAGGGTGATCGGCCAACCATTACCCAGCGGCTAACTCTAGATTCTACAGATAATTCTGAACAACTTTTTCCTCTAAAAAAATATTCGGGAAGATAGAGTTTTTAAGTTATTCAACACTAAAATTTAGGTGAAAAAATCACATTTGTTGAAATATCTCGACTCGGTTTGAAGGTACCTTAACGAACAGGAGCTCATTTTAAAGATATTTTAAAGCTCTATAAATTGTCTCTATTGGTTTTTGATCTACAATGAATATCTCTCTTGTTATAGCCATAAAAACGGGATAAATGCCGATTTTTCAGGATTTTCGCGTTTAACTCGTTTCGACACATAGTTAACGAAATATCACACAGAAAAAAGTTGTAGGCCTTGAAAAAACAAAAATTTTTTGTCCTCTAATACGATGCGATTAAATTAAAACTGAACCCTACAAGAGCCTCGTAAAGTTGACAAAATACAGTTCGACAAATAAATCGATATTAATAACAAAATGTTATGAAAACGAGTGCAAATAGGGTTCAGTTTTAATTTAATTGCATCGTATTAGAGGACAAAAAATGTTTGTGTTTTCAAGGCCTACAACTTTTTCCAGTGTGATATTTCGATAGCTATGTGTCCAAACGAGTTAGACGCGAAAAACCTGAAAAATCGGTATTTACCCCCGTTTTTATGGCTATAACAAGAGAAATATTCATTGCAGGTCAAAAATCAACAGATACAACTTGTATAGCTTGAAAATATCTTTAAAATGAGCTTCGGTTCGTTAAGATACCTTCATACAGAGCCGAGATATTTCAAAAAAAGTGATTTTTTCCCCCTAAATTTTAGTGTTGAATAACTTAAAAACTCTACCTTCCCGGAAATTTTTTCAGAGGAAAAAGTTGCTCAGAATTATCTGTACAATCTACAGTTAGCCGCTGGGTAATGGTTGGCCGATCACCCTGTATAATTAATGAAATAATTTACGATAACAAGTTTTAGTGAATGTCAATAGAAAAAAGAGCCTTGAGATTTTTACTATGTTAGGTTTTGAAACTAGTCCGAAATTAAATATTGATATTAACTTCACTTAAACCCTTTTGAAGAGAATACTCAGAGAGCTTAAAGACGAAGACCAGCGATTTAGAATAGAATAATCCACCAAATTTTTCATTATCTAAGTAGTAATTTTTTTCTCGTCTGACTATAATGTCTGTATCTACTGTGAGCTGCTCCATGTTGAACGACATGAATTATCAGTTTAGAATCAAATATTTTTAGCATAGATAGGCCCATCATACCTAATAATTCACAACATTATTCTAAGTATTGCATTAACCTTCAACATATTTCGATACTAAGGATGATGGCCTCTGCATAAGTATCTTAAAAAAATATATTAAAGTTAATATTTATAACAAATGAGCTCCTAGGAAGGAAAGTTGCGTAATGTCCAACCAATTTTTGTTATTTATTTAATTATTCATTTTCTGTCGCTAAATAATTATATTTTTTTATTTTACTACTTCTCGTCTCTCGTTAGATTTGAGGTTAACCTGTCAAAACAATAGCACACACGTTAGCTTAAAGGTCACTTACATAAATTAGAATCGCGATAAAAATTATGTAATTGAGTATTAAATCCGCAATTTACAGCCTCGGAGAAATAGCTCACGCGAGTAGCTATTTGGAAGTTAAGATTTTGCTCAATTTTACTGGAACTTTGAACTGTCAAAGTGTCGATCGACATTTCAACTAGTTTCGAGCTCCCACCGAGGGGTGACACAGAAGTGCCATATTTTACGCATGGAGCATATGCATTGCATATTGTAACATACTCAACCTTTCTCGCAAGCGGTTAGAGCATAAACAGATCCCTATATAAGAAAGCATGTTTCATAGTACCACATGTGTAAGTAATCGTGCGTGCGCGCGAATACGGATTTGCATTTATCATATGGCATCGAACAGTGGTAAGCATGTTAATCCAGTCAGCTTAGTCAAAATAAGGTAAGAATCTCGGAATGTGAGATACACAACTAAAAATTGTTTAAAAAAACCTTTATTTTGACATCCGAGAAAATGTGTTAAAACCTGCATACGGTAGGGTGTCGACGTCTATGAAAAAATCGACTTTTTCCCCATTTTTTTGCAAATATCTCGTTTCCTTTGGGGTTTGAGCTATTTGTATTTCTTATCAATACTATAGAGGATGCAATTTTCTACAACTTTTGTTACAAAAGTTTTATTATACGTTGAATCGTTTTCGAGATAGAGAAAAAAAGAAAACAAATAAATTTTTAATTAATGTTTTTATTAAATGATATTTTTATTAAATGGTATTCTAAATAGTTAAATACTGCGCCCTCACTGCCCTCTATCTCGAAAACGATTCAACGTATAAAAAAACTTTTGCAACAAAAGTTGTAGAAAATTGCATCCTCTATAATATTGATAAGAAAAACCCAATAGCTCAAACCCCAATGGAAACGAGATATTTGCAACACAATGGGGGAAAAGTCGATTCTATTTTCAGGGACTTTTGGCCTTGACTTTTCATAGTGTAGGCACCCTACCATATGCAGGTTTAGAGACATATTTTCGGATATCCAAATAAAGGTTTTTTAACAATTATTAGCTGAGTGTCTCACATTCCGAGGTTAAATCATAAGATGACTGCACTATGTATATTAGGTGTATCTTAGGTTTCAAGGGACGAACGAGCGCGTATTTGTGATTTTATGTATGTATGTATATAAACTTATCTCTGTGTAGATTAAAACTTAGTGACTACGAACCCGTAAATTTCCATTGGAAATTGTAAAAATTTTTTTTTAACAAAGGGATGCACTAGGTCAGAAAGTCTAAACTAGGGCAAAATTACAAAATAATTACTAATATTCGACTTCTTATAGGTCCGTTCTCTCAAATTGGACCATGCCTTTAAAGTTCAAATGCCTTCCATTATCTAATTTTGACTTAAAATTTACCGTGTTTTTATTCTCCCATTTACCTGCAATAGAAGTCGATTCGACGTTAATCAGGTTAGGGCCGTTAGGGAGTTAGACCTATACGGAAGTCGAATTGACATAATTTCAAACTATTTTGCTGCTTAGGAAAGTCCATGAATTATTATTATTATAATTATGAATGTCTATGCTGGAGAAAATCATTTTTCAATAGAAAGTATGATTTACAAAACTACCTATTTTCTTACTCTTTTTATGCATTGAAACGTACACTGAGAGAAGTGTTTTATACCGTTGATAATCCTTTGGTAAAATAAGTTCGTTAAGTTACCATTCATATTGATTTATAATTTTCAGAGAATGTCCCATCTACAAAGTATAATACAGCACAATAAGAGAAGATAAAATAACAAGGAAAAATGTATTAATTTCAATGTTGACGAAACTCCATAGTTATATACATAGTTAACAGAATAATGAAGACTCTCGTGACATCGAAACAAGTATTTAATGGATTGCAGATGAATTTTAATTGTATTAAGTCGAGACAAAAGCAAAGATTTGAATTTCCCTTGGCAGAAAAACGAAGATCCTCAATCCCAATCTTGTTTCACCGAGATTATTATCGTAATTCGTCGTTCGGAAGCGTCCATGGTACAATTGGACAACTTTGATTAATTCATCGGGAATTATTAAAAAAGGAGGCATTAAAGCGCGAATGGCTGTAAAAGGGACGTGGAAAGCAATCAGCGGGAAAATACTTTCTCCTGGCTGAAGAGCCAGGGAACTTTTCGGCCGTCCCAGCTCTCGAAACCGCTACTAATTTAAACGAGGCTGCAAGAACGCTCGACGAACGCTTGGTCTTGCCAGATAGCATTGTGAGCGTGCCGCACTCGCGAGTTTAATAACGTAATTACCTGTGGTATTATATCTGCGGCTCGGTTCGCAGACTCCGGCTTCGAAGAACCATTGAGAATCTCCGACTCGGTACTACTTTACCACTCCACACCCACAGACAAGTGAGGTACACCATTATATACATATTTGTCCAAAATTTCCCGAACACTCGAAATTATATAACAGCGTAAAATTGTATACACCGATCATGTTTCAGGTAATTATAAAATCATGAAGTGAAGTAACACTGTGAGTATAATTCTGCATAATAACCCTAGCGGAAATTTATTCAAGCAGCTTAAATATGAACCAGGGCCTGACCAGGCTCCAGCACGGCGTTCCTGATCAGGTACTCCTGAATGTCCCCAGATCAGGAGATGATCAGGTTCCAGTAAGTTATCCTGATCAGGTTTGTCGGAATATACCCTGATTAAACCCTCATTATGTTAAAATAAAGAATAACTGATGTAGGGAAGCCTGTGAATTCCCATATCAAGACCAACCCATGAATTGATAAGGCTTGCCTTATTTTCAATTTCCGGAAATCGCTAACGGCTTTTGAAATTTCAAATCAGGGGGCCCGCTCAGAACCTGATAAGGACGTCTGAATTTGTTAACCTCTAAATTTTATGTAATTCGTTCAGTCGCCACCAGGCGTGATTGCGCATCTACTGCATTCCTATTACAGAAATGTATTTCTATTTTGTACATTAGCCTACTTATAGGAACGTGTCGGCACAACATATTTTACACATTGTATGTGATGGATATGTATACGATTCGTATATATGTGTAAATATTTTTTTATTTTGCAGCCTTTTCACTTGTATTTTTGTGAGTGGATTTTTTTTTATTTTTTGGATTTTATTATACTATAATACAATATTTGTAATTTTGTTATTATTATTTTGTATAGTGTTTAATTATGCCACATTTTTATAACTATCAATTTATAAGTAGTTTAGAAATTTAATATATCTGTTAGGGGTTTTCCTAATGTACGTACAATCATTTAGTTATTACATTCTTCAGTGGTGCCCCATTTGACATTTAGGTGTATTATTTGTATTGGTTTCCTTTTTGCGTCGAATAAAAAAACATGTAGTTTAATAATTACGATTTCTCTGAAAAATCTAATTTAATATTTACACTATAGCTTCATCCCATTCTCTTATTGATCGTACAATCATCCATAGTTTGGTTTTTAATAAATTAAACTGTCACGAACTCCATGATTTATTTCAAACTCGGTATGTAAATTATTCTATAAGAAATCTTAGAATTGTTCAGGAAGTAAATTGTAAGTCTAACTTCGAGTTTTAATCGGCTATCTCTAGACTCAAAAATCATGAAAAAATATATCCTTAGATATTACAAATATTCAATCTCTTTTTGATTTTAAGTGTCAGATAAAAACTTATACGTTGCAGCAATATTAATAGTTATTGGTATTACAACTGTATTTATTTACTTATATGTTTATTTTTGTTAGCTACTTATATTTACTTTTATTTTGTAAAGACTTATAAAGCCGTTCATCCTATTAAAATAAAATAAAACTCATCAGTGCGGCACAATATTGTGAGACTGCGTCACATGCCCAAACGACTGTAAGGCAACAACAGAAGAATTACGTTTATATCAAACCACATTAGAAAAGCGAGAATATTGTTTTCAAACTATCGATCCGAATATGGATTTAAATAGAGAATGGAATTATAAAATGTTTAAATAAATGAGGCCGGGGAACAAAGATCCGAAAATCAACACACCCCGAAAGGCCTAAATTTCAATATAGCACTCACTTTGTCATAGAAAATTTGGCAAAAAGAAAGCAAATTAAAATACCTTAGACTCTCGCAATGTTAAAATTTTAGCCTTTCTGGGGTTTGATCTTCGGAACTTTGATACCGGCCCATAAATAATTGTATGACTTTTATTTAAGTGATAATATTTCAGCCATTTTTGTTTAACAAGTGGTTTTCCACATGGAATACTAGCTTTTATACGCGACCACGTGTGAACAATTCTCTGACGAGACTAACTCAATAATAAAACGATGCATTTCGATTGAGCATTTGCAATTGTGACAACCATAAAATTACAGGTTGCTGTGACTTTTTACCCATCATTCCCAATAGACATTACCAATGTTCATATTATATGGGTGAGCTCTTCCTAGAATCTTTATAGGCCATGAGTAGCGTCAAACCGTAATTTGTCGTTAAAACTGAACTCATTAATTTTTTAGATTCAAAGTTGTAAAATTATGTAAGTAATTTTGTTTCCACAAAAAAAATTGACAGAGCAAAAAGTCTGCTTATTAAATTCATATAGTCATCGAATATCGAAATAAATGAATCTCAACGATTTTGAAAGTGTTAACATATTTTTTTTTCCCAATAATGTGACTTAAAAATAGTTGCAATTTTCTCAAAAAAAAATCAGCTATGAATTTTATTAACCATTAAGAAATATAGAATTGTCCTACTGCAGTCGTTTTCGTTGCTTTTTTTTGGAAGTTTTGAATATTATTGAAAATCGGTGTGTTTAGTGCAATGTAGAGTCGAGAACAAGCAGGCTCTGCCCAAGAATTAACACCTGCCTGTAGGACCTGACATATCCAGGAAGAATCCTCCGTTTTGAAAATCATTATTCATGACTTAAGATAAAGGCATGTGAAAAAACTGAATTTGATAGATAAGTCCCGTAAGTTTTCCAAATGTAACATACCTTTATCGTACATATCTCAAATCCATTTCTACTACCGTTTCCATAGGCAAAGAACATACCTAATACAAAAACATTTACATATGAAATCATTTTATTTATCAGATACGTGCTTGTTTTTTATGAACTATAACGCGATATTGAATATAATATAGTTAAGTCCCATAATAACGTTCACCAATAATCCTCAAGTTAAATAGACAAGACGCAGAAATTTTTACGAGAGGGAAAATAAAGCATTTCTGAGTTTTGAAGAAAAGTAAAAAGTTAATGATAGATTGCATAAAACAAGATTGTCGACATGAACGAGGAACAGTTTGAAGAATGGTGGATGCAAGAAGTTTTTACTATTTATTATAAAATTTTACGGAAAGCTATGAACACAAATTTTTATTGTCCCTAACATTTATAGTATATATGTTACAATCCTGGATTACGGTTATATTAGATTGTCATATATAATTTTAAAAAATTGGTTATGAATGAAAATTTTATACTTTCTTTCTACAAAGTTTGTTTGTTGGATTACTTTTAACATTATTATTACTAGTCATAACTAAAAGAACATAATTTTAAAAATTTCAATGACGTAATTCATTTTTTCCTTTGCGAAGATAGATTTAAGATTCGCGATGCAGGGTAGTGTCCAATATTTAACACAAAAATATTGAATTAATTACGTTAGAATATAATTCAAGCGTGTTGCATACAGTGCACAATTGGTTGTATTTTCGAACAGATTTGTATTAATTTTGTGAAATTTTTGTAATTATATAAATGTTAGTTTCATTAATCAACTTTCTGGGGAGAAAACTCGATAATCAATAACATTCGAAAAGTTAGATTTAAAATATTTTAAATCTAAAGGAAACCCATAATTAAAAACTCAAATAGAGAATTAAATATTTATTAGTAAAAGAGTTGTTTGAAAGATAATACATCATTTGTGCAGATAATTTACACACAAAAAAATTCGAAGTTGCCAGAATTGTTAATACAAAGGGCGAAATTTGTAAAAATGTCTATAGGTATAAGTGGATACTCCAGCAAAATACGACCCGAGTAAAAATATTATGTCTGAAAGATCTTTAAGAGATCGCATTTTCGGCAGTCTCGCATGCATCTCGCTTCAACGAGACATTAGGAAGATGAAGCATGCCTGATGCACTGGGATCCTTGGAAGACGTTTCAGCGATAAAAGAGTGTTGTTTATAAGATTTTTGAAGTTTTCTGATTTTGTCATCTCGGGGAGATGATCGTAGAATGTTACTGTGATTTCTGGAAGATATTTGGAAGAGAAACTGGTAACGTCAGCAGGAAAGAGAGGAAAATTGTATACTTTATAAATACTTTACGAGATCAATGCGGAAGATCACAAATTTGAAAATTATAACATGACGCAACTCCTGGCGCACCGACTCATCCACTTTTCTATGAAAACAATACACGAAAGCACGTGCAGACATTCGATATAATGCAGAATATTTAGATCCTCCGGTTTTTTGACGTTCCATGTTTTACTTCGTGTCTTGTTCCATTCCATATGTTTCGTTCCACCATTTATAAATTGTACAATGTTTCTCCTCTTACATGCTCTGACGTTACCGGTTTATCTTATAAACATCTTGCAGGAATAAATGTCAACGTTTTATTGAATGGCCAATACATTTCAGCACTATCCAAAGGACATCAACAGCCCAACGTTTCGATCTACTTGGAGGTTCTCGTGCATCAGCGGCATCGAATCCACCTATATAAAGGAACGACTGATTAATATTCTTAAATAATAGCCAATACAGTTCAGCACTAGTCCTAAAGGACATCACCAGCCCAACGTTTCAACCTACTTAGAGATCCTTATCAGGGATATTTTGGAATATTAATTAGTCGTTCTGTTATATAAGCCGCTTTGATGCCCCTGATTAGGACCGCCAAGTATATCGAAACATTGGACTAGTGATGTCCTGTAGGACTAGTGCTAAACTGTATTGGCCATTCAATAAAACGTTGTTTATTTATTAATTTTTGCATTTCATTTACCAAGATTACTATTGAAATTAATCTTGCAGGAATCACTATAACGTCCGGGGATCATCTATACGATGTCATTAAATTATCTCTCAAAAAACTTCATAAATATCGCAAACATCTAACTTTTATTTCTGAAACGGCCTACGAAATCTTTCATTCGTCTCTCTGGCGACTTGACGAAATGTCTTTCAAAAATAACGCTGCTGGTATGATTCATCTCTCATATGTCTGGTTCCGTCTCATAAACGAAACTTCTGCAAGATTGACAAGTGTAAGATCTCCCAAAGATCTTACAGAGACAATTTTTTTTTGCCCTGATATAAGAATGTTAGAAAGTTATCCCTTTTGGAGTGTCCAATCGCATTCGGAAAGATACTTTTCTACTAACAAGAAACCGTTGAAGTTCAAAGGTGATTGGTTTAGACACTTACTACCATAATAAACTATGTATAACTCTTCTCAAATATAAAAACGGATGAAACATCTTTCAAAGATGCAAAAGGTAGGTTTAATCATTATTATCCATAAAAAGTTTGCTGCAAAGCATCCCATTAATGCTTTTATTTCGAATTAAAACAATTAAACAACTTTTGGGTACCTACGATATATGAAACAGTTTAAAGCATAATCAAATACAATTATAACAGACGTTTAAATCCACTAAGCGTGAAAGATTATAAATTTGTCCCTAAACGCGACGGTGAATTTGTCTAAGTGGGGTAGTGCCACACTGCAGCCTCGAAGAACGAAGCTCAAAGTATAATTGGTTCGTCCATTCGGCGTCGGAGCACTCCAAACTCGATGAATGTATTCGTTGAGATTACGCGGAATGGATGTAATTGCCTCCTGCTCACTCCCTTCTCCCATGGCCCGTATGCATCGACCCTTTTGGGCAGAATCGAGGATACGAGACATTGCGAGGACGAGGAAGCGCAGACAACAGAGAAACAAACATAGCTGGATGCCAGAAGAAGAGAGATGCCTCAATAATAAACCAGCCAGAGTGACAATAAGAGATGAAGAGAGCTAGATAAAAGAGAGATGGAGAGCGAACGTGTTACGGGAAACCAATAAAGAAACCTGTAGAGTGAGAAGGACAGGAGTGGCGGTTATAAGAGCCGGAGGAACAGAGCTAGATAGTAATAGCGGAGTACGGTGTCGGGAACGAGAGCCACTATCTTGCAACTGCAGTTACAACTGCACAAAGGTTAATGTACGTCCATTGTTGCTGCCAGTCCGGCAGAACTACTACGCTTTGGTAGGTAGACGGCTGCATTCACACGAGTAACGCCCTGGTTAGTATTGGTACGTGTACATACGTGTACATCACGTCCCGAGCGATTCATTCCGCGCGTCCGTCTGTACCAATGTCGTTGCTACGTAATGGCGTCGGTTAGCCATTTTCAGAGCATCCGATTATTTTCGGTCCTTTTTTTAACCCTCTCCCGTTTTTGCCGAAGTTCCGCTTTTGTTGCGACTCCGGTGCTGATTTTAAACGCCGGATATCGATATTGCCATTCGTTTCCAACCACTCGTTGTCGTTATTTCTTGGTGCATTTATCGCAGTTTTCAAGGGGCATTGTTCCCGGCCGTTTAACTCGGATAACATATTTTCCAAGTTTTCATATTTTATTCAGAAAGGAATCGAGCTTTTCGACATTACCGTGGGAATGAAGGCGGCCCCCTGTTTCACCGGCCCTTTGAGGTGAGAAAGAATGCAGCGTTTTTCTCCTTTGGACCATTAGTAGAATTCTGCGGGCGTTCGATCTGATCACAAAGAACGATGAGCGCGCGTAAGTTCAATCAATAGGATTTCCCATCTTGCGCTCGACGAACCGTAATTTCTCGGGGTTGAAAGAAAGGGAGGGAGGGAGGGGGGATATGAAATCGACAAATAAGGGTGGTCTTCTCCAAAATCGCGGGCTACGGCGAAACTTATACTATCTATCTCGTTAATACAGGGAATCCTCCCTCATAAGCTAACGTCGCCTCAAAAGGTCCGGAAAATTGTCGAGTCACTGTCAAATTGAGAGCAGGTCAAATCCCCGCGTTACTCTTTTACTGCAGTTTAATCAACAATTTTTTATATTAGACTAAGGCAGTCGATTGATCTTTTGAATTTACTTTAAGGAGGAACTTAAATTTCAGACATTAATGGAATAATATTCAAAAATATACATATTGACGGTAGACCCTGTTCTTTGCTTAACCCATTAACTCCGGAGTGAACGAATTTGTTATGTCATTGTGATCCTCGATATTTTGTACATAAACTCATAAATGATGTGCCCAGCATCTTCGAAGACGCCATCTTGAATTACGAAATGATGTATAGTACACTGTAATACTAAGAATCCATCATGGACGCGTTATTTTTATATAGAGCATTTTCTTGATACCTCTATAGTCAAGCTTCACTTGTTTCGTAAACGAAGGAATATTTCCCTTTCTGTAATATACTATAAACCACACATAAAATTTTGAATAGTCATCCTGCTAGCCGTTATAAAAAAATGATTTGCAAATTACACAAAACAAGAACAGTCAACTAATAAGCCCATCAGTCATCAATCACCAGGATAGATGGAATAAGTTCTTAATTTCATTATGATACTTTTGAAACCGAATGCGATCTTTATAGTCTGGAGCTAAATTGAAATTCGAATAAAAAAACGTAAGAGTCGGAGACGGAAAAGGAGTACGTATAAATTTCGACGATAAATTCAGTTCGTAATGGACGAAGGAAAATTCCGCGATGGAAGCAATATATGACGAAGGAACGGGGGAGTCGGGCCGATCGAATAGGGAAATTAAGTGCCTGCTCGTGTACGTCTGTTATAGCGCTCGACACTGTAAGACCAAGGGTACGATAAGTACATTATGGTAACCCTCCAAGAACGAACGATGCATTAGTACTTTTGCAAAAAGAGCGCGACCACCGAATCGATAGTTTTAGTTACACAAAGACCCTATTTACATAGAATAATTGTCTCTTGTTGAAGCAACACGTCCACATATGATCATCATTCTCAATCGAAGAAAGCAGCTGCTTTCGTTGTCCTTAGCATTAATGTTGTGTTTCAATTCAGTTTTTCATTACTTACTGTTTAAAGGACAAATCATTTTATTCTGTATTTCAAATCTTAATCATGCCTGGAACATAAATAAGGATGCATAGGGGGAGGGATAAATCCAGACCCCTTGGTCCAACCCTTGGCTACGGCGATGATTGGTATTATTTGAAAACGTTGTCCATCATTATCAATATATTAGTAGACCATGAAAATTAAGTCTAATCATCATAGGAAATGATGGAACTGAACCATCCTTTCATTGCTAACTTTGAAAAAGCCAATTACAAGACAATTGAAGTAATGATGGCAGCAACGAAAATTGGCTTGACTACCATGCTGGTAACACTAGGTACAATTCATGGTTGGATAGTTGCTTTTCCACTGTCGGGGAAATAAGGTATTCGTCTCGAAGTTAAATCTCATATTCTCATGTATATAGCAGAGCTAGCATAAAATAGGCTGAATAAATCTCGCAGCACCCACGCTGCTGCTGTCGGATAGGACGGGCCAGACAAACTCTCGTCTAGAATGCGCATTCCCGTTCTACCCTCGGTTGCACTCGCCTCCAGGTCGTTTTATCCAATGTAAAGCTCTCGTTTCCTCTCGTTCACTGCTATTTTCAACATAGCACCCTTCGTTCACTTCCTTTCTCTTCTATCTTGCCCGCCCCCTACTCGCGAGTCTAAAGGAAACTGATATTGCTGGCAATATCTAGTTGTTTGCATTGATTCGGGTTATCTTAGAATCCGGAAGAGTCATCCCCTTCAGGAGTCACTTCTTCTTCACAATTCCTTTGTTCTCTATGACATTTGTTGCGAGACCTCACGAGTCGCATTATGTACTAAGCATGACCTATTGCTTCCGAATACCGAATATATGACTTAATTATATTGTCACATGCTGATTTTACCTTTGACAAGCGAAATGTCATTTACGCAATATTTTTCGTATTCTATAACGAATGGCCTAATAGAATTTGCATATCGTCGTTCCTGAACAAAAAATGAGTTTAAACGTACCAAAATGTTCACTTTTTTCAAAGAGAAATTTTACTTTCAATAATTACAGCATTCTAAATTCTTTTCATGCGCTGAAAAAGGTGGCACTATCAAAATGTCCCTATCATGTCGCATTTTCAGATTTTTTTGCTCGAGTTAAATATATCAATATTATACGAAAATGTTATACAATATTTCCTCTTTTTACAAGAATTTAATATTTATGTCAAAGTAGAATTGTTTTCTGATAGTATTGCAAAAAGCCCAAACAATATACCTATTCAGAGATGTCTCCAAAAATACTTCTTCAAGAGGCCATGGTTGCAAAGTATTGAACGATATCATCAAAAGTTTTTCTTAATTAAAGTCTTTTATATCACTATAACACCTCTTTATATCGCATAATCTTAAAAACGTAGTGAAGACGATAAAGTATCAGAACTTAAACCGTTAGAGCTAATTATTTAAGATGTTTTATGTTGGCACGGTTGAAATGCAAATATCCATTGCCGATTAAAGAATTCTTGGGAATATTCAGAAATTCTTGTCTGAATAAACCGTTATTTCAGTAAGCACTATTGAAAATTTTCGATGTGCTTTTCGGATGTTAAACAAAAAAAAGTAAATGTGATTGTATATCATTAAGTTGACAGGTAATAAGAACATTCAAGACAAATTAAAAAATTAAACTAGTATCTTCGACCCTGCGGCCTTGAGCTCATGTACTAGTTTATTTGTCGATAAAAGATGATATAATTGAAAAGGTTATAATTAATGTTTAATGATAACTTAAGTGTAAGTAATAAATTAATTTTGTATCTTTTGAACACAGTTTGGAGTATTGACGAACGGCCGGGGATAACCGTGAAAAAATTCTTTCTACTCTCCGAAATTAATCAATTTATTAAAATCGATAACTAAAATAAGTTTTGAGCTAGTATGAAACATGTCATTATTTATTATTTTGTACATGACATTGTCGTTCTTAGCAAATTAATAATTTGTTCACAAACAGCATTTTTACAAATACATTATGTAGTATTTATTCTAAGCGCGGAAATAAAGCCATTGCAGTAAGTGTACGTATGACGGTGGACTTAATTTCATTTAAACCATTCTCCCCTTCTCCCCTAGTCCCTTAAAAATCCATAAATGATAGGTGATTTTCTTATTAAAGGTACTTTTGACGAAGAAAACCTACCGAGAATTAAAACGGGAGAAATAATCTTTGTAGAGATATGAAAATTTTGATAGAACGTTGTATGTTCCTGACTAGAACTTTGAGAACAAACCCATAACTATATTAGTCTATACTAGAAAGTTAACCTTCTTAAGGCTTTCTTTTCTATGCTGCAATGTTTAGGTAAGTCAGAATATAAACATTTTCAGTTGTAATATCCAAAGACCTTCTAAATGTTCGAATATTTCCCGATTTTGGCGAAATCGACGTGCGATATTTGCGACCTTGAGCCATCTTCACATTATAAATCTAGTCGATTTCATCGAACCTTTTTAATAATGTCTGTCAAATTGACGTGAAATAACTAACAGGAAACAGGAGTATTATCACTTGGTAATACCCCTGTTGGCAGGGAAATAATCAAACGAGCACTCGATATGAAGTTGTCGCAAGTCGCGAATAGTACACGAAAAATGGCAAAAATAGCGGTAAGAAAAATAATCTCGAAACCTTTTTTCATCGCACGGTTGACATACAATTCAGTAATTCATGCATGGGTTAAATATGTGCCAACACGTTGTAACCCTTAGAATTCATCTCTATAATTAACACATTAATTACATGCTACCAAACAATTTATGTTTGAAACATTAGGGCACAATAAAATGGTAATGGACTATGACATATCAGCTGTCACCTTTGTCTAACGCCTATCCATTTCGCTTGAACGCTTATAATTTACAGCCAGCCGAAGGAAGCCTCAGTCCCACGTCCGTCGCTCGGTAGGATGAGTCGAAGGCATTCTGGCCCTGTCATCTAACAGGTGCCAATATATATATCACCTAAAGGGTAGTTTGCATGGCAACCCCCTGGTCGCTTCTATAGAAGCTCGACATTCGACGGACGGTGATGGATCGCCAGAATTATCGACACAACCCTTGCCAACGATGCTCATCTCGAATTTGGCGTTACGTTTCGACTCTCGTACCCCCTGCTTTGCGAGAGTTCGTAGCAACTATTGCTTCTAAAATTAAGCAAATTCCAAATGTACGTCGGACGAGCACACATGACGTAATCGTCCATGCATCTCCCTGTGGACTGGCTTCGAAGGTTGATTCTGCGGCGTCTATCTGCCAATTATCTGTCGTTATCTGCCACATTAACTCAGGGTACATATGTAACAAGTATGTAACGATGTCATTTATATAGGGAACAAAATTACTAATAAAGAAAAATCAGTCTTTAAGGTTTGGATAACAAATATTTTATATTATATAACATTATATAATCCATATTTACTCGTGCAATCATCTTTCAGGTTTGTCAGTCCTTGGTAGGTTAAAGAATACATCTTTTGAATAAGGAATGAAATCTTGTAGAAAACTCGAAACTTCGACGAAAAATAATTTTTTTAACAATACGAAAGACCGACAAAAAGGTATTAGCACAAATTTAAGCAAACTGATTAAATTCATGTTTAATAGTAAGCTATTTAATACTCACTTTGTTAGTCATAACTCCCTGCAGAGGACTTATTAATGTACATTTCGTTCGACTCTGTGTTACACTGGTTAATTTTCCTTGATTAAAACTGAAAGCCGGTTCATAGACAATTTTAGGGGAAAACTTTGGCATTCCCTGTATTCCGACCTATCTAAACAAAATAGATTTTTAAGATGCCATCAGTACCTTTCTACAGTCGATTTATTTAAACACGTCGGAATTTAAAAACAATTATTATTTACCAGATCATTTAAAACTGTGGGAAATTCCAATCCTCCTGTTATTTACAAGTAGAGTGAAAATAAATGCGTTAGGACTATTTGTACAGATCTTAGAACGTCACACCATGCGTTTTTTAAAGCTTCTAAAGTTAGCATGTGATTATTTCGAACGTGTAAATATTTCTGAACGAGTAAATATACCAACAATTTCAATTTCGATATACTAATTATTTCAAAATGTATGGTACACATCGTTTTCGGGGTCGGATATTCCGAATCCGATATCCATTCTTCGAAATTCAAAATGGCGGATACAATATGTCGGACAAAATTTTAAACATTTGAGAAAAGTTCCTGAAAATCTATGGTCTAGGGTTTTGGTGGTCGCAGATTACGAATCCGATGTCAATTATTCAAAATTCAAAATGGCGGATCTTATATGGCGGACATTTTTCGCCATTTTTAATTTCGAAAAACTGATATCGGATCGTAATCGGTGACCCCGAAAAACCCTGAGTATAGATTTTCACGAACTTTCTGAAATTTTTTTAATTTGATCCGCCATATTGAATCCGCCATTATAAATTTCCAAAAATGGATATCGGATTCGGAATCAGCAACACCGAAAACATAAGTAATAATAATTAATAATACACGTTAGCTGCCGAATTTCTTCGGAATTGAATTAATCGCAACATTTTTATGCGTAAATTTGTTTATAACCTAAATAATAAAATTACTAAAGTTGCTATAATATTGAACAATATAAACCCTTATCACATTAAAAAAAGCAAACAAAAAATGGAATATTAAGTAAAAATAAGAAAATATGACCGAAATAAGAAGGCTGACAATGACACCACTATAGTGGCGACTGGAACTCAAAGGTTTAAGTCGAAAGAGGATGAAAAGTCGTTATTAAGCCTTATAATCACTTCCAGAAAATTCACGTGTAATTAAGAATTAGACTTATTTTGGTTATATAGCAAATTCGTTTTATTGAAAACAATCCTGCGTCTTTCCAAATCACTTTTACTTTCTTGATTTATATTATAATTTTCTACAAATTTACAGATTTAATGACACGTAAATTACAACTTTATACTGGATAAAACATAAATCTAAAAGATACAGTTCAATATAAAATAAAAATTAGCAATTGTAGTAAAAACTTCAGCATTCAACGTTACATCCAACTACGTGAACCATTTTTCATCATGACTTATTAAAAGCGAGATAATACGAGTTTCGAATTTACATCGGAGATTATAATCACCCCGTCTGTTTCTATGTGATTCTTTTATTTCATATATAGAATAATTTGCTGATTATAACGGACGCAACATTGTGCACCTTCAGGTGTTCACGTTATCCTCTAGCTGGCATAGTAGAAAGTGAAACATAGCGACCTAGGAATAAAAAATACCATTTCCGTGTAAAAAAGTTGTTTATATGTTTTTCGAGTGAGCTAAATTGTCAACAGAAGTTGATCTTTGCAAAAGTCAGTTTACAATGTTGGAAAAGGGGTATCGTTAAAGTTTATCGTTTTCCAACTACCATTCTAAGTAGTAAAAATTATGATTTCAGAAAGCTTGCAAGTACACGAAGAGATACTGATAGAAGGATGATTCACTCCATCTGAGTTTCATATAAGAATATAAAACATTTATTGTGATCTGTATTTTTGAGTCATGTGCACTCGAAGCAAGATATTGTGCGTATTGCGATATTTGGATTCTCGTAGCGATACTGCGGAGTTCTGATCCTTATGTACTAATTTTTTTCAGTGCTCATATCTAATGTAGTTCTCACAGTAATATTGGTCTAGTGAACATAGTTTGTACACTCGAGCTGTACGTATTGCTGTGAGAGCAATTTGTTATTATTAAAATGGAAGGCATAAACTTGTATTCGTAGGTGGGTTTCGTGTATATTGTAATATGTATTATCAATGTATAGTCGTAAAACTAGCTGTCAGTTTCTCCATCAAACTGTTCATTAATTTGTTTGATTTTTATATCATATAGATACACATGCATGTAAATAAATACATTGGACTTTTTCATTTTTACATATTAATAAATAGCAGTGACGCGAAGCGAATCCAATTCTTAAGATTTTCAGCGCTGTGATGAGGTTAACTTTGCGCTTGAGTTTAAGTATTGTTGGAAGTAAAAATTTGAGGTAACCAAACAGTTCACTTTGTGAGAAGTGCCATTCTTTTAAACTCTGGAGTTAAAAAAGTAAGGTTTGATCACATTCTATGTCCTACTAATAAATTGGCCGGATTATATCTATATCGTGAATGGGCACGTGACTTATTTTCAAATAATTATTATCCTTACTGGCAGCCAATATTGTGTAAGTACTAATTTTCTCGGTAAATCAGTACTTGTTTAATAGCAATTGCAGTACTGGCTACTTGTACTGACTCAGCACTAGGAATCAGCGAAAGGAGTGACATAATTGATTTATTGTCACAAACAGCACTAGATATCAGTATTAGATCAGATGTTCGCCGATGTTTTGCCAGTACTAACTCGTTTCCTTTAATCTATACCGGCAGCCAGTACTAGATTAGTATCTTGTCGGGGTTCTATGCAGATGTGTATGCATCACTATCACAAGAAACTGTTACATTGCCATTAAATGCACATAAACCAACTCCCTCAGTGTGTTTACTGGTAGACTTTAATGGGCATCATCAATGTATGAAATGTAGATACACCAATAACACTAAGCAAGAATAAGAATATAGTCTTCAACTTGTCCGTCAGGTTAAAATAAAATATGTATGGCGAAACTTAGGACAAAATAACTTTCCAAATCTTTCATTATAATTATTTACAAACGCTAGAGCGTCAACGAAAATTTAAAATTTAAAACTGACTATGATCTACTTCTCTGAAGTAGGTACAATGTTGCACCCATAATGCGAACAATATTTTACTTTACAGTTTACTTAAACGTCGTTAAACATTAATGTTCATAGTATTATAAGTTATATTATTTTAAAGAGAATTAATCGATGCTTCGAGTCAAGGTGTTAAAAAAATAACTAACTCAGTTATTTAACGTTTCGACAAAGTACGTTGTCCTCATCATTTTGTAAGAAGTAAAATGTTAATAAAATAAATAAATAATTAACAAATAATGGTAAGAAGACGAAAAACATGAAAATGCACGATTGGTATGTGTCAATTTTCCTACACATTGTCGACGAGCGGATTAACTAATGTACACTGCTAAATTCATATGCTTTTTACTTTCGCGTATCTGTGCGCAAAATCCCACTTTGCGACACAAAATAAAGCCCAAATTGAATATTTCGCTCTATGAGAGAACAAAATATTATCTTCGAAAATGTTAGAAATATTGAGGGTATCAGAAAATTGACGCTTATTACGGAATATTATATAACTGATTGCTGATCATTTCTTGAAAAATTACTGAACTTTTAGTTTTTTTTTAAATGCCTCATCCTAGCTATCATTCGATAATGTTTTGGAGAAAGTTCCGTATTCGCTGGACGATTTTCAGCACCCAAATGCTTTGATATCCTCCACTTTAGAATTGTTAACCATTTTCAGGTAATATATTATTTCCCTGACGTTGCATGTCAATATATATTGCAAAGTTTTACTTTAATTGCTAGCAGACAAGAATATCCCTTTGAATTAATCAAATTGGTCCCCTTCTCAAGTTATAAATGTCATATGTATTCGTAGTACACTGTAAGAAAAACCCAGTGAAAAATTCCCATACTTTTCCTGGAAGTAATTAACTCATATCCGGTACGGTAAATTTCCGATATCATGATAATGTTCATGTGTATGAAAGAAATGATACAAACTTCCTCTCTTCAATGACTTTTTGGAAATTTTCTAAACGCGTACTGGGAAATTTAAGTATGCGCAAAATAATTTGAAAATTTCATACTTTGTAAACACATGTAATTATTTATAGAAAGAAATATAAGCGAACTCGTTACCTGGAAAGATACTTTACGAATTAATTAGTTTTTCCTAGTACCCACATACGTAGATATAAATTCACACTTACAATTACATAGTCGATTTATTGAAATCGCTTCTCGCACATCCGCTCGCTTCACATACATATCCGACCTCTTGTATTGGCAATATAGAATTACTATACTATTTCATTGTACTGTTACTTAAATATTGAAAGATAAATCAGAAGTTAGTTTGAAAATTTCAATATGAACGATCTATTATGAAATTGATAATTTGGGGGTAGCGGGAAAGTACTGTTGAATTGATGATGTATTTTTTACTGTGATAAAATGTATAGACCAAGTAAATATTGCAGGAACATGTTTAGCATTTAAAAAAAACATTGGTTAAAAGTTCTTTGTACTTATTGCAATTTTTGTAATATAACGGCACATGACTGAAGGGTATGATAATGAACGTAATATTTCTTTTTTAAGTAGAAATTTAAAATACACGATTTTATTACATCCATATCATTTCAAGTTATGAAATCAATTTATTAAAATGTTATTTTTTTAAACTACTCTATAATAACTTAATATAATTGAAAATCACGTGTCTGTTTTTTACATTTGCTGCAATACATCGAACGTCACAATAAGTACGTAACATGTATGAAAGCAAAGACGATAAATTTCGCCGGAGAATACTGTCGGTGCCTCGGAAATTCGAGGATAGTTATTTATACCCTCCCCCTCTCGAAGCGAAATTCATTGCGCGGTTGTTGTTGCCCCGCAATTGGGTTAAGCTTAAAACTTCCTCTAGACATGCCCAGCGAAATTCAAGTTTCGACATCCCGTAGTAAAGGTGCGTTTAAAAGTATTATAAATTATATTCGACACTTTCGAAAAAGCTACTTACTGAGCTACTTAACTAACGTCGTTAAAAAAGGCGTTTGAGCTAGTTCCGAAAGTTACCTAAGGTAATCTCATCTTTCCATGTAAATTAAAAACTTTTCGTAAATTAATTAACTACTTTATAATTTTCAATTAAAAAGTTGTCCCGCCGGTGCGATTTGTTTATACCAGTTAGTTTAATTTCGTAATGGACTTAATTTGCTGCCGAATCAAAATTACGATGTAAAATAATTTAAGTGCAATTAGAATTTCCGGCATTTTTGTTCTACGTAATGCAGATTAAGACTAACTTTTTTAAACATAGTTTTTGTAATATAAAAGAAATTAAAATTTGAAAACGATATGGAAAGTTGGTCGAATATCACTTAATTATAAAATCAATATTAAGTGTAATTAAAATTATATAGATTAGAAGCATATACCAAATTAAAGTATTAAGTCATCTTGAATATAAAACCTATTTATAAGAAACAGTTTTATATTACTTCAGCGTGAATTTTTTGCTTCTAAATGTTTTTATGCCTTTTATAGTTCGCCGTTTAGAATACATTAAGGTGTCATCATGGCTTGTCGACAGATAGCTATAAATCAAGGAGGGGAAATGCATCGTTTAGCTTAGGTCTTTCGTACTTACAACAATGAGCCTTCGAGTCAATAGTCCTCGCTACTGAACAATATAAATTTGGATGCTGCTAGCATTTTCGCATTACAGCATTCTCGTTAATTTTTTTCATGAGGGTAAGTATAAATCGTGTTACGAACCTGTAATAAATTTCTCAAAAGAAAAAACATATGAATACAGTCACGATATTATATGAAATGGAATTCTCTCGTAAAACGATCAAAATTGACAGATAAAAATGAAGCAATTTTTTTTTGTGCTTTGATAATTTGGCTAGTCAATGAAATATTTTCATATGAGAGGTGGGACATTTGGGCAAACGGCTATAAACGACGACCGAGGTTCGTCCAGGCTGCTCGTCCATTTTCCATTTGCAAACCGTTAAAGCACGAAATCGTTCCTGAATAATTAATGATCGAGGTTGGTATATCGATAAGAGTAGCCCATTATGCGACCTGCCAGTTCGGATGTCCTCGTCGGACTGCTGCATTCTTGGTAATGGCCGATTCTTGTCACTAAACTTTTCAATGCCGTTCGACGGCATACTGCTTGTTTGGTCGTTTTTTTTAAATCAATATGAGATTTTTTTGTGTTTCAATTTATTTCCCCAAATTACATTTTTCCACGTAATGGACGTACCATTCTGATAATCTTCATAATTAGTTATTATTATTCGTGCGAGGGAAATTATTAAATTTTGATTTCTAGTAAGGTGCAAGAAAAATACACGATCATAAACTGTGTAAAAAAAAAATTTTAAATAAAGCAGTAGCATTTAAAACATTCGGATTAATATTCTGAAGAATTCCCGGGACTGTTTGAGGTTATCTTCGAATCTCCAAGTAATCTAATAAGAGGATGTTTATAATACATGGTGTCCAGGCGGTTTCGAATCTGTTAATGTTTATATTTTCTACTGCTACAATTTCAAGGACTGATTGCGGTGTAGCAGATTCGTCAATTATTTAGATACTAAAACGCAAAATAATTAACGATTCACGTACTTTTACTTTGAAACGAGCATTAACCCTCTCAGTCACAGGCGGACACCAGTGTCCCATCTAGATGCTACCGATTTTTTAAGGGTTATGAACAGATAGTTATCGATTTCGATGCGATTTTTTTGTCCTGTCTTTCCTAAGACTCCAATAATTCATAACAAAAATAATATTGCAAAATTATTTAAAATAATTATTGTTAATAACAAATTAGTACAAAAAAAGGCATAATTTTCAAAAGAAATTAATACCAGAATCCAATATGGCCGACAAAAATTTTGAAAAATGATGATTTTGTCCAATATTTAGTATATAGGGGTTTTGGAGGTAGCTGATTACTAATCCGATGCATCGAACATTGGTCAAATTTTGTACAACATATTTTCTACAGTTTCTGCTTTTCTCAGCTATTTACTATTATTATGTAGGTGTAGATGGCACAAAATTGATGTAGATTCATTTATAGGCATTGCAGACAAAATATGTGCATCCCTGTCTTGTGGCTTCATAAACTAGTAATCTTTGTAAGATTGTGATTTTCTTATGCCCATTATAATATCGATACCTATAAGAATGAAAGGATTTCTTATTTCGTAATAAGTCGGCATAATGCTTTTACAGGTTTTTACAGATTTTTTGGTCGGCCATATTGGATCTGCCATTTTGAATTTTGAAAATCTGATACCGGATTCGTAATCAGCGACCTCCAAAACCTCTATATCCCAAATATTAGCCAAATTCATTATCTTTCAAATTTTTGGTCGGCCATATTGGATCCGCCATTTTCAATTTTGAATATCTGATACCGGATTTGTAATCAGCGACCTCAAAAACTGAAGTATACGAAATTTCAAAAAAATCCCATGACTGGAAAAATTCGTGACTGTGAAACGGTAATCGAGAAATCGCGATTTTATTCATTGAGGAAATTACAAGTCTTTATTTTTTTAGTATAAATACATAACGATTTTGGATTTGTACAACAATGAGTTGTCTGATGAACAAGTGACTATATTTTATAAAATTGTTTTGTATATAATAATTAAAATGGTGGAAAACTTTAAAAAAATAATTGTAATCATTATGGTTATTTGTTCACAGGACTGGCATTAACCGATATTTCGTGGTCGCTTTCTTGATGCCGATAAACTAAACCGTATAACGGCGTAACGAGCACCTTGTGCCTCCTACAAGAGTGTGGATTCTCGCCTGCTTTCTGCTTCAATTATCCCTTCCCCGAGAAGGGTAAGGGGAATGGATTAGAATCCATCCTTTTGAAATATTCCTAAAAAAGACGACACAATTTTCCACGGCGAGAATATAGGCTTGCCCGATACAGCACATACGTCTTAACCCATTAACGTCCAAAGCGACGAGATTTTTAGCTCATTTTCAAAGCTCTGTACCAAATCAAAAATGAAAATATCATAATGAAATCACCTTACTTTACTAATTTTGAGTATGCTTCATCCATTTATGAGATCAAAATTGCTTTTCCTTACCGCAGAAAAACAATACGGCCGATTTTATCTGCAAATTTTCGCTGACTCAAAGGACGCACATTTTGTAGGAAAAAAAGTTCCCGGTGAAAATGGATACAATTGAAATATAATATAGTTTTATTTGTCATGGGTACAAAGCAAAGAAATTGACAATTTTCGATGTTAAACCCCCTTAATACTCAGTTTCATCTCAATCAGATCATTTTTTATATTTTGATCGGCCATCATGAATCCGCCATTTTGAATGTTTAAATTCCAAGTTTAGATTCGTCATCAGCGATACCCAATAAACCCGAATACTGAGTTTCATGTCAATCAGGTCATTTTTTATATTTTGAATTGCCATCATAAATCCGCCATTTTGAATTTTTAAAATTCGAGTTCACATTCGTATTCAGAGACCTCAGAAACCTCCGTTTATGAATGCCATTTTTGCACTAGCTACTTGTCGGAAAGGGTTAGTGTTTAATGCTTGATATCTTGAAAACTGTCCATTTTTTGCTTTGCACCCATGACAACTTTTATCGTGCCTTGAACTATATTATATTTTATCACATTTACAAATAACTAAAGAGGGCACACATCATGTCGCCGAAACGTTTTAAAATAAAATAAATATTTATTAAAGTTCAAAAACCTATCATATTGGGACCGACGTTACAAAGAATTTCGAATTTGAATATTCTTCAAAAAGAATATTCAATATTAATTATATTATATTTCGGTTGCATCCATTTTTACCAGGAACATTGTTTTTCCTATAAAATGTGCGCGGTCGAGAGAATAGATTTAAAAAATTTCCACAAGTCACATTAGTAGCAATGCTTATTAAAGCCTGTGCATATAAATGTATAGCTAAAAACACACAATTTTGTCAAATACAATATCTCAACTTATTATCAATATCCACATAACAAGCAATATTTAAATATAAAATTCATTAAAAAATATTTTAATATCGCAATTTCTTGATTCGAATATTACTGCCAAATCAAAACGTATAAAAAGTAGTTCAAGCAAGAACATTAGATCTGGAAAAACGATTTTGAGCGGGTAAGATTCCGGCCAAAGCTGCTACCGACTTATTCTCGAGATTTCATTTAAATGCAGATGACCTCGCTTAAGGGCCATCGGCTGACTCGGCTTTAATGTCGATGGATATCATTAGTCGAAGCTCTTTCCGCTTTTAGTCTCCCGGAATCGCCTCCTTCTCGAGCAATAGATCTACGTTAACTCGCTCTTTCACGCGACGTCGGATGACCTTAACGCGGTACATATACGGTACTATATGAACGCCTTCATAACCTGTTCCGAGGGAGACCCTTACGAGAATCTACGTCCCTCGCAGAAAAGAATCGACGGTATTAGTCAACTCTATACGCCTTGCGCTGCAGGTATTTTATACCTGGAGAAAATATAGAAATTAATTTTCCTGGCTTTATTGCACCATTGTAATAGAGTTGCAAGGGATTTTCTTCCTGAAATAATATAAAGGTACTTACATCGGTTAAGATCATAAGCTCTCATATGTTTCTTTTGAAGTTTCAAACAAATCTTAGAAAAATACACGAAATTGAACGTAGTATGGCTGCGATTTTCTGCACTTTTATTATTAATCCCAATATATCGTGGCAACCATTAGTAGACTGTGCATTAAAATAAATATTTATTTAAATAGATATTAGTAAAAGATCTACTTCGACCCACACCGTAGGTCAGCGAAGTATTGAATTTGGTCATCTCCGATTTTTTAATTTTCTCACTTCGGGCATTATTTTTTATACAAAAATCATAACCAATTTAAAAGTTCAAAGACTCATTTTGTTCGTTAACTCCTCAGCTTCAATGTAATGTAAATTATTTTATGAGATCGTCCGTCTAGCGCGACCGATAGAGTCCGCAATACATTGTCTTCCAAATGTCTGTTATATGGTACACGTCCGTCCCTCCGTGCGTTCAAAAATTTCAAAATCCGTTTGCATTGATCGACTCGAGATCGTTCTTCTTATAGGTACACCCCCCAACATTTTCTCAGATTTTGCATATCTCTTACAGTTTCTGAGATATTTAATTTATTAAGAATTTGGAAATTTGAATTTTCAATATTTTAAAAATGTTCGAAAATGTTAAAATCCGTTTTCATGTATATGCATTAATCGAGTCGCAAGCACATCCATAGGAAAAACATTTCAGAGTCGAGGTTTTGAAAATGCCCATTTTCACTTTTTGGACATTTAAGGAATATTGTTATAATATATGTATACCGAAACTACTTGGACCTAACTATGGTGGAACTACCCCCGCCTACTTTTTGCTCGGCAGTGTTAAAATGGGAATGTTCTTAGCAGCGTCACTTTTTCTTCAAGGAAGTGCAATGTGATTGTAGGCACCCTGGTCGAAGGCATCTAGTTACAAAATATATTATATATAATGTTTATTTTGAGCCGCATCAAATGTATAGTTAACGACCTTGTTCATGTGCATAGAATTTTAATTTGTTTCGGCCAACCTGCGGAAAGCCCGCAACTTCAAAGTGAAAAATGTACGACGTGTATTCGACATATATTTGTCTTCTAATTACGAATATAGCGACAAAATTTGGCGCTCGGCTATGTTCTGTACGCCATTTTGAAAAAACATTATTTAAAACTTTGACATTTTGAAAAATAAAGTTCGGACGAAAAAATATTTCCAACAAATATGTATAAAATTCTGTACAACAAATGTATACATTTTCCCTGTTCAGGCTAACCTAACCCCCGAACGCACTGATATGGGTGACAACAATCATCATGTTGACAAAATACATAAAAATAATACCTGGTACAGTAGGTCCCCTCTTATTTTAAGATTTCGAGTCAAGGAATATGGCGGCACCCCCTCTTATTTTAATGCTACTTCTCTTCCTCATCACCAGCAGCGGGAGAGAGAGGACATGAAAAAAAGTTGAAATAGAAGGGAGCGAATCCTTAAGATAGAGGAGGAACTTAAAATACGAGGGGTTAAAATAAGAGGGGTACTACTGTACTTGCACGGAAGTATAAGTTCAGCTGTTTCGGTAAGACGTGAATGCAGTTACTGCATGTATCAACCAGCAACGCCACCTTCCGCTCGTTTAGTATTATCCGACCAGCAGTTTCTGTAATTTTATCAGTATCTGTAAACATAACCTCGCGTATCGCGAGGCGTCAGTATCGCGCTTAATACGTCAGTTTTAAACTTAATTACTGTTAATGACGTTTTTTTTCACCCCAGAAACTGCATGGACAAGATGGCTGCCATGTGTCGGGCGGGTTCCCGCTATTCCCGCAGTGGTGCCCAACTTATCACAATAGTAATCGACACCGTTTACGTTCGCGTGTCGACGTATTGCGGAGTTGGGGGAACTTATGTTTCCGTGTGGTATCTCAGTGAAGGTCAACGTAGGGAAATTATTTAAAGTGCGGAAACCACCACCCCCTCCCTGCGGTGGTTACAGGGAAACTAAACATTTCATAAGAATTTATATTGACTATGTGCACGAGGGAATTACTTGCAAAAAACTCATAATGGCTAACTTGTATACTTTATTACAGATTATTCACTATTGAATATACAAAAAATGTAGCAACTCTTGTAGAGATAATTCGGCCTTACGCCTTTCACTGAAAACATCCTTTTATCATTTATATCTTTTGAAATAAATGCAAACATTTATTTAACACTACGATTTTATACTATTCTTTTTTTTTTAACACAAAGAAAGTTTACCTTTGTGTCTTAACCTGTATTATAATTTCGTACGTTACGTATTTTAACATTTTGGTTAACTGACAAGTAACACTACCCAAGTCATACACGCCGATTTTTCTGAAATTTGAATATGATGTAGTACACGAAAATCTAAGGGACCCGTATTTTTTTTTATCGGCGGTAAAACGTTTTTAGAGGGTGAAATAGCCCCCTCCCTCCGCCAACATAGGGGTCAAAATAGAAAAATTGCGGTATCTTTGAGACTGAAAATGTGTTTGTGTTTCAGCCTATAAAAACGTTTTACTTCGTTAAAAAAGTGTGTTTCCCGTAGTTTTTCGTATATTATAAAATATCCAAATTTCAATAAAATCTCTCACTTTTACGCAAAAATTGTTCATTTTAGGGACAGTTTTCCCTAAATTTATCCCTCCCGCCCTCTCCCAACCAACATGCCTATAGCAACATGCCTAATGTTCGTCTGTTATCGAACGATACTTGTACACTAAAAATCATTCAATTCGCTCCACTACCCGAGTAAACATTTGCTGGGGCTACCCCTACTATCAGATCAGGATCGCATCAGATTTGTAATGCTACCTCGGATCCGGGAGGGATACGGAAGCCCGGACGTCCGGCAATCCGGATCCGTTCCGGAGCCGATCCTGATTTGTAGTTATCCAGTTACATTCGGTAGATCAGGGAACCCGTACCTGTTCCTGATTTGATCCGGATTTGGAATTCTAATTCAGTATGCAGCTCTAGTGGCGCCTTACCTAGCTGCTGGGAGAACTAAACGAATAGGCAGTGCCGACTGCCGATCAGCTGGGCTGTTTTGACAGTTCGACTTTATCGCGTTTCGCTTTTAAAGTCTAAATGTGCTACGGTTTTTTAAAGTATTATCATGCACAAGAAAAACATAAAGAATAAGAAAATGAAATATAAAAAATATGTGATAGTGTCAGTGAGTTTTATTTATTTTTTTTGGTAGGTTAACCGACATTCAGATGTGAGGTTAACTTTCCAAATTAACAACCTTTTCCCTAAACCTCAATTGTATCTTACGCTTTCTAATAAATAAATTCAATAAAATTATTACGAAAATTAAATTAAATTGAAATTATATTTAAAATGAATGTTTATTAAATACTAAATTAATCGGGTTATGGAAAAAATAAAGTGTTGTATGTTTTGCTTCGAATCAAAATTTCTTGAAAGTTCAATTGTCGACTTACACGTAAGTACTTTTTACTTGCGTAAAATGAAAAACCTTGCGATAATACAGATTCTTGCAATGAGTACACAAACTGAAATCCCATTATAATGAATATTTATTTATGTCAATAACATGTATAAGTACAGTAATCTGACAATCATTGTAGGATCAATTTAGCTCTGTAACTCTTGTTGGAACTTGACGGTGCTTTCACTCTTTAACTATCAAGTTTTACTTTTATTTCCTGGCATATCTACCCGAAATATGAATTAAAATTACAATAAATACAATTAAAATAGTTTCAAAGCATAGGATATGTTCTGACAAGAATTACAGAGTCACAGAGAGTACGAGGTTTACAGATTATTAGATGCATTGTACAAAGCCTTAATATTTTAAAAGTGTTATAAAACTATTTTATTATTTTAACTTATTATTAAATTATTCATTTTATATTAACAAAATATTAAATATGCTGTTCAACATGTATTAATTATTAACAGCCAATGTAACCATGAAGCCGGAGCGACAATTCTTTTAAGTGATAAGTACACAGATTCCATCAAGACCTTTGTAGTTTCCAAATACAATATAACTCTCTTCACATTATAATATGCAATTAATCGGAGAGGAAAGGATATATAAAGGATCACATTTTTGTATGGTGATAAAACATATACATATACGTATTCGAATCTGATAATGCGTTAACACCATTTACGTCAATGTGCTATATCTGTTCAACAAATGTATTTTGAATATACTACGGATTAAAAAATTACTTCAAGTTTGTGTTCAATTTTTTAATGTGCTATATTAATCTTATATTTATTAGTGAAGTACAGAACAATTTTCTTGTGTATATATTTACACTAATTCTGTAAATTTGTGCAAAATTTAATCGATGCGTCATTGACTGGATATAGTTATGTTATATTTGTAGATTGTATAGGGCTTCATATTCTGTGCATATAAGATCTGTCAGTTTTTATTATTTTATTATGTATTTAATTGTATGCGTAATTAACAACTATACATATTAAAATATACAAAATAAGAAGGTACGTTTTGTCGAATTGGAAAGTTAACCTCGAATTAGAGTTATAATTAACCTGTGAATAAAAAGAAATGTTTTATTCGTGTATAACCTAAATGACAACTTAGCAAAGGCCTATATACAAACGACGCATTGGCAAAGGATTTTTACTATCTTTCACCTTGTCATCTGTATAATCATGTGTTTAAATGGTCACGTCAGCAAATTTGGACAAGGTTTTCTGTATTTATTACACCTTATTGAATGTTACCGTTGATTCAAATCCGGATCAGGTCAGGAACGGATCAGGATTGCCTTGACGTCCGGGACTCCGGATCCGTTACGGATGTGCGGCAGCGTTACAACCCTGATCTGACACGGATCTGAAATTCAACCGAGATAAGGGTCCCGGATCGGTATCGGATTCGATCCGGAGGCAAATGTTTACTCGGGTAGTATACCGGAATTTTTCTATTTTGCCCCCTGTGTTGGGGGGCTGATTCACCCCCTAAAAATGTTTTACCACCGATAAAAAAAAATGCGTGTCCCTTAGTTTTTCTTATACTACAACATATCCAAACTTCATAAAAATCGGCGTGTATCACTTTGGTATTGATACTTGTGCGTGGAGACCGACTGAATACCAACCTTATTTGTCGACTTAAAACCGGCCAGAAAAAGTCGACAATTTTGCGTCTAAATATGTCTATGGTCACAGTCGTCCAGAAATTGGCTGAATATTATTGACTATTTTTGAACATACTCGGCAGGCTAAAAATCAACATAATTATACCGCAAACTAACACCCTTGTTGCCTGGTCCTTCCTCTTTGAAAAATGATGGCTCCTAATTTAAACATGAGTATGCATTAAAAATGTTGAAAAAGACTCTCGAATTTAACAATTTCAATTACCGTTATTCTATTTTTTTTATTGGACAATACCCATTCATTTATAAAAAATGTCATAAGGAAAGAGGAAATTAAGTAATTACCGTGAAAATAGGTTATTTAAAGACTGAGTTAGAGACGAAATATTCCATGGTCATGTCATTGAAAAAGCTCGCCAAAAAAAGTTTGCCTCACATGCGGAAGGACGAGCTTGTCTTTTAACGTCTTTCGTATAGTACAATAGAATCGGAGCGTTGCCACTCGACTGACCGCAGTGGCGTGAGTTTCGAAGGCCGTTTCGTAACTGCCCGTTGATGTCCCGGAAGTGAAAAGGTGGCACGAAACCGTACGGATCGTGAAGTGAGAGAAAAAGAACGCGAAAAGGGACAAGAAGTCAGAACGAGTACGTACCTCATCCGGTCACCTCAGACACACAATAGTTTTATCTTCGACAATCGTTTGATTGGGAAGAATTACGCAATTGTTCCTCGCTTGAAGTGCCGATGTGTCGTTGTCTGAAAGAAGGATGGAAAGGACCCCTTTTTGCCGTTGAGGACGCTAACGAGGGCTGGAAACACTGCCAGACGCCATATCAGCGTCATCCGCAGACGAAAATGCTCTTCGATGAACTCCCGTTAAAAGTCGTCTGTTTCCTCCAAACGGTCCAGCCGGATAAGCATGGTGGTGAATCTGCCCTCGCCGAATTTCCAGGCGTCAAATGTTTTACATATTTATGACTAAAAAGACAATTCATTGCAAAATTTCAGATCCTTATAATATCGGTCCTCTGATTTTTAATACCACTGAAAAAATAGTAACGTTAACTAAATATATGGTTGCCGATTAGCACCTAAATATTTAGTCAATGAACTACAAATTAGTGCTTCCGACTACACCATCATATCGATTCAACAACATTTAGTTAATTCCACTAAAATGTAGTTGGCATTACTTAATATTTGCCCGCTAACAGACAACCACGTATTTGATAAATATTACTAATTTTTTTCTCGGTGTAATTAAAAAACGTGTGTTTTCATTTTTATTTATTTTTTCATGCTAAAAACCTTCTTAAAAATTATTCTAAAAAATCATAAATCCACCAGAATTTAAGAAAAAATTGTTTAGGGAAATGTGTATGGTTATGAACCTTGAATTGAATATGAACCCTTTCATATTCGGCTCATAAATTTTGCTCAACTAGATATTATGCAGACATATGCATATGTATGGACATCTAGAGCCAGTAGTTAAATATAGTATTATATAATAGTATACTATTGAATAAACTAAATTGATTTTATCGACTAGAATATTTTGTTTAAACATAAAGTAGAGTCGTCAATATTGACAAACAAAATTTTTTGGTTCGGTTGTAAACACCACTGAAAAATCTACTAAAAATAGGAAAAAATGAATTAAAACTGCCCCAGATATATATAGAAACGATCATTTATTGATTTCAAAAACCTTTAACGACAGAACAACAACAGAAGATGGCACTGTTGATACCTATTATTCTTCATCCTCTTCAAATGTTTACATTGCCAGTAGCTCTTACTTATTTAAGCACACTTCAACTCGCACGGAGAAAAGTGAAACAAATGAAAGCCGATCGGGGAAAACTTAGAAAACTAAGGATTGATTGTACATTATACAAAACATACGACAATATTTTATGATTTGTCAAAAAAGAGAGGTGCTCATGAACCATGTTCATAACTGAACCTCTTACCCTACTGTATTTTCTATGCTGATTTCTATTTTTTATAAACCATTTTATTGCATTCAGATTTTGCTATTACTTGAAAATTTCAGGTGATTCCACTCCACCAATTAAAAAAATGAAAAATTCCATACCTCAACATATTGAACGCATTGAACAAAAATAATGACTATACATTTTCATATTTTTTATTACAAATTAAACGACATATTCTTTTGGCATTTTCAAGATGTGAAATTACCTCCAAAGTATATTTACGGAACATAAATAATAGGTCGCTATAAATAATAAGAAATTCTTGTTAATTGCGTAAAATCGCACTTTCTGGGCAGTACATTGGAAACGAAAATTGTTTTATAATCAATATGTAAAAAGTATTATTTTATACAGAAAACAAAATTATTTTATTTGCAATAACTCGGCTCGCTTTTAAGTTATTTCAACGAGTAAAGACTCATTTTCAATCTTTTTTTAATCCTACAAATTATCTCTAAGAGCACTTGACCTGCGATGAATAATTCTGAAGTTATGAACTAAAAAATTGGAATAAAGGCCAATTTTTGTGATTTTTCGTTAAGTAGCTAACGAGATATGACATAGGAAGAAATTGTAGAGCTAGAATAGATGAAGAATTTGCTCCCTCATTTTTGAGAACGTTTTTACCATTTTCAGTGTCTGATTTAACCCTTTTCTTCTCGCTGCGCACAAAAGATGATACTCGGTTTATGATAAAATCTCAAAATATATCATTCATGCGGCATGCAAATATAATAGTAACATGATATGTAGTGGATATTCATAGTATACACAATGTTTGCGTTAGCCGTGTCGGATGGTATGAGTGATTTAAATTGTGTTCGGGCGTTTGGGTTGATTTTGTTATTATTTATATTTATCAAGGCTTTATATATGTATATTTCATATTGCTCTAATATATTTTTGTATTTGCTGTGTTTTCTGTTTATGTAATATTTTGAAATGATTGCTAAAATCGATATAATTGTGAAATATACTGGAAATGAACAATGCTTTCAATGAATTCATCGAATTATATTCGAGAAGTAAACAAACACAATACCCGCTGAGATTTGCCTTTATTATACTTTTAACCGATGTATTACATACACAAACGTGCACATATATAAAAGGCCAGGTAAATCGACACTTTTCTTATTTGTTTATAGAGACTAATACCCAAAATCTATTACTTTAACTTCCATAATTTAACGAATTCTTGTCCAGTTAGTCGCACTTTTCAATTATTAATTCTACTTATTTACTACTAGCACTGATAATTTATTAGTTGATTAGGATGTATAAAAAAATCGAAATTTATTAGAAGGTTAAAAAATCACTGTCACAGAGAGAATGCAATTAACGAGAACTCAAAATGCTTGAGAAGTGTCTAGTACATTTCTTTAGTGCAATACCACGAGGGGTGCCACTGTAACTGACCTCTTTTACCGACAAATTTGCTATAAGTTATTAACTCATTGTGTTAGTGTCTGTTAGTCTAAATTAGAAATAGCCTCATTATTGGTTTAGTATAAAACTTGAAGTTTATATAAAAGCAAGACATATCTCATAGTAACATGAATGTAATCATAATTACTTATTAACTAACCACTAGAAATAAGATATGTTTCTACAAAGAACGTGAAAATTTGCATGGTTTTTTATGTGACAAAGTGGTAAAAAAATCTGGACAAAATGAAATAAATTAAAAACAAAACAAAATTAATTGATAAAAAATAGAGTAAACAATTTTTGTTCTTAAAATCGGATGGATATCCGAGTTTGTTCAAATTTTTAAGCAGTTATGAAAAAAAAAAAATATAATTGAAGAGACACGTTTTTTAATTATTAAAATTCTGTTAATGCTAAGAATGACGATTGACGAATTAGAAGGGTTTCAATAGCTAAAATGACTTAAAGTTAACTTCATTTTTAATTACCAATGTTTATTCATTTGCATCAGATTATTCGCCCGTCATGAGCGCGGAGCTAACTCGGAGTAAGTAGTACAAGTCTCTATAATGAGAGACGTCATGAAATCACGTTACAAGAGATGACACGAAATCATTCGCAGTAAAGTTGCCTGTTCCAAGTTGTACAATGTAAAATTGTTGGTGTACAATGTTTAATACAACCAATAAACAATTTTTAGGTCACAAGAACTTTTAATGCAACCTAGTTCTAACCACAATGATGGTTAAAAATCATGATATATAAAATAATTCTCCGAATATCTGTGGACTCACAAAATTAATCAAATATTTCTCTCATGATCCCTGCGTAACAACGATCAAGATAAGCTTTTTTAAAAATACCCCTCTCGTTGCTAAGTAACGAAACAATAGGGAAAATATACGATATGCCTTGGGTTATTTCAACTGATTATTTTGATACTATCATTTCCTCCTAATGATGCCCACTAGTGGGTTGAAACGTTGAGGACATCGTACAAAACAAAATGTTCACCAATTGTGCGGCAAAAGTAGTATTTCAATTTTTATTATTTTTATAAAAAAATCAACCTACCTAACTTCTTCCATTTATTTAATAATGTTAATATTTAAAAAATGAACTTTATCGTCGTAGCTTCAACGTTAACTCAATTCTTACCAACAAATTGTAATTATACGCTCTTGATTGCGAAGTAATGGTAATCCAATTGAATCTAATGATCTCATTATTTCTAAATTTTTATTTTCCCTAACATTGCAGAACTCGAAAACAGTAGTAGAAGTGTATTAGTTTATACCACAATACTGTTGGCTGCTTTTTCAAAGTAACTGATCGTGCTATCGTGGTTTTTGTTGGCTTTCTTCATATCTACATCAGAGAAATTTGTTTATTATTAAAGAATATAATATCATCAACTGAAATATCGTCCACGTTACTAATACAAGATTTTGCCATCTATCATTATCAGGCGTTCATTGCTGAAAATACACTCGCTCTATTTTCATGAGATTTTAGAGATATGAAAAATTAAAAGCTATGTATTATTTTATACTGAAAACTAAATGCCACTTCATGATCACCATTTAAATGATAAGGTGTCTCTTCTTAAGTAGTAACATCAACCATAATAATTATCAACGCCGCATCCACTAGTTACTTTCGCTAATCGTTTTTCCAAGCAATGTGCGAAAGCCTGATGAAAAATACAGTCATTAAATTGTGAAGACTTACTTATTGTGTAATGAATTTTCATTGTTCTTTTAAGTCACAAACCTTACTTATTTAAACCCCCACTTTGCAAAATAATCATCCTCAATTTGAAACTCACTAGGAATCAGTGAATAATCCTTGGATTTTAATTGCACATTGCTCCTGGTAAAGAGTTCCACGAAAAAAAGTGTAAAACTGACAATTGTTCAGAGGAAAAGGAATAACTTGTGACACATTTCTCACGACAAATCAGTGACTACTTTATTTCCATACATGTTTTTACGGAACTTTTTGCAGTTAAATCCGAAACTTCTGAACGAAATAGAAATATATATATACGTTTACAAACTTTTCTAAAAACGAAAAAGAAAACTGAGATGCGTAAAAAACGGCACTTATGCTGCAAAATTCTTTATGTAAGATATTCCTTGGATATTTTAGGTATATTCTGAGATGTTTTTATATAGGCTCCGTACTGACTTGTTACATAACGCATACATAAATAATGAGAACGTATGCATATATCAGTAAATGAAAACCGCTCAAATAGCGCATTAATAAATTAATGAATCTCTTTGCAAAAATATGCGCACTTGCCCGCTTCTATCGAAAAACAAAACTACTAGTACGCACAAATGATCAGCACTAGTAGTGTTCACTAATAGTAATTTCATTCACTATTAGATCACTAGTGCAATTCTGCAGTCTCGCAAAACTATGGCAAAAGTATTTTGTGAAATTCATGAAATTGAGGTCGTTAATACAAAGTAAAAATTCATTTTCCACATTCGGTCTGCCATCTTGTATCTAGCATATTGAATTTAGCAAATTTGAAGTCGGATTGGGCAATATTCAGTACTTTAAATTATTTAAATTGTATCTCACTATATTAGGTCAGCCATTTTAAATTTTGCACAACCGATGACAGATTCGTAATCAGCGACCCCAAAAACCCCCTAGTAACAAATTTTAGCAGAATCAAGTAACATTTTGCATTTCGGTTCGCCATTTTGGATTCGCCATTTAGAACTTTGAAATTCTGACATCAGATTCGTCATTAGCGACCCCAAAAACCCTGCAGTTACAAATTTCAAGACGATTGTCATCATCAGTTATGTCACGATATTTTGACGCCTATAGATTTCATCGCAAGTTAAGGGGTTAATAAGTTTTAGAAGTTTTAGAAGTTTTAGAGTTTTAGAGTTTCTCTTAGAGCCCTTATTCAAAGTGGAACTTTGGTCAGAGCCCAACATAAAATACTGAAATATACTCTATTATAAATGCAGTTTTAACACCTCAGAGACGCACAAAAAATTAGTTTATATCGAAATTGCCCAGCAGAAAAGTAATTTTATTTGATCTCCGAACCTCCTCGAGATAAAATGTCATCTACCAACCTATTCTTATTAAGTAAATACAAAGATGAAATCCAAGGAAAGGAAATTGAGAAAATCCTGTAGACTTTATAAGAAGCGTCAGTCGACGTAAGGAACGCTGACCCCAGTCCGGCCACTTTACCGGACTAATCTGGGTTTCCGTATAACGATTCTTGCCAAAGACGGCTGGAAACTGTCGCAGCTACTTTCGATTGCGGATCACGTCTTGACCGCACCTCCACCCAAAGTCGACTGTGTCTACCTCTAGCGTCGGTTATTCCAGTGCCATCTAAACGGCTGCTTCCTCCTGCCGATATCAACGTTGCAGCAGCGCTGCAGCAAAGGATAGAAGAGTGGCTATGTACGCTCTTGCTCAGCGTAGCGTGAAGGAGCTTGATTGTCCATATTGTCCGGTCCAGCGCTAAGTTATGGAGATTCCTAATGCTAACCCAGTCTTTCTTAGTCGGCTGATGCAGCTCCCGGAATCTCGGTAAATTCGACGTCGGTATCCTTTCACATCCCGGTTACCCCCCTGGACCCTCCGATATCCCACGGCCTCATCGTTCGACCATCCGCAACGTCTGCGGGGTCGAACGTGCGGGGTCTTGGCTCGATTCGCAGCTGAATAATGCCCTCGCGCTATACATACACACATATGGACATACCAATACGTGTACAAGCGATGCCAAGCGACTATGCCGGACACGAAAAACGTCCTTCAATAGACGCCCGTATTACGAAGGCGATCGCATGGAAATGCGATTTCGCAAAGAAATGCTAAGCTTCGAATCTATCGGAATAGAGTCCCATTGATCAATTTTCTTTTGAAGTTTGTGCTCGTGTATCGCCCGAGTTTTTCGAATGCTGTAAAAAGGTATTGGGGATCCTGTAAGCACTGAATCGCGGTCCTTCTATGCGGGATGCGGAATAGCTCCCCGTTTTTTAGCAGTTAGTTTTTCCAGTGTTCTTTCCACCAAATAACTTCCGACAGTTTTTTACAAAAGTGAATCGACGAGATTTACGAATTTATTGAGGTTTGATTTATTATATGTTACAATTGCATGTTTAGGCATTTTTTAAACAGTGGGCAGTGTTATGCATTCATTTACATAAAACAAATAAATATTCATTTATATAAAAATTGTAAAAAATTGAGGCCTCCGTATCCCAATTTTCCAAGAGCCAGTAATTTCCACTTATTCATTTATTAATTACGTATGTATGTTCGACTTGATTTGTTTACCTAGGATACTATAGCTGATTAACAAGATAGAACACCTGCCTTCATTTATTTGTTTTAAAAATGTAACAAGAAATTATCACGCGAATATATAGTTATAGTAAGACATTTCTGGCCTATATGTATATAATTTAGAATATGCAATCGCGAACATGCCGCTGTTCAATGCCTTTCAATAACATTGATCGAATAAAATGTAAGAAGTTGAAGTTTGCCTATTAATACATTATGCAGATAATGTTCACTGTAGCCTAGAATGACTTTACAAAGTGTCGTCTGCATTCAAGGCATATATCGAACCCGTCCAATTTATTATCCATGATAGACACTTTACGGATACTCTCGTCTCATACTAAGCGCTTCTTGGAAGTATAATATTTATACATGTATAGGTATCATACATAAAAGGCTCTACCGAATCTGTGAGCGGGAACCGAGAGACGATAGATCGAACCACCGACCATCCAGAAAATAGAGTGTCGCCGAACACGCCAAGCGTATCGACCAATTTATGACACATAATTAAAAAGTCGAATGGCCACTTTTTGCTTCAAACTCGTTGCATCACTCGAAAACTCGATAACCCCATTACATACGAGGACGCCGGAAGCAAATTTTCCTCGAGATCCAGGGTGATTTCGAAAGTTATCGTACCTCATCGATACACTTAAACCGTAATATCTCACCTTCATCTTTCCCTGGACGTTTATATACTTTTTCTTTTATTTAGACTCTGCTGCCTTCTCTTTTCCTATGTTTTTCCTTCGTTGCAGAGATTATTTTCCCTAACGCTCATATCCCGATAAGCTTTTAGTTTTCTTAGGAAATTCCTCTTGTCGCTCTGTTATTCGTTCTTGGCTTTTGTTAAAAGCAAAATGAATCTTGGCAGCATTCAATATCGTGCCGAATAATTGCTTGGAACGATCGTATAGTGGAAGTAGAGAAATTGGTATTGCTTTTTGATCATTGCGAAAGCACGATGATATACCTATAGTATTATTAGTTCGAAGTATAACACTTAATATCCGCAAAAACTTCGTATATATTTTAAAAATGATAACAACTCAAACCTGCTCTTCTATTTTCTGCCAAATAGTATTATTGCAAAAAATATTTCTAATAATTCTTCTTAGGTCGATACGAAAATTAATGTAATAACATTCAAAGCTTTGATGGACTAAGACTGGAGTTAGGTCTTGAGATACCTATCCTCAATATAATTTGAAAAATGAATGAAATTACACGGGAAAAAGTCTTTTATAGATTTTACTAAAACGACTAATAAAATTATATAAACAACATTAGGTTAAATTTACATAGTTACTTCGGCAAATATTGCCAATTTGTCTTCCAGTTGCATTCTCACGTCGTAACCGCGAAACAGATGTTTTTCTCGGTTTTCCTGAATTTAGGTTACATAATTACATGTTTCTGAAGTCACGTTCTATACGAATTGGTAATTTGCAATAAAGTTTTATTAATATTTTAATTTGCCTTGTTAAAAATTCAAATAAGAATCGGAGCATGTTCAATGATCAAATATAAATCATGATCGTACCATGTTGTTAATGTAATATAACTACAGCAAATTATGAAAAATTCAATATGTGTAAAATGAATGTGTGAATTTCAATTTAATTCGGGAGTTCGCCAAAGCTAAAATTTGTTAAAGTTAACCTGTGATAGTGACAATATTTTCTACATTTTTCTAATCTATATTCCTACATTGAACAATTTTATATGGTTATTTTCAAAAAAACTGGGATACTTGGTATCTTATCTAAAAAATGGAATAATATCTTTAAAAAAGTGCTTAACTGCCAATTTATTTGAGTGAAGCTCCTCTTGTGTAAACATGTAATTTATGTACAAATTTCATAATGCAACAAAAACATATACATATTTGTTAGTACCGCCAAAGCCAGTATTGCTGTGAAATTCTCTCCGGTCACAAGATATTAACGAGATATAATTATATTCTAATCTGACTTGTAACTATTTAGTTAATCTAAAAATAATTAAAAATAAAAATCTAGAACAGACTGGACAAGCCATCTCCGATTCTACAACATATGACATTTTCTCAAACTATTTACCACCACATTCTTCTACATTCTTCGACTTCAACGGACTTATAAAAGACACTAATAATATCCCATTAATATATCATGCCGCTAGCCATCAAACAATTAAAACAATTACATATAATCATACAGACAATCAACCAGTACTGAAATACTCAACGTCAATACCAGACCGAGACATGAATGACACACCTCGACTTTCAAACAAATATTGGTGGCTGACAAATGACGCAAAACTTATAGACGAACTCCGACTAAGACTTAAAAGGAAAAAAAAGTATCAATAGAATAACAATAATGTAAAAAAAGTATACTAATAACACAAATGGCCAGACGCCTAAATTAGCTAATTCACGCAAAACCTTTCTTATCTTTTTCTTTTTATGTTGTTTTTCCTTCGATCTATATATTAACGCCGGTTTTTGTACTTTTTTCGGGACGATAAAAATAAATATTACACGTAATTAATCAGCGTTCTGATAACGGCAATCAACGATACTGTGTACATAACTTAATCCAGCGAATATTACAAGACGGGATGCATGGAGATGAGAGAAAGATCAAAACATGGTCATGTTTGTCCAGTTTAGTAGTTAGTAGACTTATATTATAGTAATTTTGCGCCAATTGTAAATAAATATTGTAAATACTTAAAGCAAAATAAACTATTTTTACAAAAAAAAAATATAGTAAAAACACAGGGAACGGACCAAAAAAAATTCATACAAGAAAACATAAGAAATTCAAGAAAACTACGAAATTTGTATCGAAAGTTATGGAAAACTACAATTCTTAAATTTTTTTGATACAGTAATTTAGTCTATAAGGCCGGTTCTCGAAAAATGTCGAATTTAACTTTGTCGAGTTGATAATTTTTTGTCAACTTATTATCGATTTTTTTGCTGAATTCTTAGTTTATGTCTTGCTAATTAAAAATATTATAGTGGTCCCCAACTTTTTAGAGTTTGAATTAAATATAAAGATAAAAAATGTCAAATTTTCGATATTATAGACTGTAAGCGTACTGGAACCAATAAAACAAAAATGAATATCTTATTAGAAAATACATTTTACAATTTTACATTAATACAAGATATAAACTAAGAATTGAGCAAAAAAAACGATAATAAGTTAAAAATAAATTATCAACTCGATTAAGTTAAATTCCCACAGAGAAATCATTCCGTCGTCAAACAATTTTATGAGGGAATGATGATGAAGGAATGACGAAATGAAATAAAATTGCCAGAAGCTTATAAACATAACGTTACTTTCTTACGAACTTCACGGAAAAAAACAGTTGGCTGGCGCAATCACTAAAGTAGTAAAATTTACTAATTAGATAGTAAAATTTGACATAGTCATCTCCAGTTGGTAGCATTTACTATATTTAGATAGGAAGCTTCTGAAATGCACGGTTTTTACTAACTAGATAGTACCGCCAGACACTTTTGAAATGTTTACATCCACGTGTTTGACAGTTGGAAATACTATCTGTATGTTTCTTTCTCGTGCACACATGCGCGCTATTTTCCCCTCTCACTCTCTTTCTCTTGTCCCATTGCAAACAGTTCCATCAGAGAGTCATAACCTACAAAAGTTATATCAGCTGATCAGCTCGCATGGGAGGTATTTCAAAGATACAAGAATTTAAATGTAATTCCTTCTTTCGAATTGAGTTATATTAACAATATGAGACTTCAGGTCTAATTCCTTATTTCGGTGGGACTTATTTCAACGATATAAGAATTTAGGTCTAATTCCTCTTTTCGATGGGAGTTGTATCATCGATATCAGAATTTAGACCTAATACCTTCTTTCGATGGGAGTTATATACTGACCTAAATTCGTATATCTTTGATGTAACTCCCATCGAAAGAAGGAATCAGATTTAAATTCTTACGTAGTTGATATGACTCCCATTGAAAGAAGGGTTTAGATTTAAATTGACATACTGTTGAAATAACTCCCTTCGAAAGAAGGAATTAGGTTTGAATTCTTATATCGATGAAATAACTCCCATCAAAAGAAGGAATGAGACCTAAATTTTTATATCGTTGATATAACTCCCAAAGAAAGATGGAATTAGACCTAAATTCTTATAACGTTGATATAACTCCATCGAAAGAAGGAATTACACCTAAATTCTCATTTCGTTGATATGTAACTCCCATCGAAAGAAGGGTTTAGATTTAAATTCTTACATCGTTTATTATTATAATGGGATAAAGTCAAATGTAGTTTTTTAATCATTTATTGGTCATTTCTGTATATCAAAATGTCTCGAAAGCATAGAATTAGAAAATTAATAGTATATTGTTGAAAAATTGATTGTTCATAATCAATTATCACATTTGATTGGAAAGAACTTTTCAAAATCACTGAACAGTCAACATTTGGCATTATAATTACTTATATTATAATGTCGTCTTCAAAAATCTTGTTATTTAATAAAGTTTGAAGAATTCTCAATGTAGTATTCTATATTATCACGTGTATATGCTTAAAATATATCTACCCAAAATTTCGTGTATAATATATAATTAATTTTCTACGTCTATGCCTTCAAGACTGTTATATGTACAAAAATAACAAATAAATAATTTAAAAACTACATATTGACTTTATTCCATTACAATAATCAACGATATATGAATTTAGATCCAATTCCTTTTTTCGATGGAAATTATATCAACGATATAAGAATTTAAGTCAGCTAATTCCTCTTTTCGATGGGAGTTTTATCATTCATATTAAGAAAATACAATTTAGGCTGCAAATTGTGATAAAGATATGTTATTAATTACATTTTGCACTCTTTAAAAGTAATATTATTAGTTTGGTACTCATCGGTTGCTTCTTTTCAAGAAAAAATGCATTTTTTGTTTCTTCGTCGAAAGTCCACTCGGAGCCGAATTTCACCAGTGTTTTGTATTAACTTTTTCACTACCTTAAAAGAAACTAATTGATATCAAAGTACTTTGAATAGTTTCAGAAGAGTAAAATCTACCAAGTTTCATGGTTATATTAGAATTTTTAGCACAATTTCCATTTTTATGTGCTTTAACCAAACCTGATGAAAAACAGTTGCTTGGTATGCAATAAAAATTGAAATTGTTCTAAAAATTCTAATATGACCATCAAATTTTGTAGATTTTGCTCTTCTGAGACTATTACAAGTAGTTTGATATCAAAGAGTTGCTTTCAAGTCAGTGAAAAAGTTAATACAACATTTTGATGAAATACGACTGCGAGTGGACTTTTCACAAAGAAACAAAAAATGCATTTTGTATTAACTTTTTCATTGACTGAAAAGCAACTCATTGATACCAAACTACTTGTAATAGTTCCAGAAGAGCAAAATCTACCAAGTATTATGGTTATATTAGAATTTTTAGCACAATTTCAATTTTTATTCCATACCAAGCAACTGTTTTTTATCAGGTTTGGTTAAAGCACATAAAAATGGAAATTGTGCTAAAAATTCTAATACAACCATGAAACTTGGTAGATTTTACTCTTCTAAAACTATTCCAAGTAATTTGATATCAATTAGTTACTTTTAAGGTAGTGAAAAAGTTAATACAAAACACTGGTGAAATTCGGCTCCGAGTGGACTTTCGACGAAGAAACAAAAAATGCATTTTTTCTTGAAAAGAAGCAACCGATGAGTACCAAACTAATAATATTACTTTTAAAGAGTGCAAAATGTAATTAATAACATATCTTTATCACAATTTGCAGCCTAAATTGTATTTTCTTATATGAATGATAAAACTCCCATCGAAAAGAGGAATTAGCAGACTTAAATTCTTATATCGTTGATATAACTTCCATCGAAAAAAGGAATTGGATCTAAATTCTTATATCGTTGATTATTGTAATGGAATAAAGTCAAGATGTAGTTTTTAAATTATTTATTTGTTATTTTTGTACATCTAAAAGTCTTGAAGGCATAGACGTAGAAAATTAATTATCTATCGTTCAAAAATGAAGATAGGAAATTTTGGGTAGATATATGTTAAGCATATACACATGATAATATAGAATACTACATTGAGATTTTTTACGTTCGTAACTCCCTGAAACTTCGTATTTCACTGCTGAAGTCAGGTTAAACGCTACAAATATGGCGCACACTCTATCGTTGACGAGTTTTAAGAGCCGCGCATGCGCGTCTGTAATCTCGACTGTATACATAGTTTCATTTACTATCTAAATAGTCGCCAACAGCGACGAGGGTAGTAGACATAACCATTTAAACTGGTAGTAAATTTTACCAATCAAAATTGTTTACCCTAACTAATCTACTTGTAATACATAGACATCTTTCGTAATAAGGATTACCATTTATTTCTTATTACTGTGACAATCGTCTTTTTCTACATTACCCAATAAGTTTGTTACAGCAGCCTATACTATTCGTACTACTTCAAAAGTAGTAAGAACGACAATCGAGTTTTTTCCGTGTGTGTACAGTACTTTATTAACTACAGGAAACATACAAATATGCTATTATTATCAAATAAAAAAGTGCTTACCTTTTGATTACATTACATGAGGCAATGACTATACAAAATGTAATATTCAAAAAAGTTATCATCAAATTAGTTTCAACAAAACATCTGTTTTTCAACCACCCGCTATAGTGTGTTATTAAGACTAATGTTGCCAATTAAAAAAAAATGCAGTGGAGCTTGATAAACCTGTAAATTTTGCTCCAATCATACTGTTTTAAACAGGTGAGGGAATGATCGATTTTTTACGGACAAATTTTGAATTACATTGAAAAATTTTCCCATCGAATTTTTTAAACTATAAACTCACGTAGATACAGTAAACACTATCCAACATGAGCAAAAAATAAGGTAACGAACAATAAGTAAGGACTTTTGCGATTGAAGTTAATGATTCTCATCGAATTTAGCAGATTTTCAGGGTACATTCTTGAATATATCTTTTTTGTTTATCATATCAAAAAAACATTTTTTCAAACATTTGTACATCTTTTACAGTAGTTTAATTAATAAAAAAGACTTCTCGTAATTAATGATTCTGATTTGTAAAAATTATAACGGACATCAATTTCGATTTTTTTTTATTGAGAATCAGCCATAAATATTATTCGTACATTTTAACCCTTTAACGCCCAAATGCACACAATTTGATCATGAAGTTTGACTCTACATTTTAGCATTTAAACTATACGAGAAAAATTTGACATTAGTTATTTCTTATTCGCCAAGGACCGCTCTTTCATGTGGTTTATGTAAACAATTTTTAAATTCTGAAACAAAAAAAAACTTATTTTTTATTGCTCGAATTTTATTATGGGTAATGACATTAGTATATTTCTAATATCGTCGCTAATATCGTGTCGAGAGTAAATTTGCTATCAGATTAGCGTATTTAAGAAAGCCAGAATACAAAATGGCGGACACAAAATAGCGATAAAAGTGAATTATTATTCGTAAAATCCTAGCCATGTGTTCAAAACGCAATGAATTTTTAAAGAGCTTGATAGGCAAGTGTTCGTGAAGGTGCTGATTTCGAATCTGAAGTCTTGAAAACAAAATACTTTAGAAGGTCATCTGTAAATAAAAATACAAAACAAAATAACATTAACAACGCATATATTTGGTTTTCGATAGAAAACACGTGCGATTGATACACGAAACATGAAGCTTGTATACATATAGTTGGGATTTGTGTCATTATCGCGACAGAATTCTGATTTAAACGGAGTAACGGACTGGTTATATATTTTATATAAGAGTTGACTATTATTGCATTCTGTATCCCTCTAGCAACAATCAAAGTTACTAATGAATATAATAGAAACATGCGTTTCCTCCTAAGATCTTGTGTTGTGCACTTCAGTAAAGCTACGACGGGAATCTCTGCCTTAGACACCTTTGTTTTGTTTAATACAAAAGACCAACACAAAGAAGAAATAATTTTACAAATGAATTATTAATTAAAGCAGTCGAGAAATATTATAGATCCGTTTGGATCAAGTTATTATGTTGATTAGATTAACATGAAACTTATCATATATGAATTTTTGGGGGCGGATGATCACATAGAATCCACTGTAGAATTTGAAAACAAATATTAAAACAATATTTTTGTTTGCAAACTGATATATAGTACTTCATATATACAGTTAGATACTGTTTAAGTAGTGAGACGCGTCCAAAACGAAGGGACCAACCACTTAAGTAGTAACGGCTTATGGAAAAAATGTTTGATAAACTGCATACTCTTTCTATATAATTCTTTTAAATAATTTCTATGTTTTCTTAAGCATTTCTATTCCCGACTGTTTGTGATTAATAGTTTAATTGATAAAATACTAATAATATATGATGATGAAGTCTTGACTAAGTAAAACTCAACATCGTTTCTTTTTACTTTTTATTCTCAAGTTTATAGTAACAGATGCTGTCAATAAATATAATGATGATAGGTTTGTTATTTTTATAATAGTGTAGGACATTCAATGCATATATGTTCAAAATGATTTAATCTACACTGATATTACTTTGCAAACTCAAATACTTTTGAACTGCTCTGCACCGTTCCATTAATATTACACTGTGTTCTATCAGTATAATAATTATTACAAAGCAGTTACAAGAACTATCAGCAGGTAATAAACATTGAAATGTGTAATGTGAAAAACTTCTTAAACATGAGGTCAAAACTGGATTATATGGGATCATAAAATATCATCTGCCCCTAAAAATATATAATAATTAATGGCATCCATGATACTCCAGCTAGAGACGAGTAATACATTAAATGGATAAAACCGTAAATTAACATTTTTTGAAATAATGGACTGAGTAAAAGTTCGAGTGGGTTGAAATTTTCAGAAGAAATTCATTTTTCAACCTCAAAACTAAATATGAAACCAGTCTTCAATTTCGTTTGGGGCCAGATTCTACTAGAGCCATTAACCGAAATGCGAAAAAACAAGTCGGGGAATCCATTTTGCTTTGAATGGCTGTTTATGAGTTTCGAAATTCGGTTCCAAATATCTAAACTTACTCCTTTGGAAAATAAATTATTCACCCAATAAGCTAAATGTATTGATGATTACACAAAGTTTATTTTTGAAATTTCAACAAAATCCATAATAAAACCTGAATTTAATAAACAATCGTTCAAAGAGAATCTTTGATTCTTCGTAAAGTTCACTGAAAATATTCTGGAACAAAAATTGAAGCTTGTAAAGTAATTAACTGCAGTACTTCTTTCAAATTTGGCAGTTCCTCATTATGCAGTTGAATTGAATTAGTCTACATATTCAATAGCAGATTGTGCTTAATACAAAAAACAAATTACACAACTGATGAAATACAATTATGATCGGAAAGCTTGGCTTGTGATCCAATTAACGAAACATAATCGATAAAAGTTTTCGTTGAATCTCCACTCCAGAAATTCCTCACACCATAGGTATTCGGCAATCGATAGCTAAAGTCGTTCGGAAGCCAATAGATTTCAGCAGCTTTCGATTCCAGCTTTTCAGCCTTCGTCATGAAGCTTGCAACTTGCGTCAAGTTTCCAGGAAGAAGTGCGGAGGAGGACGTCGGCAACGATTCACCTCCTCTCCTCTCTCATTATACTCGGAACGTTATCCAACACAAAAGCACCGGTGCGCAGAGCTTTCTGTGCTATCCGAACTCTCGCTAGGAGAAACTTTTCTAAATTACATTTACTTTAATTTGTAAGGTAAATTTCCAATGGCAATTCAGAGTCTCGCGGCGCTGCTGCCGGTGCTGCAGTGGCCGCGCTTTGATTCATCACAACTTTCCGCGTGGACACGCGGCCCTCCTGCACTTCCCTATGTTAAATTTACGTGCATTTGTGTATGTGTACGTATACCGACTACTTGGGACATCGCCATGGACAGAATGTAAAAGCGGTAGAAAAAGTTTGCAAGTCGACTCGACCGCTTACTATTGAGTTTTGCTATGCTTTTTTCTACTGATCTTTTTGCACAATAGTAGCGCTACGTGCTGCTGCATGCGATATGTTCTGTTTACTTTCGTATTTACGGCCATACTTTACTAACTGTAATTATAAATATTTAACTTTGTTCACCACAATTTATAACGATAATAATAAAGCCACAAAATTTAACTAAAGAAGAGAAAATTAGTAAAAATCCAATTTCGAAAATTGCATCTAGTTACTCTCAAATTCAAATTAAAATATGTCCTGATTAAAATATAAGAATTGATGCACGTTTTATCTAATTGCAAATTCGGTATTTAAATTTTTATGAAACGGTGATATAATATAAATAATAAAACTCAAAATTGCTGTATGAGGCGCATAATTAATGGAGGCAAATTAATTAATCTCTTGCACAGTAGACGACAGTGAAGTCGTTCAGTGAGAAAGAAAATTCCTTTTTCAAGCCCGGGATCGCGATATCGGCCGGCATTTAATTAATGGAGAGAATAATCCGCAGTTCGTCTCGAGCCGCTCAGAAGCCCCTCTTCAACACTCCACCTCCATCCACCCTATCTGACTCTGGAAACCAACCCCCGCCCTTTGCTTCACCTTCTTGGCCCTGATTTTCTCTGTCTCGCACCTTTCGCATTTGTCTTGCCTTCTTGTACTTCCGGTTCCATTGTTTCATAATTCATAATCGCGAAATCCCGCTTCTTCGCACCTCTCAAACGGTCTTCGCTACTTAAAATATAGCCCGCGGGATTCTTTTATCTCGTTGATGGTGAGAAAATAATAGTCCAGCCAGTTGGCAATAAATATTGACAGTTTACTACAAGTAAATCAATTTTTAAGTGAATGAGTTGCATTGCTTATGAATGCATGAAAAATTCCTTATTTTCATAAGTTAGGATAGAGTAGGATCTAAATAGGTACAATAAAAGCTGACTGATCATCGTGAATTTGCGACATGGGATCAATCATTTTTGATTGTTTTTTTTTTAATTAGTCTTATTAGCTCAAGAATACCGACCACATGAAATGCAGTTGCAGCAATACTGTTTACTTCAGTGTTTTGAAGTGGTTTATCGAGACAAAATATCATGAATCTTAAACAGCATTTTACGCTTGTTGATGAATACTATTTACTCTGGTAATAACGACCTGTAAAGAGTTACAAATACTATCATACTGTTAAGTATAATTTAATTGACTCCTTAGCCTGAAATATTATACTGTATTACCAAGTCTCCAATAACCTGACTTTTGCAAGTATTGTGCTAGTTGCAATAGATGTAACTCCTAACAGTTGGGTATTCGCGATGAAGAATCTCCTTCGCGGAAGTGAACCTCCTGATGATAAACATCCTGCAAGATGAAGTGTCATTCTTCCAATGGATGACGTGAATGGAGAATGGAGTTCGTATTTTAAATTTTTTAAGAGCTAAATTTTAAGACAACATTGACAAGAAAATCTAGCGTACACAGAAACATAGGTTAGGGTGAGATGATGAATTATTGTAGTATCAGTGCACGTCACTTAATCCTAGAATTTTATGAGTCGCACTCCAACTCTTTAATAAAATGGCCAATCCGCTGTCTTACCAGTAGCTCTGATTCGATTGTCCCACCCACGATGTCGTTTTCTTACATCGTGGTCCCTACCAATCATATTTATTTCAAATACGAATATCTGTAACCTAACAATCAATGAGTTTCATCTCTAGATAACTAACGCATACATTTCATTTCAATCACACTAATAACTGGTCTAATTATCAAAACGTAACGATGCACCAATCAAAGAAATAATTAACCTCCTAGAAAACAAGTTGTGATATGGCTTCAACAGTATAATTGATACAGATATTATTGCGAAAGTTTCAGAAATCAATCTGGACAATTGAGTTCCAAGATTTTGCCGAACGTCGAAAAGAGAGCTAAATAAGCAGGCAAATAGAGCGAGATAAACATCGAGAGGCGAGAGAAAGCAGAGTTATCTTTGAAATTCGAAATACGCAGAACCACTCCAGCTAGGTGCTGTTATTTCAAGTAATGGCGTGTGTTTATGCACGTGAAGTAACTGAACTTACTTACCCTATTCCTTGAAACGAGCAAAGCTCCATCTCGCTCCGCGCCGTTCCTCGTTCCGACTACGCAGCATCCGTTCGCTCGTTCCCCAGTCCGTCTGTTCCAGTCTGAATAATAATATGATTTGACTCATTAGAAGTTTCATTAGAGCTTTGTTTACAGAATCTGAGGAGTTGTGCCTAGAAAACTAAAGTGGTTCGAAGAACCCTCGCTCAGCTTTGAAGCAGCCCGGCTTGAGTTCTTGGCTATGCTAATCGCTCCCTTTATTCGTTCACGAGAATATAGATACTTTAACGAGCCTTTTAATAAGAATATGCAATAGCCGGGTTGGATTGAATGTATTTTAACAGACAACTACATCTAAACTTGTTCCAGTAAGTAGATAACGACGTCCAGAGATCAGCCTCACCAAATCATATGGATAAAGATTAATTACACATTATGTACATATAGAAGCTTAATAATCAATTATGATGATGCAAGGACAATATTATAAGAAGATTGCATGAAATGAAAGGGCTGATGTTTTTCTCTGGTACCGATAATATAATACTCGGTATGTATCTCTCAATTTTAAACAGTGAAACTCACTGTGAAACATTGAATAATCACTGATTTTCAGTCAAAATGAAGTCACTGTTTCAAAAAAGTGGCTCCAATTTTATTGTTTCATATTGAGTTTCACTGTTTGAAATTGAGAGATTTGTGTACTGTTTATATTCATTGGAGATATAGATTTTGGATTGATACTTTTAAAAGCCCCTAAAATTCACCGCTCAGGTAATCATTATCAAATAAAGTACAGTTTAGTGTTTAGTATGTATTGTACGATTATCGTCTTCATTGTCTTTCAGCTATGTGAATATGATATTTTTAAACATACCCATATTTTTTAATGATATATATAAAAATATAAAATCGCTTAAATTACCCTATCAATCTCACAACGACAGCATCGGGCAGCAGCGACAATATTTTGCACGTGTAATTCCTTTAGGTTGGTTTAATATTAATCTTATTTTAAATTTCATAACCATGTCACAACAAAAAACATATAAGTAATTCGGCGATCCTTTCCACGCAAAGAAATTTGAGCCTGAGACTGCCGCATATGTGAAGTAATAGATACCGCGCGGACTCTGACAATTTTAAAATGGCACTTTTATTAGCCCTTTAATAATATTTAATTATAATTCCCAGATGACTTAGTTGCTAATAATTGACTATAATGATTTGTAAACGTTCTTAAAAAGGAAAAATCCGTACTTTTTTCATTGTATTGCTTCCGTATTGAAAACGGTGCAAAATTCACAAAAAAGCACTTAACCTTTTTTGTTGGCCATGAAATTTCCTACAAAAAAATTAGTCCGGCTATAGTCTAATTTTAACAGACTAGGCACTGTGAGCAGGCTAAATAATAGGTAAATAAATGCAATACAGACTTAAAAATATGCTAAACAAAAAATAGAAACGGGTTTTTGTGATTTTCGAATTGTATAAAAAATGTGCCGGTAAAAAATAATGTTCGACATGAGCAACACACGTCATATAGCTTTTAAAAACCTCGAAATTTGAGGGGTTCCATGCAAGAAGAGGTACCCATTCGGCTGGAGAAGTTTTGTCCGAATAATAAATTTTCAAAAGTGCTCGAATCGAAAAAGTAAAAATTGGTATTTGTAGGGAATTTAGTTAATGTCCTGATTTTATAGTTTTTTAAATAAAAGTTAACAATGTCATAACAATGACATAAAAAATTATGAATTTCTTCTCATGAAGTATTGAAAAATGTGTTTTGAGATAATGCAGCGCTTCGGTTAACGGGAAATTTTAAGCCACGAAAAAGTTCCAGTGAGAAAGTTGTTTAATAGAGTTTGTTACAATTTTCTAGAAAACTTCATATTCATTCAAATTATAGTTTTTAAGTTATTGAGCTTGAGAGGTTTTTAGAGGGTGAGTAAGGTTTGTTTCGTAAAAAAAAAGACCCTTTTTCATTCATTTTTTAGTAACAATTATCACTGTAGGTTTATTTTAAATATAACTATATAACAGTACAACATTGAAGAATATTTAAAAAAATGTTGAAATTGTGAAATAACGTATTTATTGTAAATCTACAACCTATAGCACCACTGGATCATCTGAAATAAAAAAATAAAAATGCTTTCTTTAGTTTATTAGTTTATCTGTCCAGTCTCATCGAATTTTTTTAATTTTTCAATTTTTAGCACTATTTTTAAGTGAAAATGACAAATTTTTACGAAAAATGGACCTATTTGTTATTGTAAAATTGTGAGTAATTAAAATTTTTTTTTAATTCGACGTAACTAGAGAGCTATTTATATATATAATATGTGTAAAAAAATGTCAAAACGATCGGTTCAGTAGTTTTTTATGTCAGCATTTTTTTACTTAATACTAGCGGGACAAAATCTTTACAATTTAAACAAATTTGAATACTCTCTTCTGAATAGTTTCGTTTATGACACTTTGTAACCTTTAGCACACAAAAAAAGGACATATATAGTGAACAAGTATACATACAATTTTACATAACTACTTGTTAAGCCATTTCTATGACACAATTTTCAACTTCCAATGGTAAGGCTTCTGTAATAGCGATAATAAAATGACCGACACCCGTATGGTCATACAATTTTTTAATAAAAATAAGATTTTAAAACGCTATTATGAATACAGTGTTATTTTAATCTTTATTATTTATATCATAATTTTCTAGAAATGGTATTAACATTTCAAATAAATTGTAACAGTTTCAAGATCGATAATGCTGTAAAAAATTCCAGTAACTATTTGAAAATAAAAAGAGATTGACCCATGTGATTTAGGCATCATTTGAATACCAAGTAATAATACAATCGCGCTTTCAATCTCGTTCTCATTTGCAAAGCGACGAAACCTTCGGGCGATATAAGTTCCTGACAATGCGACCGGAAAATTAAATTCCGAGCCTGCTGCCGCATTCAGTAACTTGCATTCATGAAATGGTATGTTTAGGTACCAAAGTTGCCTAGATGGGGGTATTCAGAATTAATAAAAATAACATTAAACCCACCATCAGATAAAAACTGGGGAATTTCCAAAGGGTTTTTAGACTGTGCATATCGGCATTAAGACGGATGATCTATATATATTATGATATCAAAATATCATCATATGGAATAAAACTATATTATAATTTATTGTAAACTTCACCGAAGTTAGTACAATTAGCAAAGGAGGCTTGCACTTTATGTCATAATAATAAACAAATATATAAACAATTATAGAAACTAAATTTTAAGTTTAGGACAAATGTCAGTAAATATGATATGATAATATTTAAACGTCAACTTAACAAAAATCTGCAGAATAAGTCTATTCGAAACTATGTATTATCTTTCGCAAAGATATTTAACGTGATCAATAATTAATGAAAAAGTAATTTGAATTTATTGAAACTTTCAATGTTTAATTCACATCTATCTAGCACTATGCTAAAATGTGTTAAAATTTTAAAGAGAATAGCAATGTGATGAGAAAATAAAGTAAATTCTAAATACTAAATAGCAATATTTTCTGAATTTTTTCAGTAAATTTTATGCAAGTTTTCATCAAAATTGATCGCAAATTCTTTCCTAATAATTGTACATACAATACTTTTACTTTAAGGTAGACATTACTTAAAATTGTATTGAAGTAAATTTGTATCATATGCAGCTTCAGAAAATAATTTTTATATGTCTTATTTTGATATTTCACAGAAACGTTTAAAATTTGCATTTTCACAAATGCACGTAATAAAATCTTGTATAAATTTCATAAATACAAGCTGTCATTCTCACTAGACCCAATTATTAATAAAAAAATAATCAGTATTTCAAAATAAAAATGTAAGTAATATTTTATGTAACATTATTTATATGGGTTACAACTATATTTGAAACAATAAGATATTAAAATTTGCTAATATGAAAAGAATGATTGCAATGAAAAAGTAGCCAAGTTTGAAGTGATTCGAATTCCAAAAAGTTCGTCGGACACATTGAATCCGGCATTTTGCATTTCTTAATTTCTTGCGTCGGATTCTATGATATATATGTGAAAAATGGCCAAAAACCCACTTGTTGACCCCTTTGACCTTCAATTTGATAAAAAGCCAGGTCCATATATATATTTTTTCGTCCATATTTGGATTCTGAGGGAAAACTATACTGAAAGATCAGAATTAACTCCTACTGGTGGGTCAAAATGTCTTATTCTCGATAAACCGACAATAGAATTAGACCTAGTTTTTGCCGAAATTGAATGTAAAGGGGTAAAAAATCGTGTTTTAGGACATTTTTTCTGGTTTTCTGGAAAAGTGGCCAAGACAATAACGAGATTGAAATAATTCGAATTTCATGAAGTTTGTCGGGCATATTGGACCAATTTGCATTTCTTGATTTGTTTGTGTCGCATTCTATAGTATAGATGTGAAAAATGTCCAAAAATACGATTGACCTCTTTGATCTTCAATTTTTTTTAAAACTATACGTCCACATCAATATTTTCGCGTACATATTTGGATTCTGTGGGAAAAATCCTATCAGAATTGATTTTTGAGTTGTGAGTAGATGCTCAAAATGCCTGAAATCGAATGTTTTATTCCTTTGATTTTCAATATCTCAAAAACTAGACCCAATTGGATATTATGGCGATAATATTTCGATTCTTGAGCAAAAATATTATACGAATATTTATAAATACATAAAAAAAAATAATTGAACATTGCAATGTACATAAAATTACCTAAGCCAATAGCGTGAAATTAATTGTTAAATTAGTACTTCTTCAATTATATGAATTCAATGCATACATCATGTGAACAATGAATCCTAGAAGCTAACGTTAAATGTAAAACAAAATTACAGAATGATTTCTTAGTTAAAAGCTACACTTTGTATAATTATTTTGAAATATTTCTCAGTCGATGTTATTGTTTTGTCAAATTCTCCAAATATAATATTTTTAAATATATACTGATATAAATGTTTGAATATTAATAACTATTGTGATATCGAAACTATTTTACAAACAAGTCCTATAAAAGTAATTACAGTCGGAAAAATGCAAATACAGTCATATTCAATTCTTTCACAAACACTAAACAGAATTTCGAATTGGCAGCAAAGTTCGTCACGCTCTTGGAATATATGAAAATTCATCATGTAAATTCTGATACTCGAGGGGGCTATACCGGCTAGAGACATTGGTTATGCGTCAAATTGGCCTGCGGTATGAATAATAAACACCGAGTGTGTAGTAAGTTAATTCTGATGATTTGGCGCGTTGTGTCCTAACAAACCATTTACATGTATATTGTGCATTTATGTTTGTTCTGACTTAATGAAATACAATAGTTGTATCTCGTGATGCTTCTATATAACACGATACGTAAGCATCGAAAGCTGCAGCTATGACCAGGAAGCCTTCACTTGCGTAAAGCTGTATTATAGGTTATCACGTATATAATGTATACAAATGTAGATACTTTTGTTCTAGACGAGGCAATTTATAGAACCTATTGATTACTGATGTCAAAATTGAACATTTTCTAAATCGTACATATATTTTTTATTTAAGGTTTATGCTGTTAGTTATTTCTTTAAGAATATTTTACTTCTTACATGATTAATTTTGTCTTGTGATATAAAGATAGTATTATAATACTATAGTCTTAAAACTTTAGTAATAAGATTTTGTTAATTATGGTCTTTTGACAACTCTAAGGTGATGATAGGATAAAATAAAATAAACCAACTGACCTTTCGACCTCTGATATATACCCTCTTCAGAAACATAATTTCAAAATTTATAGTTTACAAAATAGAAACTAACAAATTAAAAGTAGCTTCAACTTTCTCACTATTTCATCGAAAAAACGTTAAAAATACTCAGCTTCATAATCGATTGAATAAGTAGTTCGAGCAACACTGTAAAAAGTTTGAATATTAAGGTATAAATTAGTTTGTAAAAATTAACTGTTGGAATTTTATGTCAATAACTGTATGTATATATGGGAAAACGAGAATGAAAATAAATTGCATTTTTCATGGAAGAAATAATTAAAGTAAGAATAAAACATTTATAATTGACTACAATAGCATTCTGAGAGTTAGAAAAAGCACGCAAAAACCAGCAAAGAACACTCAATGCGAGTGAAATTCGAACCACTCTTACAAAAATGTGGTCCTATTGGTAACTGATAAATTATTTGAAAAATCCCTTTTACGCGTCCTTGTATTACTTACTAAGCGCCGAAAGAAAGCCCGCGTAATTTTAAACTAATTTGCGTAGTCTTTACAGATATTCGTAGCGAAAACAATTACCAACAACCAAAATAAATGAATAAATGAAAAAAAAAATATATGATTCCTTCATTTGGAACTAAAATGATATTTTTCAGCCGTTATCCAACAGGCATTTTGGATGTAATAATTGAATACAGGTTTGTATGCTGCCGAAAAGGTAAAACATTCACAACGTATATTTACAGTTTTCTTATTTTGCTTTATGAACATGTTTTCTAGTTGAATTCTTTTCTGTTTGTTCAACTCATTAGCTAGGATTTTTATGTTCTTCACCATTTTTAATTTAATGAATGTATTCATTCAGTAGATTTGTAAATTTAACTTGTACATCGTAATCCCCGGTCACAATTTTAAAATTACCGCACATTTTTCAATCATGTCACAGAATGCATTGAAAAAATCATTTTTTTGATGTTATGAAGTTTTCTTTAATAATGAATACACTTGGGATTTCTGGTCCCAGATTTTTTCAAAAATTTGTACTTGCATCCTCCCTTAACAATACTGATATGGTAAATAGTAAACTATTTCTTCATAGTTTCTTTTGAATTTTCATAGAAAATATTTTCTGCTGCGTAGATTATATGAATATTCAATTTTATGATATTCAATTATAATTTATCGTATCTACATTATACAGAAAATGTACTTTAATAAAAAAATAAAATTATATCTCACAAGAAAATAAACGAATATTAAAAGAATAAATATAATTCCCATTTCAACAGGAAATAAGTTCATAATTTACGGCCCTTCTTACATAAAATGCCAGCTCATTCTTAAGCACTAATGTCTCACTAAAGCTTTTAACAATTAGTCAGGATTTTTCGCTAGAAACATCGATAAGAAGCACCGATGACAGCTCATAGACTATAAAAAAAGCCATTTTCCGCTTTTTGATCTATAGTATCAATTTGGCCAGCGAAATTCTTCCTTGGCGGCTGAAATCGTTATTTACGAGGCTTTGAAGACTGCGCTGGACGATCCAAATTGGATGAGCAAATCGGTCACTAACAGCGCCGGGTGAAACAATTTTTTGCAAGCTCTCACCTTGGACGAGAAAGACTTCCAATCTCCTGTCGATTCCAGTAAGCGACCCCCGTTTCTTCCCGTATACAGTCTACTGAGTTTCAAATCGTTATTTATCACCTACGTGCAGCAGCAATAAAATTATGTAATTCTTCAGAGTTTATAGCATATTTCTTTGAAACTCTGAATTATTTTTAAACACCATTTTGTATGAATATCGAAAAATTATTTTAAAACATTAATTTCATTTGTACGCGTCATGTTCAAATTAAGTTAATGTGATAGCAAATTCTTACATAATTTGATTTTTTTAGGAAATAATATTTCATTATACTGATTTTATCAAGCATTAACATTTCTAGGGAAGTAAAGGTCATATAACAAAAGTACGCAAATAAAAAAAATACAGCATAATATTGTTAGTAACGTGGAACCTTCAAAAAAGTACGTCATAATGAAACGACTAAGTAAATTATTAAATAAAGTCATAAAATAATAAATAATAGTAAAATGTAATTTTCCATTCTTTTTTAATTTTACAAATGATTTTTAGGTAAACCTTCGGAAAATGGACATTCTTTAAAAAAAAGTTGTTTTACACTATTTCTTTACGATTTTTACTCCTGAAACGAATATGATAAAATTCGGCGTTCTTTTGAATCTTGGCCGCTACTTTGAAACAACAGTAAAAAACGTATTTTTTGTTTAGTTTTTAGGATTTATTTCAAACAAATACAACTCTAACGAAAATGTTTTTAAAAAATATAGAGCGGAAAATACTCTACAAAAAAGGTTGGGTACACTTTTGTCGTAATCCCAACGGTAAGGATGAAAATGAGTGACGAATGTGCCCACAATGTGTTTCAACAACTTATACGTTGATAAAGATGGTGTCCTTCAGAAAATGAAATCTCACGAAAGTTGTAGAAAATGAACCCGACGTTTTGATGATGTCCTTGGTTCGCCTGTATCTGCATGGTTGGAGGTTAGACCAGTATAAAAACCGGAGCTCACCAGCGCGCTCCCATTTAGGAAAGTTTTGACAATCGGGTGCACCTCAAAAACCCGACATTCAAAAACCAGACATTCGATAACCATACCACATACAAAAAATGATCTAGGGTCGACGTCCTTGAGGTCTCACTGGAAGGTCATTTAAAAATTGTTTGAACAAGGGATTAATATTTTAGGTCACTTGAAGGTCAAATCAGTTTGACCCTCGGAATATTTATTAAGCACACTTAGTATAGAATCATTAATAAATGTCTGTATTTTGAAATGTCTGATTTTTGAATGTCCGGATTTTCCAGTGTCTGTTTTTTGATTTGTCAAGTTTTTAAGGTGCACCCAAAATCTATCTAATGTGCATGGATTTAATCGATGCTGTTGTAATGTATTCCAGGTTGTTGTGAATATTAATTTTTCACTTAGGGAGTGCTGTTGTCTAGCTGTTCAATCATTGCATGTGATCATAATCAAAAATTTTGTAAGAATTGCCTCTAATGAATTGCCTCTAATGCCTTTAACATGGCAGGATAATGGCTCCATAAGCTAGGGTCCAGAAAGATATTAATCTAATTTATATTTTAACAAGCATCAAATATTCGGTTCCTTGTACGTTACCACAAATTTTCAGTTACACATTCCATTGTATCCACAAGAATGTTTATGCCACATACTTTGAGTACATATCTCTCCTCGTCCTTGTTATACATGAATTGTCTCTTGTTTTCATGTTGTAATTCTCATAACTTCACCGTCAAAGCCGAATAATTAACGAATATGCATAAAAAATAATAAATCCAATCAGTTTTAATAAAATCTACCACAATGTGTTGTAATTTCCCGCCGTCGACTCCTATTTTACTACAAAGTGCAACGTTGTAGAAATTTTAAACTCGATTTAATATACGGTATATCGAACCATACGATGGCTATACAACATATTTTAATTTAATTCATTTTTAATGAAAATCACACAAAGTTCGCATGCGTTAGTCACGCAGAATGGCGTAGTTCAGTTTTGGTATTGCAACGCTGTTAAATTATTTGAAACGTTCATTTTCGTTGATTTCGAGGCTACCGAAATCACGACGACTCTACCGTAAGTAATTTAACAAAAACAATAGCACCTTCTATAAAAGTTTGTGAAAATGCCGGCAACAATTCGTAATTACGCTCGAACGGAACGCGTGACATTTAATTTCGACGCGGTGTCCCTTTGCCAGTCAAAATTCAAAATGTTTCGACGCAACGTTCCGGAAAGTTGAGAAAGCTGCGGGAACGTGCGAGGGACGCGAACCGAAAACACGAAAGCGCACCCTTACGGTCCGATGCGTCGTGGCTTACACTGACGAATACCCGCCCAATTATACAACGTTTGCGGTGCATCTCCGCAACGATTCTTGCCTCATACGAAGCGTCTTTATTTCCCCTTTTTGGCTCGTTAAATTTTTCTGTCGGTTCTGTGGGAAACAATCAAGTTTCGGTATTGTACGTTGTGCACCGCGCCTGGATCATCGTTTTACTTTCTACGTCAAGTCGGTAAACATCCCATTCTGTCAATATAGATACTCAAGATTTATCTCAAGGAAACCACAGCAACCTTAAGTATTTGTTCAATGTACATTGATATAAATGTTGGAATAAAGACATATATGCATTCGTTACCTAAAGGGCCATTTACTTGTACACAGCATCTAAAATATTTACTTTGAACGAAAGAAAAAGCAAATTTTCTATTAATTGATGGTTTACTCTACCCATGAAAGTTAATATTACTCAAACGACGGAAAATATTTCAGCAATATTACTGGAAAATTTAAATATTGGAGCAATATTGCTAATATATATTGCAGAAATATTGCTACTCTCTCAATTTGAAACAGTGAAAAGTTCAGTATTTGAATCAGTGAAAGAATATTCACTGCTGAATGAGTGGTTTACAAAGTATTCACTGCATAGACAGTGGAATGAACAAATTACAATTTTTTATCACTGAGGAAACAGTGAAACTTGTTACCATTGCGGTTACTGCTTTACCAGTGACTTACAGTCAATTATATTGCAGGGACAAACGGTCATTTAATAATTATTCATTTCTATTTAGACGCATCATAGAAGGTACGTACAATATATATGGTAAAGATTTGCGCAAAAAAAGTTACTGGTTTACTGAAAACACTGCTCAGATTTCAGTAAACTTATTTGTACGTAACTTGTGATAGTCGTTTCAGTGGAGATCATCAGCATTGCATCATCATCATGTCTAACACAGGGAGTTAGATAATGATGCAATGCTGCTGAGAACTCTACTGAAACGACTATCGGAACACACTCTCGTTTGGAAAGGAAAATGACGCACGTAAACTAACCTAAAACTTGGATAGCAGACGACAATCATGCTGTAGAATCTCTCAATTAAAGAATATTCCTTTGTGAACAATATCACTGCTTAAAGCAGTGAATTTATTTCACTGATTAAAGCAGTGATCCAATTTCACTGGCCCAAACAGTGAAATTTCACTGATTCTCAGTGGCGCCTTTTTCACTGTGGTACTAAGTAACTATTCACTAAGAATCAGTGACTTTTTTTATTAAAAGTAAAGTAGTTTAGCTAAAAGTCCGCCTTTTTTACAGCAGCAATATTATTGCTGCACTAATGCAGTCATAACAGCATTGGCACAATATTACATAATTGTTTCTAAAATAGCACTGCAATATTGAACATGTTCTGCAATATCCCTGCTATATTGCTGCAATATTTCTACAATATATCCCAGGTAGACTTGGGCGGTGTAAAATCCCGACAAGATACTAACCCCGTACTGCAGTCAGCACGGATTAGCAGAAATGGGTCAGTACAAAACACCGTCGAACCGCTGATCCAGAACTGGTCTCCAGTACTGTTTTCGACAATAAATCAGTACTGACTATAAAATCACTAAATTACTGGCCCAGTACAGGTAGCCAGTACTGTGTTCACTATTAAACAAGCACTGACTGGCGGAGTTAATTAGTACTGACACAATACTAACTGCCAGCATTTGGATCAGTAAGAAATAGCCAATACCGGTCCTAATTTCAGTATTAAATTATTGCTGATTGCCGAAATAGATCAGCACTGATACCGTACTTATTGATATTGCTGTATTATGATATTAAATGATTATTGCTCCTAGTGAAAATATCAGAGGTATGCCGAAATTCGTCACCAGAAAAAATACTGAGAGAAATGCCGTCTCAGCGGCCAATTAGTACTGATGTCAGCATAAACTTTCGGAGTCGGGATAGTAATAACAAATAGGACAAATTCAGTCTCTTTTCTGAAGTCCAATCGTTGACTGCACATAAATTTCAATCTCCATACTTTCATCTGATACGTTCTTGCTGCTGACGAAACCAAGCGAAAGACTTAAATAAATAAAACATCTGTTATCCTGAAAAATTTGCCATAAAATTGCATTTATTACGAGTTAATCGGATACCTCGAAACGATTCGGAGTCATTTATATTAAAACCTTCATAAGTCGTCCAAACATAAAAATAAAATAAAGTCAATTATAGTCATAAACATTGTTAAGATTTATAGATTGGAATCGTGAGGTGCTGAAAGAAATATACGTCATAATTATCTTTAGTCATTATCCAATTAAAATATATTTAACATTTAGAATTTTATAAATAATTGAACTCGGCATTGAAAACAATTAATCACACTCATACCGACATACTCGAAGTCGAAGCGCAAATATAAAACGAAATAAGAGTCAGGATTAAAAAACATTATCGAGTCGTCGGTAAGTCGTGTGAGTCAAGGTATATAAGAACTGTCATTTCGTCAACGAAATAACTTAACGCGATAAAATAATTTAGACGAAAACGCGAGCACACATTCAAATTAAACTCTCACACACATCCTGTGGCATCCTTCTTCTCCCTGGTCCGGGTCATACTCCATCCGTCGAAATATTTTGATGAATGCGGCTGCTGTCACCTGGTGAACCCTGGATGGGTGTCGAACTCCCTCGCGACTACGAGGGAGAGGACCAGCAGCCTTGTTTAGTAGATGGACGAACGGAGTGCCGTCGTCAGATCCTGGTGTCCCTTTAATTTCTTATACTCGCCGCCTGCATGGATTTTGACATCGTTGCTGGCTGTTGATGTGTGGGCCCACCTTTGGTTCCGGAGCAGCCAGGTTCTCCGGATTGTTGCTTAGACAGCGAGATGTCGAGGTTGCCACCAGGAGTCCGTGTAGAAGAGAGTCCAAATGCAAGAGAGTTTGAGGGATACTTACCAGGTCTTATAATACCTCGGTAAGTATCCCTATGTCCAGTAATGTCGCCGAGTTCCTCTTTTCCTGAGAATCGGGACGGGAACTGTCAAACATTTAAATGTCATTTGCTGGACATTAGTTTGACAGCCCGCCCCTCATTTGAATTTGGAGCGCATGCGCCCCATTGCGGCGACACATGCGCTCCGAGCTTGGAACTCGGCCCGTTTGTTTCCCACTCTGATTCTGCGCGGTCAGGGCGCCGTTGCCCTTCTTCTGCGCATGTAAAGGCGCAACAGCGCCAGCGCCTTGTCATTGCGCGCGCATGTCCCTTGATGCGCGCTCGGATCCCACGTGGGCTTGGGATCCAAAATGGCCGACCGGCCGGAAAAAGCGCGCATCTCGTCCTTGTGGTATAATCGTTCTTTGGCTTTTAAAGCACGTCCATACAAATATCGTAACGGCCCTCTTTCTCTCCGCCGCTCTTTCTCTTCCGCGCGGTCGAGTTAACCCTTTGAGTCACGGTAGTAACCCACGTTACTACCTCGATTTCTTTGAATTTTAATTATTTACGTTCAAGTTAACGTATTCCGATCGTTCTTTTTGCTATTTTCTGTTACCTTAGTACTTAAAGAACATATCCACATGACTAAAAATACATAATTGTTTATTGTTTACTTTATATAAATAAACAAACACAAAAAAATCATGTTTTTTTGGAAAGAATTCATTTTTGACGCTATTTTGAAAGATAATGACTTGAAGTTCGGGGTATATAGGTTTTTGGGGTCGCTGATTACGAATCCTGTGTCAGATTTACAAAATTCAAAATGTGGAATTCAATATGGCGGTCAGAAACATGTAAAAAATTTTGATGAAAATGCGTATTAGGGGGTTTTCGGGGTCGCTGATTGCGAATCCGATGTCAGCTTTACGAAATTTAAAATGACGGATCCAAGATGGCTGATTCAAGATGGCGGTGATCGAGATGTAAAAAAGTGCGAATTGTGGTGAAAATGCGTATTTGGGGATTTCCGAAGCCGATAATTACGAATCCAATATCAGCTTTACGAAATTCAAAATGGCTGTGAGCAAGATGTAAAAAAGCGAGAGCTTTTATGAAAAAGCGTGTTAGGGAATTGCCTCGCTGAATATGAATTTTATGTTGATTATAGATAAGATGTTAAAAAATATAAAAACAACAAAAAAAAACAAAAAACAAACAAAACAAAAACAAAAAAAAATAAAAACAAACAAAAATGGAGCTAGTAATCTTCACGTCCACGTCGTGAGCTCTGGGTAATGCCGAGAAAGAGAAATATTCAAATAATATTTTGCATAATTGATCCACACATCTTGAGTGCGACTGTACTCGCCATTTTCAATTTCTAATTTTGGCAATCGGACATCAAATTCGTAATGTGTGACCCCATACATCCTCCAAATGACATTTCTATCATTATCATAGCAGATTCACAATTGTACAGAATGTAACATCGAAATCGTTATCAGCGTCCCTGAATATCCCCTAATACGCATTTTCATCAAAATTCTCGGTTTTTATATCTCGGTGACGGCCATATTCAATCCGCCATTTTGAATTTCGTAAATCTGACATCGGATTCATAATCAGTGACCTTGAAAACCCCCGATTAGCAAATTTTGTCCCAATCGAATTATATTTTAAATTTTTGTCCGCCATATTGGATCCGCCATCTTGAATTTAGAAAAACGAACCTCGGATTCGTAATCAGCTACCTTGAAAACCCCCGAGTAGCAATTTTTGTCCCAATCGAATTATATTTTAAATTTTTGTCCGCCATATTGGATCCGCCATCTTGAATTTCGAAAAACTAACCTCGGATTCGTAATCAGCGACCTCAAAAACCTCCGAGTAACAAATTTCAGCTAAATTCGATAAAAGGAAAAATATGTGACTCAAAGGGTTAAACGGCTCGTTACAACCTTTCTCCTAATCTCTAAATTTGAAGTAGCGAAAGTGCCATCGAATCAGTGTATACGTATACATTGAGTATCAGCCAATACCATACATCTGATTAGTCAGTTGTAGGCTATGGGCTGCCAATCAGTGCATACATACGGAGTCGCTGTGCTTTTCGCTGATTCAAATGTAGAAAGTACGTACCGCAGACGGACAAAGCGGCCATATTAAATTATCCTTAAACAAAATTCGTTTCATTATAAGTATTTCATGTATAACTATGGAAAGAATACATTCTAGTATTATATGTCACTGACGAATATCAATTTCAAGCGGTAAGGAAAGTAAAACTAAAACACTAGATTTATATATATATATTTTATTAAAGGAACACAAGTATCTAAGCACGTGTAATGACATCCCGTTACCAATTATTGCGTACATATTCTTTCAGTATTTTTAGCATTCCACCTCTGCTAGAAAGAACAAACCTTGAAGTTTTATAAAATGTACTTCGAGCCAATATCCTACTACATTTTCATAAGAAATCGTAAGACAGCCAGTAACCCAAAATTTTGGTCAATTTGGGCATTAATATTACCATGAATGCTCTGATCAGGAACAGTGAGAATGTTTTTTGAACATTTTTAATGCAAATTCGATCATCAAGTATAAAATGTAGAGAATAGAATTTACATTCTAATTTTAATACCAGTTCAATCCGATGGGTTCACCTTTTTTGACGTCCGCAATAAATTATATTTGTCAAGAAAGTGGAATGGGAATCCATAATGTCATTCACCATCTGCAATTCTCATTGCTTGAAAGGTTTGTCGCGATATTAATAAAACTCCATACTGGAATGCGATTTTGGTTTCGGTGGGATGACGCAAGGCGGAAGATACGTTGAACTAAGACGAATTCGTCGTCGTCGGCTTCTTTGGACTTTCTTCTTTCAGGAAAAACCTTAAGGATTTGGGAGGTTGGGTTAAGAGCGAACCGCTGTACCGTGCAATGGATCGGATTAAATATTATTATGAGGAAGAACGAGACGTGTCGTGGACCAGCCTTCGAGCTCTATCTCCAATGTTCGTTTCCACCTCCTTCCTACTTCCTTCCTTCCTTTAACACCCCTCTTTTCCGGCTTTTCTTTTCGTCTTTGCCCCCGTATTCAACACACTTAAAAGATTGACGGTATCTAACGTCTAGAGATCTCAGCTTCATTCTAAACTAAAAAACTACAAACTAGAAAATGATACAAATAGCTAGTTATTTCGCACTTTTGTTCTCAACGTTATTTCAGTCCTAAAATATTTCGATACCTTGTTTTAAGAAATTGTTTAAAAATTAATTGTGTATAATTAATTTCAACTAGATTATCAAATAATATAAGTTGGACAAGCTGACGAATTGACTATCGTCGTGTACGATTAAAGAAGACAGTCTTCTCTGTATGAATGGAAATTGCTGGGAATAATTGGAATTTATCGCAATTTTATGAACTGAAACGTACTGAAAATATCATAATGATCATTCCCCAAATGGAATTCTATAAAAAATACGTTTGTAATTTGTATGAAAATTATATTAACGTTAACACGTTATCATTATTACTTTTATGGACCAATATACCTATGTTGAAAAAGCGACATCTGAATAAACAGTTAACCGAATAAATCGAGAAAAAAGATGGAACTAACAATAGACCGGGGGAAACAATGTATGTCGAGTACGTTAGCTAATATCTCAAAATACTAAGCATAAAATTATTTCGGTAAAGAAATCAATTTGTAAAAATATTATACCGTCAAAGATAGTCATTATTTAAAATCGAAAATCTTCCTTTGTACAACCACCAGATATGTAAATGATCCTTAAATATATGACTGCAATATAATTTGTATTGTTTTTGCCTACCAGTTGATAAATAGTAGGCAGCGTTCTAGGCCAAAGCCGTTGTTTTTTATGATAACACCTACAAAAAAACACCATCAATTTGTATTGTTCTTTTTGTTTAAGTTTTTTTATTACTGTAATGTGGACCATCGATCAGTAAAACTAGACGAATATTGTTCAATTGCAGTTTTACTAATAGGACAATAATAATGTTAATAATAATAAATGGCTAAGATATTTATACTACTAAAATTATTATTCAAACGAAATAATAACTCTTCGAATTTAGTTAATTACTGTATTAGTTAGACATGATACCTAGTTAAAAACTGTTTCAAACTATGGAAACAGTCGAACACAACTATTCCGAACTGATTTTGTCCGTATCAGTCCAGGCTTCGCAGGAGTTGCTTTAAGCTACTAAATACTCACAACTATTATACATAATACAGCGCTCTGATGTTGTAGATTCTGAGAGCCACATGTCTCTGAAATAAGTTTAGTTTTGATTATAATTAATGAAAAGAATTTGTTTTTTGTAATTTTGTTTGCTCCAAACCGTTCGTTAGATTTATCCGGATATTATATTTATACACTCGTCAATTTCTAAAAAAAAAATCATCTCTTTAGAGTTTGACGTACTAGGCGAACTCGTTAATTTTGGATTGAAAATAAAACTTTCCGGAAGTAATTTTCGTATCCATTCAGCAAAGAAAGCGACGATGTCGTTAACCGCAAATTCCGGATGATCCTTAAATCCGCGTCGGTTCCTTATCAGATCGTCGGCGTCGCATCGTTTGGATTACTTCCTCGACAGGCCAATAGTTTCATATGTAAATACTGAAGAGTATTGCTTGTCTCGACCAGAGTCGATATCGTCTCACGATTAAAATATTCCAAGCTCCGAATTACTCTTATCAATGACTGTCGTACCAGACATTATCTATTTTCTCAGATGTAAATGTAGCTAAAAAGATTGAAAAATGTCATTAGCTTATTGACTTTAAATCCAAAAGTGATATAAATAAAGTATTATTAACAACCAACTAAAATTATAATCGCTAGATATAATTTGGTTTGGTATATTAGCGTCAAAACGAGCTGAAAGCAAATTACAAACGATTATTTAAATTAAATTTAAAAAATTGCATTTTTAGCTGCAATTCTATACAATGCATTTGGTTTTCGAATCAATATTAAAAAAGCACCTAAGAAAAAATAGATGAGATATAAGGAGGAAGTGAAAACAATTACATATTAATTTTGACCTCGTATCTGGGTTTGTCTTTAAAAACTACGCAATATCGTCCTGCACTTTTTCTAAGGCGAAGCTCATATACACGATGAATTCTTCCAGGTAAAACATGCTTCTATGAATTGGAATATGTACATAAATGAAACAAAGTTGGCTTTCAATCTGACACGTAATAGTATTATATACTATTTTTTTCAAGCACTTGCGGAATGTTAGAGTTTTACGCAAAATCCGTACGTTAATATCCATTAACGTATAGGTTCTCGTGTGGATTGGATATTACCGTATAGTTTCTAATAGTTGTCAAACAAAAACGCAAGTAAAATTTTAAACTTGGCCTTGTGCGGAATCAAGCCAGGTTACCCTGATTGTGTCTACGATCCGACCGAGTTTATCATGCTTCCTTGACTACAAACCGATCTTGAAAGTTCAGATAGTCACCGGGTTATAGTTGGAACCCGACCAGTTTACCTTAGTTGTGTTCGGAATTGGAATGTGTCGGGCTAGTCAGGCTAGTTTCCAGTCAGAACCCTGCCCAAATTCAGGGATCGGGTTAACCAAGCTGGATCCCAAATCATTTGGGATAACTAAATCAGCCCAACACTCCGAATAGTGTGTGTAAATAGTATATTATGCAATGATAACGTGCACTTTACGCACGAAATCTAGTTGCATATTCTACTTTATGCATGTCTTTTCCTTACGTAAAGTAAAATCGAGTGCCTAAAGTTTACTCGTTCATGCAAAACAGAGAAATCGAATTACCTTGTAGTTTGGAATTATGTTATGGCGAATTAACTACTATCTTCGTTACTATCTTAACTTTGTTCCGAGATAAGACTAAAGACGACGAAAAACTTCAAAACGCAATAACGGAATCTAGTAATTGACTACCCCAACTTTTTTTATGAAGTTTTTTTTTGATACAATCCTTCAAATCAAGGAGTAGGTATAGTTTGATAATAATCAGTGTATATTCACTGATTCTCAATGACTTTCAGTGATTCAAATTTAGAGAGTAGATTTTAAACGTTCAAACTAATTACATTATTATAGAAATTGCTTAAAAATAAAAAATATGACGTTTTAATTAAAATTAGTGACTTTTTAGTTTAAATTGGTGCGTAAGGCACTGTTGATGCCTATTTTTGGTGCATAGAATTACCTTTTATGCACTAGGAACGATCAGTATATGCATTAATATTTATCAGTTGATCATACCAATCTGGATCACAATTTTGAAAACTTGATTAAACCTTTCGTAATAATCATTCATTAGCCTATACTACCTTATCCCTGATTCCCTGATTCCGTAAATAAATTAATTTTACTGTGACACATCAGTAGATTTCACTGATTCAAGCACTGTTTATTGGAAAATGCGTTATTTTTAATGGCTTTTAAGGGCTGTAACTGTTTCTGAGCATTCCTGAAAGTATCAATTCAAAACATTGTAAATATTAAAAGTTTACTGGATTTGACCATATTATACATAAGTAGGGGAGAGTGGGGCAGACTGTGACACGGGGCACACTGTTTCCCTCAAGATTTCTCGAAACCTGTGCACCGAAAAAATCCAATTTATTTGTATAATATTAAGGTTATCACTGAAAATTCACTATATTAATATTGTGACTTCATCTTCGTACTTCTAGCGAAACCAGAAATACCTAAGTGCAAGTTTTCAAAAGCAATTAATCTAATGTATTAGTTTTAAGAGTGGGGGTAGTATCAAATAGTGCAAATAGTAAAAGAAGCCACAAAAAGATGTCACATTCTGTAGATAACCTTAAAATATTAAATATCTCAATATCCTGATGTGATGTGCCGATTTTTACTTCGGATTCGTATTCTACGAAAATGATCATCTGCTTCATAATAGGCTTGCTTTTTTATAGACCTGTGTACACATACTTAGTTCGCCAATATGAGATAAGTTTCTTATTGTCCAAATTTATTTAGTTTGCAAATTTCCAAACAATTACACTGCCCTGTTTTATTAGCCTTCTATGCACTGTATACATTAAGGCAGCGTTATTGAATCGCACTATACAGGTCAGAGACTTTTTTCATTTATTCGTTTGGAAAGAATAACATACATTATTCTTAATGAAGTGTTGTAACTTCCTTTGTTCTTGAATGTATCGAGAATTGCAAACTTTGAAATGGAAGCGCGCGGTCTCCGATATTTGCACCTATCGCGGTGTAATTACAAAGGTTCGTTAAAATCTGGAACAATTTGTAGAAACGTAACGCCCCATCTCTAGCAATCTCGGGCAAAAGTCTTAGGTGCTATAGGTTTTAATGAAGTCAGCGGCGTACAACAGTAGTTCTTTCTTAGAGTAGGGTGAGTATCGGGGGTGGAAGAAGGTGAGCATGGGGATGGAAACGAGGTTCTCATGGCTCGGCGTAGAACGGCATCGCATCGAAATGGCTCTAACGATATTAGTGCGCGGTTCATTTAAGTTAGATAACAACAAGCGTATAGTCTCGGCATCCTCCTGCTCTCGGGTTCTATTTCATCCCCTCTGCCAGGACCACGAGAACGGCAAGTATAGCAAGCCACCGTGTTACAATATCCGCAACATCTCTCGCCTCCAGCCTAATTACTTCCCAGGCCTCCGGAGCGCCCCCTACCCGAGGGCTCGAACCAATCCCAGCATCCCCATAGCCCTCGCAGTTCGCGAGCCCGCGGCCTATCGCAAGAACGATAGCCTCTTTCATTTTATTTCTTATACTCCAGTTTAATTAGACTCCCGATAATACCCCCTATCCTATCTCCTTCTCACAGCTGGAAAAAGAGGAGGAGGCTCGGCCGCGGCGTTAGTTCCGCATTGTACAGACCGACTCGACGACGCCTCGAGGGCTCCAGTAGCATTAGCTGCTTCCGAACGATTTCTCACTTTCTCCCTCCCTCCCTCTCTCTTTCTTTCTAGGCTTTTTTATTTTTATTTTTCAGTTGATTCCTTCTATTTTTGCGACGGCTTTATCTACTACTGTCGTGGCTTTATTTTTGCCCTTCTCGTTCATAGCCTTTTTTTGCAGGTGTGCAATCTGCATTTTGTCCGACTACCGGCAGCTGCTTTGGTTTCATTTTCATCTCACGGGAGCACACCACCTGAAAATGCAATGTTAATTTGCTTTCATTATATTGTTTGAGTATCTGATACTGAGAGCACTTCAATTTTTTGCATTTTGCCAACTTTAAAAAATCATGAAATTTGCAAATGTTCCAGTATGATGTGAACAATTTTGCATATTTTTGAATAAACGGACAGAAAATGTTTGGTCCATTACCAAACGACTCCTCAAATTGGCCCATACTTGGCCAATATCATCAATTTCTCCGGTATCCCCTACTATGGATGCGGGTCGAAAAACCGACAAATCAAAAAACCGAAACTTTATAAAATGACTGGTGGCTTGACAATACATTTATTTTTTTAAGTGTCGTCTTTCTGACTGTCCGCATTTTGATTGTCGGGTTTATGACTGACGGGTTTTTTGACCTATCGCCCTTTTCATTTGTCGGTCATTCGACCCGCACCTCCCTCCCTAATATATCTACTTCATCAACGTTTCAAACGATTTGTTCAGGTACAATGATTATTATTATAGTTACCCTGGTAGAGATGTCACGACAATCTGCCCAGAATTATACTAGATTTTGATGATCTGGCTAGAAACTAGTTCTATAATATGGATAGAAATACTACTAAAAATGACATGAATTTTGGCGTAAATCTACCAAGACGCAAAACATTGAGACAGCTAATATAGTTTAACATGAGTGTGACAAGCTCCTAGAACTTATCGACCTCGGCTCGCTCGAATCTCGAATACCTCTCGATGGAACGCCCAATATGGCGGCTTGCTCTCAGCTGATTCGCCTGCACATGCTGTCACGATTGTTTACAAAGCTATTGTAAAGATCAAAGCTTCATTTCGAAAGAAAAATTGTTTACATTTATACCTGCTCATTTTGTCGAATCGATTGATCCTTACCTATTGTACAAATTTAATATGATATTCTCAATTTGTAATTGTTGCTTTATGTTAGTCTAAATATATGTTAGTGGTCTATTGCGGGTTTTCATCTAGAATTCGTGCATATTTCTACCGAGATTCTACCGAAAAGTAGCATAATGGCTAGTTCAACCAGCCAAATCTCTACCAGGGTATATTTATAAAAAAGAGCCTATTTTCATACACTTCGTACAATACTAGTGTTATAAATGAGATAATATTGAATTATCCCTCTCATGGCGTGTTTTTTATCAGTTTAAGTAAATTGTAATTGAAAGTCCATTCTAACCTTTCACATCCAGCAGTCAAAAGTTTAATTAAAAATAAGCAACGAAGAGCACGACTACCAAGGATCGATATTCGAAACTACGAAATTATGACGCGAATAAAGCACGCAATCGCGTGCGTCCCATCGAAAAAGTTTGTCGGCGGTATCAACAGCTCGCGCAAAGTTATTTCGCAAAAATTTCAATGAATCGAATCTTCGTCAAACGGCAATTTGCCAACTGCCAATTTTGCTGATTAAATAACGATACGGCATTACGTATTTCGCACGTCCGGCCCGAATCGTTTGCGCGCGAGTGCGCAAAATTTTATTTTGCGGCGGGGTGTGAGGACGGTAGGGCCGAGCTCATCAATTACAGGGGTAGGAGCCGGGCAATCAAACACCAAACGTGCCTGACTATGTGAATATTGAATAATATCCGCATATCGTATCAAACGGGCGGAAGCTCCATCGTTGGGGCGTCGTTGCTGTGGATAGTGGCGAAGGGCAGAGGGGGACAATACAGGGGGGAAGGGGGTCGAAAATTCCAGCTGCAAATACGTCGGGTGATCCACGCGCACTGGCCAATTTCGTAGCTCGTTGCCCTCGATAACCTCGTGATCGAAGCTGCGAACATCGACCGCGAGCGAGCAATGATTAGAGGCGCTACTAACTTTTCCACTGAACCCCTAGTTGCGGTGCTCCCCCTCGTAACTTCAAGTAAACTAGTACTAGAACCGAAATAACGCGGATTGCGCAACTTTTTGAAATGTCCAGTGGAATTGTATCAGATTGCCGAAACAAATCCACAGATTGCAAGATTTTAATTGATGAATTGCAAAAACTCTTTACTATAAAAATTGGGACATTCTAGTGAACGAGCAAATTGTTACTTGTTACGAGTAGATATTTATTCCATAGGAGAGATTATTAGCTATTAGCATAATCTGGCCAAAAACTAATATTGGGAATAATTTATTGTAGATATTACTGATGGTCACATGGCGTCCTAAAGGTATACTCCTCATTAATCATTTAATGTATCTGTTAGTCGTCCCATGAACACGTCATTTATTTATTGTTTTTTGTTTATTGTTTTTAACGGGTGGAATCGCCCATTTCACAAATTATTCACATCTGTATTATACATATTTTTTTTCGAGAGCTGCAGATCGTCTTCCGAGATAGCGGAATCCCTCATATTTGCCGGGAATGTAGGAAACTGCAGAAACCTGCATTAAAGTGTAGCAGAGGTCATGAGTCGATTTCTGCAATAGTATATTATGTAACAAGGGCGCAATTATCGATCTTAGACGAGTTCGAAGTTTGTTGCACGAGCAAAGCGAGGAAGACGATATGTTGTATGCGATATTATTTTTTTAATACGACGTATGTGGACCTCGATAACTACGCCCGAAGAATTCGCTGCAGGACGCAAAATCGAGTTCTACCCCCGGAATGTTAAAAACAATATTTTCGAATCTAATAAGGGTAGATATTTCAAATCTAAATGTTTTCGTCTTCCTGTGCCCTTATTTTTTGTAATAGAAATACTGAAATTAGCGTCACATATCTGGAAGTCGGCTCGATTGATACTCATAAGTCGGTTAATTATACAATATTAGTTGCGTGCTTCAAACTTCACGTCGTTACCAAAAATTCGATCAACCATACAACCAATTTGGTACTCATTTTTGTACGCCTCTTACACTTTTTACACAATTTACTGCCCTAAGAAATTTCCGGCAACAAACCGAACCTCTTTATAAGCCAAACCTAATAGCCTAACCAGATATGTAAATCCAGTAATCGAATTAACCAAATATTCCCAATTATTAACTGCATAATGTTCCCTTTCAATAACAAACTGTATAAACTAATATTCAATTTCGGAATTAAATCTTTGCTAACACCTGTAGTTGCAAATATAGTTTTAGAAACAATCAGATCAGGCCTTGATACGGCACTGATAACGACGGTTTTATTTAGTGTTATACGCCTTATTAGTAGCTAATCACAGGTTCCGATCAAGTTTCAAAAAGGCGTGACTTATTAGAAATTTAGAATCGCTACCTGCTTAATAAACTGATCTTTAAAGTTCTCACCTACCTATCATGTCACAATCAGTTCATGACATATCCAAAAGTGTATAAAAAATGTTTATCGAAAAGGTCGAATTAAATACTTCGTATTGTAAGTCTTAAGTCTATGCATAATTAATCATCCAAACAATAAATGAAGAAACTTATGTAGGCAATGCATTAATTGTTACTCAATTATAACTTAATTAGCGACCCCAATTACATTAAACGTTATCTTGATGATCAGCCTGTAATGTATATTCATGCAACCTGACCAGCACTTGACCGGAACCGTACCAAATTTCTCCTCAGAATAATGCAATAAATTTTGATTAGTATTTTTCGCAAATTGGATAAAAAATATTGGAACATACATACATAAATATATTTTTTTCGTGCATTAGAATACCATTCTCATTAACATGTTATATTAGATGAACGGAAAACCGTATGTCCTCCAATATTTCAATGATATGCTGGTCACGTGATACCGGTGAAAGAAGATACTATGGTTGAGTCATCGTTTGATGATTCAATTTCATTCATTTTCAATTTACAATGCATATTAGACAAAATATAAAAATTCTATTCTGGAGCGTTGAACATCATAAACAAACGGAGAGAGAATGAAATCTTCAAATTATTGTACAAAAATTCTTGGTTGGCAGATATTTATATTTATTTTTCAATCTTTATATTTTCATAAAAAAATAATTAAATACAAAGTTTAGTAGGCAGAACTATTAAATTGCCTCAACCAAGTTTATTAATGTCAATATGTGATTATTTATCTTAAGTACATAATAAAAACGGTGTTAAAAACAAAACACGTCTAGAAGTGCACACTTATTAAGAGATCATTTTACAAAAACGTTGACATTGTTACGTGGAATATAAGATTTGCATTTGTTATTATAATTTATTATTATAATTTTATATTCATTAAATAATAAATTTAATATTGATGTACATTTATTAAACATAAATTTCAAATGGTTGCAGGAGAAACCTAAAGGCGGCTGAAGAAAAGAATAAACAAGAGCAACAGCGCAAGAATTCCATTATGGAAGGAACGGTAGAGACAAACTTAGGTAAACAATTAAGTTAAGAAGAAGAAACCTACTATGTCACAACTATGTCACATCTTGTACTATGTATACAAGGTTCAGTATTTGCAAAATCATTGTCATGATATTTTGTAGGAAAAAAAAGAATCGCTATCATTCCATTTTGTTTATTAAGGGCTGAGATCTTTTCTGTAAAAAATAATGTAAATACTTAATCGTTAGAGGCAGTCTTCAGGTCTACAAGTTATTTCGATAATCAAAGACTTTACAACAATTTTTCTTTTGCTGTTTCATCATAATAATTTTGAGGAGTTTGATTTCCATGATCACATTTTTATAATTTTAAAATTGTTAATTTTAACAATTCATCTCTACTAGACAGTGGTCAACGTTTTGAATTATACCCAACTGAAATCACGTTAGCAATTAGTGTATTTCTGATATCCATTGTGTGGATTTAATTGGACTAATTAGTACCAAGTGAACAGTTACATTTTACTGGGGTAACAAACACCGATAGCAATCATTGGAAAGCATTCACTGCAACTTATGCGTGCATGATTTTCGTTTGTTTCTGCGATACCAAAATACTAAAAGTTTCCAAAATTGTATTACTAAATGTATAACTTTTTCAAAAACAAAACGTTCAGTTCTAAAGTTCATAAAATTTTTCTAATGTGGTTTAAATAAAGAAAATTGTGGTAGGTATTAAAAGTAAGGATTGTGTTCAATACTTTAAATAGCTTATATTTAAAAAACACATTCCTAATATTCTTTCAATTTATAGAAAGTTTATTTTGTCTATTTAAATAGCATCCGTTTAAATCAAATTAACTGCAATACTTGCGAAATTAAAAAATACTAGTATTCGGGATACCTTCGATATCTTTGAAATTTCGTTGAAAATGTAATAATAATTTAGAAAGTTTTAAATATCCTCCAAATAATTACAAAATAAATGAAAACTTATTGCTAACAATAAAAATAATTTATGACAATCTTTGGTGAAATGTCCTTAATTTCCCTACGTGTCAGCATTTGTTGAAAACGTACTTTTACAAAGTAATTTCAGGTACCGATAGAATCTTATAGATGCAATATAAGGATTTTGCTGCGCCAGACTTGATTTGATTTATTGACGCGAAACCCAGTGTAGGAGTGAATAGCGAGAGCATAAAATCGAATGACTGAAATCAAATCTCACGAGCTGAACACCAACGACAGGTGGGCGCGGAATGAAAAGAAGGATATGAAAGAACAGTGAATGAGTTTTATTAAAAGGGAAATAATCAATAAATGCAATAGTAATGTGTATAAACCGTTTTTTCATTTTCTATAATTCAATTTGAAATCCACATAATTTAATAAATTTGTTGAAAAATAGACATGAAGCCTTACTTGCTGCTCTTGAAATAGGATGGACGTCAGAGAAGTCCAAACACAATGGTGACAAATGAAGTATTTTCCAACATATTTGCAAATATTTTGAATCTTGTTTACATCTAACTTAAATATGAATGAAATGTTAGTTGCATAATTCGTTCAGCATATGATACAAATATTATGAAGTGTAAATGAAAAATATTTAAAGTACTTGAATACTTCAATAACAGCCAATATTAAAGTGATTAAAATTTTATACATGCCAAAATAGCACTGGACGTACAATGAATGTCCGTGACAGGTCTACTGTACATTCTTTCTTTGATGGACCGAAAATGGCGGTCTAAACGAGGTGCATATATAAAAACTATACTGTTCCTGCAAGATATAACTTATATAGGCATATCTCTAGAACTTTTAAACTGTAAGGTATACGAACTTTAATTTTTATTTTTAAAGGCACATGTTTAAAATTAATTTTGTCGTTTTCAGTATCAATTAAATGTGCTGCAAATTTGTTATATATAAAATTGTTATATGCTAAAAAGTAACCTCAACTTTTGAATTTGATTAAAATGGCAAACAATTTATTTTTCAATTTTTATTTTTAATGTCTTATATAAAAACGAATTTTTTGCATGTTTACAAAAGATACTTACTTCATATATATTACATATTAATATGCTTACTTCATAATATAAACATAATAAAGTAATGAAAATCAATTATAACAGATTAAAACTCTGCATGGACCGAGTTACTCTACGATTGATGTTGTCTTTTTATAACATATAACAAGTAACACCTTTAGGTTTTCTTAATCGAACCCGACTCTTCCTTTCTTCAACTGCTTTCTTTTCTCTGAAACAGTCATTTTTGCAATCCCCCATTCCACCCTTCCATACATGGCAAAAAGTTCATATGCAGGATTTTTTAAACATCTTGGATCAGCGCATGAAAGATAATTTAGAAATAGTGTATTTACATTTTTCTTTATTACGGTGGTCCAAATTGGAAAACAAATGGAAATGAATAAACATTTATTGCAAGTTAAATTTATTTATTTACTTACATCTATTATAACTATTATAAATGGTTACATATATGTAAAATTAAACAATTCAATCATTCAAATTAAGACTGCGAGTGCATCAGGACACGTTTCTGTTATTTGAGATATAATATGTTTGTTTCATCTTGCATGGAAGTTATCTTCGGGTACCTCTCATTCAATGTTTCTGGAATGTTTCCCTAAGTTTGTAATCGTCCCTTGTAAGCAACTTTTTGGAAACACAAATAAGAAATTGTAAGGAAACTTCAGAGAAATTTATCGGAAATATTTTGTGTACTATCTTTCTATAGTGGCAACAGCCCAATATCGTGACAAAATATAAAAAAGTGTTTCTAAAGTCTTCGAAACAAACGTGGAAGAAATTTGAAAATCATTTGAAATTGGTAAGATCCGACTGAAACGGGTTCAAATTCAAAAGATCCATGTAAGCGAAACCACGTAACTTGGGAGAAAGCTACATTTTGAGATGAAGTGCGAGTTTAGAGCACGACGAGTACCTTTTAGAAGCTTAGAGATAACACTTGGACCTGAGCTAGTAGTAATGCGAAGGTGAGTCTCCTCGCAAGCCGTCGATTCCCACGAAGGATTCAACGCAACTTATAATTCCCAACGCCCTACGGATTTTAGCATTGCTACGTCTGGCTGTTACTGCTCGCATGCATTCGTCACCGTTCTTCACCCCCATAATCACCCCATCTCGTAATGCTGCTTACAAAGGACATTAATAATTAACTTCCAAATTCCGTTTATGGGGATGGAATAAACATTAGATTCGGAGGCGTAAAATAAGCTCTATGGTGTTTATTATTTATTATATTTCTTTCTCTCCCCTACACAATGAGACAGTTGACTCTCGAAATTAAGGATTTAGCTTTACGAGGAGGATGAAACGACAATTAATCTCTGCAGTTAGTTTTATTTGAAATTGGTACAGTGATTTAGTTAATTTATTGATACTGAGTAGTTACGGATTCTCCATCAATCAGATTTCCAATTCAGTTTCTGTAAGTTATTTATGACTATTAGGACATTGTGATACAATTTTAAATTATTAACAATACTGATGCATTTGTTTTGATATTGTTCAATAAAAAGTTATTACTCCAAATACTGAAACTACTGCTTGTTCTATGATATATTTTATGTGAATCGAGAGCTCTGCCTCTAAAGGAGTTAATTATATTTAGTTATTTTTTATATTATATACAACGCATAAAGTAAAGTTGGGGCACTCGGGAACTTTATTAAATTATCTAAAATACAAGGTGAGTGATTTTGCCCGACGGTTCTAAATAACTGCAAAAATTCTCCAGCTATAAAATTGTTATGACATAATGACATATGACGAAATAAGAGTTAAATAATTTGCTATAGTGACCTTTAGAAGCGCAAATCTTTAAAAATCATCTGAATTCTGTTTTCGCTATAATTTTTCGTTGAATTGCCAAGCTTTCTATCCCACGATATTTATCCTAATCGTCGAAGATTTTCATAGTAACTCTTTAAGATAAACACTTAATATTAGAGATAAATAATGCACTTAATAAATTATGTAACAAAAAAAAGATTGTATTACTATATTAGTATAACTGTAAGAAGATGCGACATTGTGCCAAAAATATAGGTAATTAACCCATTAACGCCGAGGTGATGAATTTTTATTAACTTTTCAACGTTGTTTATTTATTATGTAATCGGACCAAAAAAATAATGCAATACCTTTACTCCTATGCAAAATTTGATGCTCTTTCAGAATCTGAGCTCAAAATTTCAATTGGACACTGAGAAAAAAAAATATGGCCGTTTTAAACGTGAAAAACGTGAAATTTTTCGAAAAAAAAATTTTTTCGCATTTTTTTTCACAATGATACCGCAAAGGTATCGACTTTCTACTATGATCAGAGGTGATCATGGCACTCGAACATTAAGAGTTTTTGCAAAATGGCGGCGGGAATGAAAAAATTTTATAAAAATCTTAATCTATTGTTTTTTAAAAACTATAAAGTTTAGACAAAAATGTCTTAAAATTAGTCAAAGAATACTCTCAAATATTTTCAGAATTTTTTGAGATAATTTTTGATTTTCGAAAATTTGAAAAAATCAAATTTTCGAAAAAATGTTTGAAAAAATTTGTGAGTGTTCCTTGACTAATTTTAAGATTTTTTTGTTCTCAAAAACTTTTTCGTATAGTATAAAAAAAAACCCTTTTTCTTGAATTGTACATAAAATTTTGTTTCTATCTACACGGAGAGACCCAATTCGGATAGTGATTCGATATCTGATTCAGATTCTGAACATGAATTCACAATACCAAATATTACTTACAAAAAAGCTTGTGCTACATATTCTACATAAAAACCAATGTATATGCACAGAATCGGCAAGAAAGTAGTCAAGGAACACTTTCAAATTTTTTGAAAAATTTGTTCGAAAATTTGATTTTTAAAAGTTGTTGAAAATCAAAAATTATCTCCAAAAATTCTGAAAAAAAATTGAGAGTGTTCTTTGACTAATTTTAAGACATTTTTATTCTTAGAAATTTTTGTCTAAACTTTATAGTTTTTAAAAAAACAATAGATTAAGATTTTTATAAAATTTTTTCATTCCCGCCGCCATTTTGCAAAAACGCGTCTATGAATTTTTCTGAAAAAAATTCCTCTTAATGTTCGAGTGCCATGATCACATCTGATCATAGTAAAAAGTCGATACCTTTGCGGTATCATTGTGAAAAAAAATGCGAAAAAATATTTTTTTCGAAAAATTTCACGTTTTTCACGTTTAAAACGGCCATTTTTTTTTTCTCAGTGTCTAATTGAAATTTTGAGCTCAGATTCTGAAAGAGCATCAAATTTTGCATAGAAGTAAAGGTATTGCATTATTTTTTTGGTCCGATTACATAATAAATAAACACGTTGAAAAGTTAGTACAAATTCTGATCACCTCGGCGTTAATGGGTTAATGTGCCGGTCATACCCTGAAACTGGTATATGATCTCAAAAAGAAAAACAGCACCATATTTCTAGTACATAACTAAACATATTTCGTTAACTATAAATGGGGGTGCACCTCAAAACTCCAACACATCATAAAACAGGCACCTCAAAAACCATATATTGAAAAACTAGACATTTCAAAATACAGACATTCAAAAACCCCGACATCTTAAAATACAGACACCTACACAAAAAAAATGACCTCAGGTCGCAGTCGTTGAGGTCTCACTACAAGGTCATTTCAAGGTCAAAAATGTTTGACCACAGGATGAATTTAATAGGTAACTTGAAGGTCAAATCAGTTTGACCCCAAGATTATTTATTAAGCACATTTAGAATTCACTCATTAATTACATTTTCAGGGAATATGTACATTTCAAAATGTCTGTATTTTGAAATGTCTGGTTTTTTAATGCAGGGGTTTTGAAGTGACTGTTTTGTGATTTGTCGGGTTTTTGAGCTACACCCATAATTGTGTCGTTCACCCAATGCCTTTGATTATTTCTCTTCAGCTCGTATACTTATTGAGATGTTTAGGTGGAAACAGTAACATCATAAGACCGCAAGGGACAGAATTAAATGACTTTAGTGTATAATATATATTGCATAGTTTAGTAAATTTCAAACTGTTTTTTAACATTTGGAAAAACAGATGTGAAATTCATAATACTAAAACCTACACCGAGTACCGCAATCTTATAAATATTATATCCGCGAATCTCTGTACGTAATAATACTTCTGACTCAAATAGTGGAAATGCCAAAGCTCAAAACAAAACTTCAAAAGTTGCAAAAGAGTGGCATTTTTCAGTATATAATACTACAAATTTAATTTGTCAGTACGTAACATTAATAATTCAACGTCTGGACATGGTAACCCAATGCTGACCCTGGAATCGGATCATACCTAGATACTTGGTAAATGATGGCACAGTTTCTCAACACAACAAAAATCCGCTTTTTCGTAGAATTGTATATTATATAAAAGGTCACATGGATGAAACTAATTAATAAGTAATCCTACCCAGTATAAATCACCGATTTTTCTGAAACTTGACATATTGTAAAAAAATGAAAAACATTTGACAAGTATTTTTTTATGTCTTCCTGTTTTTCATTATAACCCTTTCTAACACAGTCCGACACCAGTGTTCCACCTACATGCTATACATTTTTGTAATGTTTATGAACTGTTCTTTATCGATTTCAATCCGGTTTTTTAATTCCTGGCTTTCCTAAGATTCTAATAAATGTTAAAAAAAATAATATTTTATTGGTTTTTTAATTAGAGGTTAGGCTTAAATATAGGTTTCGGAGATGACTGATTACGACTCTTGTGTCAGATTTTTCAAATTCAATATGACTGTTTCAATATGGCCGATAAAAATAAAAAAAAGAAACCGTATAATATATTCTGATATTTAGCATAGGGGGTTTTTTAAAGTTGCATATTAGAAACCGGATGGGAGATTATCAAAACTAAAACTGCTGGATAGAATATGGCCGAAAGCTACAGTTTTTATAAAAGCAGTTGCAGCTTAATTAAGAAAAGACAAATCTTCTACGTTCCTTGAACTTTATCATTCTCAATTATCGCACAATTTTGAAACATGACATTGGACTCGTAATTAGCAACCTTGAAACCCCCTGTATACTACACATAAGACAAAATCATCGTGTTTCAAACGATTCTCGCCCGTATTGGATCCGCCATTTTAAATTTTGAAAATCTGACACCAGATTTGTAATCAGCGACCTCAAACCCTCAGGTATACCTAATTTCAAAGAAAAACTATCTTTAGAATAATTCGTGACTGAAAGAATTAAGGGTAGAAAACAATTTCTCAATTTAGGGGGATGAAATCAATACCTCAGAAAGAACTCAAACATTTTTATGAAACTTGTTACTTGGGGTTTTTTGAGGTCGCTGAAAGTAAAAATCACATCAACTTTTCAAACTTCAAGGTGACGGGTCCAATATAGCGGACGATAAAATAAAAAATCAATCTAATTTGCATGGAAATTTGTTACTCGGGTCGCTGTCGCGTATTACGAAACTGATGTCAGATTTACAACATTCAAAATGGCGAAGCTATTTGACAGATAAAAAATTTCAAAAGCAATCCAATTTGTTTCGAAGTTATTGTTCGGAAAAAAAATTAAGAATGGTGGATCCAATACAGCGTTCAAAAAACAAAAAGTCATTTTGATAAAAACTAGTTACTCAGGGTCTTTCGGGTGTTGCTGATACCAAATGACAGATTTAAAAAATTAAGAATAGTGGATCCAAGATGGCGAATGACACTATTAAAAATCAATCCAATCAATGTTTATTAACAAACTGACGTAGAATTAAAAAAATGTAACTTTTATCAATTACAAGGGAATATTGATAGGGAGGAATATATTGCCTCTAACGAAAGATTAATTAATTCAAATTATAAAATAATGCCGATGAAAATATTTACGTTCATAGAGTTCAACACTTAAAACACATAAGTTACTAAATTCAATTATTGTCATTGCCCTGAAAATTGCTGAAAATATGTAAAATATATTTATTTTCAATTCGAACAAAATGTTACAGATTTGTTACACTTTCCTGGTTCTTCTTTCAGGTTACCACTCTTAGAACAATCGTATTTAATGTTGCAGTGGTATTGTAGCATATATGCTCATAAAAAAGTCACGCCATTAGTGGAATTGTTGGAAATTTTGCACATCCTGATTAACTTCTATATTTTACAACGAATTTGTACAAAACTATTAGTATCCTAATATTTTTCTCGTCGATGAACCATGGTATAACGTCATAATTGCGTAATTAAAAATGGTGACCAGAATATGGCTAATAAAATGGCGATTCAAAATTAATATCAGATTATATCTTTCAATAATAACTTCCATATTGCTATATGAATTTTCATGAAACTTATTGGGTATTTTGGTTAGTAAATTTGAACCTAAACGGATGCAATATGGCGGCTGATTATTTAACGTGTACATCTTTTTTTCCCTTGATTTTTTGCTAACTTTATTGTTTTAGTGTTTTTTGAGTCACTGAATAGGAATCTAAAGTAAAAACTGAGTTAAAAAATCAAATCAGTAACCACAAATATCTCAGTATCAAATTATTAATCGTTTTAAAAAGAAATTAATTTTCATTTTTAACGCTTATTATTCACCCCCTTACGGGGGTTCAAACCTATAAAAGTGCAGTTGCGAATGCATTCACCAACCGAAAAAATTATCAGGAACAAATCTTGATGCATTTTAGTTAACAACTGTCACCTACCTCTTTTGGCATGAAATTTCGAAAGAATCCTACCACTCAACCAGTTGAATAAATTCTGAAATCTTGACGATGAAAACCGATTCTATAGTAACCCATGTATTTAAGAATGTTATTTTGCAAGTATATATCATGAGATGAATCAACTTCTTCTCGAGCCTAAAAAAGACCATCTGTTTTTATGAATGCCATTGATTGGGAGCTATTTATGATACTTTTGAATTGATCTAAATTTGGGAGTTAAATAGAAATTTGATTTGGCGCAAAATAACTATATATACAAAATTGATAAAATTCAAACTGTGAAAGAAAATACTATAAGGACAAGATTATAAGGAAGTAAGTCGCATTAAATCGGATGATTCTCGCAGGCAGGTCCTCAGACCACGCGTCGCTATGTCATTTAACGCGAGAGATCCTTTGAATGGCAATATCCATTATCGCGAAGTTACAGCCGAACGGACATCTCGTTCTTCCGTGATCGGATTAGCGCGACGGTATAGGAAGAAAAGGGCAGGGACGATGAAAAGTTGCCTAGCTTCTACCACCCTCGACTCGAGACTCTCATTGTTTTTATCGCCTTCAAGGAAATCTCGTAAATAATCGTGACAATTAACAAAGAAGTACATCGCCGAGAAGAGGTTTAGGTGTTAATCTTATTTCGCGATCAAACGGAAAATCGGTGATATTACTTTCAGATCTTTTATCGCATCCGCTTTGATCAATTATAGGTTCGGTTTAGAAATTGTAAGAAATGATCGAAAAAAGTAAGCACTTTGCACTCTCTAAAGCAATTATTCAATCAGATTAAATTGAAACTTTTAAACATTTAGGACATTACTTTTAAATTATATTAGTTTATGAACAATAAAAATCATAATTTGTTGTAGTAGAGATCAAATATACGATCTGAATGAATTATTATTTTAGGTTTAAAAATTGTATTTCGTATTAAAAAATATTCAATGTTCAATAATATTTTTCTTCTGTTTGATAGAAATTTAATATAACAAAGTAGAAAAGACTTAACAAATATGTTCAACAGATTCTCAAGTATCATGGTTAGATTGGTTTAAGGTCATTCAATCCCAAATCGAAATAAAAAAAATAGCATTATTAACAGTAAAATAATTACCACCAGTCGAAATGTCGAAATATGTTTGTAATACTATTGACTTAACCCATTAAGTTTTTGGGTGTGCTCTACACGATGCAACCATTAAAAAAGCGAAAATATCATCTTGTACTTTTTTGGGCAAATTTGCGTAACAATTCGCGATTTTCTTTTTAGAAAACGGGCCGTTCTAACCACGAAAATGGTTTCTTTATGCAAAAACCGACTACAAACGTGCTATTAATACATGTACTTAAAAAATATGAGGGTAGTTTGTTCTAAAAAATTTTTTCCAGCAAATACGAGCCGCTCAAATTCGATAACATCCGTAATTTACGTGTTCTTCTCATATTAATACATGGAGAACAAATTCCCAGAATATTTGTACGAAAATGTTCTGAAAAATTACCGTGCTGTCCCATAAACGCAATGCATGCTGTTGGTAAAGTAAAATTGACATTGCTATGCTGAATTTTTCCAAAGTAACATGTAAAATTTCGGATCAAGAATACAGTAAAAATTCCTGTGCCACGATACATCAAAAATACCTGTGCCACAATACAGTAGAATTTCGGCCGGGGAACAAAGTTCCGAAAATCAACACACCGAAAGGCTAAAATTTCGATAGCGCATGGCTCCAGTGTGATTTTCTTCACTTTGTCTTTGAAAATTTGGCAGAAAGCATGCAAATTAAAATACCTTGGACTCACGCAATATCGAAATTTTACCCTTTCGGGATTTGTTTTTCGGAACTTTGTTCCCCGGCCAGAATTTCCTGGGTGATAGCATAGTAAAAATGTTTGGCTCACGGTTCATTCCAAAATGGAAACAAATCGAATGCAAACAGAAAATACGTGAAAATTTTGCACACGATCTCGTTTATTGGGTATAGATGAAACAAATTGAAAACCTACCAGTAATATCAATAGTTCTTAAAATCGTAAAAGCCTTATCGACATTTAATTTCAGCTGACAAGATATATCAATTTTTGTTGTATATTATTTGTATGCACGAAAAAAAATTCTATTTTACTTTCAACTTGAAAAAGTAATATTTATATTTTATTATAATTTAAAGCAATAGGAAAAGAACTATTAATAACTGATTCACATATTCCTATCACCCTGTATGAATTGGCCAAACTTGTTCAAAAGAAATTACTGCAACGAGAACAAAAACAGTTAATCACCAAACTACTCGGTTCGGACCAGTTCAGACCCGTACGTCGGACTACTCCGCCACCATATTGGTGCTCTTTTGTTTTCACCGTAGTTAGACTCGGTAGCATTCGGATATGTTCGGAAACTTTCGCTTCCACTTCGAGAAGTGGCATAGTAAAAATAATGAAGCAACATATTGTAAAATCTTCAAATATTGGGGATTATTTGACTTGCACTAACTTAAAAACTCGATGTCCTGTAAATTTTACTGTGCTACACTGAACATTTCGACTAGCTCGTGCATAAAAATATCTAGCCGCTATTCCAAATATTCCTGTCCAGAAAAGCAATATTTCTTGTCTATTGCTGGCTATAAATATTTCCGAAAAATCAAGTTGCACCCGTTTTCAGGTGACTAGCACGGTAATTTTTCAGGAAATTTTTTCTCCGTGTAGAATGGTTTACTTTATTTTATTCCCTTGACGCTCGATAACTTGTTAAATCATATGTTGAAGGATTTCGGAAAATACTAATTATGAATATTATGCAATATTAAAAAAATTCAAAATGGCAGAATTTTGTTTGCATATTTTACCGTTTTCGGTTGAAAATGATCACTCGGGGGTTTTCGGGGTCTCTGATTACGAATGTGGTATCAGAATTGCAAAATTCAAAATGGCGGATCCAATGAGGCAGAATTTGTTTACATTTTTACCGTTTTACCCGAAATACCAATGGACTTCCCTCGTACAGGGAAATATTTTGTGAAGCATTCATCGTGGCCCTACGTCCTAAACTGCTATGCATATGTTACGAGTTACTTTGTGTCTAAATGTTAAATGTGTCTCGTAAGAGGTTTCCTGGAAACATTTCAGAAGTGTACAGGTAAACCTTCCTTCTGTAGATGTTGCGAAAGTATATGAAGTGTCGCTTTGGAGATGCCTTAGAAGCGTTGACATGGTGTTGGTCAATTTCCTCATCTAATAATGAAGTGTCTTGGATGTGTCTATTTGTCTCACTAGGCCTACTTGTGCGACATGTATGCAGGAACACATCAGAGACACTTACGGGACATCATTTTTTTTACTCGGGCGTAGGATTTTCCGCAGTTTTCGGTGCCTAAGTGCACCACCCCATAGTTTTCGATATCTAGGTGTCCCGCACCGCAGTTTCTCGTCGCCCAAGTGTACCGCTTCATTGTTTTCGATGCCGAGGAGATCTGAACCGTAATATAAATATACGGCTCTATAGTTTTCGGTATCTAGATCTTTCGCATCATAATTGCTTGTCGGTTAAGTGCACCATAGTTTTGGATAACTACGTGTTCCGCGCCATAATTTTTCATCGCTCAAGTATAGCGATCCATAGTTTTTAGTGTTTAGATATTCAGACCACAGCTTTTTGTCGCATATAAACATACCGCTTTATAGTCTTCAGTGCCTTAGCATTCAGCGACGTAGTTTCCAAAGGATCCCATAGCATAGTTTCTCCTGATTTAGGACTACCGACCTGTGGGTTTCGATGTCTAGATTCTATACGGCTGTTTTTTTGGTGTTATAAGATGCGTTTATTTGGAAGAGACAGAAAGAGAATGAGAGAGAAAGAGCTGTAGGTGGGTAGGGAAAATGTTGTCTTTAGAAACATTTAGTTCATGTCTGTTAACATTAGTGAACAAGAAGATTTCTTTTACGAGAACTAAAGAAAACTTTCATGGTATCTTCACGGTCGTTATAAATGTACTTTGCGTAAACTTCAAATTGATGTAAAATCTTGAAAGCTTACTGTCATTACCTACCTACTACCAAAAGACTTTTTAAACGCAACAACTCAAAGAGTTTCCAGAAGCTCCTCAAATTAGACACCAGGATAATACAATAGGAAATTTGCGTATAAGAAAGACATTATCATTTAAGATAGTTACACCTAATGATGTGGATGTAAGATATCGATTAAATATCGATTTTTAGGTTATCGATAAAAAATAGTGTGAGGAAAATGCATCGGATTTCGATGCAGATTTATGTAATGTATGTACAAATCCCATCAATTTATTAAGTATCTAGAAAAAAGGTTGGTAAAGATGAAAACGTGTCATTATTTATATACGACCAACCGATGAAAAATTGATCGCTCTGCCAGAAAAAGTAGTCATTTTACTGTTTAAAATCGACGGTCCGAAAAATAAGTCAAAATAAATATCGGTAATTTAAAAAAATGAAAAATTGTTACATTCTATTCCTACATTCCAAACAGGATCTTCACGTATTAACTATTATGGTACCAAATAAGCTCAGGAATACTTAGCCCGTTGGCAAATTCCACTTCCTTTACATTAGGAAGCCTTTCCCCAAAAAGACATCACCTATGGGTAGAATTGCTACTCTGCGATTGAGAAATTGCACACAGTTTGATGTTGTGAATACCAAAAAGAAAACGAAATCCCAGAATTTGAAATCGAACATCGCACGACTGTCAAAGAGACATCCATCGGAACAGCAAAGACGTAGAGCTTGTTCGCGCGAGTATTTCGGCAACAATCGTGTAATGCCTCGACATAAGCTTTCCTTGCATGAATACCCAGGTATGCAAATGCCATTGCGACGTTAGACACTTCTGTCTGCCGCCTTGCGGCAGCATCTACTTGCTCCTCCATCCCTTTTTCACTTTCTATCATGCTCTTCCCTATACTCTCGCTCTCTCTACCACATTGTTAGTATGCACGGTGTATGCGTATAATGGCATTCGCCACTCTGGAAAATCAGCTCCATTCCACTAGTAAATCTACTTACGGCTCCGAGTACCTCGTTACGAATGATAAATATAACATCGAATATCCGGATCGTCGCGAATAGGCAATGGGTCATGTTTGGCAATTGAACTGCACTAGGGTTACGGCAGATTCTAGGTATCAACTCCTTGCGAGGGTTCCAAAATAACTGGAGCACTGCAAGATATCTTTTTGATTCCTTAGGTGTTGTGGTGATTTTTTGTTCAAAATCACTTTTGTTTACAAGACAATTAGAAGGTGACTATCACAAAGAACGGTAACAAATATTATAATAAACAATGAAAATACATAAGATATTCGTTTCGTTAGACAGCGTTTTGCCTAATCGCAGTTCAGATGGATGATACTTAATATAAAACTAATTATATTTAATATTGAATTGGCGAAATTGATTTTTATTGAGAGCAGAAAATTGAGAGAAATTAGAATACCCTGATTCGAATGATGGTCCTTTGATGTTAACGTCAGATTCACGTGTTTAGAACATACATGGTGATCGAATAACATTACATGGTAAATAAAGGTGACATGAAATTATCTCTTTGAGCCAAACTCCTTTCTTTACACGGAAAAATGTTGAAATTTGTTAAGCACGGATTTTCTTGGTCGCTGATCATGAATCCGTTGATAAATATTCAAACTTCAAGATGGTAGATACAATATATGGCACACGGAACTCCTAAAAAAGTACTTGAACCAACTCAAATTATGCATGCAGAAATAATATGATAAAAAATAAATGTGACCGTAGGTAACTTGAAGTATGTGAAAAAAAATCCATTTATCAGTTTTTCAATTCTTGTTAATATACTTACAAATACATACAGCAGCAATAATTTTATATTCATACTTACGAATGAATTTAAACCTTTAAATATTTCTCTTGCCGAGATTGAGGAAGTAATATAATGCAGATAAAAACAGAATCCATGTTGCCATCGTCATCCTGAATGTTGTACAATTGTGAAACAATATTTATTTTGGCAAGGTTCGAATCTTTGTTTTGCTTCGTGTCTACAGACGCATTCCGAAATTGTGAAAAATCGTGTCCGCTTCTCACGCATTCTCTGCACGTTTCTACAGCAGAGAAAGAGGTGCTGTAGCGACACATAAGGTACGAGAATAGGTGTGAAGTAATGAAACAATTTTTAACAATAAGAAAACTGGAATATACGAAAAGTATGAAACGTTTCACCGAGTCCCAAGGTAGTTTAATTTTACTAACAATAAAACTTTACTATATAAATAACTTACTACGCTCTCATAATAGTAATAATATAAATAACGGTGCTGTTAAAAATCACTCTTAAAAATCAATCTGAATTTAATTTGAACAATTATCAAACTATTCCAACGTCACCAAAGACAATTAAACAAATGTTATTACGAAATAGACACTTATTTTTCGTTATTGCAATCAACAGCCATTCAGCAAAATCGCTAAAAATCAAGATTATATAGGTATACTTGTTTGCATGAAATGAAATCAATATTTGATGTTACTAATCGTTGCTTTCTTACACACGAAACGGACTTTCATTTCGTCACTATTGCGAAAGGTAAAAATGCAATACTCAACATCCCAACTAGCGGTACCAGAAGTAACTACATTACGTGAGCAGTATATGGCAATAATTTCAAATAAGACTGACTTCGTGGCTCAGGTGGTAACACACTGGACAACAAAGTCGTAGATCGTGAGTTCGATCCCCGTCCGGTGAACAATTTTTCGATTTCTTTTTCAAGCAGTAGATCGCTGTTGGCAAGACCGAAGCATAGCCAAGTTGTTTGTTTACGTTTCCAAAATATTGTTTGTCTAGCGGAAATCGACTCATGACCTTCATCATGATATGTTAAAATAATAAATAACAAAAAAATAAAGAAACAAACTTTCAAGTTATGAAAGCCGTGATATCATTGTAATGTTAGAAATTAGTGTTCAAAGGTCGTGATTTATTACTTATTCCGTTCTAATGAAGTAATCAATAACTGTTATTCCAGAAGAAATGGAAAACGTTAAAAATAAGTCTTAAAATTGTTAAATCTTAAATTCATCATTAGATGAGGCTTAATTTCAGCCCAAAATTGCGTTAATTTTCTTGAATTCAGTCAATATTTAGGCTCAAAGTCTTACTTTCAGACAACCAAACTGACTTTTAGTCGATATTTTGGTTTGAAATAAGATTCGTCTAACTTAGATGTCATAAGCTCGATAAACTATTAGCCAAAATATCGTTTAAAAGTCAGTTTTGCTCATTGAAAGTAAGACTTTCAGCCATAACACTGACTGAATTTGAGAAAATTAACGCAATTTCAGGCTTAAATTAAGCCTCACCCGATGATGAATTTAAGATGTAACAATTTTAAGACTAATTTTTTTCTGTGTAATATGAGAGTTTTGTCAACTTACGATAATTAAAAACAAATACCATATTATACTTTTATAATTATCACAATTTATTTAAATCTCCTACATATATATCTATTCATTACAGTCGTAAACGGATATTTGTTTATTTTCAAAACAGAATTTCATCAGTTTACGTTTTCGCAATCACAGGTCACGCCACGTACATGTTTGTGCAGATGAATAATTTTAAAACATTTATGTCGCAAATTATACACTAAATCATTGAAATGGTCCGAGATAATGAAACCCCGTACAAAACAGCTACAATATTGCGTGTCGGAGCGAAACATTGCGATTAGTAATTAGTTCGATAAACTTAAAATACTCACGGTTTTAATTATACTAGTCATTAAAATGCTAAGTTTTTCAAAAAATTACATACGTCTCGAACGACACGAAATAGACACATAAGCGTATATTTCGCATACGACTTCTGTAGACTCTTATGCGCATGCATATACAGATGTGCAGATCGATAGATGGAAATTGTTTAAGGTTTTTCCATCGATAACAATCGTTGGAATCTCAGTAAACAGTTTATCGATGAAAGGATTTAATCCTCGACTCGAACTCACTCGATTTTCCCGTCGGAAAAGAGCAAAATGCGAAAGAAACACAAGACGAAAAAATAACGAGGAGACAAACCTCAAAAAACAAAAGGAAAAGTAGACGCAACTTTGCGGTCCTATTCGAAAATCAACGACACAATGCCGACGGCGTTTCGTGCTGCATTCGGTAGTCGAACGTGATGTATATATATTATATATAAATGCGCATATAAGCGGAGGTAGAGGGAAAAGTGGATAAGCAGGCTACTAACGAGAAGATACAGCGTGACGGGATCACGTCCGGCCACCCGATTTTCCGACGGTCCTTGTCGTTGCCTTATTCGATATTGGGCAAAGAATCGTAGCGAGGGGGTTAAGAAAATCTGAAGGGAGAAAAGGGAAAAGAGCACCGACCGAAAAGACGAGACGCCGATTCGACGCCTCGATAAAGTAAATAGAAACGTACGACACGTACGCTCTACGTGCGATGCAATAATGTCCGGTATTCTTATTCCTAGTCCTGTAGTTCCTCCATCCTTCCCGATTTCTTCCTTTGTTCTCGTTATTGTATTTTCTGTTCTCTTCCTCTTAGTCGCGATTGCCCTACCATAAATCGCACTTGCACTTCGTCGCTGGTATCGTGGAAATGAAATACAAGTCCTTAACGCGTATACGATTTCGATTAATGTTTATTTCTTATTCCTAGTGCGGAAAAATGACGATTGCAGTGCTGAGATCGGTAGCTCGACGAACATGTACAGCATGCAAGATATCACGAAGATGACGACGAAATCACCCAAGAAATTTCTTACCTGAAAGAAAACAAAACAGTAGTTTAATTTAGATATTTATGAAAATTAGACATATTACACAGGACCATAAAAATAGTACTTTTTGGTCTAGGCCGTAAAGTTCAATTTTACGGAACGAGTGAAGATTGTGCATCCGAGGACTGGCGAAGCCGGTCCGAGGATCGCACTATCTTCAAACCGAGGTCGTAAAATTTTACGGCCGAGGAGCGAATACTATTTTTTGATACACTGTTCGCAAAAGTAAGCACTTTAACGACTACTTTTAGTCCGTAAAGTGCAGAAATCAGTCCGTAAAGTCACACTTTACGGACTAAAAAGAGGCCGTAAAGTGTCTACTTTACGAATACGTGTATCAAACAAAATTGTTTCGTGACCGCTTCAATCAGAAATAGTGAATCTTATAGATTTATGGACGCTGAAAATGAATCCGTTATTCGATTTGGCCCACCATGTCAGAATATCAGCTTTTAAGATATCTGATCCGAAAAATATTCAAAAATATACTTTTTGGCAATTTGAGGTTAGGATATGTGAACAATCTGAAATGACGAGTTAACTTGGACAAAGAATTCGTTTTGAGCGACCAAAAATCTACAAGATCCTCCACTTCTGATTCAAGTTGTGTCAAACAAAAAAATTTTGCGATCTTGTATTTTTTTTTTGAGAAGTACATTCAATGATTAATTACAAAGGGCCGCAAAATTTTGCTTAGAGATAAGTTGGTATTGGATCTTATAGATTTTTAATTGCTGAAAATAATTTAGTGGTCCATGTTAACTCATCGTTTCAGAATGTTTACATTTCCTAACTTTAAATTGACAAAAAGTGTATTTTTGAATATTTTTCGGCTCAGATATCTTAAAATCCTGATGTGATGAGCCAAATCGAATAAAGGATTCGTTTTCAATGGCCAAAAATCTATAAGATCCAAGCATTATGTCTGATTCAAGTGAGCTCGAAACAAATTTTTTTGGTGGTTGTTATTATTGTGCGTTATTATTGCTCAGAAAAAGAGAGTGTTATCCGTATCTCCATTCCACCAAAAGGAAAACTACAGCGAACACTAAAATCCATCAGGGAAATAGATAAAATAAAATAATATTTATCTCTGCAAGTATGTGACGAAACATGCGAAACTACGCCATATTCATATAAAAACAGACTAATTTTTGGGTAATCTTAACTCTTTTGAATTAACTCTAAAATGTTGTTTATACGAGACGTAAGGCATGATAGTAGTTGGTGAGTAACAATCTACTTGAAAATGAGTAAGGAGAGATTTTTGCATGGCAACATTATGACAACCATGCAAAAACTTAAAATGGAGGATCTAATATCAGTCTAGCACCTAATATTAGTGTACGTGTTAATTTTCAGTTAATAAGATGCTCAAAATCTAGAAACATAATGAGATTGCATTATCCTATACTTATTTATTATTACTATACATAAACAGAGCCAAACAAAATTGTTCATAGAGATATTTGATAATTACACAGGTCAACATGATTTCGTCGTTGGGAAGCTGTGGGTCATTTCCGACGTAATTTTGTGCATAGAATCCCAATCTGAAGTTAGAAGTGGCCCACCATATCAGGATTCTGAGATAATTTAGGATATGTACTCGAAAAATGCGTTTATTGCTATTTTTAAGGTTTCGTAAAGGATGCAACAATGTTTTTCTTTGCCTTCTGAATTATCTACATCTTTAAGTACCGCACTCCCTACACGAAATCAGCTTTTATTCGATCCGACGAAAATAGACAAAAGTAGTAAAGTTAAAATAATGAAAATCACCCACAAATGCGGGAAAAAGGAAACAAACAAATTATTCTGATATGGCTAATATTGCAATTATAATATTAGATCTGCAGTATTGAATGTTTAAAATTTGATTTAGATTTATCCCCAAAGTTACAACAAAAATTTAATACAGATTTCCGTACATATATTTATATATAAATTAAAAGTTAAATGTTTAACAAAATCGTTACAAACAAATAAATGTAAAAATCCATTATTTCAACAAAATCATCGTCTTTTAAATTTTGGTGAAAATTAGTATATGGTAGCTTTGAAAGTTCGTAAAAAATATTGACATTACTAGTTTGCTATAAATTTGTGTAATTGTGAGTGTTTCACACTTCAAATTCTCTCAGTTCATGATTTGATCAATTCAAAATGCTAATTAAAAAACAGAAAATTATATTAATATCATTTTTTATCTACTTTGGTACGCTATTTTGAATCCGCCATCTTGCGAAAAACGATATCTATTTTATGACGTCATGTTTGTACTGAACGAACCCTGAACTGTTTAAGAACAAATCATGTCATAATTTGAAATGCCCGTAACTTTGTAAGAAAAAATGGGGTAGTAGTAAAAGATACAAATAGTACAGAAGGCTAAACAAATCTTGTTGCATCTTGTACGTAACCTCAAACATACAGCAAAAATTCATGTTTTTCGTGTACGTGATCTCAAATATTTCACAATGCTGATGTGGTAGGCTAATTCTGACTTTGGATTCGGTTTCTACGCCCAAAATTACGACGGAAGTGACCCGCAACTTCCCAAAAACATTCAAGACCCCCTTTTTGTAGACCTGTGTTATTTAATAATGAGTTATATAATAAACCCACACTATTAATTGACACTTCAAATTCAATTTTGAAGATCAGAGATTATAGAATTACTTTTACATTTAAAAATGCTCAAAAAAATAACTGTTTGGCCGTTTTAGATGTTGCAGCACACGAATCTGGCATCGAATGTTTATGAACAATGTTTAGGAACAAATTGGCCATTCTATATGGGAATTTTAAAAATCCGATAACAGATACGTGTTCAGCGTCCGAAAACCCCCCCAAGTAAATACTTTTACGACAATTTGAAAACATTTCCAATTTTTGCCGCCATATTAGATTCGCCATTTTTTATTTTTTAAATCTGCTGCCAAAATTTAATTACTTTCTTAGTGGGTGACTTAAAGGATGATAATGTACCTCATATTGCTTTGAAGTATGTATTTTTTTAACAATAATATAAAATATTTTTCAGAAAAATTATTAAATACTTACGGAAATGTAGGCATGGAATTGTCGTGGTGCCTGAAGAAGTCCAACATTGTACAGAAGAACAATGAAATGCGACAAGTATACGCAGTAACTTAGCCGCCCCAAGACTCGGAAAATATTGCACGATAAGAACTTGTTGATTATACCTATTTCAAACAGAACAGAAACATTCATTACAAAAAATTTAGTTAATATCTTTGCTTAGAAATCACTATTAAACAAAATACAATTTTATGTCGAAAAAGATGGCGTAAAGACCTATTCTACGCCTAATATAATGGATTCATAACTAACAAGAACTTTCCCGAAATCTATAAAATTTGAATTCACTTCGACGCCTCCTGTACATAAGGTTGTATCTCACGGAACTCAAAAATATATTGAAAATTCAAGACGATCATATTTTAGGATAATTCATCAAGATCCTAAGTTAAAATTCAGTATAACAAAATTATCTGTGGTCATATTTTAGTCTTGTTGATAAAAAAATTATATGAACAGTACATATACATATTTTTCCGAAATTTACTTGCATACTTTAGATAAGGTTACAAAAAAATATAAAAACTTATTAAGTAATTCACGCAAAGTCGCAAAGTTCCTCACCTGTACTGCTACCTAAGAAATAATTGAATTTGACGTTTTCTATTATTACTTTTTTTAGGGTTTAGTTGATAGGTATATGTGGCGTAACCATAAGAAAATATGTACTTTAAGATTAAATAATGTTTAGATACGTCATTTGTGATCGTCATGTCAAAAATACGTTTTTCTCTTAGGACCAGACTAAAGTCCTATCTTTATGAACCGGCGTTTCAAGTAACGACCATATAGAACATTGGTATAGATACGATTTTCTTGCAAGGATATTTAACTTACAATCCTGAATTCTCTTTAAAATACGATTGCACATTTAGACCTTCAAACTTATCCAAAGATTGTTGACACTTTTAACCACATACAATGCATTTCTTAAAAAATTAAGTCTTAAAGTAAGGACAATATTTCTTCCTTATTTTTTGCAAGAAAAAAACAACTAGTCGATATTATTAAATTAAGTAATGAAGTAAGTGAAAAATGAAATCGGTTGTAATTCTACCGAATGACTCTGTCTTAACTGCATAAACGAACAATTTATCGAATCATTTTATTCTCCAAAAATGTTTCGAAATTCGTTTTGCCACCTATACTGATTACCCGAAATGAGTGCTAAATACCTAATAAGCGCAACGACGACTCGTACAGTAATTTCATTCCACGATCATTATTCATGTATCTGCTCATCAAACAAGCCTGAAATCGCCGAACGCCAGCAATTCCCACGAGGACGATTAATATGAAAATTAGCCGGGACAGGGTTTTCATCGAACAATTAGCTACGACATCGCGTTTAACGCTACTAAACTAACGCCGGGTGACTGGCGCACCGCCGTAATCATGTTGCGTTATACATACATATGCATTTATAGTTGAAAGCAGCGTTATTAGTTTCAATTTGAGTGTGCAAAAGCATTCGACTAGACTCTACAGGAACACCGTAAGTGTAAAATATGACGCTGCGGAGGAATCTTTTGGCCTAGATGTCTGCCTGATGTTCTTTCGCATTAAAAGATTTTGCGAAATATATAAATTAATCCTCAAACGGCTACTCATTTCGGAATTTATGAAAGCTTTTACAAAAAATATTTATGTCAACAAGTAAAGGAAATCAACGCGGAATCAAATTAATGTAAGATGTCAAGTCAGATTCTTATGCCTACAGACGTGTATCTCTCTAAATTTGAAATTAACAACGAAATTGACTAATTATTAGTAAATTTAAACTAATTGAATGAATTAATATTGATAGATATTTAGTAAATTTAGTTACTAATTTCAAATAGTAACCAAATTGACTAATTCGGAGTTAAAGAGGTTCAGTACAGATCTTAATTTCAAATAATTCGATATAGCTTTGAATTTGACAAAAAAAAATAATTTTCCCACTTTGATGATATGGACTGCCATGTAATTAAACGATTTCCTGATATGTATAAACCCAAGTAGCACAGATAGTTGAGGCGATGTTGTAGCAAAAATTAGATGCATTTCGGTGAGTAGTACTTTTACATCTATTCGAAAAACGTATGGTACTTTGGATATTATTATCAGTAGCTATTTACAATTAAATGCATCTAGAAAGTGAGTATCTCGATAGCTCGAAAACATCTTGCATACACTTTAGAAAAACAGCAGAAGACGACGTCGTAATACATATAGCTCTAGATTAAAATCATTGTAAAGTTGAAACCATCATTTGAAAAGTTTGCAAATGTGGTGCAGGCATTGACAATCCGGATTTAGAAAATACAACCTTGCCGACCTCACCTTATAAACGAATCAAGCAATAGCTTCACATATCAGTTTACCCCGTGATTTCCTAGATATTACTGATCGAGAGAGATCTATATAACAATGGGTATTTCACGTTTACTAAAGTGTAATCTAAACGCAACAATCGGAGGTTAATAAAATTCGCTCTCAATGGTCCTATTTACGCATCTAGAAGACATTCACATGGCAAATCCCTAGTCTAGGGCAGGTACAGTAATATCGCTTTCTTCGTTTGCAGAACAATACACTATCATTGTAACAAAATACATTCTTGTAATGGGGTGACAATTCAATATCTTAGTGAAACGCCGAACAACCAGTGGATAAGGATTATAATATTTTAGATTATATATATATATATATATAGCTGCTCTATGATTCTAGAAATTGATTTTGTACAACAAAAATAATTCCTGCATATCTATTTTAACATAGCGACGGATTAGGAACACGTCAAAGTACTACATGCACATTTTGAAAATGTTTTAATGTTATGACGCCTTGCATAATACATCCACGCTCTAAGAAATAACCAAAGTTACTTACCACCATATCCAATTTGACAAGCGTAAACAACCCAGGCAACTGCTAGGGCCCAGGCGAAACGATGAAGACCGCCGTAGGCTACAGATTCCCATAAATTGTAGGTATAGTCTACGGAAGTGATCCCGAATGCACCATAAACACACGCGATCATAACGGAAAGTGCCGCCGACCAAGCTGTTAGCACTAGCCACTGAAAGTATTTAAATATATCGTTAGAAAATGAGGAAAATGATTTAACAAAATTCCTACATTAACCTACAAAATGCAACATTCAATGGTGTATTAATAACATTATTTCTAGATGTTATATTACTATTCGTAATATGTTGTTAATAATGAATGATTATTTTGTTTATTAACCTTTCAAAACTTTAGTAAACGTCGAAAAATAAAAACGAAAATATCAGTAGTTTATTGGGGTTTCTCCATCGAAATAGGCATGAGTAATTTTCAAACTGCATATTTCTTTTGCTTATCTCAGGCAGGTCTAAATATGTCATGTTGAACGATACCACGACTATTCAACATATGACTATCCAATAAATGACGTTTCAGCACAAGATTTCATCATGCGCCAGTATTACATACTCTTTTTCAACACTAGACTATTTCAATATAAACTTTCCATCACAAAACAACAAAAAATGAGTCAAAACATAAAAATAGCCTAACTTCATCTAAACTAACCTAACCTGATGTAGTCCCACCTAACCTAACCTCACCTAATTAAACACAAAATTTTATCACAATACATATTTCCTTTAAATATAAACATTAATCTAACCTAACCTAACTTAACCAAATTTCACTTCATATAACATTGCATATGTATTATACTAACCTAATCCAATATCGCCTACCCAAAACTAACCACCCTTAACATAAATTAACCTAACCTAAGCTAACAGTATGTAGATATTAAAATTAGCGCAAATCAGAAAGATATAAAAATGAATAGGACCTAATATTAAATTGTAATTAATATATTATGTTGAAATGTATTAATATGTTGTTTTCAAATGTTTCTAAAGAAACTCTTTTGTATTAAAAAGTTGTATATTGAAACTTGATGTCTGTAATATGGGTAAAGGGAGCTGTTATCGTCTGCTATGATAAGTGATATATTAATTATAAAGATATTAATAAGAATTATTTATTGCAGAATTAAACGGACATATGTCTGAATTTCTCGGAAAGTATAGCAAACCTATGTTATAATAATGTTATTGCCAGTATTAGAGTTGTCTTATTTTCACTATTATTATTTGAATATTTTTAATTGCTATTCAACATACCTTAGGAATAATTATATTTTCAAATTCCCTAAGAACTCCGCCCAGACAAAGTCCTATGAGATACGGCGACATTCGATTGTGGGATGCCATGTAAAGTACACGTGAGTACTCATTTAACTTCGAATTCCTAAAATAATTAAATTGTATTTACATTAAGATCAAAATAAAAAATTAATTCTTTAAATACAATATTATCAATGTAAAATATCTATCCAAGTTTTTGAAAAAATGTTATTTTTTCGTATTGTTTTATAGAAAGCAAGTGTACTTCGTAAATCACCATCTTTACTTTCTTAATTACCAACGATAAACATGAGGTACTAACATTAAGTGAGATATATAACAAAAAAAATTTAATGAATGTATGAGTATGCAAAAGTACGTAATGAAAACTTCAAATCCTGATTTATTTAGTGTTGAAAGCCAAATATTTAGAAACTACTTTATGATCGTGTATAACCTTTTGGTAAATATGCAATAAAATATTTTTTGGTAGAATCTAAATCCATCGTTTATGTGAAGAATACGAATGATCTGTAACAAGCTGCATAATCCGCCTCAATGTTTATTATTATGTAGTAAAATATATATGAATTGTTCTATCATCAACATCCACAAACTGACTAATAAACGTTTTAAACCATTTTACGGCTATTGTATAAAAAAATAGTGTTTGAATCTCAGTCGTAAAATCTCCACCCTCCCAAACGTACTGTAATCAAAAAGTAAAACTCCACTTTACGTTATTAATACATAAATAACAATTTATGTCCTCGAATGAATGTTTCTAATATGCATGATCGTGTGACAAATAATTCGAAATTCAAACATTTTTTGATGATTAATCAACATAACCGTTTTCTCCAAACAAAAAATAATCATTCTTTGAAAAACTGACAGATATTTCTATCATTGTTCCTATTTGTTTTAATAATAAAAAATGAACTTTACGGTACAGATGCGACGAATGTACCAGGTAACTCATAGATGAATGTATAAATCATTGGGAAAATAATCGATGCTACGAGTGCTACTATCATTGCAATTTTGCCCATAGACTTCCACCTCCAGCATGGATAAACCACCAATGGCGCCAACAAAAAGAATTGCATATCAGCTGCTAAATACCACGATTGTAGTAAACACTGTAACACAAACATAAGTAGTAAAATACATGTAGACTGCAATGGTAACCAGATATACTTAAGCGTAAGTCTGTCGACCATTCTACAGGCGCTTAGGTATAATGAACGTTTAACTTGCTCCAACTTGTCTAATAAGGTCAAACAAACATTTTTTGTATATTTATATGATTATTAATAACATCGTATTCATACGATGAATCAAATTTCATGAATGTTGTATGAATATCTACAGCAGTATTTTAATATTCGACCAACAATAAGATACACAAATTGTACGGGTTTGTTTCCTTAAAATAAGTACATATTATATTTACAAATGAAGGATTTGCGAAAAGACATTTCATGATAGTCATGTAACAAAAATTACTATGAAGTTTTCATAATTTTTCATAAAAATAATGTACAGGTATATGTACGGACTAAAACCTTTGTCTGAAACGTGAAAGTTAACTCGGAGATAAAAAATTATTCTAAAAATAGGGGACAAATTAAAATTTACATTGTATATTTAAAAAGTACAACGATTATTGTTTGCTTTGTTTGATTTCTTAATCCAAACGAACGGAGTGATTTCTACTTAATGGCCCGTCGTATTATAAGTGGCTATTGAATTTGAACAGGTTTTTTTGTGTCAGAGAATTTTTGTGTCAGATTGACAGATTTGAAATGCATTTTCGCTCGTCACATGTCGAGGAAAAAGTACCTTGTTATTATGAGGAACGTAATTATTGATGTAGAGCAGATTTTGCCACCAGTACGACCTGCAGGCATCTCGATTCCTACCAACGTAGTAATTCCATTTTGGTCCTGTGCCCATTAGATCGAATACCGAAGCGTAAAAGATAATTACAAATAAGTACGTCGGAGTTAGTCGTAAATATCTTTGTATGCTTGGTGAAACTGTACTGAAAATTCCATCTTTGTACTCTTTCAGCAGTTTGTATGACCTGAGTAATCCACTGACTAAAAAGAACGTGTCGACGTTCATGTAACTGTTCCACATGAGGTAATACAATATATTATCGTGAGCCTGCAACAAAGAAAGTAATATTTTTAATTGATTTTATTTCAATAATATTTGATTTACAAAAACTGTCACTTGGTCAAGTGTTTAAATAACAAATACATCGTTCAATTGCATTATTTTCTTTGTTTCAATTCCTGGTTATCTTGTACCAGTCAAAAATTGAGTAGATTTACTCGTTCTACTAAGCATTTACATTATTTGATAACTATACAAAAGTATAGAAAAACGTATTCTCATAAATTAGTGTTTTCGAAGAAAAAAATAGTGTGTAAGACAATTTGTAGGTGACCTGTGTAGTATTTCACCTGTATTTCTGGTGGTGAAAGATGAACAACATCGTGAATCGCCTAAGTAAAATATAGCAAACTAATGGCAGCTATAAAAATGAGACGTTTATCGCTTTCATTCCTGTAGTTGCCATGACCATAAAACGCATTGCTGCGTATACGCGAATCTGAGGTTTCGAAAAATCTGCGGAAGTCCTGTTTATGTCGGTGCATGTTGTTTTAAATTATCACACTTTTATAAAAGGAACCACATTTTACGTCTTAATACTACAGATTATCGGGTTTAAAAAATATATGTGACAATTGTCTTAATTTACTATTGGATAATCTTGTAGTTTTTTAATTTTCGGAAGGAAAAAAGGGGATAAAATCAACAATGACTACATTGGATTCGTCAGCATTTTCGTGTAGAATTTAAATCACACTTCAAATACGTATGTCTGCACAAATAGGAGTAAATTTAGATGTAAATCATTTTGGTCGACCTTGAGGAGTCAAAAATGGGTTGAATAAATATTGTTACGGGTTTTCAATCCTACGGCACAATTTCGACGATATTGTCCTCATTAAGTCTTATTATAGCACAGTCTTGCTATGAAAATAATAATGTCCCAAATTTAACTGTATAGACGCTATGTTAGTAAGGAGAACGTCGTAAATTTTGCATTGTCAATGTTGACACGGCGAGATCGACCAAAACGACTTACAACTAATCATAATATTCACGAGTAAATTCTTTTAATAACTATAATTAGTAACGTTGGTACCTTTAGTGTGTCCAGTTTATTGACGTAGGCTGTTTGACTTATTACTAAAAACTGATGTGTCATAACCACCCATATAGTTGACACCGTTCGGATACCTTCCAAGCAGGTAATAGAATTTTTCGGTTGAACTCCTAAGTCTGTCAATCTCTTCCAATTTTGAGTCACGGAAAATGCGTTCATGACTTTTGATGCGACTTTGTCGATTTCTGAAAAACATAAAAAATGGTAGATGCGTGGATTACATATTGAGCCAAAGTGATTAAAAGATTTGTACAATATGAAGGATTCACTAATTACTTATTATTTATGGTGCCTAAAGCTCCAAGGTTTAGAATTTATCTGGAAATTTTTTTATTAATAGACCTTCTATTTATGTTTCTTAAACATTTTCAATTCTGCAATTTCCATCAAAAGTCTTGCTCAAAAATTATTAATTATATGCATTAATATGTCTGCATTTTTAGGCTTCAAAAATGTGAAAGTCAAAATAATTAGAATTGATTGGATTGTTAGCAGTGAAAATGATAGAAGCTCTATTTGATAACTTTAAAACCCATTTTCCTAAATCATTCTAAGACATTTTAAAATGATGGTATACAATTTTAAATTCAATACTTTGAGCCCATACATTATTATTGAGCCTATATAGAGGCTCTTGAGGTTGCTAATTAAAAATGGAAGCCTAGAATTTCGGAATTTAAAAGAAAATAAAAAATCCTCATTCCTGATGATAAATACATGAGATATATCAGAAATATATGAGAAATCAGTAAAGGCAAAATACTTAGGAACTGAAATAGTACAGCGCGGTTGCATTGTATATCTTCTTTTTTAAATACAAAATTGACAATTAAATAAATAAAAAATACAGTGCACTATATGGTTACCTATACAAAACTCACAAAAGTGACTAAAATAGCCATATTTGGATTAATTGAGCTACAATTTTTAAAAATCTTGACGTGTTGGAGCAATTTCACGTCAAATTCGTTTTGTGTAAAATCTATAAGAATCACTAATTCTTGAAATTGATAAAAGTACAATTTTGCAGGTCTGTGGAAGTCTACGTTAAATGTGATTCAGAAAAATATAATATAATGTAAGTTTCCAATAAGTATTGCATTACCCAATGCAGTTTTTTCTCACTTTCTTCAATATTAATTTCGAGATATAATTTTGTATTTAAGATCAATATCTGAATTAATGTCAAAGGCCACTAATACTAAAAAGTAGTTATTATTTAAATGCTTAGTAAATAGGACTATCGGGCACTCAATAGTTCCTTTCTGCAATAGTGATCATTTCTAATTAGCGTACAACGTCGTACTGTTGAAAACTATTAGTCAATAGTAAACATTGCCATCAAACATTGAATATATGCAGGCATTGTGCCAATTGACATTGAGAACATTGATTTTAAAATAACATGCAATGAAAATTTTAAATTAAAACAAATATTACACTAGAACATTAAAAACAACCTAAAAACCCTCTTCACAAGTGGAAATTGAAAATATAAATTATTTCAAACTCCAAATGGTAACGATTATTATTTTCTAATAGATTTTAAATTAAATACAAATGCTACAAAAGCAGCGGAATGTTTTCATATTTAAAAGTACGGAACTCGACTCACTTATATTAAAATAAATGAAGAACGTCGACGTCAGGATAAGTACTGCTAATAATACAAAAATACACCTGCAACAAAAGATTTAGTTATTTAATAGGCAGGTTAGCAATAATTCGAAAATATTGTCATTGACTTACAATTGGATGACGTCCATAATATCATAACTTCGTGTTCGAGAAGCTTCGTAACATCTACTTTCATCCAAGATCATGGAAAACTTAAGACCCGTTCCGGCTGTGACTCGTTCTATAGCCGTTTCGGCAAGAATACGCACGTCGTTCAAGCTACAAGTTGATGGGACACAGAAAGCCCATTCTGTAGTTGAGAACAATGGAAAGAGAATCGTTCCCTAAAAAATTATAATTTTGTTAATCAATTGATTAATTAATCAGATATTTAGACTAGTCACTTTGCACTTTCATCTGGAGAGTGAATGTTTATCGATTAAACCTTTTAGGAAGACTTGAGAGGCCTAAAAACTTCTTGTGAAGTTTGTGATCATTGATTCCGTTGCTCATTTTTTAGCATCACGAAAAACGTAAAAATTTCTTACTTGGCTACTATTCAAGACATATTACAGTACGAGTGTGCATAATAAAAAACATTGACGGTTTTTTCATTCTATGCAAGATATCCTAATAACCAGTAGTGAATCGATCAATAAGGTTCCGACTTATTTAAGAAAAACTGATAAAAATATTTAATTAGAAAAAATGTTTCGCTTATTCTTTAATGCTCGCTAGAATTTATGAAAAATTATTACAGCAGAATGTAAAAAACATATTAAATACAATTGCGCACAATTTCATTCGTTAACGTCGGTTAAAAAAAAGCCTTGTCAATAGCGCCAGAATTGAAATTCTTGACGAACAACTGTTGATCGACTAATACTTTCTCTTAATATCAAGTGTAAAAATATGAATTAATTGAGATTTAAATTAAATAATGGTTCATGAACAATGTATCAAAACACCATTTTAGCAAAATGTGCACTCATACGTTAATATGTCTTGAATCGAAGCCAAGTGAAGAATGACATTTTTATGTTTGTTATGATGTTAAATAATGTGCAGTGAAAACATTGATCGCCAACTTCAAGTTAAGCTTTTATGAGCCTGCCAATTCCCTTTGAAAAGATTTCATCGATAAACGTTCTCTTTCAGGTTATTTTTTAGCTAAAATAAGTGGTCTAAATATTCAAAGTTTTTTGATACTGAACATTAGCCACAGCTCTTAAACAACAGGAGATGAAACAGATATATTTCATAGCAGTGAAATTAGTATTTTAATATTTCTAATCGATAGTTTTTTATAATTATAATAATAACATAAGATAGTTGGATTTTATAAGGATGGTTTTTAAGAGGAGATAAATATTTTGAAATTGAAATACTGTAAATGAATAATTGTTCACTTCCAGGCATATTGTTTTCTTGTTCCTCTAACTGTGGAGAGACAAAAATAAATCTCTCTATATGATTATTCTATTAATTAAAACAAAATCTAACCTATTGTAAATTTAACAACATTTTTACAGTATTAAAAACTTCATGACCAGTCTCGTTCTTACACGCGTCACGATAATACGTGCTTACCTACGAGTGAATTTATTTGCGAGTTTCCGAGACATGTGTAGTTTATTGTGCTATAGTGCAAACATAGTGGACAATTTGGTATAGTGAACATGGTCACGTAAGGGATGCCCCTTATTAGGGCAGTTTCCCTATTGTGAAGGAGATATAATAAGATGATTACTCCTGACACTTCATCACTTCGTATTCAAGACTAGCACAAGAAATGCAGTTCTCCAAAAAGAAACAAGCAATAGTCAAGCATGCTGGTGAAGGATCTACAATTAAGGAATATACAGTTGCCGTTGGAAAATTAATATCTCCCGTTAATGTGTGCTTAACTTCAAGAATATCGAACAATAGGATACACTGAGAGAAGTTTACATCAGCTGGTGTTAGCGAAGCATAGGTATCATACCCTAAGATTACCAGCGCGTAACTTTCAAAACGGCTGCTCTTCCAAAATAAAAAACGGCTGTTATGCCAATTCTCCCTTTGTATATAGTACAGATGCTGTCGCTTTTGCAACATCGATTGTCTCTATTTAGGACAACTGCTGTATCAAACTGAGGCAGTCGTCATTATAATCGACGAACGGCAGCCATCTCCAATTTTGCACTACGGGTATCTCCATTAGCACGTATATAATCTTAAACTTCTCTCACTGTATATGCTTATCTAAGTAAATAGAATCTTGTTGACAAATTAATAGACAAACACGCAACAATACAGATAGGAACCAACACTCTTTAAAACAGACCATTAATCTATAAAATCAAATGAGTCATTATTTCAGATGTCTGTCCCACCATTGCGCACTCAGTAATCAAAGCCAAACTTTCTGAATTTGATATAATATCAAGGTCAACGATATAATTCATCGGTGTCGAATTAAAAACACTGATTACACACACATAATTAGTTTCCGAAGGCAAATGTACATACAACCTGTCGACGAAAACAAACTCCCAGGAAGTTAAAATTACGATAATACAACTTACTGGTTTTACATGTTAACTGATAAACTAACTTATTTCATATGCAACGAAAAGGGACACCTAACAGTGCATTGTAAAAACCAAAGTAAGGAAACGGATAATGTAGTAAAAGGTGACGGATTTACGAGACCAATAGATCCACAAAAAGAACATACACTTACATCTGAGGAAAATGTCGGACAAAATGTCAATTTGTCAATTCAGTCAAATTTAAGAAGCACAAAAAACCGCTCTTAGTAACAAGCTCATTTACCGGAGAAGTCACTCCTCCAAGCAAAATCTACAATATTTGATCAACGAGTGATTTGGATACAGAATCATAATTGTCAGAAAACAATATATCTGCAAAAACCGTTGTGAATGAAGCGCAAGAAATATCTACATGTGTAGTAAATATTACGATATTTATGATTAGCAGATGCAAAAAACCGCATAGAAGCAAACTGACGGAACTGACTAGACGGAACCTGACCCGAACTCAATACCTTACTGTTTAAAAACTGACTTTGTTGATGCTCCTTTAGATCTTGCTGAATTCAACATTATTTAAAGCCCAAAATGAGTAATTCTGCCACGGGAAAAGGAATTGATTTTTAAACCATACAAAATATGCCAATCAAGTACAATTTAATGCTGCTTGGTACTCTAAATGAAATATATTTAAAAAAGACGACCCTCAAAATATTACGATTTTCAATATTGCAGTATTCAGACAAAATATTTCTGGAACATCGACAGTATAAGAATGTTTAAAGTTACCTACAAAACAGCATAAAAGATTTTTATTATTTTCTTTACGGAAATAATCTTTTTTCTTTCTGAGAATAATGAATGTAGCAATTTTCATACCTGGAGGAAATATACATCTGGTATCAATGTCTAACATCAACGTAATCGAACAAAGATTTTTTAACATATTAGAGAACGAAGAAAATATTTGGACATTTTTCTAGCTGGAGAAATTCGATGCGCCTTGAATTGAACCCGGGACTTTTCGATTGCCAGTTGAATTATCGTCTCCTTTATACCTATGCTTGTCATTGGCAGACGAATTTATGACATCGAAGAATACTCTAATCAATTGTTAGTATTCCTCAGATTCTGTGAATCTATTTACTTTAATTTAAATTACTTCAGATTTGAATGATAAATACGACGAATATTTTTCATGCTAGGACCTATATTAATTCTTTATTAAATTGCGTAAAGAGAATTTGTACTAATTTTAAGCAAATTATTGACTAATATTATTACACCAATTATTGACTAATATTTTTAAAATAAAGTTCAGAAGAACGTCTTACCCATAGGTAAATATTCCTTCTTAACAAGAACAATAATCGAGGAAATAAAAGACACTAAAAAGAAATTGAGAGAAACTATAAAGTAGATATTGAAGAAGTAAAAGTAGGAAAGAAGAAAACTTAGATAAAGGAAAGAAAGAAATAAAAACTAAAATAAAGGAAAATTTACAGACAATCGTAAGCTCAATGGCATTAGACGCCTTAATTCGCGAATTCTGAATGGGCGATCGGTCGCAAGGTAGATCCGTAATTAGCATTAACGAAGGATTTTGACCGTGAGCCCCGTTGTGAGTGGCCCTGGCAGGCAAGGAAATAGGGGAAAGGAGGAAAACTCGACTGAATTTTAATGACGTACTTCCATCCAGTCGTCGACGGGCTCCAATCGTCTTCTGTGGGCTGTAATAAGGTCCACAAAATCTTCGATAGGAATGTTCCCATTTTCTTCCTCGTCGCCATCTTGTTTAGTCGTTACATAACGCAGCGTCGGTAAACAATATTTCCCGGCATACTCACCACGGGGTTGACGCGCGTATATGCACTGATCAAAGCTCCCCAAGGAATGAATGTTGCCCGACAGCGTTCCTGATGGAAATTTCCCGCTCGCATCTGACACTGTTAATTCATTAATTTCAATTATTTTAATTTGTGATACTTAAATTACCAAATTTCTTATTTTAGTAACATTAGAAAGCATTGAATATAAATAATTCAAAATCCTGGTAAATTTTCTCAACTTTTGTGAACGTGTTAAGCCAATAACTTCGTTAAATTTTATTTAGAAGGAATTACATTTTCTTCTTAAATTACCGCACTATTCTAGGGTAAAAATACCAAAATATTGTCAAGGTTTTATCAAAATATAAAAAGACTAAGCTTTTTCATAACTCAGACAAAAATTATTGATTTGATGAAATATTGCGGTAATTTTTCCATAAAAAGTACTTTCTTACACAAATCGAATTAATTTCTTGAATTATAATAAACATTTGGTTCATCTTTAATTTGACATTTCTATACGTGTAATATGAGCACAAAAACGCTTACATACAATTATTAATAAAATAGTTAGTTCCCGAAGTGGAATAAATCTCTTTCAGAAGTGTCCACATGATAAATGTCAAAATAAATTCGTAAGATAAGTGAACCATACACCTGATTTCTTTTCATACTGGTCAAAGAATTTGATGAAAAAATCACTTAAAATACTTTAAGAACAGAAAATAGTCTCGTTAACTCTAATAGCTGATCAAGGAATTTTCACATTTCAAGCGTCATTATCATTTGAAGTGAGCGACATGCGAGGAAATTTAACAAATTCTGTATTAGAGGTAAAAAATACTAACTGCGAGCAGCCCATGATGTAAGATTTTTTCTAGTTTCCCGAAGGTATTCCATAGTGTGATTCACGCACAACGGGCTGACATCATCGGGTAACGGTTCAAAGTGCGAGACGAGTTGCGTGAACCAATCGCTCACTCTATGTTCCGACCCCCTCAGCTGTTCCGCGACGGAATCGTCGGCTTGGGAAAAAAGGAAGGCCGTAAAAAGTGCGAATTTCAAAATTTCCATTTTCCTTGGTTTGTCTAACGTCGACGGGTGCAAAAAATCTCGAACCGATCGCCTCCTCTGCATCTGAAAGAGTCTTTTTGTTTACACTCTCGTTCCGTCTTCCTCAGGAAAGAAAGCATCTTTGTCTGGCTTTATCCATATTTATTTGAGATTGCTAAAAGTCGCTCGTGCGGCATCTATCGCTGGTTATTGGCAGGATCGACTGTAAACAGATGACATTAGCGTTATTGACTTTATTATATTGAGTTTGATTTAGCGATTCGATATGACTTTTATGTTCTGAAGTATTTGTTTATCTCAAAGGACACATCTGAATTACCATTATCATGTAAATCATTCGAATGCTAATATTTTTATTGGGAATGCGATATATACTGAGTGTTTCGAAATATACTTTATTTCATATAACGTAATCGAGTTTTCGTAGTTTCAGAAAGAAAAGATCAATTAAAACAAATCCTATTTGCCTTAAAATAGTAATTTCCAATCTATGTCTGTAAAGTAGAATTTTAAGGTGCACCTCAAAAAACCCGACAAATCATAAAACACTTCAAAAACCAGACGTTTGGAAAAACAAATATTTAAAAACCAGACATTTCAAAATGTACATATTCTGTAAACGTAATTGATGATTGAATTCTAAATGTGCTTAATAAATAATCGGGGGGTCAAACTGATTTGACCTTCCAGTAACCTACAAAATTAATCCCGTGGTCAAACATTTTTTACCTTGAAATGACCTTCCAGTAAGACCTAAAGGATTATATAGTGAAAGCAACGTGCCTGTATTTTGAATGTTTGTATTTTGAAATTACTGGTTTTGCAATGTCTGTTTTTTTAAATGTTTGATTTTTAAATGTAGGGTTTTTGAAGTGTCTGTTTTGTCTTTTGTGATTGGTCGGATTGGGCATCAGAAGATTTCGTAAACTACTTTACACACCCGCACATGTGCCGAACACTATCTTTTTCATCAGTTTTCAGTCCGTAAAGTAGACAAAGTGTGTAAAGTGGATGAAGTGCGTAAAGTTTGCTTTATATCCATTGCTACTATAGAATTAATGAATTTTACATTAGCCGATACAAGATTTTGCCAAAACTTCACTGGACTAAAACAAATCGCAGTGAACCCTTTAACATCAAAATTGCAGTTCCAGATTACTATAACTTTAATGAAAAGCCAATTAATGAAAATGGGAGAAAATATTTGACAATATTAAAATCCGACAATTTGTCTACACGTGTCTTTAACTTTCATGATCGATTTCGTTGTGTTTGTAGGGATTAAAGTTAAAAAAAAAGATTGTTATTCAGGGTGCATCTCAAAAACCCGGCAAATCACTAAACAGGACACTTCTGTTTTTTAAGGTGTCTGGTTTTTGAACGCCTGTTTTTTGAAATGTCTGGTTTTTGAATGTCGGGTTTTTGGTGTGACTGTTTTGGGATTTGTTGGGTTTTTTAGGTGCACCCGTTATTTATTAACTATTTGGTAAATTTTCAATTTTTTTGCTTTTTTGCTTTGAGTTGGGAATACTGTACTCAATGGGAAAAACTCAATGAGCAACCGTTGAAGATCTAACTAAAGCAATAAAAATACTCCTCTAATAGTATAAATAAAGTGAGTTCAAATAAATATTGTCAGGATGTTAAATTATTTTTATATGCAAAAAAAAAACTATTAACTGACCAATATTAGTTAAATTCAATGTTTAAACAGTTAAAAAGAAGTTACCACTAAAAATCAGCACATAAAAAAGCGAATTGTGATTACTTTGACGTTTTATTTTATAAAAGTCTTTTTTGTTAATGTCGGTCGTTTTTCTGTCGGGTTTTTGATCTGCACCGATTAATGGTCAATTTGGATCTAATTTGGATATACTTCTCCATTGTTCGAATAAACTTTGTATCACAGGTAGTTATTTTGTTTGATAAACAAAAGTATTTTGTACAAACCGAATTACAGCTTAACGTAGCTACACTTTTTATAACCTCATGCTTGAAAACAATTCGAGCTGTAGATTGATTAAAAAATGTCTTTAAAGAATACTTTCGGGAACAATACATACGACGTTGTCGGATGTTTGTACTTACCATACAAGTGGATACTATATTATGCAACGCTTTGAGCGCAGTGATTTATGGCTTATACTTCTACATCAGCGAATTATTCTCGTATTAGAACGTTTAAGTGCACCCGACTTTTAATTACCTCTTCTATGAATATTTAAATAATTCTTGACCATTTTCTATATAAATTTCATACAGTAGAATTAATATCTGCATTAAAACGAGTTTTTACAACAAATAAAATTTGGGGAAAACATGAAAATGTCATTAAAAACATTATTTTGATTTTCAGGAACTTAGTTGTAATGCAAGCCTGTCAATCACACTAGCGCATTAGCAAAAAAAGAGTAATGTTTATTAGCGAGTTAGCGTAAATGTTTTATCCATGCATAGTATAACGATCATTGTAAATACTTCAAAACCTCCTATCGAGCAAAAGAGCATAGTACAGATTTTAATTTTCAATTATTAAAATATAGTTTAGGAAATACTTTATATATTTCATGTAATTCATGTAATTAACACTGATCAATGCTATTTTTATTATTTACATATTAATATGTTCTAAGTAATAGGTTGAAATCACCGCGTCTCTTATTAAGCATTTAATCAAATATTGAGAAACATCACAATTCTCAAAAGAATATTCGTAGCCGCGGTGGTCTTGAACTTGAATTCAATTCCCCAATAATTATTATATTTTTTCTCCTACAAGACGAACTTTTTATTTAGTAACTAGAGTATAAAAATTCCAAATTTCTTCCAGACAGAAAAACATTTCCTCACAACAATTACTAAACATTTCGGAAATAGACGATATCTGAGTATCACCAAGATTTGTACTGAGAAAATCACAGAACCGTGGTTAAAAAATTACCCAAATAATTCTTGAAATGTTAGCATTTATGGTCTAATGTGGTAACACTTATAAAATTGTGGTTTGTAACAGCTTGCTGGTTCCACGACTTCAAGAAGGTATTTTTTTGGTGGAAAGAAATTTTTCGGTGCAATCGTAAAACGACTTTGAACATTGTTCGCAATTGTGGTTTTTAAGAGACATGCTTGGAGAATATCATACTTTTATTATTACAGTGCATATTTTCATCCTTCGTTTCAATCTCTCTGGATACAAAGAAAATTACTATACTGAAAAAAAATAAAGGGGTAAAAATAAGTTAAAAAATGAAAATAGGGACAGAAAAGTAATGATATGTATCAGCTTTCACGTCCAAATTTAATTCAACCTCTGTGCCTTTTTTTCATAAAAAAAAATCGAAACGATCATTACGCAATTCTTATTTGAGATGTGTACCTGAATTATGAAGAAATTATATCGAGGCTCTGAAGGTCGAAAAGTCGGCCTGATACTGATGCTACTTACACAATTAGGTGTGAAATTACTTCCCTAAACACTATTCATTGAATATACGGAGATATATTCCTTACATTTTTATTAGAAAATAACGACTGTATTTGCAAATGCTTTGTGAATTTGCCAATTAAAACACAGAAAGAGCTCAATAAACCAAATAAATATACTCATTTAAATTGCAAAAAAAAATTAGATATATGTAGAAGTATATAGAAGGTATATTACTGATTGTACACTGTTAAAAATGACATGAGATTTAATGCCAGGTCAGTGTCCAAATTCGTCATAATGCGGAAATGCAGAAGATATCCAATTTCATTGTACAGTTTAAGAATCTACATGTCAAGTGCATCTATATAAGTTTTAATTTAATTTTAAAATTTGTATCGTCTTTCCATTTATATTACTGGTCATAAAAGGAAAGCTGTTAAAATTGGGAGGATCTGACATATACCCTTTTTAGGCAAGTGTCCAGCCCAGTCCAATGATTAATGTATTTCTGAGTTCTTTGTTTACTGTATATTGGGTTGGCAGAACAATGAAATATTCTAAAAATGTTATCACCCTGGGTGATCAAAATTTTTGGGATTTTATTATGGGAGAATCGAGTTATCTATTTATTATGAATTTTTTCCTTCATTTTAATGTTTCTCGCTTAACTAGGCCGTGGAAACTTAAGGAAATGATAAATATAATATATAACAACAACTATGCCCATACGTGGCGTTGGGAGAGATACTCCAAATTCTGAAAGCATGACGCTCGTGTTTAGGCCGAATTCGAATACCAAAATTTTGCCAAAACGACGAAAAATATATAGAGAAAATAGTCTTGTAGCAAAACAATTGTACCGTCTGTGTCGAAATGTGTCCAAGAAATCTTGGAGCCGACAGATTAACAAACGCTTTTCTCAATTCTATTCAATCGGTCAAATTCGACTGACATCGGAACTCGCGTCCCGAATCAATGCGTGATCGACTACATAACATCTGGTCGTTCATTTACCAATAAAATCAAGTAGTTCGCACATGAACTGCGGCGATAATCTCGGCCAAAAGGAATTCGGGGGTGGCATCTACAAGAAACCCCCTAGAATTAATGCAGATACTCCAGGCATTAAAATCTTTGCGAGCTGTGTGACAAAGTCCCACGACAAAGTAAAGATTTAGCACCAGTGCATTAGAGGTGAATAATACCATCAAACGATCATGGAATTTCTCCTCGTCGGGCTGGAATGGAATTAACAACTCATGGTGGAAGAAGTTAACTTTGGTCCCCTAATACGTAGCCCGAATATTCACTTCTTACATAACTAGACCAACCCATTCGACACTGGCTTGTGGAGGACCAAATGACTTGAATCCCAAAATCTGTGGGATTTGTCTGATCTGAGAAACCATGTATGAATCACGTGTCGCAATGCGTTATCGAAATGGTTCACCATTATCTTGAACGAACATATTGAGAAAGCTGGGAAACCGGCGCGGCGTAGCAACAGATAGTTGAATAGGCTACAAAATGAAAGAATCAAGTTTGCATATCGACTGGTCATTTGTTAAGACTCGGTGCAATACAAGCGTAAACTGTCGATAGCCCACCTGGACTACATGAAGGCATATGATCAAACATCGTACGAGCTTTTAAGCTTATTGCTTTCACATCCACTCATACATAGTGAGAAGTGTAGGGTACCTAATACCTGCTTAGAAAATGCGCTTTATCATAACTTCGAGCAACGGAGGAGACGTGTCTAAACTGGTTCAATTCCAAAAAGCTGTCTATCAGGGAGAGTCCTCGGCTAGTTTTCTCACTATTGCCTCTATAGGTTGCTCTCTGAGAAACTCAAGGGCATATGTGTGGACCTCCTGGTGAACGTGTACCTAAGATCGCACATTTGTTTTATACGGATGCTCAAATCGGTAGACGGGGATCAATTACATCTATCTCTGAATGTACATTATATACTCAAGAGATATAATTATGCAATTCAGATTGGATAAATGTACAGTCGTTCATTTGCACAGAGGATGAGACTCCATTATCAACAATATGTAGCTTGTCAAGGGAAACGTCATCCGCCACTTTGGCCATGAGGAAACATACGCGTACCTGAAAGTGCCTGAAAGACATGTCCAGGTTGTGTTGGCTGCTAAAATTACCATCGTTTAAAAATACGGCCGCATTCTGCGTCAAATCTAATGAGACCATCTTTTCTCGAAAACATCAAAAGCATCCCGGCCTGCCAACAATATGCAAATTCCATCGCAGGCCGAATGCAGGAAGCAGTGCTTCTGGGATCACTTCGTCTGCTGAGATCTCACGCGATGCTGTAACCGCTAACCCGATGGCAGAAGGAGTGGTTGTAGTTGCGAAATGGCCCGATGCACTCTGCAGCAAAGGAGATGAATATGGAAGTCACTTCTGTGCTGAAGACTGCGTGCGTGGATTATGGATAGGGCCACGGAAGGTTAGGGTTTTAGTCGGTAAACCTTCACGTTAACATCAAAGGGGAAGGCAGTCCGACATACGGGTTTTTTTTCAACATCTTCAACCCACTATGATACCTAATGCATTTCCCACCTCCGGCAAAAAAATTGAATAATATTACGATTAGCATTATAATAGTTTAATTCAAATGGTATTAGGTTAAATGATATTTATTAGCCCCAACAAAAGATTCTATAAACATTCAACACTACTTTCGATATATTACTACTTTCATCTGCACAAAATGCGTAAATACAAGGTGCATTGAGTTATAACGCGAACATATTTATTTCGGAATTTATTCTTTCTCTAAACACGAATGTGATTACCCGTTTATTATTAAATTTGAACAATTAATGCTGCTGCGATATTTACATTATTTGTAGACATGGTTAGAAAATACAAGAAAAAACTGAAAGACGAGGCTCAAATATTATTACTAGTGCTCTTCAGAAAATTGACAATTGAAAATCCATTTGTGCTGCAGCGCATTGATTATTAACGATATTTTCAATTCATTAAAGTATTCATATTTCAAATAATTGGTGTGAATATGTGTGAAAATCACGGATGCGCCAAAAGTTTATGCGATAAAAAAATTCGACGTAACTTTTTATGGTTGTTGGCATATCATAAACGCATTGCATCAAGACATGGACATACGTTTCCTACGAAACTGGTATAAAAATTATGAGCTGAACGATAGAGATGTGTGTAACTAAAAAAAAAATCTCCGCCGCTCCACCCCAATCTCTCTTTTATATATATTTTTTATGTGAATAATATCTCCATTAGTAAAACACATTTGAGAAATTAAACGAAACCTGCTTGTACGGTTTTTAGTAGGACTTAAATGAACGCTAAAACTTTTCGGTTAAAAACTGAAAACTTTATTACCAATATAATGGGGACCTTAATTAGTCAAGCGCCTTTCTATCTCATCCGAAATAGCCATTCAAAGATATGTAAACCTACAAAACATTTGTGTCACGTCGTATATTTTGTAGCGAAGCATATGTTACTACAAAAGTAATTTTTTTACGCGTTTTCTCCATTGACCACATGCAAAAAAATATTGTTTAAATCGTTTCTTGTTAACTCAGTCCTGAAGATAAGTACCCCAAGTTCGAAATGAAGAATCCTCTCTTTATTAAATATAAAGAGAATGTGATAAAAAAGCAGTGTACACGATATACATAATGTTAAAAGGAAACAAGTTATGTAGTATTATGCCGCCCTAAGAGAGGCTTCTATTGTTGCAGTAGATCGATAGAGCGACGAATCTTAAAATGTATTCTTCAAAAAGAAATATATAATTTTGGATAATTACCGTCAAAATATGTACTACACGGAAAAAAAATTTCAGAGGCACAGGTCTAAATCGCCCTAAAGTAGACATTTTGAAGGGCTGCTGTGGAAACAGCTCTATTGTATGGTTGTGGTAGACACGTAAATTGAGCCGTATGTAACATAACCAATCCAGCTATATTGGAGAGGTGTGGCGACTCTGCGTAAAATATTTAGCAAAATTTTATAGCTACCAGTTGTGTATGATTATAGATCTGCCAGCTATATAAATATGTATATAAATGCGTGTTATAAATCCAGAAAACATTACTTCAACTTGCACAGGTGACAGGACCGACAGATTATTCAAATGACAACACTGAAGATATTATTATATTTATTTCTATTATTACATTGCACATTTTGGAACGATAAAATATCGCCCATACATTTGAGTAATGTGTGTAGGCATGTAATGCAGTAATTCACAGAAACTAATTATTTTAAAAGACGTATTTTCATAAAATACCTCATAACATGAAAAGTGTTCATGATAAGCTGTATGTACACTTTGGTATATAAAAACAATATTATTTTCAAATACAGCGATGAATTTAATAATCCCAAATAGAGGTTGCCCATCATCGATACCGACACAAATTTATTCACCAGGCGTATACCGAGTACCAAAATTTTCTACCCACTAGCAAAAGAACATTGGTGTGCTTTTATCAATAGGACATTCAATAATTGAAACCGGTAAATCATTCAGATTCACAGTATTTCCAGGACCTACTTCAAGGGTACTGGAAAATACATTTTTCATAATAAATTGATGTGCTAATTGAAGTTGGTGTTTCTTTGCTAGAGTTAAAGCTATTGACCGCCTGGAACTAGTAGCATTGGCAGCTACTGTGGATTCCCTGTGTTTATTTTCAAACCTCATACACCATAGATGTATTAAAGGTCCACATTCTGCCATTACTCTAGGATAATGATTCAGATGGTGTGCTTTAGGTTTCAATTTCTTTTTAAATAAAATTGTGTATAAACTATTATGAGACTCAATTAAACTTTTCAATAGTTCGCAACTCTTCTTCTGAATAGACTGTGCTGATACTAAGGAAACTATATTTCTTAAAACTATAAAGAATTGCCAAACAGGCTCATTGAAAGGAACGAAGTCTCCAATTAGTAGTCCAAAATGACGTACAAATGTCCACATTTCTGATGCAGACATTTTGATGTGGCCCTTTTCCAATCGATCAGAAGATATTTCAGGTAGAATATTTCTAATTTCTATGGGCCCGTAATCATAGCAAGTTATTCTCGAATTTAAATCGTCTATGGAAAATAATTCTTTTTTGATGAAATAATTTATAATTTCTACCATGTCAAAAACGCACACTCCTTCAAAGAGATCATGCATAATATCATCAGACCAGTTTTCGGTTACATGAAAATCTGGGAGTTTGTGAAATACGCATAGTTCTGTAATCCCCGTCAAGGTAGCATTATCTATAAGAATATCATTTTCATAATTATCTCGATTCCTTAATAATATTTCATTTTCTATCGAGCATGTATATCTATCAGATTTACACATTTTGCAAAACCGACAAGCGAAGTTTGCTACAAAACTTTCAACGAACCCTAACATTGAATGGAGGCCGAGATTGTCACCTATAATTAAACCTAGTTTGAAATACAGAGTAGTTTTTTTATCGGGCAGATTAATTTCAACTCCTTCTTCCTGCTTGGGGAAAATGATGAATTTTAATATATAACTATATTAATTTAACCTACAAAGTGTCAAAAATTTGTTCGAATTAAAATGTAACTATATTTTATTGCTGAATTCCAGTATATATCTAACAATATTTGAAAAGTAACAGCTACTATATTGAAGGGTTGGAAACAGGCAAGTTTCATGCTGTCACAGCTATAAATTCGTGGCTATATTCATATAGCTGTGAATCCCCTGTCATTTTTTTCGTGTATGAAATTAAGCGGTTGAACTCGCGTTTTTCACTACCTTTCGTTTCCGCAGTTCATCGTGTCGCCGGTTCGTTTTCCCCCTTTTCCTCGTACAACTGACTAGATACAATTCTTGAGTAAAAGCGCAACATTTTCCACGACGTCACGATTGTTTATTCAAGATCGACAAGTCGGGATTCGATTCAAATTTCGACGCATTACTGTCGTCATTGACAACCGGACACATTAAATTTAATGAACTTGTGCTCGAAGCACATTTCAATCCCGATATTAAATGAATTTAATGTCAAATCTTAAATTTAATATGCAGTAACCCTGGTAGAAATTCTATCTAAACAGTGGCCAGTTTGTGAGAAATAAAATATGTCCAGTTTTCCATTCTATTGTATTTCGATACTTAATTAGATAAATTACACAGGTCACAAAAGAAATTTGCGGTCTTGTGTTATTTTTTTTTCAAGAAATACCTTCAGTGATTAATTACACAGGACCGCAAATTTTTTTTTGTTTTCACAACTTGAATCAGAAGTGGAGGATCTTATAGATTTTTAGTGGCTGAAAACGACTGCTTTGTCCAAGGTAACTCATCGTTTCAAATTTTTCACGTATCCTAACCTTAAATTGCCAAAAATATATTCTTGAATATTTTTCGGATCAGATATCTTAAAATCCTGACCTGATGGGCCAAATCGAATAACGGATTTGTTTTCAGCTGCCCAAAATCTATATGATCCACTATTTCTGATTCAAGTGATCTCGAAACAAACTTTTTGTGTCCTGTGTTATGAACCGATTCTATTTTGTTTCTGCAGAAAAATACTCTGAATATTTAACGCGAATAACCTAAACACTTTTTATTCAGTTTCTAGTCGATAATATAGGTAATATTATCTTCATGTTCTTATTTAAGGAAACCTAAAAATAGTAGAAACACTTTTGATACGATGTAGTGCTTAGTTCATCACTTTTAATGCGAGTATGATCGTCATCATCGTCATTGTAGTCATCATCATCGCTATTATTGTTCTTATTGTCGTTAACATTTGCATCGATCATTGTATCAGAATTTATGTATATTCCCAACGCATAATTAGATGTTCTTCATAATTTTTCTGAAATGCATCAAATAATTTAATCCACGTCTGCGGTCACTTGCGGTGACAATGCATAAATAGGACCCTTCGGGCACTAAAAATAGTGTGTGAAATTGACTTTCGAGCATGGAGTTGAAAAAAAGTTGCTAAAACATTGATTTGTAAAATTGCTTATACACTCAGAGAAAAAGTTTATTTCAATTTACCAAATTGTTTTGTTGACTTACTATTTTTTTAAAGAAAGTAACAAGATGTTTCAATTACAAAAACGTTTTTGAATTTTAAAAACGTACCGAATTTTAGTTTAATAACTTAATAAGACAGTGAATTCGTGTTTTATGCTATTCAATGTGGGTTTTAAATAAGTGCGCGTCGTCTATTTAAACAAAAGCCGAGTCGATTCCTGATTTTTTCAGTAAATAACTTAAGATGTATACTAAATAAAATATTTCCCAAACAATGTAACCTCACTTTAAGGGGAAGTTACTTTTATGTTTTTCAGCAAATATATTTTTCATTTTTCAACAATCAAAACTATCGAAACCGGAATTTTTTCAATCTCTCGATTGTAGGTAGGAATAACAAGAAGCTTCAGCTTTTTAATGTAAATTGTAATTTCAAATTCAAGGTACATCGAAATTGTGTTCTTATAAAGGCGTGAGATACAAACACAATGGACGGGAACGTCCAACTGGTTATGATTCAACAGTTGATAATATACAAATTAATATTCATGATGATTGATGTCCAGGTATGAACCAGAAAAATGTCTGTAATGTTGATCATATAATTCTTTTAGTTATTGCAGTTAAACAAACTTTCTTTAGGGGAGTAGAATGTTGAAGACATTTACAATTCGATCTGGGAATAAATGAAAGAAGGTTTCATTTGCAACAATTGCATGTCGCGATAATAGATAATAGTGCTGTAAATTAAAAGGAACAACTAAAGGACCACTAATAAATTGAAATTAGAAATAATGTGATTAGTGCTACTAATGTATAATGTGATATATTATTTTCAACTATAAATATGTAATTTACAAGGCTTTAACAATATGTTATATTGTGTGCAAAAAATGGCAGATATAGAAAACACTTTGTAGATAGAACCACAACCACATGTAACCAATATTAAACCTTTTAAGAAATTCTCCTGTGCATTTTTGCTGAATAAATTGTTTATGATCAAATTTCTATTGCTTCCACTTAAACCTTTATAGACCAAAACTACATCAATTTTGGGATCAACGAAAAAATGCCGCAAATTTAAAAATAAAAAAATTGCGAGCATTTATTTAAAAAAAAACAGGGTTTTTGTAGGATTTCTTTTCACTTATCGTTATTTTTTTAACATTTCCGGCATTAGGAAATCTCTATTTATAAATATCGCGTCAAAAATGTTTGGACTATTGGATAGAATTAGTACAAAAAAATAAAAATGACTAAAAAATGGCTGATAGTCGCATGTACTCAGTCGACTGAACCGAATGAAACCCGTTCAAACACGGTTCCCAGGATTTTTTGGGATCGTTAACTCCAAGTTACTTTTCAAATATTCAAATTGGAGGACCCAACATGCCAAACGTATTTACAAAAATCAAACGCAATCACTTCATCGTTGGTACTCGGTGGTTTTTGTGGTCGCTGTTTCCGGATTGTGGATCCACCATTTTGAATTTTTAAAACAAACATCAGATTTGTACTCAACGACCCCAGAAACTGCCGAGTACCAAGTTTGAAGTGATTTCATTCAGGTCAATCGAATGAATACATGCAACTATGAGTTGGACAAAAAAATCGACTTTGGTAAGCATTTTGGAGCCACCATTATAAAATTTAATTTGTTACAGTTGTTTTATCTTTTTACCCATACATTTTTATCGTAATATTTATAAATAATGGAGGTATTCTAATGTAGGAAATGATAAAAAAATAACCATAAGTGGAAGAAAAATTCCTGATTTTTGGTAAATAAATGCTCATAATTTTTACTTCGACCCAGACCTTAAGTCTGGACGAAGTATTGAATTTGGTCACCTCGGGCAAAAAAATTACCCTATAGTTTTTCATCAAATGTCCACGTTTCAGACCCTAAGGAAGCCAAAAAACGAAAAAAAAAATTTGTGTCCGTGATCTTGTACGTACGTACGTCCGTACGTCCGTACGTCCGTACGTACGTCCCGTTTTTATGTCTCGCGATAACTCGCGAACGGATAAGCGTATTGACATAAATTTTTTTTTAAAATCCGCGTCTTGGCATAACTTAGATCTGATTAGATTTTGGCGCAGATCCATCCCTCCATTACTAACAAAAATTAGCCCGAATTAAGTTACTTCGTAGTTTTTTGCATTTATTTTGAAAAATACAAATTTTATTAAAAAATGTTTCAAACAAAAAAGATAGAGCATGAACTACTCTTCAAAAAAGGTGGTATGCATTTTCTTCCTAAACTCAACGATAATGCCATAAAAACTGCTTTAAAATGTTTATGACTATTGTCTGAAAAAGTATTGAATTTGGTCACCTCGGCAAAAAATTACCCTATATTTTTTCATCAAATTTCGACGCTTCGACCCCCTACCCCCCAGCGATAGTCTTCGCCAGCCCCTCGGGCGCGGTGATCACCTACGGGCGCATAAGTTCTTTTACGCCCTTGATACGAAAATAACTATTTCGATATATCTAAAAGATGTCTTATATCTATAAGATATCCGTCATAGATCTTTTCGACACTTTCAAGATATCTTTGATGAATTATATGTATATATATTGTATATACAATATCATAATGATACAGACAGTAATTAGTAAAACACTGTAAACAAGTAATATGCATCGAATAGTCTATTACAATACAAGTGCTTGAAGTAAGTATTTTGCATCTTTTATTTATTAATACTTCGGCTGGCCTGTTGTCGGGGTCGAAGTTTTGAAAATGCTCATTTTCAATTTTCATACATATAACAAACACTATATTGTTGTAACGTATCTATCGAAGCTACTTGGACCTAAATATGATTGGACCCCCAAATATAAATATAATTTTATAATATAATTGAAAGCTGTTAGTAAACAAACGAATATTAAGGAATAGCCGACTCTCCACTGGGTCGAAGTTTCTGAGCGAGCGAAGCGAGCGAGGCATCACGCCAACACTAGTTTTTCTTTTAAATTTGTCGCATTTTCCGATACACCATTCGAAAGGTCAGGGTTTGGATAATAAAAATTGTTTTCACTGAGTTTCACTACTAAAAAACAGACAAAAATTTATTAATTTTTCGACTCGATGAGTAAATTACACCCCAACATTTAAATTGCCACAAATCGTCTAAAATACTTCTACCTGCAAAAAAATATGTGTCTTATTTTCGAGAAAGAATAGTATTTTAGTTTCAGGAAATCACGTGACGTAGGCATATTCAGACTGCCTGATCTCATATGGATATGATCTATATTGACTGCCATTCTATATATGGAACAGTTATGATAAGTAAGGACGGACATTAATAAGTACATTTGCTACCATTATCAAACATTAAGACCTGGATTCGTGCGTAATCTTGTTACATCAATCATCAATATTTCATATATGTTGATATTGCAGTATTATAAATCATATTATATAATTTGTTTTTATTAATAACAGGGATTTATTCATTTTTTGAATATTAGTTTTTAAATCAGTAGACCATTTGAATATTAAATAAGATTACTTGCGCCATTATCAAATTTTAATAATGATAATGTTACCAATTGTATTGTCAATAACAAACTATCTTCTACATATATCAATCATTTTTATTAAAAATATAAATTTTTTTTTTCATTACGTATTTCCTTAAATACATAAAATGTGATAATCAGTCGAGACCGGACTCAATTTTACTTCACCTTGAATCATCGTTTGAAAACCTGATTCTCACATTACGCTTCACTAATCGTGAAAACTCTCAATTTGCTTAATGAAATTCCTTTACCAAGACTTTTTTCTTCAGCTTTTATGCAAATCAAAAGAATAAGATGGATATACATATTTTATCAAAGCGTAAATTATAAAAGAATCTTATTTTCTTATTGTGGGTTTTTCTTTCAATTACTTATTTCTTATTCTTCTAATTTGTTTGACTCTTTTAATAAATGTGATTCTTTTATTATTATTATTATAACTTTCTTTACGGGCGTACTCGCTCTTAAACACATTAAATTTTCTTTAAAACATCCATATCCGACTAATGTTGAGGTTGCTTTTTCGAATGGCGATGATGTTTTTTAAATACTGAAAAGAAAACTATTTTTTAGGTACAATATTCTTCAGGCTGTCATTTTTACATACCAGTTTCTCCCCTATGTATTGTATTTTGTATAACAAAATATTTCACATGTACCGTTCTCCATATTGGATCCCCCATTTTTAATGTTATAAAATCGATTTTGGATAATTATATTCAGGTATGCCCAAAAATAAATAAAATGGGCATATATAGATTACACTATTGAATGGACCTTTACTTATTGTAGTAAGTATAAACCGCAAATAATAATCTTGAAAATCTGCAACAACACCTAATATTATTACCAGAAATGTCAATAAACTATAATTAATATTAAATAAAGTATTGTATACCTATGTACTTTATAGAAACCTCTAAACCACAAAATTTCCCATTTTGGAAAAATTGGAGCACCGGATCCTTAAAAAATTCAAATCGACAAAAATTAAAATATGCGGAGGTATATTTTTGAAATCAAACCATCGGGAACATATTTTTGATAGGATAGAAGGTGGACAGAAACCGATATCATAGGAAAAAATTGTATTCTAACAAAACTTATACCTAAAAAATCGCATTTTTTTCAGTATTTCTGAAAAAAAAATGTGTCAAACGTCATTTTTCGAAAGTTTGACCAGCACTATTCGAAAGAGCACCCAATTACACACAATTGAATTTTTTTTATAAATAAAACGATACTCATCAAAGCATATAACTAAATTAAAAAAAGTTGTTCCATTTCCAAAAATATTGTAACATAAATACAGTAAATTTACTAATAATTAACTAAGTGAAAATAATATTACCTACGCATCAGCCTTCATTTACAAAACACTAATTTTTTCTACGGACGGTTTAAGTATCAGAAGATAATTGAAAAAATCATATTTAATAATAAAAACAAATAAACAAGTTTATAACATACTATACATAGCCACGTAAAGATGTAAAAAACTATTCAGCTAGTAATTGTTTTAAAAACTGTACATCGCGGACAGAAAAATTTACATTGCATATACAATACAGTCACATTATCTTTTATTTACGAAGTTTTATCGCATAAAGTCTGCACAATTTTCTCTTTTCGTGAAGATATTTAATTAGAAGTTCGATAATTACTCTATCACGACACACGCGTATTCTGGAATGCATTATGAACACGTGAAACAAATATATAAAGCATAAAGTTATATTTCATCTACAATAGAAAAAATGGTTATAAAAAGTTGATTAAAAATTGTGTTTTCCATGTGCGAATAAATTCCATGCATATATATATATTAATAACTTATAACGTGTAGAATTATTAATCAAATATTAATCTACAATTAAACTCTATCATTAATTTTATACAATGTATTTATTAATTTAATTAATTTTCCGTTAAATATCGGCACTTTAAGGTATTGAAGGTATACATGCAAAGAGAACTAAACAAGTCAGAAATTATATCCCCGAACATTTTCAAACATAAGCAGGAAATAAGACAACAAACCGGAAATCGTAAATATAAACATGAAATTAAATGTTAAGGACACCAGTACCTTCCAGTACAGGATAAAAAGAAATTGGTGAAAATGATGATAAATGTACAATAAAATTATATCGTGCTCTACTACTATCTGTGAAAACAAATAATATTTTTTATTTGCTAAAATAGTGTTCTTATACACAAATACTATTTCACATAATATTATTGATTCAAAAACGAATTCGAAATTTACAAGTGAGAACTAAAGAGTTTTATAAGAAAATATTTACTACATAAAAAGTGATCTGGGGTCTCCGTCCTTGAGGTCTCACGGGAAGGTTATTTCAAGGTCAAAAAAATTTTACCAAGGGATTAATTATTCAGCAATCAATCATTAATTACGCACCAATCGGAGGTATTTAGAGATGTCGGTTTTTTGAATTTATGTTTTTTCCAATGTCTGGTTTTTTAATGTCGGGGTTTTGAGGTGAACCCGAATAATTAATAAGTGGACCACGCAGCTAATCATATGTTCAATAGAGAAAAATTATTTTAGCTTTGAACTAAATGTAATAGATAATCTTTAAAATGAGACAGCATTTTACTACGCAAAAACACATATACTAAAAATAATAATTTCGACTTTATTGATTTTCGTATATAACGTACAAAACATCGATATAAATAATAAATATTAATTTGTATTGTAAAATTAAGCCGATATTTAGAAAAACACATACTGTTCTGAAAAATTATTAAGGAAGTGTTAATTATTACATGATAAATGTTAATCAAATTCAAGAGAGTTCACAGACGTTCAATGATCATGGATGATATCAATTGATACAATGTTAAGAATAATTGTGAAATGACATTGATAAAATCTGCAATGATAACAACATCCGGCATTTTTGCTGTTTTTTACATCGATTAATATCTGTCTTAAATATCCATGGTCATCCCATTCATCATCGGCTATTGTTTTTTATCACTGCACTCTTACATTCGTTACGATTTATCAAATGTTACTAATCTATTGATTTAACTTTTATTTATAAATACAAATAATTAGTAATATTTAAATTGAAAAGTTTAAAAAATAACGATTTGTTGTATTTTATACTTTACAGCTTTTACAATAACATTCAGTTAGATCATTTTTTTATAACAAGAATTCGTGCAGGATTTTACATGAATTTTACATAAACTCTTTTACTTCGTAAAATCAAAACTTGAATAAATAATAATATAAATATTTTATTGTTTTATCTACAGATTATTGAGTACACGAACGACTTCTTTTAAGATTACAAATCTTTGATGATTTGAATCGCTAAATATAACATGGATTAACTGTGAAGTTAACTGGAATTTTATTAAAGTATTTTAGTAAAGATTGCTGGTTTATATCAGACCGTTTGTTATTCTATCTCGTGATTAAAACCGTCATAAATCTTCTATTATTTATTTTTTATTATTACTTTAAATGTTTAAACCGCCTTTTTTTGAAAAGATTAATTACGACTGGCATCGCACAAATACAAATTCAGCAAGATTTCATTAATTTTTTAAACAGCGAAAATCCGTTATTAAACAAGAAAGAAAATATTCTAATTTTATTATAAAAATATATTTTATAGATTACAAACTCAAAATGTGTTTCTTCTCATTTGAAGTATCCGACATTCGTTTAGTTGATGAATACGTTAAAATCATCACCAAATAAAGCACGCCATGAAAATCCAAACTAATTATGCTTCATTATCGATGGGATTTTCCAATGATCGTGCACATGGGCAACGCGACACTTTGGGAACGAATAAAATATTCATGGTTCAATGATTGATGATTTTCCCATGCGCACGTGTCTACTGTCCAGCGATCTTGAATTTTAATTTCGCTGCATGCACGAATACTGCCGTATACATAATTCGGCGGTCAGTGAACCCTTTTTTTGTAATAAATATTTTCAATAAATTTCTGTTGATTCCGCACTTTTTTCAGAACAGTAGCAGGAAGTCCATATAAAACATCAATGACCTTTTTTTAGTAGTTCCAGATTATTTTTGGTATGCCTTTCATATATTATTTTTTTAATGACTATAATCGCGCACCATTTTTTGTTGAAATGCTGCAGTTAAAAAAGTCGAACGCAACAATCATCGGATGAATTTAAATCGTAAATACGAGCCTCCACGGCGAGCGGCGCTTACAAATCGTCAATTATTCATGAGATCACGTCAGTATAAACTCGACTTGCATTTCGATCCAAACTTTCCAAAAAAGACCGCGTACCTGTGGGTCTACCGATTTATTAATAGCTTCCTGATGTCTCTCTCTTCGTAGCTTCGTTTGGCTGGCACTTTCCGTTTCGATCGCGGGTGAAATCGGAAAAATGCCAATTGGGAAATTATTGGCTGTCACGATCGCGCGAACTAAGTTGCAAGCGGTACAGGCCGCGCGAGAAACCGAAATGGCACCTGAGGCAATGAGACAATTACAAAATCTGATGAGGAGAGCACATTTCGTATGATTGCGGCCAAAGCCGAACGGTGGCTTAAGTGACTCTCGCGAAAAGGCATTGCCATTTTCCGGAATGCTGACATCGATTGTTACGTGCGATTATTGTATAAATAAACTGGCTACATTATTATGCGGAACCTGGCAGATAAAACAAGGAACATTTATTCATCAGACGTGAACAACTTCATAACAAGACATCGCGAATTTTCTGAATAATTGTAAACTTAGAGGTTATATTTTGTTCTTATAACAACTGTAATCATGAGAAAGCTTGTTTTATGCGATGATTTGGTAATGAAAATATCTTATTTATATTACGTTACCGTAAGTTATTAAGTCATTTTCATAATAAATTCGTTTATCTGATATTAAGTTTTAAGACATTCAGATTCGTTTTTAGGAAGGTGGTAACTTGGTCATAATGTGGCCGAAATAGTATTGAAATATTACTAAAATGGATATATTATTGTATAAGCATTGTAGGCGATTAAAAATAGAGAGAAATATTTAAAATTAAATTAGAAATTAGTTTTAACGACTATTTTTTATTTTATCGAACTTTTACTATTATAAGTCTGTTTTACTCCGTCCAGTTAGTATATTTTCCTAACCTCAAAAACAAGACCGATTTTATATGACAGACAGTATTTTGTAAATTTTGCAGAACTTACATAAATATAAGTATCTAAAGGTTGAGGTGGCTGATTACGTTTCCATATTCCAAAATCGCGGATCAGTATGCTGGTTAAATTTAGAAAAAATAATTGATTGTCCTGCTGATTTACAAGGATGACAATTACAAATTTGAACTCAGATTTTGTTAATCAATATCCGATGAAAATTAAGGTGCCCTTTATTCTGCAATGCCAACATGTTGCTCTTCAACATACTTTAATATCTCTTATGATTCGTAACATTAAATACTTTTTTAACAACCTACCACCATATTGGCTCAGCCATTTTGGATTTTAATGATCGTCTAACACGTAAAATCTATATGTTTGAAGTTAGGATAAACTCCTGATGTGATGGAGCAAAAACCGGATTCGTCTTCAGCGACCAAAACGTAATAAAGTACACTGTGCAAAAGAAAAATATAAAAAATGTACAAAAGAATATCAAGCAAACAAATTGGAGTGCAATCCATTAACAATAAGTCTCAAGACGACAGGCATGTGAGTGGAAACAAGTATAAATATATTTACGTATATTTGAAATGCCACCTTTTTTTCTCTTGATTTTCTTTTCTAATATATTTTATTTTGCAAATCTTTCGCCATTTCGCTTTACATGATTAATACAAAAATAAACATCAAATTAAAAACCGTCATTAATTTCGAACAGTCCATATAACTAATAGGAAAATTATTAGGTTCTTCGAAAACTATATTCATAATTCAATAGTTGATATAAAATTAAAAATTATACCTCTAATTTAATTTGGACGATGCAGATGAATAAAATAATGAAATATAGAAATTTTTATTTCAACGTATTAACGACATAAATTGCTTTTTTTGCTTCAGTTTTATTCGAGTATTTCATATCAAAGTCAGAGTTGAATGAATTTGAAAGGTAAATTTATATTATTTTCGCGCTCGCTCTTCAAGATTCCGTGGTAAAAATTGAGTTTCAGAAATAAAGAATTGCAATGTGGCCCCACATTAAAAAAAAAATGCCAAAAAATTGGGAAATATTTTTTTTTAGTTGTTTTTGAACTAATAAATTATTAAGATTCTGTATAAACTATAGACAACGGTCGATAAAATATTTAAATTTTAAAAAGCAATTTTATTTTTGTACTAAACATCATTGTAACGACCTCAAAATGACGTCCTCAATGAAAATTTGATCAAATGAAAGCTTTCTAGAAGTAAACTTCACTGAATTTTACGACTTCACGCATTCAAAATCTGTGCATAAAATATCGTATACAACTCGTATAGTGCGTACTTGTTGCACAATATACTATTATAAAGTTGGACGATTTTATGAAATTTTGGTTCAAACCCGAAATCATTTCTATATCATGTTCCATTTAGAAAATATTTATACGAAATTGACTACGACAATCAAAAAAGTGTCCCCAAGAATTACAAACTAGGACACATTCAATTACACATAATAACCACTGTTAATCCATTTTTTTACAAAATTGAGGATACATCGAGTCCCTTTTTGGATAATAATTCGCAATAAGAACAGAGAAGCAAGGGACATATAGAATTGCTCTGGAAAATCAGAAAGTATATTTGAGCGTGAATAACTTATTCATGCGCCTTATTTTTTGAGTAACTCTACATCTTCCAGTAAAAATTGTCTATAAACCACAAATTTAAAACAAGAATCATAGCGAATTTTCTGAAAATCGATTTTAAACTCCTGGAGAAGAATTATAAAAAGAAATTGTAATTCCGAGATAGATTTTTACATTACCAACCAAAACAAATATTTTTACTACTCGGTAAAAATCAAAACAATCAAAGAAATTAACAAAATAACTAAGCAAAATTTTTACTGATTTGGATCACTTTTTCGTTTGTGTACTGAAATTTCTAACTTCTTAGAAAAGTGTCCCCACTAGGTAACTCACCGTTTAGTTAAATTTGTACTAAATATTTTTATCATTGTGCAATAATGTAAAAATATTGGATCACCTAAATATTATCCTAATAAGTTCTCATACCAGTTATTGTTCATGTACGACAATTGTATTATAATTGACGTATTATTAGCACGTCTTACTTTACGATTAGATAGTTAACAACCACCGACGTCACAGTAGCAGATTTGAGTACATTCTTCGAAGGGAAATAATTTTTTAATAAGCCACTTTTCTTTATGGTCATTTTATATATTTAACATCTTTGAGCGTATATTTTTGAGAACTTGCACAGACCGTTACATACATACTGTGGTCCCTAGCTATCTATTGTATAATTGTATTCAGACAGATTATTTTTCTGAAAATGTTTATTAACTTTCTGGAATATTCGTACACGAAATTTTAATATTAATGAGGTTGATAATTAGGATTGAATGAAAACAATTATGAAATTTGTAAGTATGTGATACAAAATCCTTTTTAATTCGGAATGAATGCAAAATAATTCAATGTTATTTGATTCAACATTTTACTTTCAATACCCAAAGGTACAACGAAATACAACACTCTTTTAATGGCATAAACAAATTTGTAGTCCAACATATTATTTGTTAACATAATGACAGTACGATTGTTTCAAAAAGTACACAAAATTATTTATTTAGATATGCATAAAAATGAAAAATACCACAACTTAAAATACAAACATAATCCAAAAACTCTATATTGCCATTTTAATATACTGAAATAATATAATTACACGAGATTCAACAAAAGCAGTATAACAATTGTTTAGTGACCGTGACTAGAGAAAGTTACTTTCATATCCATATTTTCAAATAACTATTCCTTCAAAATTTACCAAGGAATTTAAAAAATACGAAATTACTTGACACAATTTGTTTTTCTATCAAAATAGATAAAATTCGGTATTCAAATCACTATTGATTATACCCATGCAATAAAATATTCGTATGAATCGAAGAAGCTTCTCCGTAAGTTTGACCAAACATTGAAATAAGGTATTGGACATGATCATTTAGATCGAATATAATTAAAAAAAGCTATTCCAGAGATTAGTCCTCGAAAGATAAATGTATAAATCCGAAAAATCCGTAAAAGTGACTAACTTGTACACAGATTTGAATTATACATTAGTCCCAGAGTCGTTTGCCGAGAGTATCGTCTTGATAGCTGTATTATCAGATGTTAATGTACCATCGCCTACTTTACAACATTTTAAAGAGACTGCTTTGGAACTAATTTTATACTGAGTTTTACGAATATAAAAATATTCATGTTTCATTTAAAAAATGTATAATAAAATCATCCATATATTTGTAAAAAATAAATATTTTTTCGACTTCATATTACTTTTAAAATAAATAAATAATTAAAAAATAGAAAAATGTTATTAATTCAATTTACTGACAGAAAATCCATAAACAAATTTAATGTTTAGAAAATTGTTATACTTATACATTTTTTTCGTGTTAAGGGTTCCAATAAGTAAGAAAAGTAAACCCTAGCAACTACGTCATGGATAATGTTACCCCCTGCCGAACACACCACCGCTGGGAGAAAGGCAAAAAACCAGAAAATCCCCTTTGAATCTTTTTTGTTAAATTTAATGTATTCTTGAGTTTATGAAAGGTCATTCAACTACAACTTAATTTTTTATTCTGTAGTATAAAGTACGATTATGATTTATTATATGCTTCGTGATGACTAAAATCGGTTTTTTACGAAGAAAATAACACCAATCTCTAATTGGCCTTCTCTGAGCCATCGTACAATTTAATCGTCGAAAATTTGACATTTTTATGTTGGAGGTTACAAGTTCTCCAATTTACACTCAGCTGTAATAATATTATTATTACATTTAAAAAAAATAATTGTCTTAAAATAGGTGAACTAGTAACGAAAACATATGATTAAATTCAGATAAATGCTTTTCAGAACTAAATTAATAGGTTACAAGCAAATATGCTTTTTAAATTTTTCAAAAATTTCCATTCTTTGATTACTGAAAGAAGCTATGAAAAATCGTCGAGATTGAGATAATAGTCTCTGTTTTACTTGCTCCTCGTCTCATAAGAAGTGGACTTGAAACGGACGAGCATTTCATGTCTCAATTATATGCACGGTTAAGGTTAAACAAACGAATTTTAAAAGAGTGCTTTTTATCATTTCAGTTTTTGTTAACCCAAAAAAGTTTACATTGCAAATGTTTATATTGTATATCGTATTAAAAGTACCTCTTAATATATAAGAGACAAAATATATACGACAACTACTTAGAATATAAGAAAAAATAATAACAATAATTCATTTTTTCATATAATAAGTAAAAATAATATATTTGTATTATTTTTTAGTATTCCGACATTAAAAATGTTTAGTATAAAAATAATTATACATCTTATGTGATATTTAATTATGTTATTGTCAGCTTAAGTAACATCAATTTAAAATTTAAATTGTTTATTTGCATGTGAAAACAAAATAAATAAATTTTCTAATGTTAACAAAAATTGTGTTACTTAATTAGGTATAAGTTCAAAGCTACAAATAAAGGAGTGAAATAATGTCAGCCACTAATTAAATTAGTAATAATTTTTACTAATAACGGCTAAAAAACTACTAATTTTCATTTACTAATTTACATTTTTTTAAACTATTAATTTGAGTAAAAATCTATTAAAACTATAATAGATGGTACGGGTTAATCAAATTTTCGTTTTTCTAGATATTATTATTTATCTTCAAAATAATTGTTACGATAAATCTCATTTATTATTAACAATTGTATCGATTGTATAAAATGCATACCCTTGCTCTACATTAATTTTTTACTGAAAAATTAACATTTTAGTGCCGTAATATAATTTGGAAAATTACAGGAACATTGAAATGATTAATTTCTTATTTTTTAACAGCAAAATTACTTCATACATTTTGTTTGCAACAGACTATATTTTCACTAATTTTTCAAACTTATATAAACTTTTAATAATAATTTTAATAAATTAATTTTATTGGCGTATTAGTTTTGGATTAAAATGTATCACGTAAAAATTTGAATAAAAATATGTATAATTGTAACAAAATTATATGTCGATGCTTAGAAACGAACCGTGGCAGCAATGCAAGATCCATAATGCGCTGACGTGATACCCGAGTGATTTTTTTTCTCACACAGACAAGACTCGAACACGTCAGTCAGCATTTCACTTTTCAGGTCGGTCAAAAAAGTCCCACTCTTATTTAATTCTTAAGTATATATTTGTATTACGTGTCATCGTCATATTACTTTTTACAATAAAATAACGTTACGACGTCTTTCAATACAAATTAAAAAATTGTATGCTCAATGTATGTTATAATATCCAGAACTTAAATGAATCATTATAATGTTTAAATAAAATAGTAGATTAAATTATTAATTTATTTACATTATTGAAGATTCTGCATCTGATTTTTAGAATTTAACCATAACATTACTTTTTCAAAATAATAAGAAATTGGTAAGCCATTTCTCAAAATGATCAAAATGCAGCATTTGTTCATTAAAAAAAAGTGATTTATTAATAAACAATTTTATAAAAATTCATTTCCATTATTTGTAATTTACACATATCTATCTTTTATATATTTTGTGTCTGGTTTCAATTATTTAACACATTAACTTTTATTCCACTAACCGTAAAATTATTTAAATGACAAATGTCACACTGGGCGAAAATTCATCCAAAAAACAGAAAAATGTCTTAAGAATTGTTTAATCATGTCACGAAACTAAAAATTTCGTTGTTTAATTATTGGTTTATTTCGTGTAATTAACATATTAATATTTTGCATATTTAAACCAGTCCCGGACTTTCCTAAGACAACAGTTAGAAAAGAAGTATTAAACTGATATTAAACGCCCCCAAACTAAAATAACAAAGCTTCACGTTGCGTTACGGTTACTAGACGTGACATAATTCAATACATTTTCCAGGAAAATCATCTACATCGAACACTTCAACACTAACGTATGTATCCAAAAAAATGTAGTAACATTCACTTTTGAACTCACTTTCTACTTTTAATAAATATACGATGGTCCTAAGTACCGTTCGGTGCCACAAGATCCTGCTCCCTTCGCACTGGTCATAGGTTTGATCAAATCCCAAGAAAAATTTTTAAATGACACTCGATAAAATTTTTTTTTTAATTTAGAAATTCGTAATAACTTTTTCGATTGTAAATTGTTTAAAAATTATAAAATTCATTTATATGAAACATCATTCAAAAATATTGAGTGACGTAAAAACTCACGTTGATCCGAGGCGGTCCCCCCAGCGCAAGGTGTCGAGAGACTGGAGAAAATCGGGCCCCAATTTTCGAGGAGCACCTGACTGGTCTACAGATAGAACCATACTAAAGGGAACATCCGGGGGAGACAAATCTATAAACATATTTTCACTTCCAAACAACAGTGAGGTCCATCCTCGTATTTTTTGACACTTATACAGGCGCGCCGGATGGTACGCCTATCTAATATATTTCTGATCGTCGAGCAGTGTCAAGAAGAAGAAAAAAATCAAATAACAGTAGACATTTTTTTCGTGCAATCATAATCTGCAAATTCTTCGTTCGAAACACAAGATTTGCTTCTCTGACGTCTTTGAATTTTTTAGTCATTTACTTTCCCTGCTGCGATAAAATGCCAGATTTATTCTCGGATATCGTCAATTTTTACTTACATATAAGCACGTTCGCCAATACATCGTCACTTCTTTTAAAATAATTCACAGCAACAAATTTTATAGATATGCATACTACTTGTCGGCAAATGCTTTGGGGGAAATATATACTTTTTTAACTTCTTTTCTACCCCCTATTCGTGAAAAATGGATCGGGTTCTTTGAGAATTCATTGGCCTTTATGTGTTCGTTAAAGCTCAGCAGAAATATCCAAAATCTTAAGTTTCAGGTTAAAATTACTATCTCCACAAGTAATATAATAAGTAACATGTATGAAACAATTAAAAACTAATTTAAAAGATGAAGAAAGTGGATAACGTTCAATTCTTAATTATTAATCACTATTAAAAATTTAGAAAATATCATGAACAAATAAAAAATAAACATTACTAGTGTAATCAGAAATTTAAAATATATATGGATTTAATGATGGAAAGAAATCTATAATACAATATCGACTTATAATTCATTTGTAATATCGGATTTTCCGATTGTGTCACATATTTTCACTGAATAACGTTTTTTACATGTATATCGTAATATAAAGGACGTACATTTAATAGCATATGCTCATTCCATTTCGAAATTATATAAATGTCAATTCAAGACTATCACGTTGTGACCATTTAAACATTGCATTAAGATCATGTTCATTTAACAACATATCAACATTTTTATCCCAAACAAATATAGTTTCAATTAACTAATTCGATAGTCTGCATCGAGTTCTATGTTCAATTTTTGTAATTAAATAAAGCAAATACGTTCACCAAAGACAATAGCCATCAATATCAACTAATGTATTACAAATTGATAAAATACACCAGTTATAACTACTCATATTCAAGGATGTAGAGCGTAACAATTACATCAGTATGAATCAGTGCCCAATCGAATGTGTGTAATGTTTGGGGAAGGTCATAAATGTACGTATTTTGTAAGAAATTTCGACGTATCGATCGATTTGCTCACATCACTATAAAAAATACAAAATTCAATTATTTTCTTGTCCTTCGGTAACTTTACTCTTGAAAGAATATGTTAGTAAATGAATTTATACTATTATGTCCATCGTCAAAATCGGTAGGCGCTAGAAAAAAACAGTTTCATATATATTACACTAATATTTTTATTTGAATTTAGGTTATAATGCATTGACAATCAAATGTAATTTTTAGTCCTGCTGAAGTCTTGAGTTTGCATTAAAGAAGCTTTTAAACGCGACAAGTTAACAAAACTAGCTCAGCTACGTGGTTTTTCTTAAAAAGTTTATTTTATTTAAATGAAGTAATGAAACACAATAATTAGGAGGGCATAAAACCTACAAAAATTAAAAATGATTGAAAGGTAGAGCTACATACCCCAACATCATAGAATTAAAATCATTTCTATTTTTTGTAGGTTTTAAGACTTCCTAATTATTTTATTTATTCCTCCATTTCATTATACCTACATTACACATATTTTTTATTAATTTATTTTATTTATTTTTAAATCATCTTATAGCATATTCATTCCACGTTACTGCACAGAGAGAAAAACATAACTATTTTATAAAAATACAGCACGTGATTATAAAAAATAGTTGCATTAACTGCTTTTGTAGTAAACAAGATAATCTTGTTCCCTTTAACTAGTTCTCGAGACTTACATAACAAGAACAGTGCATAACCACAAATGTAACACAGTGATACAATCAAATGAACTCCTAGAATACATCTAGATACTAATAAATAAACTAAGTAAAATTGATTAAACAAAAAAAAATGTTTTCATAGTAGAAATAGTTATTGTACGGTACATTTTTCAATATTCTGAATTATAAAAGTGACACGCAGTCAACCAGAAGTTTTCAAGTTCTTAAATCTACTTTAATGATATGTTACATCCATTAATACATTTTTTTCATGGTCCCATTAACTATTTTCAATCTTTGTCCACAAAAGAAAAATGACCCCAGTGCTCTGTAACTCAAATTATTATTACATTTTTCCTTTTAAATTTTCTATTAAAAATAAAAAAATTGTAAATTGATACACGCATTTTATGATGCATTTCTTATTTCAATGATTGTATGCATCAAAGACAATTTCATAGTTTAGTTCAAATATTATCGACGTCACCTAAATATTCTGATTTTCCTAAAAGCGCATGGAGTTTTAATTAAATACTCACAAAATTTCATATTAGAATTTCGAAGAGTAATATTAACTAGAAAATATATCCTGATATTGTTAGTTTTTCAATTTATTCCGAAAATTCCAGAACATTCAGATCAAACATTTCATACGTTCTTCCATTATTAATTACTTTAAAAATTAAACTATTCAAAATAATCCATAAATGATTCTCTTCCAAATAATTGTCTGATATTGATGACTTATGTACGATTGATTCGAGAATTGTATTTTGTAGGTGTTGACATAAATATAAGTTACGATCATATTTATCGCAATATTAATTAAGATAGTACGTACTCAAAGTATCATATGTTTATTTTTTTAAGAAAAATGCTCTCTACAACTTCATAGACTAGTACTTTTAAATCATTTAGAATACCATCAAGTATATCCATTTATTTTAAATAAATTATACAATTTATTACAATTTAAACCATTCATTTCAAAAATTATAAACAGAAATGCTTAACATTTCATATCTGGAATATGCACTGAAATGTGTCAATGAAAAAAATGTGTCGTCGCAATTCAACATTTTTAATTTTTATGGAAGTAAACTAATATACCAACAATTCATTTATTTACAAAAAGTTTTTGAATCAAGCATGCGGAAGAAGTTTATTCTCCTAACTAAAAGAGGACAATTTATATTAACAAAAAACTAAATGAAATGAACTACGGAATAAGCTGAGGTAACTAAGTCAATATTTTCTTTTATATAAAAATGACAAATTACTAAATCGTAAACAAAAATGGGTTAATCATTCGATTAATGATAAATTTTGCACATAAAATGAGAAAACCTTCTATATCATTAGTTCCATTTACTATTTTTTATTTATAGATTTGTAGATCCAACACCTCGATTAGTACAAAATAGTTTCACTATTTGTTAGTGAAAACCCAGTTTTCATTTTATATTATTATTTGTTTACTTATTCCTTAGTCCTAGTTTTAGAGAATATAACAAAATACATGTTTGTAACAGTACATGTATAAACATACTCAAATAATTGAGTATATTATTATTATTTGATATTGATGACATAATTAAACATCATTTAAAACAAAACACGAATAATTGAAAAGTAATGCATTTTTCGCGGTTAAGTTCAGTGATGGACTTTCAGTGTGCTGCTGATTACGAGCACCTTGAATTTCTTAAATTTAAAAAAGACTTTAAGGTTGCAATTGACATTCGTGCGTATTTTTCAGAACATATGAAGATAATCACTGATAGAGTTTTCGGTGAACTTGGGTTTATCTTACTTTTTTAGTTTATCTTAACTTACGCCTCCTCTGTTTGGTCTCTGCATAATAAATCTGGTACCATTATTTTAGAATCGGTTTATAGGACACCTTTATAATAGGCCATCCTCTCCATCGCATTTCACGCAATTTTCATAGATTTCAACGCACTTTCAGACATGAACTACTCACACACTACACAAATTCGTAGATATCACGAATAGTCAATTTTACAGAGTTATATCAAGTGGCCTGAAATCTCTGTTTCGTATTCGTGATCCTAAGATCTTCTCGTCCTTTATTTGAGGACCTACTGGAAATTCCCAAATCGGTATATGTTGTTGAGGTCACTGCTGCGTATCTTAATTTTACAAAAGGAATATGATTAAAATCATATGTGAGCCATGGATGTACGTGGACGAATACAGAACTTTTTTTACATTTTTTAAATTTACTTCATTTAACTTTTAAAAATTTGTATTGAGCGACTGTAGAAACCTGCGGAAATTTATTGTTATGTACATGGAACGTTTCTCGATGGGGTCCGTTGAAAAATATAATTTTCACTATTAAACCGCCATTTTGAATCTGCCATTTTGAAGTTTGCAATTCTGATATGAGATTCGTATTCAATAAATTAAAAATCAACATGTGCCATCGCAATTTTTCTTTGTCGGCATTTCTAATGTTTCGCGGATTCGATCCTCCAGATTTTTCATAGTCGTGATTTCTAATCTCAGGTTTTTGAACTACTACAAAAATGATAAGCAAATTGAGGAATTAATAACCCGAATGTAGTTATAAAGACTTTTTAAAGGTGTCGGTTTTCCTTTTGACTTTCTCGAAAGTAACAACTGCAAAATATGAAACTATTTTTCACTATATGAAAGAGATGGTTTTGAAACCATTCATATATGAATCTTCAAAAGAATTGCAAGTTTCTTCGGTGCGAGGGATCAATAAGTAAATAAAACAATTTAATTAAAGAAAAAGTTTCGCCGACATGGTGTGTGACTTGAGAAAGGACTCGTAAATTGGACTCGGGTTATGTCGCGATAGCTAATTCATCTAGTGCTGTGGCCTTTAATTTTTGTCGGCCGTGTGCGAACACAAGGAGTCGGTTAACGCACTTTTACTTTGCGGATGCCTAATTGATGCATTGATGCCGAGCATCAATAATTTTTAATGATTTGATTAATGAGTCATGATAATGTAGAACTGGAGGTATCGAAATTAGATTCAAATTCAGCAACCTTGAAAATCCCTAAATACTGAGTTTTGTAAATTTGATTGCCATTTTGTAAATTTCGTCTAGCCCATTAGATCTCCCATTTTTAATTTTTAAAAACCGAAAACGGATTCATATTCAGTGACCTTCAGTAATTTTCAATAACACTGTGAAGACTTCTAATACTGTATCGTCGTTGCTAGCAGTTTTTGACCTCCCAGACCGGGGTTCATCTTCAACAGAACCTGTTCTTTCAAATCGCGAAACTGTGCGATAAATGGCAGACATAGAAATCGGATATCGTAAAGTCGAATTTGGTCACCATATCTGGGTATTCTAAGGATTGTAATTCCCTCGGTAGTACTTAGTGACATGTTTTAAAAAATGCAAAATTGTTATAAATTGACTTTTGAATAGTTGAGTAATATCATGATTCTATACAGCATATGTATTCTTATTAGAGATACAGTTTTAGGGCAAAAATCTGTCCTTTTGTCTTACGTAAGTTTTTTAACAAGTTTTTTATAATACTATTCCTCTTACGGTTTATATTCGTTATGTTCTTCTTTGTAGGGAGCACGTAACAGAAAATGCTATCCAGAATTTTTTAATAATTTTACGAAATTTGTTATGTACAACTGTCAACAGTTGTACGTAATTTTTAATTATTTTTTTTTCTACAACCTTTTATAATTTTTATTGTTGATTTTATTAAACTGAAGAAGTTACGCACCATGTCTTTGAAACGTTTTTTTTATTAAATTATTTTTATTTATATTATGGGCCGTCACGCCGAAGGACCTCTTGAAATTTTTGTTTAAAATTGACATTTAATAAACACCCTATATCATATGCAATTATGAACAAAACCATACGCTACTTTGACCTACAGTTAATGAAACGTTAACCCTTTAGTCACAGACGTCCACTAGTGTACCACCTTTTTCCACATTATTCTCTATGTTTTTCGAATGTAAAATGAAAGGATTTAACAAATATTTTACCTCGCTATCCTTCTAATATATTTATAAGCACCAACACATACCAAATTTTCATATCTGATTAAAAATTTGATCTTAGTAACAAATATACATTAATCGACTGCATTTTTTTAATCTACATTTGAAACTAAGCTTATAGAGGATTTTGAGGTCACTAAATATGAATACAATTTCGGTTTTTAAAAATTAAAAATGACAGATCCAATGTGGCCAAATAAAGAAAATGGCAATCAAATTTAAAAACTCGGTATTTTGGGATTTTCAAGGTCACTAAATTCAAATGGAATGTCGACTGAATTTTTGAAAACGCAATTCGCGTTATAATAAAATCATTTCTTAATGACAAATTTCCAGGTAAGCATAGTTATTTGTTAAATTATTGTTTTTTTATAATCATAATTTCAAAAACATCAATGCTTAAAATAAATGAAAAAATTATTATTATTCATAAATTTTAAGAGAGTATTCCCGAAATATAACCTCCAGTTCTATATTAGCATGATTCATTAATCAAATCATTAACAATTATTGATCCTCAACATTAATGCATCAATTAAACATCCACCGAAGTACGGTGCATTAACCGGCTCTTTAATGAGTTCGCACACGTGCGACAAAAATTAGAGGCCATGGCACTAGATGAATTTGCGATCTCGACATAACGCGAGTAGAATTTACGAGTCCTTTCTCTTTCGATTGATGCCTCGTTGAGTTCTTACGTCGATCTCCTGCTGAGTCGCCAAAACAGTCGGTCGTTCGCCGGCATGCAAGACGCATGCACATGCACTAATCGTTCCGACTATGCTTTTGCCAACTTTCGTAAAATAATTTTTATTCCCGCGTAATCGAGCCAAAATCGGTTTAAACTCGAAAAATTGCAACAGTTTCTAAAAATGTGGAGCAGTGTTCGCCCAAATTCTGTTCCGGTTCTCACTCTTTATTGCCAAAATTTTTGCGTTACGTGAGTGTCGGGTGTTTTGCCAAAGTCCAATAAAAGTTTCGACAAATATTTTTTTCAAACACTGATTACAGAAAAATTTGAAATCCGAAGCTAGAATCAAGTAATTTCACCTGTTTAAGCCCGAAGATTATACAATGGCTCGAAATTGAATAATAGATTACGTGAAACTCGGTCACACACTAGAATCTTCGAATTCCAGACATGTCCCCGCTGTTAGTGTGGGTTCTAGTGTCCGGACAAATCGCCGTTTCCCTTGGCGGTATCGAAAACGACGACTTTTTCGACCTGGATTCAGGCGTCCCGCCGATAGTTGCGACGAAACCAGAAATACCTGTTAACGGGTCGAAAATTGGGACGTTCCACCTTAGTAGGGGTCCAAGGCTTAAGGAAGACCTACCCTTCGTTGCACGAGACGTGGAGTTTTTGTCGGTTGCCATCGAGGGCGTGAAAGGTCGCGCGTGCAGGGAGCAATGCAGGTCTATCCTGAAAGGCCTCCAAAATTTGACCACGTGGGCGGTGAAATTTTACGACGCCACCAGCAAATCGCCCGAAGGGGTTCTGTCCGGGTCCCGATTTCAACTGGGAAACTTCGACGAATGCCTGGAAATCGGCCTAGAAGGCGATGGTGCTCCCCCAGGAATCAGAGGGCTATACTGCCTCGGTGACGTCAAAATCGAGCCGCAGTCCCCGGGTAATGCCATTTCCATTTGGAAGAAATTTGGGAAACCGAGCGAGAGATATGCTGAAGTGATCGATTATATTCACTGGGGAATCTGCATCCCCGCGGCATGTTCGCCAAGAGATGCAGAACTTCTCATCGAGAAGATTTTCACCGATGCACTTCCGCAGGCGAATCTTAAAGTATCTGTCGACGTTTCGGGAAAATCATGCTACAAGGAACATCCTCTCAGAGTTCGTCTACTTGATATACTCTACTTGTGAGTTCACTCCAACGTGATCGTCCTTATTCCTTTATTCCATCTTTCAGCACTTTTATTGATATTTATATTGAACCAAATTTCTTATTTCAGTAAATATTTATTTATAGTAAGGAAATTCTTTATGAGATTATGATAGAGACTTTATGAAAGAGAAACATTTGAGCAATAAAAGATAAACTTTTGTTGTAGCAATTATATTTTAATTGCTTCTTATTGCACCCAAATGTAGGTTTAATAAGCTTAGTAGGTATACTAAATAAAACTATTCGTAATTTTAAAGATTATTCCTCGTATCCTAATTTCAACCAATAGAATTGCATCATTGGACGACATTTTGTAAATTCAGAAAGAATAAAAATGGTTAACTATTTCTATAGTAAACAAGTTAATAATATTTTAAAAATGAATAAAAAATGTCCTACATATTGTTGCAAATTTTCAGATTTATTATAAAACTTTTAAAATAATTGGTACGTCCAGTGACTAGACGTGTCACTCTCGTTAACGATTTTTTCTAAATTTTTAAAATAAATTTAAAATCCATCGTGGTATGAAAAAAAAAACGTTTTTACTTCAACCCAGACGAAAGTATTGAATTTGGTCACGATAAAAAAACATTACCTCCCTTTTTACATCAAATGTCTAAGTTTCAGGACATAAAAAATTAAAAAATGCAATGAAAAAATTGTTGTCCGTGACCTTGTACGTACGTACCTACGTCCCATTTTTTTGTCTCCCAATATCTCTCAAAGGGTAAGACCGATTTTAAAGCTCAACCTGTTTTTCAGTTCGTCATAACCTAACTTAGGTCAGATTAGTTTTTAGAGTCGAGCCATAAACTAGAATATGAGGCAGTCGATGAAAAAATATGCTGAAAAATAGAAGCTATAAAAGATTATATTTTATAATGAGATCGTCTGTTCCAAGAAGACAAGTCTTTTAATTTAATTTGACAAAGCGATCCAGAAGAAATTCATCTTTTATTAATCATAAATGTTACGATGAAACAAAAAATGAGTAATAATAATAATATTCATTATGTTATATACCAATGCTCTGACATGTAGTGGGGATCGGAATTTGTAAATTATCATTTTCAGTTTTTTAGTATAGTTAATTAAATAGCCTACCAAACCCAATCAATGAATACACGAGCCAAAGGCCGCTTGGTCGACGCCGCTAGTTTAATTTTCAAATTATTTTCAATTAAAGATCGAAATCAAGACAAATCTGTTAGACAATAATATTGTACAATTCCCCGGTACTACAATATGCAGCATAGTACATAACCTGAAATATAATGCACTTAAACAATTAAATTAACCCGTTCAATATTTCGAAGTAGAAAAATAAACTTCATAAAATTAGTTAAACGAACTATAACCTCCAAAAGAATAGTAACCTCTTATTCTAGTTATATAGTTATTGTATAATATAATTTACTATTTTCTGATTTTTAAAACTAAGGTATAATCATCTACAACTTTTCATGCTGCTTTTCAGTGTAGTATTATGTTAACAACCGTTTCTATATTTTTGTCACGGTTCCATATTTATTCTTCTCTGCCTCTCTGTCTAGAGTACAGGAAATAGTAAACCACTCGATTTTGACAGGCTGATTTAAAAAAATGAGTCGAATTCTTAATTCCTTGACTACACGACTTCTGGCAGCAAATCGAATATAATAATAATCTTCCGAATACGACTCGAACTCCAAAATTAATGTAATAACCCCAAGGTTCCCGGCAATCGATACCTCTTACGAAGACTATGCCAGTCAGTTTTTCCTATTTAAAATAACATAAGTAAAGCGCCAAATGGTCTTCGTAAGAGGTGTTGAAATGAAGTCCTCAAATTTTCGTAAAAATCACTCGTAAATGCGGAAAATTAAGTAAACATTGTAAAAAATGTGAAAACAGTATTACTACATAAAATTTACTTAATTCTATCAGCATTATTCGTTTCTAAATATTTGTTAACAATGAAATTATTCCATCTGAAGCTAAATGAATTTATTCAACTGGTAATTATAAAAATTACCAAATATTCTTTACCTTAATAAATAACTTATTTCGTTATGATTAAACAAGACTTGCTTATTATTAACAAATTATTGTTTTTCAACTATATAAATGACATTTCGGTTACAGTTTCTTAAATTTCAATCAGATAAAGTTATTAACATTTATGTTACGAACAAAACTGATGTTTCTATATAGCGGTACTCGGAGTCGGGTTTTCTGCAGTTTTCTCCACGAAATTACACACCAGAATGGGGGTACTCCTCAAGAAAGCCCGCTGCAGACGCATGAAGGGTGCCTATAAATACTACATTGTTAAAAATTACATGAAATTGAATGTCAGATCAATGCCTACTAATGTATTAAATTTAATGAGTTTGTCACTTAAATGAGCCTTAATATGCCGGACCGTAAGTCCTAAAGTAATTTTACATTCTGTTTTTTCATAAGCAAATTAAATTTTGTGTATTCATTAAATTCAGTTCAAGAATGTACATTTCAAGTGTATGTACATGATTTGTAACGATCTTATGCTAATATTCAATTACACGCATAGGAAATTTCAAGACATAAAAAATATGCTTAGCAGATGTATGTAAATCGATTTAAAAATTCATCGTAATGTACAGTAACCGTAGTAAAAATTCAGTGCAATTATTGGCCAGTTCTTGGCTAATAAACATTTATACTGGCCATTTTTTGAACAAGAAAATGTGACCAGAAAAATGAGAAGTACTCAGAATATTTATCATGAAGAACCTCAATACTTTTCGTCTAGTTTCTAGCCGATTCTTTAGGTAATATTTTGTAGATGACTTTTTACTATGTCTGGATACTTTTTATACAGTTTCAGTGCAATTTTCATGCGTTCTATGTAGTTCTGGAGTAGATGATATTTAAGCGTACCTATTATTAGGAAAAAGATATTTCACATGATTTTTATATTCAATATGAGTACTTCGTGCATAAAATGTAATACAAGTATAATCTTCATCATCACTATTATGGTTATTATTGTGGTTAACGTTTTCATCAATTATTTCGTCAGAGTTTATATGCTCCACACAGACATAGGGTTTCTTCATAATTTTCCTGAAATGCATCATACAATTTAATCTGTTTATATGGTCTTCGCGACAGAAAACAACTAAAAAATAATTGTAAACGGACAGGAAGGAATGATCTGATCACTAAACTCACACAAGTGGACAGAAAAGCAGATCGGCGATCCGCAGTTTCCGAATATACGTTAGAAACTAATTATTGACTCCTAACTTAAATTTCAAGGTAAACAACATAGGTTAAGGATTGTAAACAGTTGTAAAATCATGGATTGTATTCAGATACCATTTTTAGATTGTGAACAGTTACTGCTTTGTTTCTGCAAAAAGTACTGAAGTATTTAACACGAATAACCTTGATGTCTAGTTCCTAGCCGACAATTTAGGTAATATTATCTAGATGTTATTTTTTTTTATAAACTAAAAGATGTCTGGACACTTTGTTCTAGTTTAGAGAAAACCCTTTTTGAGCATAAATGTTATTATGAAACAGATATTGCACATGATTTTGATATTCAACGCGAGTACTTAAGTTACATTTGACTACATTTAATTGTAAACGAACAAGAAGAGTGATCTGATCACCAAAATCATAATACAGTTTGAGCATTCCACAGGCGAATATTCGTCAGAAATTGATTATTGTTTTCTAATTTAATAGCAAGGTACAATTTTTCAAAAAATCGCTGACAATGAAAAGAATAACAACCATGAAATATAAACAACATACGTTAAGTATCGAGATTCTGTGGGAGACAGTAATATAAAATCTACCTTTTACTTATTTTTCACTTTGTTTGTTGTCTCCATCGAAACACAAATGTTTTGAAAATTATCGTTTTACTTAAAAGGACCGACATTAACCAAGGATTAATCTTTTTAATTTTTCATTTTCAAGCGGTGAAGAAATTATTATTGTTTGCTTTTGTAACAGTTATACGTTAAGTATTGTAAACATTTTGATAATTTTGATGTTTATATACGCACTTCTCCAATCTACATTTATTTCATACATACTTTGAATAATATTGCTAAATATGTATTAGATAGGAATCTTAGTCAAATCTATGTGCAGTTTTAATCCATTTAATTTTATCTATGTAAAGAGTCTTCTAACAATATGCTCATTTGAAGATTTGTGTCTGGCTATTATCTAATTTGTAAAATAAGCAAAGTCTCCTGTACACACATCTATCAAATATATTTTTGCCACACTTGCATTACATAACAATGTAATGCGTGTGCCTTCTGGAGTCCAGCGGGCTTTTAGCGTTTTGCGCCCGTTTCACCGAGCGTTTCACTCTTTCGCCCTCGCTTCTCGTTTTTCACGATTTCGCATCCGCATTTACTTCATCGGCATTATAAAGGCGTAGTTTTTTTATGTAAAGGCGTGATAAACATATCTTGTATATCACGAGCGAGAATGAAGTGATCGAAGCAAATATACAGCCTTCCGTCCATCCCCACCAATCCCTTCATTTTAGCCCTAGATATACAATATACTATTTCTTCACACCGGGAGGAAAGCAGCAACTTTCCTCCCGCAAGCGGAAGGAAAGATGCCGCTTATCCTCCCGGCCATAAAGAAAAATCGTATACTTCCCTCGGGAAGTAAAAAAGAATGCCACAGACTGCGTGTAATTTTTACCCGAGGTGAAGCCGAGGGTGAAAAACATGTAGTCTGTGGCATTCTTTATTTTACCTCCCTCGTTGAGTAATATACTAAATTTTATTTGAAATGTCATGTACATGTCATTGAATATTTGTAAAAGCACATTAAGAATCATGTACGTGAACTTGAAATATACATTTTTAACCGGTATTAAAATTTTATGAATACGTCTGTAGTAAATTTCATTTGCATGAAACATGATGAAAAATTACTCTGAAAATTATCCTCCTTTATAAACCCATTAAACTTATAAACTCATTAAATTTAATGAATTAGTGGGCATTGAAATTGCTTTAAATTTCATGTTCATTTTCAACAGTACAAAAACTTGTTTATTTTTGTTATGATCAGAATACCCTCGGAAATTGCTAAATTTAATGCATAGACCAATTAAAATATATTTTATTACTATGTTGCTGTAAAAATCTTAACAACATTGCCACACAAGTAATGTACACTTGGTTTCAATACAACTTCGCATTTTAAGATACAGTACCGGCCAAACGCTCCGAATTTCCAAACTTGTCAAATACTGCGTTGTATCTCGAAACCCTTTGACGATATTAAAAAAACTCAAAGGACATCTTTTAAAGTACATGAATAAAGCTTTCAATTGGTGCTTTCACTTTTACTTCAGACATTATTATTTCTTGGCTGTCAAATTTTCAAAATGTTGAATTTTGCAAATTTTTCTTCCGATTTTTAACTCTGACAAAAAGTGTAACAATATTTTATAGCAATTGCCAATTTTTTCATGAATACTACAATTCAAAACTTTTAAAATGGATTTTATAATAAGTCGCAACGATTTGTCGTTTATTGAAAGTTATGATTGTTTGAAAATTTTAAATTTGACTAGTTTAGTCGAAATCAATTTTAAAGACAATAATAAAAAGCTATAAAATAGTGTTCTAACAATACATATTCTCTTCAATGTAGAATACAAGGAAACTAATTGTATAGTATATATAATTATATAGTATTAAAAAATGTTGAACAAAATGTATACAATAACATTAATTATAATACAGAAAAGTAGTTCTACCGATAAAAAAGCGTAGTTCATATACAGTTACCAAAATGGTCAGTTCTAATCCTTTCTATCACATTGAAAAGTCAGGTCCACTACGTTTGGGCTAAATTCCAGCAAGATGTGTCTTTGTTATTTCGTTTCGTCTTCTTGATATAGAATATTAAAATTTACGTATTTCCTGTAACAACCACAGAATATAAAATAAATATATATGCCAAACAAACCACCCGATGATTTTGCGTTTTAAAATAAATCATCGAGGAAGCAGAGAAAAATATTCGTAACGAACTAGTTTCTAAATTAGCTTGATGAAGTTACCAAAGCATTCCACCACTTCTTTACTTCATCTTAAACTACTTCTTCTGAAAAGTACTTTCCCAACGCAACAATTCTATATTTGGTAAAACATGTGTAACGAGAGATTTTTCGCTTTAATTTACTTTGAAAATATGTCGGAATCTGTTCGAAGAACTTTTAATCCAACAATCTTTGGAGAAAATTAAACAATATAATAATCTAATAATGCAATAAAAAGATTTAAATAAACAAAAATTACTTAAATATCTATTACGTATTAACTATTAAGTATTAAGTGTTAAGCAGAAAAGAAACGAATTATCCATAACTCTTTCATTTGGTGTATTAAGGGATAAAATCAACTTTTTTATTTTTTCGATCATTCTCAAAGTAATCGAATTGAACTAGAATGAAGAAAATTGTAATTGAAAGAAGTAGTACTATTGATTTAGTAAATTTCCTCATTCGTTGTAAAGAAATCGCCACTCTAAATAGAATGAAACCTCGTCTGAATAATCCAATTTCCTGTACAATTTGTCTCAAAATAATGTTACAAAATAAATAATTCTGTTGGAAATTAAAACTTCAAAATAAGTGGAATCTTTTACTTGTACTTATTTTATAGTGTATCAATGTTGTATGTATTTTTTTTTTAAATATATTGGTCGACATTTATTTATACATAAAATTAAAATCGTTTGATTTGCAAGACTGTATTCCGTATTGAAAATCACTTTTTTTAATTATAGAAACATAGCGCGAATTTCGTAACTGAAAAGTCAGTGTCCTATGTCATTAAAAATTAAGAAGAAATGTTTATAAGAATTTTTTACTACTATTTCAACTACAACTATGGTTAACTACTTCGTTAATTACTATTAAACATAAATAGGTGTTATTAATGGACTATCAAAGAGGGATTGCAGTGGACCGAGAACAAATTAACTTATTAAAATTCACCACTCATAGGATACTCCACTCGATTTTGAAAATAAAAACGTTCTCTTCCTTGTTTATCGATTTACTTAGCATAACTTAACATAATCTTTAAATTGAGTAATAGCCAAATAAACTTAAAATTTCAGATACATTTAGTTATTAACAGGACATAACATATTTTCGCATTCAGTAATTAAATAAACAATCAATGAGGTGAATCGCCACTTTTACACTTGATAAATAACTTACTAACATGAAATTTGCATTGCGTTAAATTTTGTTAAACCTGATCAAATATTTCTTGTACAAATATTAAGTGATAATCTAATCAACAATTATCTGTAAATAAATTTTGTTAAATATTTTAAAAAGTAAGAAAGAATATATAAGGTAATTTTTCGGACAACAGAAGACAATCAAACAAAAATGTAATTAACTATTTCTTTTACACATGCTACTTACTTGGTAACAACAGATAACTCACCCACAGAAGAACTGAATGTCCATCCAAAATTATTAGAATCGTTCTTTCCTCTTTGATGCCTTGGTAAATCAAATTTGGTACATTTGTGTTATGTTTCAATAACTGAACATCCTTGCAAATTTTCTTGTTGTCGTTAATATAATTGAACTTGCATTAAGCAACCAAGGAATATGAAATCATGTTCACATGCGGTCCGAACGAAATCACTTTTTTATTCTAACAGCTTCATTGATGGTTTGGAGTCAATCGATCATAACAGACTGACATTAAAAATAGATCGATACTAAACGCTTACCAAAGAAATCTCCTACTTTACTTAATCCACTACTACTTCTTACGGAAAGTAGTTTCTCATCGTGAAACACCATATACGTTCTTGTTTATGCGAATTTCCCTTTCTTGAGCTATCCAATTTGTTCAATTAGAATTGCACATTTTGAAACATTTTCTTTAATCAAAAGCAGAATTTAATTTTAAACGAATATTTATACATTCTATCGATTATTGGTGAATGTAATTGTTTAAGGTAATATTGTTTAATTGTTATGTCGATGAATAAGTTACATGAAATTATAATTGGAGCTATAATTTAATGTTATACAGTAATAAAAAATGTACATAATACTTTGAAAAAGTAATTAAGACGCTTACTGCAAAACACCTTTTTTTAATATCCGAAAAAAAATGCACTTAACTTTCTCAAAACACTACATCTCAATATCCGATATCCATTTGTCTACTTGAATTTTTTATTACCTTTTTTATGGAAATATTTTACTAATGGAATTTACATATTGCCTTATGTAATTTTTAATTAAGTTTAACGAACAATATCTTGAATTCAAACGTTTAATTTAAAAATCCAAGACATTTTATTAGCTTTATTTTTTTACTATTTAATTAGTGTTCAAATACAAATCGTACAGCAGGTACATTGTGTTAATGTTAATTGCAGTCAATTGTCCGCAGTTAGTACGTAATTGCATTCGTCGTATAAAACTTTATTAAGGTCTGATGAATTAATTAGGAACTCGATGACCTATAGAGTACCGAATGTTATTTATAAATCGTCGAGAAAAGTGTTGAATTGAAGTTTTTTTTTTTTGTCAACCAAAAATTACAATAAAATAATCAAATCCCGATTTCTGTAGCATAATTTGATGGAGCTTATTATTTTTTAATTCATACATAATATATTTTTAATTTTGATCGTTTTTTATCCCGTTTCTTAATCTCATTGTCTGCACATATTTATTCATGAGAAAAGTTCCTTAAAATGTTTTATTTTGTTTATTTTTTAATGCACAGACTTAATAAATCAATGCACATAACATATTAAAATTAATGTTAATGATTTATAATAATAATTTTAACAATATTAATTTGGTTTTAATTTAGACACTAACAATCAACAAGTATATTGAAGAAATTCTAACCGGGAAATTCAGGTACCGCTGTAAAAAAGTACATTTTTACTGCTTTGAGTTGTTGAGGTTAGAAATGAGTATTTGCAATTATTCACATGTGTTGCTAGAATATAACAATTTTGTGTCAATGAGTCAAATCGATATCAACATAAAATTCCCTGCCAATAAAATTTATTGTTGGAGAGACTGAACTGAACTTTTCCTAAGGTTTTCGACATGCTGAATCCAAATCTTCAAATCGTAATTGCCCTTTGATAAAAACTTTAAAGGTGATGAATAGCACTTACATCGTTTTTTTTTCAAAATTCCAAACAGAAATTTTGCTCCGCCACAAAAACTTACTGAAAAAGGAAAAATGAGCTTTTTGCACGTTAGATTAGGATATCTCAGAACTTTGAAGTGATAACTTGTTTCTAATCAATAAGTTCGCATCTATTTATGGTGTATAAGAGTGTACTTTTTTCGGTTTCATTATCAATTTTTGAAAAAACAAAAAAGTCAAGGCACCGGATATAGTGGCAATAACATAGATTTATAATCTCTTCCCGTTTTCTGCTTTAAAATAAATGTTTTTCACCACAAAACTACATTTTTTTTAAGGGGGAAAACATTTGTTCGTTTAAATGCAGTAGTTCTCAAGAAAAAAATAATAAAATAATATGCTTTTTTTGAACATTCATATTAGAATGCCCCCTTAAACGAATCCAAAAGATTATCAATTTTTTACAAAATCTTCCGCGACACTGTATTCGTCATTTTGAATTTCTCATATCGGTAGTCATCTACATAATATTTAAAATTATTGAACAAGTAAGCGTTTCAACTTTATTGAATTAAAAACTTAATTTTAATTCAATCTTTCCATAAGATACTATTTATACTAAGTTTAATATTTCCTCCTATTGTCAAAAAAGTTAATTCTAATTTTTTTATTATTATGCCTTTGGAACGTCCTCGATTCTATGAAGTCAAATCTAGTACTTACTGATTGAAATATTATTATTCACTACACAATAAATGGAAAGGACCTCAAATAAACCTAAAGGAAATGGATTTCGTATTATATTGACACTTATACCAGTAAATATTTAAGTACCTATTGTTATAGGAAAAATTATCGTAATCACTAACATAGGTATTTTGCAATCCGAAGACGTTTTGAAACTAATGAAAATTTCACAATCTTGCGCAGTTTTTGTACTTTTCAAACCAAGGTTTCCCGAGAAGTAAATTACATCAGTAAAGAAAATGTACTTTTACCAAGTTTTGGTCTACCTGTCATTTCTGATGGAAGATGACTTCTTAAACGTCGTCTATACGATATTGCAAGGGCGTTTCGGGAAATTTTATTTTTTTTTAATTCTGATCACCTTTGAAATAAAAAAAAATTGTGCCATTCGAGGTGTTCTATGAAAACAGTGTTATGCTGACAATTGTTTCATAATTTCACGTTTTCACACTGCTTTTTCATATTCTAGTAAAAGAGTGAACTCACTCGTGAAGAGTGAATTTTCACTTCTCACTCGTTACAAGGAGAATCTAAATCTTCACTCCGTAAGTAGTGAATTCTCACTCTAAGAAACATTATGTCAAATACCGACAGTCAAAAAACTGACACTTCAAAAAATCACTTCAATCAATCGTCGGTTTGTTGTGCTGTCCACTTCTTTTATTTGTAGGTTTTTTGACCCGCACCAAAATATATACTCTCTAAATCTGAATTAGTTAAAAACTACCCATAAGAAAAGGAAAAGTGAGTCATCAAATGAATTAGTAATCATTTTTGCTAATAAAAATTTAAAACCTACTAATTTAGTACTAATTCTACAAACTACTATACTAAAAAAGTCAATATCCACATGTAGATTAGTGCAAACTTACTAAGGAATTAGTATTTTCGTACTTTTTATCAGTAAAAAATTTACTACTTTTGTTGGTAACCCACTTTTCGTTGTAGATAAGTTGATTTTGATTAATTCAAGTTTCGGGAGTTATAAGACGTTTCACATCGTACCCGCGATGAAATGTAGATTAGGTTCAACGCTTAATTGCATATCACATTTATATTAATATAGCAAATTCAAGACTGCACGTCACCGTCCAATACGGCATTTAACTATCTGTTTAAAATGTAGAATCCCTTATTGATAACGAGGAATAATCAAATTCAATAATTTTACACCTTTGTTCTGAAAACCATTCGTTAGAATCTTTTATAATTTTTAACTAATGCAAATACTAAAATAGGATTACTATTTTAATAATAGAACCATTCTTCCACTAATTACAATAAGATCTTACCTAAATATTTTACTAATAGAAATAGTGAAATGCCGTTAAATAACTAATTCATTAGTAAAAAGTTGTCTTACTAACTGAATTAGTTAAAAGTAGACTAATTCAAATTTAGATAAAATTCTTGACAAAATATGTTCCCAATATTAGCATTATTAGCACTAGTGTTAATATTACTCGAATTAAAGAAACAATATTGATGAAAACTTTACCAATTTTATAGGGCGATCATAGTAGCTATTGCTTCAATCATAATTGTTGGGACCACCTTCCACGGATTTTATTTAAAGGGATCCAACATCACGCCGACTGGAGCATTTCCACAAGTTCTTTTAGCCTTTTCATTAATTGCGAATTTAAAGAAATTATTTGGACCAGCTCACGAAGAGTCTGATGCACAATGCATTTCAGGAATAAAGTTTGTGGCCATGATGTTTATTATTGCCGGCCATACATTGATCTTCGTTATCAGCGGACCGGTTTTGAACCAGAAATTTTGGGATGAGGTATAAACTTTCTTTATTTACATTTATATTTACACTTATTATTAAAATCAATGCTGTCTAATTATCAAATTATATATACAATGGGAACTAATATACTATGTAATTATGTAAATAATGTTAAAATGACTACTGTTTGTATAAGTGAAAAACTATAAACTTAGACTTAACAGCATATTAACATCAATATGTAGACTTGAAATATAAAATCCGATGTATACTTTCACGAACATTTTGAACGCACTTATTTATTTAATTTGGAATTACTAAATGATACGTGTTATTTTTTTCTGACATTTGATTTCTACAAAAATTAAATCGTTATTATCTTGTAAGTCCTGAATCAACATTTGGTCATTAGTTTTCAACGTTTTTATTTTGTGCAAAAAAATGTTTTAAAAAATGATCAAGCAGGCATATCTGACCTAAAATGGATTGAACTTTCAGTAGTTTTTGTTAGATTTTTCAAACAAATTCAACAGTGAAAAACTATATACGATAAATTTCATACCAAGACTATTCAAATATTAAATTTATATATACGATTATTTCCAAAAAACATACACTTCCCAAATGTTTTTTTCTTTTTATTGTTGTGATTGAAGTAATTTCAGAATTCCTGTTCGAAATAAAGAAATCGTGTCCTTGAGTGTGGAACTTTAAAATTTGCATATTAACATTTAAACACGAAAAATCGGCGGAAGATTTGGGAAATTTTTCTTTGAAAATAGTAGACTTTCGAAAAAAATGTAACAAAATTAAAAGTTCTTGCAATCGGTCAACGAATACCCTACAATTGTTCGATCCCTTTTTTAAGAGTTTTCCATTTTTTTAAGGTTTGGGGATTTTGAAAAGTGAACAAAGTTCCAAAACTATCAAAAATTTCAGCGCATTCTTCGATCAATTCTAAGAATTTTTTGTGCAGCAACCTTATTTCGAAACTCTAACATTTTCGAATAAAACATTCAGTGAAATCTGGAAAATCATCCAAAAATTCTGCAATGTTTTTTTTTTTGAAAAGATAGACTTTCGGAAAAACTTTTATGAAACAAAAAGTTACTAGTATTGCTGGTATTGCTAAAAAAATACCCACACATTTTTTCAAATTTATATTAAACAATTTTTCAATTTTTAAAAATTTTGGATTTTGAAAATTCAACAAAATGTTCAAAAAATTCCGACAAAATTTCAGAAAATTCTTGGATCAATTCTAAGAATTTTTTGTTCAGCAACATTTTTTCCGAATACGTATCATTTTCAAATTAAAAAAGTCCTGAATTTTTCATGTTTTAGACGCCAGTTTTGTATACTTTCACCTTTTTTTAATAAAATGTTAATATGCATGTTTTAGAGTTTCAGTATCGAGAACGCGATTTCTTTACTTCAAACAAGAATTCTGAAATTATGTGAATGTGAAAAAGCAATATAGAGAAAAAAACATTTAACAAATTTTTTTTTGAGAAATAATCGTATAAAGTCTACTACTGATTCAATACGTTTGAATTTTTTAAAGAATCTAACAAAAGATTCTTAATGTTCAGTTAATTTTACTTTAGATATGCTTACTTGGTCATCAGTTTGTTGAACCTTTTTTTGCACAAAATACAACCGTTGAAAACTACAAAGAAAAAATGTCGGAATTAATGGGTTAATATATCTTATTTAAGTTTTTTTATATTGAAAAAATGTGAACCGTCTCTATATAAGGAATAAATTGAATTTAGGGTACTTTATACGTTTTTTTTTCAAAACTGTTTGAATGAGTTGTAGATAATAGATCCATGTGATCGATCGATATAGCTCTACATTCGAGACAATTGTTTTAATCTATTTCATTTTTGTAGGCAATTACGAAAGTGGAGAACGCCGTATTTCTAAATAATCCGCTCTTGGTGGACACGTTCCTCTTTCTTAGCGGATTCCTCTTTTGCCGAATCATGCTGCGGGAACTCGATAAGAGGAAGTCGGTAAATTTCATACTGCTATACATCTACCGCTTTATCAGGTGAACACCAATTACTCCATTTCTAATGCATTTTAAATTTCTGATATGCATTTATTAATGTATTTTTAATTTTATTTTTGTTTACTTAGAAATCAATGAAATCATTTGCTATATAAACCTGTAATAAAAAATATATTTTTGATGAATATGAAAAGATGCTTCTTAAATCGGGATTCCAACGGAATACGTAGGACAATTTCCTATAAAATTATTTTTTGTAAATTAACCATTTACTGTGGTTAAACATTTTCAAAACTGGATTTTCGAGCATTTTCTGATAACATTGATCTCGTCCAAATATACTTTTAAAATAAATTGTCCTGTATACCTGTAGAAATATATTTTTGTTTATCATATTCTTCCTTTATAGTTACTAATCTAAATTCAGAATTTTGATTACAAATTATGCAGTAAATATTAATATAATATTTAAATGTCCTGGAAGAAAGTTATACGTTCATATACATGATGTACATCAGTCCCTGATGTAGGGCAGCTTCACACTAGACTTCCAATTTTCTTCCTTAAGTATTAAAAATAAGGGTGGACCTTAACTTTAAACAAAAATTGTGCAAGATATAAGTAACGTCAGACATTTTGAAAACAGCAATACCTAGATAAATATCCAAATATTAACTGTAATTTTCATTATTTTCTGTGGGATAAACCAACTCGCATGGCATGACCCACTCTCCCCTATCGCGATTTTGGATCATATAAAAAGAAAGCCATGTTAGCGCCAGTCTAGCGCCATGGTCATTTTCTACCAGCCATTACATGTAACTATTAAACTAAAAAATATTTATAAGATTTGTGACCGTATTACATCTTTAGAAAGTGTACTTATATTTAGATGCCAATAGGTTAATTGATTAATATAAACTTTAGTCGCGTTTCACGGCACTCGCAATTTCTAATAATAAATCGACACTTCCTTCGATGTAGACTGACGCCAGCGTACATGGTAATGGTCGGATTGTACGTGACGTGGTTATCCAAATTGGACTCCGGACCCTTGTGGTCGCGAATGATTATAGAGAAGGAAAGATGTCTCGCTTCCTGGTGGGCCAATCTTCTGTACATTAACAACTACGTCAACACCGATCAATTGGTAACAATTTGTTCTTTATTAATTAAGTAGCCCCTAAACATCCCGGCATATCTTTGATAGGTAGACATTCCAACTCTCCTGGCAAATGTTTTATGTATTCTGAATCCTTACATATAAATTCACTAAAAATAATCTTCTCTCGTACATCAGTTTTGTTCAATATATTTAAAATACAACTAAAAATTATAATTTATTTAAAACGTCAGATTTATTACACAGGTCTTCAAAAAAGGGTATTGTTGGAAAGCTGTGTGTCATTATACGTAATTTATTTTATACGTAGATATTTGAGGTTACGTACTCGAAAAACATTTTTTTTTTGCTATGTTTGAGGTTAAGTACAGGAAGCCATAATTTTTTCTGCCTTGTGTATTATTTGCATCTTTTAGTACTGTCCTTAGTGCTTACCCTACAAAATGAGCTTTCATTCGATCACTTTTTCTTACTAAGTTACGGCCATTTCAATTCATGATATTGATCCTAAAAACGTCATAAGTAATCACAATACCCCTTTAATACTAATTTGGCAGCTTTTGAATAAACTTCATAAAGCATTACATATTAGTGCAGTGAAAAAGACTAATAACATTTTTACGCATAAAGGCAATTAGTATTTTAGCTTCCGGTTGCGACCCCCCACCTCTAAAGGGGCACGTGGAGCACGAGGGGGGCCGAAGATCTTAAATGGCAACATAGGTCGAGTGGGGGATAATTTGAAAGGTCTTTTAGAGATAAATTCAAGACACTAGGCACAGATGGCTCTGCGATCACTTATCAAAGGGGTTATTTGACTTTTAACATTTCTAAACTAATAACTTTTCAATAAAAGATGAGTCTGAAAAACGCCGAAACACGTGAAACGATTTTTTCAATAAACTATCTTTTTGGGGGGTTGCGACCCCCCACCTCCAAGGGGGCACGTGGGGCACGTTACACGTATTTTGGCGTTTTTCAAACAAACATTTTTGATCAAGTTATTAGCTCGATCCGCGACTTAATGGACACCCTGTATACGGCAAACTAGATATATGCATATTGGAGATATGGAAATTTTATGCATCTCTATACCACTGTAGAACTGTTATAGCTAATCAATTTGCATTTCATATAAAATATTGTAATTAAGGAATAGTTAATAAATTTACCAAATTTTCATCAAATTAAATTATTTTTCAGTGCATGTTCCAATCATGGTACCTGTCAGTGGATACTCAGCTTTTCCTATTGGCCCCCATCATTGTGTACCCACTATGGAGGTGGCAAAAAGTCGGAGAATACATTCTCGGATGCATCACAGCACTTTCAGTTGCGATACCTTTCGCTGTAACTTTTTTCTTACAGTCAGATCCTACGTTAATGATCTATTCCTCGTAAGTTTTGTAGGTATATTAACTGATTATATGGTAAAAATTCGCTGAACATATTTAACGGACTTTTAGGTTCACATTATTTAGACACTACCTAATCCAATAATATAAGAACTTCAATTTCTCTATACGAAATACATCTAATTTTGAAAATGTAATAATCTTTTTAAATTCGCAATCCCTAAAAGGTGAAAATCGATATGACTCAATACAATTTTAGCGCTTCTTATATTTCTGTTCTTAATATGCAGCTGAACTAATTTTTATTATAGTTTACATAGATTTTAATAGCTATATAATTGTCACTTTGCCTGGTAGAAATTTATCCATTTTTTCTTAGACTGGCCATTTCCCTATATCTTTAACATGGTAAATAAGAATGTTATACAAGAATTCTACAACAAATTTTTTTTTATTTCTACCAGTGTTATAAGACTTATCATTTCAAATTAAAACTGGCTACACTGAAATACATACGAATAATAAATCATTACTAAGAGACTTAATTGTATTCTCATTCTAAATGTTTTTAAAACCTCTGAACATAATTTTCAAAAACTAATGAATCTGTCGAAAAAAGCCGAAATATTTCTGAAGTCAATTATTGGATGGGCCAATTTAGCTTTTAAAAAGTATCACAAAGAAAATCATTTTTAAATAATGTTTTATTCTATTTTTGCATTGTGACGTGCCACTTTAGTGAAGTGAAGGATCTTTCAGCCAATGAATATTTCAAAAACATTTACATAAAAACTCACATGAGGGCCACTGCATATTGCTTCGGTCTTCTGTTCGGATACATACTGCATCGAATACAATCATCGGATACTCAACTTAGTAAGGTGAATCTCTACTTACAGAAATTATTACGCCTAACATAAACATAGAATGTTATTTTTAGTAATATCATCAGTAATGTTTAGATCTTAGCGCTGCAACTTAATTTATACTTATGGGCTACCGTCATTAGTGATACACCTTGACGAATACGTAATTGCGATGCGCTAATTTAATGTGCATAATGCTCTTATTTTTACGATCCATACGTATCATATTCAATATTGTTATACATGCAAAATTATAAATTTAGGAATTTGAATAATGCATTCTATTTTTCCATAAAATATCTTTTCAAATGTTCATTTTGTTCGCATATTGAATTCTTAAGGGTAATTTTTAATGTTACGCAAAGAGAGAAAATGAAGACTGTGTGTCAAATTGTCAAATTTCGTATATCTGATTTAATTGAATCAAGATTAAAATACTTTTTCTGAATTTTTATAAAATGCAGAATAACCATATACAATATTACACAATTAAAAATCTGTATTGTAAACCTAATATTCATGTAATGTAAAGTAAAAAAATTATTAGACATTGTATTCTAAACTTACAATACATGTGTTTTAAATCTATAAAATTTCTCTTAAGTTTCCTGACTTTATACAGTAGGAATATGTTAGAAAAGTGGGTTGTTACAAAACGTATAGCTGAAATCTACAATACACGAGCTGTAAATTTCCGAGACACGTATTGTAAAATTACATTACCCACTGTTAAAAAACTTCCAATACATTTATAAAATTACAACATTTTTAATAGTGTCGATTTTTATTACAGAATAGCCATACATCAGATAGAAATTTTCAAATCACGCCAGTACTGCAATATCACAAATACGTGCGTCATCGTAACAGTTCGCTGTGATTCAAAACAGTCGGTCAATTTTTTAATATTGTCATATTATCTGCCGCAAGTTTTATGTTTCTTAAAATGAATTTACAAGATAATGATGTTTTTGATTCACAATTACCACACGTCGAAGTTATCCAAAATGAAATGTGCAACTTCGATGATGGTTGGATGTGTAGAATTGTCACTACAAAAGGAAAGAAAAATAAGTTTGTTGACAAACTTTGTGTGCCACGAAAATGGGAACATTTCAGAATCTTACATTATTTTATGGTTAAAAGTGTTGAGGAAAAGAGTCCTATCCACCTGTAAATAAAAAATTCTTAGAATTCACTGATAATTGATGATAGTAAAATTCTTTAAATTTTTTTTTGATGATATTTTCAGAAAACTTTTTTACAAATTTTAAATTCTTTACGAAAAAATCTGAAGAAATAGTACTACTTTCTCTGATGACTTCTACGCATGTTTGTTCGTGTTTCGGAAACCAATGAAATTTTCATTAAGGATGCTATTTTGAGGTCGTTACAATGATGTAGGGTTTACGACTACAATATGTACTTATAACTCAAATATTTTGGCCTCTTTTGTATTAGTTTCCATCGAATACCAATATTCTAACAACTCGAAAAAACTTCAGAAGAATAAATAGTTCCGACTTTGTTCAATTTCGATTTTGATACCAAATAATTGATTGAAATTAAAGCAAAGAATGTGTGGTTTGGTCGTTAATGGGTTAAATAAATACTATACATCTACTAAATTTAACTACATTAACGGACTTTAATACAACTCTGGTCTATACTATCCTTATACTACCCTTTTTTTAGTGCAGGTGACAGATTCATTACGTTTGATCACACAACAAATAGACAGGAAGAACAACGTTACTATTAAAAAGTCAAAACTATACATAAACAAATACATTTACTGTTTACGTTTGTTATGAACACTGGTAATAAGTCAGAAAAAGTGAAAATTTATTTTTACAAAACGAAACATTTGTCAAATTTTATATATGCTGAAACATAGTACACAAAACTATTTTAAATTAGAGTATTATTCGTAATCTGATTCACAACAATTACAGCAAATTTTAATAATTGTGTATAATATTTACGAGCTTTAAGTGTACTTCTACATATCGCCCATGTAACTGAATAGGCACAAATAACTATAAGAAATTATAGAAATAAACATTAAAAGCGATTCAATTATATTTTCAACAAATTTTACGAATTACTCACCTGGCACATTTTTCACAAATATTTATTAAAAATTGAAAGTTGTGAACCTGAACCTTTTCAAAACTGGAAATTAAACCTACTATTTGAATTTACGTTCAACCCTTAGGTATTGCTTGGACAGCTTTACACAATACATTCGGAGTGAATAATCTTTCGGCAAACACATTTATTTTTTTTATATATAGCCGAAAATAATACAAAGGGCGGAAAGAATGGTTAATGGAACCATAGAAAAAGGCGGTAATGGTGATAATATAATAATAGTAGAATTAACAACGTGAAAAATTGTTGGCTGAAAAAAATTTTCAGATCATACAGCAATATAGCATATTGTGGATATTTTATAACTGTTTTAAAATTATTAATGCTAGCTTGAAGTATTTTATGCTAATAATGCATATTATGCTAAGAGATTATTTTACTTTAATGGATTTTAGTATATCTATTTTACTATTCTCGATTGTTTAAAGTAACTATTTAATTATAAAACTGCGGTAGATTTGAGGTTACGTACTCTATTTATATTGAAGGCCCGGAAAATGATAAACGCAACAATGTCATGATCTTATTTTCTAACGAAAAAGTTAATTTAACTATTTTTTAAATTCACACGTTTTACATTCGTAAAATGATTCCATTAACTATATTTTTTGTCTCTATGCACACATGGATCGAATGAAAATCATAATTTCCTTTAATAAATTACCACCCTTGATACATCATTCTTTCTATTGTTTTAGAACGATCAGGTTTAAACAATACCTCTTTCAATCAGTAAATCTCAATAGCATAATTTAGACTAATTTAAAATGATTTTTATTAAAATAAAATACAAAAACATTACATTCTGTCGGCTCTTAGTAAATGCTGCATAGTATTTTAATTATTCTCATAAGTTGAAAATATTGCCACCTATAGTATGCAATTTTCATATTATGTCGGCTTATTCAGATCTTCAGGAAAAGATTTCCAAACATAAAATACCTCATACCCGTTCAATTTTATTCTTTTTTTTATGTTCAGCAACTTTTCACATGATATAATAGAAAATACCAACTGTAATCATTTCGTTTTTTGTTATTTTCAAAACTTCAAAAGAAACCAAAACAACAAAATTGTAAAAATATTGTTTATTATATAGAATCGATTTTTTGAGACGTACACTTACTTCTGTGGCACAAATTTATCAATCGAGATGAAAAATGAATACATTAAATGTACAGGTGTTGATAATATACTAATTCTTGAAATTAAATGGGTATAAAAGATTAAAGTCAGACTTAATTTTAGTTTACCGTCAAGGTCGGCTGGGTCCTAGGCACGTGTTCCCTGCTGATATCTATGTATTCGATCAGTATTTTTTATGGACCAGCGAAAGACTTTACTACAATCGAAGCCTCATTTTACGCAGCACTACATAAAGTTCTCTGGAGTGCCGGTACAGGTTGGGTATTATTGGCCTGTATTACTGACCATTCAGGTAATCATCATTTAACTAGAAAATTCTATTCTTATCCCTTCTGTCTGATGTAGACGTTTGAATTTATAAAATAATTTAATTAGTTTTAACGATAATAATAAAAATGTAACTTATTGCAATACAGGTTTATGAAAATGTAGGTGATTCGAAAGCATTTATATAACAAACATAAAATTCTTATTAGTATAGTTACGGATTGTTATGAAACCAGCTACTAAATTACCTGAAAATTAAGAGATGAAATATAATATCTACTTTACCGTTACAGGACCTATCAATAACTTCCTGAAATGGAGGGCTTTTGTTCCATTGAGCCGTTTGACGTATTCCGCTTATTTGGTAAATGGTCTTGTTGAGCTCCATAGTGTTTCAACCACCAGATCGCCTCAATATATGGATACTTTCAGTTTGGTAAGAAATAAAAAACGAATGAAAACACCAGTATTTGTAACGTAAATAGATTTTATTTTTCACCATCAACGTTTGTAGTTTAGCAAGGTCTTATCGCACCTGATGCTAACGTTCGGAGGCGCTGTGGTATTGTCAACAATGTTTGAGTCTCCGATTCTCGGACTTGAGAGAATTTTTTTACGCCAAAGTAAGTACACTTTCAAGAAGGAAAGAAATATATTGGATATGTCGGAAATATATTAAAAACACACCTTTCTCTCATTAGATCGAAATTCGCCGTCAACACCAACGACAAAAATCGACACGGGAGAAACGACCATCCTAGAAGCTTAATTGCATTATGAGTGTAGTAAATCCCGTTAAAAAAGTCACGTTGTTAATTAGTACTTTTTACAGTAAGATATTATAAAGATAGGTTTGAATAACGAATATCTCAGTATTTAGTTGCAATGCAGATTTACGATTAAGATATTTTCCATAAATTTTCATAATTTTAATAAAATAAATCGCCAACATCCAAATGTTCGTTGGAAAATCGATTTAAGAATAGTGTCATTTATATTTGAATAATTATTTTACGAAGTACCCTTAAATATAATTGATCCGGTGGAATATGTAAATGGACTTATCCCTAGTCGGCACATGTGTGTTCGATTTTAACTCAAGGCATCGGTCTGTACAGTTTCCGTGGCCATTTCAATTCCATATAAAATGTTCAAGAAATAATGTACATTTCCATCGTATCATACATACAGGCATAATCATAGTGAGCTCGTTTCTTTCAAAACCAAACTACGAAATGCATAAGCCGCGCGTAGCTTTCTCTCTTCGACCCAGGCTATTCAACCTGAAATGTTAAATATTGCAAAGTCTCTCTCTCCTCGTATTTTCATTTTGGTCAAGTTTCTCCATCACCCAAACCCCAACTTGCTTTTTCTGCCTTTTGCTCTTCAAGGTGCCTAGAAATCTGTTCACTCTCTGGCCAATTTAATCTACTCTTATCGTCACCTTCAGTTGACTTTGCACTTGATTTTGGATCATCTCTATCGTTCTTTGGATTATCGATGGTTTGCGCTTGTCCACTTTCGGAGACTTTCTTATCCAAATCGTCAGTATCCTTCTTCTTATCCGGAAGTTTTGTTTCTTTCACTATGAATACTGGGGTTCCGTCCTCTTCGGACCTGGACTTTTGTATCTGCCAAGCTTTCTTGAACGGATGCTCTTGTTCCTGTTCTACCAACTTTGGTCTCTCCGGTAGAAGATATTCCGGATCTTCTTCGCTGGCTTGACTTTTAATCATAGACTCTCTTTTAATAAGCCCTGATGATGCTGGCAGTCCACTCATTTCGACTTGATCTCTTTCTTCTGATGAAATATTATCAGATTTGTTTGCAACGTCGTCTTCTTGATCGATCTTGCTAAGATCTTGAATGGTGATTCTTTTACTTTCTTTTCTCAGTACAAAATCAAAATTGTCCAAATCGTCTTCCTCGTCGTCATCAAATGACGTTGGTATACTTTCACTAGCGTATGAGTTACCCCCTTGTTCCTCTTCTATTCCGGGCTCATCCCGAAATGGAGCACCGTGTTCTCTGAATTCTCGCCTCTGTCTATGGTAAGAATCCTCATCCTCGTCATCGTCGGGTTCCTGGGAAGAACCTAACTGCATTTTCGAAACAGTCCAAAACTCCATGTTCCTTGCCGTGACTGGCTCTCTTAGTAGCGCAATTTTTCCTTCAGCTGAGGATCTCCGCCTCAGTGAATCCCACTCTTTATTTTCTTCACCAATGGGAACTCGTTCTCGTTCTTGCGACGTATATTTGTCGTCAATCACTCGCCGCCTTATTCGCAGTTCGTCTTCCCAATCGTCTTCATCACTAACTCTCGGTTCTACCCTCGGTCTTTTATCGTATATTTTGGTTCTAGAATAAAAATTATCTACTTCAGTATCAGGCGTAACCGTTTTTGGATGGTCTGTGAATCTGGACATTGAAGAAGCCCTCGGCGATCGAGTTATTTGATCTTCTTCATTACTGACTATTAATAATGGAGGTTTATTTTCCGGAGGCCTGGAGAGTGACCTATCTCTACCAGAGTATTCCCAAGACGGAACTTGGTCCTTTTCTCGAGTGATAGGTCTTTCTCTAGAAGCTGATCTATGTCTTACTGGATCGAGCTCCCTCATTGGCGACCTAGAGTATTCACTAGCTGCATAACGCGGACGCTGTAGGAACTGTTCCTCGTGTTTATCATCAGACATCATTCGTTGAGCACTTCGACTCCTGAGGCCAGTACGCTGATTATCTTGCTCTCTGGATCGGCTATATTTGCTTCTATCCCAGTTGTCGTATATATCTGATCTAATGAAAGACGGGTGTCTGGGGTCTTGTCGATTGATTTTGGAACTTCTTAATGCCTCGTCGTATTCATATTCTCGAGGATCATTCCTGCTCCCCCTAGTAAATGACCCTCTATCCCAGTTCCAATTTCCAGTAGATGTGTCACTTTCTGGAGTTATTCCGTTAGCAAAACTATGATCTGTATCTTTTGTACGATTGTAATGATCATCTTCATCTAACAACTCCTTTTCCGCAGTTGTTGTCCCCTGTGCGTGTGATATATCACTGCTTTCCATCAAAATATTTTTAAATTCTTGCATAGGAATGTCAAAAAGAAGAGTCATAACTATGGATACTACAATTACAGCTGCCACTTCGAATGGATCGATCTACAATTTAACATTTTAACTAGTCAGTAACATTTATAAACAAAAATTTAAGACCAAGAAATCAGTTACATACCGCTCTATGAATCTGAAACTCTGATGAATATCGTGCAGTTCCAACATTGTAAAAAAATACTGCGAATTGCGAAAGGTATACGGCGTATGAAATTTTACTGAAGACTACCATCCAGTAACTAGACAGAAATTTATTGACGATACCTACAATATAAAAGACATTTTTCAATCGTAACGAAAAGTTTTAAAAAATATTTTTTATCATACATAAAATTGAAATAATTTTTGTGTACCTCCATTATTTGTAAAACAAGCGAAAATCACCCAGCTCAAAGCTAATGCGGATGAAACTGGACTAATCACAGCATATTGAGTGGCATCTTCAACATTATATATGTAATCCCTCCTAGCAAGCCTCCAAGGTGAAAAGATTGACCACCCAGCTAAAGCCGCCGATGTTAGCCATCCAATGATAACAAAAATCTATTGGATAAAAAACAATTGCTTAATTTTCCTGATTATAATCGAAATTAGTTGTGTTACTAAAAATACTACCTTGTGCAACTTGACATTTTTTCCCGTATGATGTAAAATTACGCCGAGCCCTATTCCAAAAAGATAAGGAGTAGCTCTATGCAATGGTAATATGTATGTCATGTTTGCTGTTTTGTAAAGATGCTTCAACCTAATACGAATACAACATAATTGTTAGAACTGTGTTATTCAATGTTAATAGAAAAAATTTAGATTTTTTATATTTCTTCTCTTACGACATTCCGTGGAAAACGACCAATGATAAGTTGTTCCCTGTAGTTGCCAAATATCGTAATGTGGCCGATACTTGCAATAAGAAAAATGCAATAATGATACCGATAACTGGCTTTACTTGTATAAAAAACACTAAAATCGGTGCCAATATTGAGAGCTGCATATCCAACGCAAGTTGATGCGTATGAGTAGCACACTGAAACAGAAAACTAAATTTTATTTCTGCAAACTTTCCAGCCTTATTTCTTAAAATTTATAAGTATCATATATTTTCAGATTTATTGCTTTAATCAAACGATCCTAAACATAATATTGACGAGTATTTCAAATGTCTGAATGGTCAGGTTCTCTTCTGCTGTTTAATGACAAAAAATATATTTCTCAAAATATAAATTACAGTATTTAAACGGCATTTGTTACATTTCTTCATCATTAATTCGATGAACTATTTAAAAATAATTCAAATGCACCCAAATCGACTTATGTTCGAACGTATTTTAAAATTTGACTGATTGTTGGCTCCATTCACAAAATGTAATGTTCGCATATGTCGGCAGTCCTTTGTGTTTTCGAAGTCATTTCGAATTCATGACATTCAAAAAATAAGATAAGTTTTTAAAGAAATTAAACAAAAAATATTGAAATGTCATTCTAAATTTTTTCATAATTTTAAGCGAGGAAACATAATTGTTCCTGGGTCATTCTGCGTCAAAATTATAAAAATCTTGGTCCATGTCGCTGAATTCAACGAAAATGAAATATTTGATAAATGCGGTCGTGAAAAATATTCAGGTAAAATATTTTTCGAAAACTTTCAAAATGGCGCGACCGTAATATCTCTATGACTGAATTTCTTTATGAAGACTCTTCTCGTTCTTAAGCTATTAATTTGCAAAAGCCTAACCCTCTGTGCTTATCTAGCATTTGAGGTAAACTTTTACAAAACTATAACATCGAAATAATTATCTATCGACGCTATTTTCATGTATATTTGGCTCCCAGTGAATATGATGAACAATTGGCAATCTTACAAATCAAAGCCGCCTTTTTGAAAAAAATGTAATAAAACGTTTTTTCCAGTTTTTTGCATTTATTTAAATAAAAATTCAAAAAAATGTTTTAAACAAAAATTGTGGAACTTTAAATGTTGTACATAAAAGTTATAAGTTTTATTTGCAATGTCAATGGGAATACCGAAAAAAGAAAGCTTAGTAATAAACTAATCGACATTGAGAGAGACACAAAGATCCCATTTTACTGCAGGTTCGACGTCACCTCAAATGCAGATTAGTTCAGTTAAGTTAGTATAAAAAAGGAATATAATATTCAAGATGATACACTGAAGGGATTAATATTTGAAGCGAAATTTGAAAGAAAAATTCTTATAAAAGATATCAGAAATTACTCGGATTAGTTTTGATTAGAACCCTAAAGATGAAATTGCTAAATATTATTTGCTTTTCCAGTAAACATTATCAGATTCTCCCCTCGTGAAGGAGAATGAAATTGAGAATATTATTCTGATTCATCTACCCACTCCATACGAATAAATTAAAAGTTAGAAAAGAGAATTTTTCATTTAAAAAACAGGTCGACTATCTTGAATCTTACATTTTGGATATCGAGATAGCATTTAGGAATTCCAAAGCCATCTCTGCGAGTAATTTCGGTTTTATTCATTAAGAAATCGTAATGTATGTTTCTGATATCTGTCATATTGGATTTACTACATTTAATCGTGTATTTTTTTCATGGAGATTGTATTCAGCGACCACTAAAACCCTCTGCAATGGTAATTTGGCTTTGGATCTATGAAACAGTATATAGAATACAGAAATTCATAAATTGAAAGCAAATGATTCTGCAGATGACCATTTCAAACTACCGATTTTGAAAAACAATTATTATTTGAAAAATAGTCAACCAATAAATATGTAATCGATAAAGTCTAAGGTAAACATTGTAAAAGAATTGTTAGTTTATTTGACTACTTTTTAACTACAGAAAGTATTTCAATATGTCCTCAACAGAATTTTATAGGTTATAGTTGCAACCATAAAGGAGTTAAATAAACCAGAAATACAGTTATGGAAACAATATTTTGGCACTTAATTCTACTATATTTAGAAACATTTTTTAGAGTCTAACTACCTAGTACACTGAAAACTATTCAACATGCTGGAGCGGTATATTTTTAAGTGAATTTAGCACAACTACATTTTTAGTTGATTTAACTACTCTGCATAGTTAAAAAGTAGTCAAATCAACTATAAGAATTTTTCTGGAAATTTTTTGTAGTTGAATTATTTTTAGTGCAGCTATTGGCGGTTGCTTTTTTATTATATTAGTGCGTGCCTTTTTGTGTTTTATGCATAGTACCGCATTTTTTTATCTCCAATCATTCGGGATACTTTTTCGTTTAAATAAAAGTAACTTAAGTAAAAGTAGTAAAATTAACAACATCAACAAATAATATACTAATAAAAAAAGTATTTCTTTTAACTACTCTCGACTCAACTTCTCAATGGTAGTTGAATTTGTAAAGTAAATTTTTTTCAGTGTAGATTCGTCTATTGTATTTTTAAGAAATGTAATAACATTGTTTAAAGTACTGTCCAAAAAAGAAGATTTATTTTAAAAATAACTACGAAATTACCAGAAATAATATATATTTAATAAATAGATTCAAGGTAATATAATTTTTATCTCATCATTACAAAATAAAAACTACTGTACTGTGGATAGTTAAAACTGCTGTTTAAATCAGGCCATTTAACTCATGCATGTAATGATTATAAAAAAAATGATTTAAGCCTGAAATTAATGTTGAAAAGAGCAGTTCGCTTCTAAACTTCAAAACTAGACCCTTTGCAACATCTTTCCCACAGTTTCAAGTCTTAAATATACAGTAAGCGAATATATCTGAATACGTGATTTTTCTTTAATCACCCTATTTAATGCAGAACAATCGATATTTTAAAATGAGCATTTTTCGTGTGCCGACAATGTCAGTAATAGATTGACATACGCTCCGAATGTCACAAACGACCTTGTCATGAATATAGATTTAGAGCTTTTTTTCTTTCGTGTACTAAGAATACCTGTAGGCTTTCCCTCACATTTCAATCCCCCATATGACAAATTATAATTCTTATATGTTCTTTAAATTTCTTGGAGGGAAAATTCAATCTATATGGAACAAAAATCAAACACTACTGAAAAAGTGAGTTCTTAATCATAATGAATTCTCAGTCATGGAGTGAAAGCTCACTGTGCCGAGTGTTGTTCGTATTACAATCATCTAAATAGTAAGCAACGGTAACTAACCATTTCCTCGAAAGGGAAGAAATTCTGTACGTATAAAAGGTTGATCCATGCATTCGCCTTACAGATATCGGAATTAGCCTTGATTACAGTATTCCATTGCGGACCAGATCCCGTATGCTCCATGACGAATGCGTACCAAAATATGATGGCAAGCAATGCTGGTGAGAGCCTGAAATGATAAAAAACGTTACATGAATTTTTAATATCTAACAGCTAAATCAATTAGAGGTAGCATCATTTTAAAACAACTTATTACCTTATAAATCTAGCAATAAATCGGCAAAACCATCTTATTTCACCGCGAACTGTCAATTCTTTGGCCATATTATAAGCGGTTAAAACTCCACTCAACATCAGAAATGAATCGGTATAAAACAATGAGGATCGAAAAACCAAACTTACTGGATTATTGGCAATCTATTACAGAAAATATTAATTATTAGTATAAATGATCGAAATGTGGTAATCTCAACTTCTTACTATAATATATTATGTAAAATACAAGAAATATTATGAATGACAATAATGATTTTTTTTAAGTTTCTATTAAAAGTTATGATGTATGATACACTAAGAATTGAAATAAAAATTAATGGAGCAATGAATAAATCGATCATAATCTTTCAAACACAATTAAATTATTACTACCAGAATTTTATGATATTTCATTCCAAAAGAGGTATCACTATTTATAATGAGATTTCATTACATATTTTGAAATACTGATTATAAAAACGATATAGTGAAAATTGATGCATATTTTATTGTCATAATGAATACCATATAAACAACAATATTTCGTTGTACAATATATGCCATTAAAATAAAAGGGACCAACCTTGACCTACTGCGATAGAGGCTATAGTTTGATTTTATTTCTTTGATTCTGAATACTACCTCCCGTGAAATCGACTAATAGCTGTATATAATACAGATAAATAAATAAAGTAAGGCAAAAAAAAACACAAAAAATTGTCAGGGCAAAAAATAGAAAAAAAAATGAAAAAAAGAAAGATTCTGAATATTGTCTACCTGCAAATGGTGAAAATCGGTCTGCGTTTATAGACAAATAGGTAAAATGCAATAACGCTCAAATTCCTACAAAAGAACTGCTATTTTGGCAAAAAAATATTTTTTGAGTGTCATCTTATTTCTTGGATAGCAGGATCACGTTTCCGAATGATTTTGTAAAGAAAAGGAAATCACTTATAAAAAAATATTAATTTACAAAAATAATTTCATGGAAATTCGTATGTATTTATGTTTTTGTTTTAAAAAGTGAGATTAAATGATTATAATAGGTTATCGAACAAAAACAAATGACAGATTGTCAAATTTTTTGAAATTCAATATACTATCACATTCAACATAAAAAATCATTTTACTTGGGGCTTAATGGGTTAACACTTAAAAAATGTATACAATTAAAATACAACTTAAATATGAAAAACAAATGTACTAATGAATCAAAATTAATCTTACCTCAGTAATGGTTACTCTGTTCGCATAAGGCATCCTCGAAACTGGAATCAACTTATGAGCAATATATAATGCAGCCGTAGATATTGAACGAATGCCGTGAATGCATCCAATATCACCCACATTAATTCTATCTGTAAACAATGCTTTCAGGGTTCTTTTTAACGAGAATGCCATTATTATTCTTTCCGAGTAATTTCCTGCGAATATACATTTATTATTCATTTTGTAATATCATTAAAGTGTATTATACAAATATTTGAAAAATAAGTGTTTACACGAAAGAAAGGAATAACTATTTGAATTATAATTAATCCGAGAACATTTCATACAATAAAGTTAGTAAAAAAAAGATTGAGTTAATTACACTATTTAAAATTCATATTAAAGTATGAATTGTAAAAAATGATAAACTTTAGGACCTGTTTACTTTACGTTAATATTAAATTTTTAGATATACCAAACAAATTTCTTTAAAAATTTGAATAATTTTCAACAACTGTGCGTAGTTAAATAGGTGATCAACTGCTTTTTACTAGATTAAGTAACTATTTTAAAGCAATTAAAAAGTCTATTAATGTAGTTGGTGGAACGAATTGTAGAAGATATATTAACTAAGACTAAAAAAGGGTTAAAATTTAACTCCATATTTGTTTTTATCTACTATAACCATTCACTTTAATCGTACATGTAAAATTTAAACATCAACAGGATTTCCGTAGCTAAAAAAGTAGTTTTTATACTTATAACAATTTCTTTCATATGTTCCATCTTCATCTGTTAATATTAACTATTTCTTATAACATTACCTAATTATATTAATTAATTGAATTCAGTGTTAGTTTAAAATAGAAAACATCTCCGAATATACTGCAGAATGCGCCGTATTTATAACACATTGAAAGATACGGGAGAGAATCTCGCATTCCTTATGTTATGCTACAAGATAGAACATGTAAATGCAGATTCTTTGTGGAATCATAAATCTTCTTAAAATGTGTTAAATTGTGAAGTTGAACGACTGAATTGCGGAACTTTTAAGTTATTTATCTTGTCTAACCTACTGCTGGGCTTGTTTAAACATTGTTAATTTGAATTGATTATTTTTACATTAAATTCTACTTTTACTTTGGTTTTAAGTACTTAGAAAAATGCATTTGTATTGAGTTAAATCTTAACTGGAAAATTTTGAAAATTAATTTGTTCGTTTGAAACTATCTAATTAGAAATATCCTAAATATCATTACTAATTGTTTAAAGTTATGTATACTTTACATAATACGCGATAAAGAGAGTTTATACTTCAAACAAAACTGTGATCTCTTTTTTATTGGCTTTTATAATTTTGAGTTTCAGTTTCGCAATAATTTTGAGATCACTCTTGTAGCTTTCAGTGTCCTTAAAATCATTGATTAAATAATGTATTTTACTCTAACAGTAGAACCTCTCTTATTCTAATTAGTAAAGTTTTTCAAGATGGCGCCGACCTCTCTTATTCTAATTTTCCCCTTACCCCCACTTACTTTGCTTGCGAGCTTGTGATTCGTGGACAATATTTTTCGTAACTTTTCGTGTGACAGTGGGGGAACGATTAGAATAAGAGAGACTGGACAATTAGCATAAGAAAGGCAATTAGAATAAGAGAGGTTCGAATAAGAGAGGTCCTACTGTATTATAACAAGGCCAACAAAATGGGACTGATCTCCGTGCCAAAAAACAGGACTACACTTTTCCAGAGGTTTTCAATGCGCTACATATAAATCTGGCAGCAAAGTTGTTGTGTCACGACAAGATTTTAAGATATCATAACTTAAAAGTGCAAAAAAACACAGTTTTTGTGCATTTTCAGTAAGTTTTTGTGGCCGAACAAAACGTTTGTTTGTAATTTGGCAAAAATGTACTTTGGTACGTCTCCTAATGAAACAAAATGAAGTGTTAGTAAACTTTTCGTAAACGGAATTAAAAGATATTTTTATATAAAAAATATAATAAAGAATAAATTGAAAGATAGAAAAACTTATTGATGATTTTCTATGATCGAAGCCTCATTTAGTTGTATGTCTACTACATTTATTTTATTTTGTAAAAACGCGTGTAATTTGTTGACAAAATAAAGTAAGGTACAAGCGCGGAATATTTTGGAGTATCTGTTTATTAAAAGTTAAAACCTGAACTATTTATCAATGAAATAATGCATTTAGGAGATTACTATGACAGATTTATTTCTACAAATAAATTGTCTTATTAGAGTAAATAATATACAACTTTTTCTCATTTTACTTTCTGCAACCTCAAAACAGACAATTTACATTAAAACTGAATTCGTAAAATTGTAAAATTTAATCAACTATTTAATAAGGGGCACAAAAACTGCCTTTTAGAAAATGTACCAACAATGTAGACTCAGTGATCGATATTGCGTGAACCGATTCTAATGACATTCATATTTTTCAATTTCACTTTTCGATAGTTTTACTTAACGATAATTTTTCGATCAAGGCGATTAATATGAAATCCATGTCATATCAAAAGTTTATTATTTAGAGAGAATGCTAGCTACAAATTCAGAAAAGTATCTATAATTTTACTAAAATAAATAATAAATATAACTTTTATATAATGATTTTAAATTAGGTTTTAATTAAGTAATGCAGTAAATTTATATATGTTTTGTGGCTTTTACAATAGGGGAAAATATGACGCATACAATTGTGGTTGAATAAAACATTTGATTAATAAAAAAGGATTATCATTATTATTAATAGTGGTAGTAGCAGTTGTATAAGAAAGGGAAAGCAGTTGCACTAACTAGAAACAATACAATATTCTAATGTTCTTAAATTAATTACGTTTTTCAGATAAAATAATTAAACCTTTTCCGTGTACATCTTATGCTTCTTAAAGAAAAAAAAATTATATTTACAAAATTTAATTAAACAAATCATAATTTACCATTTTCTTGCACAGTAGCAAAATAATCTCGAAACGTCGCTACCAACACCAAGCACACCATCATAGCATAGAAGTATCTGATAAAGAATGGTTTGATTTACTTTAAGCACTCTTAAATTTAGTAATAAACATTTTTCTGCCCATAATTTTGTAAAAATAATCGAGAAAGTATCACATATAATACCACATATGTTTTAAAAATATTGGGTAATGTTCCAGATAGGTTCTGATTTGGTAAGTCGATTTTTTAAGAAAACTTGATGACTTTATGTACAGGGAACCTTGAGTAAATAACCCGATTAATTTTGTTGTAAATTACTTTTCTATTCGAATTTTAGCCCAGAGAATTTCATAATTCTGAATTCGATGCATTTTTCAAATTCAACCTGTTAGCTTCTAGAAGTTTACTGAAGTGCCACGAGCATAGGGAAGGATGGATCGAAGCAACGACGATTTTGTTTTATTCAATATAGCTGTATATAAATAATTCCTTTTGCAATACAAATTTTAAATCAAGAATGTCACTCGATATGTTATTAATTATACTCATATGGTCTGTTTTTATAGACACCAGGATTCGGACATTTTAAAAAACACAAAAATCGTGGGACGAAACGTCACAAACTAATTTTCAGTGGTCTTTACATAAAACATTGCAAAATTAAGTACGTAAGTAAATATAAATCAGGCTTTTATTAGAAATTCATATAACTAAAGAAAATTAAAAAAAAACAGTAAGTATCGGCATTGATTTGATCGTTTCCCGTTGCAATATTGTTACGTCGTTGACAGCACAATGTATCTTCCAGTAAATTATAGACCTTAGCGGCACTGATTGTCAGATATTCCAGCTTGCACGAATTATATCTGGATCACGCAGTTCAGTTTTCCGTTTACATTCGTGAACTATTTTTGTATATAAATGAAAGCTCAAATAATTTGAAGAGAATCGATATTACACTTAAGTGACCGGTACGGAAAACTGATATAGTGCCAAATAAGTCGTTTTTATCGTTGTCTATTACGAAGACAATGAATTTTCAATCGTCAACCTTATTTATAGAAAACACTGAAGGATAAATAGTAATGCGTCGCTTCGCCCTGAAAATTTTGCATCGATTCAATCCGATGTACAGTTTTAACTTTCAGATCTGATTGCTTAACACAACCGAATCACTCAATGGTTTATGCATATGAAAGTATACAAAATGCACTTTATAAAAATGTACGTGGAATAGTTTCTTAAAAAGAGGATTATCTGAAAATTATGGTTTAAAATAAAATAAAATGCCCAAAAATAGTTTATCAATTTTCATGAAGCGATAAATGAGTGTAAAATAAAATATTTTGCAATAGTTTTAGAAAATACCATTATCTAATATTTAAAAATGTAACTAGAAAACTGATAGACGATATTAACAGCCTATATTCTCGTAATCGATATATTTGTGATGCCCCGTCTGCCCGTTTAAACGCTCCATGCAAAATTATCGGTGGAATTATGAAAAATGTTTAGAATTTCATGATAGATGGGATTGGTTGAATTTGATTAAGAAAAATAATAAAAATTCACTTAAAGACTAAATGAAAATACTAAAGTTAGTCACTTACAGGACGCCAATCGTTTCCTTTGAATAACTCTGTGTTCTTTGCTTGACATAACACATGTCGGAGTCGACATCGACGTTAAATCTTATTCCCGAACTCATATTATATATTTGCAGTGCATTTTCGAAAGCCTTCTGTGCGTCATCAGCTGAACAAGCTGCTGGAAGACATAATGCCCAATTGATTGTCGTAAATCTCGGAGCAAAATGTCCAGGCTGAAAAAAGTAAATTAAGTTTAATTTTATTCAAACACTATGCAAACTTTTTTCTTTATATGCGATTTATTTGAAATTTGTTATTCAGGGGTGTTTTAAGTTACTGATAACGAATGTGCACTTAGAATTTGGAAATTCATTATAGCGGATTTAAAATGGTGGACTAAAATGCAAAAATATGAACTTTATGAAATTTGTTACAGCCATATTGGATGACCCATTTTGAATTTTGAAAAAATAATATCTGATTCGTAATCAGCGACCCAAAATATAAAAAGTTTATTATCAAGTTACGTTTTAGAATTTCGTATTCGTAAAAATGATTTGTTTCTACAAAAAAATGTTCCGTTTATGCACTTCATTTGTTTCTATTTGATAGGCAATTATTAATTATAATTAGTTTTGTTAATATATATTTGTTCCCCATTATATTTCGAATACATTAGTACTAAAAACGTGGTATAATAGAAGAATTAGGTTGGTTAAAATTCTGGAAAATTAACTTAAAGACTAAATTAAAATACTAAAGTTAGTTACTTACAGGACAGAAAATATAGGGTTCGTAATTTTTTTTTTCAGGATTTCAAGAAAATAAGTAAATTTGGAAATCATAATAATGAAACGTCCATCTTTCCTCCTACCAAAAAAATATTCTTACAAGCTTGATCATCTTGTTATCAAATGTAGTCTAAACTTAGAACAGTGGCTTTAAAAAGGTTCCTGCTCCCTCGGAAGTTATGATGAAACGTTAGTTTTTATTTTAAACTGCAAAGCATAGGATAGACATCATCACAAACGATCTATGTAATGTTGTTACTAACTATTAGCTTAAAATAGACTAGCATGCCGAATAGTTGATGCTTTCTAGATGAACTTGATTAGAATACAGGAATTTGAAGTATATTTTAGTTTAATTTACTAAATTCTATTTTGTTAAACCTTGTAAGTATTAAAAGAGTATAAATATTTCTATTTCATAAAATAATCACGAATCTTTTAATTTATATCAAATAGAAAAGTATCGAAAGTACGGAACGCGAAAAACGTAAGAGAAACGAATGCTCTTCGACATCATTTCAAGTCATCTAACATCATTCAACATCATTCCACTATATAACGTATCCTCTACCAATTTTGATGACCTAAGAATTCCGTTTAAAGGGCAATTATTCTAAATGCAGTCTGATTTAATATTAGATCTATATTTGCAATAAGCGATTGTATATCTTAGCCAAATGACTTGTTAAGATTAAACGATTTAAATATTCAGTTAAACTACGAAATTCACCATGATGACATCCACGTACTTACGTCACGCATATTTGCCCTTACAAAGGCACGGCTTTGCATGAGATTCACTGGAACTTTCATATCGTGTTTTGTAGCGTGAATGTCAACCGTTGCCAAGCAATATTTTCCTTGAATTTTGATTGTTTTCTCTTCGATTTTTACACGAGCCGTTACTCCAAGGCATTGATCAAAATCTCCCAGCTGATTAACGTTTCCTCGCAATAAACTAGAAGGAATCTTAGCGCTTGAATCCAACACTGAAAAGTAAACAGCATTCTATTAGTTAATTACTACAGAATAAATGTTTAACAATAATATGTTACTTTGTTCGGTGAGGAACAAATAACGTAGAGTTATAATGACTGCGTCTTAAATAACTTAAAAGCTCTAGGAATGATTTCAAACATAAATAGAACCATTGCAATTCAAATAGGTAAAGTGTTCACATATGCAAAAATTGAAAAGTCTAGAATACCATTCGTATTAATTGATAATTTGAGACTTCGATACGATCGATTTTCTTTAAATTCAACCTAAAAAACTCGAGAATATCACCATGAGAACATGATTCATTTAAAAAATTGGTTCATTGATTGTCGATGCTACCTGCAGCGTCCTTGACATTGTGTTCAGTATGTTACATAACCATTTCTGTAGTTACCAGTAGTTATGATCATCAAAGCAATAACGGCAAAATCAGATCATAGGGAAAACTGAATGGATAAAAGGGAAACGCATTCATTAGAATCAAAAACTCTTAACGTCTACGAACATTTTCCCTTCACTTTCATCACCGCTTCTATATCTATGAATAGATGCTACCAATGAATTGAAATAACGGGGTGTGTTCAATACGTGATATTCTATGCTTAATAAGTTCTGACTTGACATTTTTACGTGTAAAAATAGCATCAAGATAATAGAAAGAAATTTTACAAAATATAAATAAATCAAAATGTAATACATCAATTTGTTTAATTAAGAATAAATAACGTCAGCATCACAGCAATTAGTTTACAATTAAATAATTAAACGAAGATTACTACTAAGATAATATACTCCTGATTATATATGAACAAATCTAAAGTAGTTTTAACTTTACAGAATCTGCGATGTAGTTATGAATATAAATTCATTTTGATGTCAAATAAATATTTTTCCCCCATTTTTTTCCTTAACAGATACATCTACAAGGTATCAAAAAACTGGGTAGTGATATTACTGATTTAGATTTAATGTGACATTTTCAGTACTCGAATCTAGTATCAAAATCTGAAGGATGAAATTGAAAAATCCGGGTTTTATGCAATAATTCGTCTGTTTTGAAAGAAATTTCGATGAGTTAGTACTGATTTTAAAGGATCTTTTTCAGGTCTACCTCAAAATGGTAGAAAACTGCAGTATTTATTATATGACTTTCCAATCTCAATTTCTATCATTTTCACTTTATAAGAGCATCGTTTAAAAAATAATGAAAATTTGATTGGAACATCTAGTTCTTTTATGTGCCATGCACGCATTAAAAATAATTGCTATAGAAAAATATGAGACTAAATATTTTCGAAATATTAAATAGTAAAGAATTACGCAAATAAACAGATTCTGAAATGCTTACGTGAATAAAAAAATTGATATATTCGTTTGAAACAAATATACATAATTAATTTTTGTTTCATATGAACTGTAACTATTTTATCAAGTCATGTATGCCAGTTTTGCAAGATATCGTGTTAGAGAATATTGTAATTTTGAGTACTCAGTCAACTGAATAACCTAGCTGCTATTGTACAAATTATTATTGTTATTTTCGTTATAATTAGTAACTTTACTCAGTCCCAAAACGAAGATTGCAATCAGAATATCGCATACTTTCTTTCTCTCTAAGGTGAGCAACGTAGGGATAAAAAAGTTAAAATCACATTTTGCACGATCTAATATTTTTAGGTGATATTGAGGAAAATGAGTAAATATCTTCATGATTTCTTATAAACATATTGATGACAACGGTAGATATAGATTGGAGAAATGCCCCTGTGGTAACGAAAAAATATTAATTATTGCCAAAATAAATGACTATATTGCCCAAAATGGATGAAAATGCGTAATACTGAATATCTAGCGATCCAGAATTTATATTGAGAAATGAATAAAATGTTATTCAAAGTAGGTATGAAATCATTATTTTGAGTGAAATGTTTGTGCCAAAGCAATATTTATGCTACTTGCTAAACGGCTATACAACTGAAATAAATGTAGTTCTTGTTAAATTTAAACTTTTGTGTCATGCATTAAAAGCCAATTACAATTTGTTGATTAAAAGAAAATTATTGATGTCATGTTTATATGGAAAAACAATATTTTTGCGGTGTTATCAATACGATGGATTTTGACCACATGTTGAAAACAGCACATCTTGCATTGTCCCGATATTTAATAATTATCATAAATTGATTCGATCTACTTGAATAATAAATTCTACAATTTACATGGTATAAATATGAAGGTGTTACTTCTACCATAACATTAAACGAAACTATACAGAAAATGTATCTCATACAAAGATTAGCTCAATAAAAATAATTTTTTATAGTACTTACATAAAGAATCCTAAGAAAGCTAAAACACATTATGTATGATGAAAATGTTATCCTCTATGGCGTGATATATAATGGTCATACTCAAATTTGGTATGTATAAACTTAAAAGAAGAATAAGATACTATCAGTGTGTTAAAACGCTATTAAGATAACAACTTCTATGAAAAGAACAAGGCCTTTAATAAGTATCTACAGAGAACTTGTGTTCTAATCCGTTTTATGCCAATTTTTTTAATCAAAAAACGTGTAAGGCCCCTTTGTTTGTTAAATTGTCTATTTTAAGAAACAGTTTGTCGTTATATTCAATGCTGTTGAGTACAACCTCGTAAATAGAAAAGTGATATCTTAAAATCGGTATTTAAACATGAGGAATTTATTCAATTTTTAAAAAATATAGCATATATCCATTTTTTGAGGTTGCTCGTATTAAATCTAATTTTAAAATTATAAATATCAAAATGGTGGAGACATTTTTTCCATTCAGCCAAAAATATATTATCGTGTATTTTTGGGGGTTGATAATAATGACTGAAGGTGTCATGGTTTCCACCGTTGTGATTTATGTAATTAACCCATTACAGTCCAAAAACTTGCATTTCCATGCCTTTGGAAAGCCATATGGAGGAGAGGATTTGATTGGAAAAAGTATCGAAAAATTTACAATCTTTGTTATATCAGAATTATTACGATAAAACATGTATTTTTAAAAATCTTCACCATCAAGCTAAACACAAACGGTTTTCCCGTAATCAATCAAAATGGTACCTATCTTTATCAATAGTTTGGAACGAATTGACACCCGTTACGCATTTAAAACATAAAATGCAAATGAATGCAAAATTGTTATGAACATTTTTATAGCAATAAAAAAGGCGGGTGTTTTATTTTTGACTATGTCCTATTTCCAGCAGTAAGATTGAATGTATGTCTGCCCCATTATGCCTGTGTTGAAGCAGATTTTTCCGTTGGTATTATTTGTTTATATTTTAGACGACAAATTCAATAAACGTTGACAACGTACGAGACATGATTTTCATGCAAGTTTTCCCATAGATCATGTTTACGTAATTGTTCATAACAAATTTTTATAAGCAATAAAAATTGACAAACAATAAAACACCGGTATTTTATTCTTGGCTATTTTTCTATATTCAGTAGTTAGTTTAGCTGTAACTGTGCTGTACTAGACTTGAACTTAATTTGTCAATCCAAATTTCAATATCAAAAACACCAACAAAAGTAAGAGAGGAGTTAGTTGTACGTAAAATATACATAAACGATAACTGACAATACGAGTAGTAATAGGTTGAAACGTCTACTATGCTTGGATAAATTGAAGATGAATTATAAAGCCAGAATATAATAGAGATGGTATACTAATATCAGATGATCACAAACAATGTAGATTGCCCAAAATATGTAAATAACTAATGACGGATATAAAAGTCCACTCCATAATATAAATGGTTACCGACGAGGACAGTGGATAATCATAAATGGTATTGATGGCGAGTAACCATAAATACGTAAGAAAATTTCAAAGATTAGAACATAACAAATTATTTCGACCTCATCTTTGCACGATCGTGCTCTTCGTCAATGCACAAACAGACATAATAGTCTGCGTCACCATTTGATTTTAATCTAAAAGTATCCATCATGAATATGAACACTTTATACGAACATAATCAGGACCAGTTTCAAACATTCACATGTTTAGGTTAACCTAAAAATTAACCTACTTTGCAATGCCCATAATTTGTATCCACGTAACTGCCGAAGGAAAATCTTTCCATGCTGCTGACAAGCACCATTCTCGACTGCTGTAAAATTTGGCACGAATGTCGGCACACTAAGAATCGCGTCGTTCAACTCTGTCAAGCTGAGGGATGCTTCGGCGCTTTTCTCCGATCTTGGCTTGCTGGCCTTCGCTGTAATACATTGTTGTCAGTGAACTTAATCAGGCACAATTAACTGATATCAAATTTATCACAGAAACTTACTCTTTGTATCACCTTTCGATGCTTCATTCTTTGTTTTTTCTCGAGTTGGTTTCGCCGTTGACTTGTCTACCTTGGACAAATGCGGCTCATCAATTCGAACTCGACTCAATTTCGATGTACTTTCGGTTGGCTTAAATTCGCGTATTTTCGTCATCGATGATTTCGTATGTTCGTTCGTCTCGCCTAGCGGAGCTTTGACTTCCAACTTCTTGGCATATTGTTTTTGAACCTCGGATTTCTCGCGAATTACTTCGAGAGACATGTGTTTCTCTTTGTCAGCTAGCCTGACTTTTTCTAATTTTCTTGGTAAAGACAAAGGTTTTACGATCACCTCCCCACTTTGGTCATCGTCATCATCGATATTCTTCTTTTCCGTTCCACGGTACGTATATTTTGATTCGCTGTATTCACTTTTATCTTCCCGTTCCTTTTCCTTCTTGCGCCTTCTTTCATCTTCTTCTTCTTTCTCTTTCAGCTTTCGTTTCTCTTCAGCTTCTTCTTCTTTAGCCTTTCTCTGTTCTTCAATCTCTTTTTCTTTTTGTATTCGTTGCTCCTCCTCCTCCTTTCGTTTTCTCTCATCCTCTCTCCTTTGCCTTTCCTCCTCTTTCCTTTGCCTTTCCTCCTCTTCAGCCTTCTTTCTGTCTTCTTCTTTTTGTCGCTGCTCCTCTTCTTCTTTTCGCTTCTTTTCTTCTGCTTCTTTTTGCTTTCGATCTTCTTCTTCTTTCCGCCTTCGTGCTTCTTCTTCCCTTTGTCTTCGCTCTCTTTCCTCTCTCTGACGTTTTTCCACCTCTTCCTTTAGTCTTCGCTCCGCTTCTTCTTTTCTTTTTCGTTCCTCCTCTTCTTTTCTTTTTCGTTCCTCCTCTGCTTTTCGTCTTCGCTCTTCTTCTTCTTTTCGCCTTCGCTCCTCTTCTTCTTTTTGTTTTCGTTCCTTTTCTTCTCTTTGTTTTCTTTCTTCCTCTTCTTTTTTTCTTCGTGTTTCTTCTTTTTCCTTTCGTTCCCTTTCTTCTTTTTCTTTCTGATGCTTCAATTCTTCTTCTCGTTTCCTTTGCTTTTCCTCATCTTCTTTCTTTTTCTTTAACTCTGCTCTTCTTTTTTCCTGTTCTTCTTCCGCCTTTCTTAATGCCTCTTCTCTTCTTTCTTCCTCTTCTTTTTCATCATCCTCTCCTGACTGCGATTCTGCTTCTTCGTCTTCGGAATCGATTTCTTCATCTTCTTCATCTTCAATTTTGACTATTTCATCGCTATCTCCTTTACTCGCATCATCTTGATCGTCATCTTCATCCTTAAAATCCTCCGATTCGCTTTTTTCATCGTCCTCGTCCGAAAGCGACTCTCGATTTTCAGCCTCCTTTTTTAATCGATCTTTAGCGCTGAATGTCCAGGATTTCAACGGTAACTTTCTTAGCTTTCTATTTACCGCAGATTCTTCCAAGTCGGCAGGTGGTTTCTCGGTCTTGGCAATCCTCCCTTTCGCACTCGACGTCTCGAACCGAAGGCGAGCCGGACTCGGCGGAGTCCAACTGCTTGTTTTTTCGGGACACTTCCCGGATGGCGAGTGACAGCCCCCGCGGACGATCTCGGCAGACTCGCCAGGAACCGTTGCCTGATTGGCATCACGGACACGGAAACCATAACCTGTGTAAACCAGGGCCACGATCAACAGGGGCACGATGTACTTGCCCGAAGTGGGCAAAGCCATCTCACAAACTTCACATCTGAGGTATCATCACCACACACGTAGACACACCCGCGCACCTTTAAATTTATCACAAGGCTTCAATTTCGCGTTTGCCACAACACACGCAATCGACACTAGTAAACGGTTGCATTTGCGAACGCCCTTTTCGGACTTCCGCGAATCGAAGTGATCCCAATTTTGGTCGGACGAGGCAGTTTTATTCAGACACTTGGATAATCTCCTCACGTCGAAGGAGAAAATAAAGGCCCGAGTCCAAGCTCGCCGCCGGAGCGACAGTCGAAACTTTGTCGATGGCGGTGCCGAGATCCGTAGCTGCCTGGCTGGCCAGCTGTGCCGCGCAAAATTAGAGCACATGGCAGCTTCCCAAAGCAGCCCAGAGGGAGTTTTATTTAGCATCCACATCGCGAGTCGTGGACCGACGGCGAAAGAACCGCCGGAACCATCGGGTGAGCTCCGAGCCGCGGTGCGATTATCACGTGTCTTACGTAACGACGGCATGCCAAGGGGTTCCTCCTGGAGACCTTCGTCCACGTATAACCGCCCACGCGTCTTCTCACGCCCTTGCTCCGAAAATGAGAAGTGTGACAAAAGATCGAGGTTTCTGGTCCCGAGCGACTAAGAAAGCGTCGGCGAATTTCGAAGCAACGTTTGGTACTATTGTGTGGGCGACGTTCTTTTGTTTCGGAATGCATCTTTTGCACTCAACCAATTATAATAAATTTAATAAAATTCAACCAATCTTTTTTATATTATTGTAACTTTAATTAAAATAGAATTTTTAATGTCTAAATAGAAATTTCTGATTCGCATTTCATAAATTGAAACATCAATCATTAATGTAATACAATTCATATCAACAATTTTCTGATTATCCCTGAATTTAAACCAAAAAAATGCCGTTTTTGATAGTAGCCTCCCTGATGATCCACACTGTTATAAATATTCACATCAAAATTAATATACATGTATATGAAATCATTTGCACTAAAACCAGATTTAATGTATCACTGAGAGAAATGTTTCTTTACAGTTAACGTAATAGCTTAACAGTTAAGAGAAAAGAATTTACTCTCTGAACCTAAGATAAAGTACTTTGTCCTAAAGTTTCTGTAATCCTGGCATCGGTTACACTTGTTTTGTTAATAGTTAAGATAAGAAATTTAAATATTAAGGATGAGATCATTACAGCGAATACTAGAATATTTTATGTAATACAAAGAGTATAATGCAGTTTGTTATCATTTCTTATTTATAAACTCATTTCTGCCTTTGTTGCATAAAGTTCGTTCGATAAGTAGAAGACTTGGAAGTATGCCCTGAGAGAAATGTTTGTTTACAGTTAATGTAATAGCTTCATAGTAAAGCTAACAGAATTTAGATTTTGATCTTACAATGAAGGTAAGATACTTTATCCTGAAGTTACCATAATCTGATATTCGGTTGAATTTATTATGTTAATAGTTAATATAAGAATTTTAAATATGAATGTTGGGATCATTATGTGAAACATTTACACGCTTACAGTTTCGCCGAAACAGAGATAAATAAACATACACACGCGCAGTTACTCGATTCCCTGCGAATTTTTCGACGCATTGTTGACATGCGCTGTTCAAACGACAGAATTTAATGTAAGCTTTATTAACATTTAACTAACGCTATTTGACTGTTAAAATATATGAGTTAATATACAATAACATTACTGACATGTAGGAAAGTGCAGGTATTTTCATCTCAAAGTTACCTATCGTTTTTAACTTTAAAGTTACGCTTATAGTTTTACAGTTAATGTAAGAGCCTTGAAATTAGCTTACATTAACTATTAGTAAAAAATGTCTCTAAGTGTACATGGTTATTATAAATTAAAATAGGCGTTTACTAAATTTCATAAAATGTATGTAAAGGTTACGATTGTTCGTTTGTGACTGGTCACAGAAAAAGCAAAACTCCGTTCAAACAACAGTTGCGATTTGCTCTTTCCCGATTGGCCACTAAGGAAAGTAAGAACGAAATTTCAATCAAAATTTAATTTTCTGTCCAATCAGAAACCAACTATCGAAAAAATTTGAAAAAAAATGTTGGAATTCAGGAGGATCTAAATTATTACATATGTTTTTTCTGGATTTTTTTATTTTTGATGCAAGTAGCCTATATCTATCAGATAACAATACGTTGATTTTTTTCGTCTAGGGACTTACACGTCACACAGGAGTCTGTTGACTACACTGTAAAAAATTTCATGAAACTTAAGAGAAATTTATGAAGCATAAATGTTACTAAATATTAAGAATTTGTCATGAAATTTAAGAAGTTTGTTCCTTAAAAAATTTTCATGAACTTAAAACTGAATATGGAAGTTGCACCTCATTGGTAATAATGTCACATAGCATTGTTCATAATACAAAATGTGGTCATTGGAATGTAAAAGTTTTGGGCGTTTAAGTTAACTGTGTACATTTTTGGATCTAGGATGAAACTCGTGTAACATCGATAAAAACTTGGTTGTTAGGATAACCATCAGTAACTGCCAAAAATTCGTTATATTCAAATTTCTCCATTTTTACTTACTTTGTTATTTCGTTTGTTTACTTCTTTTGCTTTAAAAATATCAGAATGTAAACAACAATTTAGTACGTCGATGAAAAATTCATACATTTTTGGAGAATCACTCATTTCTAGAACAATTTGTTTCTCAAAAGGTAAAAAATACTTTCAATTTCATTCGTGATAAAAGTAGAACGTTCTAAAATTTCTAACTTCAGTTGTAAGAATTCTTCGTTACTTGTGAAAGTATTTTTGAAATTTGTATACTGACAAAAATTGCATTTATTAGATTCCCAAGGTATTTTAACAGTAGTCGCCTCAGTATCCACTCTGATAAACGATAGAGCGATAGAGCGATTAAAATTCGAAACCCCGAAAACCAAGTTTTTATAAACATGTATACTTCTTGTATAGTTAACATTTTTATATAGTTTCTTTATTGCTTAGTTATTTATAGTTTCCTGTAAAATTCGTTAACAGGGAAAAATCCCGTTCTTGTATTCATTGTGAAGCGTCCGTATCAAGAGCAGTGAACGATGAACTTAAGTGCTTTATCTGCCACGTCAAAATATTGACAAATACATTTTTATAAATAGATATAGATGTATTACAACTCATTTTTAAATGTATCGAATTAGACCTGGTGTTTAGCATATTAAAAACTTTTTGTCAACAGATTTCTCATAATCGTGCATAATTTTGTTAAAATAACTACATTTACAAGTGACCATGAAAGTCCACAACATTTATAGAGGCATTCAAAATTAGATATTATCGTATACATGTGGACCAATAATTTAATGGATTTTGTCAACAATGTAGCCTAAAAATTACATATAGTTAGGAATTATGAATTGCAATGTCCAAAATTTGTTGCTCCGGATGTGTACATGCTGAAAATTCTATACCATCGGTGCTATAAAATACAAAATGTTGCAATTTAAGGTGTAAAATATATCATGTAAATGTGAAAGCTTGCTACGAAATTTAAAATTTTCGATGTCAAAATTTGCTATGTATTTAAAGAATCTGACTCTTCAGTGAGTAAGTCAACTGCATACACTTTTGGAGCTCGGAGGGGAACTCAGGTTGTAACAGCAATAAAAACGCTGTTGTTGAGAAAACCATTGGTGAGTTCCAATATTTCATTCTACTCCATTTTCTCCTTTCTTTTCCTCCATTTGTTTACCCCTTCTTCACAAACAACAATCATTGCAATGCTCAAAACTTTTTGGTTAGTGTATTGAAAGTAAAATACTATTTGTAAATTAAAGCAAGAACGTATAAAAATAACTCCTAATAATAATACGAAATTTCAATATTATTCATTAATAATTATTGACCTACATAGTAAATTCAAACATTTATTATTGTAAGTAAACTGTACGTGAATTGTTATCAATAATACTTTTCCACAAAGGCTGTCTAGATTTTATGATTGAACTAGCATAATTTATATATTTTGCGATACAAAAATTTCACTCATTATATTTTAAATCAAAAGTGCATTTCTTGCTTAGAAATTAAATTAGTATTTTTAACATAATGTTTCGTTTGCATTAGCCATTTTTATAGATTCCTGCAAAGTTGCAAAAACCTCACATTTATCAAAAATGATTAATTATTCCACCCATTTGTGCCAAAACTTATAAATATAAACATAAATTTATTTAATTTTATACTGTAACTTTACTGCTCTTACACTAGTACAAAATGAATCCAGTTTTTGGCTAGTTTCTATCCAGTTTACATTTTTCCCGTATTAAAGATACAGGAAAACTGGGCAGTGTAACAAAAAACTGGGCAGATTTCTAGCAGGGCATCTCGCCTGACGATTTGCGATGAAAAACAATTTGTACAATACCATGTCAATGCATTTATCTATTTGCAAGTACACCTCACATGGCATAATTTATTATGACAGTGTTTACATGTGCATGTGACGATGTGCATGATGCGATGAACAATTGTATATAATTCTAAAAAGTAGTCAAATAGCACACTCTTAAAGAGGTCTTCCGGAGCACGTTCCGTACATATCTCACATAAGATGACTTGTAAAGGCCTTAGTTGTGATAGACTAAAAAAACGATCTCACAAATAGCTCTTGTTCATGACTTCGCAAAATATTTGTGAAGTAATCCACAGTTTTAAAATGTGAAATTTTTCCATAGAAATATTACATGACTTTCGAATCTCTAAATAAACTCGCGTGACTTTTAATTCATATGCCGACTGCTATTTTTGCGTGATCTCTCTGACACAATTTAACCCTTTGCGGAATACATTTTTCTTTACACGGAAAACAGCTAAAAATTGTTACTCGGAGGTTTTCGGGTCGGTGATTACGAATCTGAACTCAGATTTTGAAAATTCAAAATAGCGGATCCAAGATGGCCAACTGAAATCCGGTGTTTGTCTTGACTCCGCCATTTTAAATTTTCAAAATGTGACCTCAAATTCGTAATCAGCATCCTCGAAGGTACCCAGTTTCATCACGGTATAGTGACTTTTAAAATGTCAGTCGACCATCTTCACTCCATCATTTTGAATTTTCAAAATGTGAAATCAGATTCGTAATCACCGACCCCGAAAACTTCTGTACTTTTATAAGGTTATGTCTAAAAGTTTCCTAAATAATGAATTTTTTATTATAAAAAAGCCTTTTTTAGAAATGGTTTATTGATTATCAATAAATTGACACCGGTTTTAAACATTTTTTCTATGAATTTTCTTTTCGTAACATCCAGTGAGCATAAAATTACAAAAAATAACGGCTAAATCGAATAAAAACTACTTTGAATTCGCAAAACATTGATTAAAAATAGGTAGCATCAGGTAATGCGGCAAAGGATTAACTGAAAAAATTAAATAATTGGAAGATTACAGAAAGATTATAGAATCTGTAATTATCTTAAAGCATTTAAGTTTCAATTTAATTACATATTTTATAGTAGAAATTAAATCTCTTCATTAAAATCCCTCATATTTTTATTCCTGCTTGAGACCTCATATATTGAAAAGATCTTGTAGAGCTTTTAAAAATACCTACAGTGAAAATTCATTTGGTAATAGTTACTAAATGTGCGGTTGGTAGTTTTATTTCTTTCCTCGTATTACATTTTGTGCAACTTTATATTTGATTATAATAACAAAATGTCTATTCGTTGGCAAAGTGGGTACATGCTTTCAGCTCAACTTCGCCGTTTCGTAAATATAATTTAGTTCGCTACAGTTAACTATAAATAAATACTTTTTTGTTCTAAAATTTTGTTCCTTAACTGAATTCCGATTTCTTGATTTTAATTTTTTGATTCCGGGCCAGGTACTGGTTACTATTGAAATTAAATACTATATATTAAAAAGTTGCTATTTGTTCACTATTTTCCCTATAGGATCAAAAAATAACTCGTCGGTCAGGAGGGTTAATTTTTATTTGGACGGTTCCATTTCATCTATATGAAAATAAAATTAATGTTCATATCAATCTAGGATATAACAGGAAAAATCAATCAATTGCAGTATTGGCATGTATTACGAACAAAATTTTGTAAATTTAAGTAAATACTTACTTGAATACGTACATTATTTTTCAATTTATGAAACCCAAGATGTGATATATACAATTAATAAAGGTACAATCGGTTTAACAATAAATTTTTTTAATGTATTTTGTTGTATGTACATTAAGAGATATAAGTTAGTATATCCTACAGTTTATGTCTTAAATATATCATCACTATAAAAATATCACTAGTTTCCTAAACGCATTATAATTATTTAATATGACATATTGTGGTAAATTTGATGAATAATAGCATCATTTGCTATAAAAATAAACAATTATTACTACTACTAAAATTCAATAATAATTCAATTCTAAAGTGTTTACAGTACTAACTGTTAAGATGATTTTGCAATCTCAAACAAATTATATGTATATAACAAACTACAATAGAATCGTTAGTTGCACAAATTAAATAATGCATGTCATATTCTTAATATCTTTTATGCTATTATTCACAGTCATCAAACTTGACAAATATAATTTTCAGAAACACATCAATCCACTTGATAAATTAATAATCTTTTATATGCCGAAATATAATTTACTAAATTTTCAAATTACAATAAATTAAATTAATAATCAACAATTATAAAAAGTGTATATAAATACATATAATATATTTTACGTAAAATGTAATATACAAAAACACTAATCGCAGTAATTCTTAAATTCGACGTCAATAAAAAAGTCATTACAGATATCAAAGTATGCAAGTCCGCTATAAATGAAACATATTTTATTGTACATTACGCATATAACAAATCGCGTACAATTTGTATTCACATCTGACTATGGAGATAAAATGGAGCCAAAAGTATGTTATCGTATAGGATGATGTATTAATTACGATATTTTATGATAGATGTATATAAAGACTGCATTCCACGGAATGTAGATATTACATCAGCTCCTATCTAAATATACTAAACATACGATTGTACAAATGACAATCTTATATAGCAAAAATGTTGTAACTTGAAATTCAATGTGATGAATTATTCCATAATTTGTTAAAATAAAATCTTCACCATTCATAACTGTATTTGCGGAAATTCCAGTATTCTAACTAGGATGTTGAGTTGATTCCGATTTAAATTTTAAGGGAAATGCGAGTCTGTGCTCAAAGTCCTAGTTCGAATAGCGAAATTTTTTATACAATTTCTGTCAATGTAAAGAGTAATATCAAAAACCTGTCATACTCACATATTTTCGTCAACATCTCAAATTATCAAGAAAATATATTGTATGTTAACTAGTGTGCCATAAAGATCATATAGGATAACATATATTTTTAGTTTCCATTGTTCTCCGTGGTGTATACAATTATGTACAAATATCTAATATCAGATACATTTTATGTATAGATAATAAAAATATATTTATTATTAAAAAGTATGAAAAATTATTATCTACTTATATATATAACTTGTATGCTAATATTTACACGTTTTACACTATCGATGAATTGCTTCGAAAGGAATTCGTCACGTTTTCGAATTTTCTTAGTATTTTTTTGACATATTGTTAATTACTATTAATCTCTTTCGTAACCCTGATTGAAATTGCCTTGATCGCTTTTATCGCTATCTCGGAAACGTAGTTCGTGTTTCGATTCCGACTCCTTTTTGCGCCGAAACAATAATTTCTCCAAAGTCATTACAGGTGACTCAAAAATCAAACTGAAGAAAAATCCAAGCACTATCGACCAAAATAAATCGGATATGAAAAAGTTGAACTGAAACGAAAGAAGACAAGAGATTAATTTTCCCCCTATAAAATTGTAATCAGGTGTAATAACTATTGTGGGAAAAATATTTAACACATCTATATCGATCAATTTTGTAATATTCATCAATAGTGAAATTCTCACAAAAATAAATAAAAAAAATGTTCTCCAGAACTCGAGTCTATCTGTAGATAAGATGTTATAAATTCTTTTTTATATATAAGAGCATTTTTATTTCGTTCATTCATTAAAATTTGTGGATTAATATACGATTAGTCACATATATTTACTTATATGTATACTGCTAATAATAAAATTTTTCAAATACACGATGAATATAAGTCTGTATTACGCACAGTATGCAATCTGAAACTGTGGAAACATCCATATAACGTTCGAGAAATGCATTTAGTGAAACAGATATTAGACAAAAGTTTTAAGACTTTTATCTGGCTATTCAGTTATGATTGTGCATCTGAGATTGACCATGAACATGGTTCATTCGAATTTCATTGGAAACAAATAGAAAGAACTGAGAATTTCACTTCCGATTACAACCATGGTCGTGACCTTGACAATGACCTTCAAAGTCATTCAAAGATTAAAATGCCTTTTTATTATAAAATAACATTTGTAATTTATAAAATAACATTTATAATTTATAAAATGATATTTATATAAAATAAAAATGCTCTAAATTAGGTGTATGACTATGATCCTGATCATGAACTCGAAGGTTAGAATCGAATTTGAATTTTCCGCGTTTTCTAGAAATATTTAAAAATTCAAATTTGACATTAGCATGGCCATCATTGTCAAGGTCACGGTCATGGTCAAGTTCAAATGTTAGATCATCATTGACTATCAAAGAAAATTGTTCTAAAATTTTTTCTAGTATCTTTTGGCACAAAATGCATTCCACGAATGTTGTATTGACATTCCCGTACTTTTGGATCATGCTGTGTAATAATTAATATGTCTGTAATTGTAAGAAAATACTATTTTCCAATTTTTAATAATTTGAAAGTACTTACAAAGTTGAAATCCGTAAAATATGTGGGCACCCTTATCAAACCAGCTTTAAAAAACTGCAGGACAATATGCACCAAATAAACGCAGTAGGATATCCTGCTGAATGGATAAAATAGAGGAGATGACAAAAACGTCGAAAGTGGACCTGAAATAAGACATTTATATAATTAAACAGGAATTTTCTTTATTTATTCTCAGTTTCGTACAATTCGATATGGGAGCGAAAGAAAAATAAAGTAAATCTCTTAGTATGACCATACCAATGTTAAGAGTAATAGATACATTCTAGATTTAACTAACTCTAATCAGATCTAAGTAGATATGTAAAAAATCTATCAAACTTTAACGATAAATTGATTACGATTTTGAATCAGAAGCATAAATATAATTCCGAACTTAAATATAAATATTAAAATCTAATGTGATTCCTTAATGGGATTTTACTGATTCTAATTTAATCAGATAACATCTCAAAAGTTACGAATTATCTTTTCACGACACAATGAAATAAACTCTTACATCTAAAATTGTAATTATTTTAAGATTCACATTGTTAACGAAAGTCCAATCGTAACTGTGTAATTATTGTAATTTCAAAAGATATCTTACATTAAATACTATGTTTATTGCAAATTCTACTTATTAGCATCACATTGTGTTTTCACAAATTGAGGAAGTAGAAATTTAGAGTTGATGTAATACTGCACGAAACATGACAAAATAGTAAATAAAATGAAATTGTTTGACACATACGTCATTACTAATGCAGTAAATCCCCGAAAATACCGGAAATTTACTAGTCGAACAAAAATCAATACAAAAAGCTATATAACTCCGTAGTTATAATTTATATCAACAATGTTGCACAATATTTGAAATATTAAAAATGATGGATATTTAAAAATATAAGTACAGATTTTAAGTTAAGAATCAAACAAAATGCCGATAATTAAAATATACGGCACAGAAAAAATAATGTCACCAAGTGACGACGAAAATCTGATTATAAATTATGGCATAATTAATAATTTCATATTTATAAATCATCTATAAGACATTTAAACCATCAATTATAGCAAAAAAGTACTGACTGGCATACTTTAGATAAATCCCGTTTTCTTCGGTAATTTTGTAATTTTTGTTCCTTCATAAGGACACTTGTATCACAGTCAATGTAACACATTGACGAATCATATATTTACTTAGGCTACAACCACGGTTTAAATACAGCAATCGTCTTACCTGCTCGGCCTTTAATGCTGGCATAAATTATCCAGGCAACGGCCGCTCCCCAAATTGGTCGGGAAAATCCAGAAAAAGCAGATTCCCAATATACATTATATACGTAGTCCTTTTCTAAGAACGTTCGAAAACCAATTATACAAAAACAAAAAGCTGCAATCGATAAAATCCATCCAATAATTGAAGCTTTCTGTAAATTAAAATTCAAAAATTAAGAACATGGAACACTATACGCATCCAAATAATAAATCTGTTTTTATTTAAATTACCTTGGATAAAGTCCGATCATGCATCACAATTTCATATCCGAGAATGATTCCAATGAGCCATGGACCAGCCCGACAATAAGGTGTAATATAAATATTTTTGAATACTTCCAGTATTTTGCTACAAATATAAGTAATTATTTTATATGTGTCGAATAAATTCAAATAACATTTTTGTATGTTTGGTACAAAGTAAATTTCATCTCTAAAGAAATTTCTGTAACTTTAAGAATGTATACTAATATAGAAGATCTACAGAATTTTACAATAAGGTTAAGATGAAGTGGGTATTGCTGAATAAGCAGTAACTCGTAACAATCGAAATATTTAAAAATTATATCATATAAAATCCGCGAAATTAAGTAAACTTTTCAAAAATTACGAAAACACGACCTGGTTCAAAAACTGTAAATTTCGATATTAAATCAGCTTAAATTTTTGAAAATTAATTGAAAACAATAAACTAATAATTCAATTATTGTTCAGAATTGTTATTACTTTATCTAATTTAATACCTCGGGTGATAACAATAACATTACTAAGTGAATTTAAAAAACCTCGTTTTGAAAAACATTCAGGAAGCAAAAATACATCGAAATATTGCTCTGCAATAAAGCATTTCATCGATTAAAAAATCTTATTTGAAATCTTGAAACTGTACAAATATACTAAATTCTAATGTTAAAAGTTCTAGAGATTTCTTTGAAAATGTTTGATAAAATTTTGCATAATATTGTTACCTTGCGCCTTGTAAGTAAGAATTGGCAGGATATTCATTAACAGCTACAATCGTAATTGGAGTAACAACCGAAGCAACGGCAAAGGCCGTAAGAATTAATAATCCAATTTTCGGTTTTTTGGCAAGTGGGTAGATAATTAATGGCGATATCCAGAATAACTGCATATCCACAGCTACGTACCATAAATGAGGTAAACACTAACGAGAAAAATAATCATTTATATTTTACACAATTTACAATTTTACTTGTTGATAGTGCGGAAAGTATACAATGATCGTGTACTAGTTGAACAGAATTTTCACTACATGTCAATGTTGCAATGTACTATCAGCACTGCACAATTTTTTTCAATTTAGATGATGAAGACAGATATCTCAATGTCAAAAACTATTTATTTTTATCATTGCAATCCTAACATATGAACTGTAATTATTTGTCAAGAAAAACAATAGGGATGATATAACATATTTTACGTGAAATATTTTATTAAGACACTTTGTGTGTCTTTACTTTCAGGAACTTACCAAATTATCTGTATCATAAAAATTTTGAATGTACAACAAGAAAGGCCACCACTTATTTCGACATGGTTGCGTTAAGGGTCCGAGTGACGTTCCCCATACTGGTCCAGATCCCATTAGAGGAAGAACGAAGACGACAAATAGAAAGAGAGCTATTATAGTCGGCGTCAATCTAAAAATGAACAACCGTTTACCAGAAATTTCCCAAATCCATTAGTCAAAGTTTACCTTTTTTTATTTCATTACTCGACGATAAAAAAATCTTTCGTCATTACTATATCCATTTATAATATTCTACAAATAGAAGAGTAAATGAAAAACTTCTTCTAAATCTATTTCCACGCGGTAAATATTTGTAAAGTAAAAGATTTAAATTATTCTTTTACTTACGGTATATTTTTAGTAATGTACAAAGCAATTTTACAAAATTTTCACATTAGTTTCAACTAATGGAATGATAATGATACGAAAGGGTCTGAAGTGGATCTTTATATTTAGATCGTATTTTAAAACAAAAAATTATGCTAGAAAATATTATAGAGTACATACCTAATATAACGATGAAAATAGTATAGCACCAAGTTAAATCTTTTCCCGTTTTGTAATTCTTTCAGTACGAGATATGCCATTAATAAACCACTGAGCATGAAAAACGTATCGACGGCGTATAAGGCCGAAAAAATGTACATTGAATTCCGTGACTGTGCCCACTGGAAACAAAAAAGAAATGTTTAATACACACATATATACATATGTTTATAGATGAAGACACATAACATTTTAATAATTCACATTTTTAAACCAAACAATTTAATTTTATTAGATATAACATTTTATTGGAAGGAATCCTAGATAACCTATTCAAATCGGAGTATGTATGGATTAAAGGAAATCTTATAAGAACTTCCTAGGTTGATCATAAAAATTAAAATAAACTTTATAAATAAGGCAGAAATGAACATAAATGCTGCGCAGACATGTTCATTGCCTTTTTTCAAAAACAATAAAATTCATGTCTTCCACACGAAAAATATATGCGAAAAATTTTAATTTAAGCTGTGGTAACATCCATTACCGTCCGGTTTCCGTGTCATACTGAATATTATAGCGCCGTTGTCAATTTAGCATTTCTTGAACTTATCAAAAAATTATTCAGCCACCGTATTAGAGCAGTCATTTTGAATTTCACCGCATGACCGACAAATAGCAATTTGATAATTTAGTAGCGCTTGAATAGACCAACGCTGCGGATTTTGTTTGATGTTATACAGCGATTTCTATAGGTACAAGTACTACTATGCATTCTTTAAAGACACATCCTTGGAGCTAAAATCAATGCATGCTACGAATACAAAAAGAAATCATTTTCTTTCATCAATAGCCAAACTAATTTTCTATGAGTTCGCAGGCCAATACAAGACCAATACACGAAATTTAGTATTTGCGTGCGTGTTACATACAATAACTACCAAATTTAACAAATATACGTTGCAAACTGTAAGTGCATCCCTCAGTTTAATACATAATTGTCAATTCACAAATGTGAAAAGTTCGAGAGATTTCCTCATATCTCAAAAATAACTATATGTATGTTATTGTGCCTATAAACAAATCTGATGGCACGTTTTTCAATTTCATTACATTTTTCATTTCATTTAGGCATACTGAATATTTCGAGATATAATATTTAATTAATTGAATTTGACATCATGGACAAATCCTTTCCAATCTTCTCTCCAATGAATATTACGATATATTTCCTAAAAACGAAATCAAACGTATTTCGAAATTTTTCCGATATAATTTAATGTAGGTCATGTCATGTCTACACTTATAATAGGATAATATTGGATCTTATCAAAAAGACGGCGAGAATGGGTTCTATTAATATCTGAAATTAGCGAATGCAACTACAAGAATGCTTGACAATGAATGTACATTGTTTGATATACCAAAACCGAATTTAACTAGTCTTAAAAATATAGACCTTAAACGCTACTCCATATAATCAAATTAAGATATGATCTTTCCGTAATATATTATAATTAAACTTTCTTATAATACATCCGTGTTTCGATTATTGATACAATATTTGATAACAGTTATTTGCATTTGGCTAATAAATAAATTAATTCCATCATTGTTACAATTAATTTATCATCATGATTTTATCGAAACACGTGTATGAGCTCATCTGGCAATCGATAATGTGACAGTAATACCAGATAAACTGCCAGTTATTAATGTCTTATAATGATTCAAATGTTTTTTGCGATAAGTTCACATAATTTATTTATGTATAAACTAAATCAAATTATCGTCTATTAAAAATGATCCGGATCAAGTTGCATTTCTGCACTAATTGCGTGTTCTGCCATCTTAACCCATTAACGCCGAGATGGATGCATTTCCAGCATCAGTTTGGACGTCGATAATTTGTATTCAAACGAACATGTTTGACGTAAAATTGTATGCTTTTTTAGAATTTTTCAATAAAATTTCGGCAAAATTAATCGCAAAAACGCCATAAAAATGTTTTTTTTGCAAAAAAATAGGATATTTTACATTTAATCAAACATCGCTTTCACCTTTAAATGGAATCAGGGTACAATACTAAGATGAAAATATCGCATCCATGGACCCCCAGGATAAAAATATACCGTACCTCATTTCGTAATTCAACATAGCGGCTACCAAAATGGCGAGCAGAGCATTGAAAACTATGGTCACAATTTTATTTTACAAAAAATGGAAGTTCAAGAGTTTGAGATGAGAATTTTAAAAATTCGCCATCGCTTTAAAATGTTTTTCGACAAAAAACTTTTTTGCGGTTCATTTTATCGATATTTTGTTGAAAGATTCTAAAAGAGCATAGAATTTTACTTTAGACACAACCATACTAAAACATTCCATAGGCGTTTATATATAAATTATCGACGTCCAAACTGATACGAGAAACGTGCCCGTCCCGGCGTTAATAGGTTAAGAAAAGTTTTTAAGGAAAAAGCAAAACGTTTTGGCGCGGCCGTTTTGGCGCTCACCGTTTTGGATCTAATACGCTTTGGCTCCGATGTTTTGATGTCAGACGTTTTGGCGTTACTGATTTTTTTAAGATGCTAGAGGGATCTCAATAAATCAAGTAACTCTTTTCCAGGCCATTTTAGGTACATCTCCCAATATTTCCCCCACTTTCAACTTCTTCGAAAATCTTATATAAAAAGAGTCCAAATTAACTAATTAATATTTACACACTTCATAAGGACTCCGAATGGGCCGAAACGTCGTGTAACTTTTTTTTTCATACAGTATTGTGGAGGGCATAAACCAATTTATCGAAAATTATTCATTTATTATTATCAACCTGCAATGCTTTGAATTTTATTTTGTTTAGTCATTTCAATATTTTTTTAGAATAAAAGATAAAGAATGATTGTTTGGGGCAGCCAAGTAAATAGTTTCACTAAGTAATAAATTGGTTTCTAATAAATTAATTGGAATACAAAACTCATCAATTGATTAGTGACACTATTTCCTTAGTTGTCCCAATCAATGTCTTATCAAGATCTGAGAGCACTAGGCGATTGATTGCCCCAACCAATATTTTTCCCGTGTATATGTTAGCAAACAACAATGTTGACCGATGTTGACCAATTATCTAATTTACTTAATTGTTATGTGACTTCCAGCTACTTTTAAAGTTGATGATCTCTCCTCATGAATTGTCTCATGAATAAGAAACTGACAGATACTTAAAAATTCAAGACTTTCTATATTATGCATTGCAGGCTCAACAGAATCATTCCGAATCTCAAAATAGTTGTAATCAAATTCTAATTTGTTAAACTCAACATTCATGTATGAATCATATATATATTTTTACAATAGAAAAATATATACAGTATATACTTTCTAACAAATGCGAAATATGACATTGCCAAAAAGATAATTACATTTCCACTACGTCATTGTCATGATGCATCCGATCATTATTATATAGATAATGAATATTGTATGTATGTACGTAAAACAGATAACTCGACCCGTGCAATAGGAAATTCATGAAATTCATTAACACCAGGCGTTTCGACAATAGAAAATTACACTGTTCCGCATATACTATGAATTGTATTTTCTCAATTTACACAAGAGCTCAAAAATAAAAAACAAAATTAAATCATTTACTGACTAAGTAATAAACGATTTGAATTCCGACATTCTGTTACCTTCAAAGTTTCATTAACTTATGAAATTTAGATTATAAGTTGTTTTCAATAAAAATCTGCGCATAATGAGTAGGTGAGTAATCAATGATAACTCTAAAGAAAATAAAAGTAAGAAATCGAATGATTTTGAAAATAATAGCAGATTTCGATGCAATTTTAGTGAATTATGCCATCTAATGATAATTTAATTTTAACACAGAAGTCGGGAATAGAAGCAAAGTTTGATATAACCAGAAGAAATCACTACTTTCTTATAAGGCCAAGATATTATATAATTCAGTAATCACAATTGTTCAAAAATTTATCACTTGCATATCATCGAACATTTCTGAAGTTCAGTTATTTTCAGGATATCAGGAAAAGTAAACTTTGGCAAAACTCTCTTTTGCACTTTTCTCAACAAATGATCGATTTACCAAGTTCTTGAAATATCAAAGTTCTTGCCTTTTGTCGGTATCGTTTACAGAAAAGTTCCGTAATTGTTCGTGATACTACAGTAAAAACCATGATATTCTCGTGATTAAATAAATCTTATTTTTGTGTGTTTTTCCATATGTCGTGTTTATTTATCGTGAATTATTAAATGTATTTGATCCAACTAAATCTTCCATTCCATTTGTTAGTTCCAATAGCATTGAATTTTATGCTTCAAAAAATTGGCTTATTTGAAAATCGTAATGTCTCCCTTTTCATAAGATTGTTATGCATGCCAGGTGTTTATTAAAATGTTCAAAACTAGTTTTAATTCCGTTTTTGAATAAGTGGAAAATGAATCCATCGGAATACGGCACATTCTGAACAGATTTTATTCTACACTTCAGCTAAAACATCTTGATTTATATTTTCAACTAGTTTAGATAAGCCAATGTACATTGTTAAAGTTCGAGACGTCAATTTTTTTAAATATAACTGATTTTATATTAAAGTAGTTAGACCTAGGGATATATTATGCTTCGAAAAAATATTTAATATCGTTTGCGAGAAATTCATTTACATTATTAATGATATTATTGACGAGAGAAAGCATTGTTACTGTTCTTAAAAAAATTTAAACCAGCAAAAATAATTTGTTAAATAACTTTTATTAATGACTCAAATTTTCTTCTTATCAGTTAAACATTTTTTAAAAATGAATGGATCTTAACGAATCACGACTTATTTTTTCAAGAAAACGATTCTCTACAACTTTACCGAGCGATTTTTTTACTTATCACTAAAATTGTTGATATAATCTGAAAAGTAATAATTTTTTTTTAATAAAAGGAAATGTTTGACGTTAGCTTCAGAAATTTGAAAAAGCCATGCGACAAAGTTGTAGAGAATCTGTTTCTCGAAAAAATAAGCCATCACTCGTGAAATTCATTCATTTTTTAAAAATGCCTAACTATCGGAAAAAGAAAATTTGAGCCATTAATACAAGTTCTTTAACAAATTATTTTTTGCATGTTTCAATTTTTTTAAAGAACAGCAATACATTCTCATGTCAACGATATCATTAACTTCACGGAAAAATTAGAATTTAAAATATAAATATTATAATAATGAAAATTAATTTACCTTATTCAAGGTAATGATAATGAGGAAAATTGATACTAACCATATTAAAATATATGTGCACATAAAAGAATTCAGATTTTACAGAATTTCTCATATTTTTATTAGTTAATCGAAAAAGTTGTTTATACGTTTTTATTTACCAAGATTTTCCAGACATAGAAAAATTTTGTTTTTTATTGTTTGTGTAATGTAAAACTTAAAATTGTACAATTTCAGCGAAAATAAAGATATTATATATTTGAATGCCCTTTCGAACAGGAAGTGTTACATAGCCTTACAAATGAAAATAAATGCTGTTTTTAACACTATCAGGTTAGGATACTATAAAATGCTAATAATTAAAGATCTATTCTACTATAATCAGCATCTCTTTAGAATCAGTTTTTGGATTCAGCGCATCAAAAACCTTCGGAAAAGCGTCTGGTTTTTTGATAAAAATTTGGTTCTCCTTTGAAATTGCTAGCCACGCAACCATTATAACGATAGAAATACGTAGAAGTAATACCGATTATTTAAATAAACGAATAATTATAACGAATGAAGAAATACTGAAATTGCATCTACATTTTACGACATGTTCTCTCTAAATTCCGTGGAGTGAAGATTAAACTACATACTCTTTTATTAAGAGTGAAAGAAAACGGCTCTATTTTCTTTAGAAATTTAGAGAGTTGATTCAGATTATAGCAAATTTAGAATTAATTCCAAGTTACTGGTGATCAGTATTGTTTTTGCTTCATTAAGAAAATGTACTCGAACTCGTTAATCAATGTAACCCTGCATTCAAATATATTCAGACAAATACCCAACCAACTACTTGTGACCAACATTACAATTCTATGTAGGTGCTAAAAAAGTACGGTTTATATCAACTTACCTCTAATCCATCCAAGATGTTAGTAGTTGTCATAATTTGCGAAACGTATTCATGCCCCATTACGACCCAAGCCATGCTGAGAAAACGTATGCCATGTAGTGCGGGTATGCTCCCAGGATTTGTTTTCATGCTCAGAATTGTCTGTGCATTTCTATACAAAGAAAACTTTGACAACATTTGGAGTAAACTATTAGATTCTTGCAATAATTTACTCTCCACAAAGTCGCAAAGTGTACAGAAAACTAGGAAGCCGATCAGTATGCCGAATATTGTTCTGAAAAATAAACACAACAATGCCATTATCATCAGTACTGTAGTGACTTAAATTTTAAGATATACTATGTTATGTCGGTATCGATCTAATTTTTGTTTGCTAATAATCATGGAAATCATGCTCTAATATTCTATGTACATAGTTTCTTTTTAGCAATAATTTGAAAAATACTGCCATTCCAGGGTGAAATAGAAGAATTTCGCTCGGGCCGCAAAATCACACTCGTGCAAGACTGTTATTCGTATTAGACTCAAGTATTCTTCATTACTATATGCTAGTGATATATAATTGATATATATATGTATATCAAGAAAGAATACTCTTACATCTTAGAATACTACTTAGATCTCCTGCTAACATCATATTGTCATATTTTTGTTATTACATTTAAGATGATCAAGAAAACTAAAAATAAACGACATTTTTATCAAAACATGTTTAGAAATAATCATTAAGATATTAAAAATATTTTCGTCCGTATTCTTCTCAAAATTGCTCTGTAGATTCAAATTTCCATTTCGAAGTCTGTTACTAGAATTTCTATACACAATATCAGTGACACTGACTTACAAAAACTCAGTTACGTTGTGTGTATTTTAAAATTCCTTGTGTTTATTGAATGTTTAGTTGTCAATAAACAAGAAAATATACAAAATAACTAAGTAGCTTTAAGTAGTTTTAGGGTTTAAGTAGCTTTTTTAAGCTCTATAAAAATGTAAAGGCATTCAAAGATCTCACAGGTCATAAAATAAAAGCTTAAACCATTAAATTTAAGCATTACAACTTAAAGGTCATGTGAACCTCGAGGAACCTTCATAGGAATTAAAAAACTTGGCTGTCATAGGATAATTAATCTTGAATTTTTTAATTCTAATTAAATATGGTTATGGAAGCCCTCTGAATAAAAAGTCTTAATCGAATTTAAACGACTTTTAACAAATCGTTCGCTATATTAGATCCTGCATTTCAAGTGTTTAAAACCTAACAATGAATTTGTGATCAGTGACCTAATCAATCAACTCCTGAATAACAAGTTTCAAACCAATCTGATTATATTTAATATCACATATATACAGAACATTTTATGAGTCTGAAGAAATTTAAATTTTATGTTTTGTTATTTATTATCACTTAAACATTCAATAAACACAGGAATTTCAAAATCACAACGGCACTGATTTTTCGTTACACAGTGTAATCTTTCGCAGCAACTCAAAGATATCATAAATTAAAAATCTTAAATTAAAATGTCAACATACACAGTTGCGATGAATCCGCTGTCGATGTCATCTGATTGAGAACAAGTAACGGATTTGACATATATCTTTAGATTTTGAACTCTTGAATTGGTATTATTGATTGCATAATTCAAAATGTCAGTTACATCCGTAGAATTGCAAGACGATGGCATACATATTGATAATATTGGATTAATTGGTAATGTCTGATTTCCCATTGTTACTCCAATAGAATACATGCAATGACGGCCTTGAACTCTTTCTCCTTTAGCATTATAGTCCGCGGTCACACATTCGTCGTATACCCCAAGATCTTTTACATTTCCTCGAAAAATTCCTGATGGTATTTTTGATGATGCGTCCACCCCTGTTAGTGAAATTGTACTTATTTATTAATAATTACAAAAATTATGACATCTTCGTTATTTGTCCACGAGGTATTTCTAAAGTTTAGTGAAATTCGATTTTTTTTTTGTGAAAATAACCAGAATTAAGGTAAATTTGACCAAATTTTTTTTCAATTTGATTGAGTAATTTCGGAAGATACACTAGCCACTATCTATATTCTTGATTATATCGAATTTCACTAAATGTAAGCGTAAACTGAATCATACACCACTCTAAAGAATTTTTTACATTAAATGCAGTTCCTCTCGTTATTTCAAAATATTAATTCATTATCTACTATTTATCACCTTTTTGTAGGTTTATAAAATTTACTATTGGTATCTGTTAATCTTTCAGTATCGATCATAGATCACATAAGATTAAACTGGGTACTTGCTGAATTCTATTGATTACGAGGTTAATATCACTTTAATATTTTCATCACATGCAAGAAGAATACACTTAACGTAGTGAAATAATTCTCAAATTATTAACATTTCATAATTAATAAACTGAAAAAAAATTACCTTTTAATTAATAAATAATTATGTTTTGATCATAGGCGATTTTCGTATCATTTCAGTAGTAAAAACACATTTTTCGTTATCGTGTGTCTACATTTTGGACGAAAATCCTAAACTATTACTTCCTCAAATACTATGTAGTTATTGCGAACACTTCTTATCTTATAGTTTTCTGTTCAAGACTATGAAAACTACTGCCATTGCTAATATGCACAAATGTCAATTAGAATAATTAAGATATTTTGTCAATAGTAAACTTTGCAATTGATAATTGAAATAATTTATTCTACAGATATTACTCAATATTATTTATTTAATATAAAATTTATATAAAATAATAAAACAAAGAATGTAGTCGCCAATGCACGGACAAAATTTCTCGTGAGAATCACATGATACGTCATGTTTTGTCCACAAACCGCCCAGAATAATTCACATGCCAAAATCTATAAAATAAACAAGGCAGAATGTGATTGTCATGTGTTTGAATGTGGAATTTACATTCTACCTGTGCATTATCTTATATTGTGCTATATATTACCCAGAATGGGTAATTCACATGCCAGAACCTGTTGAACATTCTGGGCGGTTTGTGGACTAAAAATGACATATTATGTAATTCACACAAGAAATTTTGTCCATATGAGAAAGAAATCTTTTTGTTTTTAAAAACGAACTAAAATGACTGCATCAAACCATTTAAAACATGTTTATATGTACGTTGAATTTTTCCCAATTTTTAACACCTGTACAAGGTTAGAAATTAACAAACGATTTGTAATTCACGAATTATTGAGTACAAAACGAGAAATAAATGATGAATAAAAAAATATTCCCAAATATTCACATGCCTGTTTTATTCAGTTACACTTAATCCACACATAACGAAATCGTTCAATTTAATTCGAGACTTTAAATGAATTTCATCAGTATCGGAAATCCTATTATATATTACAAAGCGCAGTGAGAACCATGGTTTTGGAATAAATCTCCTTCAACCCTTAACAAATTACTATTATTAATGAAATTATCCTAGATTATTCAGCTCTGAATGTGCAGTACAATGTACAATTTAGCGTCATCATTCATGTCAGCTCAACTAATTTTTTAACTGTTTCGATGACTCTCATCATATTATGGAAATATAAATTGTATTTCATTACATAATTTCTGTATAGTTAATCTTACTTTATATGGTAATACAAAAAGTAAAAATTGAATCTGAATGTCTCATAATGGATCTTAGAATTCACAATTGCCATAAGTAAATTGAATGAACTGTAATTTTTATAAATCATTTTATCTATTAACAAATATTCTACATGTAAAATGTACACATGGGCAATAAATAAAAAGCACCTAAAATCTAAAAGAAAAGTATTAATTAAATTAGGTAACAAATTAATAATTAAATGTTATTTTTTAGAAATGAATAAATTTCATATACACGGAAAAAGATTTTCTTTAAATGTTATCATTCCAAATAGTAATTTTGGGACAAACTTACAGAATGAAAAAAATTGCCATTCTCTTTCTGATAAAAATTACTATAAGTTCTTAGAATGTTTGCTATTCAGACAGTATGAATTACATAAAATATAGCAGTTATTACTAGAAACAATGGCTATTTCCTCCATTCTGCAAGTCTCTCCCAAAATTACCATCTGTAAGTGAAAAATTTCCCGAAAATTTCTCTCCGTGCAATTAAACTTGGTGTGATTAAACAGATTTCATTTATAAAAAATATTAAAATCCTGTACACTAAATACTCTCAGCACACAAGTAAAGACCAGAAACGGTATTTATTTTGTACACTACTTATTTCGTAGAGAATATTACTAAATTTCTTAATGAATGTAATTTTCTAGAAATTTATGTTATTTAATACAATAAAAAAAAAGTTATCTAAATATCTTTCCGTTGCTTTCTTTCGTAACAAAAATAGTCATAGTGATAGTTTCCAATATATGCTAGAAGATTAAAATAACAACATATAGTTTGTTGGTAAATTGTATATTTATCTATTAACTATTTATCTATTAACTGAATGAAATGCAAAAAGTTATCGTAAATTATATTTTTTCTGTCATTATTCTCTTTCCACTACTACGTAATATTTAGATCAAAAAATATAGTCACTATCTCGCAAGGTCTTTATTTGGTATTTAAAAATTTCCATTAATCAACATTTTGAAAAAAAAACTTTTTACATTTTTTTAATTATTAATGGTTAAATAACTTTCAAGAACACATTAAATGAATAAATTTTCTTCTTGAAGTATAGCGTAGATTTAAAATACTATAAGTTCTAAGATTTGTTTGAGTAAATAAGAATTTAGAGATAAAATAAAATAATAAATAAAGAAATTTTGTTCTATTTTCATTAAAATGTTGATGCCATCCAAGATTTTTTCCCAATGTACGATAAAGAGCCGATCATCCCAGATTGTTCCGACGATCTTCTATCTACGACAGGCTAATCTCTTGTTACTAACGCGATCACAATCATTCATTTAAATATTAGCATTCAATTTACCTCAGCCATTTTCCGTATCTCTTTTAGTTCAAGTACGAGATTAAGCGGCATACCAGATTAAAAAGTAACATGTAATTAAAAACAAATTTAATATAAGCTGCTGATAAAACGTTTTTGTGCAAATTTTCTTGGAAACATTTTCTACATTTTGTTTTTGAATAAATTAAACTAAGTATTTAAACTCATAATACACAAAAATGCACCTACAACCATAAACAACGTGTTTACATACATTCAATACAACTAAACAGCAATTGTAACAAAAAATATCAGTGATTACTATTTGATTACTCAATCAAATTTCAACGAACACTTGACCTAAATTAAAAACAAAATAAACCGTTAATGACTTCAAAATAAACATGATTTGCTGAATTTACATTCGGGTATTGTTTAAATGTTATAAATTAAAAAAATCATTTGCTTATTACCGCATTTAAATAATTATAAGCAAGTGGATTATTTACACAAATAAATTCAATCAATTGTTTCCAAGTTTATTCCAAACACCAGGACTTATGAAAATAAAAAAAATAGTTATTTCTATCCGTACTAGTGATCTCGACGAATGAGCTAGCCAAGTCAACTATTTAAATATTAAAACTTAAGAACGTATTTATACCAGATTCTTCTATTTAGATAGTGAACTCAACTGTTTTTTTTTTCCGTACGGAGGAATTCGATGATGTTTCTGATATAATTTGATACGTGTATCATAAGAGATAACCCAATTATTTGTAGTTCAAGGAATATGTGCTGAATTTTTGCTACAGCTAACCTTGAATTGTACACAAATAACTACGATAAACTGATGCATTTCACCCACTCATACCATAGCTCAAGACACTTACCATCGCACCATTTTCCGAATAATTATGGAAGAACTGGTTATCAAAACTAACATTTCACCGCACTTATTGAACCCGAATCAGTGAATTGTCGAGTAACCTTTTAGATTTTAACACCGAAACAAATAAAAGTAAAGAACACAAGTAATTACTTTTCATAGCCCACATCTCCCGCTGCTGGAGAGCAAGCATAAACGCCGACATATCTTGAGTACAGGTATTGTTGACATCGTAAAACGCTATCTGGGGATCATCTATCAAGGTTTCCAAAATATCCAAAGGTTGTATTTTTTCGAATCCTTCCGCAAATTTATCCAATTCAAAGGGACTTCCTTTAAGATCTTCATTACCGAGCTCCAAAGGATTGGCACCGGTTGATGCGATCCCGATAATCGCCAACAGAAACAGACTCTTAAGCTTATCCATCGTCAATACAAGGCATTGCCCTATGATTGATCTTAAATACTCCCGAAGGCCCTCAGTTGTGACGCGAACCTGATAAGGACGCAGGTGCTACTGTCTAACCCGAAAGCACAAATCGGATAGTGTTGGAAGCGCTCAACAGTCGGAAAAATTATGCCAAATCATTTTTCTACTCGCGAACGATATCCGTGTGTGCTGACGAGATAACGAAACAGTCTATTTGTTTCGTCAGATTCGCGATTGTAGAATAATCTACAGCACACGTAACTGTAATTGGACATTCATAGGATGAGAAAGACCACTGATTGCTAATGATCGCTGATACTGATAAATTTTTCTAAAACAATCTTATTTACTGCAACATTTAGTTTCCTACTCTGGTGAAACGTTCAATTTGTTCACTTTCCAATTTACAAGCAACAAATTGCTAATCGCGCATTTACTAATAGAACATGTGAGCTGTCATTCAAACGAGAGAACAAAAGTTCAATATGAATTACAAAATTGGAACACTCTTGACAACAGATCAATCAATGATCCAACCCTATAATATTTTCGCTGGATGCTTATTTTCCGTAGTCTTCGTAATACTAAAAGATTGATGAAAACTGAACCAATTTGGTTATAATAAGTACCGATTGAGTTTGATTTGTTTACACCCTTACGGATGCTCAGTACTTTAAATATTCGCTTAATCCCAGAATGAAAAAAGCCCATATATAAAATCAAATAAAAAATTGAAAACCAAAATGATTAGTCATTTCGATTGCCGTTCATCGTTCATTATATGATTCATCACGCAACTTTTACGTTCATCGGCCATCTTGATGAGTCGATGTTAAGCATTTATTCCGTAAACAAAACCGATTCAATTTTTGCAATTTAACTTTTCCACCAAAGTCGTTTAGGAACCACAATCAGCCAATTATGCTGAGTCAGTAACGAAAAAATGTTTAGTTCGACTAAAAAGTTTTTTTGACTTAGCAACCAAACTCCTTTGACTTAGGAAGCTCCACCATAAGAAGAAAATTTTTCTTTTGGCAAATCGAGAAAAATATTGCAGCCAAAAGTTGGAAGGTATAGAAGAAATCACTAATATTACCAAGAATACTGACAATGAAAATGATTTGAAAAAAAGAATGTGACAATGTTCTAATAAAACGATATACTAATAATGGGTCCGGTAAGGTCAAATGAAGATCAAATTTGAAAATTTCAATTCCTGGTTTACAGTGTCCGGAACCTAGCCAAATACCTAAGATTATTTGGGATGATTATTAAAGAGGATAGAAAGGGTTATCTACCTATACTTTGATCTTGACATTGAACTCGATGGTTATGGTTATTTCAAGGTCAACGTGATTATTGTAAATGGAAAAAGCTATTTATAATCCCGCATTTACATATGATTAAGGGGTTACACCACTGTAATGGCCAAAAAACTCTTTTTTGAGAATTTTTTTTAATGTTTATGTATATATATATATATAAATAATTATGTGTTTATAGACGTTTTAAACGGGGGAAAGATGTAATTCAAAATAATAGAAAAAAAAATAGGTGCATTGTATGCGGACATCCAATATACGTACATACATGGACATAATATGTACGAACTTCTCTGGGCGCCCAATATACGTCCATTAAACGTGAACGGGTAACTACGTTAAATTTCATGTAGTTGCATGCATACTCGCTACTACTGATACAGTAATAGCTTATCCATGCTAGGCACAAAAAAAATATAATAGAAGTCCTGAAGAAATAGTACATCATTTGGATATCCTTTAGCAAAAAACAATAGTAACTAAAAGAACTAATCAAAAACCACAATAAACCCAAAAAACAATAGTACTTTTTAACACCATTAATCCTCCTGCTCACGAGTTTTTCTGATGAAGTTAAATTGCACACACCTTTTAAAAAGTCATTTTTACGAAGGTATTTTATAGAGCCAAACATTTATATTGGAATCTTTAAACCTTAAACTTAAATTTACAACTTAATCCAGTTCTTAACATTAATTATTTTACAGGTTATGAATGGAAATGTTTGAGATATTTCTCCGTACAGTGAGAGAAATTCGAAAGTATTTTAATACTAAATGTAGTGGTAATTTACTATTAGTTTACTAATACTACTAGAAAGAATATCTAAAACTATTTCAATGATTTCTAAAACTACGTGTAATGGTATCCGAAACTGCTTCTAGCAATTGGATTGTATTTACCACTTCAAGTAGTATACTACTTGAGAGCTAAGCAATTCGATCATATAAAAAAATGACAGATGCATCATATCACTAACGATCCCTTATACCTTCACTGAGAGAAAAAATAATAATAAAATCCACAAGTTACTACCTAGTGTAGTCAAATGATGGGTCTACTATTGCCCGTAGTCAAATGAATTATCATATACAGTAAGGGATTATAGTGACAGAAATACATTTAAATGAAGCACTTTTATTGTCGAGAAGTACAACTTTGACCATGACCATATTTTTCTCTCATTGTCCACGCTGATACAGTTGAACATGAATTTGAAAATTCCATCCATGAAGATATGCGACACATTCAAAAATTGACTTAGGATGTCGAAGATAGTGATCAGAGAGTTTACATGGAAAGTTATATGCAAACTATAAATGAATGTAAACAAAATATAAATCAACTAGTGATCGTCCACACACACAATGTTTATGCTAAATATTAATAAATATATATATGAATAAAAATAAAGATTTTGTCACCCTAATTCAACTACTAAAAATTTTCTATAAACTGAAAGTAAAAACATAATGATTAATTAGCCGTGTAAAGATTATTTTATAATATGCTTTTAATGAAATCAATTGCTTCTTCTAGCTTTATGAACTTTAGGAATTATGTAATATTTTTATTAACTTTTTATTAGGTAAAAATTCGCGGTTAATTGGTTAAATTTTCCTTTACCTTAATAGTTTTATATTACGTGAGATTTAAAAAGTAGTTCAGACAAAATTAGAAAAGATTTAGATACTGGAATCGCATGGTTCGACATTTTTTACGTGTTATTTTTATCTCGACCACAAAGGCTGAAATATGCCTATATGAAATTAAATAGTAATTGTTTAGCTTCGAATTAATAAGGAATAAAATATTTGTTAAGTTCGCTAAATAATCTTATATATAGAATTTTTTATTTTTGCGGCAGCAACGTAAATATTAAATGACGTCAGAAATTAGGATGGTGAATGAGAGTATTTCATAACAAAATAATCTAACCAGTATTGATATAGTAGATTTTTTATTATTAATTCTGATACTAGAAAGAGACATTGATGAATTGATTGGTAAGGGTTATTAATAACAATATGCAATACTTAGTTTTCATTCCAGTAATATAGATTATTGACATCTGTTACTACTTTATCAAGAAAATGGTGGTAATGAAAACTATTTTCCAACGAATCGTATTACATACATTTTACAATAAGTTGACTCATAACAAAACACGTGGATTCTAGGTATGATGTATAGCATTTCCTACGTCAATATTTCAATTTGAATCCATTGATCATGATATAATTATACCTTGTATGTGACGTCGTTGTAAAGATAAGTATTCTCCTTATAGTGAAGTACCGATTAAATTAACAAAAACAGAGTTAAATTAATTACTACACTATAGTGAAAATTATATAATTGAATTTCAATGCTATTTTCTCTATTTTCTAAATTATATTTGTATAGTTGTTTAATTTTCAAATAGTAATGATGTCCAAATTATCGAAATATTTAAAAATTTCTGAAATATACACATAACTGGTTATTGTGGGTACAGGTCGAAAAACCGACAAATCTCAAACACTGACGGTCATAAAACCGACAGTCGAAAAACAGACAGTCAAAAAGTCGATGTGTATAAACATTATTTAATTAAATTAAGCAACATTTTTTTTATTTGTCGGCTTTTTGACTGTCGGTATGTTTGACCTGGCGAAATCCTCTAATATCCGAAATAGTTTTTACGAATTTAAAAAAAAAAAAGAATACAATTTTATATATACAAACGTGTATTCAAGTTAACATGTACTTTTATAGTTGCGGGTAACGGATTTAGTTTCGAATTTTATAAACCTCACTTCACTTTATTTAATTACGTATTTCTTTGAGTTTATAACATTTTTTTCTGGTCTAGATACTTTTTGCAAAGTCTTTCATGGACGAGAAATCTGCGATGCTGAAGTGAAGATACGTTCTTGCCATCTAGAAAGAATAATGGAAACTGCGGACCTACTTTTAAAATACATTTCATTTAATATCGCTGAATTTATTATTATTTTATAAATAAACACCCACAAAAAATTATACGTTTTCGCAAATGGTATTCGAAATGATGAATAGAGCATTAAAATCACGTAGATACGGATTGATTTGAATTATGCTTATATAAAATTATAATTCTTAAGTCTTTCGATATAAACATCGAAGCAGAATAATTATTATATGAAACGTTGTTAACATTCTATAAAGGGAAAAGATAAATTTCCCACAGCAAATACAACTTAAAAGAAAGCCATGCAGTTCGATATAATAAAATTTGAATTGTTAAATGGAAAAAAATCCTTTACCGCAGTCATTATTACTCATAAACTCTTAACTGAAATATGTAACAAGTTTAAAGTGAAGAAAACTAATAATATTATGCCAAATCTATTAATAAAGATTAACTATTTCACTAAATTTTAAAAATCTTCTGATTTTTTCTGTGCATTGGCTTATGTTTCATACTTTAATTCTATTATAATATAAAACGGGATTTCGTAATTCTACTAAATTAATTCACTATCAAAAACGATATAAATTTCATCACTACATAGAGAAAACAAACTGCTATTTAAATAGTGATACTTTTAACTTCATACCTCGCAATATTTCGGAATATACTTTTAGAACATCGATTTGACAATTTTAAACTTTTCATGTTGTAAAATTAGTAGATCATTAGTGAATAATCTGGATAAGGCACAATTTTTTGAATATTTCAAGGATATTTATTGCCATTGAGCAATAATTAAAAAATATTGAAATAAACCATTATCGCTTTTTTAGACTGCGTTATAAAAATTCGCTTATAATAAAGCTGTAAAAAGTTATAAACAATTATTTAAAAAAAAAGAGTGTTATTCTAGAAAATACTTGTAAATCACCACTTTTTACGTTGAATAAGAAAAAAATGGCCCTAAAGCTTAAAAATACCATGTCTTTATGTTCTCAATTGTAAATATTCGATATAACGTAAAAAAAATTCAAAATTGGACATTGGCTGCAATAACTTTGAAAAATATTAACCTAGGGTACCAAATATTAAAAAAGTGTCCGATATAGAAAAGTTCAGGACCCACAAATGATTGTCCGTGAATACCAATCTGAGGTTCTTTTTCAAAAGTTCAGAATGGCGAATCCAACACGGCAATTGAATATTAAATTAGGAGTGTGAAGTAATTTTCTACGAATTTTAACTGGATAACTAAATTACGAATCTAAAGATAATTTTTCTAAAACATTCAAAGTGTGATTGTTCAAAGACTTTTCGATATTCAATAAGATATTTTTTTCTTAAAATATAGGCATAAGGAAAATGATTTGAGAGAAAATGGTGTTTTTTTGCAATAATCTGTTTATAATTTTTACATGTTTATTGCAAACGAATTTTGATAACAGTATCTGAAAGGGAGATAAATTTGACATAGAAAATTATTGATTTTATTTTTTTGCATTCTAATCTATGTAAATTTGAATTTTTATCATTTAATGAAATTTTACAGGTTTTTTGTACTTTATTACTCTGGACACTCATGTGTGAGAATATAATAAATAATAACATCTGCAAAACTGCATAGTAAATTTTATTAAAATTAAAAAAAGTTCACAAAATTACCAATACGGATAGGAATAGAAAAAAAAACACAGTAAACCCCTGTGCACATAAATGTATGTTATTATCAATATTAAAAAACAACGTACACATCACTGAACAACAAATTATGTACATTGAAATAAATATCAATTTTAATAGTAAAAAGTAAATATTTGTTTACTAAATTAACTAATATTTATTTTTAAAATATTTGTTTTCTTTAGTTGAATATTTACTTGAATATTATTTTTTTTTTTAAAATCAATAAAACAGTTTTTACTACAGCAGGTCTTAATAGTCTGCATCATAAGCCTACAATATCAGAACATATTTATTATTGTTACTATTTTATTACGACACAAAATTGATATATTCAACAAAACATTTACGTGAATACCAATGAGTAAAAACTTTCCTTGGATTAAGAAAATATTGTTTATATTCAACAAATGTCTTTCTTCTAGTAAATCTAAATTACGTTAATTATAAATATTTCCTATATTGAAATAAGTATTTGTTTGCGAGATTCAATAAAATATTTCTTTTAGTGTTGGGAAATTTTAATCTATATGTATACAATAAAAGAACGTATTATAAATATGCTGTTATCATTTATCAACCTGGAGCAATTTTTGTTATTCAGTACTTACAAATTGGTAACACTGCAGCCATTGTTTTACGTATTAAATGAAAAGTGGGAAGAATATCTTGATATGAGCTATTGACGTGAAATGCACATTAAAGATAGTGTTCATAATTGTCTATGATATTCAGCAGTAATACCTAGCATTGAAATATTATTCCAAAAGCAATTTCTTGAGTTATAACAAAACAAAATATAAATAAATAATGCAAAATTCAATAGGATACAAGATCTATTGAATATATAATATGTTACTGTACTTTTTAGTTATTCTTACTACTTACTATATGTTACTCTACATTTCTGTGGTGAAATGTTTCCAATATCTGTAGAAAATTTTTGAATACTGGACATTTGAGCGACATCATGAATATTATAATAAAACATATTAAAAAAGAGCGTTAGTAATTAAAAGTATTATATTGAAAAAATAAATAAAAATTATTTTATCTGTCATTATGATCACTATATCATAAAATTTATTTTTGTTGTTTAATTGTTATAGAGAAATATCGATTATTTTTATACGCTATTCTTACATTTACTTATTATGACACACAAATTACTTGCTAAAATGATTGAACAAATTTCAAATCATGTTATAAAATTGTCATCGTCCATGGCTAAATGTGGTTATTTATTCATAGAATTTTCTCTAACTCTGTCACGATTAAAAGTAAAAAAATAATCAGACAGTTAACTGTAAAGCTGATTTTCTAATAAAACACTGTTTTTGATGAATTATCAGATCAGGTGAGAAGTAATTATAAAAAATCATTATCTTATAATATTAAACTTAAGAATTCGAATAGTTTTCACAAAAAAAACGTATACTACCGTTAATTTACGTGTCTTGAATTTGAAAAACATACAGAATGGAAAATAACCTTTTGTGAACAAATATACATACAATTCGAAAAAAAGTCTACAGACATTAATAAAGAATTGATTTAGTATTGCATACTTGTGAAGGTAAAATTTCATCGAGGTAAGCGCTGTGTGATTATTTTACGAACTTTTTAGCATCGACGGTACGTGAAACGTGAGCTTATACCAATTGCCGATAACTTATCTGCAGAGAACGGAGATATTTCAATGGAATTATGGGAATCTGATGTATTAGCAGACGGGAATAAAATGATTCCAAATTCCTACAATATTTGTGTAAAACAGAAAATGACTGATGTGATCAATATTTATTTGGTGTATTGGAGTTAAAAAGAGCCTGAGCACCAAAGAAATGTGGGAGTTTTTAACGTCTATAGTTGGAAATTTTAATGCATAGTCCAATTAATAGGAGAAGTTGTAATGCTTCAATTTATTTCAGTTGTTAAATCCTTTAGTCTAAACTTGCAGCCAATTACATTCTGCACTTTTGGGTAAATTATGTTGAATGATTGTATCAAAATTAAAAGAACTGTCGACATATTTTGCTATATTAAATATCAATGATGAACGTGAGATGAGAAAAACGCACTTTCAACGTTTTTTATATTGTTACTTACGAAATTTAATTACAGGTTTATTAAGCTTAAATCATGATAAATATATCGTAATTTATAATAACATGTATTTTACGTAAAAAATTATTAACTTTCGTAAAAACATTATGACCAACGTAAAATTGATAAATTACACGAAAAACCGAAATATTAAGACCATGGTGGAAAATGATGATATAAAAATGATTTTACAACGTGTGGTCTAAAATTAGGTTTTGCAAGTGAAAGTAACAATTTTTACATTGCCAGATTTTTTTAACTTCCCGGTCTACAGGGTAGGTGTGTGTGTGTGTGTGTGTGCGTGCGTGCGTGCGTGTGCGCGTGCGTGTGCGTCTGCGTGTGCGTGTGCGTGTGAAATAAAAAAGCCGACATATCAAAAAGCCGACAAGTAAAAAACCGACATATTAAAAAGCCGACACGGTAAAAGTATTATTTTCTTTACAATATGCCGATTTTTTACTAGTCGGTTTTTTTATTTGTCGGCTTTTTTAGGAAATAATGGGTAGATTTCGGAAATAGAACCTCTCTACATAACGCAAAATATGGAAAACGTACGTGAATATAGCCAGTCCGTTAAATAAACCGGAATAAAATACGAGAGATTGATCGGGAAGTTATTGTTTCGACTCGCTAAGGGTCACAACCGCTTTATTAAATTTCAATTTAAACCTCTAAGTGAGTAAAACTGACTAATTATTTCATAAAATCTTACTTATCTTATTATAATTTAAGCTCTCAGCAGGTGAAAATACCATTTGAATTAGTTCCGTGTTCTTACTTGTTTACGATCTCAGCTGACAAATATTTATTGCCCAATAAAAAAAAATATGTTTCTGTAAAATCTTATAAAAATATAAATCAATCAGATACAAATTGTTCACATATTTCGTTGGAGAATGTATAAGATCATAAACGTTCAAGGAATAGTACAAATCGTTTTGTTAGAATATTTAAAAAAACTATTCAATTTTTTTTATCTTTTTAAAAGATAAACATCTTCCGAAACATGGATTTGATGTTTTATGCAGATGCACGTTACTAAAAATTTTGATACGTTTTGTCATTTTCAAAGAAGTTTTGATAATTTCCAGATATGGTAACGATAAAGACGATATGGTAATTTTCAGAGAGGGGTTCCGAATTTTCAAAAGCAATCTATAATAATTTTTGTTAAGTGTGTATGTGCGCTTGTATGTGTATTCTATTTCTATTAATTTTATTCAATTCATTCTTCATTTTCACAAGTTACTTGTCTCGATGGTTCTCCAATGTACCGGATAGGGATGACGGAAAACGCAAAAGAAAAGAATGAAGCTTTTTATTTTTAAATTGAAATTTTACTTTTATAAAAGTACACATTTTATAAGTTTTGTTGTAATTGAAATGTAATTGAAAAATATTACAGTTACATAAATGTAATTTAATTTTCATCCTGTATTAAGTAATATCTTTTTCTTTCTCCCTCACGCATTACATATACATCTTCCGCAATCTTATATAATAGAATTTTCATCTTCACTACGACTGTCATAAGAACTCGAGTAGCAAATAGTGAAATAATGCAGGAGGACCAGTTATTTCTTTAAATCGATATTGGGACTCCAGGGTAGCGTAAAATACCAGTACCATGCCAGTAAAATATACTGTACTGTGCCAGTACAGTTGCAGTACTGGAAGTCAGTACCCATCCGGTGTTACCTTCCAGTACAATAGCGGTATTATGCCGGTGCTTTGCCGGCATAACGCCAGTACCACGCCAGTACAGTAAATGTTTAGCCAGTACTGGCGCGGCACTGCGCCGATAGTCAATTTCCACCTGGGATATGGGTTCACAAAAGTCGACGTAAAATAATATTAAAAAAAATGAAAAATGTACAAATCTGTATTTATTTGTTAATTATTAGGACTGCCTAGTATTTATATATCTTAATTAAAATTTGAGGATAACTACTATTAAATGAATAAGACTACCACTGACATTTTTTACAGTTTTGGAATTTTAAGTTAAATCAGCTTATAATATTGTTTCATTTCAGAAATTTCAGATATGATGGATTCTTAAATTTCTTACAAAAAGAGACGTAATCTCCATGAAAAATTGCGATACTTTTCTAAATGAAAATATTTGTTAGAGTGTCTTTTAGAACGTTTCAAATAAATGGCTTATTATCTTGTTTTGTTTTAACATTTTCATATAAAAAAAAGACAATCATTCTTTAAAAATTTATTTTCACCTACAAAAAAAATTGGAGAAAGAAAAAATACTTATTTTAATTTAATAACGTTCACAATTTTAAGGATGAAATTTATACATTTGAATCAAATCTAAAAATGGAAAGGAAGTATTTTTACTTCTTAAGGAATAAATACTGACGAAAAATTAAAGAATTTGTTACTCAGACGTAAAACAAATAGTTGCCTTCCTAAAGACATTTTTCCAAATTTCTGTTACACTTTCGACTGATTTTTATTCATGGATTTGTAACAGTAAACATCAAGAATTAATCATTTAACAAAGTTAAGCAAAGTCTTATGAACTTGAAAATTCAAACTGTGCATCAAACAAATTACAGTTTTAAATGCCAAACAAAATCATAGATTTGGAAACACATTACAAGATAAATATCAAACCGTATCTACCAAAAACATTTTCAAAATAAAGATTCGTGTTTTAGAGAATTTTGAATGGAAACTCTCATTCTTATGGTAGATTTAAGAGATTGTAATCTCATTTGTTAATATTTTATTCGTGAGGTTAGATTTTATGCGATATTATTATAACTATGTTTTCTTATCAATTATTTTTATTTATGCATAGAGTATGATTTGAAATTAGGCCATTCAAACAGATTATATTGTGTAATTGCATACCTTTATATTGTTAAGGACAGCAATGTCCGTTTATAAACAAAAATAAAATAAAATAAATACTAGCACATTTCTATCATCATAAAAATATCAAAACTGGAAAACTCGTTTGTCAATCTAAGTAACACAATTATTCCAAAAGATGTTATTACAATAATAAGTACACTCGTTTTATTATAAAAAATCTCCAATTTCTGATTTTATTCCAAGTTTTAGAGAAAAATAAACTCGACAAATTTATTTTCATTAACAAAAAATTAGAGAAGACAAAATACTATATAATAAGTATTCATTCAAAATGATTCAAGAGTATTGTATCATAAATTTTTAAAAGATAACAATGGAACAATAAAATATAAATACATAAATATAAGAAAAACCAACTATATCATACCCTAGTCGTGAATTTGCCCTTCTATATTATATTTTGTATTTTTTAAAACACATCGAAATCAGAGGAGAGAAAATAAAAGTACTAGAGTAATGAATATAATTTCGTAATTAAAAAGGATTTATTTCGTAACTTCCTATTAAGGATTTTTTCGTTTTAATACGCAATGTAAATGTATCAGGATAGTTAATAATACTACCTAGTTGGTGCGATCGAACCAATGTCCAATTATGACAAGAGCACTATTGAATGAACCAGTTACATTGTTACTTAATTTTTGAAAAATGTTATTTCCATTAAATATTTATGTACCAGTAGTATTCTATTTGCATTACATAATGTATATTGAACCCTATAGGCAATGTGACTATATGGAGACTCTTAACAATTGTTAGTACTTGATACTAACTGGCGTTAGTAGTAGCACTACTTTAAAACTGATAAAAATCAGAATAATGAATAAAAAAACTCCTTCCGATCTAAATCTAATATTAAAATACTTCTAAATACGCCTACACATTTCCAGTTGATTCGACCTTCCTTCTGGCATTCGTCATATCTAGGTGATAAGTTATTATTATCAAGTGAAGATTCGGACCATCATGACGCTGAGCACATTTAGCACTCCAGAATCACGGTACTTTTAAAAACATTAGTTAAAACAGTCACTTTTTGCAATGAAAATTGTAACCAAATGTGCACAAATTACTTTCCTATCATTTCGATGCAAATTCAATTCCAAACACGAACGAGACGTGGTTGCATTGGTAAACAGCAAAGTCGAGTTCAAGCGGAAGTCGATAAGACGCTACGGCCAGTTTTGCGATGAAAATGTCTCGAGACGCACGGATATATTTATCATTCTCATTTTAAATCACATCGTAGCAAAACTCCGGCTAGAAGAAATAAAAGTGTTTTTCTGTGACTAAATTTTAGTGCTGTAAAGTGATCTTAATATAACTGCGAAAATCCTTGTTGAAAAAGTGTTTAATAGAGATACCAATAACAAAAAATGTATTAAACCTTATTAAATGTAGACTAAGGGAGTAATCTTTAACCCGATTTAATTATCATAAAATCGAATCCATTATAAGTCCACTATATGGGCTGTTCTATTTGTTTGATATTTCACTCATTGTTATAAAAATATTATACCAAAAAATTGTTTGATGTTTGATTATATCCGTTCTATATCCGTATTAATAAAAGATATGCTAATAAATAACTTTATTAGTTTTATTTCCATACATAGTAATTTGCAATAGGTTATCGACATTGATATTCGGATGCGTCGATGAGTTACAACCTCGATTCAACAAATCTGGGCATGTCATTACAATTCTTTTGTTCCCCTCTTTAGCTAAAAATGTCGTTCACAGCTAAATATACGACATTTTCTGAAATCCCGTCCGGATAAAATATGACTTTCGTCCATTGCTACAGTGGAGTCTCTCACGTTCGAACGTGAAAGTGTAAACACATCCGATTTTGACGTTCCACGATTTCAGTGACCTAATCACCAGCCGCGAAGATGCCTAAAAAATAGTCGTGATATATCAGTCGCGAGTTCTTATAGTAAATCCGCAATGTGAGAATAATTAAACCAAATAAAAAGTGATTGTTAAAAGTGCCTATATTTCATAACACAAATATCTATGACTTTCTAATAATTTTGAGACAATGTGACTTAATGACGGAACCTATAACAACGGGAGCGTTATAGCGCTCAAGAAACCGGAAGTGTTCGGGTCAACGGCTGTCTTCACAAAAGTGATTCTTCAAACGCCAACTGTTGTGTGTTTACAACTTTTTTTAGCATTCTCGAGTAACGCAAGGATAATAATTATCACGTGAATTCTTATAATATAGATCGCAAAACCCAAGACCGAACATGTTGCTGGAAATAATAAAATGGTGCTTACAACCACTCCCTATCTTAATATTTATTTTGTACTATTGTTTATATAAATATTTTACATCTACTTTCGACTACTGGTTGGTCCGAAATGTGCCTTTTCGCAAACCTACTGTGATTTTGGGAAACTTTGGTCCGCTTTTACTCTTCCGGAAATCTCAACCGGAGGGCATTCAAGATATGTACAACTGGTTTAAAGATGAACGATTTTTTGGGGTGTTTCGAGTAAAATCGCCGATTTTGATTTTGCGTGATCCAGAACTAGTGAAAAGTGTCTGTGTGAAAGATTTTTCGTATTTCATGAATAGAGGAATAGTTAACAATCCTCAGGATCCGTTGGCTGGACATCTCTTCAATCTTGAAGGTATCTTATTTGCTTTAGTAGTCTTAATATTAGGGATATATTTATATCCTACTGACCAGAATTAACAGTAATAAATAATAGAAACGAAACAACATTCCATACATATTTTTAACAAACTCACCCGACAATATTTGATTGTAGATGGAATTAGAAATCAAGGAATACCTCCCTTTTATGACTGCACTAAAAATAAATGTTGCAGATTTAAATAAATCTTTATTTCAATAGTAGTAATTAAATATTTACTTGCTACTACTTAAAACATTTTCAACCATCAAGTCATTTAAAATAACTTAAAAGAAAAATAAGAAAAAGACATCCTAAGACATATGGATTGCAAAACTTAATTCTAATAAGAAATGATTTTTTTAATTCCTTTCTCATTTTGTATACTTTCTCTAGTCTTATCATTCGTATAGAAAGTACATAGTTTTGTTTCTAATATATTGTCAAGGCCAACACTGGAAGAATCTAAGATCAAAATTAACGCCCGCCTTTTCATCGGGAAAATTGAAGAAAATGTTTTACCTTTTGGCTGAGTGTTCGAAGGAATTGGAAAGGTTGATCGGTCAACAATCAACTTCATCGATCATTGAAGTGCGTGAGCTGACTGCACATTTCACGATTGACGTAATAGGTACGTGTGCATTCGGCATACAAATCAACGCATTGACGGATCAGGATTCAGCATTTAGAAAAGCTGCAAGCAAATTGTCAAAACCTAGTTACAAAGCCGCCCTGTGGAGAATGTTGAGGACTGCGGTTCCCAGGTTGTACAAAATCCTCGGTGTTCAGGTGATAGATCCATCGGTTACCAGGTTTTTCCAAGACATTGTTTCTCAAATGATCAAAGAAAGGGAGAACAACAATGTGAAACGACACGATTTTATGGACCTTTTAATTGAACTAAAAAACAAAGGAAGTCTGGAAACCGAGATAAAAGATGGAGACCAAAGCCCTGACGATGAGAAAAAAACTAATGGAATCTGTACGTTATTATATGTATACTTTTTACTTATTACATATAACTTTAGTTATATATGTTCACTTATCTAGTTACATTTCAATTTGTTTGTATTATTTCAGAAGTCTTTAATACATTAGATATCATTTATCCTATCAGTTTGAAAACATATTTATGAATTGCAATTTTACCATTGATTTAACAAAAAACATTTTTCTATATTATCAATTAGAAATACTTGTTATAAATATATCAAAATAAATGTTTAATCGCGTAAGTTCTAAATTCTCTACAAAACCTTAAGTATATTTATCACAATATAAAAGATATAAACTGTATCTTTTTTAGCTCCTTCATTAATTTCGAATGTATTCATTAACCTCTCACTCATCAATTGAAGTTCTTATTGGGGAATTCCACCAAACTCGCTGACTAAACCATAGAGTTAATCCACGTGATCATTCTTTGTCGTATACTAAAATTTAGATATCATAGCCGAAAACACTGAAAAAATCCGGGATATCCGACCATTAATTTAAATTAATATAATGACAATAGGAACTTATAAATAATTAGAAATAGTGGAATTTACTTTTCGGAGGGTTTACGGCAGCATTCCAAAATCTTGACGTTTAATGATAGATTAAATAGATTAAAAATATCTGCCAGAGATAAGAAATTCATTAAAAATAAAATCAAATCCAATAATTAATTAAAATATAACAACAATTCTATAAACAATAATATCATTTAGCTGACAAAACAACTCATCACAATAAATGTACGAAACCATTAAGTAGATAATTAATATAATTAATTGTAATAAAATTGATTGGTTTGTTTTCCGATCTATAATAATACTTCTACGATAATTATTGTTCGAAGTAATAAGCATAGATAGTTATTATCATTATATATTTAAAATTTGCTAATTATAAATGGAATCTCGTGTCAATTCCCAATTAATTTCTTCTGTATTTTTCACGTATTCATGTAAAGTAGAATAACCTTCATAGATGAAATTTGTAGATTTTTTAGCGTAGAATATCTACTTATAGATCGACAACGCATAACTGCTGTAATGATAGAATATGATTACGTAACCTTGATTTTAATCCGAAATACCCTTAAAACAAAGTCAGTGATTGTACTGAAAATTTTGTTTTTCATTTTTGGATATTACAGAATAAGAATTTCGACGCAAAGTACATTTATTTAATAAGATAAACTACATTTCTCCTTTATTTCGGCGTTTCTTAATACTCCGTCATCATAATTCGGATATTTCTAAACAGAAATTAAATATGGCGATTTAAGTGTAAAAATAACCAGCAAAATCCTTCCACACTCTTACCAACCATTTTTTTCGTGAAAAGAGTATATCTCGTCATAAAGTATGTTCACTAAATGTGTGGTCAGAGTAGTTAGCAATGCCAAGAACGTATACATTTTTAGTATATAAAATTTAATAAGGTTATCACAAAATCCAACAAAGCGTTAATAAAAAGTGAGTTGATGAAAACTACTACTATCCGCTTAGCAATGAAAACTCATGTTGACCATTTTGCATTTCACTTAACCCTTTAACTCCGAAAAAGCATGAAATCGTAACTGTACTTTAAAATAATATCAGATGCAGACAAAATTCTTGTAAATTATGTGAATATCGTTCTATTATGTTTTTCGTTGCGTTCTACAAGATTACGCGGTCGGATTTCATTTTTGTTGACATACAAAACCTATATGGCGGTTTTATTACAAAAAAGGGCAGAAAAATCAACACTGTTTTTTTAATCGATATTTTTGTAAGAAAACGTTTTGATATTGAATAAAGTGGCACAAAATGGCACAAACTGTTGTTTTTCAAAATTCAAAATGGCGGATCCAATATGGAGGACTAAAGTAGTAAAATTTTAGTGCATTTCACAAAACTTAGTGCCAATGTGTTTTTCGGGTCGCTGATTACGAAACTGGCCATGGTTTTTCAAAATTCAAAATGATGGATGAAAATGATAAAAATTTTTAAGTTTTAAAGGATTTACTTAGTATATAGTGGTGTTGTTACTTGCTTACTATGCAAAATTTTCTAAACTGATAATGGTAAATCAATCACGCAAAAAGAATAATATAGCAATAAGAGAAGTTATTGACTGTATGATAATTTTACAATTTGAGATCAGAGGTTATTTTCGCATAATCTTTTTTGTTACGTCTATTTTACTATGCACGAATATTTAATGTGACTATTTAACTAAAAAATAGCGATAGATTTGGGGTTATGTCCACTACTGCATATTTAATGTGATAATTGTCTCGTTTACTATAGTCGATCATATAGTTAATCAATGTCACTATTTTTTGTAAATCAGTGTTTTTATTTTGTAAAATGGTTGGATCAACTATATTTATCTCTCTATGAAGTCTTCATCAGCCATAGTACAAAATAATGAGCACGAAAGGGATACTGAAAATTTTCTTTCTTGATTTTGAATACTTTTCAAAAAGCTGTTATCATTTTAAAAGTAATATCAATCTGCATTCATTTTACAACGTTAAAATATGTATATCTTCACGATCCAAAATAAAAAGTATTAATTAATAGTCATCATTTTTCGATCATCTCGTGTCAATGCAAGAAAATTGTCTCAGATCACGTAAATTGACGTTTCTACGACCATTGCCATCATTATGAAAACTATAACAACCGAAACACATTTATTAAAAACATGCTGAAAAATATCATCATTAATTGGAAAACTGCAAAAATATTAGATGTTGAGCCTTATCTAAACAAGAGGTTCATTTCTGAAATGAGCCATCTACAAAAAAATGCTGTTATTAAAATAGAAGATGTATTCCATATGGAATATATAGTTTAGATATTATATTGGTTATGTACAATAGTATCGTAAAAACATCAGTGTGACATCGGTGCATAATTTTTTGTACATTGTACGGCATTACAATAATTTTTTTAACGTCACATACTTTTCACAATGTCCAATTTATATGGTACTCTTTTTTAATTTTAATTTGTTGGATGTTATATATTTATTTTATTAGTTTATCTGCTTGTTTTTAATAATTGTGTTTCGATTGTCATAGTTTTAATAATGACAGCATTGATAATTGTCAGTTATGACTATTAATCATTATTAATCATCGTATGACAAATTGATTCAATTTAATACTAAAATAATAATAATAAATTACTAACGTTTTCATCCCGACACATATGTAATCTGAAAGCATATTATAGATTTGTAATGCAGTACGAAAAAAAACTGAAATTGTCAATACCATAATCGTAAAATTCAGTAGCTGCGGATAAGAAGGTAATATTGATCCAATTACGAGCTATATCAGCAATTCATTATGACGTTACCTTGAATCGTGTTTGATTTAAAGTGAACTACTTCAAACGACGCAACACCAGTAGCAGAGATAAAAACCAAATGTATGCTGATTCCATTTATAATATTACTATTAACGAAAGAAACTTAAATTTATAAGGAAAAATTGTAACTATAATAAAGAACTATTCTTTTTTTAACCCATTAACCGCCAAATGCCCTGCAATTTTGTCTCGACTTTATTGTTCGTTCCTCATTTGAAAGAAATAAGGTTTTGTATAGATTTTACGCTTTGCAGGTTGCACTTCCAAGTGGCGAAATTTTTTTTATGCAGTAGGCTTCAGTATTGCTATTAGATGACTGATTGCCTCGAGTTTTGGAGATACAGACTACGAACCTGAACTTTGTTTTGTTAAATTATAAATGGCAGATCCAATATCGCGGACCTAAAATATAAAATACTCATAGATTTCTGCGGGTTTTAGTATTCTTATGGCTTTGAGTTAATTTCGAATTTATTAACATCTAGAATTTCAAAATTTTGATCTTAAATTCGGTATCAGCGACTCAACCCGTAAAATAGAGTATGACAAATTCCTGTAGCAAAGTGCATGTTTGTTATTAGAAATGCGTTTTTATAAACAACTTTTTGAGATACAAATAAAATTGTGTCTGAAAATCAATTACGCTAAAGTTGTGATAAAATTCCGTGAATTTTTCGATTAATGGATTACGGAAACACAATCTTAATCAATAAATATGATACAGGCTCATAAAATAAGTAAATATTGTGAATTTAATTTTATTGTTGTGTTAATTTTGAAAAAAAACTAATTAGAAGAATGGCAAAATCTAACAAAAATGTCTTATTACTTAACGTCTTTCAATCCTTGAAATTACTTAATAATTAAGTTAACTATCCCGAAATTATTACTCATTTGTGTACTAATAAAACTACAAGACCCTTAATAAACATTTAAAAAAAAATAATTTTCAAAATACCATTAAAATGTTATGGGGACATCAACTTTCTGCTGATGTATCCTTGACCACTTTTCATGATAACATAATTTAATTTGTATTTGATTTTTTGCAGAAGTTGTAATCATTTTAAAAAAGCTAATTCTATCTTATATTTTTTATTAAATTTACTAATATTTTTATTTATGATTAATTCTGAAAACTTCCATGTTTCATACTTTTAATATACTACTGTAAAAAAACATTGGTTACAAAAAAATAGACTCTAGATATAAAGCCTGAACTTTTATAATTTTTTTCGTATTTTTCATTGTGATAACAATTTTATTTATCGTAGCATAAAAAATATAAAGCATAATCTCTATAAATGTATTGCGTAGTCCTGCTATATGGAACACCGGCAAATGATGCACAACGATACATTTGTGTTTATTCTAACTTTAAAAAGTGTGATATTTTGGCCTAAGAAGAGGAGATTACCAGGTGATCTGTGAGGAAGAGACGTGTAATACAATTGAAATAATAGCAAATATTGAGAGAAATATATCTGTCTTCGAAATTTTAGTCGTAATAGTAAAATGTTCTATACAATACCTACTATTTCTTTTGTCGCTGCATAAATCATTACTATAATGCACCTGTTTTAACTACACTATAAAAATCAATGATTAAATTAATACAAAAAATGCGACTGAATTAAAAGTAAGATGTAATTTAAATAAGACCCCTTAGCAATGACAGTCGTATGCACATTGGCTGACATTAAGATGTAATCATTTTTAGCATTTGTTTTTGCAGTGAACTCGTTCAATATGAATATTTATTAAAAATTTCATTTATTTTAATGTTGTATAGTAATCGACGAGACTTCAGTGGCAGCGCAAGCTTTCGTCTTCTTTGTAGCCGGCTATGAAACATCATCGAACACAATAGCGTTTTGCTTGTATGAGTTAGCACTGAATCCTGAGATCCAAGAAATGACCAGACAAAATGTCACAGACGCTTTAAAGAAACATGACGAAGAGTTAACGTACGAAGCCGTCCAGGAAATGACATATCTTGACAAAGTTATTCTAGGTAAATAAGGTATATTTTGGATGTAAAATTATATTTAGCATCAATAAAAGTATGCCGTCCATGATGTTATTTATCATAATTTTTCTCTTTTCTATTTTGCTACAGACAAACAATATTATTTTAACAGCATGTATTTTTTTTTTAAATATATGTTGTACATACTTTGTAGCATTCAATTTATATTTACTTCTGCCAATGTTTGGCAGATGGCAGTGGCTCCTTTTTCACTGTAGTAAGAGGTGACAAGTCACTGAGAATCAGTGAATGTTCACTGTTTCAAATTAAGAGAGTAGTATCGTTATCGCAAAAGAGTGGGAAAAAATACGTAAAACATTATATTTTATGCCACCAGAATGTAATATGCTGCATTGAAAACGGCCAAAAGCCCCAAAAAACATAGTATTTAGTTGAATTTCGGGTGACGCACAATTTTTACTGTCCTCATTTTGAAGTTATGAGTCTTGCAAAAAATGGTCGTTGTTTGTAACAAACAAATTCAACTTCCATGATATTTTATAAGACTAGTTGATGTAAAGATTCGATCGTGAGAAGAAACTTATATTGAAAAAACACGATTTGTAGTCTTACTAGCGTCAGATAGGAGTTTGGAGGTTCTAATATTTTGGCTTTCGAAAAATTTGTTGGCTACCTTTCATATATAGTTTATATCGAATAGGGGATTTAGGAAGGGGCCCTTTTATCATTCTTATTCTGCTATAGCCTTCATTACACCCTTTTCTAAATGTAGCCTCTTATCCAAGTAGAATCCCTTATTGGTTTTTTATTTATTTGCTTTCTATGAGATGAATTTTTTAGTCACACTTTCCAATCACACCCTAAAATTTTAAGCCATAAAAGTCTCGTTTAACGTATTCTTAACTCTCCACTTGGAAACATACATAATGATACCGAAATTGAAGAGTTTGTACCAATGTCAGCATTCATTAACTCGACTGATCAATAGCCATCTTATTGAGAACAGAGAAATTATTAATACTTTTCACTATCATCTCATATGTAAGATATTATTATATTACGAAAATGCTGAGAAAAATAAACCATATAGAATTATCTATTTCGATTTATTATTCTTCAAATATTCCCTCTATGTGCTATTGATATCATGAAAAATAAACAAATTATTTATAATTTATCTTGTTATACATTTTAAAAATACTGACACCAAATGTGGATATCAATTAATACAATTAACTACTTAAGTAGACTATCAAACCAACGTGAAAGACGTAGTATACGGAGATAATTTCATTTTAACTACGAAATTTGAGCAGCCACAAGGGATAAATGACAATTAAGGTCTGGCGCTAAATATGTTTAGCTACAGAGACTATCCCTAGTTTTTTCAGCTAAATTTCGTAGCAGCCTTTGCGATTATGCATTGCTATTGCCAACTTCTGAAACGTGGCAGCACTTGCAAGAAATAAAGAGAATTTACTTGTCATCATCATCAGTAGAGTCACTGCCTAATAATTCTGGAAACCAATAATATCATAACTATTGTATACTATTCATAAGTTAATAAAAAAAAAATTATTAATAGGTTAATAAAAGAAAATTAAGTTATTTTCGATTGATAAGAAAATTGGTTACTGGTGAATATTGATATAAGTCGTTTACATATCTTTATGCGACGATTCCCTTTTTTCAGAGACTTTGAGAAAATACCCACCGGCTCCCATGCTGTCACGAAAATGTGAATATACTTATCGGATTCCAAAAAGTGACGTGGAGCTCTCCAAGGGAATACGAGTCGTTATTCCGATTTACGCCATTCATCACGACTCCAACCATTATCCAAACCCGACTGTATTCGATCCACAGAGATTCCACGAGGACGTCAAAAGGACAAGGCACCCTTATACGTTTCTTCCATTCGGTGAAGGTCCTCGAAACTGCATTGGTAAGATTACCGAAATCCTAAAATCGTATTTTTAGGTGCAAATTCTCTAATTAGTTAAAAAGTACTAATAACAAAATAAAAAGTGAGTCACCAATTCAGTTATTCATATTTTTTTGTAAAAGTAAGTAAAAAAAACTACTGATGCATTTGTCAAACTATATAATTTCTTTTTAAACAATTCTGAAGAAAGTTAATTACTGATTCCACATTTGTGAAATTTTAAAAATAATTTCATGTTTTTTACTATTCCTAAGGTAAAATAAAATTGTTAGGAGAAAAGAATTATTTTTAATGAAACTCATCTTCACATTTTGGTTTCTAGCTTCATCAATAGACAAATTTATACTCGTTGAGATAAATATTTCAGCATATTCATTTTGCCTTTCTGTTTCTTTTTTTCTAAAGAATATAACAAAATGAGAGTGCATGATATTAGTAAATTTAGTCTCAATGATGATTTCAAATTCGGTCTATCACTCAGTACTACCTTATTAATAATCATATATTGTATATGAATATAATTGAGTTTTCTTTTTTTCTTGTTCTTTTAAAGACAAAATAAAATGTCTAACCCATCTACGTTATATTTCTATATGTCGTAGGAATGAGATTTGCATTGCTGCAGATAAAAGTGGGAATAATTTCATTTTTGAGGCATCATCGTGTCGAGATCTGTGATGAAACTGCTATCCCAATTACATTCAGCCGGCGCAGTCTAGTGACATCTAGCGAAAAAGGAATACGCCTGAAAATTACATTTTTGTCGAATTAACATCTACTAATAACATTAAGATACTATAATTCATTATATTTGTCGAATGTAATTACATAATATTTTATAAGGTATTGTTACAATTTTGTAATAAATAAGTATTACCAGATTTAAACCTACCACCTTTTCTAGAATATAAATTTCTTATAATGAAAATTCATTTCATAACAGTCAAGTCTGTTCAATCCAAATAAAAAAAACATTCTTAGAAATTCGCAACAAAAATCGTTTTAGTTTTTCTCTTACCTTTCCATATATTTATACGTTTCCAACTATCATTTGCCATCATTTGAACGGTTTGATGGAATCATTAAAAAAATCCTACAAGGGGAAGAGAAATCCAGAACATAGACCATTAATTTGAGGAAATAAAAGTCCTAAAATCATTCACATCCATGATATGTGGGATCTTGGTAAATTTTGTAGCAATTAAGGGATATATCTGACTACAAATTCGAATTCGTGTTGTCAAAGTTTATAAAAAAACACTGAATCTAATCCGAAAACAATAAACTTCCACGAAGCTCGATTTACTTGAATATTAAGATTGAGTTTTGTAAATAAAAAAGTTGAAATCCATTGTTATATGAATAGTTTTATTACTAATTCAGCTTAATTATTGATGCATTTATTTTCAATTTTGACGTTGTCGCTAATATTTATCAGTGTATCAGCAAATCACTAATGTAACACCTTCAGTTTCCTTCTATGTCGGATATCATTTTGCTAAAATACCTGAAATATTTTTCCCTTATCACTTACATTAAATTGATATAGTCATACACTATACTTAATGAAAATAAGAAAAGAGATTTCCTGTTGGTACCGCACATAAATTCCAACCGAACTATTATTGAACATTACTTTTGACAAACAAGTCAATTTTTGTTTTGATTTTAAAATAATTCCGTTATTATTTCAGCATATTTCGATTTGCACTTTGGTAGCCTTTTGTATTTTAATAATGTAACGAAGTTTTGAAATATTTTATGGATTTTATTAATATAAACAGTTTTTGTTTAACATATCAAATTTAACATGCGTGCGGCAAGAATATCTTTTTTCAAATTCTTTCAGTTCATTAAATTTATATTTGTAATATAGAAAAAACCATCTTACTTGGTGCCAAAAAGGCGAGACCGTTTTTTCTTTGACCTAAAAACCTGCTTAAAGATCTAGTACATTTTAAAAGCATCTAAAATTAGACATCGCTAAGTAATGAAATTAACCATTTTTCCAATTAACCTTTTGTTTTCGAACTACTTATTTCCTGAAAGAAATTTTGCCCACATCCTAGCCAGTTTTTGGCTAATAAACTTGCGTACTATGCAGTGTGTGGGTAATAAACTTGGCCAATTATTACCCATTGAAAATGTAACAATATTATGTATATTTTTTAAATAGCCTTTTTAGATAGATCTTGGACACTTCTTGCCCAATTTCTACACAGAAAAAAATAAGTCTTAAATTGTTACAAATTAATGTGGCTTAAAATTAGTCCATGTTTAGTGTATAAGTTTGTCCTTTTCTAATCAGGCTAGTTTTTGTTACATCTTAAATGTAACCCATCAATGGCGAGATTTTTGCTAGTATCTGGTTAGAGTTTTTTAATGATAATCTAGTCATTTTTACGAACACGTTTTACCCACCTTCTGTACAGTTTTTATCCATTTTCTATCTAGTTTGTTATGCATTTTAGGGCTATTGTTCTTTTAAGGACTTTTATAATTCCATGCTATATCCCCTATAATTGGTATTAATGGTTACCGGTTCTACCTACCTATATAATTGTTGACAATCAATATATACTCTATTACGGTTACTTAAGGTATTCATCGTGGTAAAAATAAGATTAGTAAGATGAAGATACTAAGTTAAGGAACCTTCCAAATTCGTTTACAAGACTTTTCTTCGTAGGTTTTACTAAATAACATTTTCTTATAATATTAGTTAAACGTATATATGTAATCGTAACTCAAGAGAATGTGCATCATATTTTTAAGAGAAGTATAAATGGCAGAATAAGGCTTGTATGACCTATTTTTAACAAAGATTATAAACATATAGAAACTATTGAGACGTGTTTGGAAGGTTCGTTATTAATATTTATGTGCTCATGTTATTCACCTTATTGCTGATCGACGATTTATTTATGATCATTTTTAACTTGTTTTTTTTTTTTTGCACTACAAACACTGGTAAGAATAGGAAATTATAGGTTTTCAATTGTTCAGTTAACCCTAAATCTTATAATCAGCTTCTCTCTCAAACATCAGAACAAAAACACAAACGCCTCCTCACATTTTCATACATTCTTCATGTACATCATACATGTAGTATTAGCTTCATTATAATTGTATTTCATTAATTGTGCAACACAGGATTGAAGTTTTACTTATAGCAATCCTAAAAATAACCACCTTTGAGAGCACATTCGATTTAGAGCCAAAGGCCGACAATTGGCATAAGGGAGATAATTTTATTGTACAATAATTAGGCAACATACATGTTTTGAATAACTTTTCTGATCACTTATTAGGCAGCTCTTTTAGACAAATATGTGGACAGCTTCAATTCATTTATTTCTATCCAATTTTAGGCACTTTGTTGTATCTAGTTCGAGGATATTTCTCATTTCATTAAACCTTATAACTTTGCCAGAAAACGGACTGATACAATAAAATATACAATAAAACTGGGCTGAATTTCCGCCAGCGTTTGTAAGTATGTTTTTGGAATAGTCACAATAATGAAATATGATAGAACATCGGTACCTTAAATCTAGAAGAATAAATATTCCTAAAACAAGTTTACATGTATCGGTGATGATTATTTCATAAACATTTTATTGATTAAATGCTAACCACTAAAATGTGAAAAATTCTGGTGCACCTTTATACGGAAATAAACATTTGGCAATTTGTAACATTTTTTTAAGAATTAGGTACCTTGAAGTGTTCCAATATTTAGCTGTGTTTTACGTGGTCCATAAACTGAAAAAAAATGTTTGCATTGAACTAAATATTTATTTGCATATATAGCCTGAAGTAAAGCAGTTATATGAATCAAGAGAATGTCTTTTTATTTTTAGAAAATTTTTCGTATTTTTTATTAATCTCATTTACTTTAAAAAAATATTTTCTAGCTTCAAATAATTATTTAATTGCTACTACAGTAGTCCTCCCCTTAAGGTTACTCCCCTTAAGGTTTATTCTTCCCGTAAGGTTTAAAACTTTCTTTCCTTATGTTTTATTTTCCCCCTCACGGCCTCTCCCACCACCAGACATTTTGTTACCGCCTGTGAACCGATCTAGGGCGCGCGGCGTGCAGTCGAGCACGAAAAACTCTGGTAGTGGGGGTCAGGGGAAAGTAAACCTTAAGGGAAGAAGCCGCCATCTTGAAAGCTAAAATTTAAACCTTAAGGGGAGGACTACTGTATTCAAATAAATATTTATTAGAATTTGCACAATTGTTTTCAGTGTACTTTACTCAATACAATTCGTTTTCACCGTTATCGATAATTAAGGGAGTCCAGCATAAACCTAATATCGGTCAAAACAATGGAATTTTTTCAACATAAATGGAAATTTCTCGACTTTATACTTAGTCACTCATGAATAACTGATAATTGGTGCTGTTCTCCTAGTAAATAAATAATTTTCCGAATGTTTGGGGTAAGATAAATGTCTCAATAGACGCCCAATTATCTAAAAAAGATATCTAAAAGATATGTTTCTTGAAGATATATTTTAAATAGACATCTGAATGACGACTTTAGCAAAGATATCTAAACGATCTTTATGAATCGGCGACATTGCGCATGCGCACAAATTTAACCTTCTCTCGAAACTTAAGTTTCGCACGTGACATTTATATATTTTTTGTTTTTTATGATATTATACTATATGTTTACATGACTTTATGAGAACGCGTAATTATTTCTGTGCTTTCTCTCGCTTATACATGAATACTTACAGTGAAGCGCATTGGCTAGCATACTAGGAAAGAGACCAGGGTTCGATTCCCGGCTGGGATAAGTTTTTTCCTTATTTGTTTGTTGCGTTATTTGTTTACATTCGAGCGTTTAAAATTATGTAAAAATACCATAAGATATAATTCATCTAAACTTATAATACATATATAATGAAAAATCTTAAACTGTTTTAAAAATAAACAGAGGTTTAATAATTATCCAAATATGTTTACGTTCTTTAATCTGGGAGCTAATTTTATTTAAAAATATATTTTCTTATCTTTCAAAGATCTTTTCGACATTTTTAAGATATCTTTTTAACATCTTTAAGACATCTTTTGGTTTATTTGGCGAACGTTTAAGTTTTTTTAACAGACTGTGCCAGTAGTCGAACAGTCTGAATAAAGCATTAAAACTCGTTGAAACGGATTTCTCCTAGAATTTATTTATAACTGATTTTTACTTTATTTTTTAGATTTTCAGCATAATTAAAATTTTATTTCTAAATAGGTAAAAACACATTTTTTCGAATACTGAGACATTTACCATACGTACCAATGAAAATCTATATCTAGTAACCAACTTGCTCGAGTTCAGTTCGTAATAGATATATTATAAAAGTATTCTGACACACTTCTAATCATAACTTCCATTTCCAAATTTAATCAGTTTTAAGCATTTCAAAAAAGTATTTTAACATTTGATATTGACAATTAATGTTGTTTGTGGTAAATCATCCAGACCGGTTAAATAACGTTTTCGAATATTAAACGTGTATAAATGGTCGAGGTCGATCTCTGAATTCAATTCAATAACTTTACACCAGTTATAACACTTTACTTTATTTTCATCCTTCATTGAGTATCATGATTATTTTGCCATCAAAGTTAGCATAATATACTAATTTTAAATAAAAAATAATTTTTTAGAATGTAACGATTGTAATTAGGTTAGTCAAGGAAATATTCGTCAGATGAAGGACCTAAGTTATTTGCGACGAATGAGAAAACGTCAAAAATTAATCAAAATATTTCTGAATCAAATTTGTTTGGTACTTTGCAGTCCCAGTATTAATTGCTTCACATTTATGAGTAGTTCGCTGTCGATTTCTTTTTTTTAATTCTGATTTTTGTTCTAAAAATAAATATTGCTAAGAATAAATGAAAACTAAACAAATTATTTGGCATTTCTATTTGACATTTTTCAAAATTCAAAATGGGAGATCGAATAATTGGTCCGACAATGACTTTTTAATATAAAGTTTATCGATTTTTTGTTCTGACATTTTGCTACGTGTGTTTTTTTTCGTTCATTACGAATCTGGTGCCAGATTTTCAAAATTCAAAATAGTGGATCTAATATAACAGACCAATACTTTAGGCTATTCAAATTACAGGTTCGGCTTTTGGATTAAGAAAAGACATATTTTCTACGTCCCTTGAACTTTATCATAGTCCCATCGATCGAGTGGAATTCACGTGGACTCCAAGAATTTTTTTTGATGATTCATAGTCAGGAACCTCAAACAAGTTTGCGTCGCAAATATTAAACGAAATTATCATTTTTCAACATTATTGTCGTCCATATTGGATTTATCTTTTCGAATTTTGAAAATTAGATCCTGTATTCGTAATGAGCAACTCAAAAACAAAATGTCAAAAAATACGATCGCCGGAAAAAGATTTTAATCGATTTATGCTTGTTGAATACTAGCCCATACATCACATACCTCTTAAAGTCGTCTCTTAGAGCTTAGTCTCCAAAAAGACCTCCAGAAGAAGTCTGAATTATGATAATCTATAAAATGAGCTATTAAAGATGTCTTACTTAGGCCTGTTTAAAATCGTAATCTCGAAGCATTCTTATGTTTGAGGTCTTAAATCTATCTGTGTTTCTTCCAGAGACCATGTGGCTATTGAAACCAAAAATGAGATCGCGCTATAATTATTTTAGATGCAGATCGATAGATTATAAGCTACAATGAGAAAATAAGTGCTGTTACGATATTAGCAAGTGTTATCACAATTTTGTACTATTATTGTATCATCCCATTCTATTGTATATAATCACCTTCCTATATATAACTATACAAACGGTAAAAAGAAACTTATGTAAAAATTATATAAACTAATAATTAAGGTACAAAAATAGAATCAATAATTTTCAGAAATTTGATTTTCATTTATGTTATTTATTTTATATGTCAAAGCTCTCAAATAAGACTTCTATTCTGAGACCTCATATTTGAGAGGTCTTGTAGCGCTCTTAAACTTGACGCATAAGTCTTCTTAAAGATCACTTTAAGAGCTTTTTCTGAAAAACGTTTAAGACATCGTACAATTTTTAAGACTTCTCTTAAAGAGCTCTTCGAGACGTTTTTGGCTGTTTGGGAAATGAATACGAAAAGTTGGAAATGTTCCTGACTATAAAAATGATGATACACGATTTCTCAAGCGCTTTTTTTAACGAAACGCCACTCTATTAGAGATAAGAAGTGTTTTATGTACTTTTCAAGAATAATTCAGTTCGAATTACGGGTTTAATCCTTGTAATAAAAACATCATTAAAATCTGTCTGTCAGATTACAATGTGGATCTGACCCAAATCACGTATACCTTGATAAGTTTATTATGCATTCCATGAATAATAGAAATGCATCCTATTCGCCAATTAAATTACATTAAACTGCACTTAAAATTCTCAGGAAAATACATTCGATTTCTGAAAATATTAAACACATTCTGTAAGTGACGAGGAATACGCCCATTCAATGTCGTCGATAATAATAGACCACTATCTTCCAACGAAAAAACGTCACAGATCTATTTACCACCTTTCGCCAATTCGATCATTTGTGCATATTTCTATTTATCAGATGTCATTAATATAAACAGTTAGTGTGGCAGAAAACGTCTGCAGGTGTCTTTCGCGTAGCAAAGTCATGACTTTAGTATTTTAAATATTTAACTTAGAGTGTCTAAATTACCGAAAATAGTATTATAACAGGTAGATGAACATTGGTTTAAATAATTAATAGTGTGAGCGGCTGTAACATAAAAACTCGTCATGCCGATAGTAACATAAAAAAACACAGTCTTTTGACATATCGAAAAGTGTTAAGAAAATGTGATGTAACTTTAGTTTCTGAAACAAATGATAGAAAACATTATTTTCTTATTGATTATGCATTTTTTATACATCACAAAAGATAAACATTACCGTGGAATGATTTTGAAGAAATTTCAATAATGTTCACACTAATGCAGTAATGAAATGCTAATTGTTAGAAAAACGTATAAATTTAAATTTACTGGCAAAATATTTTATAAATTTTCTATATATTCGTTGAGCTCATTTCATGTTGTAGTACTAAATATATTACTGTGAAACAGTTTTGGTACCACAAGAACTACGTATTTCATAGAATTAAATTTATCATTACATTTTTGCATCGTCATAATTTGTCTTGAACGTCTATTATCTATGCGCAAATGTCAGAATTATATTTACATAATAATTTTTAATTAAGTTTAATGAGATTTTAATCAACAATTTTTTTTAATTAAACAGCGTCAAGATGTCTGAAAAATCTAGGAAAGTATCCATAGCAGTATTGGCAGTTACCGTATTTATTTGCATTCTCTGGATTATTTATGCCTTAACGTCATTTATTATTGATATTAATGGTATGTTTTATTACAACATTAATTATATTTTACATGTATAGTGCATGCTATCACTCTGCACATTTCTATTTTTAGTAAAGTTGTTAACAAGACGTTTTACGAACTGTTATTTGAGATTTTGTAAATAAATAAATAAATAAACAAATATTTTAAAAAACTATAGTAAGAAAAATATTTAGTAAATTTAACTAGATTGTGTATTATCTAATGGAAAATAAATCTTTAGACTTTTAACCTATATTTCGTTAATCTGACTTCTGTTTCTGCAGCTACTGATTAGTCCCCACTAGGTAACTTGTCATTTAGTTAAATGTACTAAATATTTTTCTCATTATACAAACACGTTTTTTTAGTTCTTGAAAACGATTAATCTTCAAATTCATAATTTTACAGTCAAATAATTATAATCGGTATTTCATTCATAAATCTAACAAAAGATTATTTTTCTTTTAAAGAATATGACGAAACTGTCAGTGTACTGTATCCTATCAAAAAACAAACGGTTACCAGAAGACCAACGATATTAGCATTTGGCAATCCTTTTTTGGAGATGACGATCACAGTTAATGAAAGCGACTATTCAAAGTGCCAGGACGTCGTAATGAGTGCCAACTGCGTGCAGAAACTGATAACAAATCACGAACTGCTGTTAGTATGTGAATTACTAAAATATTACAACTACCGTTATTGTTTTGATAGTAATAAATATGACATCAATAATAATCAGTAGTTGCACAATAATGCAAATAAAATAAATTATCAAATTATTTGATCGTCAATTATTTTAAATGCTCCGCAATAAAAATTCATATCTAACATAACTTGGTTGTGTTTTTAAGAAACTTTAATTAAGGAACAAAGAGATTTATGACGTTTCAATTTATTTTTAATAGACCTTTTAGAACAATGCACGCTGGTGGTTCTGTGCAAAATATGATGACAATTATGCAATCACTATATAGCTGCTCTGGAATCGAACACACAATCGGCGTATTTCATGGAAGCATTGGCAATGACACTAACGGAAAATTAATGACAGAAATGATTTATGATGCTGGAATAGAAGCCAGGTAAGAAAAGTTTAATCTAATAACATAATTTTTATGACAGGAAATTTTGTCATCTGAAATAATCAGTTAGGGTCAGATCATAATATTTATCATTATTTTGTATAAAGTACCATCACTATGTTCATTCTTATTGTTAATATTAAAATAATTGCAAAACTTTAGAGTAATTGTTACTAGGAAAGAAATTTTCCCTCAATTTTAATAACATTAATAGCGCATTTAAAACGTGATTGGATTTCTTGACCCCTTCTAATTAAATATTAACATATACCTGACAGAAAATTTGCGCAAAATCCATAGATACATGCATTTGGATATATTGCTTTAAAAAATGTATTTATCATATTCTGACCAAACTTGTTGTTAAATAAAAAAATAATATTAAAATGGAGTAATCATGCCCGTTGCCGCGCGCTTTATTAAATAAGATATCTTTCTTAACATTCCGGGCGCAAAGCTTGATTTCGCGCCCTAGAGAGAAATCTTCAATCGCGGCTTATCGAGTCCAACGTCTGTCAAATTACAAAATTTCGTATGTATCACATGCAAAATAAAGATCTCCATCGTGTACCGTAGTTTAAACTAGTCTATTTATACCGTAGTCGATTAAATCTTTCAATTAAGAATTTATTAGAAATAAAAAAAAGTATAAATATGACAATTCCATAATTTTGCTAATTTCGTTTAAATGCATCTGATTGTAAGTTGGACAATATTCTCAAATCATTTAATTCACTGTAAAATCGAATTAAATTTCAAATTTATTGTTTAAGTTATGAATTGATAATAAAAACTATATCTTAATAAAAATTTCAATAAATTTGCAAATTAGGGCTGTATTTCTAAATTATGTTTGGAAACGTGCCAAAAATCCCTAAAAATCAGGAATAGGATATTTATTTTCCTAAAATAAATAAATATTAATTTATTTACGTTTTTTATCGTAGATGACTTCTGAAAAAGTTTACCAAAATTTCTAGAATAAAAAATTAATGCTAATTATTGTCAATGATGTATGTTTTATTTGACACAATATAACTTTATAATTATGATTTGCTCGTAATATTAAAGACAATATAAATATCACTTAGGAACTTTTTATAGCAAACAATACAATAAGGAATGCAACTTGTATAGTTTTCAAAGAACTCGACTGCATTAATCTTAGAATATGACATGACATTCTTCATTTTACGAACTTTTATCAGCTCGAAAATTATTAAACTAAATACTTTCTAAGTTCCTTGGAGTGAAAATGACGTCACTCTTTCACGAAAAGTGAAATTTTCACTCTATTGAGAGTGATATTTCACTCTTCTAGCAGTGAGTTTTTCTTCTTTCACTCTTGATGGAGTGAAATGTCACTCTTCAAAGAGTGAAATCTTCGCTCTTAATGAAAGAGTAGCTCAATTTTGACTCCAAGGAATTTAGAAAGTAGAAAAGTGTCCTATTCTATTCAAGATTTATTGGAATAATATCGTGAATGTCCCAAACTGTTTATTTTTTGGAGCAATTTGATAGATAAGAGTAATTCACAATTTAATAAAAATTATATTTGGGTTGAATAATCGTTCATGGTATTTTCTATTATAAGAAAAACTTAATTTTTTACGAGAATAGAATAAAATGTAGTTAAAATAATATGGGGCTGCTTTATTTCTGTTTTTTTTTCATTTTTGAAAAAAAGGAGGACCATTATTAGTCATATGTTCTACATTAGTTCACAAAAGGCATCATTACCACATTGTCGCATTTCAGATCATTAAAAACATATTTTTTCGGTATTACAGCCATAAAATCCGTTTTTACGGAGTACTTTTAAAAATAAATAAAAATGAAATTTTACGGATCACGTGTAACACGAATCTGCGCTGTTAAAAACATAACCCATACGGACTAATTGCAGTCCGCGAAATCGAATTTTTACAGCTTTCAATACCGAAAAATAATGTTCGACACACGGCCGTAAGACTTTACGGCCTCATGCGATCCGTAAAATCTAGTTTTAGGGCCTTGAATCGAAAAATACTATTACGATTGTAATAAAATGAACTAAAACGTTAAACTGAATGAAATCAAAAGCTCTAAGTTCTAATTAAGCCTCAAAGGGTTTATTTATTGGTATCATTTTATATTCCTTGACATACTTCATTAATAACATCTCTTTACACTAAAGTAGAAGTAACTAAAAAATGGCCAAAATTTGTCAAAATTTTATAAAATCTGTTTTGTTTTTCAATTACAGATATGCAGTATATCCATCATTTCCGACAGGATTTTCAGTAAGCCTTGTAAACGGCAAGAAACAACGATCAGTGTCGTTCGTCGGTTCTGCTAGTTTTTATTCAATAAATGATCTGGAAAATAGCAACATAGCAATGGATAGTTCAAAAATCGTCTACGTCGATGGTTTTTTCTTAACGCACAGTCCGTTAGTTGCTAGACAAGCTATTAACAATGCTTGTAAAAATAATGCCAGCATAGTTTTCAACCTCAACAACGCATTTATAATGAAGGTAACTAAAATTTATGTTAATATTATTCCTTATTCATTCTTAATAATCTAAATAATAAAAATGATGCATTCATTCGTGTATACTATGTAAAGACTAGTTCGTATATATTTAGATTTTTTATTAGCATTATCTAATGAATAATAACAATATAACAGTTCACAGTACTGCCAAGATGTCTAATCGGAGTAATTCAAATGAAAAAAATTAAATATATATATATAATGTATTGTAATATACAGACACTAAGATTATATCTGCTAAATTTCTCGTTCATTATGAATATTATTTTCGAGCTATATTAATTTATTTTCTTTGTAAACCAATACAATGCAAGTAATAAAATGATATCGTTTTAATTAATCAAATTTAATAATTTAATCATAATTAGTATACTAGTATAGCATATATATAATTAAAGAACAATGACAGTGCCATTTCTTTTTGAGGAAATAAACATTTAGAGAACTAACATTTATTTTTATCATAAAATAGGCTCCTTTAAAGATGGTAAATTAAAGCATATGCCATTAATCAGTAGCATTTCTTTATAGTTAAAATTGCATATAACATTTGTTATGCATGAAACGATAAAATAAATTATTATAAGAATAAAGTGGCATTTTAACAACAATTGAAAAAAATGGTAATTTCTTTATTTTAATATTTCTAATTTTGTGTATTAATTTATCACATGAGAGCAAATTACCCGCGAAAATAATTGAAAATTTCACGCATTTGAAGTAGATTGCACTCCAAAGAAAAAATGGTCACACTTTTATAGAAAATGTCATTAAACTGGAGTGAAAGTTGACTCCAACAATAAATTTGAACTGTATAACCACATTTTTTCAATAATGATGCCCTTTTTGCGAATTGTATAAAACACAAACAAGACCACTTTAAGACTTCAATAAACTAAGAATATAAACTGCAAAAATATTAACGACAATTTTTTAATGTTATTTTAATTGTATAATGTATTAGTAATGTAACATTTATTTTAATGTGTATTTTAATTTAAATTTTTTATTTTTATTTCAATTAATTAATTTAAGTTCATTTCATTGGCATAAAGCTAAATACTTATACTGCAACAATAAAAGTAAATACCACGGATTTGATATTTCGAGAAAAGTCGTAATAAGCTCCAAAGAAATATTTTATCACAATTCTCTGTATACAATACTCACCATACTCAGTTTCATATGTCTGATCATTTGACTGACCGACACAATTTCGTCAGACTCCTCCCGAAAACACTAAAAAAGTATTGTCTCGAGTAGATAATGTTCCCTAACGTTTACATGAAAATATCTACTGTGTAATTAAGGCCTTTTGCAAATAATTACAGCAAAATTCAAACTATTTTATATGTAAATTATTATAATTGAAACACATCAGGTGGTCTTGAATGTCTTGTGCAATTTCCGAAGTAAATTTTTTCGTAAAATTCCAATTGAACATCATAAATAATTGTTTATAACGTGATGGTTTTCAAATATTTGAGGTTATTAACACAAATGTTATGAACAAAAATGCATTCTATACTTTTGAGGTTGTGTAGAGCATCCAGCAAGACTAATATGTATTTTTTTTTGTTTTCCAAGTGATTACTTCGATTATCCTTAACCAAAGTGAATTAGCCGTTTAGCTAAAAAAACTCCTTATAAATGAAAATAAGCCAAATTTTTGTATTTCATATGTTAAAATGCTGTGTCTAACATCCATAAGTTTGAAAAGCTTATATCCAATTTTGTGCAAGTTTAACAATGTTTTTTTTGAACTGCACCACTCCGATCACCACATAGTTAGCATTGTCTCTCAAAAGTCATACCAAATTTAATAGGGAGATTTCCCTTTTGTAAAGGTTTGAAAGTCAACGGGATGGACATTATCCCAATGGTAAGGGAAAATATTTTTTTCAACCTCGTGCGCAAATTCAATTTTGCACAGTTTTTAGTGCGCAAAAAAAAAAAGAATTTTATTAACTGAGGACTTTCGAACTTCCATTTAGAACTTAGTTAGAAAAATTACGGACAGTCAACTATCTTTTAAAGGACCAGACTAGAACTAAATGATGCAATTAGTAAGAAAAGAAACAAAAAAAAAAGTTTTGGGTGTGGCATATGTATAATCCAAAATTTGTCCAAAAATCCACGTTTAAGTTCATAAACTCAAATATCTCAAAATCGAATTCTTATCTTAGACTACTCTTCATATATAAAGATACATGTATACATAAAAAATGTCTTCGAAAAGGACCGACTGCTTCAAGCAGTGGTCCTGTATAGTAATAGAAATTATTAGCAAACATCCAACAACGAAAATTGTGTCACGACGTATCTTACATGATTACCAATTAATTAATTAGTTCAATAATCTTAAGAATAATACTCATAATTACATAATGCTCACCAAATTCAAAATTATTTCCAACATCTATCTGTAACCATTATCAATTTCTACTTTTCAGAGTCACTTACCATTATTACAAGAAGTCATCTTGAAATCTAATATAGTCATCGGGACCAAAAAAGAATTTGCTGATTTAGCTACGTTACTTAACACAACCTACGATTCTTACGAAGAACTTCCGTCAGCTTTGAATCGTTGGAAAAATACAATTTGCAATTATTCGACGCATGAAAGTGAAGAATGGTTATTTAATAAGAATATCTTCGTCATGTCGGAGGGATATTCAGAATCGTCAGTTATTGCCTGGGGGAAAAACGAATCGATTCAAATTCCCCCAACTTCACCAGAATCACCAATCGTCGACGTCACTGATGCACGGGATTCTTTCACGTCCGGTTTCTTAGCTGGAATTGTCGAAAATCACGATCCAAAAACGTGTCTTGCATGGGGATCAGCATTGTCGTCTGTTATCGTTACGAAAGTCGGAGTCTTTCTACCGACAGATGAAATTTGTTTAAAATTTTCATCACCTGGTGTACGTTAATAAATTATTTGATATACTTTGTAATACTGTTTATTCTTGAATTTTTTTGTTACCTATACCCTAAAATCTGAATTTATTACAATAAAAAAATATCGGCTACAAATTAGGTTTTGTATATAATTTTTCTTTTTTCGAATGATTTTTTAAAGGAATTTTAATAATAATTAATTGATTTTCAAATTTGAGACATCGAGAGATTTTTTATATCAGAAGACTTCATGCATATTCAGGTTGACATTAAAAAAAATCGTATAAATCTAGAATTTTTTCATCTTCACCAATTTTAATATCAGAAATGGTCAATAATTCAAAAAGAAATAACTATTAAAATTGTATTATTATATACGATTTATTTCATGTCTTTCAATGTATAGTTCACATTTTAACTAAATGAGAAAAGTTACTTAAAAACTTAAAAGTTTTTGAAAACTGAATGTAGGTATGTAACGGTAGGTGTTTATAATTTCGTAAAAATGAGGACTAATGATATCTAATAATCCCGGATAACAGTCGATCATATTCCGATATTATTAATTAGCAGCATCAATCAATATTATTAATTTACTATATTACATTTCTTATTACTTTGCAATTTCTTCGAACGATTTTTAAATGACAGGAAATATACGAGTTTTTGAATTTTATATAAAAAGAAAATGATTCAGTTAACATAAGAAATTATTATTTATTATGTATTTCGTAGAATACTTTATCATTTGCTATTAATTGTAATAATATCTCTGAAACTAAAACGTACTGCGATACTTTTTATATTATTATTTGTTTTATGTTCAAACACAAAAGAAATCATTTTCATTTTAAAACTTATTGTTCGTGAGGGAGTAACCGAACTACATGACTTATATTATTAGAACGATATTATATATTTAGCTTTAGGTAGGGAATGAAATCAATAAAAAATAGAAAGTAGATTAAATATATTTCAGTAAAATATAGGGCACCAATGTAAAATTTATTTTTGTTATTTTTATTTATATTGACAGGTGGTCCAATAAATTAAATTCTAATGGGTACATCAAAAACCCAACTGAAAAAGACAAATTTGTGTAACGATGACTCTGACAAAAATATGTCAATGAACGCTCATTTGCTTCATTGTAATATTTACGTGGGTTTTATTACACATAAAAATTGCTATAACACACCAAAATAAGGAAATAAATAAAAAATACTATATTAACATTATTGCCATTATCTTGTTTCATTTTTCAATATATTCTCCATCTGTGACAGTTATTAAATTTGTTATGACTTTCAATTTCGAATTTTTGAAGATTACTAAAATAACGAATCTGAAATACAAATCCACAAAATATATATTAATAGTATTTTAACCTCGGTTAACAACTGAATTTTTGATCAATTTCGAACACAAAGAGAATAAGATAAATACATACAGTACCGCTCAAAAGTATAAGCTCACCCTTGCGGAATTTTGGCTAAATTAAAATGTTGATATCTCATCGCCAAGTTAACGTATGGGAAAAATAAAAAAAGGGAATTAAAGGGGAGACTTTCAGCTTCTCAGTCGTGTTCTGTACGAACTATGCTCGATTTACTAAAGTCATTTTTTCGTATTATTTTTTTCTTTTTCAATCAGCTCCCATTTTTTTTTAAATGATTGCAACAGAAATGTAGTACGTGTAATCGAAAGGTAATCCCTATAGCTTTAATTTGCCTCTTCGGGATTTTGTCTAATATTTCTTTACAAATACTTATTTAATTTTGAACAAATTAAAGTGATTTTTTTTCAATCTGCTATATCTCGGAAAATTAACGTGATATAAAAAATGTTTAACAAACAAAAAGTTTCATTTTTTAATTGTCTATTGGCTGAGAAATTTTCAAATTTTTTCAAGTTTTAATCCTATTTTGTCAAATTTACGCTTTTGTGCTGCGATTATTAACAGATCTAGATTTGCATTTCAACTATGCTCAGTTTGAGATATAATAATTCATGTACATGTATTTATAAATGAACAATAAACTTTATTTTAACATACATAGAAAATATCAACAATTGTATTCATGTACATATTTATTAAATTTTGCTTTCCTCAAAAAAACCGCCATACGCTTTGCGTGAAACATCCTAATAGTAAAGACAAACATAATCTTAAACTTAATCATAGTTTAAATGCAACTTTGCATTCGAAAATGATTGTTCCATAAAAAATGTTGAAGTCGATAAAATACGGTAAAAAAAAATTTCCTTCTAAAAATTTGAAAACATTTCAGCCAATAGATAATTAAAAAATGAAACTTTCTGTTTCTTAAACATTTTTTATATCACGTTAATTTTCCGAGATATAGCAGATTGAAAAAAAATCACATTAATTTGTTCAAAATTAAATAATTATATGTAAAGAAATATTAGACAAAATCCCGAAGAGGCAAATTGAAGCTATGGGATTACTTTTCAATTACACGTTGTACATATCTGTTGCAATCATTTTAAAAAAAATGGGAGGTGATTGAAAAAGAAAAAATAATACGAAAAAATGATTTTAGTAAATCGAGCATAGTTCGTATGGAAATGTATATATAGAAATGATACCACCACGACTGAGAAGCTGAAAGTCTCCTCTTTAATTCCCTTTTTTTATTTTTCCCGTACGTTAAATTGACGATGAGATATCAACATTTTAATTTAGCCAAAATTCCGCAAGGGTGAGCTCATACTTTTGAGCGATACTGTATATTGATTATTTTTTAGAGTTCTAAAAATACTCAGTTGCAACCAAAAGGAACTTTTGAATGAATCTCAGATGAACGCATTTATATTGCGAGGTGTAAGCAGTATATCTAATTAGTTGTTATCTGCAGGAGGTACACATATCATTCATTATCTGCCTTGTACAAACAAATTGTAGAAAATGCAGCTATGAAAATGGAACGTTTGAAAGTTAGCGACTATTAAATACTACCAGTGTCTAAAACTTTTCCATCATTTTTTATTAAATACAATTGTTTATAAAAATTACGTAGGTTAGTAATATTTTCTAAAAGAACAGCTTACATTTCGAAACGTACTCAAAAGATGATGTCTTTTTGATATCATTTTACAGTTTGTGCCTACTGTGTATAAGACAGCCTAACAAAATGTTGTTGTCTAATAAGTAAGAGTTAATTCTAATAGGACTTTTGCTCCAGGATCCAAATATGACCGCCAAAATATCGAATTGGCTCTAATTTTTGTCATATTGACAGCCAAAGGGGTAAAAAATTCAATTCTAGGTAATGCTGGACATCTATTTGCAGCCCAGAAAATTAAGTAAGAGACAATTCTGATTACTAATCACTCGGACAACAAAAATGTAATTACATTTTTTTCGCAATAACCCAATAAATGAATTGCAAAAGGTTTCAAACTGTTCGCTTTTCATTAACGGTTAATGACATTTTCTAGGCCTTTTAAGAATGCACCGCCCGCTTAACCCACATAAATTTTTAAAATGGCGGCTCAAAAATGGCTGCTAAAGTCGATTTTTTTTCAAAATCATAGTCGCGTGTACAATCGACTGGCCCCTTTTTGGGCTCGCTGATTCCGATTTTGAAATTCATTTTCAAAAATTCAAAATGGCGGGTAAATTTTTTTAAATTAAATTAAAATGGTTTAAAACTTCTTACTCGGGAGTTTCTTGGGTTGCTGATTACGAATCTGAAATCAGTTTTTCAAAATTCAAAATAGCGGATCCAATATGGAGGACGAATTTATGGAAATCGATTAAAATCACTTAAAACTTGGTACTTATTTTTTTGTTTAGTCGCAGGTTACAAATTTCGTGTTTGATTAAATGCTGGTAGTTTGTTTATTTTTTAATTTGCAGCAATTTGCGATACATCATTCGAAAGAGCGGGGATTGGGCAATAAAAAAACTTCCATTCCAACAATGTTTTCATTGCGTTTTAATACAAAAAATTACTGACAAACTTCGTGTTAAATTTATGTACATGTGGTTCTTTTTTTTAGAATTTTGGTATGACTTTTCTTATCTTTTCAAAAATTTGCCACTTTGAGTGTTCAAAACATTCTGAAAAAATTTGAGCGTATTCTTTGATCAATTCTAAAAATTCATTGTTCAATAACATTTTTTCTGATAATCTATCATTTTCGAATAAAAAATGACGGAGCTTTTCGCTGATATTTTCGAGTTTTGGCCGCCATTTTGGAAGTTTCCAACTTTATTTTGAAAATGCTATCATGCACATTTCAATATTAAAGGTTTGTGGACGGGATATTCACACCGATCAATGATCTCCTTAACCGTTTCCGATATGAGAATGCCGATTAAATAATATTTCTCAGTAAAAAAATCTGATTTTTTTGTGAAAAACCAAGCATAACTTTTTCGGAATGGGCTCGATTGATTTTTTAACGGCAGATTCAGAAAGATCGATCAATTTTACGTAAGATGTCATTGGTTCCGATTTTAAAAATCCGGTTTCACAAAAAATGCCGCCCTTGAAGTTGACCACGAAAAATTGCCCATTTGGTTCTTAACCCATTAATGCTCAGCTGGCCAAATTTTAAGCATTAGTTTGAACATCGATAATTTGTATATAAATGCCTTCAGAAAATTTTGAGCTCCACTATTTCTAACGTAAAATTGTAGGCTCATTCAGAATATTTCAACAAAATTTCGATAAAATGAACCGCAAAAAAGTTATACACGTTTGACTGTTAAAAAACATGGTTTTTTACATTTTGTTTTTCATTAAAACATCACTATCTCCTCGAAATTACTTTGGGAAACATATCTAAGTTGAAAATATCGTGTTCATGGACCCCCAGGATTAAAATGTACCATATCAGAATTCATAATTCAAGATGGCAGTTCTGAAAATGGCGCAAAAATTTAACCATTTTTTTTCTTAAAAACTATAAACTTTAGAGAAAATTTTCTAAGAAAAACAATGCTTAGGAATGAGTCAACGAATTCTCTCAAATTTTATCAGCACGCAATAATACACTTCTTGATTTTTCAAAAATACGAAAAATCTAAATTTTGAAAAAAATCATATAAAAAATCTGAAAAAATTTGAGTAGCTTCTTTAAATAGTTCTAAAATATTTTTGTTCTAACGAAATTTTCTTTAAAGTCTATAGTTTTCGCGAAAATAAATTATTAAACTTTTCTATATTTTAAGACCAATAATTTATTTTCTTGGAAACTGTAAGCTTTAGAGAAATGTTCTTAGAATAAAAATATCTTTAAAATATTTAACCTACTCAAATTTTTAAAATAGCTTTTTTTCAAAATTTCGATTTTTCGAATTTTTAAAAAATCAAGCAGTGTATTATTGCTTGCTGATAAAATTTGAGAGTATTCTTTGACTCATTCAAAAGCATTGTTGTTCTTAGAAAATTTTCTCTAAAGTTTATAGTTTTTAAGAAAAAAATAGTTAAGTTTTAAAAAGAATTTTGAGCATCTAGGCGCCATTTTCAAAACTGCCATCTTAAATTATGAATTCAGATATGGTACATTTTAATCCTGGAGGTCCATGGACGCGATATTTTCAACTTAGATATGTTCCCAATGCTTTTTCGAGGTGAAATTGGTGTTTTTATGAAAAATAAAATGTAAAAAACCATGTTTTTTAATAGAAAAACGTGTATAACTTTTTTGCAGTTCATTTTATCGAAATTTTATTGAAATATTCTGAAAGAGCATACAATTTTACGTTAGAAACAGTGGAGCTTAAATTTTTCTAAAGGCATTTGTATACAAATTATCGATGTTCAAATTAATGCTGAAAATTCGTCCATCTTGAGCGTTAACCCGTTTCGTCCCAAAACGACTAAATTTGTCGCCGGATTTCATCCTCCGTAAGTTTATGGATATCTTTGAGATATTGTTATGAAACGTAGGTTTTCTATAGTTCTTGGGTATGCTCTTTTCGAATCTGAAGTCAGTTTTTCGATATCACTTTCCATTTTTTAAATATGACCACTTAAACGGAAGAAATCGTGGAAAAAAGCGAAAACTTTTGTAGAAAAATGCAATTTTTCTTGCGAAGGAATTCCGAAATCGTGTCAGGCCTCAGAATCCTGTGGCATAATGAGTTTTACTAAAAGTTGGTCTTTTTTTATTATTTGAGTTTTATTAAAATATTTCTGGTATTTTTTCATGTATTTTGATGAATATGTTCTAGTGGGTTATTTTTCAGGATGGTGAATACAAATCCATTATTAAATTTTGCAAATTCAAAATAGGGAATTCAATATGGATGGCCGCAATAAAAAAAAAAGCGTCTGGTATTTGGTATATAGAAGGTTCCGAAGTCGCATTGGATCCGCCATTTTGAATTTGCAAAATTTAATAACGAATTCGTATTCAGTCACCTCAAAAGCAATCTACATATTCATCAAAGTTCACTTCAAGATACCAGAAATATTTTAATAAAACCCAAATAACAAAAAAAATCCGTATGAGCAGCGCCATTTTGAGGACGCCATTTTGTAACTTAAATCTTAATATTGACCAACTTTTAGTAAAACTCATTATGCCACAGGATTCTAAGGCCTGACACGATTCCGGAACTCCTTTGCAAGAAAAATTGCAGTTTTCTAAAAAAGTTTTCGCTTTTTTCCACGATTTCTTCCGTTTAAGTGGTCATATTTAAAAAATGGAATGTGATATCGTAAAACGGACTTAGATTGGAAAAGAGCATACCCAAAAACTATAGAAAACCTACATTTTACAACAATATCTCAAAGATATCCATAAACTTAGGGAGGATGAAAACCGGCAACAAATTTTGTCGTTTTGGGACGAAACGGGTTAATGGGATAATGGGTTAACCCAATAAGTCCTGAATGGACGTTTTTTCACTAAAATTTTCAACGGTTATATTTAGTGTGAAAAAAGGCTCTAAAAAATTTGAAAGAATACATATCTGACGTAAAATTAACTGAACTTTCAGAATCTGTTATTACATTTTTCAGAAAATGCAACCGTGAAAAACTATATTCGATTTTTTCAAAAAAATCATGCATTTTTCAATTGAATTTTTTTTTCATTTCGTCTTTTCACATTGAAATTGTTTCAGAATTCCTCTAAACGGTAAAGAAATCGTGTCCTCGAGACCTAAACTTTAAGATGTGCCTATGTCCATTTTGAAAATAAAGGTAAAAGCATCCAAAATGGCGGCCCAAACACAAAAAAATTAGCGAAAAATTCAGGAATTTTTTATTCAAAGACGATCGACTTTAGGAAAAAATGTTACAGAACAAAAAGTTCTTACAATTATTCAAAGAATACGCTGAATTTTTTTCAGAATTTTTTAAGCACTTTTTTCATTTTTCAAAATCCCAAAATTTTGACAAATCGAAAAAGTCGTCAAAAAATTCTAAAAAAATTTAAATTGATACTAAAAACATCATGTTTCTTAACGAGTAAATTTTGTTATCAACAAATTAATAAAGAATTATAAATTAGAAAAGAAAACCTCGAAAAAATTGTCGAGAAGTTCAGGAATTTTTTATTTGAAAATGGTAGACTTTAGGAGAAAATGTTACGGAAGAAAAACTTCTTGCAATTAATCAAAGAATGCCCGAAAATTTTTTTAGAATTTTTTGACGACTTTTTCGATTTGTCAAAATTTTGGGATTTTGAAAAATGAAAAAAGTGCTTAAAAAATTCTGAAAAAAATTCAGCGTATTCTTTGAATAATTGTAAGAACTTTTTGTTCTGTAACATTTTTTCCTAAAGTCGATCGTCTTTGAATAAAAAATTCCTGAATTTTTCGCTAATTTTTTTGTGTTTGGGCCGCCATTTTGGATGCTTTTACCTTTATTTTCAAAATGGACATAGGCACATCTTAAAGTTTAGGTCTCGAGGACACGATTTCTTTACCGTTTAGAGGAATTCTGAAACAATTTCAATGTGAAAAGACGAAATGAAAAAAAAATTCAATTGAAAAATGCATGATTTTTTTGAAAAAATCGAATATAGTTTTTCTCGGTTGCATTTTCTGAAAAATGTAATAACAGATTCTGAAAGTTCAGTTAATTTTACGTCAGATATGTCTTCTTTCAAATTTTTTAGAGCCTTTTTTCACACTAAATACAACCGTTGAAAATTGTAGTGAAAAAACGTCCATTCAGGACTTAATGGGTTAATATAATGTTTGGTATTTTTTAGGAAACTGTTTATAGTTCGTAGAATTGCCTTTACAGAGCCCAAATCTTAAATATGTTATTCAGTCATCTTTTATTTACGTTTTTTGGTAAAATTTCCAACCTTACCAACGGATCACTTTACCCCCTTAACAATCAATGTAAACTTCGAAAATCGGTAAAATCGGTGCAGTTCAGCCGATTAGGGTTTAATATTTGATACGAACTTTTGAAAATGTTTCAAAGAATTCTTGTTGAAATCTTTATTTCTCTACTTCAAAAGTGTCCTTTTCAATGTCGTCAAAGGATTTGGGCACATTATTTAGCTACCAAACCAAACACTGAAATGAAATCCAACTCGAAGAATCAGAATGTATCGAACTTTTGACCAGTACATAGTGTGATCACAGAAATGGTTAATTTTTTAGGTTAAATTTCCGGTTCTGGCATATTTAACAGTTAAAAAAGTAAAACTATTCAAAAACGCATCTTTCACGAAAATTAAGAATAACGTGTGTATTTTACCCTACATTGTTATTATTCAAGGATTATTTTGTAACGTACAACAGCAAAAAATTCGAATCGTGACCTTCACCCTGACAATATTACGTCACGTAACGATTCTTATGTCAGCAATCATTAAATTTAATTAATTTGTACACTTTTTCATCCTTCGTTATTTTCTTTAAAAATCTATATTGTATATACGCACGAATGAAATACGACATCACGCATGCCCGCTCCTTCCTTTACATCGTGAAAATGCGCATATACACCCGTCGAACCACTTTTATTTATCCATCAGGTAACCCTCACCAGTTTTCTCCAAATAAGTTCAAAATCCAAAAATGTATTGAAAATTTCATGTAAAACACGAAACATTCCATCGCAGTACATACATGGAATACTGCACAAATTTATTCTTTTTTACAAGTGCATAGTTTGAATTTATTTTTAAAAATTATAAATTAAAAAGGCAACGGAATGTCATTGAAAGAAAAGTTGGGTAGCTTTAAAGTACCGGCAGTTATGGGTTTCGGCAATCCGCTGCTGGACATCATCGTCATGACCAACGGAAAAGAACTGTTAGAAAAATACAATTTAAAACCGGATGGATCGACAGAACTCGAAGCAGAGCAAATGGAACAATTTCTTGCTGATCTTCCATCCGAGTTAGTACAATTAATCTATAATAATATATTTTTACTTTAAATAATTCATTAGACATTATATCAAAGGGCAAAATCGAAAGCAAATCCCGGAGGATGTGCGCAGAATACAATGAGAATTCTGCAATGTTTGTGCGGTGGTGTCAATAGTCCAAGAGTTGGTGTCTTTTACGGAACTCTTGGGAAAGACGAGAGGGGAAAAAAACTTAAAGCGTTAGTCCAGTCCACTGGAGTCGATGCTCGGTAAATTATAAAGTTTTAACATAACATTTTGTTTTACTTACAAACTTATCAAATTTATGCAGATATGCCATACATCCAAAGCTTCCGACTGGTATTTCCGTTTCTATTTCCACTAATGGATGTCGTAGCTTGGTGGCTAATATTGGAGCAGCTGCAGTGTATACTGTAGACGATCTTAAAAATGCCGATTTACCTCTAGAAACTGTTAAAATAATTTACATCGAAGGATTTTTCATAACTCATAGTTTAGACGCTATTAAAGAAGTTATAAAAGCAGCGCAGGGGAAAGAGATCGTTATAGCGTTCAATCTCAGTGGCTTATACATATTCAAGGTATTTTTATAAAAATACATAATTTGTTATTAATTTTATAACATAATATAATGTTATTAAAACCCCGATGTGTGTGTCAAAATTACAAAGAGTGGTGTACAGCAAATTGTCTTTCGCTAAATATTTCTAAAACAAACGTGATGCATTTCAATAGATCAAAAAACCCACTGACGTTTCAGTATTTTATTGATAAAACATCAATAAATGTAGTAAATAATATAAAATATCTTGGCATCTTTTTTGATAGTTCTCTCTCTTTTTCGAATTGTATAGATTATGTTACAAATAAAGCCTATAAACAACTAGGCTTTATAATAAGATCTACAAAATTTTTCCCAGATTGTAATGTCATCATCTATACAGTAGGACCTCTCTTATTCGAACCTCTCTTATTCTAATTGTCCAGCCTCTCTTATTCTAATCGTTCCCCCACAAGTATTCTCCCACTATCACACGAAAAGAGTGATAGTAAGTGGGGGTAAGGGGAAAATTAGAATAAGAGAGGTCGGCACCATCTTGAAAAACATTACTAATTAGAATAAGTGAGGTCCTACTGTATGTTCAAATGCCTTGTTCTGCCACATTTGCTGTACACTTCCCCAGTTTGGTCACCCTTTACTGTAGTAGCTGCAGTTCGATTGGAAGCGGTTCAACGAAAATTTCTGCGCTTCCTTTCCTTCAAATCGGGAAATCCTATGAGCTTCTTTGACCACGATTTCAGCAATATTTCATAAAAATTTAAAATCCCAACAATCAAATCTGTACATACAGTAAATGATATTATTTTCTGCAGAAATGTTTTGAATAATAGAATACATTCACCGGAATTGAAGGAGTTTTTTCGTTATTGTCCTCAATTTTATTCTCACAGAACGTACCGAATATTGGAGGAAAGAAAGTGTAGATCAATTTATTTTTATCATTCTGGTATAAAGAGACTCATAAGATCGTGGAACCTTCTTCCCACACCGATAGTAGAACTTGTAGAAGCTAATAATTTTATCCCGTCAGTGAAATGTCATTTGTGTAAATATTATTAGTTTTAAATTTTATTTAGTTATATGTGTATTTAGTTTACTTTCGTTTGCGACAAATTTTTGTATATTTTTTGTAAGGGCAGTTACTGCCCGTTTATAATATAACAAATAAATAAATAAATAAACATATAACTTTTCTTTAGGATTACCAAGCTGAATTGTGCGAAATGGTTGGTTTAGCTAAACTCGTCTTTGGCAATGCTGAAGAAATGAAAGCATTAGCACAGTTACTAAGCCTTAAATTCGATAACGTCCTTGACATTCCTCTTCTGTTGAATAATTTGAAAAGCGTCACCATCAACGTGTCGTCAACGAATAAAGACTGGTTCTCCAATGATGGAATTTTCGTCATGACTCAAGGAGGCAACGACGATGCAGTCGTTGTATGGGGACAAGGTCAATCAGCACACGTCGCACCGATCTTACCATCCGCCCCAGTTGTCGATACCACAGGTGCTGGAGATGCCCTCGTCGCAGGTTTTTTAGCTGGAATTCTTGCTAAACGTGGCCCGAGAACTTGCTTAGAATGGGGATGCAAAGTTGCGTCGATTGTCGTAACTAGGGTAGGTGTTTCGTTACCTGACGACCTATCGTCTGATTTTTTGCAATGACGTTAAGACTTTAGCCAACTATCGAACCCGATTCCTATTTTACGTAGGAGAAATCTGATGCAGTACAAAGTAAAATATTTTATCTTCCTGATCTCATCAGCGTAAAATAAAAGCTGTGAACGTTTCATCTTCAGTATCTGAGGAATATTTTTTTATTGTTGCTTATTAAAAACTATAGAATATATTAACGCCGCTAAGGATATTGAATTAAAAAATCAAAAAGTTTTTTTTTTCAGTAATTAATTATAATTTTGAAATCGTAACTATTACAGTGGCCCTCCCCTTATTTTAACTTTTCGAGTCAAGAAAGATGGCGTCTTCTTCCCTTATTTTACCGCATCCCTTCATCCCCACCACTGGCAGTATGAGAGAATGAAAATAGAGAAAGGAGATATAGTGGCATCCTTCTTCACCTGTATGCGCAAGTGCAAACAGCAGTCCGCACTCTTTTGAACACTTTCAAATGGCGAATGGTGGGGGAACTCATGAGGGGAAGAAGTTAACATAAGGGACGAAAAAAAATTAAAATAAAGGACGCAGTTAAAATAAGGGGAGGGCCACTGTATTATCATATGTAAAGAAGGCAGTAAAAAAAACTAGTCGAACTTTACAATAGTCCAAAATGCCTTCCAAATATATGAATGCAGTATTCATTATAAATATTGTCCAAAGTATAGAATTTAATCGTTATTTTAATTATAGCAAAATAATCATTTTGAAAATGTTAGTTAGTATGTATATCAGATAGAATGATACAAAAAAAATACATTGTTATGTGCTTCTCGAATCAACGACAAGGATTTCTTTATGGTTGTACCATTCTATTGTACAATTTAATATTTGTTAGTAGAAAAACAGTGAATTTTGTAACGCTGAATATTAAAAATTATATGTTAGAAGCGTAGTTTAGTTGTCATTTAATTGTCACTAACTGCCATCTGTATGATATGTAAAAGACATTCCGTGCCAAACATTTCTTAATTCAATGATCCTCTTCATCAGAAAAAAAAACTGTATTTTACATAAATTACGTAACTTTATTTTACTAAATAATTATTACGAAAGTAAACGTTACTTTTTTCTTTATTTTCAAACATCTAAAGAATTAGTAATATATTATTTAAAAATGTTGAGCGTTCAGCTCTCGTACTTCAAATATATTTAATTGATATCTGTCACCGGTGCAAAGATAAATTATATTTTGACGATTACAAATTCGTACCATCAACGGCTCGAATTAAATATTTTGGTGTCGAAAATGAACCTTTTAACCCGTAAAGTCCCAAAACGGCATAAATTCCACCCGTTTTTCAAAATACGACTACAGATCCAATTTGCAGGTGAATCTTAATTGAATTATATTTCCTGAAATATTTTTTCATGCTCTTTTCAAATTATCCCGTTATTTTTGCTCTATCTCTCTTAGATTTTCCAATATAGCGGTGTTTTCCTGGAAAAACGTGTGAATTTTCAATTTTTATTTTGTTCAATCGCGATTTACATTCAGTTAAACAGCTCAGTTTTGCTCCAAATTCTGTATCGGGTGGAATTTTTGGTTGTACTTTAACCACTTCAGTGGTAGCTGTTTAAACAAAAAAAGTGCCAGAAGTGGTAAAGACCTGTACTTAAGATATCGATAAAACGGTGAAACACGGGTTCCATTTTTTCCTAAAATATATCATTCAACATTTAATTAATCATTTAAGAAATCAAGTAATATTTCACATTTATGTCGGCCATCTTGGATCCACCATTTTGAATTTACAAAATCTGACTTCAAATTCGTAATCAGCGACCCAAAAAATTCCCGAGTACCAACTTTCATAAAAATCAAGTAAATTTTTTACATTTATGTGGGCCATCTTGGAACCGCCATTTTGAATTTTCCAAATCTAACTTCAGATTCGTAATCAGCGACTCCGAAAACCCCCGAATAACAATTTTTAGCTGTTTTCCGTATAAAGAAAAATGTGCGCCGCACATTTTAATAAATTTAGCAAATTTACAGCCGCCATATTGGATCCGCCATTTTGACGACAGATTCGGATTCAGCGACCCAAAATATCTTGGTATACGAAGTTTCATGCAAATTCATTAAGAATTGTAAAAGTTATTGCAAAATGTACACATATGATCCATTACCATTGAAGTGGTTAAGGTTTTATTGGTATTTTTTAAAAAATCAAGATGGCGGTTGATTGGCATGTCGAGTTGTAACGAAATTTACTATTATTTTCTCAAAAATTATTGGCTTACAACAGAACTTGGTATACTACAGGTTTTGTGGTCGCTGAATCCGAATCTAAAATCAGATTTGCGAAATTCAAAATGTTGGATCCAATATGGCGGACCAAACTTCGTAAAAATGTTTGAATTGCAACAAAAATTGAGATATTACCGTTCTAGAGGTCGCTAAATCCGAAACTGAAATCTGATATTCGAAATGGGTGAAGACAAAAAGACAATTTTTCGAAAGACATCTCCCCCTTTTTTAAAGAAAAGCGTAAATCTAAAATGGTTTGTTTGTATTATTCAAAGAAGTTAGCGACCTCAAAAACAGTGATATACCAATTTTCATTGCAATCTCAACGTTTTACCGAAATTTGGCCCGCCATTTTGAATTTCGAAAATTTGATTTCATTCTCGGATTTAGCGACCTCTACAACGGTAATATCTCAATTTTTGTTGCAATCCACACATTTTTGCGAAGTTTTGTCCGCCATATTGGATCCACCGTTTTGAATTATGCAAATCTAATTTTAGATTCGGATTCAGCGACGTTTGTTGTAAGCCAATCTTTTTTGAGAAAATAATAATAAATTTCGTTAAAACTCGACATGCCAATCAACCGCCATCTTGAATTTTTAAAAAATACCAATAAAACCTTAAAGTACAACAAAAAATTCCACCCGATACAGAATTTGGAGCAAAACTGAGCTGTTTAACTGAATGTAAATCGCGATTCATCAAAGTAAAAATTGAAAATTAACACGTTTTTCAAGGAAAACACCGCTATATTGGAAAATCTAAGAGAGATAGAGCAAATATAACGACGTAATTGAAAAGAGCACGAAAAAATACTTCAGGAAATATAATTCAATTAAGATTCACCTGCGAATTGTATCTGTAGTTGTATGTTGAAAAACGGATGGAATTTATGCCGTTTTGGGACTTTACGTGTTAAATAGAAAGGGATTTTAAATTTAATTTGAATTCTGATGAAGATGGACATTGCAATCTTCACATTAACTGCTGTTTCATTGGAAAATATTTTCAAAAACATTCAAATTTATTTGTTACAAATATAAATAAAAAACAATTATTTTAAAAAGGATGTGTAAACATAGAAAACTTGTGATTTTCAGTTATTATAACGACTGTCGCTGTGAATTAATGTGTTCATTTCTTTAGCCTCGTAAACATTTCAGAAAGTGTGTTTGCTACGTTTATAATTTCTAAGAACCAGTTTAGTCTTACACTCAAAGAAATTTTAAGTAGATAGAGATAGTAGAATTTGAAATGGTGGTTAAAATTCGAAATCGTTGAAATAAAATTTGTACGATCAGATATAATTTTATTACACCTTTGAGAATAGTTATTCATAATTTCTAGACGATTTAGTTATTACTTCTAATGGTCTGTAAACGTTGTTAAAAGTGAAAAAATTAGTATTTTTTTCATCTATGGCTTCCGTAACAATTATGGTGCCAGATACGCCAAAAGTGCACTCAACCTTTTTTGTAGAGCACGAAATTTTCTACAGAAATGTGAGAGACCTAGTCTAAAAGTAATAGTTTAAACACGAGTAACCATGGAATATGCATCATATTTTACAGACATTCTAAAATATTCATAGTTAACCCTTTGCGGCATACATTTTTCTTTACATGGAAAATAACTGACATATGTTACTCGGAGATTTTTGGGGTCCCTGATTACGAATTTGAAGTCAAATTTTGAAAATTCAAAATGGCGGATTCAATATGGCGTACGAATTGTTCAAAATTCATCGGATTCACTTGAAATTTGTTACTGGGGGTTTTTGGGGTCGCTAATTGCGAATCAGACGTTAGTTTTAATAAATTAAAAATGGCAAATCGATTTTATCAGCCAAAAATGTTGAAAACGTCTTCACGTTACCCGTTATTATTTTTACAAAGTTAAAAATGGCAGATCAAACATGCCGGACAAACATTTTACAAACGACTTCATTTGAAGAAAATCTTATAATGTTATAAAATTCCGGATTCAATGGATTTGGTAAAATTAACGTAGGATTCGTAATCGGAGATCCCGAAAACCCGCGAGTAACAAATTTTGTTAAAAATGAGATATTTAAAATTTTTTTGATCGACATATTGGATCCGCCATTTTGAATTTGGTGAAACTAACATCAGATTCGTAATCAGCGACTCCCAAAACCTCCGAGTAACAAATTTTGTTGAAAATGAAGCATTTTAAATTTTTTTTGCCGCCATTTTGAATTTGGTAAACCTAACATCGGAGACGTGATCAGCGACCCCAAAAACCTTTATAAATAAATCTATAGTAAAATAAACCTTGTGCAGTTTGCAAAAATGAATTTATTCGAAAAAAACACTGTTTTTTCAATTTTATTTGTTAATAACAAATATAATAATAACACTAAACGATCAAATTATTTTTTTTACAGTTATATTGGTTCTATATAGGAAATGGAAAAAGATCTCGTCCCCGTATATTTCATATTCTGCGAGAAAAGTGCGGAAATGTGAATAAATCTAGGTGGTACAATGTATGCACCACTATGCCGCAAAGGGTTAACTTGTAAGACAAAATTCCAGCATTATTCATGGCTAACATGTTAACTTTACACTAGGACCCTCGCTGACTTTTTTGTAGGAAATTTCATGCTCTATAAAAAAAGCTGAGTGCATTTTTGGCGTTTCTGACACCGTATTCGTTACGGAAGCCATAGGATGAAAAAAATACTAATTTTTTCACTTTTAACAACGTTTACGGGCCATTAAAACTAATTATCAATAACTAAATCGTCTAGAAATTATGAATAACTATTCTCAAAGGTGTAATAACATTGTATCTGATCATACAAATTTTCTTTTTAACGATTTCGAATTTTAACCGCCATTTCAAATCCATCAGAATCTGTGCGGTAAAGACTACTTCCCAAAAAGTAGTAACGTATACTTAAAATTTCTCTCTGTGTAGAGCTACTAATTGTTGTAGCCTTTTATATGTCCCCCACTTGAAATAATGTTGTTTTTTAAATGTATTTTTAGCCGCTGAACAAGAATTTTTTGGGTGGAATGCTCAAAAGTGGTCGATTAATTATATAATAATAATATTTATTTCAAACATATATATACATTAACAATAATATACATTAACAATAATAATATGATTTAATGTAGTTTAACAATCATTTGCTTACTAAGTTGTTGCATGATGATTTCCAATTTTTCAGGTTAATTAAGTACAATGTACTTGTGTGTGGTTTGAAAAACCTAAACTACTACTCTACTACTAAGTTAAATACATTCAGCACTGATTATCATAAAATATTACACTATCACTTCTCGTAGTAGAACTCGATTGTAAATATAATTTATTTTAAATGAGCTTGCAATCTCTACACTGTTTTTGTTTCTAAACCATTTTAATACTAATTTATTTATTTATTTATTATTAACGGCCAAATATGGCCTTTACACTAATAGTTGAAAAGTTTCTTTATCTTTTGCCGATTTGATGCACACTGGTAATGAGTTGTAGCAAAGTAACCCGATGTAGTTGAAGCATTTCTTTCCTATTTCCGTCATCCTTGGGGGACAATTATTGCCCCTTTTACGGCGTTTCGTGTGTTTCCTACTACTTTTGGGATTTCTGGAGAGACTTAAACATATACGTAGCTGCCGTTAAATAATCTTTTTTTTTCTTCATAATGATCTTTAGGGTTGCTTTTTATATTACCTTTTTTATTTTTTTCGAAATAAAAATTCCCAAACTTTAAAAAAAGTCGATTTTTGCTATTTTTGACACATTACCACACCGATGGTTTTTTTTAATCCATCTAGGCTTAAACATTTCTTCTATTACTATACTTTAAGTAAAAGATTCGATTTTTACATTTTTTAAATGTTTTTATAGTTGTTCCAGCGGTTTTGCAGTGTAGATGTGTACTAATTTCGTATACATACTTACGACGTACTTGAAGATTATACATTTATCCTCGTATTTTTAGCCCCCTAATCTAACACTGTAGGATACAATATTATAAAGTGGTCGATAGCTTATAACAATTGTTCATAACTGTTTATAAAAATTTTGTTTATAACAAATCAATTGGTTGTTAAATAATGTAGTAATTTTTATATTTTAGGAAAAAATGGAGTACATGTAAAAAAACCGAATTTAAAAAATCCGAAACGTTGAAAAATCAACATTCAAAAAGCTGACATTGTTGTTTTCATGAATATTACAGCTTTATGACTCATTGATTTTATGACAGTCATCGTTTTTTGAGTGTCGGCTTTTTAAATGTTGATTTTTCAATGTTTCGTATTTTTAAAATTCGGTTTTTTGACATGTGCCCAAAAAATGTTGACGTTTTGTGTGATTTGAAACAAAAAGATCCTTATCAACTTATAATTTTAAATTTAAATATTTATTAAGTTATTATTTAATACAATTGAATTAAAACAACATCACGTCGTACAAATTCAGCATTTATTTGATCGTTACCACATTTAATACTATATTTTCTCCTTTTTCTTCAATTTTTGATAAATACATAATTTACTATTTATAAAATCACTCATTTTATATTAAATAAATTATCAAGCTTTACATAATTGCACTTTACGATAGAAAACGCGACTAAGAACGTTAACGCAACTTCTAGCTTAGCGACTTTGTTCGAATTAGTTTTAAAACTGTTGAAACATGACTGTTAAACAAGTAAAAATACCTGTGTAGCCGCGGATTTAAAATTTAAATCGAATAACAAGAATTATATAAATTAATGTTTCATACAAAACTACGTTACAAGAAAACAAAAACATAGTTGGATTAAAAAAAGACTACATCATGCATAGTAGAAAATTGCAAAAGAAATAATGAATGTAAGATACATATTATAAAAGTTTAATAACAAGTTTACAATAAAATCATTCTAATTCAATTGTATTTATTTTATTTAGTTATTAATTTTACACTGGCATTATTGCCCTTATACAATGAATACAAATATTGTTGCATAAACGATCGAAGAATTATAATAGAAAAACTTAATGAATAAACTTGCAAAACTAATTAATGTAAAGAAAGGTTGTGTTAAACAACTTACATAATAATATTCTAATACTAATCATTGGCAAAGACTAGATTTAAGATCAAGGATCATAGAAACGAAGTTGGGATTGCCTACAACTGGTAACAAACTCAGCCAACGAATCAGAAGTGTTCAGATCACAATTAATAGTATTCAATAATCTAATAAGAGGAGGCAAAGTTGAATGAAAACGCGCATTATTCCTATAAATTCTTTCAAGCAGTGGAGAATTTCTGCAGGTGTACATAAGTTGACGACAGCATAGTTGAGAAAGTAAAGTATCTGATTTAATACGGCCCGGTAAAATACTAAATATAAACGTTAAATCATTAATAGTATGAAGCAATTTATTATAGGTAACCCAAAATATCTCAACCATTCACCAAAGTCATGACTAAACCTACTCATAGATTTATCGGTTTTTAATGACAAATATCTAAGAAATTTCTTTTGGATTTTTTCAATGTGATAGCCAACATAAGGAGACCAAATTTGGGAAGCAAATGTGGCAGAAGAAGAGTCTTAAAAAATGTAAATAATTGCACTCATATCAGTAAATTCCTTGGTAGATCTAAATAAAAAGCCTAACTGTTTTGCCGCCTTGCTACATACTTCATTTAGATGTCCGAGGTCCATTATACTACTAACGTCATGTAAACTATAATTAGCAATCTTATAGCGAAAATCACTAATAATAGAGATTGGACGATAGGTACATGTGTCATGATTATTGCAATTTTTTAAAATAGGAGTAACATACGAGGTTACTTATCCAGAAATATACCCGTTAATACAGATTGATTAAAAAGTTTAAGCGGAGCAACCAGAGAAGATCCACATTTCTTTAAAAAATTGGTAGTAGAAAATTTGCCCTGCAGTTAAAATCAATTTTTAAATTATTCATGACAGATTTTATATCATCCAGTGTAATAATTAAACGAACTGTGTGGGCTCGCTGAAACAAAAGAAGATGGCGCAGGAGTATTCGATCTAGCAATAACTTAATAAATATTTAAATTTAAAATAAAAGTTGATAAGGATCTTTATGTTTCAAATCACACAAAACATGATTTTTTTCCAAAAATAAAAAAAAATTATTTAAAAAGAAATGTTATAACGAATTGTTATAAAGCAATTGATATAAACAATCGACCACTTTATAATATTTCATCCTAGAAGGTCAGAGATTATAATCACAGAAAACCATGACAATTTTTAAACAAAAAACAATTACTACATTATTTAACAACTAATTGTTATAAACAATTGTTATAAGCAATCGACCACATTATAATATTACCATATTACAATGTTAGATTCGGAGGCTAAAAATATGAGGATAGATGTGTTATCGCCTCAACTAAAGTATTCTACTTAAAGTATAATAGAAGAAAAGTTTAAGCCTAATTCGAACAGTGTTTAAGAATGAGATTAATGAGATCCACTAGCTGTTTTAACTAAATTACTGTATACTGCCTTAGACACGATGTACCCCATGTATTGGTGTCTTTATTGATCTGGCAAAGGCCTTCGATACACTAAATCATAATATTCTTTTGGAAAAACTAGAAGCTTTGGGATTTAGAGGAATTGTCCTAAAACTTTTGAGAAGCTATCTGACAGGCAGAAAACAAACGGTCAAAATTGGTTCCTATGTGGGTAATACACAAAATGTATAATATGGTGTTCCACAGGGAACTATACTTGGACCGCTTTTATTTATCTTATACATTAATCATGTTTTTGACTTAAAAATAAATGGTACGCTATTAGCTTTGCAGATGATACTGCTGTAATCTTCCAAAATTAATTAACTGGTACAATATAAATTTCTTAACTGTTAATGTCTCCAAAACAAAATTTCTCACCTTTGGATGCTACTCAGATAGCTTCCCACAAATAGAAAACATTTCGATTGCAGTAAATGGCGATAAAATTGTTATCTCCCGAACAAACTACCCTAAATATTTAGGAGTTACAGTAGACAGTCATTTGCGTTGGAATCATCATATAAACGACATAATTAAAAAAATTAGACATTTTCCGTACACAGTAAATTGAAAGAATTCTTAAGTTACAACCAATTAAACGCTATTTATTATTCTTTATTTAACTCGATTTTAACTTATGGAATCATTATGTGGGGTGGAGCATACGACAACATCCTGCGACCTTTAGAAGTCTTACAAAAGTCTGTACTAAAGAAAATGTTAGGGAAAAATCGTAGATTTTCACCCGATAAAGTATTTGAACAAAGTGGTGTGTTAGATATCAGGAAAAATTAACTGTTAACTATAATGTTATATTCGACAAAAAATAAACTATTCACGCAGTTACAAAACCTATCACAGGTAAACACTAGAGGTAAATCTAATCTGCATGTAGAAGTTACGACTAGGCGCAAAAGAATTGGACAGCGATCGTATGATTATATAGCAGCAAAAGGTGTTGATTTATTACCTACAACTTTAAGATCAGATGCTTATAATTATGAATCCTTAAAAAAGAAATTGGCAAAATGGTTAAGAGAGACAAATGTCTCAAAATTATGGAAACTAGTATTTATATAATTTGTTTTTTCTTAAATTTACTATCGTTTTACTTTACTTTTTATATATTTTTATAGTATTTTTTATTCTTGTTAATGTTTATATACTAATGCTTTTTTCTTTTTTTGTTTTTTATACTCAGACGCGCGGACAAGTATCCTCAGATACTTTTGCGGTTTTTTGTATCGATATGGTTAAATGTACTTCATGTGAATATTGTACAAGAAAGAGTTCTGAATAAATATTATATTGACCGATTCCATCTCAAATTTTTCCAAATTTGCAGGTGAGGTGTCCGATTTTTCTGTAAATTTGAGAAGTTGTTGAAAATGCTTAGTATAAAGACGGCTTGCTAGTAGCTATATGAAAAAATTCTTTTTTGGGAAGTTATGAGCATGTGCATCCATGAGGTCAAAATAGCGTTTTCACGAAAAAACATTCACAAATTTTGTTCAAAAGGCTGCCATTTCATCAAAAATAAATATTTTGTTATTTTTTCTCGTCTTATATAGCATTTTCAATGCTCTTTCGAATTCCGTTTGAAATTTTGAAAAATGTTAAAAATTAACAAAATGGCGACCTTTTTTTGAAAAAACGAAAAACCCAATTTTCTCAAAAACATCATTTTTTTTTCGTTTGCATTTTTTTTACAGTTAAATGAACTAATGACAAATATTTTCCAATACTTTTGGTTGGCTCTAAAAGCCTGTGAAAGACGCAGGATTTTGTTGCTTAAAAATTGATTAGCTATAATTATCAAAAATTGTATAAATTCGTTTTTTTAATCATATAAGAGAAAAAGTGTCTTTATGTTTATTTTTCTTACTCTTTAATTAACAAATTGGCTTCTCTTTCTTAAAAATCGTGCGGTAGCCATGACTCACGGCATAGTAATTAATTATACACTGTGAATTGTGTATCTGAACTAGCCTTATACTTTGGTCAATTTCAATACAGTTGCGGTACTCTTTTGAACAAACTGATTGAAAAAATAAATTTTTAATAATGAATTATAATTTTTGAGATCATTTAGCTACAGCACGGGAAAAAGAAAACGAAAACAAAGTCGGGCGCTATCAACTTTAAGCACTCATTACTTTTGAACTATTAAAACCAATCAAGATGAAACTTTCCAGAAAATTTCTTCATACCTAAATGAACAACTTTCTCACTGGAACTTTTTCGTAGCTTAAAAGTCTCTTTATAAACGAAGCGCTGGAACATATCAGAACACGTTTTTCAGACGCTCGCCGACAAAAATTCATAACTTTTTTTTTATTGAGATATATCGTTTTTTTATTTTTTTACTAGACGCGGAAAACTCTAATGAACAAATTCATTTTTTATTCGTCTCAAAATTCTCAAATTTGACCATGTTATAGCGAGTTGAAGTGAAAAATGTTGGATTTTCTAGTGTCAATAATGGCAAAAAACGACTTCTTTTAAAGTTTGCGGATTTTTATCTTGAAAAATTGTCGTCCTACATGAAAGTTACTAACCCTTTAAGTCACGAATTTTTCCCACGAAGGGTATTTTCTGTAATTTGGTATACAGGGGTTTTGAAGGATGCTGATTACAAATCTGGTGTTAGATTTTCAAAATTCAAAATGGCGGATCGAATATGGCCCACCAAAATGTTGAAAACAGGTAATTTTGTCTGATATTCGAATATAGGGGCGACTGTTTACGAATATTGTATGATATTTTTAAAATTCAAAATGGCAGATCCAATATGACCAGAATTCTGGAAAACTGTCATTTTTGTTTGTAAATTGTTTTCATATATTGATTCCACAAGCTGATACATTAGCATTTTTCAAGGATATGGGTAAATTGAAACCTGTAAAAAAAATTATCTGGCTTTAACTGAGAGCTGATGTCAATAAAATGTGCAAATATACAAAAAAAAAATGTTAAATTAAATTATAATCCACATACAAGCATTTTCATATAAATCTAGAATGTTTCAATTATTTGTGATCAAATACTCTAAAATCTTCAAAGATCAAATTTCTGATGAAATATATTTTGTTCTAATTGTCATCTACCACATCAGCTTGGCCATTCTAATTTTCGATAACTTAACATCCGATACGTCATCAACTACTTCAAACCCCATATACCAAATATGAAACATGACCCTTTTTCAATTATTTGAAATTTTGTTGGACCCGCCATTTTGAATTTTGAAAATTTGGCACTGGATTCGTAATCAGCAACCTCGGAAACCCCATTATACTAAATATCAGACAAAATTACAATTTTTTACATTCTTGGCCGTACATATTGAATCCGCAATTTTAAATTTTGAAAATCTTACACCGGATTCGTGATCAGTAGCCTCGAAATCTCCTATATACCAAATTTCGCAAAATAAAACCTATTACTTCATTCTAGCATGAATTTCTTCTGAAATTCTGCACACTAAGCCGTATATATACGAGGTTTTTACCGTAGTCGGAAAGACGTATATATACGTCCTGACAATTTTGGCTATATTTTATGCCTGGGGAACTTTTAACCCTTTTCATGCCAAAAGGCCACAATTATTTTGTACTTTTCAAGTGAATATTTATCTGTGTAATGATAAGCAAAAAAAATTCAAAAGCATATTTTCTGACGTACATATGTCCGTACTTTTCAAATCTGCTATTAGTTTTGTTCTATGCCGTTTGATTTTTTTCAAAATAGCGGCTAATTTACAAAAAAAAAACGTGATTTTTAACATTTTTTTATTTGTTTAACGTACTGGCTAATATATAATAATAATAATGTTCCCGTTCTCGGATCGATACAAGCCTCTGGATCATGTGGAATAATAACCAAAACTGAAATTTAAACGACGCAAGATATCACAATTCAAAATGGCCGATCCAATATGGCGGCTTTTCCATGCATTTTTTACGTTTTTTTAATTTTATTTTATATTTTTAGTCCATGACATTTAATTTTTTAGTAGATTTATTATATTTATCTCATCGATTATGAAAGAAAATAGAATGTTTTCCACTATTTTTAAATCTATATCATCCTGTATTGTTATTTTCTTGCATAATCGGTATCAATCTGAGATCTACCTAATAAATCAAGATTGTAATGAAAACATAATATTTTCAGCCATTTTGAATTCCATATCATTTGGTATTGCTATTTTCTAACATAATTGGTATCAACCTGAACTAAATATAACAAAACTATTGAAAAAATATAGGACAGGGACTAAAAACATACAAAAAAATTAAAAAACATTAAAAATGCGTGTAAAAGCCGCTATAATGGATCGGCCATTTTGAATTTTGACATTCTGTATCGCTTAAACTTTATTTATGGTGATTATTCCACAGGATCTAGACCATTTTATCTATCCGACAACGGGAAAATTATTAGCCAGTACGTTAAACAAATAAAAAAATTTTAAAAATCACGTTTTTGTGTAAATTAGCGGCCATTTTGAAAAAATCAAACGTCATAGAAGAAAACTAATAGCATTTTTTAAAAGTACGGACAAAAATACGTTAGTAAATATGGTTTTGAAATTTTTTTTGCTTAACATTGCACAGACAAATATTCACTTGACAAACATGAAAAAATTATGGCCGTTTGGCATGAAAAGGGTTAAAGGGTCTATTACGGCTCAAATTAAAGCTGAAGACTTCCTCTTCAAGATAGACTTGCTCTAAATGATAATTTTTATATATTTCTTTTCCAAAACATCAATAAAAAATGTCTAAATATTATCGAAAATATGTGTTGAAAACTCGTTCAAATGTGGCTCAAAATCTCTACTTGGAGGTTTTTGAGGTCGCTGATTACGAATCTGATGTCAGAAATCATAAATTCAAAATGGCGGATCCAATATGGCGGCCAAAAATACAAAATATTGACCTATTTTTATGAAACCTCTATATACCAAGTTTCATAAAAATAAGTCAATTTTTTTTATTTTAGCCGCCATATTGGATCCGGCATTTTGAATTTCACAAAACTGACATCAGATTCGTAATAAGCGACCCCAAAAATATAGAAAGTAATGTTTGCAATTATTTTGCAAATATGTAAAATAACAAACCTGCTTATGCAATATTATATTAAATTGCTTATGCAAGAGGGTTAAAAAATTGTTACAAACAATTAACCGACCATTTTTGAGCATTCCAGTTCGAAAATTGAACGGAAAAATTCAGGTTCAGTGGCCAAAAATACATAAAAGACACATTTAATATAAAATTAAATTATTATGATAGGTTTTTTTTGTAAAAGCAATTTGATTTTGTTAATTTAAAAAAAACATTGTTTCAAGTGGAGACATATAAAAAGCTAGGGCGTTATCTCCTAGACTACAGTGGTTCTCCCCATATTTTAACCTTTCGAGTCAAGGAAGATGGCGGCTTCTTCCCTTAATTTAACGTTTCCCCTCATCCCCACGACTGGCAGTATGAGAGAATATAAACATGAGAAGACATAAAGTGGCGTCCTTCTTTACCTGTAAGCGCAAACGCAAACAGCAGTCCGCACTCTTTTGAACACATGTATGTATACAAATGTGGACTGCCGCTACAAGCGCATGACGAATGGTGGGGGAACTCATGAGGAGAAAAAGTTAAAATAGTAGACGGAAAAAAGTTAAAATAAGGGACGCAGTTAAAATAAGAGGAGTTAAAATAAGGGAAGGACTACTGTAGTTATAAGTCCTAAAAATCAAATACATAAAACTTTCTTCCGTGATGAAGAATACAAAATTAATTATAGAAATATTACGTTCCATGTAACTGTAATGTGATAAATATAAATTGTTAAAATATATAAAGTATTTACCAGTAAAAAATTAATAAAATTTAATTGTTAATGTGGAATGCAAACTAAACTTGATTAAACTTAAAAAACTAGTTATATAAATTGCAGTGTTATAGTTACTAATATTTTTACAAATTTTTGTAGCTCCTTCTAACGTAGTTAATAGAAGTTGACAAAAAAAAACCAGCAACGTTAGAAATATGTCAATAAGCGATAACATTAATTAGCCTTTACGAATTACACAATTTGATCATATTGAAATATTTAAGAGTAGTTAGTAATCATTGATTTTTAAAACTATATAGTATTACTTGCGAATTATAGTTTATAAATCAAAAAAAGTATGTACGAATCGTAGCAATTGTATAGAATTCTAATTTATTCTTAATTATGAAATGCATAATAGTATCCTAAAAGAAATTTACATAAAATGAATAAACTATGTTTAACTATTAGTTTGTTAATGCTTATAATAAAAACTGATCCAGATTGTTCGATTAATAAATCATTTATTTCCTTTATTACAACCCCCTCATCACTACTTATACAGGATCTAAAATGTTATAGTTAGTTAGTATCGATTAAAACGTTAGTTTCATCATCGTTTTCAATAGCGAAAGTAGTACATTTCATGTACTAAGTACTCTTTCTTCCAGGAGCTCAAGAAAAATAGTATAAAACTCACAAGACGAAAGTTAAGCAGAGACGAAACTTCGACTTTCATCTTTTGTACCATAATGAACTATTTTTCTACATAAAGGGTTATATGTAAACTTTTAAAGTATGAATTTTTTAAGCATTGTTAATATTTCAAGAAATTCTTAAAGTAAAATTGAAAGTCTGGGCTTTGGTAAATTATTATTTATTTCAACTTTAAAACCAAAAAATGTTATAAAGTTATTTGTAAAATACATTAATAATATACTGACATATATTGTAGTCCGCCTTATAATGTAGTCTGTACAATTTTATTACATATTCTTCATTAGAAAATTAAACAATATATTAAAAAATAGTTGCACTTATCTTATGTAACAATTTTTTTTTTCAAACGGTAACATCATTACTCAATTTACCGCAAAACTCGTTTTTCTTGAATATCTTCTCGTTTGTGCGTCCCATCACAAAATGGTCTGTTTGACGTTTGTTTACAATTGCAGAGCCAATATTCCTTTGTTTCCTTAACTGCGAAACGAACTGGCTTCTGCGTGATCTTTAGGTAAGGAATTTTATGCGTACCATCGCAGAATGGCTGACTCTTGCTTTGTCCACATAGGCACCAAAAATATGTTTTTCCCTCTTCACATAAGAACTTGAAGGGTTTCTTATCGTATATAGCTCCAGAATTCTTCTGGAAACTTTCAGTGTAATGTTCGGATAATATGTTTTTGGGAATTTCTGGCTCTTTTTCAGGTTTATTGGAATAATGACTAGTCTGCAGACAAATGTACGTTTTTATAATAAATATCTCATTAAGGTAGGACAAATTGTAAAACTATTTAATAAAATATAACTATTACAAATATTAATTAATCTTACTTGAATAACAATATTTCGAAGCTTCCATGAAGAAGCTCTAGAATTATAAAATGTCATTAAGTTTTTAAGCAACATTTTAAAAAAAATTAGGTTATGGTCGTATTTTTGCTGCAGAGCCCAAAGGCAACCACGCGAGTCACCGACAGATGGCAGGCCCGGCGCGAATCACTAGAATCACGAGACTTGCATAAAGGTGCATTAAGGTGCCATACATGTGAAATGCGGGTAGATACCGCACATACACATGTTTATGAAAAAATGAGAAGAGATGAGGGGTTCTATAAAAAGTGGTCCGCCGGTAAGTTAGAAAATTAAAAATTTTAAAAATTCAGGCAATTCTATGCACTATAAACAGTTTTCTAGAAAATACCAAAGATATTAATTGAGAACTGACCGAGTACTAGTGGAAACAAGTGATTTTTATTTATTTCTTTGGCATTTTCTAGGAAAACATCTATAGTAATTAAAACTGCCTTTACAGAGCCTAAATTTTGAAAAACCGATTCAGTAATTTATTATTTACGTTTTTTAGTGAAAATGCTTGCCTTATTACTCTTCTTACTCTAAAAAATGCCGGTGTAAATCATTGGGGGAATTGCAAAATTACACCGCACTGTTACAGTTCACATGGTAAAATCGCACCTCTGAGAGTGGCAATATTACAATTCTGTTGAGTATTTTACTACGAGAAATGTAAATTACTACAAAAATTGTAAAATTGTTGTTCTGAGAGTATCCCAATAAACGAAAAAGTATACGGAATCGATATTTTGCATTCTGTTTCTTTCTAGTGGCGTATTGATTATACGAGATTAATTTAATCTAAGAATTGATTATATCGTTTTCCGTATTTCATAATTTTCAAAGAAATGTTCAGTTTCCTATAGTTTTGAGTTTAAATCATTCGATAATCCAAAGTAATCGTTTCTTTGAGGTTATGTGCGTTTATGTATCGCGTTACTCGCATTCGTAACTGAAAGAGTGGGAACAGACTTATTTCGTATTAAATCGTACAGATTTTTCGTATACTTTTTCGTTTGTTGGGATAGTAGTCCTTCCCCTATATGTACTTATGTTGTACCATAATCGAGACAGACAAGATGGCCGCTTCTTCCCTTAAATTGTACTTTTTTCTTTGCAGAGTACACGTTTTAAACGAATATACAATTAAATACCATCGAAAATTGATTACTAATAAAGAAAAATAAACAATGGAAGCATCTGCTCTTTCAGGTTCATCAGACGCGAGCAATTTCATAACTTAACCTCACTTGTGAATTACACATGATAACATTGACTAGGGGAAAATATAATATAGAGGAAGGAAAACCTACAACATAAGAGAAGCATAGAACCCAACAAACCAAAAAGTAAACGAAAAATCTGTGTACGATTTAGTACGAAATAAGTTTCTTTCACGCTCTTTCAAATACGAATACGCGACACATAAACGCACATAACCTCAAAGAAACGATTACTTTCATACTTTGGATTATCAAATGATTTGAAACAAAAACTTTAAAACAGAACATTTCTTTGAGAATTATGAAATACGGAAAACGATATAATCAATTCTTCGATTAAATTTACAGAATTTAAAGCTATTTCTAAGCCAGAACAAATCAATTTTTGGAATGCGTAAAATACGGTATCGTATAGTAGTTCTTGTTCTTACCGATAGGCATGATCGTGTCATTCGTGGCTCTTGATTCTTTCTCACTATAGCAATGCAGTTCCGTTTTCTGTATATTAGTTGTCTTTCATATAGATTAGGAGTATAGCGTTTTATGTTAAAAAATTATAAATGAATAAAAGAAAATAAATTAATTCTGCATCTAATTGCAATAAAAATATGTATTCATCTTTTTTAAAATATATTTAGTATTAAAACTAACGTCTGTTTATCTCTTCGTCGCCCCTCTTCTGATACACATACATATTGCTATTCTATATGTAATGAGCTCATACCAGTTTCATCGAATTTACAAACTTCCATAAGTCAGTCAGTACTCAAGTTGCTTCTGAAACACTTCTTCCTTTGATAAGAGCGGAGTAATCCATTTAAAACTTTAAAAGTGAGTAATTGTGTATTTTAAATTATAATTATTAATTTATTTGCAATCTCTTCTATTGCAATTCAATTCTGCATAAGACATTTGTACAAACATATAATGGTAATTAAGGATTCTTTCCTTCAGCTTCTTTATTTTTAGGAATTTATTTTATTCTTTAATAATTATTAGTTTACAACTAATTTTCAAGCGATCGTGTACAAAAATATAACCATAAATATATAGTTTGTGAATAAAGATAAGAGTTGAGGGGTAATTATTTGTATTTTCTGTAATTTATTTGCATAAAAATTGTTTAACCCATTAATTCCTATTGAAACCATAATTCTCTATTAATATTTTACACTTACTTTCTTCAGTAAAATGTTTAAATAAAACTTCTAAACATGCCTATTCCGCTATTTTTGTTGTGTTTTCAACTGGTGTTTTTAAAATTGTGTGTTAGCGTCCACAAGACTCAATTTTGTCATTCAAGTTTGAATCGTAGGCTTATGATGAGAGAATTATTGTATTTTCTGTTTATGAGGGTGCTCTTTCTAATGGTGGTGATTAGAACGTTTCAACACGAATTTTAATCCTAGAAAAATCGAAAATTAAATAAAAAACCTGATTTTCTAATTGAATTTTATTTTAAAATACTTTTTTTGTGAAAATACTACAGACATTAGAGAAAGACTCCTTGCAGAAAAATATCTCTAAATTGATTAAAGAATATTCCCAAATTTTTTAATAACATTTTTAAAATGTTCAATTTTCTGAATTTTTTAAAAAACAAAACTTATATCACAAAAATGTTGAAAACTGTTGATTGTGTTCTTTGAGCAATTCTAAGATATTATTGTTCTTTGGAAATTTTCTCTACAGTTTACAGTTTTCAAGAAAAAAATGACGTAATTTTCAGAAGAAATTTGTAATTACGGTCGCCCTTTTGTTTTAACAGACAATTTTGTAAATTTGCATATCATATTTATTTTAAGTTCAGATATCGAGTATGCGATTTATATAGGTTTTTAAACACATAAAAAAATAGTAAGGGAAAGAAAAACCATTTTAAAAAAAGATTCAATCAGAAAATCACGTTTCTTTTGGTTAATTATAGCTTTTCCCAGGATTAAAAGTCATTTTTGAACTTACGAATCCCCACCATTAGATCTTCAAAAACATAAAATGAAATGATTTCCAAATATTTTTTCATCGTGCTCGTCATATGGCGACGATTTAAACTTAAATGACAAAATTGCGTCCTACGAACGTTAACGGGTTCAGGACTCAAAGGCAATATGGCATATTTTAAATAAAAAATTAACAAAATTTCGTGTGTTTCATTTTTTTATTTTTTTGCGCATCAACAAAGTTGCGGGATCGATTCCAAACCGCAACTAAATGTTCACAAAACCTATGAATTTCCACTACAAATTTCTTGTTGTTTTGAATCAACCTAACATCTTCAGAACATCAGCATTTCGAAAATATTTTTCACCCTACGGAGCACGGGCTATTTTTTTACCATTTGGATATAATGTAATTTTGACGAGTATAATCGACCTAGTACACGTGGTTAAATTATATTTTTTAAATTTAAGTGGGCTGATTCAATATGTCTGACCTAATTCAATGAAATAACTGCAGATCATGCAATCGTTTTTATGCAAAGGTGTTACGAAAGAGAATATATGTATTTCAAATATCAATTGATAATTTGAACTCGAGTGAACTACAATTAATAAAATACAATTTATAACATATAAAATAATCTGATTTAAATTGTAAAAAATTGTGGTGTTTTCATCGATAACGTTTCAAACATTTCATATTCACGAAAATGAATACTTTTTTTAATTTATATTTTTCTAATGATATTTTTCTAGCTTAAAAATGAGAAAATATCATAAGCTAAAAATAAATTTGTAAGGTAAATAGTTTTGTTTAACAAAAAATCTTGTTCTTAAGATAACATGTATGAAAAGAAACAAAAATATGTAACAACCTGGCATGCTTTAGTTGTAAAGATGTATATGACTGTAAAAAGAAATTCAAATCTTTCACATTTAATAATTATTATCCCATCAGAATTCTTGAATTTCGCAAAACTTGACAGCTAAATATAAAAAATGCAATCATTGTATTTGTGTTGTATTTGAGTAGAAGTAATGGTATTTGTTAATTCCTTATCTTCAGGAATGCATGTCAGAGAATGTGGTCTACGTATTGGTAAAAAAATGGCGGATTAAGATTAAATTTATTTAAAGTGCATTCGGTTACATATTCAAGGACTATATTTACGAGAACCGGAGAGAGAGGCGAGCCCATGGCATACCGAGGCTTTGTTTGTAAACATTTTTGTGGAATTTCAAATAAGTCGAGTCCAAACAACTGATAAATCGTTTTTATCTAACAGTATATATTTTTTTTATTTCGTTCGGAAATCCATAGGCTCGAGGTGTGATTTTTTACTGTGAGCATTTTCAAGGTCATATCATTAATGATTTCATTTTTATGTCACTTTTTGATCATATCATTCACGGTGCTAGTGATCAGTGCTGAATCTCTGGTTGAATATTGAAATTTAGAAATATCGTAAGCGAAAACACCGGAGAAAATGTTGTCCATTTTTGTAATACGGTGACCCTTCCCATATTTTAACCATTCGAGTCAAGGAAGATGGCGGCTTTTTCCCTTAATTTAACACTTCCCCTCATCCCCACGACTGGCAGTATGAGAGAGTATAAACAGAGAGGACATATAGTGGGGTCCTTCTTCACCTGTAAGCGCAAGCGCAAACAGTAGTCCGTACTCTTTTGAACGTAGACTGCTAATACAAGCGCATGACGAATGGTGGGGGAACTCACGAGAGGAAAAAGTTAAAATAAGGGACGCAGTTAAAATAAGAGGAGTTAAAATAAGGGGAGGACTACTGTATAGATTGAAATAACATAGCTACATTGACATTACCTTTGTCTGCTTGTGTAATTATGTAACTACTTTCGAAATCTTACGAATTATGGTTTATTATTAAATGTTTGCAGATATGAAAGTAATATGCTTACAGGACGTTTTGTCCCCGACGCTTTGGATTTAGATGTTTTGGCGCCAGACTATTTGACCCTGGGTTTTATAGCGAGAATCATTTTAGATCAAAGTTCGTGTAGTAAAATGTGGGAAACATAGAAACGGCCACGTCACTAAATTAACCTAACTTAACCAATCAGAACCCTACCAGTCCCTAATAATGCCTAAAAGCATATGCGAGCCCTAAAACTAACCTGACCTAATCAGACAAAACTTCGCTTACCTCTAATAATGCTTAAAAATATATGGCTGCTCGGAAATTTTATCCGGGGAAATACTGTCGAGGAAAGTGTGTTCGGTCATCTTAAATACGACATGTCACATCTGCTTTAATCATATATTTTAAACTCTCCGTACAGTAGAGTCCGCCCTACGTTATACAGTGAGACCTCATTATACGACCGGTTCTCAATGTTCCCCTCCAATCTCGTTACTATGGCATGAGAAGGTATATATAGTGTCTCCCCCCCCCCTCCGAAGAACATGTTTACGTGTGACTGACGCATGTACAGACCACACACATGCAAATACATATCTGTATACTCCGTAAGACCATAAGAGTGGGGAAGAGGGGTAAGCATCGAACGCCAGATTAACGAGATCTGTGCAGGCCATAATAATGAGGTCTTACAGTACTGTCAAAAGTCATATGTCTATCCTAAGTTATACGTTTGCCTCGTCCAAAGTTATATCAGTCTCTTCCGCTCCTTTCATATAGAAGGCTATAACTTTGGACAAACGGCCGCAATTTTGAAACATCCTACCGTATAACTTAAGACAGGGACTAATATACATTTCAAATGTTTCGTAACATTGGAGGGGGAGGGGGCGGTTAAGATCATACTGATGTCTGCATGGCATTATGTGGAGGGAGATAGGGGCCAAAAATAACGAGACCAGACAATGATTTATTTATGGACAATCCTCTAATTATTTTAAAACAATCCGCGCTAAAACATCCTGGCGTCAAAACGTCCATCAATAAATCGCTCTGCTTCGAAATAACATACACAAAAATATGATATATAACCTACTATATACATTATCTTTTCGCAGCATGGTAGTCCCAGATAAACCACACCATTTCGTTGAAAAAAATATTCGGGGGTCAACGGACCTCGTTTCCATCACAAGAGAAGCAATATCGAATACGGTTTATGTCATAAGTAAAGGAAGACAAATTGATTTCAATACTGAACCCACGGAACGATTACAGGATAATGTTCGATGTAGAAATAAGTATGTATTACTTAATTTTCACACCCCTTATATGTATTTATTCAACTTTTTCTGTAAATGCCATTTATTTTAACTGCGTAGTATTAATTATTTCCTCAAGAAGATATTGGACTGGTATAGATGCACGGTGTCCAACAACTCCAGAATCGTATTGCTGGGGATCAATCTTGAAAATATTCTGAGCAAAAAAGTTTAATACCATAAATTAATCCGACGCAAGCAATTAAAGTTGAGAATAAAATTGCTGTTTTTAAAATAACTACTTCTCCAGTTATAGCCACGAAAATTGTGATTTTCTGCTTACAACTAGTTTCTTTAAAAAGATATCGAAATGACACTTGGGGTGAAGTTGTAGGGCTTGAAAATTACTACGATTTGGCCCATGTTTCATTTCGATAAAAATTGAGCCGATGCGACGTGGAGATGCTGAAAACGAAGGAATAGCCGAAAAACGGATTTTTATTCGCCGTTCGTGTTTTACACAAAATATGTGCCTTTCAATGTCCCCTCGACAGCTCGATTTTCCTCAAAATGACATATTAAGGCTTAAATTGCAGGTATTTTCAAGCCCTTCAACGTCACCTGAAATGTCATTTCGATAGCTTTTGAACCAAACTAGTGACACGCGGAAAACCGCGAAAAACGGTATTTTTTCGTATTTCTGTGGCTATATCTAGAGAAGCATTCATCTTCCCCTCCCCTCCCTCCTCCTCCTCTAAATCGGCTCATAGAAGAATTTTATCGTAGGTTTCGAAATTCCCTTTAATATGAGCTCCTACTCGTTAAATTAATTTATGTAATGTGTCGTTAAATTAATAAAACAAGACGAGTTATTTTAAAAAAAAAAGATTTTTTAACTCAACTTTAAAATCTCCCCATTCCAATTCTATAAGTTGGATGAATGTTTTTTTGTTCAAAATGTTGTCAAGCTTCACTATGGCCCGCGAGTTGTGAGAAACCCTGTATTATAGATAGCATCGATAATATTAATATACATCCTATCGGAGTAAGTTCGTTTTACACTAATCACGTGATTAATGTTACGAATAACATTGCAAAAAGTCATTTTTCGATAAAGTAATCAATAGAGAATGGTTTTAGTATTTTTCTAGAACTGTTTAAATAAAAAGTATCAAATGGCCAACGGGCACTCCCAAATATAGTTTTATATCTTCAATATATATTGTTTACCATTTTTGTAAAACAGCACTGCCTCCCATGATCTCCATTTATTCTTGAGTCACATTTAACTAAACGAAGATGCTGACGTATTGTAGGAAGATAGTCCTAATTTCCTGTGCAGAGTAATGATTCAAGTGAGTGATAATAAAATCTCTACTTTACTATATGACTTAAAAATATAATAACATTTTTATTTTAGGTCCTTGTGTCGATCCAAGCAATTACAAACCTCTAAAATTACTTAGTAAATCGTTTTAGAACTACACTAGAACTATCAGAATAGTGGATCTGTTTCGATACAATTTTGTAAATGAAACATACTTGTTGTCAACCTAAAAAATGTGAATGTAAGTTACTCTGTAATTTTCTAACACTTAGTAAATCATGTTTATGAATTAATTGTGTCATAATCCTGTTTTATTCAAAAATTTATAAACATCCTAGTTTTTTCGATCCCCGACTTTATTCCTCCGTAAAATTACCCGAAAAAATTTCCCCGGAATAAATTCCCCTGGAAAAAATTGCTTATGGAAAAAATGTCCGGGAAAAATGACAGTAGTTGCAGAAATACATCATGTGTCTATTTCTAGGACAGGGGCCAACTTCGTTGAGCGTGACGGGTGACCACCCCGGGAAAATGAACCTAACCCAACCAGTACAGAACCTACCTGGATCCTCCGTCTGCCTTTTTTCTCCGACATGGAGGAGAGGGGGAGAGGAGGCTCCCCCGATCTAACGGAAATTCTTATTGATATGAAACAAAAAGGTGAAAAATCTTGGTGGGCAGGGCAACAGCACAACCGAATTAACGGGGAATTTTATATTAACTCATCCGAATGGCATGATAGCTACTTTAGCACCCTCTGTAGAGCATGCAGAGAATATCAAACTCATGCACGTCCTAACACCACGTCCAGTATATGTTTATAGATCCACCGACATAATGTGTTATTAATGAGTCAAAAAATATGGGAGTCAGAGGGGGATATTGAGTCTATGGTGGCCACTTATAGTTCCCAAATATACTGGAATTGTGCGTACAACAACATAAGATCAACTCTCTCAAAATGCGAGTAATAATTATCCAGGAAAATGCTTGCCAGATGCAGGAGTGATGTAGTTAAAGTTGTTGTTTTCACGTCATCGTTTTAGTCTTTACAAGTGGACTGATATTTACCCCAAGCTACCATATGACCTGTGATCCAAATCATCAGTGATTATCTAGCCTGTCTGCGAAAGATCAGTTACATTCTAGAACTCGAGCTGGTCCTGCCCAACAATTATCAATTTATTTTGAAATGGAAGGAATATTTTCAGGATTTCTATCCTTTTGCACAATTAATGCACATTTTTCCTATTTTTTGCTTTCTGAACAAGATATACGCTTTCTACTACTCCAAACTAATGTCAACAGAATCAATGGAGATCTTTCTATAGAACACAATTCACACAAACATCGGAAATATAAAATCAAATTTAATGTCATCGGAATAAATAATAACACTACTATAAATATATTTATTTAGTGCATCTTTATTATTCCATACTTTTCTTTACTTTCATATTAAAGGCAAATTGCAATGATATGATAACCTTTACTTCGTAATTATTGAACGATTATTTATTAACGAAAACGTTAACTAACTACTACATTGTTGAGTAGAAATCTTGACATATTCGTTAGAGGCAACGATATGTGGAGGGTCATTCAATATACTGTTCGAATCATATTTTTGAAATAAATTACCTCTTACTATCACCCAGTTGCTTGATTCACTTCTAACCGTAGTAGTAGCAGGATAAAAGAGCGGTTTAATCGGTGTTTTCTTAAAACGCCTAAGATGAGGAGGTTCTACTGTAAAATTTTCTTCCTGTTTATTATTATCCCGAAAAATGTATAAAATTGGCATTTCCCAGTGTTTCCTGCGATTGACATCACTTATGGAAATATTCCATAGCTTAAACATGTGAATTTCATAATCATCGCCAGTGTACATTCTATTCATCACGTCAGTGCCATAAAAATCGTCCGAATGCATCATTCGTAATAAAGTCACACCTCTTAATCTACTCCAAGATTTTAATCTTTCGGGTGAACATTCCGTTGGCAATTGATAGTCTAAGTGACTCGAATAAATGACATCGCTTATGTTGAAATACTTGACAGTCATATCAGCCATTCTGGTCACTATGTCGGCACAATTAATTTGAAGAAATGCAACGTTAAAATCGGTTCGAAAAATGGACGGAAGTGGAGATATTGATTTGAAAGTATCGGGTTTCCGGAATTTTGCAATCACTTTTCCTGTTCGATCAAACACCACATTCGTTTCATATATGTCTTCATTGCTGTTATTTGAGATATGATAGACTTCCTTTTCGATAAGGCCAATTACGATGTATATGCGGAAGTGTTTGGCAGCGCAAGAAAGTTTTACTATAAACTACGAAATTATTCGCAAAATGTTATATATTTGGTATAATAAAAATAATTTATAATTATTAAGGAGAAAAAATATATTGACGACTCCAAAGGGCTAAAAGTTGTTGCTTCGAGACATATGATAAAGTTATAATGATTTTTAAAACTACTTTTTTTATATTTTAATATTCAACGACTTAAATTTCAATAAAGGATTATGTGTACATATATTTACACCACAACTGAATGTTAGAAAGAGTGGTGCAAAATATTTCTTATAGTCATCATATCAGTCCAAAGCAACATTTATACGGGACTACTGCATCAACAGTTTTTGCCTGTGTACCTACTACATACAATATCTTAAAGAACTTTCATATAAAATTATATGTAACATTGAGTGGGCTTAATCCATTAACGTGCAAGAGCTCATAAGTTTTCCTTTTATTTGAACAATTACTTAAGCAACGATAGCTTCGGACAATTTTAATTCAACTTCATACCTTAATATTTTGTTGATCACTCGTCAACAATTCGAGGTAAAAATAGAGTTTTAGTCAATAAGAATTCCAATATGGCGTCAAAATTTCGAATTAATTTGGTTTTTATTTTTATCAATTATTTTCCAACCATTCGGACGTGATTTATTTGAAATTATGGAAGATGATGCACAGAATAAAAAATAAATCAATAAATGGATTTAAACAAAAAAATTTCTTTTTTGCGCTGCATCATTGGAACTTCCCAAAAATGTCGAAATGTTCAATATCATTGAAAATTTCTTTGAAAATGTTCCAGATGTAACTGCAAAACTATTTTTTAAAATAATGCTAAGAATGAAAAGTTCTTACAATTCTTTGAAATATACTCGCTTTTTTCAGATTTTTTCACGATATTTTGACAAATTACTTCGACCCAGACTAAGTCTGGACGAAGTATTGAATTTGGTCACTTCGGGCAAAAAAATTACCATATAGTTTTTCATCAAATGTCGACGTTTCAGACCCTAAGGAACCCAAATCAACAATAAAAAAAATTTGTGTCCGTACGTCCGTACGTCCGTACGTCCCGTTTTTTTGTCTCGCGATAACTCGCGAACGGATAAGCATATTGACATAATTTTTTTTTAAAATACGCGTCTTGGCATAACTTAGATCTGATTAGATTTTGGCGCAGATCCATCCGTCCATTACTAAAAAAAATTAGCCCCAATTAAGTTACTTCGTAGTTTTTTACATTTATTTTGAAAAATACAAATTTTATTAAAAAATGTTTCAAACAAAAAAGATAGAGCATGAAATTCTCTATAAAAAAGGTTGTATGCATTTTCTTCCTAAAGTCAACGATAATGCCATAAAAACTGGTTTAAAATGTTTATGACTATTGTCTGAAAAAGTATTGAATTTGGTCATCGCGGAAAAAAAATTACCCTATTGTTTTTCATCAAATTTCGACGTTTCGACCCCCTACCCCCCAGGGGTAGTCTTGGCCAGCTCCTCAGGCGCGGTGACCACCTACGGGCGCAAAGTTCTTTTACGCCCTTGATACGAAAATAACTATTTCGATATATCTAAAAGATGTCTTATAGATATCTATAAGATATCCGTCATAGATTTTTTCGACACTTTCAAGATATCTTTGACGAATTATATGTATATACATATATTGTATATATAATATCATAATAATACAGACAGTAATTAGTAAAACACAGTAAACATGTAATATGCATCGAATAGTCTATTAGAATGCAAGTGCATGAAGTAAGTGTTTTGCAACTTTTATTTATTGATACTTCGGCTGGCCTGTTGTCGGGGTCGAAGTTTTGAAAATGCTCATTTTCAATTTTCATACATATAAGAAACACTATATTGTTGTAACACATCTATCGAAGCCACTTGGACCTAAATATGATTGGACCCCCAAATATCAATATAATTTTATAATATAATTGAAAGCTGTTAGTAAACAAACGAGTCTTAAGGAATAGCCGACTCTCCACTGGGTCGAAGTTTCTGAGCGAGCGAAGCGAGCGAGGCACCACGCCAACACTAGTTTTTTATTTATTTTTTTAATTAAAAAAATTTACGAAAAATTGTTAAAACATTCGAGTATATTCCTTGTTAAATTCTAAGCATTTTTTTCCATTTTTTCCACAAGTTCATAGTTTTCGAGAAAAAACTTTATCTTGAAAACTATCAACTTGTGTTGAAGATTACGAAGAACAACAAAAGCTTAGAATTCGAGGAATATACTAAAATTATTAAAGAATTTTTAGTGCATTGTTTTTGAAAAAAGTCTCAAAATATCACGAAGAAAATCTGAAAAAATACGTGTATACTTTTCGATGCAATCTAAGAACTTTTCATTCGTAATATTTTGTGGAAAAGGTCCTATGTTTTGAGTTACGACATCCGGAAAAATCTCAACGAAAAATTGTGGATGACGCATTGGGTATGATACAATGAAATTAACAAAATGTTTTTTTTTCATTCAAGTATTCCGTACATTATTATGCTTAGTTTCAATGGAATCACCTTGTTCAAGGTCATGGGAAAAAATTGTAAAAAAATAATATTTCCAATTTGTCGCCATTTTGGATTTATTGTTGGGTAAAACTGAGTTTTGAGCATGGAGTCGGGGAGAGCGACCTCGAGAACATTGGCATATAAATTGGCGTGAAATTCGTTGGGAGCTTTCATCATTAAAATTATCAAATAAAACAAAAAGAGAAACAGTCATTATGGCAGATAATGATGACAATTCCAATTACTATTTTTAGATTAATAGAATTAAAATAATCCGTTAGTAATGATTTAATCTTTACTATTTGAAGATTTAATTATTGTTGTTGTTGATTGCGAGGTTTGTCGAGATTGAAAATATAAAAATATATTTGTGAAATGTAAGAAACTCACACATAAAATATCGGACTATAAATCTATTTTGAATATCCAATTTAAGACAAAATATAAGAAACTTTCATGTCATTAAGCGGGGTTTAAAATGTTCAATCGATAAGGTAGTAATCTACGTTGAAAAATCCAAATTAAAAATTATTGAAGCTATTTTGTTAAATGCGGACTCTGTAACTGTAATTTTAACAATTATACACGATATCCTATAAAATATCAGAGAAATTCGTCAAGAAATCACTGAGAATTTTCGGAAATTAAAAAAATCATATATTTCCAATAATTCCCTGTCAACTCTGGATAGAATTCTGTTATCTTTTAGGAGATGCTTTATAGTGGTTGGAGCAGTTATACTGACTGAGTTTTGAGATATCGTTTCAGCTATTTTTAATTTATATTTTTACATAGATTATTTACTACCTTATAAACTGAGGACTTTTAAAACCCCCTTCAAACAGCCGATTGGTAGCAACCAATTTTGTAAATGAAGATTTTGTTTGACAATATGTTCTTTCAACTCCACTGAACTCAATAAAATAATGAAAACTTATGTTAAAATTCGATTATAAAAATTGATTATTATAACCAATGAAACATACATCTGTACTATTCTTCTTAAAATCACAAAGTGTAATATTTTGTGTAACGTCAGGTATGAGAAACGTTTCCCTTTCTCGACAAGGAGTGTCATTCGGATGACACATTAATGACAATTCCGGAAGAATAATTATGTCAACGTTCTGAAAAAATGTATAAATAAATTTATCATTAAAGTTTACTAGTGTGAATTAAGTGATTTAAATCGTAAACTTACAATTAGCTAAATTTAAACTTACATATTGTTTTCCTTTGGTTATTAAATAAAAGTAGTCGAAGACCTCTGAAGTAGATTGATTAATAGTGGTTCTCGTATCATTTGGGAAAAAATATACCAAACCGCCCACGTATTTCGTCTGTTCGATCTGAGAATAAAATAAATATTATGAGTGCATCCTGCCATAGTGTATTTTAAAATTAACACAATTCGTAATATTTTAAAATTCTATATGCATGTCGTTTGCATACGTTCCAATTAGTTTAAATTACACCAATTTCGTTCAATTATGTTGTATTTTAAGTTTCAGTAATATTCTTTACTTTTCAAACCTGAATAAAATTTAAGATTTAATTATAAGCGACTTTCTATTACGTAATATATACATATAAATTAGATAGAAACTATTCAAGATCATTCACGATCATTCATCCGTTGAAATTGAAAGGTCCCGGGTTCGAGGCATGCCGCATCATTTTTTTCAAAAATAAAAAAAAAATATTTAAAAAATTATGAAAAATCGATTACTGTTGTGACAATCAGAAATTTTCAAGATCCGGAGTTCAGTGGTAAAAAGTTGGATAAAAGATTTTTTCTTAGTTCAGTATAATAAAATTTATTTTCATTCACGACTTTTTGTATCATTTATTAAATAAAAACAAGTAATCGTCAGTATAACTTAATTTAATAATAGGTTATCAATATTTTGAAATTAAAAATAAATGAATGAAATTATAATAAATATAAATAAATAAATTAATGATTTTATTATACATATATAGACTTACCTGAACAACTTGTATTAACGTTATAATTATTATTGCAAAAAGACTAATTCGGGTTATCATTCTGAAACCTGAAAATAAGAATACATTTACGGAAATTCATTTCCACAGATTCATACAATCTGTATACTACTTGTTATCGGTTAACACATTTAAACAAATCGCGTGTAGGTTCTATAACGTAATCTATTATTTAGTAAATATAAAAACGACTTACCCGGTAATTTGAGTATTACGGAGAAATTTTAAACGGAAAAAGGGAAAGTGCCACCATCTCGTAGAACACGTCATTATAAATTTGACGGGAAAAAAACAAAACAGTGCGATTTAACTTTCTCTATTTACGCACTCTAGTTAATCGTAATATCAACAATGTAGCTTAATAATACTTCACAGCAAAAACGACACTGCAAAAACCAGAACATTAATATATTAGGCAATTTTATAAGTAAAATGGGTAACCAATTATTATTGTAATTCTTTTTTGTAGTTATGAGTGTAATTGGAGAGGTTACAATGCAATAATTTAAAAATAGGAATTCGAACATAATGAAATTAAATAAATTATAACTTTCAGCCTTTCGAATATGATTTAACAAACCAATTTGTGAGAATAGTATATTGTGTACCTAGGGCGGAAAGAGAGGCATTACGGCGCGGGCGATACTGCAGCTCGAGTCGTAGGCAAAGACGAGGCGAGCCGAAGGCAAGCCGAGGCACGCCGCCGTAGGCGAGGGATTAAGCATCGCTCGGGCGTGTAATGCATTTCCGCCCGCGGAACGCACGATACTTTTTGTCACACCTGCTACAAAAATTCCACCTTAGCGCTCGGTAACGAGCAGTGGGTGGTAATGAGAACAGCGGGCTGTAAAAATTGAAAAACGCCCGTGCGCATGCGCAGTTGCGTTGTTGCTGGAATGGCTCACTTTCCGTTCGCTTCAGCTACACGGAAAAGTGGCAGTTTTGTGCAGGGGTGACAAAAAATAATAACAAATTTAATGTAATAACTCGTAATATCTAATTTACTGTATTTATAAAAAAAAACTATAATATAAAAGTAATCGGAAAAAAGTTCTTTTTAAAAAGATTTTGCTGATTCAAAATATTTAATAATTGTGTAATTTGACATATAATTACCAAACGTTTCTATTAAGTACTGTAATAGCCATTAAAGCGTGAGTTTGCCGCAAAGCGCAGCGAGAGCAACAATTCGCAAAAGCATCTAAATTCTACCTTGTTGCACGTACTATTTTCTCAGACGAGAGCGCGTCATTTTGCTCCCGACATGTAGGGAGCAAAATAGCATTTTGCACTCCGAGCCTGGGAATAGTACATTTACAACTAGAGAGCCAAATAGGTATTTGCCGACGACGGCTAGTTAAACAACCGAGCGAAACGAAGTCGGTAATTCGAATGAGCCTGCAAACACCTGTTCTTCCTTGTCGCACATATTATTTTCTCACACCAGATCGTGCTATTTTGCTCCCGAGATATAGTGAGCAAAATAGTAGTTTATATGCTCAGAGTCTGAGAAACTTATTTTGCTCGCGGCTAAATTCACTTTGCTCCGTGGGGAAAGAATGCGCTATTTTACTCTCGCGATATAGGAAGCAAAATAACATTTTGCGATCCAAGCGTCAGAAAAATAATTCTTATGTGTAATGCAATGGCGAAATTATTATAAAATAATCTTTTGATATAGGTAGCAATTATTGAAGCTCCTTTATGAAACAATTAAACTCCTTTATCCCGAAATTTTAAACAACATTCTTTATTTATTTATTTATTTATCAATAATACATTTGTTTTTGGGTTAACCCATACAAACGGAGTGTATACGCTATTCTACCATGCAGTAAACATAAACTGAACAGACGCCATAAGGTGGTATATGTAAAATACCACCGACTCCATTAACGTTTCATAGCGATTGCGCATAATAATTTACAAAATTTAGAGAGCACGGTAGAGTCATTAGAGTGCAGTATATTAAGCCAAAACGCCTTATCATTATTCCGGACGGATGGAAAGTACAAGGTTCGTAGGTCCGAATATGCCGGACAGACCACGGTAACATGGTGGGATTCTTCTTCGACGTCTAATTGACAATTTACACAATGTTCATTTGAAAAGTGCAGAGTTGTAGCTCCAAGTTTAATGTACTTGGATCGGGTGTTTAACAGACGGAATTGCGCCAGGATTCTCTTATTATTAAGGTTAAGAGACGAGTGTAGATACGGGGCAGCCGGAGGTTCCATATCTAGGTGTAAGAAAGGAAAAATTTCGAGCGACTCTGAATTTCTCCCTTTCCTTCTATCATGGTCGGTTAAACATTTTTCGTAATCTCTCAGTAGGGGCTGAGTGTTAATTGAGTGCATGGAGTTTAAAAATGAATTCCAGATATCCATATTATTACACGCTTCGAAAAAAGTTTTTATATTGGTGAACCAGTTATTTTTATAATCCGGATAGTAAAGAGCTAGATGAGCAAGTTTTATCGCACACAGCTTCGGGTATCTGGAATCATCCATGTGGTTGATTTTATTGAGCCATGACAGTATATCTCTGAAGATTAGGTATGCTAATGGCAGCGTGCCAGTTTCGATGCGAACCGCGTAATTAGGCGTGTTTTTGGGCAAACAGAGCAATCTTTTGAAGAAAGAGAGTTGAGTCCTTTCAATTAAATCGATGTAATTAGGGGCCCACATAGCTCCACTGTACATTAGGACGCTCGAGACTAGGGATTTAAATAGGGTCAAGATCGTGCGCCAACTATTCGTTTTTAAGTTATAAAGCGTTTTTAGTGTTGCTGCGATTGCTGCGTTTGAAGAGCCTAGCATTCTTTATAAGTAATAATCTTCTTTTAAAACTTCCAATTCAGAAGGGACCTTAACAAACTCCAAACATATTATCGTTGTTCGAAATTTTCTATGCATGCCTTCACGTAATTTTTTTTATTTTAAATGAAAACATCTAATTCGGATATAGAATTTACCTGCTCTTATGGTACGATAAACCCAGAAAACGAAGGATTTTTGTTAGGATTGCAATTGGGAATGAAACAGATTAAACGTATTTTCGGATCTATTCGGAATGAGGTTTGGGTTAAATTGAAGAAATGCTAACGGAATGCTAGCATCTTGCATTCAAACGCATTAAAAAAATTAATTCCACCGTTTCTCTATTTTGAAGATTTCAAGATTTGTAGAGAATTTGTCAAGGTTTATGCTGAAAATTTCATTCAAAGATTTAACTCGTGGCACTGATCTCCAAAATTACATTTAAAAATGGTTTTGTTCGTAAAAAATTGAATTTTTTATTTATTCACATTCTTCAATGAGAAAGAAAATGAATCCCATTGGGATTTTCATTTAAGTTTCTTTTTTTCAATCACTTTTTGCACGTATACAAATAAATAGTTATTTTTATGTACAATATTAAATGCGCTCGAAATTACTAGGATCGAGAGAACTAGATTAATTGAAAAGATTTGTATTGGTGGGGGAAACAACCATAATCTAGGGGTTTTAATGGTTTGATTTAAAGGTGAATCCTAAATGGCAACATCGCTTTATAGTGCGATACATGACCGCGAGGTCGCTGAGTTTCGCGGCCATCCGCTCCGCGCGCTTGGCGTTGAATTCGCGTTTTCCACTCGTCCATTTCAAGTCGCGGTTTCGAAGAGAACGGTCGAAGATCTTGAACTGGTAAGAAATATTATATTTTACATCTCAAAACATCAGTTATTTATACATCCATCAATTCGAGCTTTTTGTTTATTGCAACTGTAAATAATTAATAGTACTTACATTTTTATACATTTTTACATTTATTTTACTTAAACTAAACTATTTTTTAGAAACTAACCATGTGCTCTTTTCTTTGAAGAATTGTATTCTTTTTACGACTAATTTAAGTACCAATTAAATGTTTTACATTTATTAATTGAATTTTTTACTAAATTATTAAATATAAATAATATATTTTAATAATTTTGTGCAGAAATATTTGATAAATTAACAAAACATGGTCACCTTTTCTGTTAAATCTTAAATTGCAATTTTATTTCTGCTTGTGATAATACAATTATTTTTAGCACTTTTGGATTCCTGAAAAATTAATGTTGAAATTTGTGTAAAAAGTACTTGCAGTAAGCTTTTTTTATTTTCATATTTTTTTGGTTTTATTAGATTTTTCATTTTAGTCCAAACTACACAATATTTTATATTAGTAAATTAAAACATTTAAAGCAAATAATTAATGAAGAATCTTGCTAGTACCATATTTTCAAATTTTTCTTTGTGTTCATTTTTAGTTTTACAATTGGTCCTTGTTGAATATAAAAACATTTAACGAGTTTTATATTAACATATTCAAATTTATTAGAATTAAATTCTGGTGGTATTAGGTAGATATTATTTTAAATGTATTTGAATGTGTATTATATTATTTCTGTATATACAATTTTAAAATGTAACATTTAAATTTGTCATTTATTCACATGATGTATTTTTGTAAATTATTAAAATTCAATGTTTTTTTTTTTTAATTAAGGAATAGTTTTATAAAATGTGCTCATTTTAAGTTTAAATTTGAGGTTATTTTTATCATGTGCTCAAATTAAAATTTACCTTCTAAAGTAAATTGAAATCGATGTAATCATTCTTGAAAATGTTCATTCTTTTTTAAGGTGGTTAGACCCCAGAATATCATAGGTTGGGAAAAAATATTTAATAATGTTTCCAAGAATTTAATTTTCATTATTAGTAATATTGTTGGAAAGTGAAAGCATTAGTCTTCTTGAACAAAAAATTGAATTGTGCAAAAATAATTTGTTGAACCACTTTTGTTATCGATTCAAATTTTTTCTTCTCTGCTGTTAAGAATTTTGTAAAAATGAACAGATTTTAACGAATGAAGGCTTATTTTCTCGAGAAAAAGATTCTCTTTAACTTGACCGCATAATTTTTTTAAGATTCTTTGTCTGATTGCAAAAATTATTCAAAATTCGTTAAAGGTAGCAGTTCTTTTTTAAAATAAATTATCGTTGGCTTTGGAAATTTAAAAATACCTATGGTAAAGTTGTAGAGAATCTTTTTCTCGAAAAAATAAGCCGTCATTCGTTAAAATCTATACATTTTTAAAAATTCTTAACAGCGGTGAAGAAAAAATTTGAAAAAATTACAAAGTGACTTAACAAATTATTTTTGCATATTTCAATTGTTTTTTCAAGAAGAATAATGCTTTAACTTTTCAACAATATCATTAATAATGAAAATTAAATTCTTCGAAACGTTATTAAATATTTTTCATCAACCTATGATATTCTGGGGTCTAACTACTTTTAATTTGAGCACATGTTACAAATAACCTTAAAATTAAACTCGAAATAAACAGATTTTATCAAATTATTTCTAATCGTGTTTTCAAAGAAATGTTACAAAGTTATTCACTTTAGTAAAATTAATGAATTTGAAAATAATATTATTTGTCAAATTTTATAATCAGATTTTTAAACACATTTGAGTTATCGCTACTATATACTAAAATATTTAATGCACATAATGTTCATTCTCGTATCACTGACTTGAGTTTTTCGGGTCTTACTATAACTATAGTACACTGTGAAAATTGTCAAAATAATTTTATAGTGAAATGGTGGAAATTATGATACCGGTAAAAATTGTGGTAAATTTACAACAGTGATGTGACTTTATGTGTGCATTGTAAATTGACGTTGGTCAATGATTAGTGATAGAGACGTGATTCAAAAATTACAAAGACGAAGTAAAATTATTTTTTTTTTTATTTTAATTACACAATCGGTATAAAGTAAAATTATATATTTTTTTAATTACACAATCGATGTAAAGTAAAATTACTGATATTTTTATTTCCACCTTTGACATTGTAAATTTACATTTCCATTATAAATTTTACATATTCATGGTAAATTTCCTTCTATTCTGTGATGATTTTTACAAGAAAATTGTAATTTTACTACAAAAACATAATAAAAAATTTCAACAAAACTAAAAACTTGTAAATATATTTTTACTTTTAATTTTCACAGTGTAAAGCGCTAAAAAACTATTAAATTAAAACATAGTCCAAATATAATAAGTGAAATTTAATGATGAGAATTATAGTCTCGTTCGTATGATCATAATGATTATAATATTAAATACGCTGAAATTAAATTTCTAACAATTTACAACATACATGTACTCATCGAGATGTTTAATTTGTTAATTCTTTTCAGACAAAACTTAGAATGTTCATTACGAGTGGACAATGCACACCTTTCCAAGGGGGTGCAAAATCCAGGAATATGCAAATTTTGAAATGGCCAATTCCATGAAAATCGACACGGAACTGTTATGAATTCTGCTGCAAACATGGCATCGTTTCTTCGAAAAACTGACAAAATCCATTCAACTGGCACTTTTTAGTCATGGTATGTATCTCGCTAACTTTGTTACTAACAAGTCACAGAAATATTAACCCTTTCGTTGGCATTGAGGCAATAGTGCGCACATCGTTTTTTTTCTATTTAACTTGCTCCGATTTGGAATCCAAGTCTAACTTGGGGGTTTTTGGGGTCGCTGAATCCGAATCTGAAGTCAAAATTTAAAAATTCAAGATGGCGGCTGAAAATGAAAAAAGTTACTTGATAGTAACGAAATTTGTTACTCAGGGGTTTTCAGGGTTGCTAATTACGAATTCAAGCTTGAAATTTCAAAATTCAAGATGACGGATTCACATTCGCAATCAGCAACCTCGAAACCCCCGAGTAACAAATTTCATCACAATCAAGTAATTTTTTTCATTTTCGGCCACCATATTGGATTCGCCATTTTGAGTTCAAATTCGTAATCGGCGACCTCAAAAGTCCTTTAGTACGGGTTGGAGTCGAAATGGTGATAACAAAAATTCCTGCCATTCTGGGCACTTTTTGTAGAATTTTCTGTGCCAATGAAGGGGTTAAAATGAAAAGTAATTTTGTAATTCAGTTTTGAATTTTACTTTTTAACATGATGTCATTTTATCGCCCCAGACTGAATACTATGATAGATTCGATTCTACTGATTTTGTTATAAATTAAATACTAATTATTGCACAAAATTTGACAGATATTAAAAGTTATTTTCTTTGCAGTGTCGATGAGCCGTACTATTGAACCATTCCGATTCAGGAGGTGTAACACAAAAAGGTATGTATTTTAAAACTCATTTTCCTTAATTCGAGATCTATATTTAATTAAATGATGTTATGATATTGCCCCAGGCTGAGTACCATGTAGATTCAATTTTTTTCTGAAATCGTTTTAAATTTAAATGAATAAGACAAAAAATGTTAAAGGATCTAATCATTATATTTTATGTTTACAGCATTGAAATGTGTTACGAAGTTTGGAACAAGCATGGAGTCTCTCGACGAAGACAAGAATAGACAAGCATTTCGTAAGTTGGACTATTTTATAATCATAAACTTTTCTTAACTAAAAAAAATTCTTTTTTTTGTAAACATCAGTCATAATTTGAACAATTCGTTTATTTTTACATAAATTTAGTATCCTAATTTTCTTTTGAAAGTTAGTGTTATCGAAATTTATTTTATAATAAAAATGATGAATTAACAACTGCCTCAGTCAATCAGATGGAATAGTGTCGACACGTTGTTGCTGATGGTTACATTATTAACAAAATTTCAAAAAGTTTGTTATATTTCAAATTAATGTAGTGTTTGATTTTTAGATCACTGTCATCTCTGGAGGGTTCGTGTGGTCCAATAATTATTAGGTATGTAAACAAAAATATCAAAAGAAATGAAATTCAGGAAATAGTCTTACTAAACTACTTTTTTTTTTAAAATATTTAAATGATGAATTATAAGTTATCCCTGTCAGACGGTAACAAAATTCTGGTGAGAACAACTTCCTGAAAATGTCATTTAAAACATATTATCGCTTTAAAATGGTTTGCGTTTTGTTAAACATTAATTTATTTTTCAGTATTCAACTCTCTACTGATAAGGATGATGGCATGGATGTGGTATCTAGTATTGTTTTGGTGAGTTTCATTTAAATTTTGTTGTTTTTATAAAATAAATTAAATGATGAACATTTTAAGACAAGCATATGACTGATATTTATTGATGTCAAATTTAATCTGATATTAAAAAAAAAGAAACAAAATTTACATAGATGTGTAAACAAAATGTATTTAAATTTGTATTTTTTATTTGTTATAGATTGCAATAAAGTTCACCAAACATTCAAGGAGGCTATGTTCTCGGAATCATTGAGAGGTAAATTTGATTTTCATTTAAATAAGATTTGATACAAAATAATTTGTGTCTAATTTTAATAATTAAAGGAACTATAATGATGTTAACAAATATATACGCTAATATGATTACCATTAAGATGATTATCACTTGCCCTCACTGAATATATATTTATAAACATTCATTTATTTAACAAAATTTTAAAACACTTAATTAATACATGAAAAATTGTATGTTACAGAATCGTCACAAGTTTCATCATCAAATGCCCAAACACTACACGGATATTGAATACATTGTAAGTTTTTTAATTTATTACTTGATTTTTTGGTCTTGTAACTAATGATGGTTTAATATACGCTATGAAATTCCATGAAATCTTCCTAATTTTCTGAAAAAACTTATTTAAAAATATTTGTTTGTGATGTAATATTGATATTTATTAATGGATTTCTTGTTTTGTTTACAGATTCAAAACATCAATTGGTTCCGAGATTGGATCATTCATCCTGAGCGAATATTATGAAATATAAAATACAATGTGATTAAACAATTGAAATACAAACATTTATTGATGTAATGCCATGAGCAAATAAAAACGAGTTAAAATGTATTTGAATTCGTTAAAGTTTATAAACCTAACCTTTATATTTCCTTGTTAGTTCCTAATTACTGTTTAAATAACTTTATTATACACTGCGATATTGAAAATGCTTTTTTGCATTTGTAAATATGCTAACATTGGCCGTAAATAAATGTGTCCAACATTTGTGGATTTATTGAAGGGAAATTCTGTTTGTATCTATAGCGATGTATATTTGCGTAATAAATTAAAATCTTAAATTGCAAATAAAATATAATTAACCACTTCACTGGTAATGTATCATATGTGTACAAAAAAAAAGTGCCGCGACTGGTAATGTATCATATATGGGTCAAAATGTCTCAAGTGTACCAGGTTAAAAAATTCATTTAAGGAGGTTCACCAGGTACCTATCGAGTCAAATATGGAACGGACGCCAATATGACTTCGGTGGTATGCTTCCTAAGACGTTGCCGTCCGTCAACATAACCAAAAATGACCCTTTTAGCTATTTGTTTATTTTATTTCTCGTAGGAAGAGACGTTTTTCTTTCTGCAAATAAAATCTCACAAATTTTTTTATCAGTAGTATAAATTTTACGAAAAACTCAATGTTAATTCAATACGAATTTCATGAATATATACATGTTCCCATAAAACTCAATGTTAAAGAATCGTGAACATTTTTATTAATTTCTCTGCTCTGAAGGTACCTAGGGGCTTGAAACTTTGCAGGCATTGATTTCTTTTATTGTTTAACCTACTATAATTTTTTCGTTAAATTCTCAATGTTAATTCTTTGACCTGGTGAACCTCCTTAACGGGTGTGGATGTTTTCAATCGCTCGTAACTTTGATTCTGTTGCTTTAATCAAAATAGTACATCGGAACTTTTTTGTTGATGATTAAACAGTCTTTCAGTTGATTATGATAAATTATTTTGTAAGTCAATGTTTAACCCTTTTATAGTGAACTTAATAATTAAATCGGCGTTTTCTCCATGTTCCACCCATTTTAATGCTTTGAAATTATTTTCAAATGAAAGCTGAGAGTTTTTCCTATAAGATTACATTTGCACAGATGCTTTTTTTGTTGTTTTCGAGTAATCTTAAAATTAATGATTCGCTGCGTTGCTTCGAGCGAGACTGGGTGGCCGCTACACAAAGGCGCGCGCGACTTGTCACGACTTGTCCCGCTCGAAGCAGCTCAGCGAATCACTAATTTTACGATTACTCAAAAACAACAAAAAAAGCATCTTTGCAAATTGGTAATCTTATAGGAAAAACTCTCAGCTTTCATTTGGAAATAATTTCAAAGCATTAAAATAGGTGGAACATGGAGAAAACGACGATTTAATTATTAAGTTCACTATAAAAGGGTTAAATATTGACTTTCAAAATAATTGACCATAATCATCAGAAAGCCCGTGTAATTATCGTTAAAAAAGTTTCTATGCACTATTTTGATTAAAGCAACAGAATCAATGTTACGAGCGATTGAAAACATTCACATTCGTGAAAGGCCAAAAAATGTCACCTCCTCTAACTCGGTCACTATTTGACGAATCGAAATAATTTTTGATATGTGAACTACTGCCGTATAGAACTACAAATTTACCGACTTTGGGTCAAATTGGAGAACTTTGATTTTTTGACCTGGTACACTTGAGAAATTTTGCCCCATATGTACATTTTTAAATAACTTTAACAATTTTCAATGAATTTGCAGGAAATTTGGTATGCTATAGTTTCTTAGGTCGCTGAATATGAATCTGAGGACACCGTTTCAACATTCAATATGGCGGCCACAAGCTATGTGCTTTTGAAGCAACATTTTTTCTGTGCGTGGAAAACGGCTGAAATTTATTACTCGGGGGTTTTGATTGAGGTCGCTGATTACGAATCTGATCTCAGATTTTCAAAATTCAAAATGGCAGACGAATTTTCAAAAATTCATTGGATTTGCTTGAAACTCGTTAGTTGGGGGTTTTTGGGGTCGCTGATTACGAATCTGATCTCAGATTTTCAAAATTCAAAATAATATATCCGAGATGGCTAATAGAATATGCAAAATTAATTTTTACCTTACCTTTGCAGACTCAATTTTAAATATTTAATAAATCATTTTATGCACCCTGTGGAGGTGAAGGGGAGGGGGAGGTATTTTTACGTTAAATGATATGTTTTATGAAAAAATGGAACCCATATATGTTTCACAGTTTCTCGATATCTTAAAAACTGGCTCGTACCAGTCTTGGCACTTTTTATTTGAAAACTGCTACCAGTGAAGTGGTTGATAACTTTTTGGATTTGTTTGAAAATTAGAATTACATGTAACGAAAATATAGAAAATAACAAGAATTATTTCAAAACATAACAACTCGTAGTAAGAAGCATTGGCAAAGAACAAAAAACTCTTAGAATTCATCAGAGAATGCACTAAATTTTGTTTAGAATTTTTCGTAAATAAATTACAATTTTGAAAAAAATTTTGAATAAAAATTTCTCAAAACTTCATTTAAAAAATCTGAAAAAATCCACTATATTTCTCAATGAATTTTAAGAACTTTTCATCCTCAACATTTTGTTTAAAAAACTCGTAGCTTTTGAGTTGGAGCGTCCAGAAATTTTTCAACAAAATTTTGACCGAGGACCGCCATTTTGAATGGTGATTTAATAACCATCCTATATGTTAGTATGACTATTTACTCCACTAGATACAGAGATTCAGCTTGATTCGAACACGGTTTCCTGTTAAAAAATACGATTATTTGAACAAATTTTTTCAAAATTCAAAATTTTTTTTATGTTTAAACAGCCAGAGTAAAAAAATGGCGGCAGATATGGACAATCTGAAAACGAATTTAGAAATTTCGAGAAAAATTGAATAGGTATGGTTATATCAAAACAATTAAGAGATTTTTTTCCCTAAGAAAGCAACTGATGAAAGAAGTCAAAATTTACGGGATTTCAGGACGAAACGTGTTAATGAAAGAAGAAAACCTTCTGAATATAAGGCAATTTTACTATGAAAAAGCTATAAATGTTATGTATGAAGAACTCAGAAATGAAAATAAAATTTACATTGTAAATACGAGGCAAAAATTAGTAGCAATACCGAAAAAAAAAAAAAAGTTGGTAAAAAATGTTACGATTATATGGCGAGTAAATTATATAATTTATTGAGTGAAGAACTAAAAGAGTTATGTACAAATAATAAAAAAAAGAGATTAATAAAGACTTGAATATTAAATAATACAAATGAAGACACTTATAACACGTAGGAGACGAGAAATATATATTATGTCATAATTATAAAATCACGACGAAATTTTTAGGGTTAAGTTAGTAAGTTTTAGTTTGTAATTAGGTTTAGATTTAAAAGCAGGCCTACGAACAGCGTCAAGCTCTGTAGGGTACAGACTATGTAAGCCTTTGTACTGTTTTATTACACCTGTAAATAAATTTAATTTAAAAAAAACTGCACGTAACCCATTATTTACAAATATAAACTCATTACACAAAAAAAACGAGGGAAGGCCCCTAAATGGAAAATTCGTTTTCGTCGATTTTTGGCGGATTTTCACAACTCATGTGAGCAGTGTTGGGTTGGTAGTTTACTGGAGGTACTTCAGTTTTCTACGTGTCGAATTTGGCGTAGACTACATTTGATGGTTAAACGAACTTACCTGTAAGTGAAGTTCGACCATAATTATATGAGTAGCTTGTTCGAAGATATAACTACGTAGTACCGCTACTCGCCGCACGATGACGCCACATTTAGAGCCCTATTTAAAGCAAAAATACCCCTCTGGGTTGTATGTATATACTCCCAGCCTCATATTTCCCCGGCATCGGCCAGTGATCCTCATTATAGTTTAGAGAGAAGCCTTAAGGGGTGGGTGCTTTACCATTTTTGTAAATAAATTTAGTAAAATAAGGGTGGGAAAATATATCTTCGAACAAGCTACTCATATAATTATGGTCGAACTTCACTTACAGGTAAGTTCGTTTAACCATCAATTATATTTCGTTGAGCTTGTTCGAAGATATAACTACGTAGATGTTTAGAGCTACATTTCCAGCTAATTGCAATTCCTATAATTTAAGCCTTTGTTTAAAGGGGAGGTAAGACTGTAAGTTAACAACGCTGTAAAGCGTTTGACGACGGTATTTTCGTTTACCGATCATTGTTAATTAAAAAGTGCCTATTAGAATTTTCTGTGAAATAATAAAAAAGTAATTTTTAAAAAGTTTTTTTTTTTTTTTTTTTTTTTTTAATAATAAGGCATATTGCCATTTAATAAAACGATATTTTATAAGTAAGTGATATTTATTGGAAGTTTTAAAATTGCTTTGGATTATGCTTTATAAAATAGCAAATAGTTTAATATACCAATGTTTCAGGACACACTGTGCCCTCATCAAGTGCTAGCCACGAACTTAACTGATATTAGCATTTTCCATTAAGGAGGTGTAAGTCTCAATTTAACAAGTAACCCTTGACCTCAACTTTAGATTGATACTCAAGAATGTTTTTAATTAAAATCCATTATGTGGATCATTTATTTATACATTCTGGCATGATAACAAAACCAAATATGGTATTTAATAATTTACCTATGACTTCGACTTACATCGAAGCTCAAGCATGATTTTGATTCAAATCATGTGAATCATGCGTTTATCCATTCTGGCATTATGTTAAATCATATATTCGGTATTTAATAATTTGCCCATGACCTCAACTTACATTGAAGCTCAAGCATATCTTAAATAAAAATCCGCTATGTGGATCATACATTTATCTATTCTAGCATGATGTTAAATCAAATTCGGTATTTAATCGTCTGCCCATGACCTCAACTTGCATTGAAGCTCAAGCATATCTTGGATAAGAAATCCACTATGTGGATAATGCATTTATCCATTCTGGATTATGTTAAATCATATATACGGAATTTAATAATTTGCCCATGACCTCAACTTGCATTGAAGCTCAAGCATATCTTGGATAAGAAATCCACTATGTGGATCATGCATTTATCAATTCTGGATTATGTTAAATCGTATATTCAGAATTTAATAATTTGCCCATGACCTCAACTTACATTGAAGCTCAAGCATATCTTAAATAAAAAATCCGCTATATGGATCATGCATTTACCTATTCTGGCATTATGTTAAATCATATATTCGGAATTTAATAATTTGCCCATGACCTCAACTTGCATTGAAGCTCAAGCATATCTTGGAAAAGAAATCCACTATGTGGATCATATATTTATCCATTCTGGCATGATATTAAATTCAATGTTTGATATTTAATAATTTTGCCCATGACCTCCAATTATGTTAAAACTCACACATGTATTGGAATAAAAATCCATTATGTGAATCATGCATTTATACTCTCTGACATGATGTTAAATCACATATGGTATTCAATAATTTGCCCATGACCTCAACTTACATTGAAGCTTAAGCATGTATTGAAGTAAAATGCACTATGGTATTTAGGAATTAACTCATGACATCAATTTTCGATTGAAAATCAGCAATAACGTGAATCAGTATATCATCTCGACTCTGGTTAATGTTCAGAGATGCTGTTAACGACAAATATGATATATTTGGCCCATGACATTAACATTCATTCAAGCTCGAGCTTGCTGAAGAATTAACTATCTTGAAATAAAATCCAATATAATTATGCAATGTAGTGCGTGACTGCAAGTCCTCACTAAAGTTCAGACATATTGTTAATAAAAAGATGTTATATTTAGTACCTGACGTAAATTTTCATTGCAGCTCGAGCTTGTTGTTTTAGATTTCAACTGGTTTGAATTCAAATTCAACCTACATACAATCTAGCATATGACTTCAATTCTCTATTGACGCTGAGAAATGTTTTTGAAAATCCACTGTCACAATTCAATTGTCAACTTAGCACGTATAGATGAGTCGATTACGTTATTTATTGATAATTAGAGCTGACAAGTGCATGGCAGCCTAATGCTGAACTTACACAAGTATTGTCACTAAAAAATATGTCTTTGGTTCTAATTAAACTAAGAGGAAAGATACGTATTTCATAACTTTTATTCTGTGTCATTTTATTTCCTAATTTCATAATATTCTTATTTATTTCTTCATAATTTTATGTTTATATTCACTTGTATTATCAGCATTTATTTTTCTTTGAGTGTTAGGAAATTGACAACATTTTAACCACTTCCATCCATTCACCATTGGAAACTCCATCCTATGCAACAACTTCCCATTTTAGTGATAGTTCTAAATATTAATATATTTATAAGATTACTATGTATGCAGTTCAATCAATTTCCAAATTGAGTTTATGAATCTTACAAACTGTCAATTTACACTGACTGCAGGGAAATAATAATGATATGATGTATCTCTACTACACTATGCACAAGCAAAGGTTCACTCATAGTGCACTGAATAATTTTACAGCTTTGGTAAAATATATAGAAAGTGTTTTAAAATATTTCTTGGCATTGTAAATTTGTGAATTTAAAAGATCTGTCATGCAATGACTGAGGTCAAATTATCAAAAATTGATTATATATTTGGTTTAATTTCCTAATTTAATTATTTATAATTTTAAATAAGTTAAGCATAGTTGTATGCTAATATTATCCAACTTTGAAGAAGTAGTGATTTCCCTTAAAAACAAATATATAAATGGTCATTATATCTCTTGATACCAAATCGGTAAAAATTTTATAAAAATGTGTTAAATTTGCAATACACCTTTGGTGTATAAAACATGTTTAATTAGCAGCTCACAAGAGAATTTCTCAAGAATTTACTTGATTTTATTGAATACTTGACAATCGTAAAGTTCAATGATCATTTAATTAGGACATTTTTTTATCACATAATGTTATGTTAAATATCATATTTTATGTTGATATCTTAATATCTCAATATCTCATATTTTCAACATGAGTGATGAAATTGAAGCATTTCCTATAATTTACACAAGAATAAAACAATGTAAAAAATGTATTAAGTCAGAAAAAATGTTTGTTCTTCGAGGCTCAATCAATAACAGTGTCATAAGTATTAACAGCATCATTAAAACACCATTAATTTGCATACATTTTGTTTAATTAATTTATAATCCTAGTATGGCTATATTTATTTGTTTATTTTTTCTTTTTGTATGCATCCTAGCATTTCTGATTAATTACTAAGAACAATACTTTTGTTTAAAATAAAACTAAAACTCCATCAATCCCAGAAATATACAATATTTCTACTTTGTCGTACCACATTTATGTATCTATCTACTAATTGAATTGAATGATAGACAAGTGAATTTAAAAAATGTCAATCTACCGATTGTAACTTACTAGCAGATATGAAGGGGGTTCTTTTAAAAAGTTCTTTTACCTTATAACGAATATATTCTTTCCACCGCGCCTTATAATAAGCCTATATGCGTGTTTTGTCCCTGTGTAAATCCTATTTTTTTTATTTACAAATGTACTTAACAAACCAACCAAATTAACTCAAACGTGTCGTCACCGGCGCCAAGAAAACGAATGAGGATCACTGGCCGATGCCGGGGAAATATGAGGCTGGGAGTATATACATACAACCCAGAGGGGTATTTTTGCTTTAAATAGGGCTCTAAATGTGGCGTCATCGTGCGGCGAGTAGCGGTACTACGTAGTTATATCTTCGAACAAGCTCAACGAAATATAACTTCTGTTTTCTACACAAATGGAGGTAGTCTACATCAAACTTTTGAATTTATTTAGCGTAATTATATGTGTATTTTTTAGTTATAAATCAAACTGAAAACTGAAAAATCCAAAAAGATACATACAAGGTATCCGTAAAATATTAGTTACAAATGATGTAAATATTATCAAAACTACTTTTAAAACCTCGCTAATGTCACCATTCAGGAGGTTATCTTGTTGAAAAATACTTTTGTGATTGTAGAAATTAATAAAATTTATTTCACAAATATTATAAATTATTTTTTAAGACAGGAATATAAAATTAATTGGTTTATTACTTAATCTTTTCTTTTAAGATTTCAAATACCTTGGCATCTTGAATTCAGGAAAAATTCTTTTTCGTTTATAATGAATAAAAAAGACAATTTAATGAAACCCATAAAACATATGCATTTGAATAGGTTACGTTTTCGAACATGTTTCAGTATTCTACCATTTTCATGTAGACTACATGTTTTCTACGTTTGCGACCTAAACTACCGGTTATCTACATACATATGTAATTCATTTTGTGACGGTAATTTTGCATGGAAATGTAATAATTACGAAAATTAAATAACTTTTAGAATTATACTTATTCTGTTTGTTTTGACATTTTTTAACATAACGCAGCGACGCATCTGATTGGTCGACGCGGTCGGATCTCTCAGTGATCCTCCACCGCCATTGGCTATGCGGAATAACATGGGATGCCCTGTGTTCCGCAGTTAGGAGTTCACCCCCTGTATACTACCACCACCTTTCGGGAGAAATAGTAACGAAGTGGGAAAATTTCCTCGAGTTCGAACTTCGAAGCTTAAATTCAATATGGCCGCCAACTTGGCCATTGTTGCCATTGTTCTGTTTTTCAGATTTCTTATCGTCCAGTACCGTAGTCATGTAAAATTTGAGGTGAGTATATAATTACGGGGCCCCGTAATGCCAGTATTGCCACAATTTTTAAATACGGATGAAATCTAGCAAATGTTCACCGCCAAAAGTCATATACAGAAACACGTATGGACAGTAAAAAAAAGTAATTCAAAGGAACAAAAAACAGGTATTAAGAATAAATCTACATTATTTCAAGTGTTTAAATCACATTACATGTAATAATATATTCTACAATTAAAATCAAGTTGTTACTTCCAACATTTTTTTCTGTTATTTGCTTTTAAGTTTGCAGGTAACAAAAGGCGAGCGGATTAAACATTCTTACAGTGGACTGTTTTACTTTTTGTTAATATAATTTGGGATAATACTTCTAGTGGAAAAAGGTCAAAGGTTAAATGTGAAGTTTAAAACCATGAAGACACCTAATGATTTGATTTTTTTCTTTCGAATTCAACAATTTAGATATCTACCCACATCAGTTACGAAATAGAATTCTGTAACTCCTGAAATATTAACAGGAAATAAATAAATATTTATTTAACATAATGCATAATAAAATGTTAATAAAAATGTTCTCTCTGATAATTTACTGTACAGCGAAGACAAAGGTTGATGATCGTTCTCGTAAGTATCTGCACTGATCAGAAAAAATGTTTGTGTGTAAAATTGGGACATCAGTTTTTTCAATACCTAAGGCAATTACAGAATGGAAAAGTTGTAGTCTTCGAAACGTTAATAAATGGTAAGTGAAAATTTATCTATTTGTTCCAGTGAAATTAACATAAAAATAATTTCTCCACTTTTTAATGTAATTGCATGAGTTTTTACTATTATTAATTGCCTAAAAATTTACTATAAATAGATAATAAGATAATCCCAACTGTTTAGAATCCTACTGAAATTCATTATAGTTATTATTTGATCGGTACACTTAGTTTTTCTATTTATAAACCACGATTGAAAATAAAATATAAACATAAAAATTATATGCATGCATAATGAATTTATCGAATGGGTATTCAACTGTCGTAACCTTGAAATGTTTTTGTCAGAACGATTTGAAAGTGACATTTTTAAGACGCAGATGTAATTTATTTGGTTTTCAGTTTCTTTTAAACTGTTTTTTATTAAAATTATGTACAAGATGTGTAGATTAAGTAAATTACATAGTTAATATTTCTAACGTGAAAAAGTTGATGGTCGAACTCGTTAATTGGAATAGGTTAGTGAAAAAATTGGTGTCGGTTACTTATAGTAAATAAATATAATTTTTTTTTTTTTAAATATAATTTATTGTTTATTTGGTTTTGTGTTTATTTTAGTAAGAAAAAAAAAATAAAAAAAAATCCTCCCCGGCGGGGAATCGAACCCCGGTCTCCCGCGTGACAGGCGGGGATACTGACCACTATACTACCGAGGACCATACATTTTCTGAGATAAAACCTAAAAAAGTACATGTACAATCGACTTTGACTGTCATCCATAAAAATGTACAGGTAATTTGAAAGAGAAACCAAAAATTTCGTCTGTTTTTTGGACTTGAAATTTGGGATCTAAATGCATGACAAATGATAGCTTACTGGTGCAAAAATTTCAGATTTAGCATACATCGTAATCTTGAGATATGATGGTTCAAAGTGGGAAATTTGCTGCAAAAATTGAATTTTTAGAAAATTTGACATTTTTTATCTCCGAAAATATACATTTTATGTAAAATTCACAAGATATTTTTTATATAGAATTGTTGAAAGAATCTAAACAAATTTTGTCCGGACCGAAAAACATCAAATTTTCAAAATAAAGGCACAATTTTGTTAACAATTTGAAAATTTGATTTTTTGATACTGAGAAAATTTGATCAGATTCTTTGGACAATTCTGAATAAAAAATATCTCTTGTAAATTTTTCGTAAAATATATATTTTCGGAGATAAAAGTATAAAATAAAAAAAAAAAACAATTTTCGCAATAAATTCCCTCCATTGAATCCCCTTATTTCAAGATTAAGATAAAGGTTCAATTTGAAAATTTGACACGAGTAACCTAACATCATAAACTTTTATTTCCTACATGGTGAGCTTGGACGAAGTTCAACCAAAAGTTAATGTACATCGCCGTTTTCTTTTGGAATAACTTTGGGGAGGTCTGCTGATTATTTTAAGCCTAAAATGAAAATAATCGGTGGAGGGAAACTGAAAATATCTTGATTTTTCCATTTTTTTAGCGTTTTTTTTTTTAAATTTAATTCAACCCAAAAGTTAATCTACATCGCAGTTTTCTTTTGGAATTACTGTGAGGTGGTAGACTGATTATTTTCATTTTGGTCATAAAATAATCAGCCTACCTCCCCAAAGTAATTCCAAAAGAAAACGGCGATGCAGATTAACTTTTGGGTTGAATTAAATTAAAAAAATGGAAAAATCAAGATAATTACAGTTTTTCACCGCCAATTATTTTCATTTTAGGCTTAAAATAATTAGTCTACCATCCCAAAGTAATTCCAAAAGAAAACTGCAATATAGATTAACTTTTAGGTTGTATTAAATTAAAAAAAAACGTAAAAAGAATGGAAAATCAAGATATTTTCAGTTTCCCTCCACCGATTATTTTCATTTTAGGCGTAAAATAATCAGCAGACCTTCCCAAAGTAATTCCAAAAGAAAACGGCGATGTACATTAACTTTTGGGTTGAACTTCGTCCAAGGTCACCGTGTAGGAAATAAAAGTTTGTGATATTAAGTTACTCGTGTCAAATTTTCAAAAGCATTTATCTTATTCTTGAAATAAGGGGATTCAAAGAAGGGATTTTTCTGCGAAAATTGTTTTTTTTTTTATTTTATACTTTTATCTCCCAAATTTCAGATTCAAAAAAACAGGCCAATTTTTGCAACTTTTTCGGGTGGCTGTTTACTCTAAATTATTAGAATATGCTCTAATTTATTGGAGTTTTCTCGAATATTTTTAAGTCATTATTCGATTAGTTCAGAAATACAAACAAATAAAAACTCTCCATATATGTAATATAAAAGTATTTTGCTTTGCAACTCTTTCCTTTAAATGAATAGAAGAATATATACTTTATTGACTAGATCTGTCGACGGGGTAAACAAACCGTTTTATTATAGAATTAGTCAGAATTTGGTAAGATTTCATTTTTTTTATGATTCCAGTTCACTGTACGGCAGATACTTTATACTTAATTTTGTTTTTTTTTAACATATTTAATTTTGTTATTTCAGGTACTCTGAAGACCGTAGTCAGCGAAGCAAATTTCAGGCAAAACTAGACGTAGTGTGTAAATCACAATACATTGCATGTTTTTATTTAAAATAATTCGATACAGAATCCTTTGCAGCTCTTCCCTGCTAAAAATGTTAAGTTGGATTATCATGAGAGTCTCATAAGAAATTGAAACAAGTGCCTTATATTCGAATTCCAAACTTACACTCCTTGACATCGAGATAGAAGTTCAGTTTTAGTAACCACCACACTTTCATTATATTGGATTTATTAGGACTTATAGTGTAATATCTTTCAAACGTTCGTGGATCTTGATAAGTGTGCAGTTATCATAGCAACATTTACCTCGGCAATATCGACATATTTGGATATACAGAGTTGTCACTTTTTCTTTGACAATTCATACGCTGCCAAAAATATAAGCGTCCATTTAGAGTTCATAAAGCGTGTAATTGACGTTCGGGAAACGTTCAAGAAACGGGCATTCCGTTTCCACGAATATTCTATAAGAGTACTTAATGCGTGAATATGTACCTTTTAAGAGTTCAACGCTTTGCATTTGTGAACGGCTGCGTACGCTTTGGAAAGCGTACAGGAAGAGTTCCTGATTAATGTATAAGAAAAAAATAGTTACCTTGAAAACATTTGTATTTATTTGATATATTTTTCTACATTTTATTTAAAAATTAATTTTATTAATTATGTTTTTATCTTTTGAATGTAATTTATTTTGTTTAAAGATAAATTAATTATCTTTAAATAAGGTGTTCTCATTCGGTTACCTATCCAGTCGTAATCAACGGCATGCGACGCATAATGTGAAACAAAGACTGCGCGTGACGCCAACCACTGATCTACCACCGTGAATCAATTTCTAAGACGTAATATGATAATCGCGTTACACTTGTATTCTAATAAAAATGGTCGTTGATAATGAGTAAATAATGATTGATCCTAGTATAATGTGGAGCAAAATAATTTTTGAAGACTGAAAATTATAAGGTTTCGTAAGGAAACTTGTAGATGATTGTAAAAATCGCTTTACTTCATCTTGCCGAAAGTCTCGTGAACTCTTTAATTTTGGTTTTCTCATGTAGCGTACAAAAGTAAAAAAAAAAACCTTGATGCATGCTTAGAAGCCGCTTAACTGGACGCTTAGATAACGCGTAAAAGGTGAATATTCACGCTTCAGAACTCTTTTCAATTAAGCGTCATTTAAACTTATTCTAAGCGTGAGATTCGCTTCATTAAGCGTGCAATTTCGTAAAAACGTTTCTTGTTCTCTCACTGGACGCTTTACTGTACGCTTCATTTTTGGCAGGGTAGTGCTGTCTCTTTCCCCGTTCTTTCTCAGCTGAACAATATTTACTTAGTACCGGTGTTTACTTCACTCACATGTAAGGTATTATCTTTTAAGCACCAAAAGTTGAACTGTTATTAAAATCATTTGTTTATATTTGCTCATAAGAGTAGCTTTTATTTTGATTTTAATTAAAAACTTATAATATTCAATCAAAATTATTATTGTATTAAATACGAAGAAAATTTGAAAAATAGTGATATTAGTATTTATGATGGCTGATAAAAGTGTTAAAGTACAATATTGCGGTGGAAACTGTGGTCAGACTGTGAAAACCCCTCAAATTTGTGAACATTACCATGTTCCCTATCACCCGAAGTGTACGGAATTCACAAAAATTTCTGCGAAAGACAAACCATCAACCGTAATCACGGTATGTAAAAATTGCATAATTAAAGCAAATCCAGGTATGCAAAAAACATCGCTATCCCGTTCTAGTTCCACATCTTCGGTTAAATCTGTGCAGGCATGAATTCAGATGAAAATATATCTTTGATCAAAACCATTACATTTTCAAAAAGTGATACATCAATTGCCACTGAGTGCACCCTTGTAGAGCTCATGATTGCTATTAAAGAGAACGTAAATGCAGATGTCATAAAAGCAATCAATGAAAACTCTAATACCTTATATAGCTTTATAGAAGAACAGAGATCAACAAACGTTTCATTGAGGAACAAAACAAATTGCGGGCAGAATTTAATACACAATGGGCGGCATTAAATACGGAAAACGATGAACTTAAGGCTGATAATGCAAACGTTCGGGATCAACTGAACAAATTAACTCAAAGCTTAAATTCCATGTGGGTGAGAGATGGACAAATTTTAGTTAAAAAGAATGATGATCCTACAACCAAAACTGTACACATCCAAACCGAGGAGGAATTATCTAAATTATTTTCATGACAATCGGTCATTCGTCACGCTACAAGAGATTATGAGCTTCAACAGCGAAGATCGTCAACCTCGTCGCTGCTTACCATTTCAAACGAAACTAATTTCGATGTACGGGCTAATTCTACACAAAAACATGTACATAGCACTTTTCACATCAATAAGTCAAAAGCAAACTTTTACAAACTTGGTCTCATCATCGGGATACTTGTGATTGTGCCATATCAATGCGCAGTCCCTTAAAACTAAAGGACGTATGTCTAACTTAAACAATTATTTTACTGCAAATTTATTTCATGTCGTTTGCGTCTCAGAAACGTGGCTCAATGCGAATATCCCAGATGACGTGGTTATTATTGATAATTAAATAATCCATCGATCTGACAGAGATCACAAAAAAGGAGGTGGCGTAGCAGTCTATGTACATAACTCAATTCGCGTAAAACTTATTCATCAGCTGAGCTATTTCAGGCTGGTACTATCACAAACACCGAATTCCTTTTTATTGAACTTTTCTTTGAATCCAGCCATCCGATCCTGCTTGTATCTGTTTATCATCCTCCCAACTCGCCTCATTTTAAACAATTGGAATCAGAACTAGCCACAATCCATATATATAGTAATATCGTTGTAATTGGCGATCTCAACATCAATCTATGTAAATCTGGTCCAGATTCCTCATTTCTATTCGATTTCGCGGGAAATAATAATCTAAACATAATCTCTTCCAATGCAACGCATTCCACCCCAACATCTACATCATGGATAGATCATTGTCTTGTTGACGATCTCGATAAAATTCAATCATTCGTTTAAGACCTTGGCCCAGCAACCTCAAACCATGACTTGATATATATTGAATATTATCTTAAACCATCGCAAGCCTTACCTCATAAATTTACTTGCTGAGACCTTAAATCTTTCTCGCTTGATCGTTTTCGTCGAGATCTAAGTTCGATCGACTGGCAACCGTTTTTTCCCACGAACTCAGTTGATAATAAACTCAGCTATCTATCGATTACTCTGAGACAATTGTATAATCGCCATGCTCCGATCATTACTGTTACTCCATCTAAACCTTATAAACCCTGGACCACTGATGAAATCAAATCTCAAATTAAACATAGGAACTTAATGTGCAAGCGCTATAAACGAAATCGTAATCTGCTAACCTTCACAGATTTTAGAATAGCTAGAAGAAGAGTTCGACAGCTAATTTTTAAAGCTCATACACAATATTGCTCAAATAGAGTAAACAAACTATCGTCATCGGAAGCAATCTGGAAGGAACTCAGAAAACTTGGTCTTGTTAAAGTTAAGCCTCCGCTGCCGAAACTCATCTGTTCTACAACTGAATTAAATAGTTATTTTACTAATATCTCAAATTCAAATAGTGTTCACCCATCACTTGCATTACCATCTGACATATTCGTTTATAATGACACTCCTGAAATGTTTTCTCTTAAGAATATAGACCTATTCACACTTGAAAGGGTTGTATATTCCAGAAAATCAAAATCAGCAGGAAATGAAGGAATCGATTTCAATTGCTTAATATCAACATGGCCGCATATTAACAACATTATCCTTAAGTTATTTAATCACTGCCTTCAAAATAGCATCTTTCCTCAGGATTGGAAAAGGTAAATCTTAAGACCTATCAATAAAGTCCCGTCTCCTCTATTGCCGTCAGATTATCGTCCGGTAGCAATACTATGCTATTTGACAAAAATGCTCGAAAAGATAGTTTACGAACAATTACTCAGCTTCTTAAATTTTCATAAATTACTCGACCCAAAGCAATCTGGTTTTAGAAAAGGACATAGCACGCAAACAACCCTTATCCACGTGTTTGATTACGCACGTCATGGCATGGAGGCAGGTGCTAACAATCTTGGTTTTATTTGATTTTTCTAAAGCGTTTGACACTGTAAATGTTGTAACTCTCCTTCAAAAACTAAAAAAACTCCGATTCACCCAGTGCTCTGAGATGTTTCTCCTCTTATCTAATCGGCCGTTTTCAAGCTGTAGCAAATGTTGATGGAGACCAGTCTCACTGGAAAAAGGTTTACGCAGGCGTGCCACAATGATCTATCCTAGGCCCCCTACTATTCTCCATTTTAGTAAATGATATTTCATCAATACTAACTCATACAACCCACATGCTTTATGCTAATAAACTAATATTACTGATTATTCTAAACGTTTCTCATTTTAAAGAATATAAAAAATAAACATTTAAAAAAAACTTAAGCAAAATCAGGGCTGTCTCAGATGGCCTTTGAAGATTGACTCTTTTATGCATTCATTGACGCGACTGTACTATAGTGGTAAGTTTTTAATACGATATCGGGATAGATTACTATGCGATTTAAACTTTTAGATAGATTTTGATAAACCGATTTTGAATCCAGCAATTAAATTTTTTTATGAAAATGCAGTTGCTCGTTGATCTAAAATACGCTCCCGGTAGATTGACACTCGTGTCAATGCATAACCAGCAATGTAATGGAAATTTATTGGTTTTGAAAGCTTGCAGTCATTTTGGGCAAAAAATTAAATAAAGTCATGTAATTATTAAATTGTTTAAGAAGTTGGTAGTAATAAAACTAAGGCCATGTACTTTAGTTTAATGATTTTTGGTCAAAATCATTATAGCCTGGATTTTATCCGGAATCATTCCGAGGTAGAAAACTCGAACGGTTTCAATCCGAACTATCAACCGGAACGAATCGGATTCGATCTGAAGTGGAAAAGTCAAACGGTCTCAATCAGACCTCTCATTCGGAACGAATCGGATTCAAAGCATTAAGCCACAATAAATGTAATTTATTATGATTAATAATCTACGATTTTTCGAAATTTTTTTGAAAACTTGCACTTTTATCTATTACATCTTTGGTTTTCAAGTTTGCCTAGGATAGTTATCAACCAAAATATCTTTCATTTCCTGTCTCTCGAAGAACCCCTGACAAGAACTAATGTTAAAGTATTCATTTGGTCGATAACCGGCCCTCGCATTTAGCAAGCAGTTTCTATAGATCTTTCATAGTTCTGTCACAAAATATAGGGTATTTCTTAGATTTATTAAGAAACGGTAGAACCATCTTCAACCACAAATCTGAATTTGTCTGTTTTTCATAGTGATATTTTTCTTTCAAGCAAAAAGAAAGTCTTCGAGAACATTAGTGCAGAAGAAACCAAAAGGCAAAGAAGAGAATGAAGAAGACCATAATGATGAACATGATGAAGAAGATGAAAAACATGATGAAGGAGATGAAAAAAAGATGGCGTAGAAGATAACATTGAGGAAGATCAGATATATTTGGAAAACATCGATAAAAATTATGACACAGTTATTGTAGAGTAATGTAGAGTTGAGAAATAAATAACAAAAAAGAAAAAAATGAATACCACAATTCAATCATAACTTTACACAGTAGGTTTCGACTTAATTGAAATTACTAGATTTGATCGGTACCAGTCATTTGCGGGCTAACTGAAATCGTCGGATTAGGTCGTATTAGGCTGTCGGATGATCGGCCAAATTTAAATCGTGGGAATAACTAACTCGGTTTGGATCAGAACTTCCTGCTTGAGTCGGCTTGGATTCATTTAGGCCGCAATGAAATCGTCGCATTAGCACGGATTGAGTCTGTTTCGATCGGACTAGGTCGAGTAAAATGGAAGCATTGAATAAAGCTTGAGTAAAGCGTGCACAACGCGTTTTATAGAATTGTACGATTCAATAAAACAAATCATACGCATTTCGACTTCTACCATAGGCGGCTATTCGTTTAAAATTGTACAATTCAAGCAGAAATATTTAAAAGAGCTTCCAGTAGTGTCCAGAACTGCCTTGTACATTCCAGTACTACCCAGTACATTCCAGTATTGTCCAGTACATTCAAGTATTATTCAGTACAGTACATTCCGGTAGAGTCCAACATTCTCCAATGTTAACCAGTACAGTCAAAAGTCAAGCACAACCTGTCGAGACTTATTGTGATGAACTTCGGATTCGAGCTCAGCCGCCCGAAGAACTACAAGGAAACATGATATGGCTTGCAGGTTCGAATTTTCCTTTATTTTAACATTTTTGAGTGGATTTTTAGGATATTTTGGAGGTTATGTCAAAAGACTGACCTGACGAGATCGAACATGGACTTCGAATTTAAATTGAGAGGCCCCAAAAACATACAGGAAACATGGTACAGAATTTTTCTTTATTTTCATATTTTAGGGAAGATTTTTAAATCTCTTATTGAGGTTATGTCAAGACCTTAGCGTGATGGGGCTGAATAAGCTTCGACCAAAAACATAACGGAAATGTGACATAGACTTCTAAGTGCAACTTATTCTTCATTTGAACAGTTTAAGTTCTAATTATAGGATTTTTTAGTGTTTTTGAGGTTATGTCAAAAACCTGACCTGATGGGATTAAAAGGACTTTGGACTCGGAATCAGCGACCTAAAAAACATACAGAGGTAGTTCGGTCTCCAGATCCGGATTTTCGATTTTTTTTAGGGGGGGGGGGATGTTATACAAACTCAAAAAATTCGTTGAAAAAATATAGCATTAAAAATGTTCGAACTGTATTGTATAAACGCCACCTAGCGAACCTATTGATTACCTATTAATATAAGTAATCTAAATAATATAAATAATTTAGTATAAAAAAAATACTTCGTATTATTTAATTATTGCGATACAAAAGACATAACTCCAGAAAAACAGAGAAGTGCACCAAAGCGACTTTAATTATTTCCCTGCCTCTGTTAACTTGTTTTCATCTACACAATTCCCTCCTATATCTTCATTTGAAAAACAAGGATAAACCGGACGGCAAAATAGAAAAGAGTTCAGAATGATTTCGAAATGTGCTCTAAAAGAAGTCAGATGTCCCACTTTCTAACCCCAGCAAACGAAAATTCATTGAAGATCCATTGAAATTCATTCACTGCATCACTTCTGAATTCGTTTTCATAGCTTCTACAATGAATTTCAATGAGAAAATGTGTTTCAATGATTTTTAATGGTTAATAGCACATTAAAAGTTACACTGGTTAAAGAAACACTGGTTCAAAAAATACAAAAAAGTTGGTTCTTTAGTCATTTTTTACGAGGAATTCAAAGATAGTATAATAAAAATTGTAAAAAAATTTGTTGACCCCAAACAATTTTTTCCCCGAAAAAAAATTGAATTTTTTAAAATCGATGCGTAATTATTTGGGAAATACGTTTTTCTATTTACCAAACTTTTTGTGAATTTTGAAATTAATTTAGAGAATTTTAATGGGTCAAAGAAATTTGTTCTTGAGTAACTTTTGACGCGGAAGTCAGTGGTATTGGAATAAAAAATGTACAAAAATTTGTTTTTTAAATTTAATTACTCTAAATCCATCTGTAATTTTAAAAAAATGTGTTTTTATGTTCACCCAAATTTTTGAAATTTTTAAATCAATTTAGAATAGAGTAGTAATGAAAAAAATCAAAATCCAAAATTACTAAAAGATTTGAATTAATAAATTTACGTTATTTCAACTTTTTCAGGTATTCTGCCAGATTCACACATCGAAAAACACCATGGGACTAGAAAATTACTACAATTTAAATGTTAGCAATAATATTTCCATCGTATGTGACAATATGAACCATAATATAATAATAAATAATTAGAAAAATAAATATATAAAATGTACAACCTTTTATTAATACAAAATCAATAAAATATGCGAAAGTCAATGAAATTCATTAAATTTCAATAATATAACTAGTGTTGGCGTGGTGCCTCGCTCGCTCAGAAACTTCGACCCAGTGGAGAGTCGGCTATTCCTTAATACTCGTTCGTTTACTAATAGCTTTCAACTATATTATAAAATTATATCGATCTTTGGGGTCTAATCATATTTAGGTCCAAGTGGCTTCGATAGATATGTTACAACAATATAGTGTTTCTTATATGTAGGAAAATTGAAAATGATTTACAACGATGTCCTGAGTCGACGTAAAATTGAAAATGAGCTTTTTCAAAACTTTGACCCCGACGACAGGCCAGCCGAAGTATCGATAAATAAAAGTTGCAAAACACTTATTTCACGCACTTGTATTGTAATACACTATTCGATGCATATTACATGTTTACTATGGTTTACTAATTACTGTCTTTATTATTATGATATTATATATACAATATATATATATATATACATATAATTCGTCAAAGATATCTTGAAAGTGTCGAAAAGGTCTCTGACGGATATCTATAAGACATCTTTTTGATATATCGAAATAGTTATTTTCGTATCAAGGGCGTAAAAGAACTTATGAGCCCGTAGGTGATCACCGCGCCCGAGGGGCTGGCGAAGACTACCCCTGGGGGTAGGGGGTCGAAACGTCGAAATTTGATGAAAAACCATAGGGTAATTTTTTGCCGAGATGACCAAATTCAATACTTTTTCAGACAATAGTCATAAGCATTTTAAACCAGTTTTTATGGCATTATCGTTGACTTTAGGAAGAAAATACATAAACCCTTTTTCGTAGAGAATTTAATGCTCTATCTTTTTTGTTTGAAACATTTTAGAATAAAATTTGTATTTTTACAAAATAAATGCAAAAAACTACGAAGAAACGTAATTGGGGCTAATGCTTTTTAGTAATGGACGGATGCCTCTCCGCCAAAATATAATCTGATCTAAGTTATGCCAAGACACGTATTTTAAAAAAAATTTATGTCATTACGCTTATCCGTACGCGAGTTATCGCGTGACAAAAAAATGGGACGTACGTACGTGCGAGATCACGGCCACAAATTTTTGTATTGCTGAATTGGGCTCCTTAGGGTCTGAAACGTCGACATTTGATGGAAACTATAGGGTCATTTTTATGCCCGCAGTGACCAAATTCAATACTTCGTCCAGACCTAATGTCTGGGTCGAAGTAATTAGATTGTACTGAAATCAATGGCTTTAAAACAATAGAAAATCATTGATTACAGCTCTGTTGAATAGATTTCTATTGATATTTACCGATTAAGAAAACCAATTCAAATCCATTGAGATTCATTCAAAATCACTCAATGAATTTCAACGAATTTTCGTTTGCTGGGAAGGTTTTCTGAACATGAGGTCATAAAGATCTCATAATGACATGTGCAGAAAACCCTCGAAAAGTAGAACATCTGACTTCGTTTAGAGCATATTTAGAATTCATTCTGAACTCTTTTTTATTTTCTGAAGGGGAAGAATTAATGTCGTTAGGTGTTCACACGGCTACATGACTAAATAACTTTGCAAAAATAACTTCAGAAAAAATAACTTTAATAATAATAACTTCAAATATCTGTTCAACTCAATACAACATTTGCGAATTATACATATCTCAACGCGTCTGTACATGCATTAACAAAAATTACAAAAAAATATCATCTCTCCTAACCTAACCTAACCTAACCTAACCTAACAAATTACTAACGTATATTAAATTAAAATCGATATTCATAATGATTGATGTAGAAAGTATGAACTTATCAAAATGTAAACATATATTCATATTCACTCATTTCCATGAATTGCTTCAATAATTGATGAATAGTGGTTATAAGAATGTAATGAACATTGTTCGAACAATGTTCTATTATGTACGCATTCAGAAATATTTGAAGTTATTTTTGTTAAAGTTATTTTTCCTATATTTATTTTTTTCAAAGTTATTGTTGTTAAAGTTATTTTTTTTAAAGTTATTTTTCGGAGGTTATTATTGCAAAGTCATTTTTGCAAAGTTATTTAATCGTGACACCTTACACGCTCGCACATTCCCACATTATCCTGGGCTCAGCCTTTCTTTATCTATATATGTATATGGAACAGCAGCAAATTCGGAGATAAAGTAAAGCAAGATATTAAACCGTGTTTAATCTTGAATTTTAAATTCTTCACCGGTCAAAAAATTACTATTTAATTAAAAGCAAGATATTACATACCGTTAGAGATTTGAATTCCCGCCTTCACTTACTCGAACTTTAGGATTGGTCTATTGCAGTTACCCCTTCCATTAAATATATATTTTGACTTACCTTTGTTACTTATCATGACTGTTTCCGAATGCAGCGTTTAATGCAGCGGAATGGAAAGTCGAAATAGAATACTCTTTAATATTGAAATTTAGTAATATTGAGTAGTTTAACATTAAATTGATCGTAGTGCGCGTAGGCTTGTGTTTAAAATTCACAAAATATTAAATAATATATTGAGTAATTCATAAGCCATAACTAAAAAACACGAGATAGTGTAAACATTTAGCAGAGAATTTCTGAAGGCAATCAAAATTTGTATGTGACAGCCCTGATCGAATTAAAAGAATAGAGGTATGAATCTAGGTGTAAATAATTGTATAAACTGAAACAAGTTGTAAATATACTTTAGTACTTAATGGCCCAGATTATATATTATTAATTAACAATTTATAATACAATGACACTTATGGAACCCTGAACGATAATAATCTAGTATGGTTATAACATGACAAATGAAGCTGCAGTTTGTGACACAAGACGATAGAAATGTATAAATGTATAACTCGGTATAGGAAAATTTATGTAATGGTTAGAACACTTCTAAATAATATTATAGAATGTTATATATGCAACAAATAATTTTTTTAATATAAGTATACCTGTTTTTTTTAATACTTGTGGTATCGTATTGACTGTGGACATGTTTATTATATATTTAAGTAATATGTTGGTTATCTGTTAGTTATTATAAATAAATCATTAAAATTATTAATGTTTGAATTTAATATATGAATATATACTAGCTATCTAATATAATTGTATACTACCTGATCAGAAAATAATTTATTAAAATATATAGGTAATATTTCATTTAAGTTATAATAATATAATTCACAAAGAGTTTCAAAATATATGTTTTAAAGTAGTTAAAGAAATATTGATTAACATTTTCAAACTTTGCATATATATATTTTAGTTTGTACATATTATCATTTTTATTATAACTTTTTTAATATGAATATCAAAGTTATCCCATGATCAGAATGGATATACAAATACTTTATTATAAAGTAAAATATTATTTACTTCAATTACAACTAGCTTTTTAATTCATTCTGGTTACTTAAATAAACATATTTGTCGCAAGACTACAGGTCGATAAATAAACATATATAAATATATAGAATATAGAAATATAATATAGAATGAATTAAAAAACTGCTTGTAATTCACCTGTAAGTAGATCATATTTTACTGTATAATAAAGTATTTGTATATCCATTCTGATCATGCGAAAACTTTGAGATTCATATTAAAAAAAAAAGTTATAATAAAAATCATATTATGTACCAACTGAAATACAAAATAATTCATTGAAAAATAATTTCAAAATATCAGTATTTTTTGTAATTATTTTTATTATGTGTATTCTAAATGTTCTACTACTACGGCACTGAATGAAAATGATTTCAAAGGAATTTTGAAGGCTCAAATAAAATTCATTCTCTTTACTTTTAATATTTCTTTTAAAAAAATTGCTTTACTGTGTATGGGTTGTTTATTAGTGTAAAATTATCAATTATAAATATAAAAATAATTAATAATTTATTTTAAAAAAAATAATCAAAATGTAATCATATAGATAATCAAAACAGTGCTCCTTCATAAAAAATTATAGGCATAATCAAACACTAAACAGACCACTTGTGTACATAGTAACCTTGTAAGCTAAGATTAAATTTAGTTTAACAAAAAAATTTTTTAAATACAGACATATTAATTGGACACAAATAATTTTTTTAGGATTAACTGAGATTTCATTATAAACAAATGAAACAATTAAAACTTCCTACTTATTCTTTAGTTTCAATAAAGACATCAAAAATTTGGAAACACCGTGGATATTATTTATTTGAATTGACATTCAAGGTCGCTTTAAAAGTATTATTTCTTGTTTTGTAGAAATCTTACTAGACTTCGAAAATATAGCACACTTTGTATTTTCAGTACAAGCTCTGTTACATATTTTTTAATTGTTTTTTTCCATCTTTTCTCACGTTCGTTCTCTATGCAGAAACGTTAAAAAACGTTAAAAAAGAAGTTTAATGTAGTCTATACTGATAAAATTGTTTTCTGACTTTTCATTTTACTTTACCCCGAAAATTCAATATTCAAAATGGCGAATATGAACATGGAAATATTGTCAAATTTGAATAAAACATGACCTACAGAGGTTTTGAAGTCGCTGAAGTCAAATTCAGTATATATTAACTATTCAAAATTCAATATAACGGATCCAATATGGCGGATATTGATTCCCGCAATATCTTATCCCATTAACACCCAAGAGGACACAAATTTCACCAAGATTTTCGGAATATTTCTTGATATTAAAATTCAATTACAAAAATTTCAGACAAATCATTTTCGACGTAAAATTGATCGATCTTTCCGAATCTGCCGTTAAAAAAACCAATCGAGTACATTCCGAAAAAGTTAAGCTTGGTTTTCACAAAAAAATCAGATTTTTTAAACTGACAAATATGTCTTAATCGGCATTTTAACATTGGAAACGGTTCGCGAGATCACTGATCGGTAAAAATATCGTGTCCTCGAACCTTTAACTTTGAAATGTGCATGATAACATTTTGAAAATAAAGTTGGAAACTGTCAAAATGGCGGCTCAAACACGAAAAGATCGTCGAAAAGCTCTTGAATTTTTTATTCGAAAATGATAGGCTTTTGGAAAAAATGTCGCTGAACAAAAAGTTCTTAGAATTGGTCAAAGAATACGCTCAAATTTTTTCAGAATTTTTAAAACACTTTTCTTCATTTTCAAAATCGCAAAATTTTGATAAAATATGGAAAAATCGTAGAAAAATTGTGAAAAAATTTCGAGATTTTATTTTATCAATTCTAAGAACTTTTTGTTCCATCACATTTTTTGCGAAAGTCTATCGTTTCCAAATAAAAAATTTCTGAACTTTTCAATAAAAAAGGAAACAGGAATTTTGTTATTTGAAAATGATAGAATTTCGCAAAAAATGTCGCTGAAAAAAAAAGTTCTTAGAGTTTATCAAAGAATACGCTCAAATTTTTTCAGAATTTTTCTACGACTTTTCATATTTTTTCAAAAGTTTGCGATTTTGAAAATGAAGAAAAGTGTTTTAAAAATTCTGAAAAAATTTGAGCGTATTCTTTGATCAATTCTAAGAACTTTTTGTTCAGCGATATTTTTTCCGAAAAAATATCATTTTCGAATAAAAAATTCAGGAGCTTTTCGACGATCTTTTCGTGTTTGAGCCGCCATTTTGACAGTTTCCAACTTTATTTTCAAAATGCTATCATGCACATTTCAAAGTTAAAGGTTCAAGGACACGATATTTTCACCGATCAGTATTCTCGCTAACCGTTTCCAATGTAAAAATGCCGATTAAAAAATATTTGTCAGTGAAAAAATCTGATTTTTTTGTGAAAAACCAAGCATAACTTTTTTGGAATGGACTCGATTGATTTTTTAATTGCAGATTCGGAAAGATCGATCAATTTTACGTCGAAAATATTTTGTCTAAAATTTGTTTAATTGCAGATTCGGAAAGATCGATCAATTTTACGTCGAAAATATTTTGTCTAAAATTTGTTTAATTGAATTTTAATGTCAAGAGATATTCCGAAAATCTTGGTGAAATTTGTGTCCTCTTGGGCGTTAATGGGTTAAACCATTAAGTCCTGAATGCACATTTTTTCACTACAGCTTTCGGCGGAGGTATTTTGGTAAAAAAAGTTCATAAAAACTTTCCATCGTAAAATTACGTAAACTTTCAAAATCTGTATATGACTATTTCAAACAAAAAAAAATGGATTTTTGAACTGTATTTTGTTTATCTTTTCTTTTCACATTGAAAGCGTTTCAGAATTCCTGTTTAAAGTAAAGAAATCGTGGCCTTGAACTTTAAAATGTGCATTTTGGCATTTTGAAAATAAGGGTGAAAGCATCCAAAATGGTGGCTCAGACTGGAAACAATCATCGAAACGTTCAGTAATTTTTTATTTGAATATGACACTCGGAAAAAATTTTGCTGAATAAACAATTTTTAGAATTAGTCAAAGAATACCCTGACATGTTTACAGAAGTTTTCAATACTTTTTAATACTAATTAAAATTTTCAATATTCTGTAAAAATTTCAGCATATCCTCTGACCAATTCTAAGAATTTGTTGTTTAGCAACACTTTTTTCATTTTTCAAAATTTCAGGATTTTGATTAGCTGCCAGGATTATAGATTAGATGAAATGAGTACACGACCTGCGAGAGTTCTGCACATTTTTTAAGAAACTTGTAACTTTGAAACTTCAGATTTTAAAAATGTCTGAATTATAAAAACATAATATGTAGAGACTCGGATCATCGATAAATTCAATAACTTCATAATGATATATTGGTGCATAGAATATATGTAATGGTATATAGAGCTACTCAAAATTCGATAAGATCTTTAAGATAGTTTTTAGGATGTTTTGGCTCCGCCGTTTTGGCTCCAGACTATTCGATCCTGGTTCTTATCGCGAGAATCATTTTGGATCAAAATTCGTATAGTAAAATGGGGATGCGGAGAAATGGCAACGGCGCAAAACTAACCTAACCTAACCAGTCAGAATTCTGCCTACCCCTACATGACGAAACCTCATGCAGGGAGAAAAGGGAAGCAGGTATACTTTTGGAAGGAATAAATGCATAACTTTGGACGGCCTAACAACTTAGGACGGGGACTACTGTAATGCCTAAAAGCATATGTGTGTCCTGAAACTGACCTGACCTAACCAGTCAGAACTCCGCCTACCCCTAATAATGCTTAAAAGGATATACAGACTGCACAGGGAAATTTTGTCCTAGGAAACAAAGGCCGGTCATCATAAATACGAAATATTACATCTGCTTTACTCAAATATTTTAAATTTTTTTCATACATTTCAAATGTTTCGTAACATTCGGGAGGGGGGGTTGGGGTCCGACTGGTGTCAGCATGGTATTAAGTGGGGGAAGTAGGGGTTAAAAATGACCAGAAAAAGCTTGGCGTGGTCTATGTATGGACAACCCTCTAGCTACTTAAAGAAACCAGTGGGTCCAAAACGGCCGCGTCAAAATGTCCTGCTCTGATAAAAATTATATTGCAGGTGTAAAACTTCTAATTACATTTAAGAATGCTCATAGAAAGTATCCTTAAGAAACTTAAAAGAACAAAAGCAAAAATTATACATTTCTCAACTGAATTCATATTTTCTGTTTTATTCATCTTATCTTTTTTATTCTAGGATTTGTTTCATTTCGTAATTTGTCGGTTTATGTTGAACATAAATCGTTTCTTCTGTGAGCGTCTCGGACAGAACGCACAGTAAAGATTACTAGGTGGCTAGAATATATCTGCAAAGTACTACTATCGATGGCTGTTAAAGGTTATAAAAATGTTCATGCAATTTTTCCTACATAAGTATTATTTTAAACAATATATATGAATGTTTACGTTTGCAGGTTTCTAGGCAAAATGAACAAGATTGTGGCCCCCCCGACGCTTATATTCCGAGGTTCGGTAGCAAATGTAACAATAAATCACAATTATTATTATACCACGCCAGAACAACTTAAGGTTTGGTATACACTTCGTTTTACTTGGTATAACCGCTCTATAATATATAATATTACGTAATTTGTTAAATAGTAGTGTAAAATTTCTTATTTTAATTGTTTTGCGATAAATTATGCGCATATTACAATATTTAATTCAGGAAGTATTTGTTCATTCAACCTGAGTGGACGTTGGATCTTTAATTATTTAAAATATCGTTTAAAAAATCATACATACAACATTATTATTAATCTCCTTGCGCCCGAATTATTCCGAATTAAACGCTACCAAATACCCATCCATTTTTGGCAAATATACGCAGGTAGTCAAGTATTCACTAAGAGAATTTTTCTGGTTAAAAGTCCCATACTGTCTAGTTCTATTGGGATATATTTGCAATATGCGCAAAAGTGCCATAACAGTATTGAAAATTATCTTACAGTACGGGACTTTCTAGTGGAAATATGGCACATTTTCAATGCCAGTATGGACATTTTTAATATCAGTATGGCACTTTAAAACTAGACAGTATGGGACTTTTAACCAGAAAAATTCTTTCATTGTTGTTTCTAATTTATTTGGGGTCGCTGTTTCGGGTAAGTTTTCCGGTATCAGTTTTTCGAATTTCAAAATGACTGATCAAACGTTTTAAAAATAAGATGCTTTGATCTGAAAATATTTACTTTGATTTTTTTTTATCGTCAAATATGAATGTGCCACCAGATTTTTATTTTTATGCATCCAAAATAGCGAATTCAAAATGGTATCTGGGCAATAATGTTAAAAATAACGCGTACTTTTGCCTGAAAATGTTTTTTGGGGTATTTTTTGGATCGAGGAATAGATACATGTAATAGGTTTTAAAAAATCTCAGATGGCAGATTCAAAATTGTCTAATTTTTTCGGCAACCCCGAAAATCACTAAGTGGTTAATTCTAACTGTTTTCCATATACATAAAAATGTCTGAACAATGAAAAACTACTGCGGATATGTAACTGAATTTTATGAAATTTCATCCTACACGGAAAATAATAATCCAGTGAAAATTCCCGAACTCGTTCGGATGTTGAGGATTTCAGTATGCTTGAAAGAAGATTAGGAACTGTATCGTTAGAAATATTCTAGACCCTTTTTCATGAAGAAGTCAAATTAATTCATGAGGAGTTCCCGAACTGTGAAGTAATATGCTCGAATTATATCTAAGATCTTATAACTAAGATTATTTCTAAACAGTTCGGGAATATTTTCGAATCAGTTCAAGAAAAATTCGAAGCTAATATAATGAAATAATCCGACTAGTTTAAGGGACAAAATTTGGTTTTCGTATGTATGTCTTTTAACCACCATTTACTAATTCAAAAACAAACTTTTCTAACATTTTATACACAAGGCGCATACATAGAAACACATCGCTAAACGAATTACAACGCAGACCTACACAATAATATTAAACTAGATAACAGTTAATATACGCACGCACGCAAACGGTATTAACGGAACGCTAACATATTTACTCATTAGTAGACTGAGTCAGAAGTTGTATTTACAGTAGACTCCCGCGTTAGTGGCGTGCTCGGTTCCGAGCCCTCCCCTCAATCCCCGTGTTAGTGGCGGAAGTAGGAGAAACATCGCTTCCCCCGCTAGACTGCAGTCCTGAAGTCACGTGACGTAATTCAAATCACGCGCCTGGGGCCCGTACCTTATTAGGCCACGCCCCTCAGGCGGCTGGCGACATGGCGGGGATGGAAAGATTCCGAGAAGTGCCACTAACACGGGGTTCCATCGCGTCACTAACGCGGGACGCCACTGACGCGGGAGTCTACTGTTTACATAATCTATCAGTTTCGCGCGCTGGCGAGAAACGCGCCATCTGTGAATATCTGTGTAAGTGAATGCCCGCGAATATTTGAATGTAGTTATTCACAAATAACGTTCTTTATATGTTTCATACAATCGGGTATGTAGGTTTAAGGGGATTCCGTACGGCTCAGTCAATAAGGTAGAAATTTTCACAAAGATACTTAAATTAAAAATGAATTAATTGATTTTTCAAAATTCAGGCTTTGTATTAGAAACTGTAATGAATATATATGATGTCCCAAAAAATATGAAACCCGTTAGTTAACAATCCACTGAGAATCGTGCTAAATGGATAGCCGTCAAAAATCATTTTTAAAAATACAAAATTACTGTTATGACTAAAAACCGTATTTCACGAATAAGTGAAAATCGTAGAAATGTAGATACGACCTTTTCTAAGACACACAGTAGTATAATAGCATTTTACACTAGTTCCACTAGTACGGCCAGTGAAAATTGCTCTAAATAAAAATTGTCTCATCCCAGCTAACACACTGCCACATTCGTCAACGAAAAGTTAACGAAATATACAAACAGTATACAAAACATTTTGTATATTTCGTAACATTTTCGCACATGAACATGACCGTACGTCAACTGGGATTGAACTGATAGGTTTGATTATTATGTAGTTTGGAGTTTTACTACTACTATTAATAAGTTTGGCGTTTTATTTTGTTTTAAACATTTAAATAAATTTTTTTTGTTTTTACCACATTCACTTCAGCATTATCGTAATGTACTTCAATAGCATTTTCTACAAGCTTGTCTGCATTATGACTGCCATCAAATTCCTATTAATGTAAATTAAGGTAAACAAAATTTGATAAAGGTCAAAATATTTTTCAAAAAATAACTTTCCTACCGGCATATTCTCCATTCTTTACCTGTGTTAGAAGAAACATATCGAAGCATAATAATCGAATATATATATACAGGGTGTACGAAAAGTCCCGGGACGGTTGAATAACTCTCGAAAGAATAAAAATTTCAAAAATCGCCGAAATACGTGATTCGATTTTTCAAACAAACAATCTTTTGAGAGGGGGTTTCGGCCCCCCAACCTCAAGGGGGGCGGGGGGCACGAGAGGGGCCAAAAATCTTAAATGGCAACATGGTTTGAGTGGGGGCTCATTTGAAAGGTATTTTCGAGACGAATTCAGATCACTGGTCATAGAGGGCGCTTATTCAACCGTCCCGGGACTTTTCGTACACCCTGTATATATATATATATATATACAGGGTGATCCAAAAGTACCGGAACAGCAAAATATCTCAGCGGGAGTGCATTTTCGGGGAAAATGTTTTAGACAAAAGTTTCAGGATTTTTCCCTGGCTATTTAATGGCGATATTGAATTTGACCTTGAACATGACCTTGAAGGTTATTTCAAGGTCAAGCTAATTTTTTTAAATGGGAACCCCTATTTTTTTTCACGGATTCGGAAAGAGCACAAAATTTTACGTCCGAATATGCTATGGCCGTTTTTTTCGGCAAGGTCATTTCAAGGTGAAACTTAAAACTCCCGTGACGGCGAAATATCTCAGAGGGTGTGCATTTCTTTGGAAATTGTTTCAGACAAAAGTTTAAGGATTTTTCCCGGGCTATTTAATGGTAGCACAGAATTTGACCTTGAACATAACCTTCAAGGTTATTTCAAGGTCAAGTTTGTTTTTTTTAATGGAAACTGCTATTTTTTTTCACGGATTCGGAGAGAGCACAAAATTTTACGTCTAAATATGCTATGGCCGTTTTTTTCGGCAATGTCATTTCAAGGCCAAACTTAAAACTCCCGGAACAGCGAATTAACTCAGCAAGAGGTCATTTTCGGGTAAAATGTTTCAGACAAAAGTTTCAGGATTTTTTCCGGGATATTTAATGCTAGCATAAAATTTGACCTTGAAAATTACCTTGAAGATTATTCTCAGGTCAAGATTATTTTTTTTTTTTTAATTGGAACCCCGTTTCATTTTCTTAACGAAGTTATGAGGATCTTCCGGTATTGAGAGTGGTTAAATTCATTTTGTTCAGTCGATGCTATTACTGGACGATCTGCTCTAGGGAGATCCTTTACAGTGCCGTAAACTTCGAAACAATTTATTGTTCTGCCAAAAGTCGATTTAGGAATCAGTTCCTGTCCCTCGCTTGTCCTCTAATTTTGTAAATAGAATAATAAACTGTTTAAAAAAAAGTGTATACATACATCTTACGCAACACTTGTGCAAAGTGAACTTGGGCGCGCGAACAGCGACAGAGAGCACGAGTCACCAGCGAAGTAAATAAACAACATACATTCACATTGAATTTATACATACGTGTACAGTCTTATAAGGTTACATTTTGGTCTTAACTTTATCGTTTTGTGAGATACATGGATTTCCTATCTAAACGCCTTTCCTATCTAAACGTATTAAGCATCATTTCAGTAACAAAATACATACGTATATTTCGTACAAAGAGCAATGGCTGCGCTAAGTGAACGAGAAAGAATAACCATTCTCATGATGAGAGGCTGGGGTGATAACCAGCGATCTTTAGAGAATGTGCGAACCTTATTTAACGCATCATTTAGAGAGGGACGAGAACCGATTTCTAAATCTACTGTTAGCAGAACAATAAATCGTTTTGAAGTTCACGGTACTGTGAAGGATCTCCCAAGAGCAGGTCGTCCAGTAACAGCATCAACTGAAGAAAATGAGTTGAATGTCGCGCTGTCAATAACGGAAGATCCTCATACTTCCATCAGGAAAGTTAAACAGCAGCACGACTTATGTTACGGTACAGTACAACGGATCTTAACTAAAAACTTAAAATTTCACCCATACAAAGTTAGACTCGTACAACAATTGAATGAAGACGATCCTGATAGACGCCTACAGTTTGCGGAATTAATGATGAATCGAATAGATGCTGATGCCGGTTTCTTGAATCGCATCGTATTTTCTGATGAAGCTACATTCTTCTTAAATGGGGCAATCAATAGACATAACATGTCTTATTGGAGTGAAACCAATCCTAATTGGATGGTCGATAGTCGTTCTACTCAATATCCTGAAAAAGTAAACGTATGGGCAGGTATTATAAACAATGCGGTAGTTGGGCCCTTCTTCATCGAGGGTACCCTTACTGGTAAAAAATACCACGATATGTTGAGGGACGACATCATCCCTGCTATTCAGGTTATTGTAGGCGAGGATTTCGATCAGACTTGGTTTCAGCAAGATGGTGCAGCACCCCATTATGCAACAGATGTTCGCAATTATTTGAGTGATGTATTCGCAGAACGGTGGATAGGTCGAAGGGGTGAAATAGAATGGCCACCAAGATCTCCGGATCTTACGCCCCTTGACTATTTTCTATGGGGTTATCTCAAAGATAGAGTGTATCGAACGAAACCGGTGAATATTGAGGAAGTAAAACAACGAATACGGGATGAGATCGCGGCTATAGAACCAGATATGATTAAAAAAGTCGTATCGACTTTTTATAATCGCTTGGGATATTGCCAAGAAGTTCATGGCAATCACTTTGAGCATAAGCTTTAGTAAGATACATAATTTCATCAAAATCGTAGTATACCCATCTTGCCTTAACTGTCTGGGGACACCCACACACACACACGCACACGCACACGCACACGCACACGCACAGGTGACGGCGAGGGGAACCACCTGAACAAAGCACCCCGAAGAGGTGTAAACCCGACCGTGCTACCTTCACGCGGTACATCTTGGGTAATGCTAAACCCGGCGGTAGCATTGGAAACAATGTAAAAATGTTACCCATACATACGGTATTTATAAACGTATCGGATGTAAAAAAAAAATGTATATTTTTATCCGGGAACAATGATAATGCATTGCACTCTGGAAACATTACGAAAATAAAACGGGGTTCCAATTAAAAAAAAATAGTCTTGAGCTTAGAATGAGCCTCAAGGTAATTTTCAAGGTTAAATTCAATGGTGCCTCTTGCTGAGTTAATTCGCTGTTCCGGGAGTTTTAAGTTTGGCCTTGAAATGACATTGCCGAAAAAAACGGCCATAGCATATTTGGACGTAAAATTTTGTGCTCTCTCCGAATCCGTGAAAAAAAATAGCAGTTTCCATTAAAAAAACAAACTTGACCCGAAATAACCTTCAAGGTCAAATTCTGTGCTACCATTAAATATCCCAGGAAAAATCCTTAAACTTTTGTCTGAAACAATTTCCAAAGAAATGCACACCCTCTGAGATATTTCGCCGTTACGGGAGTTTTAAGTTTCACCTTGAAATGACCTTGCCGGAAAAATCGATCATATCATACTCGGACGTAGAATTTCCCGCTCTTTCAGAATCCATGAAAAAAAATAGGGGTTCCCATTTAAAAAAAATTAACTTGACCTTGAAATAACCTTCAAGGTCATGTTCAAGGTCAAATTCAATATCGCCATTAAATAGCCAGGGAAAAATCCTGAAACTTTTGTCTGAAACATTTTCCTCGAAAATGCACTCCCGCTGAGATATTTTGCTGTTCCGGGACTTTTGGATCACCCTGTATATATATATATATATATATATATATTGTTTTGTTTTCATTCCCTGGCCGCCATGTGCGAATACATCGCATGCGCAGTACGGCGGGGTTGGTTCGTTGGTGTGATATACAGGGTGTTTCTTTTAAGTTGAAACTGTCAAATATCTCGAAAAGTACGCACTCTACGAAAAAATGTTAAGAATGAAAATTTAATGGGTCTAAGGTGTACATTCAGTGATATTAAAATTGGCCCCCCACCACCGCCCCCAGAAGTAAGTTCGAAATCTTAAATGGGAACCCCTAATTTTTATTGCATATTCAGATTCTTTGAATAAAAGAGCGTATGATTTGTCGAAAACATTTTTCTCGTTTCGCGATAGATGGCGCTGTAATCGACGAAATTCAATTTTTCTTCATTTTACTGTTACTGAGAATGAACGCTTACGATTCTGCAAAACATTAACAATAAAAATACACCATTTCCACTATGACATGACTCACCACAGAAAAAAGAATTTTTCAAATTGCTTCAGAAGCGTTCAAGGAGTACAATAAAAACTCGTACATAAAAAAAACATACATCGCGATGAGCATAGAACCTTCTTCTTTTTGAAATCGGTTAAAAGTAAGGGCAATGGAGCTTAGGGTCTCTTTGGTAATTATTATTTTGAAAAACATGCCAAAAACATGGCGTATCGGTATTTGCGCATATAATATATATACATATAGGTAGAGAAGTACACAAAAGTTCGGGAATTTTCATAAACTGGATGCACAACTTCTCACAATCGTAATATAATAAAAACTATTTCATGTTAGATGTACATTTTCTTAAATACTAATGACATAAATATTGAACTATTTCTTAATTTTATGTGAAATCATCTGTAATATTTACTTTCAGCGTATTTCCGAACCAAACTGTGAAATATATTTTCAGTTCGGGAATTACTCAGAAACATTTCGAACATATTTACCGATAATCGTGAGATTTTCGTCGAATTTTTCTCAAATCCTTAACATCCGAACAAGTTCGGGAATTTTCACTGGATTATTTTTTTCCGTGTAGCGTATGAAAGTCTGAAAACTTAGTCTGGCTTAAAGAATTTACCCGCGCGTTTGAATTTGAGATGTCGAAGATCTCAAAATTTTATACAACTTTTGTATTATGAAAAAAGTCTTGGACAACTATACTCGTCCTTGAGCATACTGAAGCGACTTCGTTTGGATGAGAATACTCGGGACCGGGCGCAAGAGGGTTAAGTATTATTTAAATTTAAATAATGATATAATCTTGACAAGTTTTTATGATCTTTTAATAACATGAACTAATGAAAATAAATTTAAGGAAAATACTTAAAACACATACATATTTATTTTTTTATCCCATCTGTTCGTTAGTAAAATAACGATTAACGAATAATGCAGCAGTAAAAATGGGATGGAATTTTTGTAGAGTAGCATGGATAGAAGTGGGCCACCCGCCATTTTTGTTTTCGCTAGTGACTTGACCGCCAATTGAAAATGTTGTTTTTCGTTTATCAACAATAGCTCAGTTTTCAGTAGGTAATTGAAGCGTGCAAACGTACATTTGTGTTTACGAGCAATTAGCATCAAAAATATATACTTTTTCCTTTTTTTTCTTATTGTGATTTGCATAAGTTAATAATTGAATTCAATCGGGAAAGTAGCCTTTGTTATAGTATTAGACCTAACATTAACAAATTTAAAGAGATTTTAGCATATTGGCGCGTGGTATTCTCGTCACGTTATTTCGCATCAAATTATACTTGTGGATAGAAGTGGGCCATTCTTTGCAGACAGAAGTGGGACACATCATTAAAGTTCGGTTTCGACATTTGGTGTCTTTATATGAATTAATCAAGTGATTCGATTAATTAATTTAAACGCTTTAGCGATCATGCCATCAAAAAAACTGAAACGGACTGGCTATGAACCCATCGACTACGACAAATTAGTATTACACATGAAAAATGTATTTTACAATGCGATTTATTTAAAAAATTAATTATTTAACATAAAAAATCATAGTGCTTGATCCTGTTACTTGTTTTAGATGAAAAACTTTGGTGGCCCACTTCTGTCCGCAAAATCGCGAAATCGCAAATTTCTCTTTCTTTAATTAACAACGTAAAACAATATGTTAAAATTTGTCTTTGCCAAAAGTTAGCTAATACATCTCTCTACAAATAGACCCATTAGTTTTCAAAAATATTAACTTTGGAAAATCCTGCAGCATGACAACCAAAGTGTGGCCCACTTCTGTCGATGCTACTCTATTAATTAATCTATAACTAATCAGATTATGGAGGTTTAATTCTAACATGTCCTGCTGATTAAACACACTTTTGTTAGGAAAACAGTATACTGCTTGTTCAACAGCCTCCAATTCAAATTACTGATGAAATCGATATCATAGACAAAACCGATTCCGTCAATGCCAACGGTTTGAACCAGGTGAATATAAATTAGTCATGTTCATTACAGTGTAATTTCATGCTGCATACAAAAAGTATCATAATTACATTCTTTTTTTTTAACATGTGGCTTTTCATGGCTGAGTATTTATTGTTTTTCGAATAATGATTTCCGAAAATTGTAACGATATTGGATGTTGCAAGGGATACAAATAGTTTACCTTTCCATATAAAGAATGAAAAGTCACATTATATGGAACATATATACGTATAACAGTTTATACAAGTATACCTTGTTTCGAGTTCACAATATGTCAAACCATATTTTCTAAATTAATATATTTATGCCATATATGCTAAAAAAACCTCCGTACACGAAATTTGGCTTACTTAGTGTTACAACCATCTTCTTTATTTCGACCATTTTGAGGTTTCAGCCGTCATGTTGTGCTTCTCATTCTGACCTACATTCTAACATGGTGGGTTCAAACTGATCTCATATTCTTGATCTCAAAAAACGACGTAACCCAACGGGCACGAAGAACCCAAATGTTTCTAAAACGTTTTTAGAATGTTCCAGAAACGTTCCTAAAACATTTTATGTCTGCAACTTTTACGGAACGTTTTATAAACGTTTCATCCATGTTGCAGACATAAAACATTTTAGGAATATTTCTGGAGCACTCTAAAAACGTTTTAGAAACATTTGGGTTCTTCGTGCCCGTTGGGAAATCATATTTGATCGAAATTCGTTAATTTTCAAGAATATGGCCTGGCATCTTGAACTCATCTGGTCTATCCCAGATTCGTGATATTTGACCTCAAATCTTTGTCAATGGAATTGGACTTATTGTGAAGATCTTCTTCTTTAATGTCGACAATTTAATTTCGCATCTGCTCATGTTGAGTTCAACAACCTGAAACCCTAATTTTTGGAGAATTTCAAATAATAACAATTTGAGTCTTCAAGCAAACGAATCGAACGAAAAAATTTGTTTTCAGTCTTGATATGTGAATCGCATTATGAAATCTTAAGGCATGTTTTAAAATCACATTGGATTTTGAAATATACACCAATACCTCGTTCTCTTTTTTACGAATAACTAGAGTTTGAAACGTGTTTTTTTAAATAAAAGTTGTTCTTTCCCAAGAGTTTGATATATCAATAACGACGTAAAATAATAATTTCGTTGCGTAAAGGGAATATTTGATGAGAGTCCTGTACAGGATTTGACAAAACTTAAAGAAAAGAGAATTAGTAATTCGAGTCTTCAGGGTATGATTATTTTTATGCTGATGGAGTACAGAAACGTAAAAAAAGATAAACGTATTGCTAAATAAATCAAATTTGGCGGTTTCCTTACCTGTAATAGCAAGAGATTGTAATTGCTTTGTCGCTTTTAAACATTTTAACATGGTTGAAATATTTTCAACTGCTTTTGAAAAACATTGTTAAAATGCGAATTTAAGACATTAATTATATGAAACATATGGAGAAACCGAAAATGTGTGGAAAATTCAGAAAAAATAACTTCAGATGTCTAGCGGATGTTCTTCCAAGTTCCTAGTTATTTTTTCTGTATTTGACACTCTTGGGATTAAATGAATTTTGAGTTATTTTAAAAAAATTTAAAACCTTACCTTTGTAGGATCAAAGTGTAAATAATATCATAATAAAAGAAGAGGAACCGGATTCAAACTCTTTCCGCGATTCATACGGCAGTGCTCGTACATCAGTATACCGTTCTAATCATAATGTTGTTTCCAAAAATATCTCTCCACCTGGCACGAGGATAAATGTTAACAACAATGTAATCAATAAGGTGAGGAGTATTTTAATTTATTTTAATACAATTCTATTTGTAATACTACTATGTGTAAAAGCATCGAAGAACTCTCATCAATAACCGATCAACTTATTTTTCACTTTTCAATGAATACAGAAATTTTTTTTTTTTTACATTTCCGGACAATAAACACGAAAAGTTACAGTACCTGAACACATTTTTGAGAGTGTTTATTGCTCCCAACATATAACATTTTTTCGAATAAAAAATTGTTTACTAATTTTATGCAACAAACGGTCAAATTATTTGACTAGTAATAGTAAACTAACAATAGTAATATTTAACTTTTTAATATAAATGTCCAAATCCACATTTGTATGCAAATTGTTGTGCAAAATATTTTATTCTATAAATCGCAAGCCTTTATAGAGCCTTAAAATCCAATGATGAAATAAATTCAAAATTTCAACATGAAATGCTTTTAAGAGTATACCACATTTGCGCTGAATGTGTTCATATTCTGGTGTTCTTATTTTTTGTGGTAGAGTTCATTTTTATAATTCTTTATTTAGATCTTTGAAGAGTCTTAAATTAGCCTAAAAATCTTGTGAAGGCCAATTTTTTATATATAATTTTAATAGAGTTAAATTATGTGCGCTGCTAATTTTAAAAAATTCGGCTTAGGGTACTTGATTAGTCTTATAATAGTCTTAAATTATCCATCTAGTAACTACCTTATCATCTGAGTTTGTACGAATTGGATTTGAAGTCGTACGTTGAAAAAACGGGTGGAATTTATGACGTTTTGATACTTTAGGTGTTAAAGTTTTGCGATTTATGGAAGAAAATATACAGCATTGCCCTTTTTGCGCTAAATATGCGGTTCAGTTTATATCAAATTTGTGCTGCTGGACCAATACCAAATTAGGCTTTTTGGGAAAAATGGCGTTACCGAAATGTCAGACTGCCTTGAAATAAAATTTAAATTTTTAATTTACAGACATGTTATTTTCACGGTAAAGTCGTAGAAAAACTGTCTCAGTAAACAAATGAAAAGTGTAACATATTTTTGATGTATTTTAGGCTGCTGATTATACATCATTAATTAGTTAAATAATTTGTTGCTAGTACCTTCCGAAACAGTAGATTTTCGACACTGGCTAGTAATTGGTACGTGGTCAGAAATAGGTGCAATTGTGTTTAGATGAACATTTTCTTGGAGCAGCAAATGAGCAGCAAAATCCTATGCGCTTAGTTTTTTATTTTACCATATCTATTTTTTAACTATGGATTTTGTAGCTTTCTCTTAAGTCCGCCAACCGTAGGTTTTTTTTAAGTGTAGGAGCAACAAAATTGGCACTAGGGCAACAAAAAAGGAACAAATTTTCCACCTGATTTGGTTTGGTCTTTATGACTTTGGCTTCGCAACTTTAAGTACCTTTTTAAAAGTCCTGAAATTGTTTGGAGTTTAGTATACGTCTTAATGAACTAAACTGCAGGTTATTATGGTAGTCACAAAATTATGTTCGTTAATATTCTCGAATCTGTTGTGTGCAAAATAAGTAATCCTGCCATATATTCCTTGGATCGAAAGATTATATACAACAGATTCCATCAATCATATGTAACGATATTATTGTGTTAGATGGAAAATATATATAACAGTTACTTACGCGTTAAGGTAATAGCGAACGCTCGGTCTTTTAACTTGTAATTAAATATATAAATATAATATAAATTTCTATACACAAGTTGAAAACAATGCATTCCGAACATAAGTTAAGAACTTAAAATATTTAATGTAGGTATTATCGTTAAATTTTTTAAAAATATTTACCCTTACACATTTTTCGCGTTATATATCCATAAAATATTAGTTTAGAATGACGTTTTTGTTACACTATGAAAAAGTCTATTGATATTGATTAAATATGTACTTGCCTGTTAGTAACGAAATATTGAGTAATTGCAGCTACATTTTAGTTTAATAGACTAAATATTTAGGTGCTAACCGACAAGCAAATAATTACTGAATATTATTACTCTTTTTCCGTAATTTTTACTTTTTCTCCTCGAAACTAGTAGGATTGTAATTATTTTATGTTCAATTATGAATTATAATTGAATATATATCATTTTTTTTCGGGAACTAAAATAATAAAGCATATTATTGAAGAATGTTGTTTTTCCTTATACTTTGAATAAATTATTTTCTTGAGAAATTAATTATGATCCAAGGAAGATAAAAAAAAGTACTACAATATCTGAAAATGATTTTTTACAGATGTTAAATAGGCGACCATGTAATAACAACAATGAAGATATTGAGGAAACTGAGCAGAATGAAATCAATGTAGAGGATTCGTCCGATTCTCAATACGATAAAAGCGTGATCGACATCGTATCAGAGAGACCGAAAAGACTATTAAACAAACCTAAATCACCGCTTTCTCAATGTGAAATATGCAAAAAATCCTTTAAAAATAACAAAGGCCTTATGACGCACATGACGTATCACTATTCGAGAAAATCGGACTTTACATGCGAAATTTGCGACAAGACATTTAAAAAACGGAGGGGTCTTATGATGCACGTTACGTATCACGGTGTAAAATTATTAGGACGTAAATGTAAAAAGTGCGGTAAACAGTTTAATAATATACAAGACTTAAACACTCACTCGCTAATCCATAAAGAGAATGATCTATTTCAATGTAAGATATGTGGAAAAAACTTAGGACATAAATCATCACTCACTTATCACATGGGAATTCACGATATGTGATAGATTATGTTTTAACTGCCATTGTTGATTATTTTTATTTGTTCATGACCATTACATGTACATGTCGTTAAGTGTACACGATATGAACTTTTAGTTGAGTGAAGGCTGGTTAGTGATTTCAACAATCTTAATGATATTTATTGTAGAAATCGTTCATTTGAATTCACGTTGAAGTGTTTTATATTTTTTTCAAAACGTCATTTGATGTAAAATTAAAAATGTATTTTATTGAAGGAACTCAAAAATAATATCTACACCCTTGTAGAAAGTAAGGTTAACAATTTCATACGCACAGTAGTGTTGTATCGAGTAATTTATTATTTGGCAATATGTATTCATTCGAAAGCAATGAAGAGTAAGGAAAATAAATTTTCATTAAAAATGTGTACGTGTTTTTCTCTCAAACATTATGAAAGCAATTTCTTCTATGCTGATATTCATATTTAAGGTTTAGAACAGTGATGTTGACTTTTAAGTTTTTAATAGTGATTTTAATTCTTAGGTTTATAATAGTGATATATTCATATTAAATCGCCTTCATTCAAATTAATCTCGCTCATTACACGGAATTGATTTTGATTATGAGAACGTACGTATTTTAGCAACGGAAAAAATTCACAGTAAACGTAGAGAGATCGAAAATTATTTTATTACAAAAACAAATAACACCGTGAATATTCGATTCGAAACTTCGAACCTTCCAGAATTGTATTTTTCGTTGTTATAATTTAAGTATTTTCTTCTGTTTTCCACATACGTTTCCTCTTTTCTAGGAACCACGTCAATTTTCTTGTACATCCGCTATTCATATAAATATGAAAACAATGCATATCGACTTTAATATGCCGTATTAACATCATGGCAAAGTGCGCTTGTTTACATCTTACGTGTTGTAGTGGTTTTTAAATAGGTATAATGCGATATATTACCATTTTTATCAGTGAAAAATGTGTTTATTAAACTTAATTTTTTATCTTAGTTGACGTGCATCTACATCCTTTTTGAATAACACGTTATGGCGAACAAATACTATCTCATGTTCGTTAAGGTAAATCAATTACGAATTTCCGTTTAAACAATTTTTTAAAACATTTTTTAAAATTGCAATGCTCTTTCGACTTTTCTCGCTTTTATATTTTTGTTTATTAGACAGACCGACAAAAATTTAGAACCAAATAACCTGATAATATTTTTCCCACGTATTTTGGCGTACTGAATCCGAATCTGACCTTAAAAGAATCCCAGCATGTCAGGTTTCAAAGATATTCTAAAGTAAACGTGAAAAAACGCCGTTTTTGCCACATTCAGGGTTATATAATATCTGGAAATAATTTGATTTTCAAAAAGATCGCCACGGTTCCTAAAAATACTACTTTTGCCATCGATTTTCAAACGTAAAAAATATGTATGTGTCTCTTAGAAATCATTTGTGGCATTTACTGCTTTTAGCAATCGACTTGCTGTTTTTACCTCCCTTTACGCGCAGACAAAACTGAGCACACATATATAGTAATAAGGAAAATGTTCTTTATGGTGATTTCAAAAATTTAAAATGATGGGACGAATTTTATCATCGGACTGCCTTTATAATTAGAGCTCGGGGCATTTTTGGCGCTGAACATGAATCTGATAGCCGACGTCAGATTAATTTTTAAATTTCGATTTGTATAATAATCTAATAAATTTTCTAAATTCTCCAGCCAGATTGGATTCGCCATTTTTAATGGGGGAAATTATATTTCAGTCTCGTATTCTACAACCCCACAAATTGTAAAGACCATTGTACTTATTACTATATATCTATTCAGTTTGTCTGCGCATTAAAGGGACATAAAGGCAGCAAATCAATTGCTAAAAGCATTACATTCAACAGACAATATCTCAGAGAAACATAACGTTTTTTTTTACATTTGGAAAATGGATTTTGAACAAATGCTTTCAGGAGAAGTGGCGATCTTTTTGAAAAGAAAAATATCTCCCGATGTTATATAACCTTAAATGTAGCAAAATAACGTATTTTTGCACTTTTACTCGAAAACATCTCGAAACCTGACGTGCTGGGATTCTTTTCAGGTCAGATTCGGATTCAGCACACCGAAAACCTTTGGCAAAGTATTGACAGTTCCTTGGTTCTGATGTCAAATTTTGTTGGCCTGTGACATGCATTCCTGTGATGTCAATTGTGAGAACGAGCCTCATGATCTGATATAAAGGGTTTGAATTATAAATTTATTAGTAAGTTTTTTAATTTAAAATTAATCTTGATCATTAAAAATTATATCTACTGTTACACTGATAAGGGGAACCTATAGTCGGGCATTTGGATAATTGGCTGAAAATTTTTGTATACAATCTAGGATAAACATAGAAATACACAAGTCTGAGCGTTTAATATAATATATAAAATAAAATATTAAAAAGCATCCTCGAACTCTACATTGGAACGTCAGCTGCTAATCTTTTCGAAAACTTTTTTGTCGAGTCTTTTTTTTTGTATATAGAAGAGTTGATTTTGTTAAAGCACCGTTTTTACTTATTAAGCAAATAAGTATGCACAAAAATTAGTGGCATAGAATTTTTCTTACTTTTTATAGGTGTAAAAACATAAAAAAATAAGTTTAGATAGCGAGCATTAAAAATTTATTTTTTTTTTTTTTTTTGAAATGAAATATTAAAAGTTCTAGGGATGGCCCTTATACGTGTGATTTTATTGAAACCTATGTTTCTCGTTTTTTTATAAATTATTTTGTAAACTGTCATATATTAGCTATTATTTTACATATTTGGATAGTATATTTTACATTTTTCTTTCATAATCGAGCACCTGAAAGTTGACCTAAGTTTTTGAAAAAAATAACCTTATAGGATATTATTACTATTGGAAAATATTTAATAATACAAATAAAAAATTTCAAAGGATTAATTAATTATAGTTTTAGCTCTAGAGATTATTTTATACCTTGTAAAATTTTGCTAATTTAATATTCTGTATTTTTTTAACTTCTTAAAGTTTATATTTCTTTGCGAGTAAAAATTAATGTCATTTCCAAAGTCTCGGTTTTTAATCCGTATAAAAATAATCTTGAGTATTTCAACCTTCCTACATGAACACTGTATCTTTTAGTATTTCCCTTTACCTCTAGAAAATAATAACATTTTGTAATTTCCTAACACACTATTTTCCTAACGTACGATTTGCTTACAATTTACTATACATCTATTTTTGAGGTCACTGATTATGAATTTGAAATTAAATTTAAAAACTACACAATAGCGAATCCAATATGGCGAACGAGTTTGATTTTGCTAATTGTTACTTAAATTGTGTCACTCAAAACTTTTTGAGGGTCGTTGATTATAAATACGAAATCCGAAATCCAACGACTAGAAGCTATCAAATTTGTAATAACAATGAATTTAATGTACTTCAGTAATAACAAAATATTTCGTCACCAACAAATTTTTTCATGCAAATTTTCCGAAACAGCCCCTTGCAGCAGAATCACCCACATATTTCTTCAAATTATAGTCTTCTGAACGCAACATTTTGATTAGAATAAATAAATATTTAATGTCGATCGATATACTGTTTTTTTATTCGAATCACAAATATTGAAGTCTTCAGGTTTTCAAAAACTAAAATGGTGAATAAAACATCTCCATTGATATTTATTTTTTCGTCCACTGCAGCTAACATTTCTGTAAAATTAGTTTTAAAACGTATGTTTTACTTTATGTAAAATAGAATTGTTTAACACTTTAACGTCAAAATATGCAGAATTCGCACACATATTTCAGTATCAATTTTCGAATTCAATAAAAATGTTTAAAAGATGGAGACCACCTACGAATTTTGAGGTCACTCTTTCGAACGACACAGACATTTTTAGAAAATATATTTCATGCATTTTGTCATTGTTCCGATCTTTTACAAACGTGTTCTCGATAGTTTTACTTTTATATTTTTTCGACTTGAATAATTAAGGAAATTATAACTATTTTTCTAGTTAATAGGTCTATCTTATCTTACAATTTAATTCTTGAATACAGAAAACAAGTATTATTTGACTTAAGCAAATGTATTTTAAGTATATTCACTGAAAAAAAAATCCATAGTTAATTTGATTATATCACATAGTTGGAAAAATATAGTTAAAACTACTATGAAAAATAGTTAAATTTACTTTCGTGGTCGATTTTTCTATAATTTTGTTGCACCAATATCTCTTCATAGTTAAAAAAATCAACTATGTAGAATAATTTAAATTAATATGACAACAATAGTTAAAATAACTATAATCTAGTGTAGTCCTCATTTCACATTATAACTCCTAGTAAATCTTTATATTTACTATTATTCATGGTTAAAGTTTGTATTTACTATAAATCCACAGTAAAGACTGTCGCACTCCCTGTGTTTTTATGCCGCCAGGTGGCGACGCGGCGTTCACAACTTTTTTTCTACGAGTCCGTGGCTCCCGTTATTGAGGTGTATTTTCATTTAGTCATAAGAAGAACCGCCGGGTGTCAAAATATGATAATACATAATGCATGTCGTATACGCACGTGTCTCTATAGACTAGTTACGCGACGTTGAAATTTGTGTATATAATGACATTGAATAATACATTTTTTAACTGGCTAGAGTATGACATTCACAAACGCAGATCAGTATTGATTTTGTTGTTTTTTTCTTTGTTTCCTTGTTTACCTTAAACAAAGAACGAAGGTAGAAAAGTGGACTTTTCATATGCTATGATATATATAGTTTACAAATATTTTTAAAAAGTAAATATTGGCTCCTTTCCATATTTTGTATGACAATTTCTTATACAATTTCTCTCAGTGAAGGTACTAATTTTCTGAAATGACTACTTCAAAATAATTGAGTCTATTTGTCTATTATGATAAATAGCATTTTGAATCATAAATATTAGTTAAATCTATTTCAGAATAGTTATTTTAACTATTACCATGCCTAGTCCTAGTTTCACATTATGATTCATAGTAAAAAAATGGTCATTTCAACTACTTTTATTTCTGAGTGTTACTTTACGAGACTCTCGTTAGTATTTATAGTTGCCACTAGTATTGTTACTAATATAAGTTTTATGTATACATTTGAGTTCACATTAGGCAGCAGTTGTTTTCAAAATTGTTTTAGAAACGAAAAAGACCGAGCGTCCGCGAATGTTACCGATATTTTGGCTACACCATTAATTAACATTTGGCAAAATATTGTGGTCCAATAATGTTTACAATATATACCTGTTAGGATCCGTATCAATATTTCTCGTTATGCATGTTAATAATGGATTATTACATTATAAATAATTAAGTAACTAAAAATATGTAAAAAATTCTTTGAAATGTGTACCAAAATAATTTTTCAGGTCATAAGTACAGTGGAATTGAAATACGAAGACGGTAGAACTGCAATAATTACTATACCTTCTGATTTTACCGATTTAAATGCAGCCGGTTTCGCTTGTTTCTTCAACGAAAACGAACATATTCTAAGTCCCATTAGAAATTGTTACGCATTATTGAACAAAATTGACGTGTCTCATTACCGATGTAACAAGTGCAACAAATTCTTTACGAAACCTAAACTACTGAATACGCATAAAGTTATATGCGATCTACATCGTACTGGGTTTACTTGCGATATTTGCAAAAAATCCTTTAAAAAATACAAGGGTCTCTTAATGCATAAACGTTTTCGACGCCTATGTCAAACTCGGTATGAAATGATTTCAAATTAATTTTTGGATGTTACCGATTTGTTAGGTATTGTATATGTAATATATTTCTTGAATATGTTAGCCTTTCGTAAGTTCATTCGTTTTTGCCACAAAAAAAATTATTAAATGTGCATAAGAGGTGTAATTACTAGTTTTTTGTACAATTTAAACTATGATCTAAGAAATGTCATGATTGTTTATAATAATATTATGTAATATTAAAAGTTACGTTTTCCAACTGATACATAGTTGTTACTTTTGTGTAACTTAGTTATTATTAGAGTAAAGGGTCCAAGTTTTATGCTAAAATTTGCAGAATTCATCATTAAGCTTACTCTACGTATTTAACCTGATAACATTGCACTGAAGAGAATCTTTTCCCTAATTTCTGACTTTAATAAATTATGTAACTGCACGGAGAGAAAAGTTGTAGTTAATTTTACTTAATAATTCTAGTTAGCTAAAATGTAGTCAAAACAACTAAATATTAATAGCCCAGTCAAATTAGGGTTTCACCTCGGAATGAAAGATAATAAGCTGTAAATTGGTATAAACCTTTGTTTTGTCATTCTAAATGTTGTCTCAAAAGTCACAATGGCTATCGTGTGCGCGTCTTAAGATATTGAAGGTCAAAGGGACTATTCAATGCGCAGTGTACAATTTTTTCAATATGGAGAACGATGCAACAGTTTGTAAAAAGTTTAAACCAACCGCGCAATGGATATTGCAGAATCTCATTGGGGATTTTCGCAGTACGCTGACGCGTTTGCAGGTTAGTATTTGTGTGATTGTCCGAGAACAAGCGGATATTTTTGTACATGCACCAAACTTGCGCCAATAAATCAAGAAAGAATTATTTTTAAAAATGCCTGGCTTTGTGAGGTATGATTATACAAGTAGGGGAAGTAGGGGCAAAGTGGGATGGTTTTGGAAAAACTTGTATACAAAAAATATGCGGCATAAGAATGGTTAGGTGTGGTTTAGAAACTCTTATTTAGGTCCTCAACTAACTTATTATGAAACGCATTTAAAAAAAGTATCTGTTTAATACTCCAAATTTCAATTTTACGAAAAAACTTTTTTTGAGACATCTGAAAATCTAGGGGCAAAGTGAGACGGGTTGTTAAAATTACTTCTGCAAAGGTTTGACAAAGAGAGAGAGAAAGTGAGGGGGAGGGAGAGAGAGAGAGATTGATTAAAAATTTATTTATTAGTGTCCTGGCCACTACGAGCCGTGGACACAACTTAAGAGAGGGAGAAAGAGAGAGAGAGAGAGGGGGAAAGAGAGTTCTTACTTATCTCTGTGAACCTAAATCAAAACGGAATACATCCCACTTTGCCCCAAAATAGAATGTTGTTCCAATTTTGCCCCAAAACACGTCGTAAAAAATCATCCGCAACCCCAAATGAAACGAATAAAAAACGAAAATAGAGTGTAAGAGAAGACTCTTATGTCATGCAATTCAGATTTTAATTACGGTTAAATTATTGATACTTACTAATAGATTGAAAATATGTCTGAATTTACAAATTGACTTCGACTTCCTAGGTCATGTTCGAACGGTTGGTAAATACTGAATGGAAACTAAAATATGTTTCAAAATATGTATTACAATAACTCTTTTGTAAATAAACATTGCAAACAAACACATAGGAAATGTTCTAATACAGAGAAACGCCAAAATGCTACTTTGCCCCTACTTCCCTATATATACATTTATGGACAAAAAATGACATTCATATTTATAACTATTCCGAACGTTATACTGATTTAATATTTGATAACGCAACTATATTAATTTTCATACATTTTTTTTATTTAAATTTGAAAACACTTGGATTTATATCTAAATTTTTATAAATATACTTGTCAATATTTGCCATTCATGTGAGAAATGAAACATTATAATTCATCGTTTCTATGGATTTTTATGTCAATTAGCAATGTTGACAGAAACTCTGATTTGAGGTTAACTTGTTAAACTATCAACCTATTATTTGTCAATCCTAATTCACTTCAATGAAATACTACTATCAAGTAACACTACTCAAGCGTGACAAGCCGATTGGACTTCAAGTTGGTATTCGCCATGTTAAGTTTTGCTGTGTGCGACCCCACCGGCGACAAAATTAACTACTGAGATGGGGGTATGTGACACTAATCATATGGGAAAACGGGCTTATTTTGCGAATAGCTTTACAAACAGACATTTTTCGGTTGATATTACTGTTTCATTGTACGGCATTTCAAAGACTAAAAGTAATTTGGAAATATCAGTTTGCTGAAAAAGACATTTGGAAAAGCTATTCGCAAAACAAGCCCGTTTCCCTATATAAATAGTGTCACATAACCCCATCTCAGTAGTTTATTTTTTCGCCGGTGGAGTCGCGCGTAGCGGACGTAACAGGGCGAATATTTTTAGAACTCCAAAAAATAATCGATATGTATTTTTTTTATCGGCAAAGAAGAGGGTTTAAGAATTGAAACTGATCCCTGAATTACTCGAAAATCCCTAAAAGGTTAATAATATACACGCAGATATGAAGGGAAACTTATTTCCATAAAAATTGGTGTCTGAGGAATTTGTTTGTAGCTAATTTCGAATCTGGGGTCATATTTACAAAACTCAAAATGGCGGACCCAAAGTGGCAGATTAAATTTTACAAAGTTTTTTTGTTTTTCATATACACTCCAAAAATCTCTAAATAGTACTTTATACGAAAAAACGTTGATAACATTTGGTCCACAATTTTCGATGCTCCATTTTGAATATTGAACATTTTACTTCTGAATCAAAATCAGCAAACCAACAAAATCATCAATCCGAAACTTTTATGGAAACGAGATTTACTTTATATGACGGTGCATGCTATTATACATTTTAGTGGGTTTCGAGCAATTCAAGGATCAGTTTTAACCCTTAAACCTTCTTTTTTGCCGATATAAAAAAATTCGTATTGATTATTTTTCGGAGTTCTGAAAATATTCCAATTTGCAGACCAATCGGCGTGTCACACTTGGGTAGTGTTACTTGTAAGATGAAAATAAAAACTTCTAAATAAAAAGTTTAACTAATTTATTACATTCGGTGCAAAAAATATTAATGCGACACGAAATCTAGTCGCGTATGTATATCTAGTAAGCCTCATTATCGTACGGTACATTTGAGGTTATGTTCTATATTGCATATTTAAGTATCGGGAAGTAATAAACAGAACAATGTTTTTCTATTATTTTACTAATGTAATGGTTAATTTAACCATTTTTTATAATCACTTATTTTACTTTTCTACAATGGTTCTAAAATAGCCGAAATTTATTATTCGGGGGTTTTTGAGGTCGCTAATTACGAATTCGAGGTTACTTTTCGAATTTCAAGATGGCGGATAAAAATTTAAAATATAATTCGATTCGGACAAAATTTACAACTCGGGGGTTTTCAACATCGCTGATTACGAATCTGACGTTATTTTTACTAAATTCAAAATGGCTGATCCAATGTGGCGGACAAAGATTTTAGAGAAAAGGTTTTGAAAAATGTTTGCTACTCGGGGGCTTATTTGTTATAACTGAACGAAAATTTGTATATTTTCTTTCAGGTACAACAAAAAAACAAAGTAAACCATGCAACGAAAAATTAAATTAGTATTCCAGTCGAAATGTGAAGCCGCTACTGGATCTTGATCTATGCGACTTTCCTGGTAATCTTGTCATAGAGATGAAATTCTTGAAATTTCGTTCAAATTGGGGCATTTCTGTCCGCCATTGTTAATTTGGTAAAACTAATGTCAGATTCATAATCAGCGAACCGGAAAACCACCGAGTAAAAAATCTTGTGCAAATGGAGGCATTTCTACCACTTTTGTCGGCAATATTGGATCCGCCATTTTGAATTTGGTAAATATAACATCGGATTCGTAATCAGTGACCGCAGAAACATTGCCATATTATATTTCGAGTCATTAGCTTTAAAAACATCGTCAATAATGAATTTTTCTGAAAAAAAACATGATTTTTTCATATTTGTTTATTTATATAACCAAAACAATAAACAATTATGTCTTCTTTGTAATTTTTATATGTTCCTTCATCACTATAGTAAGGGATAAAAGCAAAAAGACCGATCTAAATACATACGCGACGACCAGAATGGAAATAGTCAAAATTCAAAAAAATCAAGGTTACTTTTACTGTCTTGTCACATCAACTAAACGTCCATTTAGCAAATCCTACTGCCAATTTAGTCAGTCCAAACTGGATCATTCTGTTTAGTAAATCTGACATGGTAGTAAGATCTACAACGCCCTTTCCGTGTGTTGAAATAAAAATTAATCGTTTAACATTTTGGCATCAGTGTTGATAATTTAGAACACAGTTGCTAAAATTTTGACACAATTTATTTCCAAACAAAGACTCGATACAAACTTTTGATATATTAACTTTATCAAAGAAACTTAGAGCTCATAAAAATGGAATTCGTGTATTTTCATTGCTGCAAAAATCGATAAGATAAATAAACTTGAGAAAATGGCAGCAAAGTTTAACGCCTACGAAAGAGGCAAATGTTCCCGAAACTACAGCATTTAGTTTCAGTCGAATGAAGTAGAAATTGGTGGACGTTGATGATCTGCATCGCCAGATGATTGAACTGTTGGGAAGACTGATGAAGTAAAAGAAAATTGTGTCTTCTTACCTCGGCCAAATGTCGTTTTAAAATTCGCAGATTCAGAACGGCGTTAGAAATCTCGACGTAGTTAGTACCACAGTGAATAATGATAAATTATACATCGTATTTGTACATAGTGTGTATTATTTATACTTGGATATTATATATTATGAATTTATTATTATTTAACACATTTGTTTTGTACAAGTAAATTAATTAAGAATAAGTACAACTTGGTAGCAAAGAGAGATAGAATTAATTATTTCATTTATATTTGTTTTTCTTTTTTTTCTTTACCATTATCATAGTGAGAAGAGAGAGGAGATATATCGTATTTACTTCATTCGTATAATATTCCTTTCACTCATTTGTATACTTTGTATAATTAAAGTTCTTTATGTTTCTGACCGCAATATTCTTATTACGCTGTTGTGTGTTTTCGGCTCTCTCGTCAAATTTGCTTCCTTCCCTTCCCCTTACTATTGTTTAAAACCTCCTTACGATCGGTACTTGCGTGCGTTTAATATCATTCGCATCGTCCTTAACCCCTTATCCCTCGTTTCTATAGCGTTCTTTCGTTCGTTTCCCGTCGGTTCCAGAAGTTTCCGAGAAAAAACAAAACAACACTTTCGGCGACAAAAACACATCAGTGCGCGTCACGTCCGTTAAGAGTTCGTTAAGAGCTCATTTCCATGACCGATATCTCGCGGATCCCGCGGGACTTTTCACCACTCCCCTCCCCTACCCTCCTCCTTGCGAAAAAAAACCCGGAAGTGAGACATTGCCCCCTACACCCGGCCCTCCCCCCTCCCCCCACCCGGTCAATTAGTTGTTTGGTTGGTTGGATTCATATTTCCCCCCGCCCGTTTCGAATAACCACGCGATTCCTAAAGAAGAGGTAGAAAAAACAGCGAAAACGACGACAAATCCCCGGGATGAGACGCGGGGCGATATTTATGTATAATATGTATATGTATAATATTTATAATTGTTAAAATTCGCGGGTCCGCGCCCGCGAACTGGATTATCTCGTTGAGAAAACTCCAACACACGACGTGACAATTAAGAGAAAGTGACGCGAAGCGGTGGAGAAGACGAGACACGAATCTCACAGACTTTCGCATTAATCGACGCGAATATTATTTGTTTTTTTTTTTTTTATATTTATGTATATATTATTATATGTATATATATAAATATATATACGTACATATGGAAAATATGTATATATATATAGAAATATATATGCATAGAGGACTTTCATTTTTTTTTTTCAACGATATTTTTTTTTAGTAGATTTACACTCTCGTGTAGGCCCTACCAACCCTCGGCTCTTTCGCGCCGCGTTCCGACGATTCGCGACTTTCCACCTGATTTGTCGTCTTCTTCTTGACATTTTTTTTTGATCGGTTTACAAAAATGGTACTTTTGGACCAAAACGTTAAGAGCAAAAAAGGGTAGATGACAGGATAGAATGGAGCGAATCGAAGAAACCGTCGGCTCGTCGGGCCTCGAAGCAATTTCGCGATGGCGTCACTTTCTACCGTTAGTATTTTCTTATTCATTTTGGGCGTTGATGATTTTCACAAAGCCCCCTTGCTGTCCAGTACCTCTCGTGTTTCGCGATGTTGCGGAGGACCTACATTTGCGATCGAATTTACTCTGGGCTTTCTGCAGTTTTTCGTCGAGGATATTGCGTAAAACTCGACCTCGTTAATCGACGCGCTTTTTGGTCAAACGTTTACAGTGAAGTTACGCCGATGACGTCACGCAAGCACACATAATTAAAAAATGCATCCCTGGAGAGCACCGTCAAGATTGAAAGGTGCGTCCGGGATTCTTTACGCATTTAATCGATATTTTGCGTTTTTTTTTTCTTCTCAGCTGCAATGACGCGGCTGGCTGGAGCAAGGGTCCGCGTCGCGATTCGGAGGAGCACACGTGTCATGGCTTAAATGATATATCGTCGGTGTATCTGTCTTTGTGTTTGTGTTCCCAGTGTCCTCATGCTTACGAGTAGAACGTTACAGCCTTCATTGCATCGCCTATTCACCATTCTTAAATCCGGGCCGAACCGACGCCGCAGTTAAAACAAATTGCACTTCGAATTCTAACACAACAACAGTTTCCTTATAATACAATTACACTAATTACAATCGTAATACGCAATCCCATCGAATTCCACAGAATACGAATCCAATTACCTTCGCGAAATCGAATTAATTTCACTGTCGATTAATAATTTTACGCCTAATTAAAACAAATGTGCTTCCTAGGATAATTTTAGCCGCTAAGTTAATAGTTAATTAATACTAACTAATTTTGCTACTAACGATAATGGAAAGCCGTAGCTGCCAGCACGGAATTCATCCGGTTTGGTTAATAAAAAGTCTAGGTTTCGTAATAACTAAAGTACAAAACAGAAATGTTAAAAATACCTTCTAAATATTTAGCATTTTCTAACAACTTACGTGATATGTTTTATCAAATACGTAACAGAAAGTCAAATTGCCTTGTTAAAATATTTTTCTATCTTAACCAACACCATTTCAAAAGTTGCACTGCAGCTGCGAAATTGATTCGATTTTTCAAATATTTATTTGAGAAAAGAAAAGATTTGAAAATTAACCAAGATCTTATTTAACGTCGTTTAATTACAATCGTAATTAGTTACTTCCAATGCTTAGTTGTATTAAAATTGATTTAAAACACAAGACGAGTTATTTCGAATAGTTAATATTGTACGCAGGTCGAGGTCGGCACCGGTTCGTAGACAATTTCCGGAGGATTAGCCCCCGAATGTTCAAGGTGAATTTTCATGATGCGCCGATATCATTCCTATGTCACGTGACGTGGTACAAAGAGCGATCTCAAATGAACAGTTTGAGCCACCAGATGGCGCGCGACCGATCGATTTTAAGAGTCTTCTTATAGTCGACGTAATAATCGTCGTAACGATTTTAGCGATTCATGAAATGTCACGACGAATAAGGAACGCGATTACATGAGGCAAATACATTCGTGTATCATGGAACGACTCTCTCTGCTACTCGAAACTTACATCTATGTTTCTCTTACCGAGAACGAGCGCTCCCTTACTTCTACGACGATTGCGCGGCTGGTACTTCCGGCGAGTCCTATCGTGTAACGCGGAATTTCGTTCGAATTTAATCATTTCGATTCGAAATCGAGATTAAAAGTTGTTTTTCTTTCTTCAAGAGATTATCACACCTCTGCACTTGCGAGAAAAGTCTTGTAACTTTTCTACGGTGGCGCCATCTTCCAGAAGTTATATTCCATATCTATTTTTGTTCCAAAACTGTTTGATTCCAGCAAGATTCCGCGTTACTTCGACGTCACCAGACGAAAGAGCCGAAGTGAAAGGAAAGGACAAGTTTCGCGATTCGCAAAAGTGAGAAACGGAGCGCAATTAAACAACGATTACAGGCCCGTAAGTAACAAACGATTCTTTTTCATTCGTTGCGATCATCGATTTCGCTATGTACAAGGACGTACAAGGGTAGCCGGCAGACCGTCGAAGGCGTAGAGAGACCATTTGACATGTCAAGTGAAAACACGTAAAGAGAGAACCGCTCGGCGATGTTCGGCTACCGTTTCTGCTAGTGGCCAACCGAATAACTCTGGCAAAACGAAAGCGTTCTATGGCGATCGCTACGCCACGAATGATGAAAAGTTGAAACTCGGTGCGTTCCGAAATAAGATTGTAAACAAACCAGCTTAAAATCGCTTCAAACAAAGTATCCACGCTTTCAATAACACAATTTCTTAAAACAAACGAGTTAAATAACGGTTATCCCGCAACGTTGACTGCACGTCCATAAACGAGGACATGCTGGCACCAGCTACGAAACGATTTTGGAACTGATAAAACGCTAAAACAAACCGCACGCTAGGGTGCGCACTAAACGAATAACAACGAATGCAAACAAAATCTGTGAAACGCCTCGCGCCGGTGCCACGTCGCGTCTCGAAAGAATCGCGTCTCTAGATGAAGTAAATGGAATCAGTTAACCGACGTTAATTTTCGACTGTGAGATGTCGTTGAATGCTTTTGAAAATTTTTGAAAAAAAAAAAAAAAAATGAATTCGTCAAGCTTTCATTAAAACTTAAGTGCGTCACTAAAAAATTTCATTAGCGTAAAAGACCGGACAAGCGCGCTCTTTATTACGTTTTGATCGCGCGCTTTACGAGGGCGATTAAAAGACCCTAGCGGAGGTCTCTTCATCGAGATGCGAACCTGGGGATTCGCGTAGCGATCTGCCGAAAGCTCTTCGTCGTACTCGAGGACTGGGTCGTAGGAAAATGGAAAAGACGACACAGAGAAGGAGAAAGAGAGATAGAGAGGCGGAAAGAGAGACAGAAGGGGTCGATGCGCTGGGCTTGCCACGCTGCTTCATTTTCCTTATACTTCCACAATGCGCTTACGTGGTACTTTTATAGTTATTAAATAATTTCTTAGACGTAACTTACGACTTAGTCTAAGCTTTAGCTCGATTTAACGTTTAAGTAACGCCACCCCGCTGCTGGATGCCCTTGCACCACCCAGGGCGGCCTTTAACAATCTAGTAAAAGTCTAAAACCGGAAGCTCCGCCAGCGGCGACAGACCAGCTGCCCTTCGGCGGAGACCACTCGTCGCTTTCTAACTCTATTCTCCTGATATCTACAGAGTCGGTCAACGCGCGGTCTCGCGAACAGAACTGTACTGAACCCGTTTTAGAAAATTCGCTGGAAGCGACCTCTACGATTACCGGCAAGGATGCCTCCGATCTACTCGTATTTGATTTTCAGTCACGGATTGATTCTGACTTGAACAAGACTTCCAGATGATCAGTTGGCTGGAATCGATGATCTCAATTTAAAGTTATAGAGAATCGGTGAAAGAACATCATTTTGAAACATCAGTGCTTTCGAATCGCAACATCAGCAGGCCGAAGCCTGCCTTGCCTTTAATCGTGGTCGTTTTAACCAGGTATTTTTTTAAACGGGTGCGCGTTTGATTACGCTTCGTCGTTCTCGCGTCGAGTCGACGACGCGAGTGTCGTCCTCTATGGCCGAGGAGCTTTTGATTGTTTATCGACGGACGCGACGCTAGTTTACCGCAATTAACTACTATTTTAATCGTCACCGATGAGTCAGTAATCAGGGATGGGGGTTATAATTACAATTAATTACAAGTCGATAATAAATAGATCAACGACGCGACGCTTCGGTCGTTGGGGGCTAGTCGAAGTAAGTGTTTCGCGGGGATGGGTGAATGGGGGTTTGGGATATCTGATGGGGGCAGGGGGCGAAACCGAACGAGACGGCCGCGCTGACCGACTTGACTCGACTCTCGGATTTACTCAGAAAATTCGTAATTGCGTGGCTGCGTTTATACGTGCACAGGGAGAGATAATGAGAAGAGGATTAAGAATGAATAGACAGACAACGAGCCTCCCTTTACACGTATAAGCTTAGAGCGTTTTTTCCTTTTTGTTTCCTTATACGGCATGCAGTTTCGTACGTGTATGTAAATATTATGCGCGTGTGTGAAAGAGAGAGATGTTGGAGGTGTGATGCATCCATCTGTTTTTTTTTTCTTTTCTTTTTTCTTTTTGATGAGCGGAAAATGACTTGCTGTCTTCGTCTCGACTTGAAAGCTTCGACGACGCCCCGACTCGATGAGTTCGCTAGATTCTAGTGTCCGGGAAGAGACGAACGATGGTTCTGTAATTCGTGACTTTGGCAACCGCTGTGGACCTACGTATCGCCATCGTCACCTGCAATCAACCATGTAACGGAGTTAAGAAGCTGCGTAAACAAAATTAGTAAAGGCTTGATCGATTATTAAGTCTGGAAACGAACCCTCCGGCGATACTGGAAATATTGCAACTGGGACAACCAGTTTTTATAGTCTTTAATGACCAAATGCAATGAGAAATCAATACAACAGTATCATAACCTCAATTTTAATAGCCTCAGTGCGGCCGATAAGTTCGCTTCCGTCATTTTCAAATATTATTTAATATTGTAGTGCATTTCATTTTTAGATATACAACTTAAAATTAGGACATATTTCATAAAGTCTTTGAAGAAGCCTGACAATTCCAACATTCATCAAACGCGCTTTTCATATTCCTGTTAGAAATGAGTGTCAAGTCGAGGAATCTTGATTGTTTGTTCAACATTCACAGGAAATGATGATTAATTGTATATTTTTTCACTATAAGTTTTTGAATATTTTAACCTTCTCCGTCAAATCCAGTATTGAGGTTAACCTGGCATATTGATGATACTACACACAGGTGTTAGGAAGACGAAAAACGTTTGGGTACGATGCCGAAAAAAGTTAAGCCATGCGAAACTTAGTTCGAGTTACCAGAAAATATAAAAGTGTTGTCCCAAAATCACAGCGGTTCATCTAGGCAAGTTATGAAGCGAAATATACTATAAATATTCTTTGAATTTGAAATTGTTGCATTATACTTATCAGCATAGGCCGCAGATGTATAAAATACGCGTTTATTCTCTATTTTCTCTTTTCTCACTCACACACATACGCACACACAAAAAAAAATGAAAGAAAACCCATGTTTTCAATATTTTCATTATCGTGATAATAAAATCATTTTATGTAATTTTTTTGTTACAAGAAACAAGATTAAATTCGTGTTTAATGCATTACTACAAAACGTAAAAAATACGCGCACACACACACACACACACACACACACATCATACAATTTATTGGTATAATCGATTCTTTTGATTTATTTGAGCTTGAAGATGTTATTATTTAGGCTAAAAAGGCATGTTTTTCGATGATTTTTCCTGCATACCTAATCAACGACAAGTTTTAGCAAAAAATTGTACCATTCAAAATTGAAAGTAATGAAGCAACAAAGAGATTTGTTTTTTATTTTTTGTTCTAGGTGCATTAGAACCAAAGTTATGGCTCCTTGAAGAACACTTCACATTCTATGATATCGAAACTCGAACATTTCAACTTGAAATAGCGAGGAAACGAAACGTTTTTTCAAAAAAAACTTTCTGTACCAGTTTTGAAGTACTTAAAGGGAGCTTTAAATTGAGCTTCGGTTGAAGTCGCTAGCATAAAAATTGACAGAGTTATGGCGATTTTAAAATGATCTTCGTAGTTTAGTAAATCCAATTTAGTTTATTTGAGTACCAACAATAGGTTCTAGTAGTTTGATGATCGGTTTAGATGCCTCCAGGCCGGAAAATGCTCGATATACTTTTGAAAAATAAATTTGAATTTCATAAAAAAATTAGATATTTTTAAAAAATCTCCAAAACTAACAAACTTACGAAAGAAACACAAGAATACGAAAAAGTAAGTCTTTTTATGCTGATTCATTCAATTTTTAATTACGTTTTTCGATGAAAAATGACTGAATTATAGCCATTTGAAGGTGACAACTACACATGGAGACCCTTTCCTGATCCCTTTAAAAGTGTGTAAATAAAACTGGAAGATCTATAAAAAATAGAAATGACAGGAGTCAAAGAGCTTAGAATGCTGAACAAAATGCCGTTAAGAGCGATTGTTTATCTCTAAAATTGAGAAAATGATCGGGAAAAAACCGAACGTATTTTTCGGTTCAATTTATTTTCACGTTCACTCAACACATTTTAAGATGATTTCAGTCAAATACACGCGCGAATATAGAATTTAAAAATCTTTTCGATTAGGGGTGGTTTTTTGGGGGTTGAAAATATTCAAAAGATGATAAATTGTGTTCTTAATTTATTTGGACGTTCATTCAACTTATTTACAGCTGATTTCAATCGAATACTCGTCCGAATCTAGAATTTTACAATTATTTTCAAATAGGGGTAGTTTTCACCCTTTAAAAACCAAAAGCAACCCTTGATACATGGTCAACTTGGAAGTAGGAGGTAAGTAGAGCCTAAATCCAAATTTGCACGAAAATCGGTGTTGCTTGAATGAATTTCACAGTTTTTCCGTATTTCCTCTCCAGTGACTAGACTAATATTACATTTAGCATCATAACTTGCCTAGATGAACCGCTGTGATTTTGGGGCTATACTTTTCTATTTTCTGATAACTTAAACTAAGTTTCTCATGGCTTAACTTTTTTCGGCATCGTGCCCAAACATTTTCGTCTTCCTGACACCTATGTACAGTTCACTAACCTAACCATGAGTGAAAATGAAAATACGTAACAAACAGAATAATTTTTTAAATGCCGTTTAAATGAAAAGTTACATCGCGGAAAGTTATGTCTAAATTTAGTTTTTTTGTGCCGAAGTGGGTTAAAATGCCTTTCAACCGCAGATTGTATTAACGATTACCAAACATGAATATATACATGCTGCTTGAATATACGAAATCGTAAAATTGTTCCCTGGACGGGATTGAACTTACGACCAACGACTCTGTAGTACCCTATCGCCTAAACCACGAAGGAGATATGTTTAAACTGCAGTTCAGTAATTATTATCAATTAATTGTATGATATATGCATAATATCAATTGAATAAATAAATTTAACAGATTTAATAATTAATTAGTATAATTTAAAAATGGTCTTCATTTAGTTTTTTACATTTTATCGAACTCTTTGAGAACATCCTGCAGAATTTCGTGGGCGCTTCAATAAATTATGATTCATTAGAAATCAATTATGCTTCATGAAAATCCGAACAATATAAATAGGCAGATGTTCTGGAAAAGATCTCTACACAATGGGATAATAAAGCCTTGATCCTACATAATTACCTTTGACTCCATGCGGCTCTAACTTCAAAATTAGTCGTATTTCTGTAAATCGGATTGCATGGAATTTCAGACTTTATCTGGTCGTAAACCACAAAGCGATTAATGAATATCGCACAAGGGTACAAAATAAATATCTGATCGTAACGAGGGGTTCAAAGTGGTTATTTTAGCAATCGTTTTGACACCTTAAACAAGGATATTTTGTAAGCGACGTTATTTTAAAAGTTCCTTTTTTTAGATTACAAAATCTTGTCGTTTCATGCTTGGTCATCAAATTACTTATGATTGCAATGTTCGTTGTGAATCCAATGTATACTTTCGGGGAATTTACATCAATATATATTAATATTTATTTTTTGTTGTTAAAATTTGTTTGTTGATTCTTTACTATGCTAACTTTAAGTTTTGAGATTTACTTTGTAGCCATTGGTAATTATTATGATTAAAAATAATATAAGTTTATTCAGTCTGTTAGTAACATTCTTAAATGAAGATTAAAGAAATGAAGAGCAATTTTCCATTTATTAAATGGTCGAATATCGAGAAGAATCTTGGGAACCTGAAAGAAGTCGCTAGTAAATTGAGTAATTTCTATAGTGGGTCTTCACAGACAGTTCCTTAAGAGTGATAGTGGTAGTTATCGTAATTGGTTCCCATGTAGGTAATTAATGAACTGCTACGTTTTCAACACTACAAGCGCGAACTATGTTAATTGAGAACAGGTCTATAAAGGAATGTTGCCAGACTTGTCGTGGAGAAGCCTTATCAGAACGTTAATTGAAAGCATGGATCAAAGGCTTGTGGCCTGCCTGAACAATGAAATCTCGTGTTTTGAACTGAAGTAAGAAGTTTCTTTATATAGCACATTCATTATTATTTATATTATGCATATATCATATATTCTATCATCTCCTTTTTTACAACAGAAAAGTGCTACAGCCTGACTGATTTGGTCGGCAGTAAGAGAAGTTTGCATGGCGGCGCTAGTAGTAATTGTCTCAGCCGAACGTTCGCAGAAGTTGTGCAATGCAAATTCGGCATCATTTGCATAATGGGCTACTATTTACTAAATTTTAAAAAACAAAAATTGAAGCGTTCTTTTGTCATACGTTTGTTGTCCAAGTTATTTTTATAATGTTTTTATTGTAATAGGTATTTTTCGACAAGTTTTTGAGATGAATCTTATTTATACAAGCGCTCGGTTCAGGCAATAACTACTAGCGTCACCGTGCGGAATACTTCTCCTAGTGACAAAATATGATAACAAATTCATCAGTAGAAGACCCATAGTTACAAAGCATTGATTCTAGTTTCATCTCAATTCATAAAATGGATATACAGTACTCCTCCCCATAAATTTTACATTTCAGCTATCAAGATGGCGGCTTCTTCCCTTAAGTTTAACTTTACCCTAACCCCCACTACCAGAGTTTTCTGTGCTCCCCTGAGCGCCATGCGCATGCGCATATTTACAGGCGGCATTCACTTACCTGGTAGTGGGAGAAGCCTTCAGGAGAAAAATAAAATATACGGGAAGAAAGTTTTAAAACTTAAGGGAAGTAAACTTAATGGAAGGACTACTGTAGATGGTAAAAATAAAGTCCGGACTATTTTAGGGGTCCTAAATCTTTGTAGATGAGTCAAATATTTTTAAAATAAACAAAGACACCAATTTCTTTTAATGTAGTAAAATAATAAAGTAATTTCTTTTTAATTACCTTAATTAGAGGAGTATAAGGCTCACGAATGAGGCTGCTGCGTGCAATGGTCCCGCTTGTCTCCCGCGGCAGCCGGTGGTTTTATAACTGGTTTTTCCTCGTTGACGGGTGTAGGTGGCGCATCCTTTCGTGGAGGCATCCTCTCGTTTATCGCATCCAAACCCTTCGCCTCGGCGAATGATGTGATCTTGTGATTGGGCGAAAAACCTTGCAGCGCTGAAATTCAGATGTTGATTTGAGGTTATGAGCATTATACAAAATATTGTTATTATAGTTTAGAAAAGTAAATCATACAGATTTTCTTAGATTCCTTCATTACCAACTAAGCGTCATGTCAGAATACTTATAAAAACAGAGCTTTATGATGCTAATTTTAGATAAGGCCTTATTTGAATAGACTTATTTAATTGTTGTCTTTCTTAACTACCTTAGCAGTTCTTTTTCGGTATATCTGAACTAGAGCTTCAAGTGCCACTTAAAGGGACCGAAAACAAAACACTAAAGCAAAAAATACGACTACTAAAGTAAAAAATAAAAATTTTTGCATCAAATTGCATTGCAGTTAAATAAAAGTATATATTAACCCTTTAAGGACGGGAGGGACATATTTTCAACACCACGGGTTTTAACGTAAAATTTTATCCTCTTTCAGAATCTTTTAATAAAATTTTCATAAAACGAACTGCAAAAAAGTTGGACACGTTTATTTGTAAAAAAACATGTTTTTTTTACATTTTCTTTTTTATTAAAACATCACTTTCACCACAAAATGGCGTTAGGACACATGTCTATCGTGAAAATATCGCGTCCGTGGACCCTCAGGATTAATATGTACCGTGTGCCAATTTGTATTCAAAATGGCGTCTTCCAAAATGGCGCGTGGAAGCTCAAAATTCCCTTTAAACCTTAACAAAATGTCTTTCAAATGTCTTTCAAATTTTTTTCAGATTTTTTAATCTAATCTAATAATAGAATACAACGCATTAAAAATATTTTATGTCATATCTTCTTCACACGATTACTAACCATCTTGATGTCTTTAATATCTAGACATATAATATAAAATATAAATAAGAGCTAAGAAAAATTTTAGAATTTGAATAATCTCGTTTTTAATAAACAGCTATGATGTTACCATTTTTCAACGAAGTCTTTCCACCGGAAAGTGCACCAAGGGGTAAAGCACCAGTGGGCGTAAGTCCTTTGAGCTGTAGTACACTTTCGCTCTCCTCTCTGAAAAATTACAAACAAAATTAAATACAATCACACATACGTGTGAGAACATTCACATTTGTATATCACGAAGAAATAATTGCAGTTATTATTTTAATCGTACTCGTTTCACGAGATTTAGTTTTATACGTTTATTCTGAAATATTTAAACTCATTAAAAGTTTTAACGATGCGTAAATTTAGTAAGATCACCGGTCTCAGTATTAATTTGTTTGTATTATTTGTCTATTCTATTACAGTTATATTTTTTTACATGTTTGTTTTCGGCCCACGTATTTGTTTGTTTTCCGTTTTATGCGTTTTTGTAATGTTGGCCGCTCCTTTATGTATTATTTGTGGAACATTCAAAAAAGAATATAAAACATAAATTATATTATGTAGTAATTAGTATAAATATAAATTTTAATCATACTTTTCAAGTTAAAAATAAGTATCTAATTTAAATAAAAAATATCGCAGGAAATATTGAAGCATGAAGAAATGTTTGAATCTGTAAATTCTGTTTTCGAATACATATTTGTTTCAACACATTTTACAAGAAGGTAAAATGTATTTTCAATGATGAATGAGATTGGTCATAACTGTTTATAAAGGTTAATATTTACAATTTCTCGATACCGACGTATCTTTTTAGATAAAATGAAGTTTTTATTATTTTTACCGAGTAACAAGTTTCAAGTAAATCTGATTCATTTTCATTTTTATCCGCCATATTGGATCCGCCATTTTGATTTTCGAAAATCAGACCCCAGATTCATTATTGACGACCAAACGTACTTCGCATAGATTTTAAAAAATTTTTTTATCGTGTAGCTTAGTTACAATCACATTTATTGTAAATAACGCGATTTAGTAGACTATTTTTTATTTATAACAATGTTTTAAATATATTATTTACTTTCATTCAAATATTGATTTCTATGTAAATAAAGAAAATTAAAGACATTTTGTTATTTTTATTGACCCTTTTGTTTTTTTCGTTCAGGCGGTTTTACTATTTTTATTTTAGTTAAGAATTAGTCGCTGGATTTTGGAAAATACGCAGTTGGATTTCTTTTTTAATTTAGTGAAATTTTTCAAATTTAATTCCAACAAGATTATCATTGAATTACTTGGTGATAATAATAAAACTCATAAAATTTATTTATTGTGGACCTTTTGAACCACGCAAAGTAGTTGAAAAGTATAGTCAGATTGACCACTAGTTTTTTTACAGTGTATTATCATATTTTAAAGCTTGGCACTGTTTAAAATATTTCAAAATAATGTGAAATTTTTAAATTAATTACAAAATTCTTAAAAGCATATTTTGTCTATTTTTAACCGCTCTTAAGTGATTTAATTACATTTTTATCACGTTTCTTCCTTTTAAGTGTTGTTTAGAATTAATTTTTATAATTTATTCTTAATTTCAATTAGTTTTGTTTTTTTCTAAATTTACTTAAATTAAGTTTTTTATTTCATTGTATTACATTATCAGTTTGTTTAATTATAAAAATGAAATGATTAAACTTATGTATAGTTATTAAATAGTAGTCAAATTTAGTAAGAATATTTTTCATTTTTGTTATACATTTAAAATCACGAGAATTTCGATAATTTTCTACCATTGAAGCCTTTCACGTCCAAATTTGCAGAATTTGCACAAGTGTTTTATAAACGTTTTAGTTATAAAATTAAAGTGAAAAAAAAAATGAATCATCCTTGTCCGACTACTTTTGTATTTGATCCAGAAAACGGCGCTTAATGTTTATTTTTTCGATAAATACTAAGAAACGCAATTTTTTAAGAAAGATTTTCATTATGATGTCGGCTTGTCATCATCTGTTAACCTGGTAAAAATGTGGTATCTAGTTTGATTTTAATGTTTGATTTTACGTACTTTCTAAATTTCTTGGAGTGAAATTTCCCTCTGTATGGAGTGAAAATTGAGCCACTCTAGTGAAAGACTGAGAATTCACTCACCCGTGTTCAAATTTTGCACATTAGAACGTTAAAGGATTAAGAAAAGCTAAACTGAGAAACTTTTCTTTGTTAAAATTACTATTTTTTAATATTTACAAATATTACATTCCACAAGAGAATTTTCCTATATAAGAAAGAACCTTTTTTGAAATATGAAAGAAAAATGAGTACAACTCGTTGCAAATCAGACTGTACAGAAATTATTCTATTGCAAATTTTCTCGGTGTAAAGATATTTATTGTTATTATTATGTCAATTATTAATGCATATTTAAACAATTTTTTATTTTAATAGCATTGCTCTAGAAAATATTCATTTTAAATACTTCTTTTGTCGTTATCCGATATTTTTGTTCACTATTTTTTCGTACGTCGCGTTCGTCACATTTACGACGCAAAAAAGACGAGTGTCATAACACGCGTACTGCATGCATTATAATAAAACATTTTCGCGCGAAAACTCGATAAAAAATGCGCGTAAAAAGCACAACGCTCAATGAAAATAGTCGGTGAAAAAGACTCGAGAACATTCGTTCGTAAGATGTCGTCCTTTTTTCACCATGCAAATCCGTTTTGCAGTAAAAACCAGCTTTCCGCTTACCTCAGCACGGAGAAGACGCGCGCCATTTTTCCGATAGCCCTGATCTTGTTTCGAATTACTTCCTTACGGAGGTTGGCTGCTGCACCTATAAAGCGAGAGAGGATTGATGTTGCCTTATCGTAAGACTGAAGCGACGAGGCGATCAACGTCAGATCGACGATAAAGTACATTTTTCTCGATGAATTCCAACGTCGGAAAAATGCCATCTACTTCATTTTCCGCCGCGTACGATTTCGTACTATCTCGTCGAAAACCCTTTTTTACTCCCCCCTTTCTCAAATTTTCTTTTTTTATCGATCCGACGTTGATAGCGACGAACGCTCTATTATAAATGACTACTTGTTATTCCTACATTTCGCACGCTGATTCGATTCGCACGTAATACAAAAAAAATTATTGTTATAGCTTAACGTAACTGAAAGCTTTCGCAAAATTCTGTACAACACTGCACTCAATGTACAAAACGTGCCGTCAAATAAAAAATTACATTAAGTTTGGCAATACCTAGAACTCGCATTCCAAAACTGCATGCATAATCGTGTCAAAATATTTAATAAAATTTCAACGAAATTTTTGTTCTTTGTTTCAACGAAATTTGAGGTTAATTCCATCGTTACATTTTGTTGCAGAGTAATCCGCTTGGTGGCGCTGGCATAAACCGACGCATTCCGAACGCTCACGGTATCTCGCTTGATATATTCATAATCTGTATAAACGTTTGGCTTGAGACGAGTTATACTAGCGCCACCATACGGTTTACTTGAATATGCGCAAAACAGTTTTGCTACTCTTGATAAAATATGTTTATTAATATTTCTTTACAGAAATTTCGCTGAGACGTTTATAGAAAAGTTATTCGGTGCAACATTGGATGAAAGACATCGATAATTTGAAAATTTGCTCATATGCAGACTATGCAGAGAATCTGCTGGTTCTCGCGTGAGCGTGCATTAATCCGTAACGTATATCTGAGCGAGAAGCATATAAAAAGCAACTGCACGTGCACATGCATCAGATTTCGGCCCAACGGTACGCGCGGAATATATATACGTTTTCTGCTCAGCGCCTTTCTATTTAATTTCGAAAATTGAGATTAAAAAAAATTTGACTTAAAACCACAAAATCTCGTTTTGGGTACATTCCTATTTCATGCCAGCATTCAAAGTCACCTCGGTGTACGTTCGACATGAAATAGCAGTATTCCCAGTTTTTAATTATATACAAATTTTTTAACTTTCGATTTTAAATAATTTCAAGACTCGGATCGAAACATTGAAACTACTGTTGGATAACATTAAAAAAATACATGAAACGCATGCAATCCGACAACATTCCAACGTCGTACGATCCCGTTAACTCGAAACAGAGTAAACAATCCGGAAATCTGATTATTAGACAAAGAAGCGGCGAAAGAAAATCAAATTCATATTTGATTTTACGACTTTCGCCCTACATCTGCAGAAAATTACTTTACGACTGACGCGCAGAAATTTTATCGCCTCGTAACGGACGCGAAAACATTAACCGATTCGCGAATAGGGGGACGAACATGCACTAATCTCACATGCGCATTTTCGACTCTTCTAGAGCATATCGTCATCTTCCTCCAAAGACGTAAAATGTCTTTTCTCCTTAATTTCCAATTAACTCAGAAAAAGTAAAAAATTTCATCTAAATGTCAGGACTTAATAACTGTTTTAATAAGTTGTTAAAAAATCAATTCCTGTTACAAATTTTTGTCAGTGATACTGATGCAAAAAAACGTTCATGTAACAATAAAGAGAAACTGTTTTATTAACTCCGAAATTTTTTTAGTTTAATAAATACATGAAGATAAAAAAAAATCATTCTATAAATTTGTAAAACTATTAAAGATGCACGTGCCACATCTGTACCTTAGTAACATATCTCAGAACACTTAAACGGGAGACTCCACGATCCCTGAACTAAATTACCAACACTTAGTGCAACAACTCTCAATTCGTCCTAGGAAAATTCTATTTATCAATTTTTCATAAAGGTTGCATTTATGAAAAGTAGTAGTATTGATAAAAAGATTTCCAGTATGCGTAACGAATTGAGTTAACAGTAAATCTAGTTCTATGCTATGAGAGCAATACACATACAACTAAAAGACATCCGGAAACTATTTTTCTTTCGCATACCGTTATTTGTTCTAATCGAAATTCTACTCTTCAACTAAACACAAATCAAGCTCTATTTTTTCCAAATTCGAAACCGTTCGTTTTCCTACACATGTGCATTCGTCTAGAATTTCAACTACTAACTTCTAGGTTCTCTTTTACGTTTATTGTCATACATTTGTTTCTTGTAGTTTCCGACTGCCATTGCCATCTTTTCAATCTTGGATACTCGTTACATTTATTAATTTAAAATGTTAGTTTTTAGAACGATTTGGTTAGGTTTCACTTGATTTGTGAAGTAGTCCCGAGAATTTGAATAAGACGGCAATGCGATAGATATTTCTAAACGCTGCTAACATCGATTTATAGTAACCAACATATAGTGTGGCGTCGTGACCTCGAAACATCGAAACGATTTTTCAAATTTGAAAAATTTCAAAAGTTGTTCGCTACTGAACAACGTCGTCGAAAGCAATTCTAATATAAAGCAACAAAATAAGTAATTCGATTCTATGTGTCCGACTAAAAAACTCTTGCACTACTCGATATTTAATTCAACGTCCACAAAAGCATTTATTATTTTCATTATTACTATTTGTTTCCCGATGGTAATTTCTCTTTTTGTTACATATAAGAGATTAACCACTTTTATTAATTTTATCCTATACAAATTCAAGTACTCGATCGAAACTCTACAAGCAGACTAAAGGAAATTATTATTACAACATAATTTATTTAAACATCAACAAACATTCGTGGTATCTCTGTGCAGTGATTAGTCCTATTTCAGATATTGCAAATGAATTGCTCGTGAATTTTTACTACGTCAACAATTTTCGTTCATTTCTCATGATCCAGTCCCACGTGGACCATGAAATTGACGCTCTACTGAATTAATAAATCTGAATAAACCACATCGAAAGTATTCAATATCATGTTCCAATATTTGTTCGACACGTGGAATACTCGATCGTTTTACAGTTTTGTTTTTCAAAACTTTATTAGATAACTTTTGTCCTCTCTACAACAAATAATTCAAAAAATATATATATAAAAAGTAATGTTTATAATAGTTCTTAAAGACTTGATATAAAATTACTAATAGAGAAATTTAATAATTATATTTTGGTAACAGATCCATGAATTTCATTATTTAGATACATAGTACAATTTTTAACACATTATTCGCAATTTTTGAACATGCACTATAAAATTCTCTGCAACTTTTTCAAACGCTTATTTCATTGCACTGTAAAATCAGTTATATAAAGTTGTTTGAACCGCTTTAATACACAGTTTTAAACGATTTAACTTTTTCCATTTTTCAACTAATCGGATTAAATCTTACTCATTCAGATGAAATGAAGTCACAACAATTTCTAGTGTAATTAAATTTAACTGATTGCCACAGGGTTGCAAGATGTTACAAAGAAGATTTGTTCACCACAAATTCAATCTTATATTGAACGCAGTATAATATTTAATTTAGGAGTTTGATTGAAATGTATTTCGAAAATTTCCATTACAAATCTCTGTTAAAAACATACAAATATAGGAAGGATTTCACGTAATGTTCTTTCACTGGATCGAACTTTTCTTAAGAAGTGTTTTATCCATATAAATTCTTTTCAGTAGAGCGATTGAGCACTAATTAGCATCCACTTTAAATGGCAAGCCTACGAAAAGCTCCTCTGAATTTTCCACACTCTAAAGCCAACAACTCCCATGCGGTCGTTTCTCGCCAAGGCCTTTGAAAAACCGGGGTTTCGACGTCTCGAAATCGAGTCCGGTGGCCGCCGGACTGCACGACAGAAACTTTAGCCATGGCGATTCTCGAATTGACAATCGATTCTTCATTGTTTCAATTTTAATCGAGCTCTAGATCATCATTAATCGATTTATTATGGAGTGGTGTCTTAGATAAATTATATTCTTAGCAACAGTTTCATCGATTAATCGATTTTGTTCGATATATCAAATTGTATAACTCGAAGAAAAAATAGAATTATTTCAATTGTGTACTGTCGGTAATCGTTTTATCAATAACGTGATATCGTTTAATCGATATAAATCGACATCGAATGTTATGTATCGAAACGTACAATCGATTAATCTATATATAATTTATATTGCATTATCAGTGATATATTTATGGATTTAAATCGAGATATCGAATACTAATATTGAGTAATATTCAATTATATTACCTTCATTCGTTTTATTTATTTCGAGATATCGAGATAAATCGATTTTTTTGTGCATTTCGAGATATCGTATACTTCATTTAAATCGAGATATCGTACGTTGGAAAGCAATGCAGAATAAAATTACGTTTATGTGATTCCAATTATATTATCAGCAATCATTTTATCCTTTTCGAGATATCGATTAAACATTTCCAATCGAGATATCGAGAACTATAAATCGACAAGAACTTCATAAGGTCGATGTATGTTATTTCAATAATATTGACAGCAGTATTTTGATGGATTTCACGACATCGATAAATCGATTAATCGATTTCAACCGAGATATTAAATATTGGAAATCAACAAGAAATTTATAATATCGTCTAATCGATTGATCAATCTCGTTTTAGTGAAGGTGTTCAATTTGATTTAAATTGAACCAATTGTTTTATCGACCCGCTTAATCGATTAATCGATTTTAATCGAGTTATCGAATATCATGACTCTATGTGATATTTTAAGATGCATAAAATATCATTGCTTATATTTCCAAGTAATCTTCAGTGATATTTTGAATTTGATAAAATCGAGTAATCGAAATATCGATAATCGATATATGCTAAAGTTATATGTTGCAGTTGACAAGAACTTCATAAGGTCAATGTATGTTATTTCAATAATATTGACAGCAGTATTTTGGTGGATTTCACGACATCGAGTAACCGATCAATCGATTTCAATCGAGATATTAAATATTGGAAATCAACAAGGAATTTATAATATCGTCTAATCGATTAATCAATCTCGTTTAGTAAAGGTGTTCAATTTGATTTAAATTGAACCAATTATTTTATCGACCCGCTAAATCGATTAATCGATTTTAATCGAGTTATCGAATATCATGACACCATGTGATATTTTAAGATGCACAAAATATCATTGCTTATATATCCACGTAATCGTCAGTGATATTTTGAATTTGACAAAATCGATTAATCGAAATATCGATAATCAATATATTCTAAAGATATATGTTACAGTCGATTAATAGAACTATGGAATTGAGTGGTCCAAAAGTAACATATTGATTATAACTAAGGGATTAATGTCTGGCTATGAAATTTTAAGATTCAAAAAATTGCATATCGATTAATCGATCGATATTTCACAATCGAGTTTATACATGAATCGAATCGAAAATGTTGTTAAGACTGTTCTACTCCAATCGATATTTTATGAATTACCGACATTAAAGATCGATTCTGTATATCGATAAGTTCCCGATATATCGATGTAAATATTCGATCAATCGATTTTATCCATGTATAAGTTCAAATTGATTGACCCTATAAAAGATGTCCACAATCTTAGTTGCAAATATCGAATGAATATTTTGGTTCGATGGATCGATTATTACCGAATCGTACGCTCGATGAAGTTTCGATTTTGAAGTTAGCTAGAGAATCGCCATGGCTGACAGAAAAAAGACAACAAACGCGTTTCGCAAAACATACATATTCTCTCTCTCTCTCTCTCTCTTTCTCTCTTATACTTGGCGTAATAAACTCACCGTACGCGGTGTTAGGTGGGTTCGGCAGTTCGTTCGAGAAGAAGCGGCGGATTATCAGGGTGCAACACAGCCATGGGCGCGACGGGGCGGCCGGCAACGCAGGACGCAAATAAAGGGAACAGAAGTACCAACAATGTGAGAGCAGCGTCACGGTGGCGGTCGATTTTTTGTTCGTTCGTAGGCGAAGTGAAGAGAAGTAGAAGAAGAAGAAGAAGAATTTCGCGTAATCGATAGCAGTAATTTCGGATGATCATGGTTATTGATGGATGGTGATTGTAATGGTGATCATGATGGTACAAATAGCGGGGACAGCGATTTTTATGGAAGTAACAGTAGTGACAGAAGTAGTAATAGTAGTGGTAATAGTGTGGCATGAGAGAAAACAATACTTAGAACAAATGAGAAAACATGTGCACAGCATAAGTTCTTCATGCTCAAAGCATGTGCGAGACGACATTAAAGAGCGAGTTTCCAGCAAACGTAAAAGACTATTCTAATTTAATGACTGCTATGATAAAGCAATTTTATTGTTTGGCAAAGTTTTTATTTTCAGCTCAATCTATTTCGAAAATGGTCTCGGAGCATACAAAATCGTCACAACGAACGATAAATTAATGCAACATTTGTTGTGAAGCATATAGTACGTGAAAAACAGTGGCATAGTGACAATTCCTAGTAAAAATTGAAGGTTACCAGATGCGCACTGGTATTTCTTCAAATGTTTGGAAGCGTCCAGTAAGCGTGATGTTGAACGTCAAAGCGTTCTTGGACAAAAAATACTCCTACCGAGAATCGAACCCTGCATCTCTGCACTGCAAGACCGAACCGAACAATAATAATTTGACCACTCTTATTGTTGTAAAGTAATTTCATACGCTTAATGGATACTTTTTGTGCGCTTCACATACGCTTTCAGGTATACTTCATTTTTTCCAGCGAATGGTCAAGTGCAGATTAGTAAAAATCATGACCAAAAAATTGTTTGCAGTTAGGTAAAAACGATGTCATTAAGCAATTATTCTTTATCGCTTGCTGGAGCGCTTTAGACACGTGTAAGCGGGAGAAAATCGACTGACCAATTTTCTATATTTTCATTCTTACGTGGATTTACCGTAGATTTTCGTGCAGCAAAACAAGAACTTTATATTGTGGAATCTTCTGCATGTAATGAAATTGGTTAAATTGGAAATTTGAATTAGAAATTCTGAACGTTTATATTAGAAAGGTTGGAAATAAGATTTTGTTGATTAGGACTCCGTTGTTTCTTCAAGAGTAATAACAACAATCTTTTGTAGGTCGATTTTGTTTTATTTTTACATACAGTAAATAATGTCAAAATATTTCAATTCTGGTCGAATAATTTTGTGAATTATTTCAGTGATACTTAATCCGCCATTTTAAATTTGAAACGGTTACTACTGATTCAAAATCTTAAAAAGCATTAAACAATGCCTTTTATCTTATAGGTTTTATGATGGCTGATTACAAATGAGTGGAAAAAATGTCAAATTCAAAATGGCGGACATATTTTACAATATCTTCGGATAGAAATTTTATGGCCGGGACTTCTGAGGAGAAAGTCGCTAATTACGAATGTGTAGTAACAATTATGGCTATCCAAATTGAAACCAATGTAACTGATGAATCAAAAAAAGAAAAAGAAAACTTCATAAAGTTGGTTCAACTATTCCCAAAATTGAATTTCAACTAATTAATAAATAAAGAATTTGAAAATACATGAACTTTTATATCTTAGGTCGTTTGATGTGATTTAGTTAATGGCTAAATTAATTTGTTTTCTTTCTAACCTCTGTTTTCTAAAAAATGTTTCTTGATATGTGACTACGGCAAAAAAATAATCTACACTTATTGAAATAATACCTTGCCTGTTATGGTTATCATTCTTAAAGAGATTAACTTATATATTATAAGGCAACCGGCATTTTGAGAGACAATTATTTTTGAAAATACTTTCTAAAGTTTTATCCAAATAGTTAATAGTTAATAAATAATATCCTAAATAAATCGATTGAAAAATAATTTAAAATTCCCATAAAATCAAATTTTGTAAAACCGTAATAGAACTTGTAAATGTTAAAATTGATTTAAAAAGTAAATATTTATCAGATCCATTTTTTTAAAATTAATTGTAATGCCTGTTTCAAAAATTCGATGCCAACGCTAAAATAGATCAAACAAGTTCCTTTGTGATTTTAAGCATTTCAGTAGCTCTCGACAAATTTTAGACTGTGTTTCTAAGAGAATCAAGTAATAGTAACAGCCGACCCTGGTCCGTTGTAAGTGAAAACAGCCAATGTTAATTTAATCGACACGAAATTGACCCGGAATGATCTGGATTGTCATTATTTCTGAGCAGTAATAAATTCAACATCCGTTCTTCTTCATAAGTTATACGACTAATCCGATCGTTTACTATTTATAGTGTAAATGCTTTAGAAATTAATAATATTTGAGACAATTTTAAATATACAATGTAATGAAAAAGAAATAATGTAATCATATTCCTACAAGAAAAGAAAAGACGAAGTTCGTTCGGATTAAGTTAAAACCGGTCTTGAATAAAATTACAATGATATATTATTAGAATATTTTTAAATTGTTATTTTTTAAGAATGATTCCATTTAAAAAGTTATATATTAAATATAAATTACTTAATTTTATTAATTGTCTGAATTACATACTACAACAGTGTACGTAGGCAGTAAGTGTATAATCTATATTCATATACATTTGGTACAAAATATTTGAAGGTTTCAAAACCGTGCGTATGCATTCCAATGACGGATTGCCACAAAAATCTGTATCAAGAGTAAAATAAATAATAACAAAAAAAGTAACGGATATGACCTCGATAAATAAAATAAACAGAAATTGTAATATCTGTAAGTTTACCCTGAAGCTACGAACAGGATAGAAATGTCAGGAAGGTTAACAGGATTAATATTTTAATTATGGATTTCTATACTGTATTATCAGAATTGACTAATTCATATTTCATTTGGAAAGGTAACTTCGCTAAAGACGAGTCGAGTTGTTTGTCTGCAAATAATAACGAATGCAATTCTTCGTCTGAATTCAAATCCACTTTGCGAAACCGAATCCGTAACTCGAAGACCGCCATCTCGTTTGTCGGCCTTCGATAAACACCGTCAGGGAATGCGCCTACCCCATCGGATAGCTGTTTATTATTAACTAACCAATTTAATTAAATGGCAATTGCGCGACGCTGAGAAAATTGTCGATATCGTAAACCGTTATTTTTTTGTTTGCTGCACGAGATATCGACCCGTGCCGGGCACCCCCGGCGTCTCTTTATCTCCCCAGGAAGGGCCCGGGTGCATAGGATGCACCTAACGGGATTCTGTGTGCATCAAGGAAAATGAAAATTGGTACGGTCTATAATCACCGTGCCTACGTCGTTCGCATCGGAGCATTATTGACGTCACGTGATGCAGGCCGCTCGCTGCCGAAACGGCCTTGACCCAAAGCGCGAATCTCGAATACGATAATAAACCTCCGTACTTCACTCAGGGTAATTATTTCTTGGCTGGACGTCCCGAGAATTATTTCCTCCGTTTCGACTTCCGTTTGCGCGATTTTCGAAACTCAAAATTGAATAACGATAAGCCGAGTGACCCTCCTCAAGGAAACGCTACTTGTTCTTCCTTGGCAGCTTTCAAAAAAGTATATTCCTTGTACCGTGGAACAATCGTCTGCAGAATAAAGTTCGTGTATGACCATACTTTGCTGTGTTACTTAACACTCATTTATTAAAAAGTTCATTCACCCTTGATATATACTTTTTGTTTGATGAAATTAGTACAACTAAAGATACGTAGGCTCTGGAACACTTTTCTTGATTTCCGATAGATGGCGCTGAGACGCGGAGACTCGCCAAGCGTCTCATGAGATCTTTACATAACGCTCGCAGGAGGCGTGAGGGGAGAGAGTACTCTTTATTCTATCAGCTACCTCACCGACTTGCACCTTACTTTGAGTCCAGTTTAAAAAATATCTATACAATTACTTGCTGTAATCTAATAAAGACTAAAATATTGGTCATTTTATTTTGATGTGTACCGCATTCAATATTTAGAAGCATTTGTCATACACGAACCGCCCTTGCAGTGAACATTGCTTTTAAAGCAATTATATAATAAAAAAAATCAGGGCGTCCAGGCCAAAATAATTCCATTGTGATGTTTTTCCAGTTCGAATATTATTTTCGTATTTTTCAAATATTCGGGAAATCCATTCGTCACGTCTGTCAATGATGCAGCGACGCATCAACGATTTCGTAATGTACGTCAAATGTTCTGTCGCGGAAATCGGCAAGAAAACATAATAACGCTATTACAAAAAATGCGACACATTCATAGGCGTTTAATTTCGCCGAATTTATGAGATCGCAATACTGAAAGGATAAATAAAATTCATTAATAAATTAAAAAAGAAAGTGCCGATTGCGGTGATTTTTAAGACGGCTAAAGTGTACGGAATAACAAAAATAAGAAAGTGAAAAATTGTCACCGCAATCTGGGTGGAACAACGTCAAATTTTCGACAAGACGACGTGATAAGATGTCTTGTTATGCCGCGAGAGAAATAAAATTACATTTAACAGTCGTCGAAAATTGGCGTTTGTAAATACGTGTAGCGAAAATACAATAAACATGAAGCTGCCTGGAAAAAATGAATGTGTGAGAGAAACATTTCTAATTCTAAATACCATTACAGCATTATCGTAGCGTTTCTAACTCGAAGAACGAAACTCAAAACTGCAAAGCTCACAAACGATAAAGCGAATAAAAAAATAAAATTAATATTCTCTCTATTAAAAAAAAGACATTTACAGGGGAAAAACTAAAACACCGTCGTCTACCGTTTGACTGAATACAAAAAGAGACATGCGCAAAGACATTTCGAAGGCGGTGCATATCTAAAACTAAAAATCATAGCACAGGGGAACGAGAATTGCAAAGGACCATGATTCGCGACGAAAAATATATCGTTTAGCTTTTTAAAAAATGCTTTTGAAAAAATCCCGACAATAATGGCGAATACCGACACCCCCGAAAAACTGACAACCTTATTGCTCCAATAACGTTCGAGTTATCTAAAATTCGTCAGGACGGAACTTCCAGAGAGACGCATCGTCCGAAAGTTGTCGCGTTCGTTGGAGGTCCCGGACAACTTTCAGACAACGGGCTAGCCGCGTTGTTTAGGTTCCATCGGCGAGTCGCATTAAAAAATTACGATCGCTCCCGGAAAGTTTGCAATTAATAAATAATTCGCGGCCCGTCGACGATTTCGGCTCGCCGCTTACGGCTCGTGTGATTTTCAAATGCGAACTTTTGGATGGAAGCCAGCGCGAACTAGACGTAAACTAAGTTCCTTTCTACCTTAATTACCGGCGGTCGCTTGCAAACTATCGGGAAAATACATTTGCCTTTACGGCACTGTAATTTCAAAGAGAGGCGACGCCACGGTATTCGAAAATTCGTTTTCGCGCAGAAAATACCCTCTTTACTTCCCACGTTACGACCGGCGGACTTTACGACGAGAGAGTGTTTTCTGGTGTTCTGTCGCCGGTGAAAATTTACATGATCGTTATTTCAAAAATTGTAATAATCGCGAATTATAGAATTAAGGAACATAAATTTGTACATTGTGAAAAAACTAAACATTGTGTTACGAAATAAACTGTTTAATTGGACACTGAAAATTAAGAAAAATTATTGTGCAACGAAGGAAACATGAAAAGCTCAACATATAGTCAACGAAATATAAACAATAATGTAAAACATTGTTTTATATCGAAATATCGGACTTTTTCACTTGTACTCGCCCAAATGCGAAAATATTTTCATCGTTTTTCTTTTGTCGAACGGAACTACTTTTCTTTATTGCTCGCGTAACTCAATGTAAAGGAAATCGCGTTAAACAAAAAGCGTCTTTATTGAGGGAAACGAAAGAAAATGCACCAAATGGAAAAAAGGGATTCGTACAAAATTTTAATAAAACTGAATAATTTTTAAAAGCATAGAAACTCTGAAAGTAAATGTTATAAAATTCAAAGTGATTTTAACAGCAAAATATCGCGGATGACTGCCTAGAAACTGTGTAAGCAGAGCCATTTTGTGTGACTAAGCTAAGAAAAATCAAACGGATTTTAATGTTTTCATTAATTTGTGAATCGGACAAAGAACAGCAATGACAATGAACGCCAGGCACATAAGGCTGTGATTGTGGTGATTTCAAGTTTTTGTCTGTTGTTGGTCTCGTACGGAACAACGGAACAAAATTTTTGAAGACAAGGATACAAACTGTCAAGGAGTTTTGAGAGTCCGAATATGTTCCAACTCGTTCCCTTCCAGAGAAATAAATTACTTGAAATATTTCCAGCCAGAAGGAATAGAAAATATAAAAAAGAAAAATCCAGATACTTTATTTGACATTTTGAAAATAAAGAGTTTAAGTTTTACGTCAAAATCAAAGATAATCCAGACTCTAGAGAAAGGATTTCGACGCGAAAGGAAATAAGTAAGAAAGTGGTAATCGAGTTGCAATAATCGGCTTTTAAGAAAGGGTTTCAAGGCGCAAAAAGCAAACCAAGATGTAAGCAAAACGCGAAAACGCAAACCGGGTTAGTCTTCGATTGCGTCTGGATGTTGGAAACCATACAACACAACCGCGTCGCGTTAATAATAGCCAACTGAGCGGAAAATTGGAAAATGTGGGGCGCTGGAAATTGTGGGGTCTGATCGCGTCAAGTTCCTCATCTAGGGTATACCATTCGACGTGAAAACTTCACGATTTCGGTCAATTTTCCAAAGTTGGAATGCCGAAAGAAGGCAAAAAAGAAAGACAAAAATATAAAGAAACACAAGTTGTAAAAAGAATTATAACAAAAGATAGAGAACACGAATTTATGTTTAAGTCGTGGGGTGGATTTGTGTAACGAGATGAACTTTGGGTAATCCGACGAGAAATGTGACAGTATCGTGGCTGCGGTCAAGCAGTAATGACAGTAGTAAATATGATGCAGTGACAGAAAACGTTTCAATTTTTCTGGCGATTAATAGTAAAAGTCAAAACAAACCTAAATGGTTACAAGAGCGCACGTAAGAGAAAGAAAAAGGAAAAAACCATTCGAAACATTCGAAAAAATCCACTACCATCCGAAAAACCGAAAGAAAAGGTAATTAGAAAAAAGGACAAAAAATTTAACGAATCGAATTAAAAAGAATTTAACGGATCGTATCGAACAAAATCAAGGAAAAAAAAAACTATTGTAAAAAAGTCAACGACGACGTTCGTTGTTTCGTCAACGATTCGCGTCGTTAAATTATTGAAACCTTCGTCCGCTTTTGAAAAAGTCCAATCCATTTCTATTTTCTTCACTCTCTCTTTCTCTTTCTAATATTTTTTTCAATTTGCGTCAAGTAAGTCTTCAAGCGGACTTACCGTTATTCTTTTTTTGGACAACTTTGATTTTGGCTGCGACTTTTACGTAGTAGAGTTTGTCGAACAACGAAGTTTTGAGTGGTAGTAGTAGTAGAAGTAGTAGAGGTAGTAGTAGCATAGTGTCGTGCCAAGATAGGAAGGTCCAAGGCCAGTGTGATTCAGACAAATATAATAGAGAAGGAGTACGATAAAAGACAGTCAGTGCATTTTTTTTTTTGGGCTTTTTTTTCAAAGATAATCATAAATGAACGAAAAACAATAAAAACCTGACGTATTAGATCCTTAACTCGCTCCAATGTTATTTCCCCACCACTTTCATATTTCGAAAATACCTCGCGTAAAATGTTATCGGCATTACCCTGACGCGTTTTAAAAAATGAATGCCTCGTGGAAAAAAAATGTCTTTTTAATTGTATTGCGCCTCGCTGAAAATTGGAGCACAATTGAAAAAAAAAACGATCGCGTTTTCGCGTACGAGGAATGAGCGAATAAACTATTGAATACGAAATGCCGAAGAGTGAAATGAGCGGAATAAGAGGAGAAAAGAGATATTCGCTGAAAATAGTTTCAAGCAGGATCATACGATATGTAAGAACGTAAAAGAAAACTGCTCATCGAATGTCATCAAAAAAGTTTGTTTTTTGAATGTCATCAAAAACTCGTTAAAATGAGGAACAATTTTCTTTTTGATGACCTGTGATGAGCGATGATTTTAAGGTTCATCATTAATGTCCAAAGAGAAACATTTTTTAAAATTGTTGTTAAATTCATTGGACATAAATGACAGCTAATGAAAAAGATGTGCGACTACAACTTGATCAAAATGCGAGAATGAAAAAGGTGTCGCGAATGTAAAACCACAATGTGCCTAAATGCAGAAAAAAAAATCTAGAAATGTTACTATACAATCTGAAAAAGTCGTAGAAATTCGAGAAATATCAGTGCTCGCGATGTTATAAAATCTACTTTCGGTGCAGAAAATTTAAAAATCGGTTAAAACAATGTGTATCATGGTAATTTGCGATTAAAAAGAACAACATTAACGAGAATAATAATAATATTACGAATGAAAACGAAAATACAATGATAACGACTTAATCGAAATGAGATGAATATAGTAACACTAAGAATGAAGATGATGTACGATACCAGAAATACAAATAAAAGTAATTAAAAATAAAAAATAATAATCAGAGCAGGATAATTAATGATAATTGTCAGAAATAATCAAGTACGGGTTTTTTGAAGGATAATCGTAACAAAAAATTTGGTAAAAAATATATAGAAAATCGAGACACTGACACTATATCTATTTAGCTAAAAACGACAGTCGAAGCAATTAATAATTCATTGGCGAGTAATAAGGTTGAATGATACTTCTTACCATCTGTCCATGCAGCGATATTAAGGAAAAGAGAGAACGTTATATTCTGTCCGACATTTGAGATTTTTTATTTCGTTGAAGGGAATAGGGGCAAGGTTTCCTATAGGTAACCTAACAGATTTCGAAAATTGTCATAACGTGCGTTATTTAAAAAAAAAAATACGAAAAGAATAATTTTTATGAAAGGGATATCTTGTTGACTTTCAGTTTTTCAAGGAGAAATTTCGTTCCTTAAGAGCTACTTTGCGAAAGAATTATGATTAATGTAAATGACGTAACGAGACGAAAACGGACATTACCTTCTTCGAGCGGGTCGTCGCCGTCGCTCATCAGCTCATCATCTGAGCATATGTTCAGGAGGGTTACCAACATTTCCGTCACTGTAAATAATAATACAAAATTAAGTATTTAAAAAACTTGCCTCAAAAATTCTGATAAACAAGTCAGAATTCGCTAACTGCTTCTCTCTTACTTGCTCAATGACTTTCTAAATAATTGTCATAAGAATCATTTCAAAAATTATTTATTCATTACCTTCCAGTATTTGATTTCTAAGTAAACATTTAATATTAATTAATTAATACAAATTTCCTAATAGATGATTTACAACCATGCATAGAGAAAGAAAGTCGAAGGGAGGTAAGAAGTACTTATTTCAAGAATAATATATTGCATTGACTATTAAAAGTATGTAAAATGTGTTTGTTGTATTTTTTAATTATTTCCTGAAGATTCGGAGTCCTCCATCTATTTTTATACATGATTTTAAATTTTAAAATGCTTCTCTCCATGAATGTTATTTTGTGACATAAGTTTATAAAAATATGGAAGTATATTTCATAACTTTTAGTAAATCTTTGTTGGTGTTTCAAAATGTCCATGAAAGATATTTTCAATTATTTGACGTATAAAGTTGTTTTAGACAATTAAGCATTAAACATGTAAGAAGAAGACCAACCTTTTTCACCGACGAAAGGCAAGGACCACGTGAACACATCCATAAAGTTAGGTAGCCAATAGGGATGAGGCGAGCAGTTGAATTGCCTAATGTTCATCACGTTGTTTTCGTATTTTAGAACAGCCGCCTACAGAGAAGACAAAGTAAATGACAAATTACAACCACATACAAAATGTGAACAAATATCTTAGAAAATAAAAAAGGTATGTATAATTGTTTAGCTCTCAATCTATACATGTAGATTTTGCATTAAATTTTAAGTAATAGAGTTTAAGTTAGAATTACTGAACCAAACTTTATGTCAGGCGATGAAAGCGTCAGTTAGTTGTCGATTTCTTATTGATACTTTATGTCTATTATTTTAAAAAAAATATTTGAATAAACAAATATTCTTGTATGAAATAAAATTTATTACATTTTAACATTTAGATGATTCTGAATAGCAATTGAATCTGTTGTATTTTTCATAATTTAGTAGTTTCAGTATTATGATAAGAAAACATTGTTATTTAATTTCGTTTTGTCTGGTACTCAATCTGACAAATTCCTTTTTGAAATTACATATTGTGACACATTTAAGTCTAAAAAACAAACAAACTTAAATATTTTGTATGGTCATTTTTTGGGAATAAGTAATATTCATGAGTATATTCTCGTCATATTCTCAGATAAGAATAAAAACTTTCTTGAAGCCGTAGGACATAAAAACAAAATAAACGAAGAATACTACTAATCATATCATACTTTTTTTGTATTTTTTATGAGTTTATGAGAAAAATGTGAAAATTTATGACGAAAATTCTACGGCTAAGTAGAAGTTCTGCATAAAATCTGAAGTGAGGAGCATTTCGCACTGGCCATCAAAAATGGAACAACTTTTAACGCTTTGAGTTCAAGAGATACCTACGTCAAGTCGTCAATAAAGTCAATTTCTAACTTTAAAGGTATTCATTAGAAAATATCTAAGAATTATTTCAAGTCTGAACTTTAATATTACATTTCTTTTTAATGTATATTTTATTGAAAATGTTCTCAAAAAATTGGAGATGATCAAACTTTATTCGTATTGCGATTCACTTTTCTGTATTGTTACGAAATTAATTCATAGCGAAAAAAAATATTTTCATAAAATTCACTACAACATGTTAATAAATATCAACAGCAGATGGAACATTCGAAGCGCTTTTAACTAAAATACGAATATTGACATAGTATTACCAACTTTGGAAGAAAGAATCTTTTATTCAGTAGGCGTAAAATGTCGATTTATTAATTAATAGACGCCAACAAGAAAATTATATCGAACAAAAATCAGAATAACAATGGTTGTTTTGAACTTTCTTTTGTATTCTGTTTTAGTCGTAGTATCAAAAGATGTCGCTGGGAAACTAACAGGATAATTTAGATAGACCACTTTCCACAACATCTAAGGCTTTAAAAACATTAAAGAATTATTCTAAAAATACTAAATTCACCACTGCCATTGTCTTTTTAGTTATCTCAATGGAAGAAAAGTTACAATAAAGAAATTTTGTCGTGACATTTTTCATGGCCAGTCTAAAATTAATGGTACCATAGGCAAGACTTCAGCTCCATTACGATTGTTTGTATTATATTTTTATCATTATTTTTCAGGTTAAAATGGAAGCTGTCCATAATATCTGTAGACTCTTCAAATTTTCTGTAAAGAAAACGGAACAACTTACTGGTGAATGTTCACTCTTCTAAACGCAGATTTCACTCTTCAATAGTTTAATTTTATTTTTAAAGAGTGAAGTAACTCTTTATAAAAGTTGTTCGGTTTTTAATCCTACTCATTTTGAGAGCAACAATAAAAACATTTCTAATCACTACAAAATCCGGAAATAAGTAGAAACATTCGCGCGAGTTGGAAACGTGGAATTAATGAACAAGATAATGACAAGTCCGCTGCAGATTACTACTGTCGAATAAACGCTGATGCAGATAGAAGATATTTAAAGTATGCTTACCTTGTTATTATAGACGTCGAGATAATTAGGGGCACTAAAAATTGTGATTAGCGATGGGAAGCCCGTCGTTTGAGACTTGCGGTACATTCGATAACCGGCGTCCTGTGCCTCGTGCGCCCTAATGATACTCAGCAGGTTGTTATTCTGCAGAAAGTCGCAGCACGCCGCGTAACTGAAACAAAGAACAAATCCACCGTCCACTTATTTCTGTGTTGACATCGATAAGATTAAAAAAGATTATTTATTTTGATTAAAGTGTACATTGAGCCACTCCATTGTAGGGCAGGAAACCCTAAAAATTATCTCAAATGTTTGTTCAACTGATGTATAAGATTTTCTGGCGGCTGTGTATGAACTTATATGCTAAATTTCAATATTCAAAATGGAGGAATGAAAGTATTTATTTGGGGGCCCTTTGTTTCAGTGTTTAAACACCTATATCATAAGTTTTATTTTTCCAAATGCCAAACAGAACTGCGAGAAACTTTCGCCGAGATGCATGCGTGACCAAATGACATTTACTCTTTCTTGTTGTTGGTTTGGGGAAAACTGTACTTTCCGATAGTATTATTTCACCTTTATTTGGTGCAAGTTTCAGTATGTTTTTCTGCACTAATCTGTAACAGTCTTATACTGCTGCAGTGTTCTCAAATTCTGCTTAAAAGTGTCGTCTTTATGATAACACATGAACACAGAATAAAGGGAAAATGTTGTATGAATGCAAAAAGTAGAAAGGGAAAACCTTCAGACACTCTTCTTACAATAGTTTTTCCAACTCCCGAAATTATTTAAACAGACGGGAGGAAGTTAAGAGTTGTAGAAATTAAGAAAAATCGAGTGGAAGATCGAAGAATACGAGTTAGCTGACCAAACATATACTTAGGCCTATAAACTAATTTGTATTCACTTACTTTTTATTTTGTACAACTATTTTTATCCGTGCCGATTAATGTAGTATGTTAAGTGTTAGATTAGATTAAATTAAATTTTATATTTTGTTTAACGCATTCCAACAATATTCGCGATCCTCAAAATTATCATTTTGATATTTTTGAAGCTTTATCTGATTCTGCTCAATTTCTGAATATCGCCGAATTAGCCAAGCTCAGAAACTTCAACAGACGATGTCTCAGAGACCAATAAAGATTTTTCTAAGTTTAAAAACGGATTTTGAAGGGCAAAAACACTACTTTGAGATACCGCGACGATCGTTTTGAAAGAAAAATCTGTTTTGAAGTTACAGTACCTCAAATGTATTAAAAAAACGTACTTTTTGTCCTTTGAGGTTAAAATATCTCAAAAACCTGACGTATAGGGGCTATTCCGAGATCGGATTCGAATCCAGCGCGTCAAATAATTAATTCATATGTGTTGTTCTCTAGTATTTGTGTTATACAAGAATGGTAGCAAAACCATAAAGATTCATAAACGTCGCACACGGAAAGAAATAGATAATACTGTCAGCGACAAACATAGTAAGTTAGAAAACTGTATATGATCCAGTTACCTAGCTAAGTTAAACAAGCCAATCTCAGGTTGTAACCTCTGTAGATGGACTGCCCTACTAACTAGATAGTAATTGCATACATACATAATATTTTAGGAAACTTATATTATTGTATTATGATAATTAGTGTATCATCCTATAGAAGGCTTATTTTACTCGCGGTTTTTTGAAATATCCTTAATCTATATCGCCTAACTCAATAGACATCGGCGTAAATAGCAGAAATCAATGGTTTCATAACCGCTCACGGATGGCGCTACAGTTCATGAATATTCTAGTTAGTTGAATATAACCTCCAAATAATAACCGCTGGCATTTATTTAGTAAGAGTCATTTAATAACATCGCAGGTAAGTTTGCTATCTTTATTACAGTAAATATTATTTTACCGCAGTAAGTATTTAGGCTTGTTGCGTTAACAAATCGCCAGTATTTGGCACAGCCAATACTTTTCTACTACCATCCTTAGGACTCTTTGGTCGAGATCATGATGAACAACAATAAATCCTAGTCTAGTATTGTTAAAATGGCTGACTTGGATTATCGCGCTTAAAGCGAAGTGCGTATCGCCAGCATGCGTAGCGCCACCACCAGCCGACTACTCATTCCTGGTAAAGTAGCGCCACCACGTCCGCTCTCGTTTGTTTTCATCTATTTTTACTAACGCGCGACTATCGGTTTTATACATGGAAACACCCACCAGGATGCGAGCTTTACCTTCGGCGATTAGAACTCAGCGAAGCGCCTATAATTTAAATCACTGCGCGCGCGCTCGATGCGAAACGCCGTCGACGCATTGTTTGCGGTGATCGACGCTTGACCTCGTTGCACATATATCGCCTTCTCCCTGACCGATCGACATTTCCGATCGGACTCGAAAATCCAGAAATGCCGTGTGATCGACCACCCCCGCACGGGGATTTTTCAACGGGCTCACGCGAGGAATTGCTCGCATTGCCATGAAATTGCAGATCAATATTTTACTCGCCCGACTCTTTGTACGGACGAGGGGCTGACTTTTCATTTGTTTTCTTGTCGTTTAACCGGCGTATTTATAGGTTCGGCTGACAATTAACGATTCCGTGGTTAGAAAATTGCTTTGATCTTCTCATATATAACATGCACTTGCATTCGGTAATGAATAAAGTTGGAGCTCTTAAGGAGAGCTTGAATTGGTCTGTTGAATGTTTGAACGAGAACGTATTTCGAAAACTATTTATCGTTTTGGAAAAATGAATTTGCATTATTTTCCTTTACTAATGAAGACATTGATAAACACGAGTTGCGTTTGGTTTTCATCAATAACACTCGATAATCAGGAATAAAGAGCATTTTACTGAAGTTTGAGTTAAGAGAATGTTATATACGAAAGATTTGAAATATAAGTAAAATTTAGAATATTTGAGTAAAATGGATGTGACATGTCTCATTTATGGTGATGGTACTTTATTTTCCAGAAAATAATTGCTCCGAAGTAATTTTTTGGTCAGAATTTTTCCTGGCAACATTTTAGGGGTAGGCGGAGTTCTGACTTGTTAGGTTAAGTTAGTTTTAAGGCACGCATATGCTCTTAGACATTGTTAGGAGTAGGCAGAGTTCTGACTGGTTAAGTTAGATTAGTTTTGTGACGTTGCCATTTCTCCGCTTCTCCCGTTTTGCTATAAAAATTTTGATCTAAAATGAATCTCACGACAAAAATCAGGATCAAATAGTCTGGCGCCAAAACGTCCTAAATAAATGTGGCTACTGTACTTTGGTAGTAACTAGTAAGCTCAACCTGCTCAACTAATGCGAGATTTACTTACGCGCCACTAGCGCCACGTAGCGCCCAAAAACTCATCGCAATGCTTCTCTCTTCTTGCGTAATGCGTTAATAGAACAGCACAATATCCGTCCAACTTATTTTTCCAACTACAAACACCTTTTCCTTTGAATAATTGCAGGGTGAATACCGACATACCCTTATTTGTTTGTTTTGTTATGAATTACGCAAGTATGCCAGACAACAAGGCCTACGTGATGATGTTTCTTTATGCAAGTTTTGTTTTGTGATCATGCATGTTTTCACGAACGTATTTTTGCTTTCTGTAGACTCCAATATTTTTAACTATGTACTATGCAAAAATAAAAGAATAAGTAATTACATACTTTTATCGACGATGATTGAGGTTGTGATTGATCCAGGAGGTGTCGCTTATTGTCGTGTATTACTTTTTCTATTAATTACAGCAGGTATTTAATAAATGCTTGTAATAAACAAATATACCTATGATCTTGAAAATGACTGATTTATTGAGTTTTTACCTTTGAAAAGTGAAGGAAGTCGATATCGTGGGAATGCGGTCTGTGGTTATTGGGACAAAAACTGACTCATCTGACAACAGAGGGATTATAAACCATATCAAGAAACCAATCTCCTGTTTCGCACGCGTTGAATGCCTAATATCATCCGCTTTAAAATGACCAAGTAAACAGACCACTAATGGTTTCACCATTTCGAAGGAATACCATATGGATAAACCTTTGTAGTAGAGGTAAAAAATAAACTTGACATTCAGTTTTGTGCATTTCAAGACGGCTTTTTCGCGTTGAAGACTCTGCTTCCTCCCATATCGTATTTTTTGTTTCTTTTAAGGTTATTAAGAATGAAATGGGGCTGGTCACCATTGTAAAGTAAGTTGTTACAGTGGTCCATTTGCAAACTGAACACTCTTCAATCGGAACAACTTCGCAATCTGAACAAAAATGGCGTCGATATTCTGCAATTTGTACATTCCGCTTGTACTATCCCCACCACAGCTTTTCTACCCCTCCCCATAGACATGAACTGCAGAAGAAAAATTGAAGCGGTGGCGGTATTCAGATTGTAAAATAAAGATGGCGGTGTTAAAACCGGCTGTGTTCAAATTGCGGAGGGACCATTGTAATTAAAAAATCGATTTCCCAAACTTTGGTTTCGCTAAATAATTCTTAACACTCTGAGCGATAACGTATCGAAGCAACTTGATATGTTATTGTTTATAAGGTCGCTGATTACTACTCGGATTTTCAAAATTAAAAATTGCAGATTCAAGATGGCGAACGTATAATAATTTTGATACATTTTTGACAGAAGAGTTTTAAACTGTACGAGAAATACACGAAATTTATTTTAGTCGCGAACTATACAATTTTACATTCGTGTTCACTGGATTTAATCGGTCTTTTTTATTTTTTAAATTAAAGATTTGCAATCAAGGACTTCGAAAGCCCTCTGAGGAACAAATTTCAAAATATTTTTGTGCAACGAAAAGTGAATGCTTCAATGTTTTAAGGAACTGATAAATTTGATGTTTCTTATTAATTCCTAACCTAAACTAACGAATTAAAATCAAGCAGAAACTAGCAATATTATAATCCAAAATCTATTTTAGGAAGTTTTACGCCTTTTCTATGCATATATGTCGAATTTTATTGAAATTTATTCAGCATTGTAAGATTAATTTCTACTAGTGCATATGATCTTTAATTATATAATATCAATCTTATTCTTGAAAGTTCTGTTCAGTAACGTCGGATTCATAAACGTGGAGAACAGCAATTGATATACTTCCGGACGTAAATATTAATTTAAATTACATCCAATTTCCGGTTGTATACTTCATTAGCATAAAATCAAATAAAATATTTGTGATTTTTTGTTGTTATTTTATTATATGCCATGATTTATGCATTGAGATAAAAATGCAGAATAAATTTCGTCCTCAATTACAACTAATATACGCTTAACGCACTAATTTGTTGAGCTCCATTTCCTCAAATTGAAGCAAGGAAGTCAGACGTAATTCTCATTGCAATTTAAAAAAGGCAGTCAGAATAATGCCGAACCAAGAAAAGATGCAAATGGACCATAAAACTGGCATAGCTTGCAAGTTCATGATTTTTTGCTGAGCTGTAATTATTCTTGAGTATGTATAAGTATTATTTATTTACGTGGAGAATGTACGGACGATGCTGAAATTCCGTTTGCATCAGCAAGTTCATGAACTGAATTTAATAATCAAATGCCTAAAAGTTTTCAAAATTTTCAGTTCTACTAAAGAAAACAAATTTTTATTAATTTTTGTCAGAATTATTTAATTTGATATTAATGGGATCATTTTATTTGAATTCAAACAAAAATTTGCTTATTATTTTACTTTATTTTTTGAAATTATGCTGCACATACTTCAATCAAAAATGATGACAACCGCGTCGTCTGCTCGACTCGAGAGCGTCAATGAGAACTTTACACGACTTGGTGTTTTATCAAAATGTACAACGACCTCCAGAGAAACATAAAAGATGATTACGTTATGCATAATCATAATATTTAGATTCTTTGGCGTTCCTTCATTTTCCTCGTTCGTTTTATTTTTCGTTTCATTCTTATCCCTTTCGATTACCGACCTCATTCATTTCATGTAATTCTCAACTTTAGTTTCTTAGTTCCTTTTTTTCGTTTTACATCTTCCCTAAAATACTTAACTAATTTTTCTGTTACTTATTTATTGAGTTCCACTCATATTTCAATTTTATATTTTTGCTCTTGTTCTTAACATTTGTATTTTTTTTGCATGAAATTGAAGCGATGCTTTCCATTCTGAGGAATATTCCACATCGCGTTCAATTCTGTTGTTCCTATTTCTGATAAAATCCTTTCAAAAAGGACAGTTAGTAATATAGATAAATGCGAACAAAAAGGTTTTCAAACTTTTGTCACATACAGTTCAAAACAAAGGTATATTTCGTATGCTTTCTAGGTCTGTAGGTTCTTTTATACGATGCTCCCAATCCTTGTACATGTGTTATACCTTTTTTACTATATTTTCGACAATTTTTTCAATAAATTTCTTATGTTAATTGTATTTAATCTGATTTGAGTAGTGATTCAAAACATGACTGAATCAAAATTTAGATTTTTTTATTCTTAAAAATTTGAGTTCGACGATGACGTTAATTAGAAATTCAAATTGTTTCGATTAATATGTTTGTGGACGAACTATGATGCTGTACTTTTTTTGCATTTTTTATATTTTCAACCAGCACAAGTTATTTACTAAATTCATTATATCATGCAATACCACTGTTCAAATTGCAGTCTCTTAACCCTTTAAGGACGTGATGCACACTTCTCGAACGCAAACTTCAGCGCTTTATTGGATGTTATGGATAAAAAATCTGTAGACAACGTTTCTTATGTGCAAAAATCTGCTCTTTCTGATTCTGCCAAAAGAATTAGTTCAAAGCTTGTTCCAAAAAAGATACAGTGGGTTTTTTCTAAAAAATTGCGAACTTTTAAAATAGTTTCTTCTTAAATCTGCAATTTACACCAGAAACAGCAAATTATCACGTTAAAAATGTGTCAGCTTCAAAATGGTACCTGTCACTTTTTAATTTTTCAAAATGGCGCTCGATGAGCTTATTTTGTATATTATTTCTGTGTTAGCCAACTGATACAAGATTCTAAATCGGCAATCGCTCGATAACTCGAAATTTATGTTTTCGTCGTAGATTACAAACATGAGGTCTGATTGTAAAAATTCAAAATGGCGGCAATATGATAGACGACATTTCTAAAATATTAACGGATTTTTCGCGGTATTAATCGACTTACAACGATGTTTATTTTTTAGATAAATTGTATACATTATAACTGCATTTTCTACGTAAATATTTTAGTACAAATAATTTTATCATACGAATAGGAGAAAATCACAGATTTCACTTTTCTAAATTTTTCCTACGATAAATACCGTTCTAGAATGAGCAGATTTTCACCGATTTTTATGATTATTGTATTATTTTTTATGATAATGGCAATATAGTTTATGGCAACGTCTACAATTTTGACATAAAAAAATGTTCAATAGTGGAACCGTAGCAAAGTAATCCATCATTTTAAATTATTAATCATTGTTCTCAGTTCAAGTTTGTAATAAACGCACCCAAAAATCCCTTTAGTAGCCATTTTGAAGAAAATTTGTTAATATTTTATAAATTTCGTCCGCCATATTGTATCTACCATTTTGAATTTAAAAAATGTGACCTTTTATTTGTTATCAGCGATCCCAGAAACATAAATTTGGAGTTACGGAACAACAGCCGATGTAGGAACTTCTATCGGTTGGCTAACAAAGAAATAATATACGAAATCAGCACTTTGAGCGCCAATTACAAGTTGCCATTTTGAATTTAAGAAAAAACCATTTTAAAAATTCGCAATTTTTGAGAACAAAAACAACTGTATCTTTTTTGGGACTGGTTGTGGACCAATTTTTCGGAAGAATCTGAAAATGTCGATTTTTGGAAGTAAGAATCGTTGTGTGCGGATTTTTTTTCTTATCCAAAACATTATTCAATAAAGCGCTGAAATTTGGGTTCAAAAAGTGTCCGCCCCGTCCTTAAAGGGTTAAGTTAATAATTATAGAAAAATGGCGTTTTGTTTATATTTGTATAATCTCATGTTTCAAGTTCTGAGTAGTCAAATTGTATGTACATAATTTCTTGAAAATTACACGAAACTCATCAAAAAATGATACCTGCATTATGTCGCAAATAAAATAAGCATTTCAGATTTTTTTACAAAAAATATACATTAATTCTAAAATGATATTACAGAGTAAGAAATTATGTTACGTTTCATTTCCAGAGTTCACCAAATAATGCAAAGTTTTTTAACGTAAGACCATTTCAACACGAATTTTACAAGTGATAATTTTATCACAAAACATAAGACCTAACCTAAATTCACTTAACTTAGTCTGTCCTAAACTCGCTTAACATTACTGAACATAACCTAATCTAATCTGACCAATGTGTTCCTATCTGAAAACATTTGTTTACGTCTACTTATGTTGACAGTAAATTGTATAAATATTGATGTTAGTTTTGTCTTGACAAAATAGTGCGATTGTTAGGAGACCGAAACGACCGAAATGTCAAGTAGTATATTTTTCCTCTTACAACGAATTTTACTTATAGCTGTCACGTTTGGGAAATCGTTATATAAGAAATTTTGTACAATTATTTATTTAAAAAATTCTGCTTTTCTTAAATCACCTAAATTCATACATCATTCAGTACTATCATGAGAATATTGTATTTTATTTTATTATTTCTTGTTGTATTGTGTGTACTATTTAAATAAATTTAAGTGTAAACGGAAATACTGAAAAGAAAAACATTCTTGACACTGAAAGACAGGCACTAAGGTTCGTAAAATCCTCTTGTCAAGTTGAATTCAATAACATCAGAAAATAAACGTTTTCCAGCCAATACCAGTATTATTTGTAATGGAATTCATTTTCGAATAGAATGGTATATACGCGTAATCCTAATTATGAAAAATTCTTAACTTATAACTACTTTTAAGGAATATTGTTTTTTCTAAAAAATTGGAAAACTCACCTATAGAAATACGAACAACCTCGGACACTATTGTGGGAAAAATGCTCGGCGTTCTTCTCATTGCCAAAGTCTTCGAGGGGGTCCGACCAGAGGAGATCACACATTGGACCAAATGCCGGTGGCTCTTTGAACCTGTCGAGCTGAAGTATCAAAATGAATTAGAAAAATAGAAGTCGCATAATTTGAGTAATTTATATCTCGATATTAAACACAATAGACGTTTCAGTTGGATTCATCAAAGCCGATTATGCATTATCACTTTGACAGCCAAATGTCATGGAATTTGACACAATTTCTTTGTACGAAAAAGGCATTAAAAAATGAGTATATGACATTTCTGACGAGAAATGTATTCTGCTTTTAGAATCTGTGTTAAACATGTTTTATAAAAAAGGAGACAAAATAATAAATAAAAATCCATTTTTTTATGAAAAATTCCGACATGACTTACAATTATGAATCCGGCCACTGACGGTTTCCTATTAATTTAAAAAAAAAAAACTCGCCATGTTAGGTCCCTTATTTCAAATTTTTGAGAATTGTCTTCAAATTCGTAATGGGCGAGCTTAAACAACCCCAAGTAACAAATCCTATCATTAAAAATTTGGCTGACATATTCAATTCGTCATATTGAATGTAATAGTACTGACGTCAGAATCGAAAACGATGAAATTCAGCGATTTCAGTCATTTTAAAGCATTGATGCTATGAATTTTTTAAAAATTGCTTTGAGGACATACATTTTAGGCGCGTCATTTTGGGAATATGTGTCATTTTTCTTCCGTTTTCAATGTTAAATGGAAGATTTGTTTGTAACATTTTCTACACGTACTATAAACAAAATATACTAATGGATGCTAAATTAAATTATTTTTTTTTATTGTTAATTCTTTTAATGCTTTGTTCATGCATCGAATGATTATTGAATTTTTTCACATGCCAAAAGTAAATACTTACATTATAAGGACATACCATAAAAATAACACTGTAGTTAATTGTTTTTATAATTAAAATATTTTTAGTTAAAATAGAGAAGAAACAAAAACAAGAAAGAATTTAGTTTAAAAAATTGTTTTGTTTTAATGATTGTTTTATTACAAAAATTACTTTAGCTTCTTAAACGGAAGAAGAGCTTATCTTCGAGTGTTTTATTTACCTTGCGTATATCTTCTAAATTGTGAATTTCCGGTGAAAGGCCACCGTGCACACAGAGGAACTGCTGGTTCATAAGAGCTGCCAGCGGCAAACAGTCAAAGGCATCCATGCACGCGTCGTAGACTCTCTCCGAGTATTTAATTTTACCTAAAGGAAACGGAAAATGTCTAATTAACTATTTTTTGCTTTTCCCATAACATGGGTATTAATAAAATCATCTATGAATTTAATTACTTTGTAAAAAATTGACTAACTTTTGAATTTCATGAAGAAAAAGGGTACAATTTTACGGCATCATCTTTTATAAACCTAATTGTTTTTATCATTGAACAAATTTAAATTCCACGAATTAAAAATTTCTTTCGCTATGCGTAGAATAATTTTTACAGAAATGTCAATTTTAACCCGTTTTCGCCCGAAATGGCGTAAATTTCACTACATTTTAATCGTCACTTTTCTTATAGAAACTAACGATGAATAATTCTGAATATTTGGATTCTATAGTTTTCAACCCTTCTCTTTCCGAATCGGAAGTCCGTTTTTCGCTAGGAGTTTTTTTAAATATGGCGGCGAAAAGGCAAAAAAATAGAGAAAATTTCGATTTTTGGATCGGGTTTTCATGTTTTTCAATAGGTTCGCGCTGACCGATCATTCCAAAGACCTGGATCTGGCGGCATAATGAGTTTGACTAAAAGTTGACATGATCAGATATGCAAAATATAACATGGCGAATCCAAGATGGCGGATTTTTCGCCGAATTTTGTGTTTTTATAGCATTTCCGACATTATTAGCTATTTATAAATATTGCGGACACTTATTATTGATTTATGCAATTATTTGTAACAATATCTTCTATCCAATACTCGAAATTCAAACTGGCGATTCCAAGATGGAAGACTGAAATGCAAAAAAATTTCTTGATCCAGATGAAACGGACTACTCGGGGGTGTTCGAGGTCGCAGATTACGATTATGACATTTGATTTTCATAATTCAAAATGGCGGACGAAAATACAAAACGTTGCATGTCCGAAATGAAAATGGTTGCTCTGGGGTTTTATATTATATATCTATAGAATTTAAATATTCAGAATTATTCATCGTTAGTTTCTGTATGAAAAGTGACGATTAAAATGTAGTGAAATTTACGGCATTTTGGGCGGAAACGGGTTAAAGAGATGCCAGCAGATTTGTTTCTGGCATAATCTATACGTATGGAGTATATATATATATATATGGGGTATATACGAGTGAGTCGGATACACAAAACAAGGATATTAAATAAGTATTTTTAAACCGAAGTGTTTAGTAGCATTCTCTCTTAATTCCGTGGAATGAAATTTCACTCTTAAAGAGTGAAAATTCAGTTTAAATAAAAAATGAAAGGTGAGCCTCCTTGTATGGAGTGAATTTCCACTCATTTTTTAGATTGAATTTGTTCACTTCTGAGATTAGTTCTAGTTAAACCACCAACGATAACAATGACGATTAAATGTGCAGAATTTGTTTTAAATTTGGGTCAACGTGAAACCTTTTATTCAATTTTTATGTTTACTGAGTACTGCAGCAACATTTACTGGGAGGAATTTAAATTTCCGAAAAAATATTAGAAAAGTAAAATGATATCACTCTTCTTGTGTTCAAAAAACATGTTAAGATGCCAAACCATTTTTTAGCATAATTTTACGTTTAGAAATTCTACAGGTTAATGTTTTATAAATCAACGAAATATATTTAAAAAAAGGATTCATTTAAATATAAATTAAAATGTGAATTTCCCATTGTAATGCATTTACATTCTGAAATAATATTTTTTAAATTAAAAATAATAAATACCTAAGATAATATGAGGATCAGATGGAAATACATGTGTACTTTCGACATCTTTTTAATAGTGACATCATTTTTCAAATTTCTTGTTTTATGAAAAAAAAACTATTTTTGTATAAATCAAAACAATTTGGAATAAATCAAAATAATTAATAAAGCCTAAACGGAACATATGTTTATTGAAAGCAGCTACATAATATTGTTTATATTACAAACATAATCATGTACCCTTCCGCACAATTTGATTTGATGTAATGAATGGACGTATTGTAATGCATTGTCAATTCCAATTCACTTCAATCATCTTCGCATATTTTCCGATTGAAAGAGCGAATTGAACATTTTAATGCATATCAATCCATTTTCGATTGCTAGGTAATTTGAACATCTCGTTAAGGTGCGCCAAGGAGAGTGCTCCTGCAATTGTTCACAAATTCATTATGAATTGTATTGCATTTCTAAAGGCTTAATTAATTTTGAAGATGTCTGTACTGTTAACGCAGTGGAAATAATTAGGCATTGTGCGTATCTCCTCAAAAATGAAATAGGATAACAATAGTACAGCAACGCCAACAATAAATCCTCTTTATCGACAATACCAGAAACGACTTAGAATAATGTAACTAAGTTGTAATGGGTTACTGACTTTCCATTAATTACGAACTTTTGTATAATTTAAATCAATTAATCTCTGTTAGAACATAATGTATCAAGGATATTGCAATTTTCAGCGCATATAGATGAAGAACATTTTCCTTGGAATGGATTACTATTCCAGATAGTAATTTTTGTACGTACTTGTAGAATGGAGCAAATTGACATTATTTTAGGTAAAAAATACTTTTTTGTCATTTTTAACAGAAAGAATAGCAGTTTTTCATGGCATCGCAAAATTACTATCTGAAATAGTAACATTTCTAAGAAAATTCTCCGTGTACAATATTTACATTATTTCCATTACAACAAGGAAAAAAGTAATATTTATTTTTGGACTAAACCAATTTAATATAATCCAAATCGGTTCCTATATTTAAGCGATTGATTGTGAGAACTAAAGTGATTCGGTTGTTATTATTACCAAATCGCTACGTTGACATAACCAAACTCGTTGTATACATGCAAGTGGTTAAAAAAGCAAAACGGTGTAATTTTTTAAGTAATTTTGCAAACAGAATCCGGATTCGAGATCGGAGAACGTCCTTTACATCATATCAGCATTTAATGATATTGGAGGTTATGTTTTGGATAACGTTAGTTCTTCAGTTATTTTTGAGGTTATATACAGGATGCAACATTTTTATTTTACTTTCTTTATTATTTGCATCATTTACTACTACTCTTACTCTTGAAAATGAGCTATTAATCGAACAATTTTTTCTTGCAAAATTAGGGCCGTTTTGATTGATTGTCTATTAATATGGTTTGGGTCCAGAACCCTCATAGGCCAAGCACGTATGCAGTAACATACAGATATGAAATAGAAAATAATTAGATCGAGGAAAATGGTGAATAAATAAAAGTACAAAAGATCGTAGCACAATAACAAAGTAGTGAAAAATGATTGCTCGAATGCAGTGCATAATTAAATACGTACCACTATAATTAAGACGGAGACAAAGAAAAGAATAGCTTTTCATTTACTTAAATAGTAGAGTAAATAGGCTCAGGTTATGGGCACGATTTGATTTTTAATTAATTCTTCTATAGTAGTTTTGAGAAGAAAGGGCTGTCACTTACATTGGATCTACAAAAGTAAAACAAAAAACAGAGCATTCCATAGAAGATGGGATTATGGGAGATTTTTTACGTATGATTTTAAACAATATTTTGGATGCAAAAAATATATAGATGGATGAATTTTCGCTATAAACTAACAACTTTAACTCATTCAGATATTTTGAGCTCGCTTGAAGACTAAGCTCTAAGATTGCAATCAGGCGGTACTGAGCAGAACTTATCAGATTAGGTTTTATTTATTGAGATCATAGTTAACCTCTTCCAATTAGTAGAAAATGTAAATGTGTTCAGTGATTTATTAAAGAGACAAGTCCCACATAAGTACTGGCCAGAAAGGATATGATGTAGGAAAATAGTGGAATTTTATCTGCAACTCCCTGTTATATAATCAGGATGCCAGATTTATTTTTTATACACGAAAAATGTATCATGAATATCATGAAGTCGAAATAAAATCACGAAGAAAGTTTGAATACACTAGGATGTGCAATCAAGGAGCTCAGTGTAGGTGTCACTAAGGATGCGTGGTACTGGCTGGGTTTATTCTAAAATCAACAAAAGTGTTCTTTTTTGGCCCAGTAAACTCCAAATTTACGGATAGTAAGGCCTTTAGTAAGTCGCAGTTCTTACATGATTAAAGGCGTTTGGTTGTGCTTCGGTGTGAAAGTTTGGATAGGGGCATGATTGTTAAAGGAGTCGAGTAAGTTACGATCAAGGGTATTTACCATCAGGTTGATATTAGTTGATATTAGTTAGAACTAAATACGAACATAAAATGAGAAAGTTCACTTTTAGGCCCGAAGAAATTAACAAAAAATGTTTTAATTTAAAATGAACATTTTTTATAAAAAAAAAATCACTGGTTTATTTTGAAAGGTAAATATAGTACCGATTGATGCAAATTGTAAAGATGACAAAAACAATTGTTATATTTCATAAGTAATCTCAAAAACGAAAAAAAACTCATATTATGGGTACACAAACTCAAATAGCTCAAAATTCTCGTGTGATGAGTTGATTCTACTTTCAGATTAAGATTCTACATACAAAAACAAATTATTTTTGACCTGTTGACAATCCAATCCTTTTTTGAGTATACACACATAGTCACTACTTCTAATCCGTATGCCAATTCCATTTTCAAGTGCATAAGAAATTTTCTTCAACTATGAATGGTCACTTTTTGATTCTCACCCAGTAAAACATACATCTCATCGCAATTATATGATTTGTGGTTACACTTTATCTGTAAATATTTATATTAAATGTTAAACTAAGGTGTAAATGAGTTTTCTGCTTAAAAGATAAGTTTGCTTGTACAGTTAAGGTAAATAAGTTGTGTGCAGCTTAAATGAAAACTAATTTCTCTTTAACCGCCCATAAATATAATAATAAAAATTGGCGCAATATCGTTTAGACGATGAAAAATTGCTGAAACGTCATAAAAATTAAGATTGTTCGGAATTTTTTTGTTTATTTTCAAAACTATTGAAAAATTCGAAAAATGTTTCAAATAAAAGTTGTAAACCTTCTCCGAATACACATTTTATATTTTATGCACTTTTTGCTAGGTTTGACAAAAACTGAGAAAAGTGACAATTAGTTGTATCATTTTTATAAGTGTATTTTCTAATAACTACTACAAATCTTCAAGGTAGACGATCATTTTTATTACATTTATTGAATCCTACGCATTTTCACAAGTTGAAATTGAATATTGTTTACAAAATTGACGCAAATGCGATTTATATGGTTAAAGATGTGAAAAATTCATGAAAATTATGATTTTTCATAATTTTTCTCGTTTATTTCGTTAAATTTTGAAAACTTCAAAATTGTATTCAATCTAAAATATGCATTGTGAGCAGATGTACAATTTTTAAACACTTTTTGACATTTCCAATATTTTTTAAAGTAAACAAAAAAAACTGCTTAAAATCATAGTTTTTATCAATTTTTCATGATTTTCACTATGCAGATTACATTTGCTTCTGGGCACTAAAATACGAAGGATAACATGAATGTAATAAAATTGAGATACAACATTGATTTTTTTTAGTAATTATTAATCGTTACATCTATAATAATTCAAAAAATTCATTATCATGTTTCTAGTTACTATCAAAACCTTCTCAAAAAACGTACTAAACATAAAAGGTTTGAGTAGGTTTACAACTTTTATTTGAAATGTTTTTAAAATTTCTCAATATTTTTTGAAATAAATGAAAAAAATCTCATTTTTACGGAATTTTTTAACGATTTTTACCACGCAAATTGCGTTTGCGTTAATTTTCACTATGATATTCATTGTTAGCATATCGAATTGCGGAAGAAAAAAAGTGTACCATTTTTCAAAAGAGAAATCAATATAAATCGTTTAGGGCTCTAACGATTTTTTAAATTTTTGCATAGATAGTCTGTAAGTATTCTGGAATCGAATTAAAAAAGAAAATTTGATGTGCTTTTCACCTGTAATTCAAATACTATTTACACATGTTTTAAATTAAAACTGTTGTCTCGTGTCTACAAAGTAGTTTTCAATATATTTAGTAATTCGGGAATTGGACTATATTTACAACGAACAAATATTTTAAAGTTGAGAATATCAGAAATGTTGACGATCATTACTGAAACTCGCATAAAATTAAGGGGCTTTTTCTATTAAAATGATCGAATGCTCACCTTTATTCATGTATTTCATGAATGCTTCGGTAATTACAAAAAAAATCATATACATTTTTCAGGTATCCAGTAATAATCGTCAAAATGTTCTGTATATTCAACAGTTTTTACAGAGAATATTTTTTCCATGAATAACCGACAAATATTGAACGATCCTTTCAGATTAATTAAAGTATTTTAAATTGGTTACAAAGAAAGTGTTAAATCTTGTTATTTGTGCGAAGGGAATTGCAAAATATCGAATACAAATTCCTGAAGCTCTAAAAATCTACCTATTTTATGTATTGCCCGCAAATGACAATATTACCAGAAATAAAATTAAATGAAATTTGACGGCATACTTTCCTTTTAAAAATACTAAATATTTCAAAATTGAATGCCTTTCAGGCTAAAAACGAATGTAGAATTTAAAATAGAACATAAAATAAAGGTACGTAAAAATGAATATATTTGTTTAGACATTATTTTTTTTTATTATTAAATATAATGACAAAATCGAATAAATTTGTTGAACCTAATACCTAAGAAAACAATGTGTATTACCATGATTATTCTTCAATACAATATAAGTTTTCAGTATAAATTATTTTTTAAGATATAAATTATTCAGCACATTCCTATTAATTAATATTAAATCCTCGAGATGAATGACTTGTAACGAATCTTTTACTGTATTCTAAAAGGAATGCAGATTTTTATGTGGAATTTGATACACGCAAAAAGAGAAACAATTGGTTTTACTATCTAAATAGTAGGATGTGCTGTAACTAAGTTTTTTAATTGGGTTTATTACTTAAATAGTAGCCTTTGACTATTTATTTGTCGCGGTCATTATTTAGTTAGTAAAATGAAGTAAAAATGGCTTCCCATTCTAGTAGCTACTATAGTCTTTTTTCGTTTTGTTCTGTACTATATTTATTTAGTAAACTATATTTTACTTACATTCTTGTTTAAATGTGAAGTATTCCGTGAGATGCCGACACTCGTGGTTACCCCTGAGAAGGAAGAGTGTAGTTGGATGGCACAATTTCAGTGCCCAAAGGTACAATACGCACTGAAACAAGATGAATTAATTAATTAGAAATATTTGAATCAAGACTAAAAGTCTATTTCATTAGTTTTTATTACATAAACACTATATTTTACGAAAAATTATATTATTAAAGTATTCAGAGCGATGGGAAAATTTATATGTAAAAACGTGCAAAACAATTCCATATTTTAAATATCATGTTCCAATATTTATTTATTTTTTACAAAAAAGATTTCAATCCTTATTTTCTGAAAATATTTCCAGCAATGATAGATACAAAATCTATTTTTAATAATTGAATACTATTTGCACAAATGTAAAATATTTCTAATATAAGTGACCTAATGATACTGTAATGATACTAATGTTACATTCATTTTTTCTTGAAAATAATGTCATTTTTCACCCTCATGAAATTTTTTTCAGGACCTTTTATTACAATTTAACAATGCGCTATTTCTGCATGATTTTAGGTCATTATTCAAAGATTAATAAGACATAAATGACGTACAAAAATGAACAAATTTCAGTGGCTTCAATTATTTTTAATTTCATTGACTTGAATCCGTAAAAACTGAATAAACATCTGGAAGAAGTTATGAAAGTTAATGGCTCGATTTAACAAGCTCAAATGGAATACAGATTTTGTAAAAGTCGTGTTCATGTACTAAATCAGTGGATAACCTAGTCAATCATTTCGTATATAGTGTAATTAATTATGTAAATTTTATTTCTTGTTAGGTATCATTGCAACAGATAAATAACTTAAGAAAACATTAAAGTACAATCAGACTTTAGAAGAGATTGCCTCCGGCAGTGTCTGATCAATGTCAGCTGTTTTCACTTAATACGTAGGGGAGATCCTGTGATATGAGTTTTCCTTTTGAACTTGAACTACTCTAAAATCACAATATTGTGCATGTGTGTAAAAGCTTTAAACATTAGTTGGACACTACTATTAGCTTTATTGCAGTTTTTTAAACGAAAATAATTGTTGTTAAATATATTTAAGTCAAACGAAAAAGCAGTCTTTATTCATGTTGCAAAAATGGTTGAAAATTCAACAAAAATAAGGGTAAATAAAAAAAATTCTACAAAAAGTCTGAGTTTTGTTAATTAAATGCTCGTCATTTTTAGTTTTAAATTTGCAGTATTTTCTTATACATTATTCGAAAGAACAGGGTTTAGGCAATACAAAACGTTCATTACAAATTTTTTTTTACTGCGCTTTACTACTTAAAAGTACTGTCAAACTTTACGTTAAATTTATGTACAATTGGTCCTTAAAGGGTTGACCTAACCCTGCTTATAATTCAAAAGTGTTTAAAATACTTAATGATAATAATGTCACTTAATTTGAACCTTACCTCGATACTAAAGTAACCTCTGTCTACGTAGTCGCCGAGGAAAAGGTATTTTGTAGCCGAAGGTGGCCCGCCTACTTCGAATAACTTCATCAAGTCGTAGAACTGTCCGTGAATATCTCCACAAACTGAAAGAAAAATTAATCATTTTAATTATTATACCAACAGCTGTTTTTCGAATGTTACAATTTATAATAAAAACGGCCAAGTTTCAAGAGACTTTAAGCGAGAATAAGGCCATATGGCTGAATTTGTATTTTTAACACTCGGGAGTAGAACTCGACTTTGCGCCCTGCAGCGAAACCTTAGGGCGCAAATTATCAAGCCCCACATCCGTCGTATCCAAAAATATCTTATGCAACACGAGCGAAATATCGATCGCCATTGAACGTGATTGTCATACTCTCTTCGCTCGAGCGACAAACTTCGCACTCGTCCAAGAGCGATAATTGCGCCCTTATTACATAATATGCTATTCTTGGATACTTGAAACAGACGATAATTAAACCTATTTAATTTTTACGTCTTGTTTTTATATAAAAATAAAACTTCTTAAAGTTTCGCAATAATTTCGTCCAAATCTAAAAAATTTCGTAAAAAATTATCTAAATAGTATTTATTTTTTTCGCTTGAAACCGATTTAACAACTACAAAATGGCAATATATATTTGAAGTCCTGGTTTTCAGTTGATGCAACCGTTAAAATTTAACAACAAAATTGTACTAAAATTAAACTATCGTGATGAAGATTTATCCTTAAGTAAATGATTTTTTACAACTATTTGTGTTTCGCATGGTCTAGTGGAATTAATTTTTTTAATGCAAAAATTCAGAAATATTCTTTTAATATTATATAAAAATTTTCAGTAAATATGAACAAAGTAACTGTACTAGTTTCTTTAGAGGAAAAATCTAAAAAACTAGTTTTTTTTAACACTCGCAAGGCTACGCTCCGCTTAATTAACCAGGGAATAAAAAATTACAAAATTTGTAATTATTTTTCTATACATTTTTGTTACAAAGTATTTAATAATTATTGCATAATATAATAATGTAGCGACCACATATCGTTTAGAACAACTGACATTCTATCAAATAGAATCGTGGGAGTAGCAGAATTTATACACATATCTCATTCCGGTATAAATGTAAATGAATCATTTTCGTTTGCTGTGCTACATCAGGAGATCCTTTATACTTGATTTAAGTGAAGCATTATGTGATGAAACATCTTAATTCGTATTATAAAATTGAAGTAATTTCCGGACATCGTTCTACCGATGGTACTTAACATGCGAGGGTGTAATTAATTCATTCCGAATATGAAGAAGGATTTCAATTACTAACACCAAATGCTGCAGGTATATAATATCACGGAATTCACATTTGATGGAATTTAATCTCATAGCAACATAACTGTTTTAGTAATAATTAACATAATTGAGCAATAAATTTGTAGGTACTCAATTGAAATTTTATAGTACATATTTAAAACCATACCGATTTTAAGTACATCAGTAATATTATTAGCCTAATAAGCATAAACTAAAAAATTCTAATTTAAAAATATCGAAACTTATGACAATTTTGACCTTATTGCTAGGACGAAGGAATTTTTAAGAATTGTACTTTGTGTCCAATTTTCAGTCAAAACAATTTACATTTAATTTTTTAAATCCCTGCATGAGATTCAATTTCGTACGTTTTTAGCTCGCGAAATGTCCGATTAGCCGTCTGTATTTCGAACACTAAAAATAGTGCGCAAACTCGTTGCAATCGTGCTCAAATCACCTACTTCACGCACTAGTAAGATAAAGTAGTATTTTTGCTGAATATTAGTTAAGAGTAACTTTCTACATATACTAACAACAAAACTAAAAGAGAAAACATATATATCAACATGAATGTGTAAAACTCTAAAAAAAACTAAATGTAAAAATAATACAAACCTCTCTAAAATTTAATCTTAATCGGTACAATTCTCAATAGTACATTAGTCGACTGCATCAAAAGTTTAAAATTTAGCATTTAAGATAATTTTTATATTTAAATTTTTTTTATAATAAACGACTGAATGAAATATGTTTTTTACTTTGAAAAATTAACAGAAAAATAGGTATTAAAAATTACAGAGCGAAAATAATTATATGTAGGACATTTCATGTCAAATTAGCAACTTTTTTGGACATATTTTTTAATTTTCGTTTTGCTACTATGTTACTGTTAGAACGTGAAAATGAACTATTTTGAACCATATGTAACCTTTATAGAACGAGATTATGGAATAATTCTTTTAACATAATTCGATTTTTAATCCTTTCGATTCAGTTAATTTATTAAAACACGAAAAGAATGAGGCAAACAAATTATGCAGAACATGATTTTTGTAATTTTTTAAATGAGCCTTGTGATAAAAATATTAATTTCGATGAATTTGTAAAGGAAAGATTCAAAAAATTCTTTTAATTTTAAACTCATTTTTTGACAGGTGGACAGTTTTTAAAATTTTGAAAAAATTCCCAAAAATTCCCCTATTCTTTATGTTTTGAACAGTATTATAACAAACCTGCATTCCGGTGATTTTGTATCTCAGATATCGAGACGAAATTGATCGCAAAAAAAGAAGGCCCCTAAAATACACGTAAATATGTATAATCCAGGGGTCTTATTTTTTTGTCAAATTAAATCTGGATTATCTGGGTTAATTTTGGTCGCGCGGAAATTTTTTTTTTCATTTCAAAGAGAATTTCTTGGTCTACATGACTCTTTCATCAACATATCAGTATTTTCATTTCTTAATAGTAATAACGTCATACAGAAAATAGCAGTATACAGAAACATTTCCGGGGCCAATTGCGATAATAATAGTTACCTTAATGTAAAAGAATTATTAATTTAGAAACTGTCAAAATGCACAATTTATTACAGTAATTTAAAATATTTCATACGATTAAGAAATCAGTAACTAAAATCATTAACAATTAATTAAAATGCAGTTTTTAGGTACGAAAATAATTGAATGATATCTCGTTTAGTTCCTACCAATTTTACTGAACATTTTTTGAATTTCATAAATTATATGAAAAATATTTCTTTTTATTCCATTTTGTTCTTTTTGAAATTTTTAAACTTTAAAATTATGGTTGTTAGTAAGAATGATTGTATTTTATAAGGGAATCTATTGTACAGAATAAACATAATTTTTATATTTTCTATGTGTTACATAAAGTTAAAAAAATGTTTAATAGAACAGTTTCATAAAACTAAGAAACTTGATAACAAAATTGTTTAACTATTTACGTAGTAAAGAAGAAAATAATACAGTTCCGTTTACTATTTATCGATCTTTAAGTATCCAATAGAAAACATAACCTCAAATCCAGCGCAGTTATATAATTAAATATTTTTTTTGAATAATCCTGAGTAAAAAATAAATTTAATAAAATTTAGTAAATGAAAATCACACCTTCTATAATAGTAAAAATTGTTATTATATAGTACGTTTTCTAATGTTCTGAATTGTAAAACTAACAAATTGTCAACTACGGCTTTTCACGTCGTTAATTATACTATTATCATATATGTTACAACCATTTCTTAATTTTTAAAATTATTTCGTAAAATAAAAAATTATTGAAATTGATTTTATGTTCAATTCTTTGGTGAGAAAGTAACTGTATAAGTACAATGTACAATAGAAACCTCTTATAGACTCTTTACAATTACGTTGTCAACATATCAGAAAGTAGTTAATTATATATTGACTAGATAAAAGGTAGTTTGAATGATATTGGTTAGTACAACCATCTAGTTATTTACAGAAACGAATGACGGTTTCTTATCACAACAATAATTGAAATAGTAACATGTAGATTAGAATAGTACACTAAGAAAGCAAATTTAGTAATATTGACTAAATATGTGGTTACCTGTTAGCAGCGAAATATTGAGTAATTTTAGCTACATTTTAGTTTAATTGACAATATGTTCTTTAACCAGTATTATGATTTAGTTGGAAGAATTAACATGCAGTTGAATGGTCTAAATATTTTGGTTCCAACCAGCAATCACATATTTAGTCAACATTGCTAAATTTTTTGTTCAGTGTAGTACACCTTACTATCTTTTTATCAGTACTCTTAACTATCTCGGTTGCAGTTTACTAATTAAAAATATAATAAACCCCGCTCGAGTCATTAGTTTAACCAAAAGAAGATTGTAAACCTTACGATGCTTTTATTAGTATATTGAACTACCTAAAAGATTCCTGTTACTACATGGCTTGTAAATAAAACTAACCTAAGAATTCTTTGTGTAATAGTGGAACTACTTAGTAACTTCAGTGATGCAGGATAAAGTTATGCAGAATACAATAAACAATAATTGAAAGGTAATAAATATTTGTTTTATGAAACATAACAGTTTTATTTGTATATAACAGGTGTCGCTTATTTCTTTATTGATTAGTTGATGCAAATACACAAAATTACTGCGATAGCTATTTAGTCAAACGAATCGTCTTTACACTATCTAAATTTAGTAAACCTAATGGTGTCACAAGTATCTAAGATAGTAAATCCAACATTTTTTCTAGTAAATCCAATTAACTATTTTTTACATGCGAAATATTGTACAATTCTGCTGCTAAGTGCTTGGAAGGTGTGTTTTTACATAAATTTTGAAACTGACATTTTCGCGATTGAACCTTTTAGATAAGTTTGGTTTAATTGCGACATCAATTTGAAAAAGATATAGAAATAATTCGAAAATTTTCTAATAATTGTCGGAAGTTCTGCACAGAAATTAGACGATCAAATGAAAAATATCAATTTATATAAGGTGATAGCTATTAAATATGGAAAACTATGAAGTGCTTTCGAGCAGTGCTAGGTGGCGCTTCAATCTACAAATTAAGTCGTCCAAAGATGTGTGGGTCAAATGGATGCCATATACAGCGAGGAAGAATATCATGAATTTTTGCACATTATGTTGATAATAATTAGCGACGTTGATATCGATACGAAACCGTGTGTAACCTTACATTTGGATTTAAGCGCCACCTACTTCCCAAGGATGTACTTTATATTTATTTTATAAGTTTTAATTATAACATTCAATTTATTATTTTTATAGTTATGGAAAGGCCATCCATAAAATTGTATACAAAATTTTCTTTAAAGTTGATGGTTAAGATGGTTAGACCCCAGAATATCATAGGTTGACGAAAAATATTTAATAACGTTTCCAAGAATGTAATTTTCATTATTAATAATATTGTTGAAAAGTGAAAGCATTATTCTTCATGAAAAAAAAATTGAAATGTGCAAAAATAATTTGTTAAGCCACTTTTGTTATTGATTCAAATTTTTTCTTCTCCGACGTTAAGAATTATTTAAAAATGAACGGATTTTAACGAATGAAGGCTTATTGTTTCGAGAAAAAGATTCTCTTTAACTTTACCGCATAGTTTTTTTAATCATTCGTTAAAATCCGTTCATTTTTAAAAATTTCTTAACAGCGGAGAAGAAAAAATTTGAAAAAATAACAAAAGTGGCTTAACAAATTATTTTTGCATATTTCAATTTTGTTTTCAGAAGAATAATGCTTTCACTTTTCAACGATATCATTAATAATGACAATTAAATTCTAGGACACGTTATTAAATATTTTTCGTCAACATATGATTTTATAGGGTCTAACTACCTTCAAGCAACTCATGTCAAGAAACTCATTATCAATAATTATATGACACATTCGTAAAGTAATGCTTAAAAAAAACACACTAAATCCTTTTAAAAAACATGTATGAATTATATACTCATGTTAACATATATTTAAATTGCAAATTCTAAAAATGAAAAAGAAATTTGACAAAAAAGCAGAAACATCGCGAGAAAACGTAAAAGTCGAAGGTCGGAGAGGAAAAAGTGACACGAAAATGGGAAATAAAACGTCGATCAAAACGTACCGAGTGCTGAATCGGCATTTTTTTCAAATGCAACGAACCGAGAAAGAACCGAATCGTGGATTCTGCAGAAACTTACCAGTTACTGGCGCCTCGATATCAATCATGGTTTTCTCCGACCGAAGGAGAGCTGCGCCATCGTTAACGATACGAAGGGCAGCTGCCTCGTCGATTCTTCCTTCAAGGATAAAATGTGTCTTTAAAACACTAGGACGCGGGCACCCCGTCCGCGAATCGAAGACCTCTGCCACTGTCAACTTGTGAGACGGTGGAAATGGCACAGCTGAAAACAAAAAAGTTTTTCATTACAACACCATCACAAAATCATTTCAAAATATTTGTAAACATGTCAACAAATGCCATCAGTGAAAATCAGAAACATTTTTCAAGTAATAATAGTGTTTTAAAAATTATTTCATTATTTTATGTTTGGGGCATCCCCTCCCCTGGCAGAAATCTGCCCAGTTCTTTGTTACAATGTCCATTTTCCCTACACCTTTAACATGAGAAATAACAAAACTGGACATAAACTAGACAAAAACTGGACTCATTTTCTACTAGGGTCTTCTCTCTTATTTTATACCCTTCCTCAATTAGTAATAGGAGGAGCTGTAGTCCTCCTGTTTTACGTGAAAGTACAAGTTTCGTACAAAAAATTATGTAGGGGAGTTCATGGTGCCCTAATTAATTAAAAATTCGTAAATTGATTTGTAAATACACACTGAAAATGTTTGTATGTATCAAATATTAAAGTAAATGGAAAATGGTTTGCACAAATATAGTATATTAAGTAACAAGGGCGCAAATACTGATTTCGACGAGGAGATCCAGTTTGTCGCACAAGTGAAGCGAGGGTTTTAGCGAAGACTTCGCTGCAGGGCGCAAAATCGAGTTCTACTCCCGCAGTGTTAAAAATTAATATATTTTACGTCCTAGCGGGCGTAAAATGCCATTTTAGGCCTGCAAATCAGCGCGCGGTAGGTTATAGTACTTTTCGTAAAAAGTGTGGGCTGGTGGGTATTTTACGCCCTCGAAAATTACATGGTTAAGATAAGAATTCCCCACCCACCAACCCAGATAATCCAAGTTTCACACACGCATGTTTTATACTGTTATGTATTTTTGGAGATATAATTAGTTTTAGATATAGGTGACCAGATGCAGAAATGTTGACGTAGTACCAACTTTAATGTTTGGGGGTGTAATATACCCCCTCTGTACCGTTCATAATTATTTTGATGTTGGTACACTAAAGGGTTTTCGGGGTCGTACACAGAAAAAAATAAGCCTTAAAATTGTTACATCTTAAATTCATCATCAGGTGAGGCTTAATTTAAGCCCAAAATTGCGTTAATTTTCTTAAATTCAGTCAGTGTTTTGGCTTAAAGTCTTACTTTCAGTGAGCAAAACTGACTTTTAGACGATATTTTGGCTTAAAATAAGATTTATCGAGTATATGGCATTTCGGTGAAAATTTCAAAAATTATGACTCTTCATTTCCATTAAATGTCGGAATAGAAATGATTCTTTAAGGGCCGCCAAGCGATTCAAAGATGAAAAAAATGAAGAAACTTTGCGCGGTTAAGATTAACTATTTGGGCACTTTTTTTCTGAATTTCTTGATCGAAACAGATTCCTCATTTCAAGAGCTACCGGGTGAAGTAAGGTAGTCACGATTTGTAGCTTATAAATAGAAAAAATGAAACTTGAAAGTTTTACGTCAAATTTTGAGGTTTGATTTCTAACTGTCAATTTGTCCAATTCAATACCAGACGTGAAACTTCCAGGTTTAATCAAAAAATCCCATTTATAATCAAAAAATCTTGACTAAATTACTTCTCTCGGTAGTCCTTACTTTAAGGAGCGGATTTCTGTAACAAAATGTTGAAAAAATTGCTTCTAAACTGAATGTTAACCGCGCACAATTTCCTTGCATTTTTGACAGCTCCCAAGACGCTCGAGGGCCCTTAAGTCTTCCCACAGATGGCGCTGACGTAACCGATAATTACTTCGCGCAAGTACACAAAGATGAAGGACCTGCCCATATACGAACAATGTATTGGAAATCAAACAATGGCGATATAAATTTATAACTGAATAGAACAATGCAATAAGAAATGACGCAATCAATAAAATTTGTGTTGACAAGTGTAAAATTGACAAAAATGCAAACCCGAAATGTTTGTAATAGAAAAGCCATGCACCGAAGCGTGGAATCGAATCGTGTCGTGATTTCCGGAAAGTATACTCGAATCCTAACCTCGAAAACGAACTTCTCCATGGAGGTCGTGCGCAAACTTATTCGACGACCAAATGACACCATTTTTGTGAAAACTGTTGCAAAGTCTTAACCTCGAACCCTCCAAATTCAATAGTCGAATCCGGATGAAAGTGTCTTGGAAAAGTTTGACGGGAAATCGAATTCGATCATTCGCATCGTCCGGAGGGTGGAAGCCAGATAGTGTCGAAACGGTGCGGACGTCTCAGAATATATGCAAAGAGTTTTCGAAAGGGTAGGAAATCGAAGGAAGCGAAATATGGCCGAATCGCCGTTTCCGGCGAGGGTGGAACCAATTTCGATTCGTAGGCAATCGTCTAGGGATGAAGCCGCGAAAAGGACGAAATTTATGGCGGCTTCGGACACCCTCTTCGACGACACGAATCTTGCGGAGGCTGAAAACCACCGAACAATCGATTAGGGCGCCAGATTTAAATGGCCTGCTAATCATTGCTGCTGGCACACCAACTTTATTGCTTCTATTAATCACTCGCCCGTTAATCCGCCGAGATTTTCTAGGTTAATTATAGACTACTTTAATATTAATTATTTACCCTGGCTTAACGCCATTTTGACCTCAAAATCATTTATCATAAACAACTTAGGCGAGGTTAGTTTTAGTCATTTTCAAAAGTTGTCAATAGAACACGCACTAACCGAATCAGGTTAATTACTCGATTGCGCCGATGTTCACAATTTTAATTCACTTAATTTCTTGATGCAGAGCAGCCGTGACAATAGTTTTCCAAGAAAAACGAAACAATAAATTACTAAATGTCTTATAAATAATTTGAGTTGATGAATAGTTTATGCTGAATTCGAAATTATTATTCCTGACTTAATATATTAGCGTAAGATTATCAACACGTTGGAGTGTCTAAGGCTGAAATTCGTCGCCAAATAACCCTTGAATTATTTAATGTAGAAACTTGTTTTCCCATTTTGCTGAACCTCCGTAGTTCCCTATGAATTAAAGCTGAGATCACCTAAGCTTATTTGCATTAATAAGTGCATCGAACATCTCTATACTATAGGTTTAATTAAAATTAAAATTTTTGTTTGATACTAAATTTTCTTTAATACTTGTAGTTGGATATAATTAATTTAATAGGTTTTAGGTGCAGCGATTAAGAGATTACAGAAAACGAAATACTAAAATCAAAAAATGTTGACAAATGAATTCATACAAAATAATTTTAGTTTTACATTAACTATAAATGTAACCGGTCGAAACTGTTATTGAATTTGTGACACTTGATAAAGATTTTGACTTATTGAAAATCATAAATTTTATAATTTGACTTAGGAGGGAGGGAACACAACACAAAATTCTGTCTATTTTAACTCTTTTACCCTAGTATTCGACCTCAGGCTTAAGTTTTGGCTAGGAACTAGATTTGAAAAACTTAAATTTTCATAATAAAATTTGCAATAAATAACGAAGGTGATTTCTTAATTACTAAAAAATTTAAAAAAACTATGTAAATGAAAACTTTCGATAAAATAAAAAGTTCTGGTAGTGGATTCGAACCCTGGATTTTTACAACCGGTAAGTTGTGCTATCAACATCGATAAGTTGTGCTTTCTGCAAAGTCGGGTATGACACACCGGAATTTGTAGGAAAACTCCAGAGTTTTTTCCGTGAGGTTGCTATGACACAGACTGATATTAAGAGCACGTAAAAAAAACAAGCGTAATATCCCGCATGCTCTAAATACAAGAAATAATTAAACTCTCTCTCACTGTAAACCAAAAGTGCAAGAACCACATGGACTTTTTTTCTTTTCGAGATTGAGAAATTGTGTGTGTGTGTGTTTTGCAAATTTAACATTATCTCGCGACTCGCGGATTATGCTAATATTACAAATACTCGTGATTTATATGGAAAGTATACGGATTCGACCCGCTATGCTAATTTTACAAATTCAGCTGGTTATACGAATTATACAAATTAGGCAGATTATGTAAATCGTACATGCGACGCAGTTTCAGCGTGTATATCGCAAATTCGAATTTCTGCGAGCGTGCGAAGCTTTTCGCGCACCTCATCTACCAATTTTGGGCGTTTGATGAACTCGACAGACAGTCCGTGTTATGGGAGCTTCGGTGTGGGTGTATAATTTCTGTCGTGTTTCCCGTAAATTTCCGAATGAGAATCGTCCGACATCGATTTCGATGCAGTTTTAACGAATTTCGCGCGATTCGAATCGCCTTTAAATCGACTATTCTCGTATTGTTTGGGTTCTACATCAATTTTGCTTGGGTTATTCATTTGACTTTGAATTTGACTGTGATTTTCCAAATTTTCACGTTTCACAATTTTGAATCAGTTCTTCAGTAGTAATCGGACTTTTCATTAGTTTCCAATACTAATGACCGATATGCATTATGAATTCCAGTTATTTCAGAAATTTTGCTAGACAGTGTTTAATCAATAGTTCTTGCAAGTACAATAATAAAGTTAATCAATTTAATGATTTTTATTTTATTGCATTACATTGTTATTTCTCCATTCTGCTAAGTACATTTTTAATTTAACCTATGACTCCCAGATGTACAAAATTTATCATGCAGTTTGACACTGTTTCAGTATTTAAACTATACTAGACAAATTTGACACTAGTAATTTCTTATTGGCCAAGGACAGTTCTTGACTCTCTACATGTGAATTAATCAAAAACGACTTATATGCAGCGAGCAGTGGGTTACCATCAATTAGTAAGTTTTTTACTAGCAAATAGTACGAAAATATTAATTCATTAGTAAAATTCTACTAATCTACAAGAAGATATTGACTTTATAATTTAGTAATAAATTAGTAGGTTTTAACTTTTTATTAGCAAAAATTATTAGTAATCCATTTGGTGACTCACTTTTCATTTTCTTGTTGGTAGTTTTTATCTAATTCAGATTTAGAGAGTACAATGGCGCATGTCAACAATTTTCAAATTCTGCAGTAAAAAAGTTATGCATGTCTTTTTTTAAAATTGCATCGCAATTTTTGGTTTTATTTTCAACTTTATTATAAGAAATGGCATTATTAGACCTCTATAAGTCACTAATATCGTGTCAAAAATGAATCTCCTATCAGATACGCGTATTTCGAAAAGCAAACATTCAAAATAATGGTATTTTCTCTCGTGGAATTTAAATGCTAAAATATAGAGTCAAACTTCAGAAAAAAAACTTTGTTCATTTGTGCCTTAAAAGGTTAAACTGTCATACTAGCATATAATGTAGATCATACTTTCTGAATTTCAGTTAGTTGAATAGGATTCATTCGTAAACAAAAAGTGGGTTACTTATACAATTAGAAATAATTTTACTAATAGAAAGTGAAAACCAACTATTTTGTCAATCAAATATTTTGTACAATTGGGTAACTAAAATCAATTTTTCCGTTAGCACAATTTTACTAATATATTAGTCCTTAAGTAATTTTTGTAAAATATGCATTGCAAAAACAAATCTTACATCATGATAGACATGGGCATTCATTATTTTGCCTGTTCACTGAACAAAAAATAGTAATTTTGACTAAATATATGGTTGCCGATTAGCACCTACATATTTAGTCAATGCAACTACAACTAAGTGCTTCCAACTACATCATGATACCGATTCAACAGCATTTGATTAATTCAACTAAAACGTAGTTGGCATTATTTAATATTTGTCTGCTAACAAGTAACCACGTATTTGATAAATATTACACATTTTTTTTCTCAGTATACTATTACACATGATAAACGTTGTAAGAACAACAGTCCCACAGATTTATCAGTGGCCTAAAACAATATTTATTACCTGTGTTATCTTCAAAATCAGAATTTTTGGTTTTGACGACCACGTTGGATCCACTATTTTCAATTTTCCAAATGTAACATCAATCTCTTAGATCCCAAAAATCTCCTAGTAGATCTTTACAACTGAAAGTAGGTTAAAATGTAAAAAAAACTCTCCATATTAGATCCGCCATTTTGAATTTTTCAATTCTGAAATTCACATTCAGAGACCTCGAAAATCCATTAATGAACAATTTCAATCGCAAACGTTAAAAAATATAAAAAGAATCCGCCATATCTCATTCGCCATTTTGAATTTGGTGATATTGCAGAATATTTGTAAACAGCACTCTCCGAAATCCTTGAATACATGATTTAGCATATTATCGAACATCCTGGGAATAAAATAAACGGAATCCTTCTAATAAAATGAGTTGAATTGCTAAACTTTCTCTCTCTCTCTCTCTCTTACGTTGTTATCGATTTTAAAGCTCGTATTTGCAAGAAAAAATTTTGAAAGCAAACTACCCCATATTTTCCAAGTACAAGATGTAATAACACGTTTATAGTCGACTTTATTGCATAAAGAAACCATTTTCCTGGTTAGAAGCGGTTGTTTTCTCGAAAAAATTCCGTAAAAATGACAATTTTTTACAATTTGCAACTTTTTTTTAAAATAATTGCAGCATACTCAAAAACATCTAGAGAGTGTAGTATCTTAAAAATCTAACAGCCATTTCATTAAAATTTGAGAGTCCTTAGTCGCTGTTCAATTTTGTGTTATTCAGACATTAATCGGTTAATTACATGAAAATTAATTGCATGTAGAAACTTGTTTACTGGTCGTATTGCATTTTCCTAATACAAAATTGCGATATAAAGGCGCCATTCGTAATCGGAAGCACTTTCCTCCGGTTAGGCGATATTGCCGGAAGTTGGATAACTTTTCCAACATTAACCCCAACGGATGAGAACGTTATCCGAATAGATTCGAGATCTGAATGCGACTATTGGTTCCTTCGACATGACATTTTCAAACTAGGCAATCGAGGTATTTCATAGCCTTTGCGTCCATGGGTTGCCATCTTAAAGGTGAAATTTCATGAAACGATATGACCGCTGCTACGAGCATGGTCACGTGACCGTTCATGTATCGACCATGTCGTTGAAATTTTACGGGGCAGAAAAACGGTTCTGACGACAAATTTGTTAACCCGCTTATTACCCATAGTTTAAGAACGATATTTGTTGCTTATTACATCATTACATAAAGTGGTAATTATAAAATATTTTAATTGTTCATTTACATTACATAAAATTATTTGCAATTATTAGTTAATAATTTTTTTTTATTAGGATAAAATGATATTCGTTTGTAAATATCGACATCTAACGATAATATTAAAATATTTTTTTGCTGATACAACATGCCTAAAGAAGCTGATAGTTGTGGCCTTTTTTGGCGTTATTTATTAACTTCAGTAACTTTTCTACTTGCCACTATTCAAATAAATATTTATTTGATTTTAGATACGACAACAAACAACAAAATGCTCTCACTGTAGTCATAACAAATTGGTAATGGGTTAAAATTAAATAGAAACAAAAATTGATGCAACTTCTAATTACAAGTAAAAAAAGTTTCGTTGTAATTACATAATTTTTTTTTAGTGTATTTCTTCAACAACATCTTCTACATGTCTTTTTTTTTAGTTGTTAAAGTACATAGAATTTGTCTAAATGTGGATGTCACTAATTTTTTAATGAATTACTTGTAAATAATATCACAGGCTGATGAAAAATGTTTATTTTCTGTTCTGGACTCCAGCTCACAATAATCCGACGTATTTTGAGCTGCTAACTGCGATTCTGCAATAAAAAATGAAGGTCACTGGGCAAATACTAGACATAACCTCAAAAAGCATATAAAATTAGATTTCATAGCAATTATAAGCTTTAAAAGGGTACATTATGATTTGTTATGGATAAAGACACCGCATTATTTCTATTTTGATTTACTGAATAGGAATGTGCAGTAAAGAATGATGGCCTCTAGGCAAATTTTATAATTTAACCTCAAAAAAAAAAACCATTTTTGTATTGCGATATAACAGGCTTAAAAGAGAAAGAATATGACTTTTATTAAGTTGAGAAAACAATAATCACATCTTTATTGATCGTACATGAAATACATGACATTAATGTGTTCTTAAAATTAGGAAAGGCATAGTATTTCTCTTTTTGCACAAAAAATCCATATAAAAACTTATGTTTTTTACGATTTTTTGAGGTTATGTCTGTCATTTACTAAGCGGCCCCATTTTTTAATGGAGATTAATTTTCAACTGATTAAAAAAGATTTGATTAATGTGTTCTCAACTTGAGAAAAGTTATATTCTTTCACTTTTAAACATATATCTTTATAAAACACATGTTTGTACGTTTTTTTTGAAGTTATTGATGACATTTCCAAGCGGCCTAGATTTTTGACTGCAGATTTGTATTCAGCTGGTCAAAATACAAAACAAAATCGGTATTTATTCGAAACAAGTTATACTGCACCTTGTAAAAGCCTACATCGTTATAAAATCGAATTTTTTATGAATTTTTGAGGTTATGTCTGAAGTTTGTCCAGCGACCCCATTTTATACTGCAGATTTGTGTTTAGCAGCTCAGAATATGTGGGACTAATCTGGTCTAGACTGCAGCACAGAAAACAAAAATCTGTTTGTGGGTCTGTGCAATTGAAGTAGATATACATTTTTTAATTTTTGGGATCATTGTCTAGTATAATTACAGGATCAAATATATAATGATTAACTGCTCGCTTCAACTAAATGTTTAAGTGAATAGTGCAAATAGATTTGTTTAATTACGACACAAATTATTATTCACGTAAAACTCGATTTTATTGTATCAAAAGTACATACAAATGACTATTTACAGAAATATGAATTATAATATTATGAGTATTTAATCGAAACACTTTTTAAATGAATTTATTTAGTAACTTAAAAAAGTTAAACTAAAATAAAAAAAAAATAAAGTAAAAATTTATACATTCAAGAAAATATTTATTTGAAGAGTCACCGATAAATTTCTACCGAAATTAAGGAAACTTATACCTATAAAATATGTATCCATGAAAATTTGAAAAAAGTTGTTATTTTCAATTGATTTAAGCTTATTTGTTTCTGATCTTGTCATTTTTATTTTGGTAACGATTAATCCGTATTGATCATTGTTACATTATTTAACAATAATTAGTTTAAAAAAATGAAAATTTTGTTAATTTCTAGTACGTCAACAAATATTACTTAAATTTTATTTCACTATATACAAAAATAATCAGAAGTTCTATAAAAAATAATCTGTACTTTGCATAATTCCATAATTTCACATAATTTTCAAATTTTATTAGAAAATGTTTTTCGAAAAATCTCCAAGTAATTTTTAATATAAACGGTTTTGATTGATTTTAACATATAACTTGTTATAATAATAACAATGTATGACAATAATTTAGAATAGTAATTAATATCATCTTTTTGAATCAGTAAATAAAAAAGCGCATTTTTCAAGTTCCAGATAAAATGCAACAACTGAAACGTCGTTTAGCTCGGAAAGGAAGAGCGAGCGAAGCAGGAAGAGGATATGGCCGAGGAAGTGACATTATCGCTGACCTGCACAAAAGTCGATGAAATGTCTTGTATTTCCAGATGAATTGCCGCCGCAATTGTATTTTTATTTAGTTCTTAAAAGAAGAAAATTGTGATGTTACGCTTTAAAAGATTTTTCCGCTGAAATTTAAGATTAGGTTATGCTCGTTATTCACAGCTTGACATCAAGCTACTTCTCATATTCATAATATGTTAATTTTTTTACATAATGTTACACAGTCGAATATGAATACATTACGATAATGACTGCAAAACGTCATTGTAGTGATGTTTTTAAAACGAACGTAATCTCGAAATATGGGGTTTTATCTTTGCGAAAGATCCTAGATGCAAATTTTTAAATTTGTGTACTCGCATTAAAATTATTTTATTAGTCGAATGCAAATTCTATATTTTTTTCCTTTAAAATTTGAAACTTTTAAGTTGTAACTCCTTCGAATTAACCAAACGAATTTGTCTGCAAACTTTGATTTTCTTTGAAACTTTCACAAGTTCTTTCTAAATCTGAATTAACAAAAAAGTAATCGAAAATGAAAAGTGTTTTTTTTCAGTAGAATATAGTAACTACTAATTCGTAATAAACTAGTAATAAACTAGTAGTTTGTCACTATTTACTAATAAAAATGATTATTAAATTAATAACTAACTTTTTGTTTTTTAATTAGTGGTATTTAACTAATTCAGAGTTAGAGGGTATACTACGAAATTTTACTGTAACATCTAATTTATATGATTTCTGAGAAAAAACTGTTAATTTGACAAATTTAATGTGGTAAAACTTGATATTTGTATATTAAATTGTGTAATTACCTTTAAATTCTTAATCGTTTCGTTTGAATATTTACATTTAGTACGAGCAAAATTACTCGTAACCCTAATAGGTTACCATTTAATTATTGTCCAAAATCTATTTTTTATAACAACAAATTATGAAAACAATGTAGATAATTAAAGTGACATATGCATATATACATTTTTATGTTGTTACTATCGCATTATAAATTTATCTTCAATTCACCTTTCCTACCCCTAACAAGATTTGTAAATTCAGTAATATAAGTCTCTAAATTTTTTAAAGATTTTAAACAGATTTTTGTTTAATAATCTCAAATATTAAGTAGAAACAGACACACTTAATCAGCCATTAACAATCATACACCTCAGAGTTGAAATGTCATTAATATGAATTTTTTGACTACCTTGACGTCAGTCATATTAAAATGGTCACATTCTGAATGATCAATAACTTTTCTTTCCCCGTGGGAAACCTTTCATGCCCCCGTGAAACAAATATCGAGCGAATCAAAAGTTACTTTGGAATTCAGACAAGCATACTAAAACTCCTAAAAAATTTGTTTTACGAAAGGAACACGAATAAAATATTTTCTGTGAAAATTGACATGTTCTAAAGTTGAGATTATTCGAAAATGTTTCCGACTTTTCCCGAATATCCACAAAAGATTTTTGAACTTTCCTTTAATGACAGATTCATTTTTCATAATCATTTTTACAGATTTTAATTAAAGTATAACAATTTTTAGAATAAATATATACATTTAGACGATTGGATGACTAAAAGTGGGATTAATATGGTGTATATATTTATTTTTCTACCAAATATGCTACAGTAATTTACGAAAGTTAATTAAAGCAACGCTTTGCGACTAATTAAAAATATGAAATATTAATTTAATACTCGAATACAATACCGGCTGAATAATTGACCCTAAATAAACATTAAGAGCATGGAAATGTATAAAACACAAGTATTGACAATTCAAACAATTAAAATTAAAAAAAAAATCGTATAAATTATCTACTACAAAATCAATATTAATTTATATTTGAATAATATCATATTTTGTACGCTTTTTGTTGACGTTTAAAACAGTAATTTAATTTAACAGAAATCATAATAGTGGTTAAACAATATATGAATAAAACACGAAATAATTTTTGTAGAATTTAAGATAATCAATTTTGTTTAAAATCCATCGACTAATTACTAAATTACACAGAGAGAAAAAAGACTTATGGAAACGTCAAGAGAGTTATGAATGTTTGGAATTGACATTAATAGTAGAATGAATAATGTGAAAAGTTATTGCTGTGTATTTTACTACTCACGAACGTTTAAATCGATTATTTAACTGTAAAAGTGCGGTACATTTGAGGTTATGTACTAAAAATCGTAAATTGTCTTGTTTACTACAGAAAGAATGATTTTTTGTTGTAATACCGTGTTTAACTTTTGCAAAATTGTTGCACTAACTATTATAAAATATAATCGGTCAGAAATGAATTATTACAATAATATTTTGTTGCAAAAAATAATGTACGCCTCGAAATGGAAAAAGCCCTCTATGGGAAAATAAAAACACTCAGATGACCCTAAAAATCCATATATTCATCCACTCCGTGCTCGGACATCCGCCATGAATTATGGATTGCCCTTTTCTACGAGTCGATACACTCCGACAAGAAAAATTCTAAAGTTTTCTCTTCTGATACTTTTAGGTATAGGAAGATTTCTCTGGTAACTTACACGATACCAAATACTGTGTATATGTATAGGTACGAGGATTTTATTTTTTAAACCGGAACTTAGTGCTTAACATTAATTTTAGTTTTAGTTAAAAATTAATAACATTTAATAAAATTTGTGAACTAAATCAGAAAACAGTAAATATATTCTGAATTAATAATAATGATGAATTTAAAAAAATTAATGAATTCCAGAATTGTTATTTTGAAATTATTGATTGTTTCTATAAGTTTTACTAAAATAAATTAAAATTTCAATCAGCAAGCAATAAAATAAAATAGTCGAATTTAAGAGACTTACTAACGTATATTTTCCTTTCTAAATGAATTGTTTCCCTGCAAATTTTATTTTCATTCTTTATTCATCGAAGTTCCATCGACTGAGACAATAGTGTGATAAAAAAAACGGTAAATAATTGATATTTAAAAAGTTTTACAAGACCTGCATATGATCAACAATGTCGGCTTGTTTTATTCTCCATCCACGTCCTTCCAATCGTTAATTTTATTCGTATATGCCCCTGCTTATGTGCTCCAAGGATCTTCGATCCGCGGCAGAAAATAAATAAATCAAATCGAATTAAATCCCTCCTCTTTCTCTTCCTCTCAATTTTTTAAATTTACCACTCTCTAGTCATTCCCCATTATTGCCTTCATCTTTCCAACTTGCTTTTTTCATATTCCCATTTTTGTCTCTGCTTCTCTAATTCCCTTTTTCTACTCAACCTTTTCCTCTTTCATTATCTACCGGGTAAAAATATTATTCTCACTTTCTAATTTCCCTCCTCTCATTACTTTAATACATGTAACCTTCTTTGTCGGTTGCCACATGCTGCTGTCCTCCTCGAACCCCGATACCCATCGCATTACTTTTATCAACCTGTCTTTATCTTTTTTCCATCCCCATTTTCCTCGTCGATCTGCGTGTTCTCATTCCCCTTTGTCGTTCGTATTCCCTTTCTATGAAGCTTTTCTTTTTCCTTTACATTATTTTATCATTCTTTTCGATTTTTAATTAATAAAATTATTACGAGCAGAGAAATAGTCCGTCTTCTGACGTGCTTTCATGTTTTTACACGAAAAAAAAATTGTTAATGAAATAAAGTGTACTTTGTAATTATAGCAAATATATAAATGTGCCTAACTATTTTAAATTTTTAGTTGCACTGAGAAACATTATTTCATCGCCGAAGTAAAAAAAAAAGATGAATATTAGACAAAAACCTTAAACGAAATGTGAACGTTTTTTAGGTGATTCATTGATCAAAGTTAAATAGACCAAAAACAAATCATTTCCGGATTACCATAAATGCGATTTGTTAAAAAATATATTCTGGTCATGAATCGAACTCTAGCAATTAATCCATTTCGTTACTTAGCTATGAAAGTCTTGTTCATTGTGAAGGAAAAACAATTACATGATATCACGATAAACTAAAATGTGCATTACAGATCGAATGTTTCTATCGAATTACACATACAATAAAAACACCATAAAAAATATAATTTACAAGAAATTTTATTAAAATAAATACCGCGTTAAAAATGTGTGGACTAGAAAATAGAACTGCAAAAAATTAAAGTTTAAAATTCTTTTTTGTCTCAGTTCTCGGGTTTTTTTGGAGTCGTTAAGTCCAAATCTGATGTTAATTTTTAAAAAGTCACATGCACATTGAGATACAAGCGATTAGAATTTGAACAAGCAAATTTTAAATAACTTTTCTAGCTTCATTTTTGTGTTATTTGTAATTATTTTGCCTCATAACGCATTTAAGATAGTTAGACCCCTGGGTATAATATGTTAGGGAAAAATATATTTAATAACGTTTCCAAGAACTTAATTTCCACTAATAATAACATTCATGAAGGGAGAAAGTATTATTGTCTTTTGAAACAGAAATGAGACATGCAAATATAAATCGTTAAACAACTTTTGTAAATGATTAAAACTTTCTTCTTATCGCCATTCAAAATTATTTAAAAAATGAATGAATTTTAAACAATAATTTACAAGCTTATTTTTTTTTTTAAAAAACATACCAATTTTTCCAATGTTTCCAACCTTACAACTAAAATTATTCACAAATTGTGAAAAGTAATCAAATTTTTACACAAATAGAGATATTTGGCGTTAGCTTCCGAAATTTGAAAAAATCGTTCGGGAAAGTTGTAGAGATTCTTTTTCTCGAAAAAAATAAGCCGTCACTCGCTGAAATCCATTCATTTTAAAAAAATTTTTAACTGGCGAAAAGAAGAAAATTTGTCTTTAATGCAAGTTGTTTAACAAATTATTTTTGCAGTCTTCAAGTTCTTTTAAGAACAGTAATTTTCTTGTCAACAATATCATTAATAATGAAAATTAATTTCTTGGAAACGGTATTAAGTATTTTTTCCAAACGTACTATAGCCTGCGGTCTAACTTTCTTAAACTAAAGTTCTAAATGTCAAGTAATTTTTAATGCTTCGTGTTTAGTGCATTTAATATTATACGCGGTTCTATCCACTTTTTTCACACAAAGGACAGATTTTATTTTTTATTTATCATAAAAATATGGACCGGAAATCGGTAGTTCATATGAATTGATGTTAATAACATTTTATCACGACGTAATCACTACACTGTAAAAAATAATTGGAAAATTTCCGTACAAAAGTATGGGAATTTATCCATATCGATAAAATTGCCATACATGTATTGAATTTTTTCCACACAGATGTGGGAATTTTTCCATTCAACTTCATAAATGCCTTAAAAATTCCATATTATACTGGAATTTTACGATATTTACATGTCGTGCATGCGCACATGTAGTATATAGTACCGATTACTCTCAATAGATGTCGCTACTAATAAATTCTAAATTGCTAGTAATATTAGAAAATAAATATGCATTGCTGTAGTAACATTTATTTTATAAATTTTCAAAATGGCGAAGTTAAAATAGTCAGAAAAGTTACATGATACACCTATAAATATATACTGTCAAAAATGGTAAAAAATGTTGATTTTCATATTAGTGTTAGCAATTTTTTCTGTCATTTGGCTACTTATTGCTTCCTGTGTTCGATAAACACAAGCATGATAATATGGATTAGAAATTTTTAATTATGCCAAAAGATCTGTTTTCAGAAAAGAAAATATTTTTGTTTAAGCCTATAATTTAATAAATCAATCAATGTTCGATCGTATCCCTCGCTTTTCCTCTTTTGCTTTTTAACTTGCGTCTCATTTCCTCGCTTTTCCTTTGCCTGTCTACTTTCGTGTTTGTTTGGGATAACCACCACCCTTTGTTTACGCCCAGCCATGATAAAATATGAACATACAAAAGGTACCGTCACCGAGGTCGGTTTGAGAGCAAACCCTATTATACAAAAGAAAAGATTTAACGACACTTTCACGCTGCTACGCATTAATCCGCGGCTGTGTAATAATCTCTATGGAACAAACGCTAATGTCCGGGTGAAATTAATTTCATTAAATGCGCTGAATTAAAAGAAACGTGGATCCTACCTTTTTTTGCTAAAATGAATTGCACGCAAATTTAAAAAAAGGCGGACAATACATTTTTATACAAAAAGAACGTTTTTTACGAGTATTTTTTTAATCTTTGTATTGCAGCGATTCTTTTTTACTACCGATGTATTATTTTGATTCTGTACACTGAACAAAATTCTTAGTTTATTTGACTACTTCTTAACTACTGAAAGTATTCAAATAGGTCCTCAACAGAATTTTATAGGTTATAGTTGCAACCATAAAGGAAGTAAGACAACAAAAAATATAGTTATGGAAGCGACATTTTGGCAGTTAATTCTACTACATTTAAAATTAGTTTTTAGAGTCTAACTACCCTAGTACACTAAAAACTGGCTGGAGTGATATATTTTTATTGTAGTTAACGGAACTACATTTTTAGTTGATTTAACTTCTTTACGGTAGTAACTGGAACATAGAAAATTTTCTTGAAGCGTATCGAACTACTCTGCATAGTTAAAAAGCAATCAAATCAACTAAGAATTTTTCTGGTAATTTTTTTAGTGGAGTTATTTTTAATTCAGCTATTGGCGGTTGCTTTTTTATTATATTAGTGAATGCCTTTTTGAGTTTTATGCATAGTATCGCATTTCTTGACCTCCAATCATTCGAAATACTTTTTCGTTTACTGGGTAAATAATATTAACTTAAGTAAAAATAGTAAAATTAACAACATCAATAAAGTTATACCAACAAAAAAAGTATTTCTTTTAACTACTTTCAACTCAACTTCTCAATGGTAGTTTAATTTGTCAAGTAAATTTTGTTCAGTGTACGTATTTTATACGTTTCATTAATAAAAAATCTAATAGGAATAACAATTTGTCATGTTAAAAATTAGTTTCGTATCAACAACAATACGAACACTGTTAATTCATGGACTACATTCTGAAAAACTTAAAGCAGTTTGCTTTGTCTAATGAAGAACAGTTTTGACATTTTAATCCTTTGAAGTATATTTTATAGTTTTAATATCCCTCTCAAGTAGGAGTAGATTATTTATTCCAAAGAACTGAAAATTTACTAAGGGTTCATCTGATCGATTTTATTCCTTTGATAATACATTTCACTCCAACAGTTTTCTAAAAAGTACAAACATGTATTAAAATATCTAACAAGTAAAATTCACATTTACTAATTTACAATGCATTTCAACAAATTTTTCCATTACATTAAATCACAAAAATTGTAAGTGATCAACTATGATTGTGTACTTTACAATGCCATATTTCGTGTTTCAAAGCACCTTTTCTTTATGACCATATGACTTACTAAACAGAAATTGTGTGGGATGCAAAAGCGTATTAATGTTTCTGACGACTTCAATACAATAATTGTATGTTTTATTAATACAAATTATGTAATCTAATTTTCAGCTTCGGTCAGTTACTACTTTAATATGCACGATTAAACGGTCTTTCAATTATTATTATTATTCGTAGTTACGAAAATTATAGTGGAATACATGTGATTATGTTGAGAATTATATAACTCGATGTAACAATAGGTGTGTGCAAACATTATGTACACTGCATAAAGGAGCTGCAAATATACCCTGCCTAACTATGAATTAAAAACAGTTGAGCCGCTAACTAATTCGGTGAATAAACCGAAGTATTTTAAACATAATACTATAAAGGACTCATAAAAAGTTAAACTTTTTGCATTGTTTTATTATATGAAAACTAAATAACATACAAATACGCACTTAATCAAAAGGATTATAACAAGAAATCATTACTAATTCTATGCAAATACAACCGCATAGAAATGTATTGTTATCACAAAACTCACGCTTAAAACCTATTGAAGCGTAATTCCGTTTTTTTTTTAGATAAAAATAGCGGAATGAAATTACTTTTGTATTACCACGTCATTTATTTTATTGAAAATTCAAAAATAGAAATTTTATATGTAATGGTACTCAGAAATTAACTATATTAACTTTGAAAATTAACAACACAGACCACCAGCAATTTCACTCGAATAAGCTAATAGCAGCTCGGAAACACCTCACAAACAAAAGTTAAGTAGCGTGTAAATAATTCGTAATTAATCGGAGGTTTTAGCTTTGTAACGATGGTTATATCCACAACAATTATTTTAAGTAATTTTCTATACATTTCAAATTATGATAATATATTGTAATGACAAAATCAGTTCTGAATATCTCCATTTATTCCAACAAATAGGAGTGAAAATTATGTAATCTTTATGATCCCTAAAAAATGTGTAAATTCGAAGACGTGACACGAATAAATAAAACATTACCTTTGACTGTTTTTTACGATTATTTATCACTTTTAATATTCTCCGTATGTAATAATCTTATTTGGAATGAATTTGGTTTCTTTGTTTTGTAGATTTTAATTCCAGATATAATATCAAGGAATTCATCCTTTTATTTTTTTACCGTCGACATTGTTCTTTAAACGAGGAAGAATATTATCTAATTTCAGCAAAAAAAGATTACTAAATTGGATAAACGCTGCATAAGATTCATCTAAACATCCACTAGAGAATTATTTTCAATTACACGAGATCTAGTTTTGAGACATATTTTTTAATTAAACAAATTTACATGAATCTCTTGAAAATGCTTCAGAAATCTTTTTCTCAATTGACGGAAAAACACGCTACATAGTTTAATATTCTAATTATAATTTAAAATCTAAATACTTAGCACGAGTCGAATAGTATTCAGCTTCTAAACTCGGGTAAGCGATTTTCTGGGTATCAAGTTTGTGGATCCGAATGTTACAGCGTAGAAAATTTAAGGAAAATTTTAAGGCTACTTTTTCACACCAATAAAAAATTTAATGTTCAATATAAATTTATCAACGAATACTTTGAATTTCGGACAAAAGGAATATTTTTAAAAACGGCCTTCACACAGTTTCAAACCAACTTTAAGGCTCTCTTACCCTAAAAGAATAAGAGCACCTACATAAGGCTGTATTTTACCATCAAAAATACATTTCAGGTGAAAAATTCGATATTTTCTCACCGTAGAATTGTTAAGGCCATTTAAATGATTACGATTTACGCCATGAAAAGTACTCCATCGATTTCGGCCAAAATAAGGCTGTGGAACAAACTTTAGGTTATGAATTTAAGAAACGCTTTATATTAGTCGAAGAATATAATTTCTACAGATTAGCAGACATGAAAATAAAAATAACTATATCGGTTAAAAAAATACTTTTGTTAAGTATGGAGTTTTTGCTTCGCTAAAAAAATATAAGATCATATGATTTTACATTAGATTAAACTTATCCTTTCTTAGGGCAGACACTTGAATCATATTTCGAATCATACATTACACCATCTCAAATCAGTTTTTTGCGAGAAAGGGCCATATTTTCGTTATAATATGTATTTTTAGTGATATCATTTTTATGCTCCTGACACTACATCCCCTTTTTCGTCCAAGTAGTCGGAGCATAAAAAAGTTTTATGTCATAAATCATAAGCCTTTGAAGAATCCTACCATAAAAAAATATCGAATTTCCATCTAATAATATGATTTTACAAATGGTACAGTACGAACTTATACAGGTATAATTAATTAAGAATGGAATTATTTGTTATGACTTTTTAGATTTAGCAAAATAACTTAATTGAAATCAACAACTGATGATAATTAAATAACATTGATGAACAATGGAAGAAACATTTTTGCAAAACAATTTCTCAAAATTTGTGGGAGTAAAAATAAACTCTGCATGGAGTGAAAAAAGTAGATTTTCACTGTATAAAGAGTGAGAATTTAGTAGCACGTTACATTAGTTTACTTCTCACTCCACGAATACAGAATTATCACTCTAAAGATTTTGAATAAATTATAAAGTAGATTTAAAATGTTTAAGGAATAAATTTGATTCAGACTAAGATTGATACAAAATACCATAGTCACATATTTATGAAGTGATTGCTAATAATGCAGTGTATTAGGAACAAACTACTGAAGATAATATTAAAAGAAAATAGTATTTTGCCTAAATTTTAATGGCTAAAAATTATTAATTCGTAACCGAAAAGTGTGCTACTCATTGAATTAGAAGTACATTTTATTAATAAGAAGTGAAAATGTACGATTTCGTCAGTCAAATATTATTTTTTAATATTAGATTAGTTCAATCTTTTTTATTCAAATAATTTTACTATCATAATTAGTAGATTAATCGAAATTGACTAACTATAGAAACCGATTTTTCGTTTTTTTTATTAATTCAGCTTTTACAGCTTTAATTTAACAATAACTGAAAAATATAAGTACAAATTAAAGGATGTTGTGATCTTTAATTATTATTTAGGTAAATTAACATATATTGATTGAAAAGTAATTGAAATCTAATATTTTAATGTGATATTTTAATATTCAGATATAAGAGGAGTTCTTAATTGAAAATTCAATTTGTTGTACAATGTAAATTTTATGAATTCTTCATAGTCTATTTAAATCTGTTCCTCAAGCCCTCCCTGTTCTTCGTCTGGTTACAAGAGACCAATCGAACGAATGTAGTTGGGATCGATCCCAGCCGGGGGCTATTTTTTTTCTTGTAGCTTTATTAATCTATTCACGAGCATTGAAAAATGGAATGATATACAGTATAAGAATATGCATAAAACATAAATAAAACGTCAAAATGGAATCAAGTTAAAAATAAATACAGGTAATAATTTGTAACAATATTACATTTTTGTTACTACACAAACTTAAAAAATCGGGTACTTGAATATCGTATCTTACCTAAAATCATTTAGTCACAAATTAGTATATTTGTTAGTTATTAATAGTTATGTTATCATAAGAGAAATTGTGTAAGAAATTTTATTAGTTTAACTAGGTTTTTGCAATATTGTCTAAAATTTTGCTATTTTGGTATGATTTTTTTTTGTATTTTGTATTGGAATTTATTAATAATGAGAAGACAAATTTACTAAAATAATAATGCATATTAGCAAACGAAGATTTCTCTCACTGTAGTGTTAATCCTATCTTTGAGAAAAGTAAATACTAATACATCAAGTTTTTTTAACAAACACGAGCAACACGGTAAGTATGTGCGTTCCTAGTCTCTTATAATTTGCAAATATTCATGACCATCAGAAACGGTTCAGTTTGAAATAAAACTTTACACATAAACTCACGCTAAAAAAATTATCGCATTCGGGTGAAATTGTGAAGCAAACATGAATGTGGGTCGTAAAACGTGTACCTAGGGAAATACTAATTACCGTTTGATGCGAATAAATCTCTTCTACTTGCATAGACTTTTTTTCGACTTATCTTCGATATTATGGTAATTAATGCAAAATATACGCAATAAAACTAAAAAAAATGCACTGTTTATGAGCTAATTTAGTTACTTGTGGATTGAAAACCTGTGCTCTCTAATTCTGAATTAGTCGAATTACTAGGTTTTCGTCTTACTAATCAATTAGTAGAATCGTTTTATTAATCAATTAGTAGAATCTTTATATTAATCAATTAGTAATCAAGACTCACTATTTCTGGTAATAATCCGGTTCTATTTGAATTACTAAAAGACGAAAAAAGGTGTGGTTGTTAACTGACGTTTAGCATTTTATTGGACCTCTTTGTTAATAATTTCTACTGTGCCAATCGACATTTAAATTTCTTCTTTTTTTATAATTGTATAGTTTACCACTGGCGTTGCTACGTTTTACAATTTGCAGTAGTTTACACTGAACACAATCGGATGTAAGCGAGACTCGAATAGAAAAACTAAGTTTTATTTGAGAAACCGATTTTATTACCAACGTGTGATAAGTTGCGTAATGTCAAATCAGTTTTTCTAACCTAAAAATCTGCTTGCATTTGTTGGATCAGTTATCAGAAGTGAATTTCAGTAGAATCCCGGTATATTAGCCTGCTCGGTTCCTCGCCTTCCCCTCCTGTCTCCTTATATTTGCCAAAAGAAGGGGAGCGGCGCTTCTCCCACTCTCCTCAGTTGCGGTATGTTCGCGACATCACAGCAGGCCCTTCTTGAAGTCAGCCCGCAAGGTGGGGGTAAAGAGACCAGTGACAGGCAAATATAACGGGACGGAAGCGGGCAAATATGCTGGGACGTAAATGTAGCGAGATGCAATTACACCGGGACCCTACTGTACACTTTTGCAATTGGTAGTCTACTAATTGTTAGTAACCGACACTTTTCACTAATTTAATTAGTCGAATTTGACTTAAAGTAGTAAAAGGCTTCTAATTAGTATTTGGAGATTTATTATTTTGTTTAGGTTTTGCAAGTATTATTTTTAAAGGAGAATTTTCTTTTTAATGCCTCCCGCAAAGAAATTGTTTTTTCAGATAAATCGGCGAAATTTCCAAGTTGTGGATATTCGATCACTGTTTTTTTTGCTGCAATTTCACACAAAAAATAGACAAAAATTATCTAATTTCGAGGTCATTTTAATATTTTGTTATGAATACTGGAGTAATATTACATGAAAGTTAATTTTTTCGATATCCTTGATTTCATAAAATTTTCATTAATTTTGTTCAGAAAAGTTCTTCGTATTTTATTCTTGTTTTATGAAAATTGCAATAGAAACGCCCAATCACACATCGCGAGGATTTTTCAACTATTTACATGTTTCTCAATGTATCAGACTTGTTTTTTATATATATCGTTTACATTCCCCAAATTTGAATATCCTTTAAGTAGTGTATGCTAAGCGAGTTAAATGTCTTCATTCGCTTTTTAAAGGATCGCGACCACCACAACAAAAGAAGTTGCTTAAGATGTCACCTTTGCAACGTGGGTAGGATTAACCTTTCGACTGTCGGAAACCGACTAAGACGATAAAAATAACTAAATCCGACGAACTCACTTGAAAATAGTTACTCAGTGGCTTTTTAGGGTCTAAGACAGTCTCTAAAAAGTAAAAATGGCGTAATCATCATCGCTTTCAGGAACATCGATACTGCCAAGTAGTTTTAAGTCATTTTTAAAAAATATTTTTAAATGTCGACTTTTTATCTACACAGAAAAAAATAGTTACAGACTTAACATTGTTACAAATTAAAGTGGCTTACAATTAGTCCTCGTATAGTGCATAAGTTTGTCCTTTTCTAATCGGGCTATTTTTTATTAAATCTTAAATGTAGCCCATCAATGGTCTTCAATGAAGACTTATTTTTTTCAGTATATGTCTGAGGGTCATTGATCCATAATATTCATAAATTGTTAATTACTCTATTAATTTTGATTAAATTTTAATTTCTATTAATGCTAACTGTTTGTTATGATTTAGACAATACATAACGAATTATGGATGAGTAAAATGTCCATATTTTTAATAATTTAGTGTATTTAGCAACAACAATTAAGTTTCTGCAACAATACGAATCTATTTATTGTTAACTGATGTCTGTGAATGTCACTAATTATTAAGAATTTTCGAATCACCAAAGTAATTATGATTTTGAATTATATATAATTGTTGATATCATAAATACATACGTGGATAAAGTGCGTACTCAGAATACTCACCTGTTGTCAATGGTAATAATTTTTATTGAGAGTGTTTCGAGATCGATTAATATGTTTACTGTAAAATAATTGATTTACGCAATATGATGATGGCTAAACCGGATTACGTATTGAAACAATGGTATTGATAGTCAATATTTGTTTGGCGATTATTCGAACTGAATTGAAAACGAATGCAGCAATCAAATTGATGTAATCTCGTCACTTTGAAATTATGTAATGATCATATCAGAGAAACAGTTTACCCTTTTAATCTTGCATCTTAATATTCGATACAAGAATGTTTTAACTGAACAAATTGGTTTTTTAAATATATTTTCGGTTACACTTTATCCATTTGTACATGGTACAAATGTGAAAATGTTGATGAGGGTTCTAAATTAATTGTATCTACTGGTGTTCACTGGCATTTATTAGTTATTAAAGCATTGGATATGCGTTTTGCCTTCGTGTTTAATTATGCACTATCGATTATTTGGTATAATTGTTCCATGGCGAATACATGCCCTTTCCCCCTTTCGTTGTAATCATCTACAACATATATTTTAAGGTATATTATGCTGAGAAGGTGTAGAGGAAAGAATTTTGCGTCGACGGTACAGGTAACACGAAATTCTAGATGCTAATTTAACAAGCTCTAGAAGAAGAATAGAAAATTCAGTGCTTGTAAGCTCTAGAAAAAACTTAAGTATATAGTGAGATTTAATTATAGATAACAATTGTACCTTAATTGGACACATTTAAAATTTTGTATTTTATTCTTCAATAATAATAATCGTAAATGTCATTTTGGAAAAGTGTTTTGCATTAAATATTTCCATTTTACCCCCACACATTCAAGTACAGGCTTTTTCAAAAGTGAAACATTTTTCTGTCTTTACAAATTCTATTAAAACATTGATATCCCATACAATGTTAATTTTAAATACTTTTTATTCAAAAATTTATAAGGTTTCAAAATGTTTGCTGTCGGAATCATTTTCAATGTGTTTCATATTTTTATTCAAAGGCTTGTTATTATTTTCAGGGATATTTAGTAAGGTAGAATACACTATTAACGCAAAATATAAAAAAAGAAATGACGATAATGGCGATGACCAAAATTGCGACTAAAACACCAAAAAATGGTGTAAATTTCAAGAATTTTTTATTTGAAAATGATAGCCTTTTTTGAAAAAAATGTTACGAAACAAAAAGTTCTTGGCGTTGGTCAAAGAATACCCTGAAATTTTTTCGAATATTGTAGAAGACTTTTTCAATTTTGTGTTCAAAAAAAATGTATTCAAAAAATTCAAACCAAATTTCGGAATATTCTTCGATAATTTCCAAGAACTGTTTGTTCAGCAACCTTTTTTGCGAAGACGTATCATTTTCAAATAACAAATTCTGGAATATTTCGTTGATTTTTTAGAGTTTTAGCCGCCATTTTCGATACTTTCATCTTCATTAGTTTTTCACCTTTGAATTTTTTGAAAAATTTAACAAAAGATTTTGAAAGTTCAGTTTATTTTCTGTAGAATATTTCTGCTTGGCCACTTTTTAGAACCTTTTTTTACACAAAATACAATCGTTGAAAACTATAGTGAAGAAATTACCATTGAGGACTTAGAGGGTTAAAGAAACAAGAATAGAGATTGTGACAAGTTCAAAATGAAACTTGGGTAAAAATAAATATATTCTACGAATACATATTTTTGTAATAATATCAGTAATAATGGTGTTATTGTGACACGCAATGTCGTGTTGCTTCATCGATTAGGTGCTATCGTAGTGGTTGAAAAAAAGAGTGAATGTAACTGTTGTTCTCGACTGAATTATTCATGTTTTCAAAAAAATGTATATCTAAAAAACATCATTTTAACCCTTTAGGACCAAATCTACATAAATTTAACGTAAATTTCGACGGTACATTTTAGTAGTAAAAAGTACTGCACAAAATTTTGGAATTGAAGTTTTTAAAAAACGACGAACATTTATTTAAAAAAAAATAAAGAATTTTTATTTTTTTGTCACTTATCGTTATTTTGTTATCATTTTCAGCATTAGAATTTCTCAGATATTTGTAAATATTACGTCAAACATGCTTGGGATAGAAGATAGAAATTTTGTAAAAAATTAAATTTCAAAATGGCTGTTTAAAAATACCTACTAAAGTCTTTTCAAATTAATTTTTTTCCAAAATCATAGTCGCATTGTATTCCATGTGTTGATCCGAATGAAATCGGTTTTTGGGGTTGTTGAGTCCAAATCTGATGTTAGTTTTCAAAAATTCAAAATGGTGGATGAACAATCTGGAAACAGAGACCCAAAAAAAGCTCCGGAACCAAGTTTGGAGTGATTTCATTCCGGCCGGTCGACTGAGTACATGCGACTATGATTTTGAAAAAAAATCAAATTTTTGAGCCACCATTTTTAAATTTGCACTAGTTCTATCTTCTAACCCAAACATTTGTAATGTAATATTTATAAATATCCGAGATATTCTAATGCGGGAAATGATAAAAAAAATATTTTTGTTAAATAAATTGCGCGTAATTTGTCAACACACTTTTTGTATTTAAGTTTCAATTATTTTGTTTTGTGTTAGTAGATTTAGATTATGAGTTCCTTAGTATTATTTAAATTAGTAAATATAATAATTTTCTTCAGTTTTTCTTGAGGAAAAGTTAACTCATCCATAATCTGAATAAAACTTTCTGAATTACAAAAAAGTCTACTCTTAAGTTACGTTTCAAATACAAATATTAGTTACCAACACAGTTTCTAAAACCTGTTTAAATTTCATATAGTGAAGGATTAAGTTATTTTTTGAAAGAAAGCCAAATTTAAATTGAATAACAAGAATATATGTTCACTATTAATAACCGAATTACTAATTTCCACTCTGCGTATGCAACAATTGTAACATACAAAAGATTTCTTGCGACTCAAGTCCAGTTATACATGTTAACAATGTACAATGCTGTATAATTATATTTGTACTCTGACGAAGTTTGTGTATATATTTAGATACGTTTGTATCAAACAATACACGAGGCACCTAAACATGAATTTGGCCGCGTTACAATATTATTATGCAACATAGTGTTTAATTAAGTGGAAACATGAATGGCAGGTGCATCAAATGAGTGAAATAAAACTAATTTGTTTCCACCGAGTTAATAACTCGATTTTACGAATGAATTACACATTTTTAGTTTTTGTTGTATCAAAATTGAATAACAATTCTTACTATTCTTCACAGGGCTTCAAGGTAAAATCTTTTTTTTTTATTATAGTAAATTTTCTTATTCCTTGTTGATAAATACTTAAGATCTGTCCTAATTGGAGTAGTAACATTTACTATACAATTTCTGTCAGTGCTACTGAAACGATTAGTTACTTTATAAGATTAAATTATTGCTGCATGACGTTTGTATTTTACTAAATACTTATAACAGAAGCACAAAACGTGATTAACGAGTGATTCCATCGACAAATTAGGGAGCAAAACACCGATTCAATGTCACTCATAAATCTTACCCACACAGCACAGACGTTGCAAATATGTAACGGTTATGTCACAGGAATGTAAAAATGTCCGCCTTCATAACCGTTGTATATCAGTAACGTATTTGGTATGTAACAAAACATTTTGTGTTGTCTGGGTACTTACTTTATCGTTTTATAAATTAGCAAATTTACTGATTATTTAATTAATTGCACTCAGTAATGATTATTCGCACAAATCAACTAAAATTTGATTAATACAGTTAGGATATACCTAGGGATAGGTTAAATTTATTTATTACTCGAAATTTCACAAATCTAATATAAGCATATGCAATTTTGGTTGGATGTAGGATAGGTACATTTACGTCGCTATTTGTCGCATTCCATCTTGTATGACCTATCTTGTATATAGCACCCGATCTAATTATACAGAGTAGACCTCGAATCGGGTATAGATATAGAGAAATTGACATAGAGAATCTCCTGCGAATAATAATAAAAGACTTTGGCTATCGACTACCTTCTTTCGTCCCGCGTTTTATTTTATTTTAAAACGATAATTCCATTCGATTTGAACTCACGTAAACCTTGATTACGTAGCTAATCCGGTAGTTTAAATCCCAGCTATTTACTGGAAAAAGCCGGTTAAATTGTTCAGAAAAATGCTCATAATCCCCTGACTAATTTTCGAGTGAGTTATCTTATTTTAGTTTGTTTAAGAATGGAGCAGTTTAATTTTATTTACTTTTATATAAAACGAACGCAAGTTTCGTTAAAATTATATTAAACACTTATTCCAACAAGTGTTCACATTTTAATATACAATCGTCTCGTGCACTCTTGTTTGATTTAAAATCGTGACTAATTATTTAGCTAAACATAGTTCGAATGTAACTAAAAATGTTCATTGCTGTAAAGAATTCCTTGTTGAAAGAAATTATTAGTTGATAAAGTATTGACTTACACAAAGAAATTTAAATTATATTTTATTTTATTGAGCCCTCAATGACAAAAAAAGAAGGGGTAATTTTTCCTCTTTCAACAACTTCTTGATCAATGTACAATTCATTTATTTTGTGTTTTTAAAGATTATAATGACAGATCTTTAGGACCCTAACTGGAACTTCCAGAAATGATTACAGATCAAACAAACAAAAATCATCAAATCATAGCTAATATAAAATATTTCTAAAAAAGTTCAGTAAATTGTCAAGATAAATTCAGCACTATTTTAGTGTTGAGTCAACATGGATGTTGAGTACCCGACGTCAACATTTTCTTAGATCCTCCAGTTCAGAATATTGCGTTAATTACCGAATTTCATTAAACTATAATTGAAAAACTTGTGCAATATTTTTTAATTAAAATTTTTAACGTTCAATACCTCACTTTTTTACTACTTTAGGCTGTCGTTTAAAGGATAACTAAACCGTCCGGACGACAACTGAAATTGAAACATTTTGCACACACGAATCCTCAAACAGGAAAACTTTGATTACTTTGATTCAAAAGTCAGCTTTGCTAGGTTATTTATTCATAATTTAAATGCTAGAAATCGGCAAAGAACAAAATTTTAATATTTCTCTTTTTATTTTTGCTTATAATTACAACTATAGTTTCACATGTTTCATTTATGTCATGCATGTCATTATTTTAAAAATGAATGGTACTGTTATTCTTTACTGCATCTGTATGGACCTTACACGAAAAAGTAACCCTTACAGTATAATCTAACCGCTTATTCCATAAACACTTTTTATACTACAAGATCCGGAAGACATTCTGTTATGAGTTTTGTAATTAAACCGCTTTTTCAAATTTTTGAAAACTGACATCGGATTCGTAATCAGCGATCCGGAAACCGTAATGCACAAAATAGTTTTAAACATTTCAGTTATTCTCCTAATTGCTTGACTCAAAGGGTTAATAAAAAGAAACAAACTGAGCAACGTCTTTGATATAATTAAAAACTTTCCACTACATGAGGTACTTAAGATACTGTTGTACGGAAAATACAAAATATTCGTAGAAAAAGGTCTTTGTAATTTCATTTTAATTTATTTTTCACAAGCATAAGCAGTTTTCTAAATGCATATTCGGAGCAATATTTAATTTTAAAGTTTAAAATAAATAGAACACAAATATTGCAAAATTATGTTCTCGGCAGTCAACGAAAATTATTATCCTTCCATACTATTATAATTCTCTAAATTTCAAGAGTGAGAATTCACATTTCGTGAAGAGTACATTAAGACTCTTAAGGAATCCGTCGCATTTTATTAACAATATGTCATAGCTAATAAGAGAATTAGTGAATTTTTAAAAAAAAATTTGTTCCGTTTTTTCGGTACTTTTTCAAATAAAATCCGCCATGTAGTTTTTCTGCAGCAAGGAAATGCAATTTTGATCTCATAAATTAATACAGCATACTCAAAAATAGTAAAGTAAGTTGGTTTCATTATATTTTTATTTCTCGATTTGCTAGATGGCTTTGAAAATGAGCTAAAATTCTCATCATCTTTGATGTTAACGGGTTAAAACATTATCAATCCTAATTATCGAAGCTCCTGTGTACAATTTTTGTTGTCCATATCAATTTTAGTTCGATTTTCACTCTATAAAGTGCTCATTTTCACAATTCACTCCGAGTAATATAGAAAGTTTGTTGATAAATTTTTTAAAAACAACAGTAGATTAAAAATTACAGTAATTACATATTTGTTTTTATGGCCAATATAGTAAACATTGTAAACTCTGCAGTATAGAAAAAATTTACTATAAATATTGGCAAATTTTGCGTAAAAAGTTTGTATTCGCAAAGGAGATTTTGAATAAATCTTCGTACATAAATTGGCGGGTTTATGCCCTGCAATAGTAACTGATTGTAACTTCACTGTTATTTGAATATTTGAAGATGGCCGAAATATTTTTTTAAATTATAAGCATCCTCTGTCAAAATCCTCTCGATTTACGAACTGGAAGACAAACATTTTTTCTTCACACCGGGAGGAAAGCAGCAACTTTCCTCCCGCAAGCGGAAGGAAAGATGCCGCTTATCCTCCCGGCCATAAAGAAAAATCGTATACTTCCCTCGGGAAGTAAAAAAGAATGCTTCAGACTGCCTGTTTCTCACCCTCGGCTTCACCTCGAGTAAAAATTACACGCAGCCTGAGACATTCTTTATTTTACCTCCCTCGTTGAGTAATATACTATTCTCACACTGGGTGCGCAAAATGCTATTTCGCTCTCTATATTGCGGGAGCAAAACAGTACATTCTCACGCTAGGGAGCAAAATAAATAGATCTGTGAGCCAAAGAAGTTTCTCGCATTCTGAGCGCAAAATACTAGTTCGCCCTCGTCGGCAAACAACTATTTTGCTTCCTAGCTGCACAATCTATTGTTCTCGCACTGTGAGTATAAAATTCGGTATCGCTTCTGTGTTGCGGGAGCAAAATAGCACTTTCTTAAATTTAGTTTGCTCCCTATATCGCGGGATCAAAATAATCTCGTGTAAGAAAATAGTGGGTGCAACAAACGCAAACAGAACTGGCACTCGCCGGCAAACACTTTTTTTGCTTTCTAGTTGCACAATCTACTATTCAATGAAAATGTGAAAATAGTACATTGTACAACTAGGGAGCAAAATAGATGTTTGCCGACGATGGCGAGTTTGACGCACGAGCGAAGCGAGCACCTGTTCTCCATTGTTGCAATATTATTTTCTCATACGAGAGCGTGTTATTTTGCTTCCGCAATATAGGGAACAAAATAGCATTTTGCGCTTAGAGTGTGAGAAATGCAATTTCAATGTTATTTTTTTCTGAAATTATCAAATGTTTTAAAATTGAGTTTTTACCATTTGAATTGGAATATGCTCTTGAAGAAGGTCCGCGGTTCGGAAGTTAAAAGCATTTTGCAGAGGGCCTACGAAAATATTTCAGCCATCTTGAAAACAGTATTATTATTATTATCATCAGTTGCTATTGCAGGCCCGCCAATTTTTATTTATTATTGAAATTTCGAATGACTTTTTTTCTTGTCGTCACACTAAGCTTTTGAGTACTACCGCCGATAGGATGGTATACGAAATTATCATCAGCTGGGAAACTCAATTACTGCCTTGGAATACTTTCTTCAATTATGAACGACGAGAGTTCTGCGACGGAACGTACATAGCACCAAATTATAAGCGCCGTTCGACCGACAAAACGCGGCACCGATACGCAATTAATTTCGAACGTCATACGCAATTATCGGCGTACGCAGCTCGTTTGCTATTAGACCAAATGGAATTTCGAACGGCAGATAAAAATGTCCCTCGTGCGTATTCCTCCGCCTGCGTTGTGTTTGCGGGGGTGCGGGGACGTATCTCGGCAATTAAGGGTGAATGAAAGGTACGAAAATGAAATCCTAGAAAGATGAATCGATGAAAGGCGAGGGGCTGCAGTTGGCGGCGACGAGGCGAGCCCCGATTGGAGGCTCCGAATTGATTGTAGCGCTACTTTCCGCGGTTGATACGGCACATAATAGTCGGTAAATCAATGCGTAGTAATTGTCCCGTCGGCCACGGGAACACCACAATTTGCGCAGAAATTAATAGGAACCTGTGCGGGAATTCGCCCCTTTGTCGCCGATTGGGTGCATTCGTCGTAACTTTATATCGCCACTCGAATTTGCCAAGCTTCTTCTTACCACTTACGATGCTGTTGATGTATGGACCGATTTTTACCACAAAAAAAAAAGAGATCCGTCGTTTTTGGCCCCTCGCCGAAGTACTTTTCAATTTTTAGCCAAAACTTTCGAAATAAAACATCCCTTCTTTTCTAGTACCAGCTGAAACGTCCCGTTTTTTAGTAAACTCTCAAAATTCCTTACAGTACAAATTTGAAATGAACGTTTCTGTACGATAGATTCACCGAAGAAAGAGAGTAGTATTCCTAAGAGGGTTCTAAAGTGCCGATAAGGTAGGGATTTTCACTAAAAACCGTAAATAGAAAATGACTGGAAGGGTGATTCTAATTACTACAGACGGCATATCTATCATAAAATAGAAATAAAATTGAGAACGGACCTAGAATTTTCGGAAATAAGTGATTTTTATATATTACCGAAAATGCTCGGTCAGTTCTCTATTAATGTCTATCGTATTTTCTAGGATACTGTCTATAGTATTCAGAATTGCTTTTACAAAGCCCGAATTTCGATAAATCGATTCAGTCATTTTTTATTTACGGTTTTCAGTGAAAATGTCTGCTTTATCTACCGAACACTTTAAAACCCCCTTAAATGAAATCTTTCACGGGTAAATAACCTATTCTCAGGGTGTCATCACTATTCCGAAATTCCATGTGTCCAGGTCCAACATGAAAATCGACATCGAAACAATTATGAAGAAATGTCGGTATTGCAGATTACCCTGTAGAAGAAGGGTAAGAAAGGCGGGACAGGTCGATAAAATATTGGTTGAAAAGAGAAGGTGAAGGAAAGACAGAGAGATGCATTTACACATCAGTCGCGAGGGAACAAACGCGGCATTGTTGCAAGCGCAAAAAGTATGCGCATTATTCCGCAGTGTTGTGCGCGTCACAAAAGAATATGTCACAAGGTAACCCGCCCGGCACGGCGACTAGTCATGAGTGGTGTTCGATCAAGGAATATGCGAACAATTGGCACCGGTCCACGCTAGCGAGCACAACGCTACTAACCGGCGATACGCCGAGGGACAGAAGATATAAATAACCGGCCACTCGCGACTTAAGAGAAGGACTTTCGAAGCTTTTGATAATAGTGCAAAAAAGCTTGCTTCCCAATACGGCAAGGGCCCTCGAGGAAACGATTGATTGTGAACATTCCTATCGACTGATGATGACAATAATGACAACAAGGATGAAGATAACGATGATGCTTTGGATGAAGAGAATGTTGAGCGAGTCTGATATCGGGTGGTAACCTGCGATGATATACTCAAAATTTGACAATGATCATGGTCTTTCAGGTTGATATTAGTCTTGTCTTCGCTGCAAATCCTTTTTCTTTATGTTAGATCATCACCAAAACTGCACTGCAAGATGAAGACCAAGACCAAGACTACTAAACCGAGAGTTATCTACAAAATCGCTAACCAAAATTGTGATATGGAATAATAAATTGATATCATGATCATCGCCCATGATGGTTGTTTGTGATTTGGATGAGGAGAATGTTGAGGGAGTCTGATATCGGGTGGTTACCTCCGATGGTATACTCAAATTCGAGGTTATACTCAAAATTTTACAATGGTGCCGGTCTTTCAGGTTGATATTAGTCTTGTCTTCGTTGCAAATCCTTTTTCTTTATGTCAGATCAATACCAATTGATAATAGTGCAATAAGCTTACTTCTCAATACGACAAGAGCCCTCGAGGAAACGATTGATTGTGAACATTCCTATCGACTGATGATGACAATAATGACAACAAGCCCGAAGATTATGTTTTGCATGAGGAGAATGTTGAGCGAGTCTGATATCGGGTGGTAACCTCTGATGATCGCGATCATCAATTGTGATATATCATCTGGTATCATCACAAACAATCATCATGGACGATTATCATGACATCAATTTATTATTCCACATCACAATTTCGCTTAGCGATTTTGTAGATAACTCTCGATTTAGTAGTGTTGGGCTTGGTCTTGATCTTACAGTGCAATTTTGGTGTCGATCTGACATAACGAAAAAGGGTTTGCAACGAAAACAAATCTAATATCAACCTGAAAGACCAAGACCATTTGCAAAAATTTAGTACAAGGCCAAGACCAAAATCAAGACTGGTCAGCAAGACCCCTTAAATTTTCTCGTTTTTGTTATGGATCCGTGTTTACATTACGCAACGCCAATTTTAAACAATTTTAACCCTCGTTAGCATAAATAAGAAGTACATTGTATTTCAAAATAGTTGGGTGCACCGTAAAAACCAGACAAATTACAAGTCAGACATTAAAAAACCAGGGATGCATTTCAAAAACCCGATAAATCACAAAACAGATACTTAAAAAACCAGAAATTTCAAAAAGCAAATATTAAAAACCAGACATTTTAAAATGTAAACACATTTTGAAGTCTGTTTTTTTAAATATCTTGTTTATGAATCTCTGTTTTTGGAAAAGTCGGGTTTTCGAAGTGTCTGTTTTGTGATTTGTCGAGTTTTTGAGGTGCACGCAAATAGTTTACATCAAATAAATTGACAAAAAAATACGCCATTTTTAATGTCAAGACCCAAATTTAAATAAAAGAAATCAATATTCTTCGTTAGATGCAAATCCTTTTAAACTCATCAGATCTTCTGCAAGTATTGGTCTTGTTTACAATAGTACTATAGATATGTTTGTGGATACTATATGTTATCTTCTTTTTACTATCTAAGATGCAAAAACCAGCAGATTCTCAACGTATGCTGCAATCCATGACGTTTTGACTAAGTCGTGAATCTCACCCCTTCAGATTTTGCTACAAATTTTTTACCTGGTACATTTTGTTGTACTTTGAAAATTCTTGTGAATTTATTTCGATTTTTTTTTCATTTTTTATCGTAACTTGTGTCCTAGCTTTTTAGTCTATTGCCACCCCAGAAAACAACTGTAGGTACTACACAGAAAAAAAATAAGTCTTAAAATTGTTACATCTTAAATTCATCATCAGGTGAGGCTTAATTTAAGCCCGAAATTGCGATAATTTTCTTAAATTTAATCAGTGTTTTGGCTAAAAGTCTTACTTTCAGTGAGCAAAACTGACTTTTAGACGATCTTTTGGCTTAAAATAAAATTTATCGAGCTTATAGCATCTAAGTTAGACGAATCTTATTTCAAACCAAAAAATCGACTTGAAGTCAGTTTTGTTATCCGAAAGTAAGATTTTAAGCATAAGTATTGACTGAATTTAAGAAAATTAACGCAATTTTGGGGTGAAATTAAGCCTCACCTAATGACGAATTTAGGATGTAACAATTTTAAGACTTATTTTTTTTTTTGTGTAAGGAATCCTTTTATTCCTTTCCTATATGGTATGCAATTTATTTGATATGGGAGCATAATTATATTTTATTTCGAGAGTATTTCCCAACGAATCTAATAATAGGTAGAACATGAACTCGGAAGTAAAAATGTAATAAAAATTGAATCATAAACTCGTAATCCGTAAGAACAGACTACATGAAGAAATTGTAAAATACTATCTGCTTCACTTTTGCAAGAATTGTTTCAGTGTGCTTTAACCCATCAAAGACGAGAAAATCGTTCTTTTTTTATCAATTTTCAATGCAATTTTTATTTAATTTTAATTCAATTTAATTTTTCAATCAATTTATGCAACTGCAACGAAAAAAATTCTTCACGTACTATTTTCGAAAGTACGAAGCCTCCTCTTTCAGATGCCGACGTTAAAATTGACGTATGAAACGGTATAACAAAGTTACAGTCCTTCAGTCTGTAGAGTAGAACAGAAAATAAGAGCGCAAGTGAAACATAGACTAATTTTCTATCCGCCATATTGGATCGACCATTTTCAATGTATAAAATCCAATATCAAATTCATAATCAGGGATCGCTTAAACCCACAAATAAGAAGTTTTGCCAAATTATTGAAGTTTTTTAAATTTCTTTTCCGCCATATTAGATCCGCCATATTGAATAAAGAAATACGTAATTTTCCGAGAATATTAAAGTTATTACAACTTTTATGTGCGCCATATTGATTGCACCATATTGAATTTAGAAATTCTAGTGTCACATTGTTAATTAACGACCACGAAAACACTCCAAATACTGAGTATGTAGAAAATGTTGTCGTTTTCAAGATTTATTGTCCGCCATATTGTATACGACATTTTGAAAAGGTTACATCCAATTTTGAGCGGGAATAAAAATGTTCCCCTTAAACAACCATTCCGATCACATTTGATTACAGTTGGGACAGTTTCCCAACAAAAAATTTCGAAAAAAGAGTATTTCAAATTTTTCGGTACTTATTTCCAAATCCGGTGGCATATTGAGCTTCCTCTTTGACCAAACTCAATTTTCGTCACGGATTCTTGACGAGCATACCCGAAATTAGTAGAAAACATGATGATCCTGTAGAAATGTCTTGTTTTTCCTTACAAGAATGAGACGTGAAAATGGGTTGAAAAGTTGGTGTTAATGGGTTAATGGGAAATGCGATTTCCCGCACTAGTATCGAACGTTATTTTTCCTATTTGGAAAAAAAACTATAATTGTAAAACTAAGATTAGATTTCAAATCAACGACCACATAAACACTGTAAAAATATTTATTTCGCCTGTAAATACTATAATAAAAATTATCAAACAGAAAAGAAATGTTATGGATTAAACTAAACTTTCTGTCATTCATAATTTAACAATCTTTTTTTACATTTTCCTATCACATTTCAAAGACGATAAATTACACAGCCGCAATTACTCCCTTTAGATAGGTATATAAAAATATATTCCAATTAATGTGGAATAAAAAAGAAAAAACAAACAAAATAATATCTTTGACATTTCAAGGTGATTTGGATGTTTTTTTTCATATTTCAGATTACCGTTACGAAGATTAGAAACACTTTTCCATTTGCGAATGATTTGTAATCCGATTATTCTATTATATTTTTGCAAAATTGCAAATAAAAGAGAAAACATTGATGGAATTGGTGCTTTCGAGGATATACTCCAAATTTGACACTATTACAGAGATAGAATGTTACATTGTTTTTCATGTCGAGTGCGTGTCCGTTTCAATGATTCGAATCGCGCTATGTCACAATCGATCGTTGCGGGTTATACCGCAAAAAATTGACCTCTTGTCCATTTGAAAATTTGTGTTACATATCACTTTCACTTTACACACTGATAAAAACGCTGAGTTAAATCGATATCATATTTAACACCGTTGGGAAGTTTCTGTAGGTTCATCCTCTGCACCGTAAATCATCAGTGGTAATTTTCTGGTGCAAAATCGGTGTGCTTTATTTTCTCGACAATATATTATAAATAATACACGCCAAACAAATAATTTCGATATACTGTAATGTAATATCGTCGGTTACTTAATTTGTTTCTTTTTAAAATTAAAAGTTTAAGATAAGTTTTTCTTCTAGGTATCTCATTGAAAAAAATGAATGTTTGCCAGACAGACGGCTTTTTGAAATAAATCATTTTCATATGATAAAAAAAAATTTGATTTTAATCCTCAACAAGCATTGTTTATCGTTAAAAAATAATTATTTGTCATATCAAAAGAAATCTGTTTTTCTTTTAATATTCAAACATTTTTCTTTACATGGCAAACAGCTGAAAAGTTCTTACTCGGGGGTTTTCTGGGTCGCTGATTACGAATCTCAAGTCACATTTTGAAAATTCGAAATGGCGGATTCAAAATGGCCGTCCGAAATGTGAAAAATTATCCAAACTATACGAAACTGAGTTCTCGGGGGTTTTCTGGGTCGCTGATTACGAATCTGAAGTCAGATTGTCAAAATTCAAATTTTTCTCCCAGTTTCATCATGATTCAGTGACTTAAAATTTCTATCGGCCATCTTGACTACGCCCTTTCGAATTTTCAAAATGTGGGATCAGATTCGTAATCAGCGACCACGAAAACCTCTGTACCGTGACTTTAATAAGGTTATGTATACACGTTTCTTCAATAATGAATTTTTTATTATAAAAAGGCCTTTTTTAGAAATTGTTTATTATTTAATAATAAATTGATAATGATTTCAAACATTTTTCTCATGAATTTTCATTTTGAGTAACATCCAGTAAGCATAAAATGACAAAAAGCGGCTAAATCGAATAAAAACTACTTTGAGTTTGCAAAAAAATTTATTAAAAAGCGGCATCAGGTGATGCTACTGTGCCGCAAAGGGTTAATACAATTATTTTAATGCTCATTTTCGAAATTTATAGGCCATCATCTTTGGAATAACTTATCGAAGAAATACAACATTTTTACTTTTGTTTGCACTTTTTGTTTCATCGTTTTACCGAAAAAATACAGTTATCACCAAAGGTACATTTTGCACCACTTGCGAGAATCTTTTAACCCTTCTTTAAGTATGGAAATCAACACCACAATAGTCACACTTTATGCAGACAAATATATATAAAATAGTTTTTTCCTAAGATTGCTCACGTTTACATTTGATTTTCTGAAGCATAAAAAAGACTGAAATGTAATCAAGAAGAAACTGCATTTGTTAGTTGCAATGTCTAATATTAATGCCCAAAATATACTTGGAATAGAACGTTTTACAGATTAAAATATAAAACGTCTACATAATCTTACGTCAATAAGTTTTAGGATTTTATTTATCGAGAGAAATGACTTGTGCATTACATTGAATAAAGTTATTCCACGATATACTTGTACGTTATGCTATTTTCATGAATAAAATTAAATAATACAAAATTCCATATCAAAAGCAGATTCCCGAGTAATTACTTTTCCATTTAAAAAATTGGAAATTGATAAATCTGACAATAGAAAATTTATTTTACAATATGCATTGATAATTGAACATCGAATGTGCATTTATAACAGTGACTTCAGTGGATTAACTTTTTACTTTATTCGTCGAACAGCCGAGAACAAAAGGGATGGCCAAATAAAATTTATCCTTCTCTTGAAATTAACAAAACGGTATTTAATTAAAATTCCTTTCACGAATACCTTTATGTGTATGATATAGGAAAATAATATTTGTTGTCGTATGAAACAGTAAAAATGATCATAACGGTAATATTTGTATTATGTAATATTACATAATGAAATTAATTAATTATTATTCAATATACTAATATTTTCAACGTACATGCTGTAAAACTGAAATTGAAATTTGGTAACTTAAAATGGGATATACCGAATGCAGCGAGCGAACAGACGAAACAAATTTACTGAATTAACCATTTTTACATGGACATTTGAAGAGTTGCTGGAATGCATTACATGTTACTTTTCACTACATAATCAACGATTAATGGAATAACATATATTATTGTAACTATTTGAAAAATGTTTAAATGTACTTATTTTCAACAATACGTTAAAAATCAATTATAAACTTCATGAAATGGACGAGGATGTGGAGTAAAAATTTAAACAAAAGAAAGTAATAAAAATAGCATATATTGCTACTTGAATATTAACATAAACCATAGACGTTTATTTCTGTCAAAAGAAATTACTGTCGTTCATAAACAATTTTGATTTTCTACTTTTGAATATTTAAATATATTAACCATTAAACATACTCCATTTTATGGAATAATAGGATTCGGGATTTTTAACTTGTGCTTAAATAATTTCCTCATAATTCTAACCGTATATTTTGTAGTTAAAATTTATTTTTTGGCGATATTGAGTGTTTTATTAAAAAATATACATTTAAACATCAATTCAAAATTTATACCTCCAATTTTTCTGAAATGAGATCCAATTCATCTGAAATCTAACTTATACCCAAAAACGGATGATCAGGTCCCAATATATAGTTCCACAGGAATATACACGTGGTTTCGGTTTAATTTGAATATTTTAGGTTAAGAAGTTACCTATAATGGGAGTGAAAATTGTCTGCACAAAATGCAAGAGCAAATTGCTTGTGAACTTACTCGGAATCTCTTTGCAAACTTCAAAGGAAATAAAAAGAGATCTATGTGCGCATTTGAATCATGCAAGTTCCAAAACTAATGATAAGTACAATGGTTGTGAAAGACATCGGATAATGGTAGGTATTACAATACAGATCAGAAGTTTTAAAGGTCAAAGGAAATAAAAGGTTGACCTGTCAAACAAGCCCTCAGATAAACTGTTATAAATGGACTAAAAATAGATAGGACAAAAGTTAATTCAGAATGAGAATTATCCAGATAACAAGTACATCCTCCTATTGTATAGTTTTCTATTATTTACGAGAAATATAAATAAGTATATAACGGTGTGATATCCTATTGTAATATACTGTGTTCATATAAAAATGTCAATTTTATTTCTATTCATTTTCTGATTTTTTAGATTTATTAGAACGATATATTAGTGGGCCTGCATTCAATTTTCGCGACGAACAAAAACTGTCGTGCACTGAGAAACGTATCTCACCCATTTACAATTTCTTGTCTATTAAAATGTTTTTTACTGGGACTAAATGGTTTCTTATGCCATTAAAAGAAATATTATAGCTACTAAAATAACTGTCTATTAATTAATAAAATATTCATCTTTTAGTGTGTTTATTAAGGGTTTAAAGAAATTCTATTCAAAGAATCTGATATATGCCTCTATAGGTTAATTTATTTTGTATGTTAAGTAAATAGAGTAGTCATTGTGCTGAAGAAGACGTCGGTCAACTTAATGTTAATGTTGTAAATCTTAACCCAAAGATAATACGAACAGTAGCAATTTTTAATCGTCCAAGTTTTTGTTCAAGTGTTTGGTATATACAGTCCTCCTTTCGTAATTGTTTCCTTCCATAAGTGCTGTCTTCCTAATTCCATCTGTAATAGTCCCAAAACATTCCGTAATTGTTGTTTAGGTTCCCCCTTCCAGGTGCACCGTAAGAAGAAAGTCCTACTCACGCATGCACGTGTATGTTCTATTAACAATTTCACATACGAAGAAGGAGAAACAATTATGGAGACACGAGAGGAAATTCGGCCCCGACCGGACAGCAATTACGGAGGGAGGACTGCATTAGTATATGAGCGGTCAACAAGTCAAGATATTACTATCAAAAGAAGGTAAAAACATCCAACCATTTTCTATAATCTATAATTTTTTTAAATTATAAAAGAGATATTGTTGTCATGTAAAAAAATGTCTTTCAATGGGTCTCAGGTGGAAATTAAATCTGGTAGAAAGCTAGTTTCTGTTTAGTTTATGCCAAACTAGTAAAACTAGACAAATTTCCACCTGGGGTAAAACATTCAAATACCGTGTAAAAAACACTTCTGTCAGTGTGAATTACATCCATTTTTAGCGAAACCAAATCTTTTTTTTATTTTTACCTCCAAGTGGATCTGCTTTTTAAATTTCGTAAACAGAATGTCGTAATAGGGGTCAACGACTTCTAAACATAGGTGTATTTTATATTTCTTTAAAAAATTCAATTAATAATAGAAAAACTCGTGCTCCTGTTGGATTTTTTTCGTTTGTGCACGTAGTCTTTAAATCTGAATTAGCTATATACTACTACTGTAAGATAAAAAGGGGTTTTCTATCACTTAGTCATTTATTTTACTAAAAAATAGTAAAAACGACAAATTTATTAATAAAATTCAAGTAACCTAGAAATTTAATATTTTTGTTTAGTAGTTTTTAAAATTGGTAATGAATGGTTTGTCACTATTTATTAGTAAAAGTGACTAATTGAATTAGTGATAGACTTTCCGTTAATTAGTAGTTTATAATTAATTCATCTAAATCATATTTAGAATGGTACATATGCTTTACTTGACGATAATGACATTTTTAGGGGTTGTTGGCGTGAATTTATGGAAAAAATGTTCTTAGAATCTTAAACTACTCTATTAACTTTAAGTCGAAATCAGGATTTACCTCCATCACTTTTTCAATTTGAAAAATACATTCAAATTCGCGATTTTTTTTATTTTAAAATAGTCATTATAGTTTAAGAAGAGACGTAAATACAATTCTAACTACGCCTAAAGAATAAGCAGACTCGAAAATGATAAAATTAATGTTCCTTTTGGGAATAAAAATCTGATAGTCAGCATTTCTTAATGAATACAGAAACAAAAAATGATTTAAGCAAGCGTACGCAAAATCTCAACAAACTATATTTTTCTCCAAAATTTTTGCCCGAACTAAATAACCTCTTGAATAATAATTAATACATATAGTTCGATTACGATTTAAAATCTAACCTATTTAAAACGGAATGTATCAGAACGTGTACATGGCATGATTGTTATAATATTGTTTAAGCGACAAATTGATCTAAACCACAAATAGCTATTGCTATTTATTATGATTTATAAGTGACATGTATGTCAAAACTGAACACGTCCATTGTTTCAATAGTCGTTAATTTTGTCAAATTTTAATGATGTCGGCTAAATTTCAAAAGTGCTTAAAGATTTTGTATTGTTTAATTTCTTGATGATTTTTTACTTCGCAAATGGGGCCAATTCGTTTTTTTAAAGTCCCAAATATCCTGAACATTCAACGAATTTTCTTTCAATATTTTATCATATTATCTTTAAGAACCAAAAATTCTTGCACATGGTATCCGACGTAAAATTCCATACTCTTTCAGAATCTGGCTATAGAATTTGTCTAAAAGTTAAAAAAACAATTTATTTCGATTTTTTTCGACTGGAAAAGTAATTAGATTTAAAATTTCTATATGAGGCCGGTATTGAACATGTCCTTTCTTAAATAGAAAAGTATTTTCGAATTCTAAACTTTAAAATATGCCGGGTCCAAAATAAAAATTTGAACGTGGCGCCCCCAAAATCCTATTTCTTAGGAATCGAAAACACTGTTCTATCTGGAAAAATCTATGTATAATACTGGTTTCATATATAAATATCAAAATTATTTATAACTTACTAAAAATTTATTATACATTAGATTAGGCCAGATTATGAAAGAGCATGGAATTTTACGTCAGATATCCTGCTTTCCTCGGATTTTTTTACAGATAATATGAAAAATACTGAATGAAAATTCGTTGAAAATTAAACACATGTGGGACTGGATAAACGTTAATCCCATTTTTAGTGACCCACGTTTCGTTTTCTTTAACTATATTATCGAATTTTTATATTAATAAGAACCGAAATTTCAAATTAAAAGAAAGGGAGAAGAACATTTCATACCTAGGGTACAAATTGACAATTCGATGGTAAAAGAAGTCTGTGACACAAAAAAGAAGTCATAAATATAATCCCCATAGGTGAGAAAATCCTTTGCCTTAAAAATATATTAATACAGAAGAGACAGTGAAAAGAATATCTTAATTAAAATCAAAATAAAAATCTTGAAACTCTTTTACAAGTACGAATTGGATCGATAATTTTCTTTAAAGTTGAAATCGTTTGATCAATGTATTATCGAACAAATTTCTGAAATTTGATTATATTCGAAATAACTAAAATATTTTCTTGTGAAAATTCCGAAACTGTTCTGAAGTCTAAGTTATCAGATAAATGTACGGCGTTGAACTCTGACGATAACTAAACCTTCTCAGTCAAATTACCGAAATACACGATTTCTTGTTTATGTCGATAATATTTAGAGAAAAATTCAATAATCTTTTTCAACATTACTATAATATCACTAACTTCGGACAAAGTTGGTAATTTTTAAGGGAAAACATTTTTACTATAACTAAATTGTATGAAGAATATAAATAGTATGCAACCTCCCATGTAAAATTACGCTATAGTATACATTTGAATTATAGTCGATCATATAGCACAAACTTATTCGCTCAAAAGAAATTTATCGCACGATTTATTACGAGATATAAATTTTTCCAATCAATTCAAGGGATTTCCAATATATCTAAGGCCGATACTTTGTAACCTACCAAGTGTGTTATCATAAATTTATTTTACTGCTAATATATACATCGGATAACTTATTGTTTTTTTTGCAATATTTGAACTATGCTAACTAAAACTAATTCAGTTAATTATATCAGAGATATTATGAACTGACAATTTTAAAATGATATCAGTGTTTTCAAAATCTAAAACATTAAGATCTTTACACTTTTAAAATGTGATGGTTGTTCTTCTTAACTTTAGCATTGAGTTCGATTAATCGCCGTTGTTTAAAATCTTGTATAGCAAAGATCACTGGAATTTATAACAACGTTTATTTTTATTTGATGATCTTCCCAAACATTTTCATTCAATAATAATGTAAGTACTTTCTTTATATAACTGATGGTACTTAGAGACTATTACTGGCTACTTGTAATAAGATAAAACAATCATTAATGGACACCATCTGACTTTAACACTTTTTTCAACAACATTGAAAAATCCTATTAATATTCGATCATTTAAAACGACGCAAAAATCCAAGGAGTTCAATTGCATTTTGAAATATTTTTTGTATTTTAAAAGAAGTGCAGGACAGTTTCCAACGCTAATCTGTCAATATAATGTAGTTCAATTTTTTTTATGCAAAACTAATTTTTCTCTATGATCCAAAATTACTGTATGTAATTTATCTACATTTACTTCATATAAACAAAATTTCTTGTTTATCAATGACATTAAATTACAGCCAATAGGTTTATGTGTTCTTACATAATTGCTTCACCCATAAAACAAACATATATGATCATTTCTCGAGAAAATAAAAGATAAAAAATGGAAAATTCACTTTCAAAGTGTATTTTGAAATTATGTCAAACAAACTTTTAATTGTCCGTATTGAGATTAGTTATTAACAGAATTTTAATTTACGTGCACATGTATGTAAATGATAATTAAATATTTAACACGAATAAATAAATTAGCATAAAATGATCAATTAAAGTTGATAGAAATGTAACATTGGAATAAAATCAACCAACAATGATGAAAATAGGGAATACAATTGTATCAGGTCGTTGACATTTCGGACACTTGTTCGTGTCCTTTCTCAAGGCAATTTGCTGTAGCACTCGCAATCGATTCACAGCGACATGCAAATTTTGTTTGAGTCTGTACCGAACCCTCGTGCCAGACAAAACCCTAGTGGCACTAGGTCGTCGCTCTCAATCGATTCCAAGTGATACGGCAAATTGCCTTGAGAAAGGACACGAACAAGTGTCCGAAATGTCGACGACCCGATACAATTGTTTAAAACCCAAGTATTACGTGAACATTGGCAGGGTTATCTTATTTTCCAAAAATCATCTGATTTTTAAAGTTTATTTATGTAAAGTTTTAAACAAAAATTTCGATTAATTTTCCACACTTTGGATATTTTTGAAAGCAAAATAAACGTTTTGATTGGAGTTGTTTCTTTAAAACAAATAAATTTCATAATAATCACTTGATTTTTTTAAGTTTTTTATCATAAGTTTATGTTTTAACACTTTTTAGATAAGTCTTAAGGTCTAAACTTTCAATCACGAATTTTCCAGCTATTGTATTTTTATGACATTTTATACATAAATATTTTCGAAGTCGCTGATTATGAATCAACTATCGAATTTTCAAAATAGTAGCATCTAAACATCACCTGACATCTCTAAAATTTTAATTATCATAAATCAAGAAAGTATAATCGTATTCTAAACAAAATCGTCCATAAAAAGTATCTTTTATCCTTATCGTCAAATTACGCTAATTCCGTAACAAAAATTGCAAAATTTCTCTAATACAATGATAAGATGCAAATGATTTTTTTAATTTGGAAAGAGTACAATATAGATAAAATTCATAAAAAATATTATTTCTTGACAATTTTGTTTTCATATTTAAACATTTAGTGAGAGAGCTTTCGAAATTCCGAAGTCGCCATTTTGAATTTCGAAGATTTAACTACAAATTTAATTAGCGACGGAAATAACATACGGATATTGAAAATAACTAACATCGATGAATATTTAATACCCTGTTTTGCCATATTCGATTCGCCATTTTTAATGTTCAAATTCGTAATGGAGGGCTAAATCTGGCAATATAAAGTAACGATTGTCATACGTCAATATGGTTGAAGCGGTTAAATAATTAAAATGGGAAACGTCCATATAAGTGTGCTTCTTGACTCAATAAGGACCAAACGGACGTTTTTTCATTCTGATGTAAAATTCTGACGTAAAATTGATCGAACTTTACGAATCTACAATTAAAATTTAAGAAAAATGCAAATCCAACTGCCTTCAATTATTTAAAAAAAAAGTCGTTTTTTTTTACTAAAAATCAAAAAGATTTTTGCATTGAAATTGCGTAAGGGTATTTCAGTAAAGTGAATAAAAAGCGCCCATGGACCTTAAACTTCAATAAGCATGTGCCAAAATTTCCAATTTCACGATATCTCTATCCAATATGGTTGCTTGATGTAAAAATGTTGATATTACTTCATTTTTTTCTAAAAATGATGATTTCAAAACAAGATTTTCTTGCATAATCTGATATCTTAAGACATGCAACGTCCTTGATAACAAATTTATTATTGAACTTTGTAAATTCAGAGTAGCAAACTCAAAATTCGTAATCGACGCCCTAAAAGCTCTTATATACAAATTATTATAAAAATTTAAACGAAATTCAAATATTCTTCCTTCATTTTGGGTCCGCAATTTATATATAAAAAATTGATTAATATATTTGTTAACAGGGATGTAATTTCACATCAAGGTTTCAGGTTAGGCAAGAAAATCTTGTTTTAAAATCATTATTTTCTGAAATAACGAAATAGCCCAATATTTTTACAGCAAACCGCTATATTGGATATAGATATCGTGAAATTAAAAATGTTGGCACATACATTTTGAAGTTTAAGGTCCATGGACGCTTTTTTATTCACTATACTGAGATCTTTTTGTCCAATTTCAATGCAAAAATCTTGTTGAAAATAAAATTTTAGTAAAAGAAACCCGACTTTTTGTTTAAATATTCAGACACAGCTATTTAGATTTGCATTTTTCTTAAATTTTAATCGCAGATTTGTAAATTTCGATAAATTTCACGTCAGAAATAAGTGGTCTAGTATTTTTTCAATCCCGGAAATATATGACAGACGTTGAAAATTTCCATAAAAAAGTGACCGTTTTACAAATAATTTCGAACGATAAAAAATAATATTTCACCAATCACATCCTTAAATTACATCTTAAAGTCTGGAAATAACTTTATTTACAAACTATTTGTAAATCCGTCGATAATTTAACTTTCTATTATAATTACATCTTTTATTTTTATAAATGTTACAATCAATTACTTTGGTCCCTTTCTGCATATGCAGGAAAAGCTGCAGTGAAAATCACATCTATAGGTTTTAAATTTAATTTCCAATTAAAGTTATTCTTTAAAACACTCTAATCTACTTTACTGTGCATCTCAATCAACATTATTATTACATAAAATCGTATTATACAAATAATTTTGTCATTTATCACTTTCTACCTATCATATTTATTTTTAAATAAACGCATTTTTAAACTGTTAATATAAAATTGTAATAACGTTTTTTATTATAAATTAGAATGTTATTTCAGAATTTATCTCCGACTTAAAGAAACTATCTTGCAATTCCAGCAAATCTTCGTATAAATCCAAGATTACTTGGGAATTTTTACGCTGATACTCGTTTAATCGAAAACAGTCCAATTACGGATTATTTTCAACGATCTCACACTTTTCTTAGATTTATCAATTGCTATGGGGTCTTTTTAAATTTTTTTAAGAAACATGTCAAAACCAAGAATCGGAATCACTCTAAGGAAATTAGGACATGAGCATTTTTCCAAGAAATTTTCAAAAGAAATAGAAATTATCATTGCTCATGCGGAAACTTTTTTACGTTTAACATTAATTAAAAATCTCACTCATGAGTTAAGGATTAAATTCGAATAATTAAGTGACTTTTCTGTGATGTAATTTCCAAAAAAATCCTTTAAATTATTTTTATTAATAGTATTAAAAATTCCATCTTTGTGGATTTCCCATGAAAGCAGAAAAAACTAATCGTCAAAAAGAAACTACGTGTAATGAAAAATTCAGGTCATTTGGTAGATTATGCACAATGTCATTATGTTTTCTAAATTTTGTATCGAGTATTGGTTTCATTTCGAATTACAGAAATTCTGAATACTTGTGAATATAGATTTTATAATGATAAAAATTCTTTTCCTCAGCAATCTTTATTGACGTAAAAGTTATTAATTAAACGAATTTCATTTTTATTTAAAACACTAAAAAGGAATATATAAATCACCTACATTTGGTATTGCAAATGGTTTTAATTAGAGCAATCAGTATGCTTTGAATATAGTCATTGTACGTTCAAATAAACTAGAAATTAGTAGTTATTTTTTAAACAAAATGTTAATCGCGTTAAAGCTAAATTATACAAGGCATTAAATTTACATCTCTACGCTTTGCAATCTAATGATCAATAATATAGTCCATTTATAATGAAAATGGATTCAACTAGTTATTAATATGTAATAAATAAATGAAAATTGTACTTGCAATGTATTCCATTTACTTTTGATTAATTTTAAAATGTCATAATAATATAAAAGGTATAATAATAATAAATTAATATTTAAAACTTATCGCTAGTTCCTGATTGTACACAGTCCAAAATTGACACTCACCTGAAACAGAAAAGAACAATAAATTAATTATATGTACATTTTTATTTTTTTATATAATTATAAAACGTATTTTCGAATTAATTCTTTAAAATGCTCAATCGCTGAATTAAAAATGATTTAATATTTATGTTTTAATGAAACAAGGAATTTCATTCAATTTTTCTGGTATTGAATGAAAATTATTCTACACTTTCGTTTGTGCGACCTTTGACATCTTCTAGAAATGCACTGTCATATTATGACACTTATTTTTGCTCACTGTGAATAGCCTGATATTACAGGTCGGCAATAGACTAATCAATTATTGGCTAAATTAACGTTTTTCCGAATTTCAGATTCCAAATGCCTAAATTTCCAAAATCTCCTACATTACCATATTATTATTTCCATTTCGATAGAGATTTTCTGCAATAGGTGCACCTTGACATATTTAACATTATTAATCATTTATCGGTAAATTTATTAATGAAATTCAATATTACGAAATCATTCACGCTACCGCATTACAAAGTGAATATTAAATGCTGCGTAAGTTGTTTCTCGAAATATTTAATAATTACATTGTCAAAAAGTTACTCTTCAAACGACGTTAATTTAATTTAATTAATGAGCTTTCATTTATGCCACAATGTACTGATAGTTTATCCTCCTTCTTATGGTTGTCAAAACTTGTATACCTTAAATTTTATAAGTGAAACTATCCAAACAAATTAATAAAAATTTCATTTATTATTTTTAAATTTCATTTGTTTGGATCGCCAGTCAATTTCTATGTCACGAATCCAATTTTGGTTCAAAACTTTTGGTTTGAAATGTAAGGAGTTACCTCCTTAAGTATTGCTGGTCAGTTTTTGGACACCCTGTATATATATTTAACGGTAACATGCAGAACTTTTTCAAATTAAGTTTTTGGGAGGTTTTCATGTCAATCATTTCCATTTTCTAGTTGAAAGTTTTGAAAAAAAAATCTTTTCATTAGATTGTAAATGCTTTTTGGAAATATATAATTTTTTTATGACTGTGTTTATCAATATATTGAAATTTAAAACGTTTTACAACACGAGAGATTCATAATGGTCGAGAAAATGTCTATGTATTCCAAAATTCTCATTTTTTCTCATGTAATTCGCATAATTAATCAATTAAAATATAGCGATACTGATTTAAATTTATTGTATTTGCCATTATGTCAGATATATTTAAACGTTTTCTAAAAATAATTGCAAATTGTCACATCGAATTCAGGACGGTTAAGTGTCCACTTTTATCGTCTTGTTAACTCGTGTTGTTAACTAAAAGGTGTCCTATGTGTCTTTGACAATGTCCCGAGGATAATAATACAGCAATAATAAAAGAAGACATTTGAACGTTCTGAAAAGTGCCTGAGGACGTCCTCGGGCAGGTCTTCTCCACTGAAGACATTGCTCGAAGTATTTTTGCACTATTTTAAGGTAATATCTTAATGCGTATAATTAAAATAATTGATGATAAGGTCCTAGTTATGAAAGAAGTGCCATTACAGAGTTGTGTATGAACACTAAAAATGAATTTAAAAAACGTAAATGTTATGGGCTCTGCCTATCACTTGAAAAAAAAATTTCTTCTTTCTTCCTTCTTCATGAATTTAAAGACACTTATCACTTTTTAAAATTAAGACTTTATTTAAAATTGAAAACGTACAAAAAAAATATAAAACTTAAAACTCCTTAAAAAATATATACAAAAAATTATTAACTTTAAAAGACTCAACGTTTCGGACCTCTCGGGTCCCTCTTCAGGAGTCAATAATTAAAAACTAGGAGTTTTTAAATAAAGTCTTAATTTTAAAAAGTGATAAGTGTCTTTAAATTCATGAAGAACGAAGAAAGAAGACATTTTTAATTTTTTTTTCAAGTGATAGGCAGAGCCCATAACATTTACATTTATTGAAGAAATCAAGCCTATCTTAAAACCCTATTTATATGAATTTAAAAAACGTTGAACAATGAATATTTTTATTGCATATTATTAGTTATGATTTTTAAATAATAATTATTTTTATAAAATCAAAATTTGCAGTTGCAAAATTATTTTGATACGGATGAAATTGGATAAACTACACGTCCCTCCTCGTTATGAAACACTAATACGCAAGAAACAACTAGAAATCTCAAATTGAAACTGAAATCTCAAACCCGCAGATTTCAAGAAAATAAACAAATTTTAATATTTTATATCTCCTCAGAAACAAAAAAAAATACCAAATGAAATTATTATAGTAAGTATATTACATATAATTATTTATCAATCCTGCAAATTTCGAGTAAAAAAGGTGGCCTTTTTGTTTACAAAATTATTATCTATATTATATATAATTATTTCTATTAGTTATCGACTTTTCTCATTTATAGCAATCTACCATTAAAAAGTACAAAAAATGAATCCTAGGAGTGACTAAAAGACTTGAAAATTAAGGGTCTATATAACAAAAAATTGGTTATAAAAACTTCAAAAAATGTTTAATGAAAATTTAAAATAATACGTCTTTTTTAATTTTTCAAGTAGATTAACATATTCCATCGGACTGCATGATTTGAGATAGATCTAGTCATGTGTAAGCATACATCTACGAATAATTATCGTCCAAAACGTTTTTTCTCATTTTATGTTGATTTATTGTGATTTAGAGAACCTTAATTACTTCGACCCAGACTAAGTCCGGTTTTTAGTTTCAAAAAGTGCAGGAACGCAAATTGTATGCCCACTCACGCTATCCAGAGGTCTTATTCTTTACGAAGCCTTTTCTTATAGGTATTTCATGCAGAATTATGTACAAATCCAGTCATCCATTCTGACTTTTTTTATTCTGAAGTTGCTGAATCTTTCAGAGAAATTACTCTGAAATTACTTTAAAATATTTAACATAATGTTCCAGTGTCAGATTTAATAAATTTTGAAATAGCTTCGATGTCGACAAATGCCTTTTAATAAATGTTTTCTACGACCGAAATTACTATATTTACATGTTATTTTGATTCGATAATGGTAACAATAAAAAAACTGCCAAAAATAGTTTACCAACCAGACAAAGATCTTTATCATTTAGGATTTTTCTCTGACTGCGGCCAAACCGCAAATCTTTGTCATGGTATAAATTAGTCTACTGAAGTCAATAATGTATCCAATTTAAAAACAGAACCATTTTTAGACAGCCTAAGGTATACCGAACAGCAAGCCGTTGCCATTTTTCAAGAACATGATGTCGAGAAAAAGATACAAGTTTTTAAATTTATTATTTTTACGATTTTGCAAAATTCTTTGTCAGGTTAATTTCTGCATTAAAAATGAATGAAATCGATTGAAACATGATACCTGGGGGTTTTCAAAGTAGCTGATTTCAAATCTGATGATATATTTTGAATTTTCAAAATATCGGTTCCAATATGGCGGGAAAATGTCGAAATCTGACTTCAGATTCGTATCAGCGACCCTGAAACCCGCCGAGTAACAAGTTTCAAGCTAAGTAGTTAGAATTTACACAATTTGTTCGCCATATTGAATCCACCATTTTAAATGTTGGAAATTTGACTTCAGATTCATAATCAGCGTCCCAAAAAAACGCTGAACACTAAGTTACAGTAAAATCTAATCAATTTGCCCCGCATTTTGGGGACTATTTGTGAAATTCTCGCAGCAGCGAAGGGGTTGAAATGTACAATTTTGAACAGACAAGAATAATAGTTTCGCTTTCGATGAAATGGATAAAGTGCCATTTTAAGAATTTTAGATTGTAAATATTCAGTTTATTCAATTGGAGTATACGTTGATTAAAATTTAACAATTAGTATTTGCGTTGCATAGCAAAGCTCATTACAATCGTAGGCACGTAATTTGTTTTAAATTCCGAAACCGCTCTTTTTAGCCAATTTGAAGTGATCTCTACGTGTATAGCTTAACCAAGATATACCGCACTCTGTTCTACTTTTACTCCAATACGGTTTATATGACAAATTTTTTAAATCCAGAGTGTCGTTCATATCAGCCCCAATTCTTGCTGCAGTTTTCTTACTAATACTGCTATTGTTAGTACAATTTAATAAAGCTCGAATAGCCTCACGTACGGTCCTTCTGAAATGAGAGTTCCTTTCGCAATCGGCGAAAGCAGCGACAATAGAAAATCAAGTTCTTCGAGTTTCCGAAAAGTCGGCTATTCGCTCACACCTTCGGGAGGAAACGGTTTGGCTCTGGACCAGAATTGTCTTTTGGCAGAGTGGAGGCTGTACAATTGCAAGCTGCCTTTCGCAATCGTTTATTCGCACGCGGAATGCAACTATGCGTTACCGTGCGAATACAGAACCTCCGCTACCGATTATTTTCGATTCTCCCGAAAAGCTCTACAGATTAATCAAGACGAAAGCTCGACTTTTTTTTTGCGCCATTGGAGCCATCGCAAGATCCCGACTTCTTTTATCTCCCAAATCGAGAGATTTCGATCTCTTTGGATTAAGGGCAGGGCCATGCAAATATTCTGCAGCGTGAAGGTTAAGAGTAAATCCATATGTAATCTGGCAATATAGATATGAAGATATTCTACATGTGACTAATGATCAAGCAGAAAATTGCGTAAAAGTTGCTTAAAGGCAAAATTTCAGTAGACAGGCTAAGTCTCAAGGTTGGCATAATACTCATTTTGGTCATCTTTTATCAACATTTATTCAACTTTAATATTTAACTACATACGTGTTCGTATTTTCATTGGTTTTTGATAATCGGTTCGTCGCTACGTAAAACGATGTACAAAATTAAGACAGTATAAATGACGTCGTAACATTGACCATATTGTAAATAGTTGAACCAAATATAGATTCGATTCCTTAACATTTCTGCACATTTGTAAGTTGCAACTGGAAAAAATATGGTACCGAATAATAAAATGATGGTATCGGTTAGTATCTTTGTTGCTACGTATACGGATTGGAATCTTCATTATAGCAGTTACTATCTGATGGTTATGGGGTACCCTCTTGATTGTAAAAATGACGATACAGATGGTACCTAGTAACATAATGATGGTAACGGATAACATATCCTTTAACATCAATTTCTTACTATCCATTTCTCTCCTTGCAAAAATTAGAAATCTCAATATTTTAACCAGGCAGGTCTCTTTTTGTCATGTCAATATGACAAAACGTTGAAGGTACTCTAAATGTCTTGGAGTGAGAATTCCCTCTTTTCGAGTGGACATTTCTACACTCTATTGATTGAGTAAATTTTTAATCCTTTGTTTTCTGTAATAGATTTTATAAGATTAAAAAAAAAAAGAGTAAATTTTCACTTCATGCAGAAAGAGTTTTCACTCATTAATAGTAGTCACTCTTTCATTAGAGTGGCTCTAATTTTCACTGCATTAAGTGTGAATTGTCACTCCAATTTTAAGGTGCTAAAATCTTGTTGAGTCTTAAATTCGATGGTGTGTTCTCATTCTCATTACCACTTATAGAAATTTGATCTAAGTTTTAGATTTGTTTTTTTTTTCTATACGGTTTTAACTAACATAGTATTCATCTGATTATAAATTACAAAAATATGAAATCTTAAAAAATATGTTATTACATTTTTAGTCACATTTGTGACACGTTTAGGACTTTTACGTTTTTCTTAATTTTAATCTAATCTACGATTTTACTAATATAGTATATAGAGTTTTTTTTAATACGTTTTATCAGAGCCAATTGCATTTCGTGAACAATTTTTTAAGCAATGTCATTATGCTTTTGAACTGTAATGATTTACGTTAGCTACGTTATATTTTTTATGAATACAAAATAAATTTTGGTAGAAATAACAGAATGAAAATTAAATCCTAAACTGTAATACACAGCTATGATAATCGAACTTAGACTAACGCTTTCTCTTTAGATCTCATCTTGTTAGGTGACGTCATAAGTTACATACTTCATAAGCTTGCAGACTGCTGACATAATTTCGGATTAACTGCATTTTTTCGAAATAGATAGAAACAGGACCCCAAAAATAAAAATTAATAAACTAGTCTCCAAAAAATCATTTTTGTAACCATGATTAAACTAAAGACTTTATATTTAATCTATTAAATTTACATATTTTCTAATAATCTCTATTAAAGGCAATGAACACTGTTCTAAAAGTGCATTTCCTTGGTTTTATAAAAAGAATACCTCTGGATCGTTTATTACATGGGTAAATAGCCAACGTTCTAATCATTATCACCTTGGAGCATCTCTGTCGAGTATTGATTTTATTGTAGATCTTAAATGAAGTTGTGCATAACCCTTTTACGAGTTAGAGCATGTTTATGAATTGTCTTAAATAAGAATTTTACGCTGAATTATATTCTCTTTCCCACGTACGACTCTTCCATAAATAAGTAAAACGAATTAATATTCGAATTATGCAATTATTGAGAGGTTTCAAATAAGTTGTGTTTAGGTTCATATTTGTAGAAAATATAAAAATTTTAATACACTGCCAGTTTTTTTATAATTTTAAACTTTTACAAAGAAAAAAATATATAGTACCAAAAAACATTTTTGAAAGGGGAATCTTTCTTGACAAAGAATAATTTAGTTACTGTAAGAATGATATCTACCGATGGGCTAAACAATTATAAATTCGTAAATACACATTTATTTCTTTATCTTTTTTTTCTATATTTTTTGAAAACGAATCTATACTTGAATGTAAATTTTTCTAGTGTAGTGTATTGGATTAGGTCCTTGAAATTTATAGCCAAATTCGAGCTACATATGTCTACTTTAAAATAGTCCCGTTATGGGACAGTCGTTCCTTTACACGTTTCACGAAGGTCAGAACTCGAAAACGAATGAGTAATGGACCTACAGGTATTTTAAAGTAGACCAGCGTAGCAATACATTTTCAGCTTTTAAAATATGACGACATTTTTATTTTTTGTGTACGAAGCACGTAACTGTTCCTAGTATATGTTCAAAATCGAACAAAAATCCAGTAATGTCATTATGTTATATATAATTGTTATTAGTAATTTACGTCGAAAAATATTTAAACGTTAGACTTACGTAGTTTACAAAACTCAAATTAAATAAATAATGGGAGTAAAAATAAAGTCACGAAATCCAGCAGTTAAGAGCTCTATACTGAATGGTCAAGGAAGCAGCGTTTAAAATTCAACGAGGGACTAATGGTCGAACATGCAACTTCAAAAATTATTTATCTAAAGGAAATTCTCGTTTAGCTATAGTAAATTTTCCATATGATTTATAAAATATCTCTACTAAGAATAAGACATTTTACACTGAAAATGAAATAAGGAGAATACGACATTTTGTGGGCTAATAAATGTCTAAAATGATTTCAAAATCATAACGTTTCCTTCGTAACATTTAAAAAACAGGACCGAATGACAACATAAGTCACCATGCGTAGAATGTGAAAAAATAAAAGAACGGTCTCTTTACAAGTTTCATGAAGTATAAATTACTCGAAATTCCGACTTTCGAGAATTATTCATTTTGGCAACACTTCAAAATTCGCAGTCATTAATTTTTCATTACCGGATCCGCAAAAAGACCTCACGGAAAAGCGCATCAGCCTAACATAGAAGTTTCAATCGTAATCGTATTACAAGTTAATCATGTCCCGTAATATTATTATAATAAATAATATTACATCATTTTTTTAAATATGTAAACTTGACACAAATATTTACGTAAAACGTTCAACAATGACACTCTCTAAATTTGAATTTGTTAAAAATTAATAAATCATAAACGAAAGTTGTTTACTCATTAAATTAGTAATAAATTTTGCTGATGCAATGTAAAAAAGTACCTATTAGCCAAATATTATTTTTTTTTTATCATTAGGTTCTTACAATCAACGAAAAATTTACCAATTCATGGTAAAATACTTTTGATTTCGTATTAGTATTTTACATAAGTATAAATATGTTATATTAGTTAATATTTTGTCTATTTTCACTGAATGGCTTTGTGAATATTACTACTCTAGATGGTTGTGTATAATGGCATTAGTTTAAATGGAAATTCGTTTCTACTAAACCAAAAAACGATTTTAAGTTTATTTTTTACTGACATTTTTTATCAAATTAGTAACTATACAGTCTTTCGTTTTACTAAATCTTAATAAGATTGAAACTGACTAGTAATATGACACCATCAACAACCGACAGATAACACAATTACTAGTTTGGTTATTTTTTATAACTTGCTGATAATAAATCTAATACCCTAGTAGAAAAAGTCTAGTTTTTAGCTAGTTTCTGTCCAGCAGTTAATTCCCATTTTAAAGGCATAGTGAAAGTGGGCAACGTAACACAAAACTGGACAGATTTCTACCAGGGCATATTATGTACAATAGAAAAAACTAATTTAACAAGTACATCATTGTATTTAAAAACAGAAAAAAGTGTTTAAAAAAATTTGAATTTGTACAAATTATGTTTTAAAAAATTACCTACATTTTTCTGTTTCTCTGCTCATTTTGAGATATTAATAACTTTCTATGCAATATGTCTCTGAACTAAGCACTGGGTTTTCAAACTATGCAATGATAGGTGGAAGCCAAAAATCTACGAACGCAATGGTTTACTGTTTGAAGTGGGGGAAGGACGCTTTCCCTTTACTGTTGCCACTGTCAGTAACAGGTGATTCGTTTCCATACAAAATTAATACAAAAATTACTTATACCCAAAGTGAAAAGATGTTAATAGTATATTATGAAACTAGTGCGTAAAAGTTCATACGATATTGTATGTCACTTGAGTGCGCAAAATGCGACCGAAAAATGTCAAAAGTGTGTAAAATAGCATTTTACGTATCGAATGGCATAAATGGATTTTTTTATTTTTACCAACATTTGTACCCCTGATGTCACAAAGTCGTCTGTGCAGTTCAGAGATTTGCGCAAATTTTTGTTGAGAAACTTTTTTGGATTATTAATGATTGATGATTAAAAAATTAAGGCCGAACTTTTTAAAGATTCACTTTTTTTTCATTTAATAAGTAATGGTCCAAAAATTCCACATTTGACAAAGAATTTTTTCCAACAATAATGTGCAAAAATCACTAAACTGTATAGACGAGTTTCTGACTTCAGGGGAACAAATGTTGGGAAAAAATACAAAAATGCAATTGACATCTTGTTGTTAATCATAATAAATTAATTAATAATGTTGTATTTAATTAATTATTATTTACTTTTATTTGTAGTTATCGGGCATTATTTATTACTTTTAGAATCTCCGCTTACTAAAAAAAATGCACTGGAATGATTATTAACTATGACTGCTAAATCAATCAATTCATTAAAAACTACTAAATAAAAGTAATTCAATTACCAATCATTTTCACAACTAAATAATAAATTTTTTTCATATTTTCAAATATTTTTATATTTTTGTAATTTTTTTCAGAATTCCAAAAATACCCGAAATTTTGAAAAATTAACTTTGAAAATTTTAATTGAGTTTTATTGGTTGACGCAATAGAAATTGAAAATATATATTTTTATCTTAAAGCTCGTTACAAAATCTATAAAAAACCTGTAAGACAATATTTTTTAATATCATAATTTTGTATTAAAAAATAAAAATACCGCAAACGACTGATTACTAAAAAAAAAATCATTAAATAAAGTATAACTTCGTTAATCATTGGTATTTTTGGATTATACATGGTCTAAATGACTACATTTTCATTACTTTTTAATACAAAAACTATGATGAAGTTACATTGTGTCACTTGCTTATGTGTAATAATTTTGAATACGCCGAAGGAGGCAACTAAAAATATTTCTCTAACATTAAACCATTGATCGGATTACATTATACATTTTTATATAAATAGTTTATACCGTAACATATTATTTATTTATACATTCAGTTCTTGGATGTACATAATATTTTCATACGTTCCTCAAACAGTTTTCGAACTTTAGACGTTATGCAGTAATAATTTGACCTATGTATTTCATACAAACAATAAATATCGATCTTTTCCCAATGTATTTATAATGCTATAAGCAGTTTTAACTTTAAAGAAATTCCTTTACGACGCTTTCAAATTTAACAAAATGCTAGAAAGTAATTAAAATACTGGAACATTGAATTTACTAAGTATTCGGTATTCAAGCAAGCGAGAAATATCGATAATCTTGAATTAATAAAAGAACTTCGTCTATTTCGAACTTAAAATTAAATTATAATTAAATAGTAATTGTGACTGAATTTAGGTATACGACGTCATTTATTAATTGAAAGTGTATTAAAACAACCGGTCTTTGTATACATGGATTAAATAAAACATGACCTCTTTACTAATATTATTTATTGTTTGGGAATCTTAATTTGCTAAGTGTATCGGTTTTCTAATAGTGTTTCTATATATATAGACACCTGTGAATGATAGATCTTTGACCTTCCTTTAACCAACACAGATTTCACTGTCAATCTTTTAATTGAATTCAAGACTACTAAGAAGTTCATCTTTTTTAATTTAATCATTATCAGAGAGTCAAAAGGTTACTAGACACTTTTGAAAAAATGCAATTGTAATTACATTACAAAATTATTATTACTTAAAAATAATTTATAAAATAAAATATAAATTACCAATGAAATATAATTTTATGCCGATCAATGTTATTTAAGTTTAAATTATCATTTCTGTTCTGGATTATGCAGTGATATGAAATATTTGTAATAATGTTGCAGATCAAATATTACTTTTCCGTTTATATTCGTTATTACTTCATAAAAGTATTAACGGTTTAATATCAGAGAGTCTAGAATTCCCTCATAACACCTCTATTAACGGCTGTAATTGCAATAAATTTTTTCCTACGTCTCATTTTACGCGTAGAAAGTCATTTAAATACATTTTATTAACATGCAGTTTACGTGCAAGATATTACCAATTGGCACATTTTAGTTGCTGAACTCGCACAAGAAAATGTGTTCACAATATATCAAACAATTTATTTATTAATTGAATTTTACAATTTAATTACAAGTTTATGAATGGGAAGCTCTATTAATCGAATTAGCTCGAAATAAAAACTTTTAATTATATTCTAAATTTGTTGAAATAAATATTTGTTCTTATGTTGACATAAGCACATATTCTGTATTTGCTAAATACACTATACTAACATTCATATTATTAATTATTACATCGGTAATATTATGTCGTACACCTGACAATTTATAAAAATTAATTACATTCTAAATTGCTAAATAACTTAATACATATTTAGACTTGCTATAACCTATCTGTACTGACTAAATTATCGTTAAAATTGTACTACCTACATGGCAAGTTGGGGATGAAATTTCAATATGGTTAAATCTGTCATTAAATCTGTATTATTTTACCATGAATATTGCAAAAATGTACGTGAATTTTTAACAGATATAATTGTTTAATTCAACTATTATAAAGTATCAACAAAATATAAATGTGCACATTTAACTGAAGAAACAAAAATAATTTTTGGTTTGGTTTTGTAGTAGTCCCATTTTGGTCCTAGATTATTTCAAAACTGCGTAGGGTCATATTTAGGTCAATCATGATTTGATTAATTACTACTTTATGTGAAAATGTTTTATTTTCTCATATAAAATGCTATTATTTATAAGAATTGCTATCCGAGTTCGTATCCATTTTTTAACCAGTAGGTAATGCATTATACAAATTTTAAAACACTCCGAAAAATAAATTTTCCTTTTCTTTTTGGGATTAATGCTTTTCAAAGTAAGGAAGAATATTTCTTATAAAAGTTTTGTATTTTTTATTTTTGTCATTTTTAACATTACCCGAATGAATTCAATTATCCCTGATTATAAAATTCAATAGCTTCACGTTATACTATAAATTTTCGTTACAATCGTCTGCTAAAGAAAAATCGCCCTACATTTGAATCCGTGCTTGAAGTTTGGACCAACAAAAGTTCCAAAAGGTTTTTTATTATTTTTCAGTTATTTTTTATCAAATTTGACTTATTATAGATAAAAAATAGTATTGATAAGTTATGCCGAATAGATGAAAAGAAGGGCCAGAAACAAATAAAGAAAAATAGAAATGAAAACAAAATTTTTGTTGGACTCTCAAGTACATCTTTGAAATTCTAAATTTTCAGTTACATTTGGTACAAAATCATTTCACAATTATCTTAAGTGCTTTAGTACAATTTTAATGTTTTGACATATTTTAAAAAAAGTGATATATGATACAATATGTACAAAAGTGTAGCATCCAGTATGGACTCATTACTAAATTGAGATAATGTTCAATTTTTTTTTTGTACGACTAAAATTATTTTCAATATTTGTCATATATAAACCCAATTAATAATAAAAAATGTTTGTAAGCCTGAAGGGTTGGGGGAGGGGTAACAGATGAAAAAACAAATCACATTCCATAAAAGTTGCAATTACAATTAGGCCACTTTTTTTTTGTTCCGATAATTAATAATGATAGCAATAAACAATTTGATAGATTTTCATAAAATTCGGATTAGAGGAAGGCACCCCTGGGGGTGGGGGGTGGTAGAAAACACATAACGCTTCATAAAAGTTGCAATTACAGTTACGTCACTCGTTTTTTTTCTTCCAATAATTAATAATGATTGCAATAAATTCGAAATATCGTTGGACATTCAAAAAGAGACGCACAATGGACCTGGTTTGGGAAGCAAATTTCGTAATGTTGACTAAATATTTGGTTGCCGGTTAGTACATAAATCATTAGTCAATTTAACTAGAATGTCTAGGTGTTACACTTCATTTTATGTGAAAATACCAGGAGAAGGTCGAAATTACCTACGGTTTTTTAAAATCAGAAAAATTGTGGGTTATATCGACCACCATTCTTTGTTCAATAAAAATGTTTAGGTGTAGGTTTAGGTTTAGGAGCACCAAAAGAAATGTGAGTATCAGAAGTATAATCGAAATAACTCGTACTAAGGGGTTGAGGGGGTAAAAACTACTTTGGTCCTCATTTTTGTTTCGAAAAATTTTAAAACAATCAAACCTTTCCATCTTTACCATCATAAAAAAAAACTTGTGAATTTTTCTATCAAAATTTGCATTATTTTCTTTTAGAGCAGACGAGTTTCTGTCTACCAGAAAAAAATTAGATAGAAAAATTAAAAGTATGCATCATAAAAAACGTAAATATATATTAATTCGGTTATACATATTTATCTCTAGTGCTGAATCGTTTTTTTTAAAATGTCTCTGAATACCAGTGAGACAATATTTTGGGGATTACCGATTACTTGGCAAGCTAATAAATACATCGAAGATACTAAAGTTGAATATAAATTTATTCATATAAAAGTGAATTTCACAAAAATGTATTCTACCATCAAAGTTATTATTTAGAAATGACCAGCATATCTGTCCAATATTTTCGGAGGTTTATTAAGCCCTTGCCAAGAAACTCGAATTACTTTTATCAATGTATTTTGCTTATAGCTTAGGTAAATAACATTGTTCTGTTAGTCACAACGTATATAAAAAATATCAAAAATTTACACAATTCATGTATTATTTTAAATACAACAATTAATACAATAACAGCTGTTTATTGCAAATGTAATATTAAACCAACATTGGCCCAAAGACCGAATGCAGATTTGAGTACGATTATTCATGTGTATTGTATGATTATACGCGGTTGTAATATTCATAATAATATATATTTTACTTTTCAACATTTATAAAATATCTAACGCATAAGTTCTTATTATAAATATGAACTAAAATTGAAAATTAAAAATGGTTGGTCCTTTATGTCGGAGGTAATATTACAGAATTACTCGTTTTGCATGTGAAATTCATTTAGATGTATTTTTACGTAAAAAGTGAACGTTAATGATCATGTTTAAATCTAGCAAATTGGATCATTTCAAGATACGGAAACAAACGATGCAAACTCGCGACAGGCTCGTAACTTACTTGGGAATGGCCACCGAGGGTCCTGGGTTCAAGTCCCGGAGCATTAAAACAAAAATTTTTTTCCGCAAATTTGCAAATAATTCTTATTTCTGCAGACGAGTTTATGATTTTTGAAGCAAAACTTTGGAAACACATTAAACAATACAAGTTTTTATATTAGTTCACCATAAGGCAATAAATTCACAGTAAAAAAAAGTCTTAAAATCGTTACATCTGAAATTAAGCACTGTAAAAGGCTTCATTACAGTCTAAAATTGAGCTAATTTTCTTAAATTAAGTCAATATTTGCGCTTAAACTCTTACTGTTAGACAGCAAAGTTTAATTTTAGTCGAGATTTATGCTTAAATCAAAATTTTTCGAGCTTGTCACACCTAAGTTAGAGAATTCTTATTTCCAACCTGAATATTGACCAAAAGCAAGTTTCCAAAACTAAAAACAAGGTTTTGTGCGCAAATATTGACTTAAAATTTAAGAAAATTAGCATAATGTTAGACTGAAATTAAGCCTTTTACGGTGCTGAATTGTATATGTAACAATTTTAATACTTTTTTTACTGTGTTAAAATCGTATTTTTGCTTATATTATAATTTTAAAGAAATTTGTCAACAATATCACCTGTCTACAAAAAAGAGGGGCTTGAATATTGTTCGGAAACTGTGGGTTATTTCGAACGTAATTGTATGCGTAGAATCCAAACTCGAAGTCAGAATTGGTCCATCACGTTAAGTTATTGAGATATTTGAGGTCATATAAAACGCGTTATTTTGCTATGTTTGAGGTTACGTACAGGACGCAACCATTTTTTTTGCCTTCTGTAGTATTTGCATCTTTTAGTACTACCTTTACCCTTCAAAAAATGAGGTTTTATTATATCCAAGAACTTCACAACGTTGAAAGATTTCAACGGTCCTCGACAGAACTGAGAAGGCGTACCTACGTAAGCTAAAAAAATGTTAGTAGATAGAATTAGACTTTTAGAAGTAATATGACATAAAATACGGAAAAGTTTTATTCGATCACCTAAGATTTTTTCTTACAAAGTTACGGCCATATGGAAATTACGAGATATATTCCATTAACGTTATCAAAAAAACAGTAATACTGAAACGTGATTTTAGTTATTCGTATCCATATTTTATATAGTTGTTTATATTTATATACGTTTCATGCCATTGAATTTGACCTTGAGCTTGTTCTCCAAGAGCATTTCAAGGTAAATTTGTTTACATGTACATCGCAATTTCAAATTGGCGTATCTTGGTGAAGAAAAGCCGTAATGGAATTCTGCGCATCCCATATTAAAGAAAAAGAGTAGTACCACATGATCCAACGAAAGGAAAAACTCTTAAAAATGTTGTATCTTTTGTACATGACCTCAAAAATAGCAAAAAAAGCTGCGTTTTTCGAGTAAATAACCTCAAATATATCAAAATCGTGACGTGATGGGCCACTTCTGACTTCGGATTCTGATTCTGCGCACAAAATTACGTCGAAAATGACCCACAGCTTCCCAACAACAAAAAACCATGTTGACCTGTGTATTTAGCATTTAAGAAATTTTCGAAATTAGCAAAAACTGTGACTTTATTTGCAAACAATTTTTAGAAGATATTACTAGAAGAGCAGTGGAATTTATATACCTATAATTTACTAAATATTGTAAAAAAATAGACACGTGAAATTGTAAAACTTGACTGTTAGCACAGAACTATTTACTTCCACTCGAAGCAAAATGTGAAATTGGCCGGAAATTTTTAATAGCCGAGAATTTGCACCATCAGCCACGTGGTCGCGGACACGAGCCGATCGGGCAACCGCGAATGCATTTATAAGCGACTATAGCTGCTAATGCCTGGCATCGTCGTTGAATAAAGCGCCGATTTTAAAGCTATATGTATCGACCCTACTTATCATTCCTCAATCCGCTTAGGTGGCATCAGCACGTGCGTGTCCCAATTATATTTCGGAATTTATAATCGATAGCGTGCGCCTCCTGGCGGAGGAACTTTGATTTTCGCTGCTGTCAACGAGCCGTGTAATTCCTGAAGTAAGCACTGAGAAAAAAGACGCCAAATTGGCTGACGCGACGTACCGCCGTTTTAGCGATAGTCGCTTAAAAAGACGATTAACACTCGAAATTGTAAAAAACAAGATTTCTATAAATCGGAATACTTTTCTGACATCATTATGAACATTCCTGTCCAAGTTCTAGTCGATTTAGTTGTTTGTATGATTTGTACAGATCATTAAAAGCTAAAAAAATAAGAACTTTTTTCGTTTTCAGGCTTCCGTATCGAAAACTGTACAAGATACGCCAAAAATGCACTCAACCTTTTTTGTAGAGCACAAAATTTCCTACAATAAAGTCAGTGAGAGACCTATAGTCAATACGTTACAACGAACAACGCTAGAATGTGAATGCGAAATATGTAAAAACCATTCGTCTGAAATCTCGACATTATTCGTTGCTAACGTATTGACTTTAGACTAGGGCTCTCACTGACTTTATTGTAGGAAATTTTGTGCTCTACAAAAAAGGTTGAGTGCATTTTTGACGTATCTTGTACAATTTTCGATACGGAAGCCTTAAAACGAAAAAAGTTCTTATTTTTTTCACTTTTAACGACTTTCACAATTCATACAAACAACTAAATCGACTAGAAATTAGACAGAAATGTTCATAATGATATCAAAAATGTATTCCAAATTATAGAAATCTGTTTATTTATTTTCGAGTTTTTTTCATCATTTTAAGGGACTACCGCTAAAACGGCGGTACGTCGCGTAAGCCAATATGGTGTCTTTTTTTTCTCAGTGCGATAGTTGTCAAAGAAGACTAGCCAGCCAACGCCTGTCGACGCGCCTCGTAAAGCAACGCGATTAAAAAACGATCCGACGTCTCGGTGCCCTATCGTCGGCCGTATTATAATAGATTTCGCGGGGCGACTTTTTGCAAGCAATTTCACGGTTATTACAATTACCACCTTGCCTCGGTGAAAATAAACTTTTAACAGAAAAGTTTACTTCGGCACAATAGAGCGCGAACCAATTTCATAATACGAAACCAACGGGAGGTCGTGAAAAGTAGTTCCTGCATATACACGCATTTAAACATGAACACTTTGTTTTTGTTAATATCACAACATATCACAAGCAGATATGGGAAAAGTTTCGTTATATAGTGTTTTTTATCTAGTACTATGTAGGAGTAACAGATTTCGTTTACTAATTTTAGTGGGTGTTCTCGTTTGAACGAATAATATTTCCATTTCCTAGTACAGAAATGATGCGTTGTAGAATGCCACCTATTGGCAAATATATTATAAATTATTGTGTTACCTTGAACATAAATTGTACAGTATTAATTAACCTCTTCGCTGCGGCGAGAATTTCGCAAAAGTGCCCAAAATGCGGGAAAAAAAATTTGGTTAGATTTTACTGTAACTTGGTTTATAGGGGTTTCTTCAACGCCGATTACGAATTTGAAATCAGATTTCGAAAATTTAAAATGGCGGATTCAATATTGCGGGCAAATTTTCTAAATATCAATCATTTCGCCTGACACTTGTTATTCAGAGGTTTTCGGGGTCGCTGATTACGAATCTGAAGTTACATTTTTTGAAAATTCAAAATGGCGGGCGTCTTAATCAAAATTCGAACTGATTACGAATCTTATATCAGTTTTTGCATGTACAATATTACGGCAATTTGTTATTCATATGTCAATAATGCTGCTCGTGGCAGATTGGCAATAGAAACACTCTCGTGATTATTTATAGAATATTTATACCGAAGTTTGTATTTTTATCAAAAACTTCTTCGATTCTGCAGCTACAAATCTATATTTTTAGTTATTATAGATATTTTACAGAGTTTATTATCTATCCAGATTATTCCGTGTAAATTTCAAAATTTTGTTATGTACTCCTGAGTTACCGTGTTACATGTTGGAAAAAACACTTATTATTAGTTCAATCCGTTACAGTTTTTATTTTAAAAACAATTTTAAACAAAAATATATAAAAACAGAAAAAATTGGACTTTGAAGGCTAACATTAACCCGCGGTATTGGATCCGCCATTTTGAATTTTCAAAATATATCATCAGATTTGTAATCGGCAACCTCGAAACCCCCTGAGTACCAAGTTTCAAACGATTTCATTAATTTTTAATGCAGAAATTACGGCGACATAGCTCATGTCAAAGATTTTTAAAAAATCGTAAAAACAACGTATTTTAAGAACTTGTATCTTTTTTTTGACGACATGTTTTTGAAAAAGGACAACGGCATTTTGTTCGGTATACCTTAGGCTGGCTAAAAATGGTCAAGTTTTTAAATTGGATATATTATTGACTTCATTAGACTAATTTATCTCATGACAAAGATTTGCGTTTTTGCCGCAGTCAGAGAAAAGTCCTAAATGACAAAGATCTTTGTCATCCGCAGAAAAGGGGTTAACTTTAACCCATTAACACATGAAATCGCATATTTTATACTTCATTTTCAATCAAATATTTTGCATCAAAATCAAAGTTGAAAACAATTGACAGGTACATATCCTATTGTTTTCGAGGTCACACTTCCAGATTCGAAGGTCAAAATTGAGTTTCAGCCATCAAAATTGAAATTTGGCGCAGAATTTTAAAAAAATTTCCAAAAAACCGGGAATTATTTATTCTTATCAATTTTTTTCGAGCTATTAGAATTTTGGAATTCTATTGGAACAGTGCATAATGGTGCATAAAATAGTTGAATTTTAAGTACCTTTCAATTGTTTTCAATTTCGATTTTGATACGAAATACTTGATTGAAAATGAAGTATAAAAAATGCCATTTCAGGCGTTAATGGATTATTTCAGCAAAATTTAAAAGATATCCGCTTTGGATGTGAAATTTTCATGAGGAGTTAAAAATATTTTAAAGATAACGATCAAAGTCCAAACTAAACAATGGAAAATAGAGGTCAACATGATGTTAGATTAACCTTACTTTGTTTACAAATTCAACGGTGACCATCATTACTGAGAATCTAGCTGTTTATAATTTATTATATGCCATCGAGGAAATAAATACCGATTTCAATCTGTGTAGATTCTGAGTCAGTGTTAAAATATGGTACTGATTTAACTCCTAACTTTTAACAGTGTTCTATTTGCCTGCGTTACATTTAAACAAGAAACCGTACTCGTAAAATAAATGTTTCTGCGTCGGTTGTAGCAATCATTAAAAAATCTATAAATGGGCAAAAAATAAGTAAAAACGACAGCGATATGCGAAGAAATAAAGACTTATTTCTGGAGCCTAAAGGTCCCAAACTGTAAATAACAAACTGTCAAGGTCGAACTAACGTTCACAACTGACTGGATAACTTTTAACACAAACAATAACGTTCGTGAAAAATTTGTAATTTGTTTACACACTGGCAACTTCTTCGGCGTAAATTTTTGGACCAAATTTGTGATAGTCACAACCGAAATTGTTCGGCATTACATCATAAAATTTGATAAATTTATTGTATGCATATACAGGATACACATAAGCGTAATTCACTTCAATTTTTCGCGATTTTTAAAATGTTGAACAAACTTTTGTGTGTTGTGTTGAGACGTATGAACAAATTAATCTGTTGGTAGTATAAAAAACCGAGGCTATGGTTCTTGGAGAAAAACTACGTTTGGACAAAACACAAAATTGACGTTTGCCACATTTTACTCTGCAGCTTTCTGTCAAAAGTTACACACCTTCGTAAGAAGTGACTTAAAATGATTTGGTATGGATACTTCTTTGTTTATGTTACCGATAAAAACTTTCCTATTGGGAGGTCATTGTACTCTGGTGATACACTACGGAAAAAATCTACAGTAACTTGACTTTCCGGTGATGGTCACGTGACGGTCAAGTTAAATTTTCGTTACATTACAGCTATTACCAGTGTTGCCATGCTTATTTTATGGGTATAGACGTGGCACCATGTAAGACTGTGAAAAATGTTTTCCATGCATGGGTGACCTCAACTGAACTCCTATATATAAATATGCACAAAAAGTCGTTGATCTCTTTAGGAATCGATCGGCAACTTCATCTCCATTGTTCGATAATCCCAAGCATCGATGGATTTTTTGTAACCAATTAATTGTTCGTTTAATTGCAATGCAAATTATTGATAAAGCTCCTATCACTATTCCAACGTCGTAGTTAGGACAATGATGTGGGAGATATTAACTGCTTTTATAGTAAAATAAATTTGATTTCTATTCCATAAAACAACTCAATCGACAACAAAGTTTGAAATAATGATTTTTTTACCTTCCAATTATCTCACCGATATTCGCTAAGTATATTTAGTATGACACTTATAGCTGTTTTTGAAGAATTACTCATCTTTAACATATTACTATAAAACATTCTCGAGCTACTAAACGTCACACTCAAGTTACAGAAGCCCTTAACCACTTCCATCTCTTTTTGGTCGTATAAAAACGAATGAAATTTCGAAGATCTTCCCTTATAGAAAATAAGAATTGTCGATTTACCCTGGTTAACTGTTAATCCATTTTGCACCAAATTTACTTTTGTTGTTAATATTTTTTCAAGCCCACAAAACTATTAAAAATCAAGATCATTGGCATAGGAGAGACTAAGAACTTCATTTTCATGATCAATCGACATTCCTCCAATATTGTGGGTTAATGGCAAGGTGCAAATTCAATCCGGGGAAAATCAAGACAACGACCAGTTTTCCTGGCAATAATCGGGTTCTACCTTAAGAATCTATTTAGTACCAGTCTAGTTTTGCACTAGACATATTTTGAAAACTGGTCTCCATTCTCGACCTATCGTTCAAGGTGGACATGTAAAAAAAAGTTTTCAATACACGTAACAAATTTCGTTAGAATTATGCCGAATTCTGGCATTTCGAGGAGGAATGCCACAAGTCAAATGATTATAGTATATGAGTAAGAATTTCTGAAACAATCTTATTTTTTATCGAATATGCGTTTTTCTTATATAGTTTGTAGTTGAAAAGTGAATTCCCAAAGGATTTTGCAAAAAAAAATTTTTTACACTTTTTATAGACAATTGAAAATTTTTAAACATTTTCACTAAAAAAATAATATCTTGGAAACTACTCGATTGATTTTCAAAACCCAAAATTTTTTCAATTTGTCATAAAATAGAGTATTACTGTGAATTTTTTCATATTTTTATACCGAGTTTTACATTGTTTAAAATGTATTTGTTTATAACAAATTAATGAAAAATAGTGTTCTTGGTTGAATTTCAAATTGAAAAAAATACAGTATATACTTCTAACATTTCTGAAAAAAAATCCCGTTGAGAAAAAAAATGGCACGCATCAGGAAACGGAGTTGTAAATATTTCAAAAACATGAACATCGCGCGACGTAGGAAGGCGCGGAGCCGCGCGTCGCGCGGGTATTTAAATTTTATTCCTGTTTGATCTTGTTAAAGATGCTTGTTGTTTCTTGTCTGGAAGTTTATAATGCTTTATTATTTCTCGATCAGCACCGGGATAAATCGGTAATCGCAGGTATTACGCGAGTGCAATGTTAATTTAATAGTTTTATTCGAAATGCCACGTCCAAATACATGCTGCAATCCGTGCAATAAAAAAAGTCATAAATACGTTTATAAAAATGTAAAGTTGGTTAACAATACTTGGAGTAGTGTGTTCGCGAAGTTAATCGGTCAGTACATTTGCGATTCTTGCCGACGTTTAATTTCTTCATCTGAGTCTGTCGTTAAAAGTAAAGTGAAAAAAATCTCGTCAGCCGTCGTCGATGAAACGAAACCATCTTCAAGCTCCGATTCAAGCTCCGATTCAAGCTCCGATTCAAGCTCAGATTCAAGCACCGATGATGAATGGGAAAACATTAACTCTAAAAGTGGCGATGGTTTAAAAAGAAAAATCGTCAATGATAATGATGCAGTGCTAGATAAACGCTATAAAACGGCAAAAATTAGCTCAAACAAATCTGTTGGAGTTAGTTCCAAGAATACAGTGAATTCGTCGCGAAATGAAAGCTCCGAATCGGCTCAACATTTTGATGAATTGCTTAATGAAATGAAACTTCAATTAACAAAAACATCATCTAAAAATCAAAAAATGCAGATATTGACTACTGCGCCTCGAAATTTGAGCACCCGAAAACTAACTAAGGCACTAGGCGTCTCTCGACGAATGATGTCAAATGCAAAAAAACTGCGAGAAGAATGCGGTTACGGATCTACTTCAGGAAAAAGGGCAGGTAAAAATCTCCCAAGAGAAATTCTTGAAAAACTTGAGGCATTTTACATTTCGGATAAATACAGCCGTCTCATGCCTGGTAGAAAAGATTTCGTTACAATCACTGTTAATGGTAATCGCGAACAAGTCCAAAAGCGGTTATTATTACTTAACATTAAGGATCTACATACAAAATTCTGTTTGGAATTTCCTGAGCAAAAAATCAGTCTATCTACTTTTACAAAACTACGGCCTCGTTACTGTATTCCAGTAGGACAAACCGGATCTCATAACGTGTGTGTATGCCAAATACACCAGAATATGAAGTTGAAATTTATTGGTCTTAATGAAGTGTTAAAAAAAAAGTGGCATTTCTGGTGATTACAACATTTCCGAAATCCTACATAGTATGGTTTGCGAAAATACTTCTGAAAAGTGTTTCCTTCTGGAGTGCAAAGACTGCCCTGGTTCGAAATCATTTGTGGATAAACTAGCTGGAATATTTAAAGATCAAGACATCACAAACATTGAATTCAAATCATGGACAAGCACTGAGCGGTAAAAAATATTATTTATTACTATAATTATGTCTTACGCTGAAGAATAAATAATTATTTTATTGTTACTTTTTATTATTTGAATATTTTACATTTATTATTGATTCAGATAATAAAGTATAAAATTATATAAAATTACTCCATTTTTTGACATTTTTAATTATTTCATAAAAATCTATAGTATTTTATCATGTATTTTTTAAATTTTATATATAGTAGATATAGTATATTTCTAGTATGTCTTTTTTATAAAAAATAATTAATAAATGCTGTGGATATAAACCTGCATACGTTTATACGTTGCATACGTTACCTGCATATATTTCACGTGAAATTATAAAATTTGTATTATTTAAAACTTAACGAATCATTGTTCAGTGTAAAAAGGTTATACACTTTTCATAAGCATGAAAAATAACTTACAACGTTTATTTTATTAGATGCCAAATATCAACTCAATGTAAAAGTACGCAAGATTTTCTGTCAGATTTGAGAAAAGAACTGCCACTACTTTTGAAGCACGACTACATTGCGAAAGCTCAAGCGGAATATCTGGACAACGCGAAAAAAAATGCCCAAGAAGGAGATTTTGTAGTTACACTCGATTTTTCGGAAAATTTCAGTTTTGTTCTTCAAGACGCAATTCAGTCATATCATTGGTCAAACGACCAAGTTACTATCCATCCTTATGTGATTTATTATAAAAAGAACGACAAGATAGAACACTGCAATTTTGTTATAATCTCAGAATGTAACAAACATGACTCAACGGCTGTAAATTTATTTAATAAGTTGATGATTCAATTTTTGTGGACTAAGTTTGGAAAAGAAAACGTGAAAAAGCTTATATTTTTCTCAGATGGTGCAGCTTCCCAATATAAAAATAAGTCAAACTTCATCAATCTCGTACATTTAGAGAAATTCACAAAAATTGAATTCGAATGGAACTTTTTTGCTACATCGCATGGGAAAGGGGCATGTGATGGAATCGGGGGAACAGTAAAAAGATGTGCACACAAAGCTAGCTTACAACGATCCGTGAACGATCACATTACTACGCCGAAAGATTTTTTTAATTGGGCTCAAGGGTTTTTCGTAAACATATCATTTGCGTTTTGCACGATTGCAGATCATAATACTGAGCACGAAGAGTTAAAACCTCGATACGAAAAAGCGATGACGATAAAAAATACTCGACAATATCATTCGTTCAAACCGACTGAAAATGGAAATCATTTAATGTGCAAAAAAGTTTCTTCGATCTCAAAATTCAAAAAACACGCAATTGTTACAGAGTGTTTAAAAAAAGTTAAATAAATAAAGTATTTAATTATGTTTGAATAAAATATGCTGTATTCTGTACAATATTATGCATAAAAAAATATTATCCTTGTAATAAATTTAAAGAGCACTTGGATGCAGTACGTCGAGCATCGTGCGCATCGGATCGTCTGCGCACGGTGGCTTGCGTCGCGCCGCGGTAGAAAAATTGTAATAACTCCATTCCCTGATGCGTGCCATTTTTTTTCTCAACGGGATTTTTTTCAGAAATGTTAGAAGTATATACTGTATTTTTTTCAATTTGAAATTCAACCAAGAACACTATTTTTCATTAATTTGTTATAAACAAATACATTTTAAACAATGTAAAACTCGGTATAAAAATATGAAAAAATTCACAGTAATACTCTATTTTATGACAAATTGAAAAAATTTTGGGTTTTGAAAATCAATCGAGTAGTTTCCAAGATATTATTTTTTTAGTGAAAATGTTTAAAAATTTTCAATTGTCTATAAAAAGTGTAAAAAATTTTTTTTTGCAAAATCCTTTGGGAATTCACTTTTCAACTACAAACTATATAAGAAAAACGCATATTCGATAAAAAATAAGATACCATGTTTTTAGGTGGCCCGTTTCAGAAATTCTTACTCATATGGATAGTTTTTGGGCAGTTTTCTGTCTTCATTACATTGTAGTATAGCATTCAGATTACTGTCTAAAAATTAGATATGAATTACTAGGTAGTTTTAACTAGTGATTACTGTCTAGAAATTGGTTATAAATTGATCTAGTTTTTCCGACTGATTTTCTTCCTGCGTAATAAGTAGGAAGATAATAGTCAATAGGAGCAGTCACAGAATTAATGAACACATATAAAATGTAGCTTAAATGTTACAACTTATAACATAGAGTATTGGCAACATAAATGTTAGTACCGATACCAGTTAATTTATGACTGCCACACGAATATTTTATGCGATCACTTATTTTTTCGGTGATCGGTAACCAAATACCGTTTGCGTTACATTGAAAACTAAGATGTCACAGAGGCATCATTATTATAACTGATTTCAAGTACTATTAAGTAAGATGTTTGCTATCATTTGACTGAATATCTTTGTTAAACAATACACTAGAGATATTCATCTCTACTGCATTTAGCTCTACCCATACTTTCTTCATTTAATTCTATTGAACGTGCTTTATAAATCAAATAACCAGTTATTGGGTAGATACATGGAGACATACTAAGTATACATTTCTCTGAGTCCTACATTTTGGTAAAATGAAATAAAATGTAATTGGGACAACGACATTTTTCGACACCAAAGACAAATTATGCATTTTAAGAAGTTGTAAGAAATGTAGTAAGGACCAATTTTTCGGTCCGTAAATAAATAAATAAAGAAATAATATGTAGACCATGCCAATAGTTTTCGTTCTGTCAATGAACATTGAGTGGGAATAAGTCAAAGATTACTCGAGGAATTTCGATGGCGACATAACAGAATGCTAGAAATAGAATGATTCGTAAATAAGTTTCTATTTATAAAAAATCTCTTCGTGGCGACGAACACAAGCGTTCGATAATCTTCGAATGGAATAATAACATTCGTGTCTGAATTAACATTGTGTAACTGCTTTGTACAGGTAATACTCGGAACCGGCGTATTTTTGTTTCACAGCATATAGCCGTTTCGAGGTTAACGTTTTCACGACTCCCACTTGTTAATTTCAGAGTCGTCGTACATCAAAAACATCTCATTTCGTTTTCAACTCGTGTGCTGGCAATGTCAATATTGCATCACAGTTACTACATCGCCAGGCTAGAAAATATACTTTCGTGTATTGTTTTGATGTACGTAACAGACATTTTCTCGGCAAAGTTTGAACTTCGTTATTTAACTGATCAAGATTCAGTCCACGATTAATCGCTGCTTCTAAAGTCAATATTTCAAAAAAAAATTAATGAATTTCATATTGATAATTTACTTTTTTAATCGAATTTCACGGCTTAAAATTTTCTGTTTCAATCTTTGGATTGTTTTTAAAATATGCCCAATGTCCCATGGGATGCTACAAACGAACAATCGTCTAAATAATAAATTTATTTTCTATTTTTGATACGTATAATAACTGATCGGTGAAAACGAAAATTATTTTGAAAATGTTGCTACCTGATATGGCAAGTTGTGAAATGAGTTTATCTAGCCTTATTAGGATCAAGTAGCGAAACAACCCCTCTAAATGACAGTGAACCAATTAAGTGATAATGTCCAAGCTTGGTCAGGCAGTTACAAATTTCTCTTTTAGAGGAGAATCTCTTAATATTTGAAATATATTAAGATTTTTATGCCCAAGCGTGCGTAAAGTTAGTGCGTAAAATCATTTTTTCAGTGCGTAAAGTCATTTTTTTTTCACTCGTGCGTAAAGTGTCTCACGAGGAGCTGCGGGCGCCGAGTGAGACACATTACACACTAGTGAAAAAAAAAACACTTTACGCATTGGACAAAAAATGACCTTACGCACGCACTTTAACGCACGCACCGGGCATAACATATCGTATCCATCTCGTGCGTAACTTTTTTTCACTCGAGCGACAGTCCCCCACGCACTCGTCGCCGGCTTCGCCGGAGCCTTGTTTGCACGTGTCGCTCTCGTGAAAAAAAAGTACACTTCACGCACTAGTTGCATAATATACTATTTTTAACATCTCGGGAGTAGAACTCGACTTTGCGCCCTGCACTAAATATTCGAGCGCTAATTATCGACCCCACGCCCGTCCTATTAAAAAATATCTTTATTGTATTACGTTTATTTCCATAACAACTTCAGACTTAACTTCATCTTCAAATTCAAAATCGGATTAAAAATGGAAGAATTTTAGAGAATAAATTGTTTACGAAACAATCAGGTTAATTTTTAACCAAATCTACAAATGATATTTCTTGGAATGATGCATTGTGTAAAATCATAACACTTCAGCAATTCGTAACAAACAATCGTTTTGAAATTACTTGTTTTCTGGTATTCCGGTTAGATATTCTCTTATAGATAAATCATCATTAGTTAATCTAAAGTAAACAACAACCTGCTGGTGAACTACTGATTCAATACTTCCAGCATGGTCTTATAAAGCTTTTGTGAGGAGTTTGATAAGATTTTACTGTTGAGTCTAGTTACAAATTTTTGTTGTTTACAAACAACGTTATTATTTATATTATCATATCAACAATTTTGCTCTTAATGTACAGTAGAGGTCAACAGTTTGGGTTCAGCTCACAGTTCAAAAACAAAGCAAGTTAACCCAAACTTTTGACCGGTAGTGTATCGTGTAATATTTTTCAAAATTTACATATATTCGGTTGGAAATACTTTTTATTTTAAACAATTAAAATTTCGACCAAACTTTAAAGGTCTATTTTTAAAAACAAATTTGAATTTTTATTAATATTTTTTACCTTTATATATTATTACCTGAGTGTCATCACACTATTTTTTGTGTTGTTTATTTACTTTATTTAATTTAAATGTCTTTATTTTTTATCGCTACTCTGGCACCAGTCAGGAGCTAGCGTGGCTGATTGTGATGTCTACTAGGGTACCGCCAATAAAATCATTTTACTTTATAAAAACATGTATATTTGCAATAAATAAACAACAATTGTATTATTATAATAATAATAATAACGTACATTTATGTCAAGATTTCAACAAAATGCAAAGTTTACTGAAAGCCACTCGTCGAAGTTATTCGGGGTTGCTGAATATGAATCGGATGTCAGTTTTTCAACATTCAAAATGGAGGGTCCAATATGGCGGACAAGTTTTGAAGAAATTTGATACAATTTGAAAGGAACTGTCACTCGGAGTTGTAGAACTCGCTTTTTACAAATCCGATGTCAATTTTCTAACATTGAAAATGGCGGAATGATGCTGAAACTAGCCGCACATTCGTAGCCGCAGATTCGAAAAAGCAGTGGTTCTCAATCAAAATATTTTTTGGTCATTAGTGGTTTAAAATTAATTCGATTAATCACGTAACAGTTCATTCTTATCGATAAAATGTTAATATTAAACCATACTCATGAAACTTACTGTTACTTATTTGTAGTTACAGAGATCAACCACATAGAAGTTATAGACCATTGGTGTCTTTTCCTTTTTTACTTTCTGATCCTTTTTTTATCTTATTTTAGTCTTTTTAAAAATATTTTCCTGTGCATGATTTCACGTGCTATTTTGTATTTAGAACATGTTGTTGTAGCCCTTGAAAAATATGTTCGTCCACATTCGTGGCAATCGAAAAATTAAATGTCTATCGTCTATCTACTTCCATAAAAATCGAACAGAAATTTAAAATTTGCCGGCATTTTTAATATATCAAGATTAATAATTAGCTACCTCTAAAACTCCTAGTTATCAAGGCTCCAGTAAATCCATCTCACGAGAGGAAGCATAGTTTAATTGACAGAGTGTTCGATTACCAACGAGAAGGTTCCGGGTTCAAGTCTCAGCGCGGCGCACCTAATCCCACATTTTTTTAAAGAAATCGTAAATAATTGTGTCAATTATAATTATTTTAAATATATCACACCATTTTTTGGCTTCGGAATAAAATAATATTGGAAAAATTTTAAAAGTTGATTCAAAGATCTTAAATTTCATCTTTGTTTACCATACGAAATTTACTATAAGTATTCCTAACGTAGTGGTCAAATATGAAAAAAAAAAAATTTATTTATAGATTTAAATTTTAAGGATTTGTTAGAATTTGTTAGTACACGTTGAAACGGTTGCTAAAGACTTTCTACTTAAGACGATTTCTATCCCTTTCATTCGAAACCCGCAAGATTATGATCTAAAATGTTGGTTACATTTAATACAAAATGAAACCATTCAAACGCCAGAAATCGATAACAACAATTTTGAAATCTCATTGCAATGTTTCCAAATAAAATTATACATTGTATAAATCATTGAAAACTACCTTCTGTTGGAACTAAAAGATTCATAAACCCACGGAATACGAGACCGTTTATCTTCGTAATTTTTTTTTTGCACGTACACGCAATTCCATCAATTTTTAAATACCAACCATCACATAATACGTGTGCATGAAACCACGTCGTCAAAACTAGTCCTATCAGAAACGCGAATGTGTCCAATGAACCAAAAATGCAAAAGCATCGATTATTCCGTGAAAATTTCAGCGGTCGCTCACGCGTTTTCCGCATTTCGAGTCGTAAAACCTTTTTGTAATCCTATTTTTTTTATCCCCATTGCGTCAAATTCTCTCTTATGCGACAACTATGTCACACCACGAGTTTGTGGAATTGGCAAAGGGCGATTTTCCTCATGAACGACTGGCCAATTAGTAGGAAAGATCCGGTAAAACGACAACCACCCCCTCCCTTATCCGATACACCGGATTTTCTGGGTTTGACGACCCCCCACTGACCCCAGCTAAATTTGGTTTAATCCAGGCCAAAATTTCCAGCGTTTTTCTTCCAAGGGGTTTTGATTAGTCGTTTAGGAACTCGTGGACGCGCACCCTCCGGAGGTCGAAGCTATGGGCGAGGGCGACCGCGGTCAGGAAGTACGGGGGCAGTTCGGGGTGAAAGGGGCAAATGTCGGGGGGGAAGGAGGCCGGGGGCGACGAACGAGCACGGGGGATTTGAAAGAGAGAAAATAGCGGAGGATAGGGGCCAGTACGGCGGCGCGAATATATCGATCTTGTAGCGTTAAGTCGCGTCACTGGACGAAGAACCGTGAACTCGCGTTCTAGTAGACTATCGACTCTCCAGCTGTGAAGAAATCGACGACCTGCTCCCCAACCCAAATTTCAAATTTTTTTTCCAAAATTGTTTCACCGTAATTCAGTGAAGAATGCTGGACATCGCCCTTTTCCAAAAAATCCGCCGCAATCGTCAGAGTGACTCGAATCGATTTCATTCTTGTCTGTCAATGACGTCGTCAGCAAAAGTGCATACACGTCAGTCCACATGACAGGCTATTGTGTGATATTTGCTTCTTATTGTTTCGAGTTAATTCTGCGATTGTGACAGCCTCTACACAAACTTGGAAAAAAAAAGTTTGCTCCGTCCGACACTTTATGCAACACGTTACCTAAGAAACTCTTGTTACCGCAAACAAGAAAGTTCAACCAAGAAAAATGCAATATAATTATCGACATATTTAAAATTGCGTCGTTTTTTTTAACGCAATTGTAGAAATTCATGTATGTAGATCTGTACATAAGTAATTTAACGTTCTCCATTTGTACAATCAAGTACGATCGATTTATTCCTGGGTAAACTTGTTTGCATCTCTTGTGTATGTAGGTGATGTACGTAGATATTATTCGTACTTTACAGTGTCTGCTGTTGTACGAGCTCTCTTGTACATGTATAAATATGTAGTAATCGATATTCATTTACATATAATCAACGCACGTAATTTAGCATTATCGTAGTGTATGATACAAGAATTGGCAACATTTTACGATACAAAATAAAAAGAGAAAAATGTCACTAAGTATTATAAAAAATAAACATTTAAATAAAATTTTGCATTTAAAATTAAAAAATATTTGGACCAAAACTAAAATTTAAATGACATAATAATTTTTGTTGTTTTATTTCCAAATGTTAGTCACCTTATTAATAATTATTATTCTATAAACATATTAAGTAATATTGAATTAGAAAATGTCATTTTTACAGAATTTATTCTACATATTTATAAAAATTCATATTAAACAAAATAGATTTATGAACGACACTTAAGTAACAACGTAAATCATTTAAAAAAAATGTAATCTATCATTTTTGTTTTTCATACACAATTTCGTGTTTTAAATCCATTTCGACCTCTCTGACAACTATAATGCGACTTCTCGAAATCAACTCGAAGGTCTAAAAAAAAGTGTGAGACAAAACATTCAGAAAATATCAAATATCTGGCTATTATTCATACTTTTGACATAGTAAAGCAATTGAGATAGGAAGCTATATTAAAAATGTGGAGTATAAAAAACATTCGAGCAGATGTGAAAGGAAATAATATAATTCAAATTCACCAAATCTAGTTCAGTTTTTACAAAACTTTTGTACCAAATCAACTTTAAACACAAATTTTATTTTTGAATTTGTGTTTCCCTATTTTATATAAAGATTTGGAATATCTGCATGTATGCATAAATATTTATTTGCGATATTATTAATCAAAAGTGTACCTTGATGGAAATCTGTCAACGTAATGTAAATATACTTAATAATATTTTAATGTCTTCAAAAGAAGATAGTAATTAATTCTTCTCATAGAAATTTTTAATTGATTACTTTCACCCAAACAATTAATATTTTATTTATAAATATTTGGAACAGGTAAGTGTAAAAATAATAGAAAAAAAAAGATTTTCGAAAATGATAAGATAACCTATCAATAAGATAACATTTTAAATCTGTTATTAATATCAACTAAGTGTCCTGATAGAGTATTTATTGTTATTATTTAGGATATATACAATTGAAAACTTTAATGTGGCAGAATGCTACTATTTTTATTCTTTCAATGAAATTTTTATTTTTAGAAAAGCACAATGTAGGTCGTATGAAACTGAGATTTTCATTCTAATTTCCAAACGGTGCACTGTTAAATCGGATCAAAAGAAAGTAAGCATTTTTGATAACTTAATTAAATCTAGGACATAATCCAATGAGCAACTTGTAATTACTCAAACAAGAAAAAATGCTGAGCTGCATCATATCAGAAATATTTAAAACTAAGAAGATAATCCATTCACTTTTGCAATCCGATCCAAGAATTCACATTTCGAACTTTTGTAGATATTTTTTAACAAAATATTAAATACACGTCTTCTGGCTAATTTTACACCATCTGATTATCTTCAAATGTGATTAATACTATTATTCTTTATAAATTCTTTAATTAGGAAAATGTTGTATGCAATGAAAGTATAGATTTTTTTTTAATAAATGAAATTGTATGAACTATACAATAATTATTTTCTTGGTGCAAGGATCTCTTCTTTGTAGAGTAAAAATTGAACAATGATAGCGAATGAACGAATCGTTACAAATTGGTACACAGCGAGAAATATTCATTCGATAACACACTGATGTTACTAGGTAACATACTGATGGTACTGTATACCATCAGATGATGTCCGGTACCATCAGTATGTTACCCAGTAACATCCATTTCTCTCCGAGTACTAACACTTGGCCAATACCTTTTACGTATATTCTAAGCTTAATCTACGTATTAACTTACCTTTAAATTTTATAAAAAAAAAAATTTATCAAAATTCTTCAGGAAAATTTGTTCGTGATTAACTGTTGTATGAGTATTCTAGCCATTGTAGATGTTTGAAAATATCGCATCCACTTTTCCGAACGAAATAAACAAAATTTATAAAATTTTGTATACCTCATTTTGAATCTGTAAAAACCACTAATAGACTCGTAAAAACAGACGTGGTTAATCTTTAAATAATCATTTTTGTAAATTTTCTTTCAAATTTTTCTATTTTAACCGTTATGTCGGAACCGTCATTTTGAATGTTTAAAGGGTGAATTTGTACATAAATAAATTACTTTTCTTCTTTAAATTTGAAATAATATTAAAATCTTTAGAATACACATGTATTACGTTGATTTTTGGGAAATTTTTATGTATTAAAACCATCCTAGCATGTACGAATTATAATTTTAATTCAGGTTTGACAATTACAATGAGTTTGGTTGCATTTAATAGCATTTAGTAATTCTGTAATTCACGTGACAAATATTGCCAAGAACTAGCAATCACGGGTCATTCCTTGGGGGTAAATCATTTCTTAATGATGGGAAACTAATGGACGATTATAAAAATACAGATTTAAGGATACTTATATTATAGTCTACAATAAAATCGACGTTTGATGTACAATTGATTAAACTCAACTCGTTTTGAAGCAAAAATCACACTAAATAGAGTCAATATTCTTATACAGTATAAAGAAAAACTACGTGACCAAATCTGGAAGAGGATCTGCCAAATAATCAAATAGTCAAAAATAATCAAGGTCAATTTTCAAATAATTTTCATCAAGTAATCGAATGACAACCTTGAATTTAACCTTGTATGTCATTTTCATGGTTATTTCAAGGTCACGTTTAATTTATTAAATAGAAATCCATAATTTTAAGATCTGCAATCGAAATAGGGAAATTCGACGTACAAATAATGTATCAATGTGTGGAGTCAGCGCCATCCAAAGGGGTTAAATAGGGTCAAAATAATGCAGGTATCATTGCAAGCCATCCTACGAAGGTCATGTTAACAAAACTTCAAAATTAGGAAAATAAATTTTTAAACTTACTCTAAAAATGTCTCTCAGCGGGTGCAAAATAAAAACTTAGGATTTTGCATTAAAAAAGTACTAATTATTAATTTGAAAAATTGCCTGGGAAGGTGATCAAAATGACAATATTAATACGGTAATCAGAAAATCTTGACCTTATCTGAACTTATTTATCTTTGTGGCCAACGCAAACACTCTATTATATTACTATTATTCATTAAGGACGTCTAGGTTATTTTGACCTCAATTTAACCCTTTCGGATCCAACACTTTGATACTGTACTGGAACGCAGATTTTCCACTATTTGAACTGGCGATGAAAAAAATATGTGCTTTTATTTAAGAAATTATACTTTATCTTGAAATAACCTTAAAGATGATATCCAAGGTCATCATTTAATTATTAGTTGCAAATTATTTGAAAATTTACTTCGATCACGTTTTAGATAGATCATCAAAGATTTTCCCGGGTTTCCATACTTTCCCCTCGAGCTGTATATAATAATAAAGTATATGGACAGTATTTAAAATATAAATTAAATTCATGTTAGCAAATGGTGGGAGTATCACAAAAACGGACAAATTACAAATTATAGCCTGATGAAGTTAACATATTTGAAACATATCTATTATATATTTCCGCATTTCAATTGGTTTAATTTTGACTTTTTTAACAGTTTCAATTAGCAAGGAAATGGTCATGGTTCAAACCACAATTGGACATATAAATAAAACAACCATTTGCATTTTCATTCTTACTATTTTTAACATAGTGTGCATATATAGGGGGTCAAAAAACTGAGTAGCAATATTTCAGATTTAGATTCTGTGATCTTTTCAGCAGAAAAAGTGTAATACAAAAATTGGATCGAAAAAATTCTTTTTATGCAATAACTCAACTGGGTATAATGTTATTTCGAACAGTGAAACAAATTTCAAAAGGTTTTTTAATGTCCTTCAATTCAAATTTAGGACAATTTGACCTAGTTGAATTTATCTCTCGCTATAAACACGTAAAGGGGAAAATTCCAATTGGTGTTTTTCGGGACTACTTAATTAGGCTAAACAGCAAAAATGATTTGTAGAGTCATCTAGTACAGTAAAATATCTTAAAATTAAAAACTTCGTTGAAAACTTATCGTCATCTGTAGGTTTTTGGGAAGAAGTAATCCCAATCAAGCACTTACCTGAAACAAACAAAAAGTACTCATTAGTGATATGTAAATATAATATAAATATGTAAGTTAAATTAGTTATAATAAATCAATCTCCGAATTGGAGTAAAAATTATTAATATTCCTTAAATAACAAATTAGAACAGGGTATGATACTCGACTCGACTGTACTATTTACACATATAAAGTACAAATATTTATTTTCTTCTTAACCCCTTAATGCCCAATAGATACTTTTCTTGCTTCCATTTCAATCAAGTATTTCGTGTCAAAATCGAAGTTGAAAAAAATTGAAAAGTACGTATCCTATTATTTTTAAGTTCGCTCTTCAAGATTCCGAAATCAAAATTGCCCGCAGGAATTCCAAAATTTCGCAAAACATTAAAAGAATTTCCAAAAGATTGGGAAATATCTTATTTTCTCAATTCCTTCCAGCAAACCAATTTCTCAAAAAGATCGTCAGCGAAATATTACAAAAGTTCGACTTCATTTCTCAGTGAATTCTAAGAACTTTTCAGACTTATCATTTTTTCTTAAAGAAGCTCATAGTTTTTGAGTTAGAGAATCCGGAAATTTTCAAAGAAATTTTCATTCAGGACATTTTGAGGTCAAATGTGGAATGTAAAACTAAAATGTTTTTCTTAAAATTTAATTATTTTGAATACTTTTATGCATAGTTTCAATAGAATCCCAATATCGTAATAGCTCGACAAAAATTGAGCAGAATAAAGATATTCCATTTTTTGGCATTTTTTTTCAGTTTTGACGCCATATTGGAATTCCTGATGCCTGAAGCTCAATTTCAACCTCGGAATCTTGAAGAGCCATCTTGAAAATAGCATGATATGTACCTTTCAAATATTTCACCTCCAATTTTGATACGAAATACTTTATTAAAATTAAAGCAAAAAAGTGTCCTTTGGTCGTTAATGAGAACAAGATGTATTAAAGAATTTTCACCGTAAGTTAGAGGAAGAGTTCACTTATATATAAATAGTACCTCATCAATCAAATTGAGTTATGCTGTGAACAATGTTCGGAAAATAAATGTATTTCACTATAATCTTGTCAATATTTTACATTCAAAATATACGATTCAATACAAACTGCCCAATTACTGAAAACATCATTCAAACTGATCGTCACCACCAATTACTTAAATTTGATTAGAACTTGAAGTTTTAAATTGAAATTGCCAGAAGGTTATTCCATTATACATGAAAGCGATATTTACATAACTTCATAAAGGAGTTTAGTTTAGTGCAGACATATTCGGTTTTGGAAATATAAATAAATAACTGATAGCCATCAATTCAAATAAATATTTATTTGTACTATACGAGCACGTACTCTCGCAACCTACTCATGAGATTTTTTAATCGTGCAAATAATTTAAAGTTTTTGTAAATTTTACATTTTTGCGTACCAGTCACAATATTTTAAACCAATTTAAAGCTTTTACTGCATGAAATAGTGTTTATTTATATAATATTAATAAAAACCTGTTTTTATTTTAATATATGAGTTCAGATTTAAAGAAAAGAGAGATTCACAACGTTTTCAAAGAATTTTATCACAGAAATAATTTTTTGGCAAATGAATATTTTAAGAAAATACTTGTTAGGATAACGGATCCAACTTTTAAATAATTAGTTCAATAAGTAGCATAAATTTTTAGTTCTACTTTGTGATTTTGAATCGGAATTCTAAGATACTTTGAAAAATATAATATGGATTAAGAAAAATAAGCTCAATAATTCTGGTAATCTATGAAAAATCGGGGTGTGAAAAACTCTTTTTCGGTCATTATGTATTAAGTATTGTAACTTTACAACAAATCAGTATACATTTTTAGTTGTCGACAACGAGATTCTGAAATGTTTTCTATTCCGCTTAATACAATGATTTTGTTGTTCTCGATAATTACATTTTTTGCAAAATAGACGTACAAATTAAAAATATTTCTATACATCAATTAAGGGCGTTTGTTTGGAATATATTATAAACTATTGAAACAATTTTGTATTCAAGCACAGTTTTAAACTATTGTATTTAAAACTTGTACCACAGAACAAAAAATTCTGGTTCCGAATTTAAACCCACGTACACGAAATGTTAAATGTATGAAGTTTTTATTTGAACTTTATTTCACTCGAAAATGTGAGCCGACACGATCACATGTGCCATCGTATAATGCAAACGCTACATGGCCACCATTTGCGTTACTTTGCAAAACACGATCATATGAGAGAAAAGTTTTCCGATATACTACAATATAATGTTATGTTCTACATAATATTTTAATACAAAATTTATTTTTATATTTATATAATGCATAAAGTCTTAGTAATTCTGAGTTATTTTTAATATATTGAAAATAAAATTATAAATTTAATATTTTCCATTAAGACCATTTTTATACTTGAAATAAATGTAGGAAAATGTCACAAAATAACTATGGATGATAAATTTATTACTTTTATGAAAGTGTCTATTTCAAAAAACATAAAATACTAAAAATTAAGGAAATTTCAAAGACATAAAATTTTGTTACATTTCATTGGTTAAAAAAAAGTTTTTCAAGCTTTGGAAAAAAAAATGCTGAAGCATTTTTAAAAACGATTACAATTACATTTTTTTATTTTCAATTACTCTTAAGGGACATGTAAATCTTCCAGATCTATTACGTCAATGCCTAAACTAACCTAATCTAACGTAACGTAACCCTTTAACACCCAGAAGTCAACTTCGTAACTATATACAGTGTACACATAATTTTTCCAAAACAACGTATTTAGACGTTTTCGGGGATGCTCTTTTTAATTTTCAAATTTAGAAAGTTTAAAAATATATTTTATCTAATCTTTTCACTAGATTTTTACTGTTTTTTTGTAAAAATATCTTGCTTCCACGACATTTTTCCTCAATGAATCCAAATTTTTTAAAAATGTTGAGTTTCAACCGACTTCTAACGTACGTTAACTGAGGACCCAATAGTTGTACTACAGAGTTGTGCAAGAAATTTTGTTTACAGCATGACAGATCCAAAATGGTAGCTGAAATAACAATTGTTATTTTTTTAAATTGGCAATTTTTTTTCTCGAAAACAGCAGAATTTAGAGAACATTTTCTTGAAATAAAAATATCTTAGAATTGGCTATCTTAAAATTTCATCAGAATCTTTTGATGCAAGTTTTGATTTTTCGAAAATACAAGACATCGCAATTTCGAAGAAAGTTTAGATAATTTGAAAAAACAGTGTTCTTTAACTAATTTTAAGATAATTTTGTTCAACGAAAACTATAAAACTCTGAAGTCTATAGTTTTAAAGAAAAACTATTATCAAGGCTTCAAATCTAGAAAAGTTTTTTCCTTTCAAACCAGCAACTTTAGAGACAAATTTAATTTTTGAAATAATTATCGAATGCTCACAAATTTTTTTAATGACTTTTTTCGAACTTTGAAAAACCAAAAATTGTATCAAAACATTCTAACACTTTCTCAAAAGTTTATATTTTCCGAGAAAAAAAAGTCATTCCTGCTGCCATTTTGAATTCGCCAAGCTATATCAAAAATTGGTCCCTCCACAACTCTTAAGTATAACTACCGGATCCATGGATTTCATGCATTAGATGTCGGCGGAAGCGCAGAATTTAAAAATAAATTTGGATTCATTGAGAAAAAAATGTAAAAACTCAATATTTTTACATGAAACATTGAAAATTTAGTGAAAATATTTACTTTCGAAACTACAAAATCGAAAAGTGTAACTGCGAAAACGTCTAAATGCGTTACTTTGGAAAAAATAAAAATGAATTGTACAATTTACTTATGAAGTGTAAGTAGAAATTCAGGACTTAAAGGGTTAAAATATATAAATGAAATTTATTGTTGCAAATTTTAGTTTGTTCCTCAACCGATTTCATTGAAAGTTATCGCACATTCATTCATAAAAAATGAAGCAAAATAGCTTTAAAATCGTAATTCATTGTGCATTTTTAAGGAAAAACAGATTGAAAAAAGAGTAAATTTTTTAAAATTACTTTAAATAACCAAACAATGCCTTTCTTATAAAATATTAAATATATTACCATTCAAAAAATAACGTTTCATTAAAAAAAGTAGCATCAAAATGCGATTAGTCTTTACAAGACCAAAACAAAAAATAATAAACTTTGCAACTAGAAGATAGTTAACTAAATTTTTAATAACAAATGAAAAAACATGAATTGGATGCAGTTAGTATATTGTTACACCTAAAAAATTAGCAACGGCAATGAATACTTAACAAATATAGCTAAACATATTTAGCTAAACATATTAGCATTACTTAGCTGCCATTCATTAAGTGTAGCTGTTAAAATTTATCAACTGCAGCTATTTCCACGCCCGTGTTCAGAAAATACTGCAATATTAAGTGTTTAAAAATAATTATGGTTATTAAATAATGTAAATTTAGTACATTTCAAAAATAGAACTATTCTGCGATGAAATTCTTTATTCTTTATAAAGCGAAACCCTTGATGACGTTGCTATTTCGTGCAAATTCGATATTTGATTAATTTTCTCTTTTGTCGACTCCGCAGTCATAAAATTAATTTCAATATTAAAGCTATCCAATAATGCCTTTCCTCGAGATTAATCGACCAGATTCAAACTAAAAAGATAAAGCGACGAAAAAGGAATCTTAAGGATGCAAAGTTTATTTAATAAATTTAATGTACATTCTTATTTTGTAAATTATGACTAATATATTATTAAAAGTAATTATCTACGAGTTCATCTTACTACCTTAGCTTGAATTATCATCACCTGTACATTTTTTAACAAATTGTGACTAGTGAAATCACATAAGATAAATATTAGTATAATTAATAAATAACTACTATTGTTTGAAGATATTATTTATTTTTATTCTTTAAAACTTGACTTTCATTTTATAAAACCACGTTGGCATTATTAAAGTTGTTTATTCTCTACACGGAGAAAAATGACTCCGCTGGATTAGCTGATTCATATCAGCTAAAATTTTCGGCTGGAATTGCCGAAAATATATGAAATTTTAGCTGTTTTGATTCCGCTAATGTAGCCTTAAGCCTACTCAATTCGCGCTTAGCTCTAAATTTCCGCTACATTAGCAGATTTGTTCCGTTAAATTTCCGGACTTTTTCAGTAAATTTAGTTGAAATTATCGACTATCCCTAACGGAATTCCAACAGCTGTCCCTATAGAATAAAATTGGTAGAATCTGCGGATTTTTCGGCTGATTTTGCTGATTATTTTTCTCCGTGTATTAATATTACATAGTAGCATGTTACATGACCGAAAATTTGTATCCTCTAAAACAAGATCTAAAATACCAAAAACTAATGAATGTCACTATGAAAAATTCTAATATATGACAGATGTTTTGAATCTTAACAATTAATTTATTATATTTTGTTATTGTTTAAAAAGAAATAAAGATCGCAGACATTGTTAAAAACATGTTTTCATAATGTTATACCTAACCTAATTTATTTAATAATTAATTACTTAGATTTAAAAATATTTACATGTAATATGCTACCGTTATATGCCTGGTAAATCACGTTTAAAGTATCTTATAATAATTTTCGGAATATACCCAGGAAAATATTTGCAATGGTGCATTTCCAATTTATTTAGAGAACCCAATCAATATCATCTCAAATTACATTGTAAATCAATCCATCTCAGAAAATGGTTCTTTAATTTGCTCATCTAAATAGTAAACTCGTATAAACAGTGTAATAAAGCTGTATTTACCAGCGCAAATATTAGTACGTTCCCCAGCCGTAAATTAAAAAGTCATCGTTAATCATCACAAATCACTGATCTACCGTTCCGTATAAACTCATCTCCTGAAAATCGATATAAAATAATAGAGTTGCGCGTAGTATCCTGCAAACTTTTGTTTTATGATATGAATTGTTTCTCAACTTTTTTATTACGTTGGTCGTCGTATTATTAATACTATCAGGTACTCGCAATATTGAAGGTCGGAAAGTTTTGTGTATATCTCCGGAAAATTCTCTTCTGCATATGTATTACTATAAAAAATATTGAAAATATATTTATTATTAATTATTATTATTATTGTATACAATCTCTTTTTGAATACATGATAAAGCATTTCTCTTCACGGTAGGATAAATGACGGAACAGTTGCACCGAAAACGTCGATGCATTCTTCATCACCAATCGATTTATCACAATCGAAGTAGATAGTAAACCTATCTTTCTTAATGCACGTATTAATGAATGTTCCCGCGATGCTGAGATACAAACCATCAATTTTCCCAAAAATCATTTGTTATTGTCCCATATCGAAAATAGACACGATAAATAATTGTATCACCTACATTTTGTCGATTTCATTAATAAAAGTTACACAACATATATTGATTTGGTAACATTTTTAAGCAAACTTGTCATGTAATACACTTACTTCTCATTTACTACCCCACAATATGGTGTTACAGAGTTTTATTTAACGTTCATATAATAATGTAAGAAACTAGAGAGGGAAAATTGTTTTCGATTTCAAAAGACTCGTGTGAAAAAAAAGTTGGTGTAAATTATCCCTTTTTGAAGTATTTCATTTATTAGATAATATCAATATTGTAAAAAAACTTCAAAATATTTACAAAAATTATAAATATAAAATAAAAGATCAAAATACTAACAAAAGAACAATTTTTCTTTTTGTCACGGCCCCTGCATAACCCTACATAATATAAAAATGGTAAACGATCATTACGAATACGAAATAAGAATTAGCAAAGAGGAAAAGACGTCTTGAGAATTTTACGATTTAAAATGGTAATCTGAATCGAGTCATTTACTATATCATTATGAACAACAATATCTAATAAAAAATATGACACTTTTAAAAATGTGAACTATAAAATATAAAATTTTTTTCACTAAATTTAAGGGCGCGGGTTGAAAAACCGACAGTCAAAAACCCGATAATCGACATCGACAAGTGAACAGTCTTTTGTTGAAGTATAGGTTTTTTGACTGCTGGCTATTCTATAGTCGATTTTTTGACCCAGTGGCTTTTTGATTTGTCGGTTTTTCGAGCCACACCTCAACCGAGATTATGCCCAATATGTTACCGAGGACGATTGAGGCACTTTTCTCTACGTTGCACTATCGATATACTTTTAAAAATCGATTTATTAAAATTTCTTAAATCTGTTGTCTTGTAACCCGGTAAAATAAATATTGCAGACTCTTTAGGAAGAGAATATCTTTTAATTAGTATAAGAGTTCTAATGCCTAGTAAAAGACACTTTTCTCAGTGTATTGCCTAATAAAAGCGAATAAGAATTATTAAAAAATATCCATAAACTGTAAATTTTTCTTCGCCCTTATAAATGTTACAAGAATACTTGTTTTGAAAATTTGTCTCCAAATAATCCCCTAAGGGTTTTCGTGATAATTGTATGTTCAAATAAATATTGACAATAATTTGACATGTTTGATGCAAATTCAATTATTTATTCAGATAGTGCAATATAAACTATAGTAGGACATTTTTAAAATTTTTTTAACTACTTGTATATTGTTTCTTGATGTTTCTTGAGACTGTAAAACAAAATTCAGCTTGAAACGCGGAGTTTGAATCCGCTGCTCGAATCCGTTGCTAGTTTCAGCATCATAATAGTAATTTTGTTGAAATGTTGAAAAGTGGTAATATTATTGTATTTTCTAAAATCCCCGATATCAAACTTGAGATTTTTAAAAAAAATGTAATAATTTATAGTTTTAATAATCCTATAGAAAAAAATAAATAAACTCAGTATGTTTTACAAATTTTCTGGAATGAGAATGGGGTCTTTAATAAGTTAAAAATTACTTTTTGTTGTTTCTTAATTTATTAAAACACAAGTTAAAGTTTTAAATTTGTATATTCCGACACTAATCAATAACCACGCCTATATTTTCTAATACATTTTCGGTCTTTCGTTTTAAAGTTGAGGAACATATCGACGCCCCATACGAAAACTAGCACGTTTTCATTTAAAATGACACACAAACGTGCTAGTTTTCGTATGGGGCGTCGATATGAAGTATGGGAAAATAGTCGTGGGCACAGCGACATTTATAAAATTCCTTTATTTCTGCGCCTGATAACTGCAAATTTGCACGTAACCGAAATAAAAAAAAAGATCAATTTACCATGTAGTATTTTTGTCAATAATTTGGGGAAAATGACACTCATAATAAACATAACCCAATAGGTAAAATCATACTTTTTAAATTCCTGGGAGTAAAAATTGATCTACTCTTTCACGAAGAGTGAAATTTTCGCTCTTAATCAAAAAGTGATTCATTTTTCAATCCAAGGAATTTATACGGGAGATTTGCTAGATCCAATAACGCAATTCACCGGTTTATATCAATGTAATCTTTGCTATTAGCAAATATTAAACATTTATATCTACATCTTTGAACCTCCATAAGAAGAGATGCATTTACGTATACTTTAAAAATAGTGTCTAATATAATGTAATGTAAAAATGATTTAACCTTAACTTGCATAGCCATGTTTAAAATTAAAGGACGTATTTTTTAACGATTCTTATCGATACATGGAATTTTTCAATATCATTTTTTTATTTGTGTATAAAACATATAGAATATGTTTTCAAAACTTATTATTAGTTTAATGTATATTACGTTTAATGTTTGGCGATCAGGTTTTTGCAACAACGGCATCATTAATACAGACTCGTTTTTGGTATTTACTGAACATAAGAAAAACAGACAAACGACGTTCCGGTAAAGGAGAGTGCCCACGGCAAGAAAACAAATCCTTTAAGAAGTGTGCAACATTTGAAACTCAGATCAAAGAGAAGACAATAAAGAGAAGTCTACAAAAGAAGCAGCAGCACTCTTCAAACAGAAAATCTAAAAAACAAAAATCATACAAATACGAAAGTTCACGAGGAAATAAGTGTTCATGTTAAGTGAAAAAAGTCAGTACTGGGCAGACGTACGTGGGATTTATATAAATTTTTACTTTCAAGGATCTTCGTTTATCTTAATAGTCATAAATATGTATTTTGGAAGGCTTTTCTTTGGAAGACTCTCCTCTTTGTATTTGAAAAAAATCAAAACATTTGACATGTGTCATTTTGATTACACATTTCCTCATATAATTTGTATTAAAAATTTATTTTTCCGAAATCTTTGATTGTTTCATTGTTAATTGTTTATATCTAATTATAAACACCATCACCTATGTTTTAAGATATTTATTCTATAATTTAGTGTTTCGTTAAAAATTATAGCGATATTTAAAATATTCATGATGGAAAGAGAAAAATTGAAAATCTACCCGTCAAGCTTAAATATTTGTTGAATTTTTTAATCCCAATAAGTTAAATTTCAATATGGCGGTTAATAACTGCAAACAATTCTGTGGATGTAGATTGTGAAGTTCATGCTCCTATGAATTTTCATTGTATGTCATCCCATTTTAATTATTACAAATCGATAATACAAAACCAGCAAATGTCTCCTGTACACCTAACATTTGAAACATCACTGGATCCTATCATGCAATTTGTGAAGTTGGTGTATATTATAATTGGTTATCGATTTTGGAAGTAATCGAAAAAAGTAATCCATATAACAATTGATTCATATCCTATTCGGAATTATAGACCAATGCCGGGTGCAAGTAATTTTTGTTGAGAATAATATTTAACTCGGTGTTTCGTTAAAAATTAGAGCAAAAACTAATGCTTAAAATATTCATGCTAGACCGTATTTAATTTGTTAAAAACCGACCCATGTTACATCGTTTCATTATTATTATATATTCTCTGATTTTTAGCGATTGATAAGCAGGAATCCGCGGACGATTTTTTAAAATATGGCTTTAATTTATTAAAGTTTTTTTAACGCAATTCCCACACAATCCATTTAAAAAAAAACTTCTACGACTGAATATTCAACAATTTTATTATAAATATTAGTTTGATATAACAAAAACACAGGAGCAAAATTGCTCCCTTTTTTTAACTTATTAACGTCCAACAGCAGTGATTTGTTTACTGAATTTCACACTTCATTCTTATCAACATAAAAAAGGAATGATCAAAAGGAGGGTAGGCGGTTTTATATTTTCAGAACACGAGTTCGGAATTTGTTTTTCTAGAACATAAGATTAAATATGGCGGTTGGAACACAATAAAACACACTTGATCATCGGTGAACAAAATGGTTGTAGGGAAAATTATATATTTTTTAAATTTCGTTTGAAGTGAAATTTTCAATAAATAACAGTGATTAGCTAGTTGCAGAAGATAAACTCCGCAAACATGTGGAATCGTGTATTTATGAAAACGTGTGATTTTGAGATTTTTCGTGGCGCTAAATATGAATCTGATGAAATTCAAAGTGGCGGATCCAACATGGTCGACGAACTTTTCAAAAATAAATCAAATTCACTTGAAATCGGTTACAATTCAAATGAGAGGTTTTGAAGATCAAAGAATATTAATTTTATAATTTTCAAAATTACAAATGACGGGTTTGTAATGATTTTCAGCTAATAATCCTCATAAAGTAGAACCACATTTAATAGTAAAAGATACACATCATGCGTCACGAGATCACATCAGTTTTAGATACAAAATTTAACTTTGCAATGAGAATTCAATAACTTTTGAATATATTTTCGACGCTTTGCCATTTTGAATTTCGAAAATCGAAAATCATATTCTTATGCAGCGACCTTAAGGGCCGTCAAGTAATCAATTTCAAGTAAATCCAGTTTGGTTTTGAAAAGTCCGTCTGACATTTTGGATCCGCCATTTTTAATTTAGTGTATTTAATGTCAGATTCATATTTAGTGCCCACAAAAATCTAAAAATCATAAGTTTTACATAAATACTCAACTCCGCGTGTCGTGGTTGAATTTGGAAATTTTATTTTTTCTAGCGTACTAGTTAAATCATCATTATTAATGAAAATTTCAATAAAAATGAATTTAAAAAAGATATTATTATTGAACTACAATCATTTTGTTCACTGATGATAAATTGAAATACGGCAATTATTCACGGAATCATTAAAAAAATTGACTTCAAACCAACATTTCTTCATTTTTGTACTAATTTTTTAATGTTCAAACCGACATATTTAATTTTTTGCTTCAGAGAAACTAATTCTGAGGTCAGAATCTCAAAAAGCACACCCTAAAACATAAGCCCAGTTTCTCTTCCTATTTTTTATGTACATATGTCGTTAGTCCTAATGAAAGTAGGATCCAAATAAGTAAAATACATTTGTCAAAAGTCGTTCGAACAAAAGCTCCTTTGAATTTTTCAAATCGTATCTTCGTGTTTATTCATTATTTATCAAAACGAAGATTTTAGGGTACAAAAATTGCATAGAACATATAACACTGACCGACAAAATTTTACTTTTTGTCTACGTTTGACAAGGATTCGACTCATTTTCGACGTATTCTTTCGTGCTGAAAACGATGGAACTAGCATAATTTTGTAATCACGTCAAACTTTGTAGAAAAATGCTGTTAAATGTGATTAAAAAATGAGGTTAAATTTAACCACGTTCTTTTCCAAAGTGTGATGTGATGGCAACATTCTGCTAGCGCCATTGTTTTCGGCACAAAAAAATACTTCGGAAATGATACTTGGATTGCCAAAGGCAAAAACAGTGTCGGCCAGTGATAATTAGCACCGTCACAACTTTCGAAACTACATCATAAGGACTTACGACATCTTTTTGTATCTGATACACGGTTTTGAATTTGAAACTCGCATTTAGCGACTCCAAAAAAAAACCGATTATCGATTTTTATTTGGGAAAAAATTGGATAATTTATCCAATTTTGTCCGTCATTTTGAACTTTTAGAATCTGCCGCATTATTCAGCGTCTCCAACGACTTTTTTGGTTCGCCTTTGAGAACACTTTTATTATCGAATTTCTCCACAAATCAATTAAACCTGAAAAAAGTCATATTTAATAATAATAATAGTAATAATCGACCATATTGCTTATGCAATGAATAACAATATATACATCATAGAACTTATGTACTTACTAAACAAATATGCATACGCAAGGGGCGATCCACAGCATCTCTAAGCTGTTTTACAGTCTGACCCAGTTTTTATATGCTTTGTTTATATACAAAAAATGAAATTGCAGTCGGAGCGTTTCCGTTAGGCAGATTCCAACAGGTACATATCGACAATAACAAAAGAATGTCGACTAATTTTCGGTTTCTGCCAAACCCAGCATTTGTTTTTCTAAATATTATCTCGAAAATAATATATTATCCTGTCAAAACCTGCCTAATATGAAGACACCCAGACAGTACTCATAAATGATACATAAAACGTTTATGTTTATATCGTTAGAGTCCTAGAAATTCAAATAAACAAATGGAGAAGCGAAGAGGTGCCAATCTTTTGGTGGGTTAATTTTAAAGTTTAAGTGTTCACGCGCTAAGGATTGATGTTCTTAAATTCCTTAAAGAGAACATTAAGCCACTCTTTTGAGAGTGACAGTTCACTCCATCAAGAGTAAAAGAAAAAACTTTCAATACAGTGAAAACTGGCCGGGGAACAAAGTTCCGAAAATCAACACACCGAAAGGCCAAAATTTCGATATAGGATACCTCCAGCGTTATTTCTTCACATTGTCTTTGAAAATTTGGCAAAAAGAAAGCAAATTAGAATACCTTGGACTCACGCAATATCAAAATTTTAGCCTTTCGGGGTTTTGATTTTCGGAAATTTGTTCCCCGGCCTGAAAACGACACTCTTCGTGAAAGATTGGGTCAACTTTCACTTCAAGGAATTCACTCTTTCTCTACTCAATGGGAAATAAACGATTGGCTTAATCATGTTCCAATATTGACTGTCAATGTACCAATATTGGCGCAATATGGCAGATAATATTTGCCCCTGATTGGCAAAGCATTGGATGATCACGACGTTGCCAATCATTGGTTCTTTATTGGTCACCAAGCTAATGACACACAGAAAAAAAATTTAGTCCAGATAACTAAATGGAGAGTTGCCCAGTGGGAATGAAATATTTAGTCACTTTTAAGCTGCATTTAGCTAAACTAACAAAATCAATGTCAGATTAACTACATTTTAGTCAGTTTAACTAAAATCAGCGTAAAAATGACTAAATATCTAGTTCCCACTGGGCAACTGCCCATTTAGTTATCTGGACTAAATTTTTTTAGTTGAATTTAGTTAAAATTTGTTTAGTTAAATTCGTTTAGTTGTCTGAACTACATTTTTTTTTAGTGCAATGATTGGGTAATTTCCTATTGGGGTGAGTGCCTCAATTTTTACTCCGTACAGAGTAAATTGTTTTTTTTTTTTGGGGGGGGGGGTCATATCTCTGGTGTAAAGATCCAAACTAGCCAATACAGTAGTATTCTAAGGAAGTGAAATTTACGTCTATAGTTCATTGGAGTGGATGAATTTTCACCTCAAAAAGTATAAATTCTCACTCCAAGACACAGAGAAAGGTTAATTCCTATTATTTTAGCTTGTAACAATAAAAGATTATCGAAATTCTATTGATTTTTATTATAAATGGTCACTTATGCAGTTTATTTTTTGGCCACCCGTTAAATATGAAGAGCACGGCACGCGTATCATGCTCGCGGGAAATCGCGCGTCGTGGTGGTGGCCCGTGTATATTAATTACCGTGGACGGCGCGTCCACCGCGGGCGAACCTTTTTTCCCCTCTTTGTCGTTTTTTTCCTGCGTCCATTTTCTCTCGTTTCCTTGTTATTATCCTAGGAACTCCATATAGTCGCACGTATAGATTATCGTATACGCGTTATTTATATACGTACGTGTAATCTATACCATGGGTCGGCAGTGCTTTAACGCGGTAGATAGAAAAGAATGGCATTATTCGCGACCCAATTACATTTTTGCCCGAAGAGCAGTTTTCGACCGCAGCCTCTGCTTGGCATTTGTTCCCATATTTGGCCTGCACTTGTATACGGGCTAATCGGGCTTTAATTACATTTCCGTGAAATGGAAAATGTTTTTCCGCGATGCTTTTTTGTTCAGATGTTAGATCTAGGGTCGCTGACATTTAGTCGATAAAATGCAGCGATGCTAAACCTCGTAAGTCGGTTAGGTATCAACACACCAAGCTTTCAATCTATTGTACTTATGCTGTGAATGTCAAGATCCATGTAAACTATGTACAACATTTCATGGAACAGCTAAAATAGTTAATCTAACTACGAAATTACCCTTTAAATTTCTTGGAGCGAAAAGTTTAAGAGTGAATTTGACACCATCAAGAGTTTTTACATCATCAAGAGTAATGTTTACTCTTTTAGAGTGAGAATTTACTTTTTCAATTGAAAGGCTTCATTTTCATATAAAAAGTGACTTTTTACTCCAAGAAATTTAGAGAATATTACATTCAAATAAAACCACGATTCATTAAATTTCTTGGAGTGCAAATTCACTCTGTATAAAGTGAAAATTAAGCCACTTTAGTGAAAGTCCATTCTTACTCTTAAAGCGTAATTTAATAATAAATAGTCTCTAATGGCGGCAGGAAATAACCCCATATCTTTTCAAAATTTTTTGATGTTTTTTATTGGCATCATTCATGACTTTTTGAAGAAAACAAGAATGGCCTAATCATAATTGCTAGTTTTATGGCAGTTTATGTGTATTTTTCTTTGTTATCCCCTCCAACGGTACCTTCCTGCCATTAACGATTTATTTTAAATATTTGAGGTTGTTTATTGTCATCATTAGTAATTTTTTGAAGAAAAACAGAATATCCTAATTGTAATGGCAACTTTTATGGCAGTTTATGTGTATTTTTCGTCTTTTACCCCCTCCAACCGTACCCCTAGTGTTGGAAACATTTGTTTATCATTAATAAGGTTTATATATGACAAGGATTGAACAAAATATTTCATTAAACGAACAAAAAATTTCTTTTATGTACGTCTTTTCGGTTCGTAAAGTATACTTGTGCGTAAAGTAAACTTTACGCACTCGATTATACTTTACGCACGGAAAAGCGGTACGTAAACAATATTTCGGCACACGTGTGTGTGTGTAAAGTTCTTTACGCATACGCCCTTGTATCGAAAACTACTATTTCCTTGGACTCCAACGTTGCAAATGTCAACCACTTTCTTATATTTGAATAACATAAATATATATTCTTCAAAAGTTAGGTACTTCTGAAATGCTAAAAATTATCTTATTTTTATTCAATTTAGAAATGTTTATATAGGACATTTTTTTCAAATCACTTTGTCCTCGTTTTTCACCAGATCTGGTGCCCGTTGTGGACCTTAACCTTAATTAATAGACAGAAGTGTATATATTTAGAAAAATTAATTTATCTAAATATTTGAAAATATTTTCAATAGATAAAATCTCTTTGAATCGCCTGATGATAAATTAATCCCGTCTCGTTGTATTTACGAAAGGAAGGGGAACGTCGTTTCTCCCACTCCCCTATGTCGCGTTATGTTCGTGATGTCACAACAGGCCCTTCCTCAGGCCCCAGCCCGCAAGGTGGGGAAAAGAGAGCGGCGAGAGGTAAATATAACGAGACGGAACAGGGCAAATATACTAGGACGTAAATATAGCGTGACTCAAATATACCGGGACTCTACTGTAAATGATTAAACTATATTTTTCTAACATATGTATCCATACATCTGAAGTATGTTCCAGAGAAATATTCATTAATATTTTATAATATTTCTATTTGTATTCACTGAAATAACAACTTTTTTAGAAACGTTTATTAATAATTGAATTTAAAAAAGCTGACATATCAATCGGTATGAATACACATTTTAGAGTTATTGTCATAAAAAAATGTCTGAATTCCCACATACATTACTTTACGTGACTAACAGCAGTAACATTAAATTTACTCTTATAAAGTTTGAAATCTATTTTAATATATTAAATTTAATACATAAGCTCTTAAATAAAAGTGCATTCAGAGGGGTAAATTCTTTTTTTTCTTAAAATAATTAATTACTTTTGAGATTGAAAGAAAATAAAGGTTCATTCAAACTTCAATAAATATATACTTAATTGCTACTATAATGATATTACCTTCGACTGAAAACAATATTCAATTAATGTAATTTTAATTATACCATAGCTGTGAATTATTATAGTCTTAAACGGAAAACAATAGACACACCAGTATGATCGATTGGTCCTATATCCAGTGAAAACTGATCCTAAGCTTGTGTTTCAACCTATATAAGATCTATGTCATGCTACAGTTCAATATTACTAAATGAACGACTTTGCATGTAAATGCATAGAAAGAGTTTGAATGATCAGAAGATAAAGAGCAATCGAATTTATGGTGTACTTTTTCAATTTTGTTTCGATGTACTGAAAATGGAGTTCGCCTTTAAGTGCACTCTTTAAATTTACGTATATTTTCAATTTGAAAAATCTAGAAATGTTAGAGAAATCTGGTATCTGGTTTTGTTTAGTAAAAGGTATTTTTTAGACGATGTTTATTTTTCAATGTGCATCAATCCGTAAATACGTTCCAGAAGGATGGATATTTTAAATTGAAAATATAAAATAAATAAAAAATATACATTCATGAAATACACGTGAAATAGCTCGTTTGGTATTTTTGTAATTTAAACTGATAATACATTACTGTAAAATTATCTAAAATTCGCTGAAGGTTAGAAACGTATTTCCTTTCGTTTACAATGGAAATTATCTTTTGATTTAAGAAATAATGACCCTTATTTGAGACCTGCACAATCAAAGAACGTTACGAATAAATATTACCAAACCCATATTTAAGGCTAAACATGAAATGGTGTAATTAAATATTTTTACAGCGTTTTCTTCTCGAGTAACTTTCAGTATATTTGTCTTTTGTTCTTTTCACAATTTGTTGAAAGAATTCCTGTATATTTACATAGAGCTGCTCCTACAAAGTCTTCTACACTGGAGAATATTTAAAACATTTAACAATGTGTACAAAAAGTGTAAGTTCCTTGTCAGTATTTATTTAAGAAGAGTAAAACTTTATCTGCTTTAGGTATTGCGTTCGCACGTACTTTATTCAAAATTCTTAAATATTTAGACGTTGAAAATGTTCAATTTTTTATTATTTACATCTGTGACAAGTGGTAAAACCAAATTTTTGTAGATAAACAATATACCTGGACTGAAATTATAATTTTTCAGTATAAATTATGATAGAAAGTTTGTAATTTTAAAAATATATTGTCAATTTTTTACAAATCTGTATTTAATAAAAACCACAAAGCAATACTACGAAAATATACGGGTGGATAGGTATAAGTTATTTGTTTAATCGCTAGATGTCGCTTAAATCCAAAAGCGATGTCGTTAAGAATTGTTCAATTATCGCTTGCTCAATCGTTCTATATGATGTCCATTAGACCGACTTTGAAGTAATTATAAACATGATTGAGACATTTTAATCGCAGAAATTTGAGTGCCATCTATTGCTTGTAAATAAACTAATACTTTGACTATTTAGAATTCGAATCTTTATTTTCGTGAAAAAATAAGTTGGTAATCATTTGTTAATTTTTTACTAAAATCCCTATAATATTATTTTACTTTCAAATTACTTTGGTTGAATGTCGCCTGCAAATTCTTATTTCTTAAGCTCCCGTGAACTAAGTGTACAACATAAGTACTGATTATAATTGTTATTAGACATGTCCAACTCTTATATTTATAAATATTTATGCCACAATAAATACAACTATTGATTTAAAGCATCGTTTTCAAAGGTTATATCGATAGATGGTCAAAAAAGAATTCGAACAATTTGAAAAAATAATTTAACAGCGATGAAAATTACGAAAAAGTGCATTCGCTTTTCAAAACCTGAAATTGGTCATTCATAGCTAAAGAAATTCTACTCTCGTATTTTATTGGTCATCCGTATTCAGTCTGTATTCATATTTCTTTATCGAGATTCAAGTAAAAATGTCATACGTGTACAGAATGTTCAGTATGCATATATGGTATGACGAGCAAGAACAAATGTGTTTTTACGCGTGGATGAACAAATTTCATCCGAACATTCTTACAGGTGTATAAAAATATACTAACATTTATCTATTATGATGATTAGAATACATTACTAATTAATTTTATGTAGGAAAGGAAGGAAAATGAAATCTTTCCATAAAAATGAAAAACATTTATTATGCATATTCGAAATTTGTTAAAGTCCATGATTAATTTTAATAATTCGTTTTATTATTCAGTCATTAAACAAGTTTTACGTTTTAACTAAAAAATATTGTATTTTTATTTACACGTGTAATATGACAATATCAGTGGCTACGCAATTTCGTACAGTTTAATGGAATTTAATGAATTATTCAGAATTATAATTAAAAGTAAATCTAGCACGTGCATCTAGTCGATAAATATGAATTAATAAACAATACTAATGAAAAAGTAAAACGTCGTTGCTAATCCAATATTATGCATAGCTACCTTTCTGTAGAGAGAACAAATTTGTTAATGGAACCATTTTATAAAAGTAAAATACTCGATTAAAAGAAATAGTTACATTAACTATTTCTATAGTAAACATTCTAATATTGTTTGGTTAACCATTTCATTTTAATTATTTAAATTTAAATTAATTAGACCTTTAAAATGTTCGTGAGTAGTCAAATAAAGTTAATGAATTGATTAAATATTTATCCTATTAAAATGGTATGTTCTTACAAAATTCTGAATTGCAGAACTTGCATACTATCACTTACAACTTTGCACATTCTTATGTCTAATGTTAGTTAGTTAGTACATAGTAAAATTTATGCATTGAATTAAGAGGACTTGCTAAATCATTTTTGAAAAAAAAATACTTTGTAATTGTTTGCCCAACAAACAGTAGTTTTAATATTTGTTTGTATTTAGTTTGAATATCACATTTATGTGGAAGATATTTATAATAAAAAATTATTTCTCAACATTTTCCCTAATAAAAAAATTAAAACTTTACTCGCGAGTACTTTAGCCTGTTTTACGTCATTACATTTAATCCATTAAGTCCCAAATGTCGACTTTGTTCAATAAATTTTCTACCATTTTTTTGTTCATACTACAAGTATAAAAGAACATCTACACACCATATCCGATGTAAAATTTCATGTTATTTCAGAATACGGACATAAAATTTGTCTAGAGTCAATGCTTAAATAGTTATAAATAATTTTTGGAAAAACTGCATTATTTGTTACTGAAAAAATGTTAGAGCTAAACTTTTTATAAGAAACCGGTAGTATACGCATCCGATTCCATGTACAAAACTATTTTCGAGGCCTACATTTTCAAATGAACCTCGTACCATTTTGAAAATAAAGGTAAAAGTATCGGAAAAGTTCATGAATTTTTAAATATTTTTTTGCAATTTTTCAAATCTCAAAAATTGTCTTAACAAATATATGTAAATATATTGTTTATAACTTGTTAAACATTGATTTTAGACAAATTAAAAATTGATGTATCAATATTTATTTTTTGGTTCCTTTGGTAACTTTCTCTCTCTCTGTCCCCCTCTCATTCTCTCTCTCTCTCCCCCTCTCTTTCTCTCTCTCTCTCTCTCTCTCTGGACATAGTAAAATTTATGCATTGAATTAAGAGGACCTGTAGTATGACAAAAATGGAAGAAAATGCAAAATTAATAATGACACAACTATCTCTATTGATGTACAATGTACTATTAAATGTCAGAATTTTAAGAAAAAGTACTTAATTCTTAGTTAACTGCAATATTGTTTCCGACATTTTTGTTATTTAATAATTATTCTTAGATATTAATTGAATAATGTATAAAATATTAATCTGCGGTTTACCATTATTTATTTTGGTCCTAACAACGGTAAATTAGAACAAAATATAAAAAACACGTTTTTTGAGATATTTTGGTCGGACATTTTGAAATACAAAAAACAAAATTCTGAAAAAATTCTGGATGAAAGACGAGCGCTACCAAATTTCGTTGAAAAAACGGTCTTTTTCAAGATATCGAGGTGGTCCGGTTGACATGGAATGCAGATATATACGGTTACTTTAATTATGAATCTGAATAATTTAATAAATATTATTAAAATCCGCGAAAATTGAATTGAAGGTCTTCCCAATGATGCATTTGAATCCAGTGTTTATTTAGTACAAATACTTTCATTTCTTCGAGTGAACTAGATAGGAACAAATTAATTTTGTAATTTTTATCAGATAAAATATTTTATTCGAAAAGGAAAATAAATTCTCAATATACCATAAAATGTAGAGTGTAGACAAACATGGGAATTTTATACCTAATAAATATCTCAACGAAATATTGGATTTTTATTGCATACTTCCGTTTTAAATTTGCCGGATCTGACCTACTTTCGATTTCCTGCTATCTCGAGTTTTCAGAGACGAATTCGATGTGTCGGATTGGAGGATAGTTTTTCTTACCCCACGGTCGCGTCAGGTAATTGTTATGTACCTTGCGTATCAATTCCGTACTAACGGATAAACGGGGAAGTCCCCGGGTTGCTACGCGACCGATTCACCAACGAATCTCCCGTTTTCCCTATATTCGATGGAAGCTGCATTTTTGAGGATCCATTAATTAATCGGCAACGAGAAAAATCCCGCAGAGATAATGTGGGGAGTCCCCGATCAATTTACATTGTCGTCCATAACCAAGGAAATCCATTCGTTTCGCTTTCGGAAAAGCAGTTGACAGTTCTCTTCTAAATAATTCACAAAAATGAATTTGAAATTTTAAAAGTGCTGTAAAAAGTATATTGTAAAACATGACCTATTTTTAACAGTAAATATTATTAAAGTCACAATACAAAATATTTTAAATATGACTTATGCCCTACAATTCGAGTATGTTGTTCTCAATTTTTTTATCGAATAGCCAATTTTCAAGAGGAGTTATTTATATGTCAACAAAGATATCAGAACAAGATCATTAAAATTCGATGATGATAATATAAAAGTTAGGAGCTTTTAGCGGCTAATTATATTTAAAAATTAGGTGCTCCGAATATGTACAAAAATTAAAATTTGAACTATATACTGTCAGCTTGACATTAAGCTATCAGTACACTCCACGGATAATCCTGAGGAAACGGTTTCATAAATACCATGATAAAGAATGAAAATTAGGTGCTTTTTAGGTGTTTTTCAGAAACCTTAGTCTCGAAAGCGTAGAAACAACGCTTAGTCACCTAATTCGGTAGTAATTAGATAGTATTTCAAAAATCCCCTATTACAGCGTGATAAACTAGTATAACATTATTTTTTATCGCCGTTCTTTAAGGTGGGTATAGTTCCTTTTTATATCGTTATGGGTTGTTTTTTAAATAAGGGCAGAATCACCTACTTCGGACGTGTGATAATTTAAAAATCCCTAAATATACTGTAATAAAGTTACATACTTTTGTTTCTTTATTCTATTTTTTCCGGTATTTCTCTCTTGTTAAATGGTAATGAGGGGTTTTGGAGCTAAATGTTAATTGCACGCTTCTGAAAAGTACCTAATAAGCACCAATTTTCAGACTGTTCGCCTGATTAGGACTGTTCCTTTAGGATTGTCCGCGTGGTTACATTTATGTTCTTCGCATGATAGTTTAATGTTTGTCTATGTATTGTTTTTTTATCGATAACAAGGCTAAAAAATAAAAATAACAAACCAGATCTTCGAATTTGCGTTGGATTCCAATGGTGCAATGATGCGAAGTTCAAGTAGTACATCCCTTATACGAACATATCGACAAAGGAAAACCATGCAGAACTGTATAAAGCATATTGAAATTAATATAAGGAACCAATGGCCTATTCAATTTGTTAGAACATCTAAGATATATCATATAAAATAAATGTATTTTTAACACTGCGGGCGCAGAACTCGATTTTGCGCCCTGCACTCAAATCTTCAGCGCGGAAAATCAATCATTTCGCCCTACTTGCATAATATAATGTTTTATACTCATAATTAAATAACTTAATATTTCATGGACGGTTGGACGAACAAATTTTTTTTAAAATCGACCATTTATAGTTTAACCCTTTCAGTCACGAATTTTTCCAGCCACGGAATTTTTTTGAAATTTTGTATACTTGAGTTTTTGTGAGGTCGCTGATTATGAATCCGGTGTCAGATCTTCAAAATTCAAAATGGCGGATCCAATATGGCCGACCAAAAATTTGAAAGATAATGAATTTAGCTAATATTTGGTATATAGGGATTTTGTATTCTTTTTTCGTTTTTTTTTTATATTTGGGTTCGTAATCAGCGACATAAAAACCCCTACATACCAAATATTAGACAAAATCATAATTTTTTAAAATTTTTGTAGGCCATATTAGATCCGCCATTTTGAATTTTGAAAATCTGACACCGGATTTGTAGTCAGCAACATCAAAAACTCCGGCATACCGAATTTCAAATAATAATAGCGATTAGTTCTTCCTGACATGAATTTCTTTCGAAAATTATGCCTTTTTTGGTACTAATTTGTTAATAAAAATAATTATTTAAAATAATTTTGTAATATTATTGTTTGTTAACAGTTATTGGACTCTTAGGAAAGCCAGGAACAAAAAAATCGCATTGAAATCGAAAACTATCTGTTCAAAAACCTTAAAAAAACGAGAGCATCTAGGTGGGACAGTGGTGTCCGCCTGTGACTGAAAGGGTTAATGCATCCATTTTTTACAGAAAATAATCCTGGTTTCTTGATATTCTGTTGTAATTAGATTATTGACTAAAATGAAATTGTTTGCCAATATTGATGAAAGTATATTTTCAAAAATATGAAACTTTTGGGTTTGTACAAGGCAAAAATGGTTAGTCACACCAACTACATAAAATTAGTAAGCACAAAAGTAGTGAATGAAAAAAAAAACAGTAAATCTAATAAACCAATGTTCGTTACTGCTAGTAATTTTAAATTGTTACAGTACAACATTTTCAGCACGCGCCGACAGATGAGACAAAAGCATTTTAATAGAATTTAATTTATTTGGTTTATTATGTATTTTTGTATTATTATTAATTGTATTTACATCCAATGAGAACGAATTCGATACAAAAATTGGTCGTTCATTGATATTTTAGTCGCCATATTAAATAAAAGCTCTAAAGGCGTAATTTCTTTAGTTTTTAAAACTTATTTAAGTACATAAATTAACGTAAGTTTGGTTGCATAAAAAAGATTAAGCATTAGATCAGATTAATTTATAATAAAATAGGAACTATAATAAGTAAGGATTGAAGCACTACAGAGGTTAAAACGGATTAATTCCATGGCATATATTTTCTCGTGAGTTTCATTGTTATGCATGATTTTTTGCAAACCTTGAGTGTAGTACTTATATTTTAATGAAACAAATAATACAACCAACGCAGCTTTGGGTGTCTAACACATATTTGTCGGTTACTAACGAATTTAAGATATTTTTTCAGTAATTAATTTATTACTAGTAATGTATCAATGTGTTGTAAATCACGATAAATATGAATGATACTTATATCTTGTAAAATACGATGTTAACTGCGAAAATTGAGTGATAAAATGTCGCAATTCTAAATTGAAAAAAATTTTAAACTAACCTAAACTGGCAACGCTAACTAGAAAAAATAGTTCATGCATTACTACTTTTACAGTTAGAGCAACAACTTTTCTCGTTCTGCTAACTATTCTTTCCGTGCACTATCCAGTCCAGGCATAAATTATTGGGTTATAATTGGTGTTAATTTCATTTTCTACTAAAATGTATAAATATAGATTCTAACAATAACTTGAAAATGCGGATAACATTTGTTTTCATCCAAATATGTAAAATTACTCTTAAATGGAGGAAAATGCAATCTGTCGAGAAGGATGAACTTCACATTCTACTGCTATTTAGCTTCATCAATGCAATTTACATTCTCTCTCAATCTCAAACAGTGAAAATCGCTGTATATTCAATGAATAATCACTATGATTTTCAGTAAGAGTACAGCGATGATTAAATCTTTTACGGATAATCAGTGAATATTCACAGAATACCACTTTGTAAAACTGAAACAAAACAACTATTATTTAAAAGATTGTGTATTATCAATTTCAAAAGATATTAAAAAATTACGTTGATTTTCGTTAATTACGTAATTTATTGTAAATAATAAAAATTACTAATTTTCTTAGAAAATATCCCCTTTTTAATTAATTTTTCGAATTAATCAATTAACACTCATTAAGTCTGATATTTTTTAATCATCAGTTGTATATTTTACATGCAAATAATTAATATCAAAACAGTACATGTAAAACCTAACATGCCCCAAAATGATTTCAAAATCATTGTTATACGTTTGCCCTACCGAACCATTTGCATTATGCCTGGATCAGCATTGGTTTACGTTAACCATTCCAAAAATTAATTTATGATTTTAACGCATATGGTATATCGTGTAAAATCTGAATATTGGGTTTTCATCAAAATCCCTTCTGCCATTATGATTTTTTTTATCAGTCAAGTATAAATCTTACTATTTCTGAATCAAATTGTACTAAAATCTATACTTGAAGTCCGCATAGTTGGAAATTACAAAAAATGCGTCGTGCCTTTTAATTTTTTTAAGGATTGTTCTTTTTATTTATGTTTTTGTCACGACACATCAGTATTAATCATTATTGCAATATTTTGTATCGATAATAAATCTCAAAAACAAATAATAACAAAAATGTTTCGGAATTGTCATTACAAACTTCAAGGATATAAAAATGTATTTGGTAACTATGCAAGTCCGTTTTGTAGAAAATTACTTAACTATTGACATAAAGTCACTAAAGCTCATTAGTCAAATTGAACACAATAAAATACTATTTTATTATACTTGTCATTAAATTAACTGATTTAGTGATCAACTATTAATATGTTAATTAGAGATACTGGACAGCGATATTCTGTTTTGTACATTTAAATATCGAGGTCATGTAGTAGGATAGAGTGTATAGAAAGATTAATCATTTAAGGTTGTCCTTCCAGAATGTGCATAAGTTACAGGTGTCGCGAGTGTTCAAATTTAACAGTTGTGGACAAAACAATTAATTTCAAGTGTCGCATAAAATGTAGCCGCGTAAATGAACGACTAGACCATTCTGTATATTGTACAGATTCAATTGCAAGTAAAGACGTTGCTTGTATTCTGAGGACGACACATGCAAACTCCGCTATTATTACATGCATTGAATACGAAAATACGGAGTATGGCACCAAACTGTATAAAATGAGGTCAACAACAGAATCGGTAAAATGTGGAGAATTGTTTTTATTCTATATCCAATATACAGATATTACTCACTAAATCTGCTGGGTTAAAAGAAAGATTGGTTTTTACCTAATGTGCACAAGAAAAAATATGCAGTAACACCAAATTTGTTGTTGTGAAACTGACAATATGATTTGAAGATATTTTTGTTCTTTATAAGATCTCAGTAACAGATTCACACCCATAAAGCTTCGAAAATGCATAAAGGTCAGATTATCTCAATCTGAGGCAATTTTTTTCCATTTTTAAGGCATATTCGAATGTCTCATAAAAGTAGGTATAAATTACTTAGTTTGAGACGATAGAAGTAGGTGTCTCAAGCCTCCAATTCGTTGTTGGAATGTGTAATGTGGAACGTATAATGTACACTGTTCGATACATAACCTAAAAGTGTATCCATTGTGCAAAAATAGGATGAATATGAGTAAGTCAATGTTAAAAGTGTCATAACAAGACAATGTATTTAGTGCGATTTTCTTTTGGAAGACGTAGTACAAGATCGAAATAGGCGTAGAAATTACCAACAAACTCAGTCGGGCGAAGTAGATAAAGGTACCCGACTAGAAATTTATTAAGGCCCTGATTAGGCGTGTAACGCTTTGGTCAGACTCTGATCAGGGCCTTAATAATCAGGATCCATACGAGTATAAAAAAAAATGAACGACGAAATATCTATTTTATTTATGATTGCGGATATGGTGTAATGCTATTGCCGGTGCGTAAGGCGTGGACATTGACACGGGCTGCCGGAGGATACCCAGTTCGAATCCCCATTGTGGCGGAATTTTTTTTTATCATTTATTTCCAAATCTCAAAAAATTGTAAAAAAATTGAATGGGTGGCGTGTGTATAGGTGTTAATCTCTGTTTCAACACCTGATCAGGCATCCTGAAATAAGGCCCTGGTCAGGCCTCTATCAGGGCTTGATCAGGGCTTTATAAGGGCCTGATGAGGTACCTCTAAAGTTCGTTTAAACAATAATAATTAAATAAAATGAATCAAACGAATGTATGAGTCACTTTTATATACACTTTATATTTACTGATATATATATATATATATATATTTATTATATTATTAATCTCTGTTTCAACAAAGATTAACACCTAGTAGTAGGCATTTTTGAGTCGCAATTTTCAAATTTGATTTTTTACAATAATTAATCTTATAACCCAAACATTTTTGACGTGATATTTATAAATGTCTATTCCAATTTGGGAAATGATAAAAAAAATAATGATAAGTGAAAAAAACCTATTCCTAACAAAATTCCTAAAATTCTTAAACAAGGGCTCGTCATTTTTTTACTTTTAAATTTGCAGCATTTTTTGAAATATCTTTCGAAAGAGGAGGGTTTGGGCAATAAAAAACATTAATTCTAAAATTTTTTTCACTGAGTTTTACTAATAAAAAGTAGTGCCAAACATCAAGGTAAATTTATGTACTTTTATGTTTTTGGTCCTTAAAGGGGATGTTTTATTTGTCTTTTTGTTCATCACGTTCCTGTATCACATGTGAATAGATTCAAGGATGCATGTTTAAGAAAATTCATTACACAAAATTGATTAAGATTTTTTATAAACATGACCTAACTATAATATATCTAAAAAAATTAATCTATTTACATATGTATAAATACATCATATTCTCCTATTTATTAATATTTTTATTTTCCATCTTCGCATTGTTTAATCTGAATTAAAATTTATTGGTGGTGAACAAGTTAATTCTAAGTTATCAATTTGTTGCTACGAACGAGAACGTAATTATGTTTGATCTTAAACAATCATCGAATTTTATTAATCCGCAACCTTTGCTGGCATTGTTTGACAGTGATTAGGTTATAATCGCAAGAAGTGTTTGCACATGCAATATGTGACATATGTCGAAGCGTGCGTGATAATATGCCGTCGGTGGTAAAGGACCATGTACAACGTTACCAAAGTACTACTACAAATATATCAAATCCAAATTTCAACGTGTAAACCCATCTGACTAGACGTCATTTATAAACTTTTAAAGCCATTTAACTAATGAGAGGGAAACAAAGCCTTGTATCCATTCTCAACTTTTACAAAAAAAAATTAATCTCTGCGAACGTTTTTGTTGTTTATTTGTATTCTTTATCGTAATTGATATAGTATTTTCAATTATTTCTTTGAAGACAAATATTGTGAGTTAATAGCTAATTAAGCAATTTGGAAGAATTATATGTTTTATTTCCTTTTCGATAACTTTCATTTTTTAGATAAAAAGTTGACACAAAAAACTCTGAAATATTTCCATGATGAATGAATTTCGTAATAAATTTTAACGTCTTTACTTTGAAGCAACTTTTTACATAAGATATTCCAGGAAAATAGCTTATCTCACGAAACAAAATGAGAAAATTGAATCGCCTCGTTTTACAATGACACGAAAATCCTGGTATTCCGACCGTTACGCTTCGACGTTGACCCTCAACGATAACACCTAACGATTTTCTTGACGGGAAGGATTCGTCAAATAGTTGGCGGAAATGTCGACAGGGATTGCCCTCATTTTCCCCGTGGATTTTAGAAAATTTATCGCCAAGCGTTAAAAGCTCACATTTACGGGGGTTTCGTTGTAAATTTACATTTACATCAATTTATTGCGCACTCGAGAATGTATGCCACACGCATGAAAATATATAAAATTCTACATAACATTTTCCCGGTGAAAAACGTGCGGAAAGTTTCAGATTTCTCCACGCTGCCTGTAGTCTCAAATTAATGTGCAGTACATGCCAATTTAATTTTGTTTTTAATCATTCAAAAAATATAACAAAAAATAAGAAAGTATCCGTTACTCGAACCATAAAAAGCGGTAAAAAAAAAAGAAAATCTTCCGAAGGTTTTACCGCGCACGTTAAGGTATAATACAGCCAACCTTCGATTATAAAAATAACACTTTTTCTCAATGAAGCGCCAAGCAATGAGGTCAATGGATGTGTATTAATTTTCATTATCCCCCTATTCGATAGTGAAACCGCGATTTCGAAAAAACACTTTTATGATACACGGAATCCAACGACGTTTCCACTTTTTAAAAGCGATGTCGCACAATTTTTCATGTAAATTTTTACGATTGTCTTCGTTTAAAAGTCCGTTATTTATGGCTAAAAATTGTAATAAATTATTAGTGTTAGATTATCATTTTTGTAGAAGCAATAGATAACATAATTCATGCATGGCAGGACGACGTACTATTCTCTAATTTACATTCGTTATCTCAATTTCATTTTTCACTATGTTGTCGGAGAGAATTTATCGACATTCATTAAAATTTATCAATTTGTATGTTATACGTAGTATTTTTAAAATTGTACATGCTAGGAAAAGAATCGAAATCGAAATTTTACGATGTAAAGTGGTATTTACATTGAAAAAAAGTAGAATTTACCGGCGTTAGTTAAATCAAATTTACAGAACCGGATTTTAAGCAATTAAAACAATTTCTTAATTAATAGTATTTCAAACTTTAAATAGCGTACTGAGAGACTTTTATTTACTAAAATTAAAAAAAAATATTTTCTATTTAGTCATAAACGGGATTTTATTGTTTCGCTTTTGTACCTCTTGTTATTGTGGTTTGTAAAATTTGCTATGTTCGGTTGTGAATTTTGAAATAACAAAATATGCACTTCCAATTTTCGTAAATACTAGTATCTCAGTTATTAAAATAGTCATTTGGATATTATAAAATTTTATTTAAACAAAATTTATCGCAGTCATTATTAACCAAAGTTGGTAAGTTTTATTGCATAATTTGAGCTAATTAAATCCTTAACTAAAATATATAATAGGTTTGAAGTGATGAAAACTAATATTACTACGTAATTTTACTAAAGTTTTCAGTAAAATTTACTAATAATTTTGTTGAAGCGAGAGTTTATTGTCGTTCTATAAATTTCGTAAATATTAACATTAAAAGACTATAAGGACAATTCACTAGAAATTTCACAAAGTTTTGCTGGATATAATTAACCAAACTATATTTTATCAAATATTTATTTTTTCAACTTCGATTTTGATAAGAAAAACTTGATTGAAACAGAAACAAAAAAAATGTCATTTGAGGCGTTAATGGGTTAAATCCAAAAATAATAAAATTAAAACAACATTCCGTTTATTCGATACAGACAACTAGTATTCTACTAAAAAAGGATAAGATGCGGCCCTCGGACAAACTGATCATTTAAAGGCTTACATTACGCCCTTGTAACGAAAATAACTATTTTTATGATGTCTAAAATTTCATTAGATAATCGTAGCATTCTGAAGATTAAGACATGGGGTAACGAAAGGTTAAAGTACATGTTCTAACGTACTATGAGAAACATTAATGAAACGAGATGCTCGACAAAATATTAACATGTTGATATTAATTTCTCACCGTGTAACATATTTATTAATTTATGCTATTATTCTGAAATGATATAGGTTCACATTTAGTTTCGAATGTTATAGTGACTTTCAATTTAGTTCTATTATAATATTCAAGGATTTAACGATTAAAAATAAAAAAATTAAGGTGTGGGTCGAAAAACCGACAAATAAAAAAGCCGAACGCTCAAAAAACCAACAGTCATAAAGCCGACATTCGAAAAGCCGACACATAATCAAATAGACACATTGTCAAGCGTACAGTCATTTTTTGAAGTGTCGATTGTTTGACTATCGGCTTTTTGACTGTCGGTTTTTTAGCTTTGTCAATTTTTCGACCCGGACCCAAAAATTACAATTTCATTATTCCAATTTCCATTAAGGTGACAGGGCCAAAGAATACAGTGGCAACAAAACACACAACAAAACGACAATAAAAATAATCACGAGACAAAACGCCATGTGGTAAAAAAATCAGTGACAAAAAAATTTTGTATCGTTACGATTTTTATCGAAGGAAATGACGTTAATTGCAAAAATGAATGATTTTTCAAAATCTATTTTGATTGCTTGTAGATTATATAATTGTAGACGTCTGTTTGCTTTGATAGGTTCCAATATTTAAATTGAAAGTAGAATTTTGTTATTTACTGATCTCTGAATTGTATACAATTACATAAATATTAATGGCACGTTTTTAACTGCTAAGTAGCCAACATTCTTTATTGTTTAATGTTCGGTTGTCACTGTGTCCGTTTGTCGCTGTGTCTTTATTTGTGTCCTTTTGTCATGTAACCTATATTAGTATCGTACAATCCTTTCAATATCTAAATACACGAATACTATTGCAAGTATATAATCATTTTATTGTTAATAATCAGCATATAAACACTATTGTTGGAACCGTCAAAGATAGTCCAAATAAACAGATTCCAAATTTCTCTACATAAACGTTTTTTCATTATGCTACAGATTCTAACTTTTCGCAATAAAGTTATTGTAAAACATTCGAGTTTGGTCTACAATGTTGTTTAAAAAACATGAATAACTGAGGAATTATGTAGGAAACGACTTCCGTATACTCAATTATTGGAAATACCGTGAGATGCAGTAACGTAAGTTTGTCAATTTGTATCCCATGTTCTTTAAAATTATAATTTCATTGTAACTGATCTCAACTCTTGTTAAAACCCTTCAAAACTATGCAGAAAACTACTTCAGTACACTCAAACATTTCGAAATATGATGACATGCTACAATGTGATTAACCAAGTTAGTTCCTGTTTTATTAGTTATTGATTTTTGAAGTTTATCAATAGCACTACATGTTGAAAACCTGTTGGAAACTGTAGAACGCTAAGGCAAGTAAATATTGACGCGTAATAGTGCCCTTATCAACAATACCATTAAGCAAGGCGGCGCGGAGAAATACATTTTCCTACCCGAACAGAAATGTATGTTAAGATTTATAATACCTTTTCTAATATTTGGAATAATTAAATTTGGACAATACACATTGCAAAAATATTACAATATCTTTTTAAAAAACATTTATTTATCTCAGTTTATTAAATTTAACTTTCCTGAAGTTCATGCTTTCAGAACATTATCAGACTTTTTTACTAGACCGGTAGTTTTTCTTTTCTATGAACTTTACTCAATTCTCCTGTAAGGAATTATACAGCAGTGCTTATCATCATTTACATGCCATCAAAAATTGAACAAAGAACAGTGACAAAAGTTTAACTATATTTCACCTTATCATTTGTGGTCATCTTATTAACGTGGTAGTGTTGATTTTTGCATACAAAAGAATAAATGTCTGGCCTGCTAATGCATTTCAACAAATTCCCATCTATCATGAACATAAGAGAATGAAGAAACCCGTATTTAATAAGATAAAATATTACAGTTAAAATAACATTTGATGACATGCTACGTAATTTGCCAAATCCCATGTCATTATTGCAATAAAAGTTACATAGGACAAACCGAAAGAAGACTTGAAACAAGATTAAAAGAACATTAAAAAAACATTGAGGGAGACACGCAGCATTATACGGGTTTAACATTACGTCGAATCGAAACCGGGTAAGACTTTAACTATCATAAGGTCAACATTTTAGCCAAAGAAAAAAACATAAAATGTAAAGAGATAGAAAATTTCTTTATTAAAAAGAACACGCACGGAAAAAATGAAATAGTTGGAACTATCTAACTACTGACCTTGAGAAATTAGTGACCTACGCCAGCTATTTAAATAGTAAAATTTTTTAGTACACTACATTTAATATAAAGTATTAACTAATGCACAACGGTTTTTTCTGTTTCCCACAATACTTTTTCGCTCTTTATATCTTATAAGCCAACATAATGTCCAAAATAAGAAAATAATGTCCTTCCACTTTCTCAATTTATAATTTTTTATTATAATGCATTCTGAAAATGTTGCTGTACTGTGATGATGATTAAATACGACGGTTAATGATACAAACTCTAATTTATTAGTTAAAATAACATATTAGATTCTCCACTTGATGCACTCTTAAAACGTCCTCTTGCCGCAAGCGGAATCCTTTTGCCGCTAGTGGAAATCCTCTTGTTATATGATCAAGAGGATTATTCCACTTCCTGTATGTGGATTTTTACTTGCTACAAGTGAATTGCGCTTGCGACAAGGAAAACAAAGAGGACTATTTTAAGAGTGTGATCCATGGACAAAGTATAGAGTTAATCACACTTGTTTTGATTAATTCCTATGCACATTTAAGATTATGCAACCAAAAATATTTGCTATCCACAAGTATTTTGCATAACCCAGGTGTTACTCTGAAAATACAGAAATGCAATGCCCGAAAAATAGTGAACTGAAAATTACACTCACAATAAATCAAGTATAATTCGTAGATGGGTTACTTCTCAATGTTTGTTAACTTCTTAAAAAAAAATATTATAATATTGCTAGATATTATGTTGAAAGTTGTTTAAATTAAGTTAACTATACAATTGTTCTTACTTGCAACAAAATCGGATTCTTGAAATAGCAAAATCTGGCCTTCCAGTCTAAAATATGTCATTATTTGCTATAAAATGGTAACATTTAACGTTTTAATGCTAAAAATTAAGATAATATGTACATTTTAAAAAGTCATTTCAGAAAAGAGCAAATTTTGCAACATAAATGTCAAATGTCTCCACTTGAATTTTATATTTGCTATATAAAATGCAAAATGTGACGTTTTAATGTCAACCCACAATTTTCTAAATATTACCCCATATAACCAAACATTCATTCCTTTTAGTTTTATTTTGTTAAAATGATTACGTTATTACAAAATATTACAAAATAATATTAAATACAATATATTTGCCTTAATATGATGACCGATAAAATAGCAAATTTGACACCATCATGTTAGATTTTGATATTCCAGCAATAACATTTAACTCTAGAGAAATCGATTTCTTTGTGTACTCTCTAAATTTCTTGGAGTGAGACTTCAATCTTTAATTAGTGAAAACCGACAAACTTTTGTGAAAGAGTGAAAATTCAACTCTTTAAGAGTGGAAATTCACTCTTTCCTCCAGAGTTGTCAACTCCTCGACTCGGAGGGAAAGAGTGAATTTTCACTCTTGTTAGATTGAAATTTCACTCTTAAAGGGTTGAATATTCACTCTTTCACAAGAGTTGCTCGGTTTTCATTAACCAAAGAGTGAATTCTCACTCCAAGAAATTTAGAGAGTAGGAAAATTGTGTTAAAAACATTTTACACAATTGGATGCTTCTATTAGATTATATTGTTTAAAATAATGACAATATTAGCAATCATACTAACTTATCGTTATACATTGCATTATAATTCACGTATGTCAACACGTGATGATAATTCGATTAAAATCTATTATTTCAGCTAATTAAATATAGTATTCGTTTAGCACCGAGTAACAATAAGCACGCATTTTAATCGTGTTCACCCTTCATATAAATTTGTATCATCCACATCATCGCCATATAAATTATATTTAAGTACAGTTGTGATTAGATATGATATACACAACGACGTATACATAACACATCGAATAATATATGACATCATTTTTCGTAGATGAGACATTAGCACGTCATAATGTCGTTTGAGGCTTTATATGAAAGTATTAAAGTAGCACTTCAGATTTGTTTACATTTAAAATGAACAATCCACTTTAAAAAAAAAATTGCGAAAAAAAGTCGAATGTTTCCATTACTTTTTTAAATCAGGACCGGTCTATTGTTTCTCTGTGGTTAAAAAACTCAATTTTGACTCTATAAACCGAAAGAAAATAACCAAAATATGACATTTATGTAAATATTATCGGAAATAATAACGGCATTAAAGTAACATACTTCGTTATGGAAAAGCTAATTACCCCTTAAATGGTATAAACGGAGAATAATTCTCATCTGTCTCTCCGTGTGTGAATTCAATCCTTACGTAATTGACGATCAATCTCTGTTAATATATACACCAATAATAATAATCTATTGTGACGGCTTATATGCACTCGGGTGCGTGAAGTCAGATTAATTTAACATTCACAATTCATTACATTCATTGATTATATACTTATGCCTATTTATTAAACAGGTAAGTTCAGAACACTTTTAAAATTACAATAATTTAAATTATATTTTATATTACAAAATGATGTGGTTTGAAATACCGACAAATCAAAAGCCGACTGTCAAAAACCCGACACTTCAAAAAATGCCTGTCCGATTATTGATATATTTGTTTTTTTATGTGTCTGTTTTTTGATTTGTTAATTTTTCGAACGAGCTCTGGAGAAGGAAATTTATCCAATTCAACTCCGATATTTGTGTCAATATAACGAAAAAACGATAGTCGAAAAACCGATACACAAAAGCCAAGACAGAAAAAAAATAGACACGTCGACAAGCAGACATGCATTTTTTGAAGTGTCAGTTTTTTTACTGTCGGCTTTTCGATTATCGATTTTTCGACGCGTAATTTTTTTTTTTATTTGGCGGTCTTTTGACCCGTAATCAGTACCGAACACAGTCGACAAAACGCGACTGCTACCGATCGCGTCAAGTGCTACAAGGGCTCAATAGATGCGCTACAGTCGCAATTTCTCGCAAATGACAGGAAGATTCGGCTCTTAATTATTTTACTATAATATATTATTTAATATTCTAATTTGTTCACATCATACATAATACTACTGTCTATTAGAGCCCTTTAACACTACCTCCCAATCTCAAAATAGTAAAATGTAAAATAGTAAATTGTAAGGCAATTATTTCATATGACATTTCTGAAATTCGAAATTTTTAATAGGATTATCGTCATCGGATTATTTATTATTTTAGAAGGAATTTTTTTGTCTGGTTTTTAAAAGAGATATTATGTTCTTTATGTAATATTTCCGCCCTAATAGTCATAAAATAACCATGTAGCTTAACAAATACTCGACGTACACTGACAAAACTAACAAATGTCATCTCGGACTACATTGTGTAGCATCCAATATTTCTTATAGTAGTAATAAATACCACTTGACGTTGTGGGCGTATATTCAACTATGGCTTAATGCTATTTATATTTAGTGTAAGCGCATTACCGTAAATAACCGATTATATAAAATTAGAACACAATACTTTAAATTAAAAGCACAATGGTAAATTTCTCTAGAATATCCGAATTGATTACAGGTGCACAATTGATCACTCTAACATGTGTGAACCGGGGTCTTCGTCCGGGGTGGTTAAAGTACCCTATTATCATACGGCCCTTAAATTCAAGGGTTGCTTCTTCAACATCACGAGCATCTACCTATCAATTAAGATCATGCACCCGCACTTCACTGCACAATTGTTGTTTCTCCATGCATAATTTCACGCGTATCCGAACCTTCAATTCCTTAGTCGTAATTCTCGCATGTAACCCGACGAAAATATCCTAACCATGATCATACTGTTTCTTTTTGAAAAAACAATTTTTGGTGCTTATAATTACTCAATAAAAATTAAAAAATGCGTATTACAGCATATTGACATCATCAAAAGTCCCTATAATTATTGTTACATCGACATTGATCATTGCTTGATCATTAACTGTTTATTTATTCAGCAAAGAATAGAGAATTTGCAGGATTTCTATTTTCGACGGGTTTTTATAATTTTGTTTATAAATACGCACATTTTTTCGTGTGCAAACCATAACATCATTCAGTCTCTGGCTGTTGGTCTTGCAGCGACATGTTTTGGCATTTCTACAACCTCAATTTCGGGAAAATTTGACGATTAAATTAGTCATTTTAAAAGCCCACATTTTAGAAAATTTGTATGAATATAAATTAACAACGAAATATAAAATTCCTGCAAATTATGGTAGGACGTTCTACATAGAAAGAGACAATTGCCATCCTAATATTGACATAATCGATTAATGGAAAATATTTCTGAGAAAAAATATGAATTCTGAAAGTTTATTTATACCTGCATTTAAAAGAAATAACCAGCGACTAAAAATTTTTATACATATGTCATGAATACTAGGATGATCCTGCACTATCACATAAACTGCATTCAACTGTTAAAAAATAAATAAATAAAGAACATAAGCAGATTATTTAAACAAGCTCAAAAAAGTTTGCATTCAAGTAAATATTTATTAATAACTCTTATAGATTTGAAGGGAGAATATTTTACATTTTTCGAAATATTTCTTCTTTTTAAGTAAATCTTGCTTAATGTGCCTGATTAATGTAAGAAAAACACCATACGTAAAAAGTATTAATTATTTAGAAAGTAATTTTAAAGTATTTTAATTTACTTTATAATTGTAATGCGTTGCATTTTTCACAAAAAATGAAATTTTCAGGGACACCCAGTACATGAAAATGCGATTCAGTGCAGTATATTTGCTTACATACTGTAACGTTCCAACTTTATTTGTTCGCCACATGGAGATATACGTAATATTTACTGCGATTAAATGTTACTCTTTTATTCCGACAGTAATCGCACCACGGTTGAGTAATATTTAGTTAAAACAAGAAACAAAGAGAAAATCCGTAAAGTCGAAATTAATCTGTTAACATTGCGTAATTGTTCAGTAACTTAACATCAACAGAAATAAAATAAACTTCGATTAAAATTTAACATCTCGTAAATACAGTACGACCACGGTAGCTGCAAATAACGCAAGTAAATTTTCGTCATAAATATTTAACTGAAAAATATTCTTAAAATGGGTGTTTTTATTATCAATATCGAAACTGATGTAACATATATTTCAAGATCCTTATTTTTGAATTTTATCGAAAAATGAAAATGTCTCATAAGTTCTACACTCTATTACGATAAATAACAAATTTCGTATCAGAAAAATTTCCACATTTTTAGAAAGAAACATTATTGTACAGGAAATTTCCCATGACGGTAATAGACATATTTTGTATTATTGTCATTATTCCACTAAAATATAAACATTTCTATAAAAAATATTTGATATAAAAATGTAATAACATTCTTAATGTAAAAATTCATTACACGTGCCATCGTTTCCGCCACTCGAATGATTGACGCGGCACTCATGTAGGAAATCGCATTTCCCACACTTGTAACGAAACATACTAATTCCTAATATATCCGTTCAAACAACACAAATATTCTCTGTGTATTGTGTATATTTATAATGTTAAATAACGCATTATTAAAATTACTATAATTTCTTTACTATTATCTGTTATAGATGAATATAATTACTGAATAAAACAAAGAAATTAAATTGCTATTTATGATGTGTACGATGTTTCAGTTTAGTCACGAATGCGTAGAATTACAGTTTGTTTTATTATTAAAAAGTGTACTATAATTAAAAACATTAAAATGAGCTATTTATTATTTTAGTTGATGAACGATTTGATATTTTTAATTAAAAAATCTGTATATATTATAAATAAAAATTTAGCATTCTGTTTTACAATAGCTAACTTTCCTCCGTATAGTAAAAGCAGAATGAATGCAAATTAAGTACTTCAGATAATTTAGTCATAGATGGCGCAACGTAATAAGAAATCATTAATATTATTTAAAAACTTTAGGTATACCTATAAATGTAACCGGAACATCAAATAAAGATTTTTAGTTGGATAGTTAGGTTAGGTATTTCATTCCGTATAATCAATGAATACCCTCAGACGAAGATATCGTCTTGAAACAAGCTTATGGAGTAAATTGTTCATAACTAAATTAATAAGTAACGGCTATAAACTGATATAGAAGTATATGTAAAGGTAAGATTAAGTTTAACAACTTATCGTAATTTGTAGTTGATTCAAGGTGGCATCTTTGGAATTAACACTTACCTGAAACAGAAAAAAGTTAATGTTAATATATCATTGTGAATTTTTTAAATTAATATATATTATGTATTCTTTAAATCCCTTGGAGTGAAAATTGAGCCACTCTTTCACGTAAAGTGAAATTTTCATTCTATTGAGAGTGATATTTCACTCTTCTAGGAGTGAATTTTTTCTTTCACTCTTGATGGAGTGAAATGTTCACTCTTAATAAAACCATGTCTCAATTTTTATTCCAAGGAAATTAGAGAGTAATGAGTAAATTTTCATTCTATGAAGAGTGAAATCTTACTCCAAAAAATTTCATTAGGAATCACTAAAATTGCAAGCATTTATATAAATATTTTATTTCTAAAAGGAAAGGAAGAGAATTTTGTTTCAATCGATGTAAGTTGTGCTACATTCCATTCAATCTTATGTAGTAGCAGACCGGAAGTGAACCAGGCGTAACAGTGATGCTTAACTGTTGACATGGCGAATGAATGATACTTTCAAACTACGATTTAACCCAATGTCTCTAATTTATATTTAACCACTCTTTTTCCTCCACCAGCATGGAATACATTTAGGGAACAAATTTCAAAATATTTATAAAAGTGTTTTACTTTGATTAATTGCAAATATCAGAGACAAATTTATTTGTCATTAGTGTGCATGTTGGCAAAAATATCAGCTGATAATGTCGTCAAAATAACGGAAATTTTTTAACTCTTAAATTGGGTACAATTATTTTGTAAACAGGGACTTTTTAGGAATACAATAGTTATGGTTTGTATTTCTAAACAGTGAAAAATGAAAAACAATTAAAATTAAAAGATTAAAGTTTTATTATTATGGTTCTTAGATCTGAACAGAACAAATTTGATAATATGTTAATTTGATAATTTGTGTTTATCTGTTTATATTAGAAATAATGTTTAACTAAATGTTAATAATAAATTTACAGACAGAAATAAATTTATTTTGGCCCAATAAATCCACCATTGAAAAGACTTAATTTTGTGTATTGAAATTAAATGAAATGGGATATTTTACACAGTTTTTGTAAAAATAATGAATAACTAAGGAAAAGTAGAAAAAAGAAACTTGTTTAAAAAGTGAACGTATATACATTGGCGATCAATACATACAAAACGATAACATCCGTCGAAAAAGTCGACATTGCATCGTAGAGCATGTAAAATAAAACTCGATTTTGCCTTTAGGTTTTACCGAAACATTTATTAACTTTTTTATTAGATTTCCGCTTTTTAGTGTCCTATTTAGATTAAATTCTGCATCATGTTTACGTATTAATTAAGCATGGGTTACTTTTACGATCAATTCAAAATTATACCGAGTGCTCAAAAACGTCCTAACATAAATTCATGTGTTACACGAAGTGTTCTATTTTAATTAAAAAGTCAAGTAGCACAATTTAATCCAATTGTAATAATGAAAAATCTGATGTCTACGATCATGTTTCAACCTTGACCTTTTTTACACAAATCGCTGATCTTTTGAAAGTTTTCTGTTTAATTAAGAACATAAAAAGGTAGCATTTAATTGTTAGATTTTTTTGAAGATGAAAATGGACATTATATAGCCAAAAAATGAGTTTTTTTTTTAAATGCATATTATTTAAAATCGATCACACAAGTTTACATCGTTATGTAATTAAAGCTATTGTAATTTTTTGTGCAAAAATGTAAAAAAAAACTTGTACCATTTTTTACACCTATTTATAATAAAACTGTACAATGTTTTTCAATAAAAGAAATTATTAAAAGGTGTTCAAAGTATATACAGTCGATGAGATATTGCTTGTTTACAAAAGTGTAGTAATTTGCCTCAAAAAATCCTTGAAAATTACTATTTTTCAGCTACAAGCTGGGTTAACCTCTACAGTAAAAATATATTAGTATTTTTCGAATAAAATTTATGTTATTACGCCATTTTCCTATTCATATATGAAATTATGTATTGTTATTTATCTAAAATTCGTATGTAAATATCCAATCTTTTTTATTACTAGTTTTGAATTTGAATCGGTACATTTCGACGATTATTAAAAAGTGACATACATATTGTCAATACCAGTGGACTTGTTGCATTTTATCATTTAAAAATTTGATTAAAAATGAACTAGTTTGATATTTCAAAGAAATAATGTTATGATCATATTTTACTGGAAAAGTAACATAGTATCGACATTTAGATTAACAATTTTTACCTCTAAAATATCTGGTATACCAAAATGAAAAAATTCGTTTGTCAAATTTCGGTATTACCTTCGAAATACACATAGTTTTGCGACATTTATAAAGTTATGTTTGTCAGTATACTTAAAAAAAATTCTATTATATAATTTTTGGATTCTTTTTACGGTATCCCACCAATTGATAAAAAAATCAATTGATCGAAGAAAAAATTGATCAATTGTTTTTCGATTAATTGACGTGAAATAATTTTTTACATTTTAATCGTATACGAAAATAAAATGGAGAACCACACCTATCGTAGTATTAAAGGTCGAAAGACTAACTTAATTTGTTCCACGTAACAAGGTAACTCTAAAATGTTCTTTTTTGAAAATTGGATATTTTGGAAAGAACCAAAAATGACCATAAGAAAACTCGTACAATCTTCTCCCATGCAACAAAAAATGTACATTAAATAAAATACACATAAAATTATCTTATTTGAATTTCAAGCGGATTTAGAAAGAGTGCATTCACCATTTATTCCACGAGTACCTTTTGCTACCGAATTTTTTCTTTCACGAGAACGATAAAACGGGGTGAATGCCGTAATTTCAAGTCCGAGTTTAATGTAATCCAGCAATTATCGAACCACGTTCGGTCGTCCTTTGAAAATCGACCCGGATCATTTGGAACTTTGAAAGTGCTTGAAAACCCTACTTTAATTACACTGATATATTACACTTGTAAACAAGTGATTTATGAACGCATATTTAATATATAGTTACAAATCAATTCTGATTAATGAGAATGAATTTTTTAGTAAGGATTATCGTCTCATAAACAATAGAATTCAAATTCTTTCAGTTGATGCAATGTCAATGTACTGATCGGTACGTCTAGAAGTACATTATGGTCAAATTTTAATTTGTTTATTGTTCTATGCGACATTTTTTTTAATGAGACGATTTAGAGAGTTTAGTACACTGAGAGAAATTGTAATGGAAGATGTCTAAAAATAATAGGAAAAATTACTATTCTCGCTACGCATTTGAGGGCAGACCGGAATAAATACTATTAGTCAAATATATTTTGATATTGTTCTATTATAGAATTTCCTAACACAGAATAGTAAAATATATAAGCTTATAAAATTAATAATGCTTTTGTAGAAAATGTTACTAGTGACAAGTGTAAAAACGTTCTTGATGAGCAATAAAAAATTGATAATTTGATAAATACTTACTTTGAAATAAGAACAAAGAAATAAATAAAATATGTATATGGTTATCAAGAACGTTTTTATTATTCTGACCAATAAAATTTTGTAAAAGAGTATTCTAAATTTCATAAACGTTTACGCGTAAGTACCAAAGGTTTTCTACAATCTAGTTCCGTTTGTCGCCGCCAGGCGCGTACGCGGTGGTCGTACGTTTGTTGTGATCAATTGGTCTCCCGTTACAGAAATGAGTTTTCATTCTCTCAAAAGCAGATCAATGAGAAGCTTAAAGAATGTACATACAATGTCAATTGAGGATAGTCAACGGGATAATATTATATTAAATGGCACTTGTTCCTGTAATGGTTATTTTTTGTTTTATCTAAATAAGATAGATGAAGAACAGAAATGTAGCAGAGAAAATGCTATAAGCCTTAAAAAAAAATAAACACGAGTAAATAAAAATAAAACTTAAAACCATACCGCTTTTTTATGATAAACATATTACATTTATGATTCTATATATCAATATTTTCCCATATATGGAATTTTTTTGTAGTAAGAAGTATTCCAGAAAGTACTATTCTGGAATAGTAAAAATTATTATTTAATTATGAAACATTGCTATTCTGCAAATCTGGATAGTTAGGAATAAAATATTTTTATTTGATTTTATTTAATTTTACATTATACTACTTTTTGATAATGCTTCGAGAGAGAATCGTCCTAAAAAAAGATTGAAATGCGCCAGATCGGTAAGTTCGAATCTCTTTTTTCAACCAGCTATTTCGTAAGAAAAAACTTATCTTTTTTTCACCAAAAAAATGACGATTTTTCTCGTGAAAAAAGACGTATTTTGATCTTGGAAAAGATCGGTAATATTATTTATTAGCATTTTCTTCTACCGTCAGACTTTTTTTCAAAAAATGGCTGCTATAAGATGGCTCTTGCAACATGTAAAAAAATTCTCTTTAAATTTAATAGAATTAAATATGTTGATATTCTGTATCAATTTACAGATTAAGTCTGTATGAATGACAATTTTTTTTCTGTAGAATTTACAGTTTTTTTAAGCATGAAGTTAATTTTTCATGTTCTTGCACAAGTACCGATTACTTGATCCATGTAACGATCATTGACATGAAGCATTGACATAAAAGTGATTATCATTTCGGAATTTCTAACCTCAAAATGATTCATCATTAACCTCAAATTTGTGACATACCACTTGTTTTATCACTTTCAAAAATTGCTATTCACAAAATTATAAAAATTACATAGAATCACCACATCACAGTAAAATATTTCCATTTGAAATATTCTTTTCTTGACAATTAGTATTTTAATAATTATTACTCAATTTTATAAAGTACTTATTCATTTGCTATTAACATATCTATTTGTTAGAGACAAAAAGATTAATTAATAGTGAACAAACCTTCATAATATCAAAGAAATTGTTTTCTTATTCTATTAAAATAGATGAATTTTTATTTGTCTAATATTTAACGGGACAAAAACCACTCTGTGAAATACACCTTTTTACGAGGAAAACAGTGGTGCATTTTTTTCACCCATCAATTTACTTAAAACTACAAATTTTCGAAAAAATGCTATAAACTTTTTCTAATTGAATGTAAAAAGTTTTTTTATGGGTAAAAAACATTGTTATTAGGGTCAAAATAACAGTTTTTCTAGACTAGCACAAATAAATTCCACGTCCAAAATTATAAAAGAAATAATTTTTTTTTACCCAGACATTTTAGTACGAAAATATTTTTTTGTTAATTGCTATTAAATTTTGCTAAATTAATTTAAAAATTCGAAAAAATTAGGGTGTACATAAAAACACACTTTCTAAATAATAACGTATGGATTTCATAATATTCCATTTTTTTCGAAAAAAATTTGTTTATCTGTAAAACACAATTGTTACACTTTTTATTCTGGAACCAGTGAACTCCACGTCAAAAATTAGTATAGAAATAATTTTTAAAGTTGTATATCACACAGCTGATTTTGTGCGGGCACCCTCCCCTTAAATTACCTTCGATTCATGAAGGCTCGTCATTAATATTGTGATCAATATAATTACATTTCAAACCTACTTCATATTTTATGAAATGCAAATTCACTCTTCTAGAGGGAATAAACCTATCCCAGGTCGGAGTGATTTAATTTTAGCTCCAAGGGAAGTTCCAACCACTTAATATTATCGCAATGTTAAACTTCAAATGAAAAATCAACATTTTGAATATAGTTTTAATTTTGGACTTCCCTTTGAGAAGAAACTATGGTTTCAAACCGTTTCATTCTATACCGCACAAGTTCTTCGTATCATTTTTAGTTCTACAAATAACCTCATTTTAACTCATTAAATATTCGTCAGCAACGTAAAATGTACCAAATGTAGTACCTAACAGTATTCCTCGTTTGTTTCTTTGGAATCGTTTAATTTTCTCTTTATTACTTCATTGTGCTTATTTTGTTGTGAATTACTTGAAACAGTCAGATTGTTTTTCACTTAAAAATATAGTGCTTTGCTGACGAGAAATTTCATTTATTTTCGTATATCTTTATTAAATATTTGTTGTACCTTAAAGTGATAATTAATGTCGTTTGAAGTAGATTACATTTTTTAGTCACTAAAGACGCTTTGAGATTAAAGTTCGTATCATTATTTATCATTTAGAAATGTCCTTTCAGTTTAATTAAATCATGTTTCTTACTTTTTTTTTGTGAAAATAAATTTTTTAATTTAATCCGATTATATTATCTTCTTAGTCTATTTTATACGAATGATAATTTCTTAAATAATTTGTTGAGTAATCAATAGTAAAATTCATACTTTTATATAATTAATAACTCAAATTTAAGAATCTAAAATTTTACCCATATTAAGATTTAAATAAAACAAAACATTTAATATTTCTTAATAAACTCACGAATCTTCTTTTCTCAGACAGTTAAACTGATAAGATTCAAACGTATTTAAGTATTACTTGCTAAGTAAAAATCCTTTGTTTCATTGTTTAACACCATTTTAATGTATAATATTAATTAATAAATTATTAGTTTTATATAGAATTGGTTAAAATGAAAAGAACATAAATTAAAATTTTATATAGATAATACCGCTGGTGAAAATCAATAATTCTACGTAGGATGTGAATAATTATCTATTTACGTACAGCCGGTGTACGTCTATATTTAAATACTGATTATACAATTTAATTAATGGTTCTCAGTTTTTATCGAATTGAAATCGTAAATTGCGTGATTTACTTATTATTTACCAACTATAAACGATTAATTATAAATAAATTATATCTGCAATTGAATACGAAATTGGCAAATCTTCTAAAAGTCATTTTAATTTTAAACGGGTGTAGCTAGGCATTTTTTATAATATAATTTTTATTACATGGGCTACAAATGAAACATTGTAATAAAGTTTACTATTAAATTTAGTAAAACTTTAATTCATTCTGCATAGAAATTTCTTTCCAAAGTACATATTACCAGAAATGAGGTTCTATACTGATCAGAATAGTAAAAATTCACATACAATTTCCTTTAGTGGTATTTTTCGTTTTTTTGTAGAATTTTCTTCTGTTTATACAGAAATTTGTACTGATTATGAACTGAAGTAATATTTTGAAAGTTGAGCAGGTTTTCCGTAAGCCCCAGTCATAAAGTGAAATTCTTTATATTACAATATTTTCTATTAAAAAAAAAAATTGTCCAAGATGGAATCGAAACAACGCCTGTAAAGTATTTATTGTTTAGCCGGCGAATTGAGTAAGCGAGGAACCCAGTAATAAACATCTCTTTAAAAAATCGTTAAAAATAGCCAGGCGTCCCTTCGGCATCGAGCGTCCGGTTCGTTGAAGAAAAAAAAAATATATGATAAGCAGGCTATGCACGATTTATGCACCGTTTATACACACTCGAATCATGGCAGTATCGATTTTAGCACTCCACCCCCTGACCGAGTTCCCTCTTGGGGTGGAAACTTCATTTTCGTAGTGCTGCATTTTCTCTACAAATTAGCTCCTACGTCGCCCGCGTTGAATACAGCACAACTCCGAAAATTTAATTTAAAACACTTCCTTCGCCCCTCTGTCTCTGTCTGATCCCCCACCCCCCGACGCCCCTTTCCCCCCTGGGTTTGTCCCAGCCGAGGGGGCGAGGGGGAGGGTCTGGGGCGGCAACACGCGGCCATTCTTTTCTCTCTCGCGTGCGTCGTCGGAGGGTCCGGGTGTAGTTGTGGCGCCGTTTCGCGTAATGTATAATAGATATGTTGCGTAATCGACTCGGAGCACGATACTTTACTTTGACTGACGCTAAGTCAAACATAATATAGCGATCGCTTTAATAACGAACATTTACCGTAAGAGGCTAGGGTCGAACCCGAGAGAGGCGCTTTTTTTTCTTGCCTCCGACGGATCCGGAGCGAACTAATCTTCAACGTAGCACTCCGTCACATTTTTCAATATTGAGGAATTTATTTATAAAATTAAACATTCGTTACTTTAACCCATTAACCCTAAATGCACAGAAAGTTTACTGCAACTTCAGCGCTAATTTTCAATGTTATTATTATTATTATTATTATTATTATATATTTATTTACGGTCGTAATCGCCCATATTTATATGAAAATTTTATTTGTATTAATATGAAATAACTCTCGAAAAAAATAAAAACAGATTCTACCATTTTCAAGGCCGCTCTTTCGAATGGTAGGAAACAAATTTTTAAAAAATTGAAATTTATATATGATTTTACGTATACAGTTGAAAAACATGATTTTTTAGGACGTATTTTTTTACAAATATCGAGTTTTCGATACAATATCTTACTTTGAGTGAGCCAAAATATATTACAAGGGTGCACTCGATAGTTGTACTTAAAAGATTCACTGGTGTATATTTGAAATTTTCTATGTAAGATTCAAAATGGCCACTGCTTTTTCAAATTCATGTTAAAAAATTTAACCATTTTTTTCTTGAAAACTATGGACTTTAGAGAAAATTTTATAAGAACAATTATGTTCTGAAATAAGTTGAAGAATACCCTCGAATTTTTCAGAATGTATTTTGTATTTTGAAAAAGTCATTTAGTTTTTACAAAAAAATTATTAAACTTTTATGGATTTCAAGACTAATAATTAATTCTTTTAATTGAGTTTAGAGAAAATTTCCTTAAAACAAAAATTCTTAGAATTGGTTAAAGAACACACTCGAATTTTTTTCAGATTTTTTAAATGACCGTTTTCAAAATTTCGATTTTTTGTATTTTTCAAAAAAAAAAATTGAGACAAAACATTCTGAACAAAATTTGACGGTATTCTTCGACTTATTCTGGAATATAATTGTTCTTATAAAATTTTCTCTAAAGTCCATAGTTTTCAAGAAAAAAAATGGTTACATTTTGAACAGGAATTTGTAAATGCAGTGGCCATTTTGAATCTGACATAGACAATTTCCAATATACACCAGTGTATCTTTTAAGTTCAAGTATTAAGTGCACCCTTGCAAAATATTTTAGCTCCTTCAAAGTAAGATACTGTATCGAAAACTCGATATTTGCAAAAGAATGCGTGCTAAAAAATCATGTTTTTTTACTATATATGTAAAAATTATATAGAAATTTCTTTAAAATTTTCTTACTACCATTCAAAAGAGCGGTCTTGAAAATGGTAGAATCTGATAGTTTTTATTTTTTTTCGAAATTTATTTCATATTGAAAAAGTTGCAGTAAACTTTCTGTGCATTTGGGGGTTAACGGGTTAAATATCGAGTACTTAACTAGTTTATTCGGCTAGATTAATGTAAAGTCATTACACAATTTTTGAAAATGAAGATGGCCGTCCCAATATTATATGTACTTTGGTTTATAGGTTACTTGATTTTTTTATTTTTGAAATATATTTTTAATAAATGTGGCGCGTTATAAAGAAAGGGATCTAAGCATCCGAACGGCAATTCCTTGCGACACATGTATTAGATTCGATGTTTTTAATTGAAGTTTAGCAATAAAAAGGTACACTTTTTATAGAATTTAGTGTTTTCATCACCTTTAAGAAAACAGCATCATTTCGATTCACGGCATTAATAAATTGCACATTCAAGAACTTTTGGCATTTTTTCAATGAATTCTCTTTCAACGAGTACCATTAAAAATTAAAAATCATATCTCTATAACCAAAGAACGTAGAGACTTTTACAAACACAGTTTTAAAGGTCTTAAACTAAAATAGTAAAAAAATGGTGAGTAGCCAAAAATTTTTGTCAGCCTTGAAAATCTGAAGAAAAAAGTTAGATCATTTAACAGTTTGAAACTTTAACAACAAAGAAATCCAAAACTATTAACATGACCATACATGTAAATAACAATAATACAAATACGTGTTTTAATTAAACAATAAGAATAAAAAGTGTATACTAATGTAAATTCAGCAGTTCTATCTAAATTAAAAATAAAAATAAAACACAACTCTGTTGTAGCAGCAAAAGAGTTGATATAACAATTTGATAATTTTTTTTTACAACTGATTTGGATAATATAGAATGTCTAAAAAATTTGGAAAATTATCCTTCGATCACATGCTTCTTGTTATGAATAGTTTTTTTACATACGAATAATAATAATTCTTAAATTTTCACAATTCAACGATAATTGAACGTCGCTAAAAATAAGAGCAACTTTCTTAGAGTACTTCTTAAAAGTCTTGTTAATTCGAAACTTTTCATAAACTTCAGAGCACGTGATAGACCACTTTGTCTCAAGTGGCACAAAATCGTATACAATTTATATACCACGCTATTATTTAATATCCTATAGTTTTTAAATATTCTGTTCTTTACATTAACAATTTCATTTGTCACAATTTACGAAGGGTTTAAGAGGTTAAGGAAAGTTCCTAAGTAGGTTTGAGATCTACATACAATGTAATTTACTTTGCGTACAAAATTATAATGGATTTTCATATAAAACTAAAGTTATATAATTTGCTTATTTTATATTACAAGAATATTAAATTTACGTTGTCGGCTTAAACCAAAAATTTAAGAATTATATTTATTAATTCATTGCACAAAATTGTTTGTATTGTACATTATTTATAAATGAAATTTGGTTCAACTAACTAATTTTTTTTGTTCTGTAAACAAAATCCATATTTTTAAGTTATTTTTTCAAAAATAAAAAAACAATTGTGATTGAAAGTGTGATTCAAACAATAAGAATCATTAACGAATCCATCTAATTAATACTACAAATGTTGACATCTCTTGAAGAAATCAATTAATCTCTTCTAAGTTAAACATTATGAGAACATTAACGTGGAATCGAGCAAAATGTACATGATGGAGAGAAGTCCTTTCGTAGCACCACAATAATACGGACCACCCTCGACCAAAGTGCTTTGCTGTAAATGCATCGTTAAATTCGTGCTCTAGGAGCCGAAAATTTCTCTTCGTGATAGATGTCCCTTTCACGTTTGAAGAGTTTGCAGTCTCTCTATGAATATGAATATTCCAACAATGATAATATTTCAAAACCCGAGCGACAGAGAAAATTGTACAACTGCACACATTTTCAACCAAAATATGTTTGTTTTGAATAGTGAATTGAACGTGAATAATTTTTTTATCCTGACGTTCTTAAAGTATAATTTTATATATTAGTATTCAATTTAAAAAAAAAAACATTTGAAAATATTCTAAGCCTCAAAATTAATAAAAAAATAACGGTTCATAATACTAGTGCACTAAGTTAAGCAATTAAACTAAGTAGATTGATAGACATAGAAAGGTAAGAAAAAAACGTAACAAATCAGTTTTAGCTTGCCTTAAAGAAGACTGTTTTTGACAAAATAACTATATACCAAAGAGAAATCAAATTCTATAACGAACCCGAAAAGCAGCAGCAGCAACACTACGAAAGTTCCGACTGCGACTAGCGGAGACATGTATAACTACGTTTATTATTTCGGAATGTTAAAATTTACTCAAATTTTTGTACAATATTCAAGTTGTAGTTTGCATTGCAAATTTTATAATCTTACATTCTTTTCTTGCAGGTTTAATAGTTTAACATTTACTGGGAACACTATAGAATCATTTACAATCCAGAATGGTAAAATTATCTCTGTGTATAGAGCTCATTATTTAAATTCATAGAAATTTCCGAACTGTTTTGAACACTTTATGTTAAACAACTCATAGATCTAGTTACGAGTGATGGAAAAATGTAATTTTTGAAATAAATGAGAAAATACCTTGGACAATTTGACAGTTCAGAATAATTAATGGACTTCACAGTTGATGTCTATCAAACTGCCAGTATAACCACTTTGAAATAAAAAATAAATATTCGAACCGTAATAGTTAATTGTTATTAAAAGATTGTCTTAAGATTTTTTTAACATTAAAATTCAAAACTGTACTTCCAACAAGATGTAAAATTGCGGGAAAATGGCGAATGAATAATGGAAAAGTGAGTGTATTAACGCCATATTTAGGTGACTTTCAGGTGCGTTTGAAAGACAAATTGAAAAATCTGATTACCTCGACCGAAAATTTGCAAACTGTCCCTAATAAGAATGAAGCACTTAAAATAAGCGAGACGTTCTTGTTCATAATTATTGGGCTAATGACGGTTTGAGATGCTTTTGAAATGCGTTATTACTTAGGAAAAGTGATTTTATCTGTTAATTATTTGCGATGTTCGAACTGGTATTTTGACACTCGTTTATCTAATCGTAATCATATTCCCTAAAACTGATTTTAACTTTTAAGACACTGAATTTTTCGAGTATTACAATATAAAATAGTAATAATTACATAAAAGTGCCAACCTATCGAAGGAATTAGTTAAATAATGCGCAATACAAATAATAGATGGATTTCAAGGTAGCTACCGGAGTAGTTAATCGTGCTACCGCTAGTCACCATCACGATTGCTCACACCCGTTAAAGAGATGTTTCCAGGACCTAACAATCTCGTAGTACTAATTAGATACTTATAAGTACAATTCAGATCAATTGGGAATAATGCCGACATGATATCAGCGTGTAAAGTCCATTTTCACTTTTATTTTTGTGTCATACAAATTAATTTTGTCACGTATCAAATATCAACAACAATTACTTGCGGAAGTATTTTTTTCTTTCCAATAAAAATACTTACTCGAGTATTTACAATAGTATTTGAATGAAAGATTAAATTAGTAATTTATATTTACTTACGATTGGTATATTTTGTACTAATAGTTAGCAGTCCTTTTTTAAATATCAGAAATTGGCTCACAAATAAATAACCACATGTAAAATGAATTTTTCATCTGCATTTTTGTTGACTTTTACAAGACTTATTATTTTTATGCATACAAATATTATAAAAAATATATAAAATTTTCATCTAAAGAGTACATTCCGACTATTCTCGACCATTCACAACACTACTATTGGTATATTGAATCTAGATTTTTATAGGCTGTTAGGATTTTACTAATTAATTTAATGATTTAGGTCTATTTATACAATTAGTAGTTTACTAACAATTATTGATAGATTATTTGCCTCATTTTCAAATAATTTAAAATGTAATACAATACTAGTTGAGATAAAAAGATAGAAATGGTTGCAATATATATAGTAAAATGAAAACCGTTGTTGATTGTATGTTAATTTTACAATTTTACAAAATAAATAATATATCTTACTGTTTATAAATGTTTTAGATGATTATTTAACTGCAAAACTACGATAGATTTGAGGTTATGTATGAGATTATATACTTGAGTATATAAATTTCCGTATAAATTATTTTATATCTCTCAATACACTCGAACAATACAAATTTCATGTGTAATATATTAAGACTTTCTTTGTCCAATTCATCCTGCATAATTTATATTATAAATCTAATTTTAACTAATATTATCTGATAATTTGCATTATATTTAAATTATTAGGATGACCATTTCTTAATCAAAGTAGCTTTGTATATATCACTCTTCTGCTCCTTAATGAAGGTAACCATTTTTCATAAGAAATAATTCAGTTGTGAGCTTAGCATAGCAATATAGCATATACTGGGGTTCTATTTCTTCGCAAGACAAGATTTTTTCTTTTTTATTTGCGAGAATAAAAGATGCAAATATTGGATAAGGTATATAGAAACATTGCTTAATATATAAATAATAAGTAAATTTTAAAATCAAAATCAATATTCGAAGGCACTTCCATATACTCTCTTTATGAAACGTAATATATACATGTATATTAATTGTCAAGTACACCTGTATATTAATTTTCCCAAATATATTTCTAACAAAACATTTAATAATAGGAAAATAGTAAAATGAACAATATGTTGTCTTGTTTACTTAGAAGTAGCTAATTTAACCTAGTTTGTTAATTCGGTGATTTAGTTTTGTAATCTGCTTGTATTAAGTACATTTTTCTCAGCGTGTAAACAGTAATCCTTTCTAAATATTTTTGATTTCATTAAGGTCTTCTGTAATATACTTAACCCAGTCTACTTCTAGTGAAGGTATGTACCCAAAAATGAAACTGTCCCTCATTACAGGGGCGCGCCGATCGCGAAAAACGAATAGTAATTTTTGTTATTAAGTACGTTGTGCATTTCATGTCGTGTAATCGAGGCTAAGCATATATTAAAAGTCACTTCCCCTCGCGTGATACGCGGCGGTAAACAATAGAGTAATCGCTTTAATAACCGGGGTCATTTTTAAAGCGAAACTTGGTTCGCCTAAAAATAGTAAAAACGCGCTAATCGATGTTTTCCTTTTGGAACTTGAAAATTCCCTCAAAACTTTCAAGCTTGGCGGGAAAATACGTACTTCCGGTCGCTCCCGCGTTTTTCGCGCACTTTTCCCTCCGGGCGTCGGCGGCGACTTACACTGGAGCCCTACCCCCCTATATACGCTCCGAGTGTAATTATACCCCGGTTACACCCTACACCGGGGCGGCGAGCGGCGAGCCGGGAGTTTTCGTCGACCGACGTCCTATCGGACACGCGATATTATTAGAGAGCATGATCACGAGAGGTAATCAGTTCTCCGTTCAATTAACGCCGGTGACGCATTCCACTGAAATTCTTAACTAAGTCTTGATTTTTCGAAATTACTGACTTCTATACATATACTTTATTCCGCTCGCGCTTAAACTCTCTCGAATGAATAATCAATGCGGTTAAGTACTCGATCTCATTTCGTTACGCCTGTATTAATCATAAATAATTTGTTCTGATCATTTTTGTCCATAAGCAGATGTTGCAAAATTGCTTAAAATAATATACTCTCTAAAATATATTTAGGGGGAATAACTATTTAGCAGTCAACTTATGTGCTAATCAAACCTCTTTATTTGCAGCGAGATTTCTCATTAATACTCGATATAAAAAATAGTTGCATTTAATAAAGAAATTATTTACTTTTTTATTTAAAAAAAGTTATTTCAAAATTATCAACTCATCCCACGCGACTAGCACTGACCACTTTTTAGTGGTCGCTTTCCTGAGGCTGAGGAATTAAACCGCATAGCGTCGCGTCGAGCATCTTATGCCCCCCTCCTCCTTCACACAATGTTCTGTCAATCTATACTACCATTTTACTATTATTGCGGTAAACCGGCATTAGTTAGTCCTATTATTAAGTTAGATTTTGATGTAGGAATTTCTTGACCTATTACTTAACAACAAAATAGTTTAAAATTCCGTTAAATACCGATAAGAACTCATTATTACTCGGAAACCTCGGAATATTCAAAATAATAGTCATAATATAAGATTATTTTCTTTGCGATTGAAACTTTATTATTCGATGCTTAGAAATCGACAAATTACTTCTGAATGTTTTCATAATAATACGAAAATTAGTTCCAATTATGCAACACTTATAGCAGTGAACCATTCCTATGCAGGAATAACTCATTTCACCCTATAAACAGTAAATTTTCATTATTAAGAAATTAAAACTAATATTTTATTTTAGTTCCAGGAGTACGAGAGGGTCGAGCAGATGGCGCTAATTGAGCAATATTAAGCGTTTGGAATTTCAACGTCGCCGTTTCAGGAACTTGGAGCTTAGGTGAAGATAAAGACAGAAGGTGGAAATAATCAATGAACGTGGTTTTACGACCTGCTCTTACCACCGTTACGACTTTCGAATCGAGCAATAAATAACGATATTTGAAAAGAAAGATTCTCGGCTTACGATCGATCCATTGCGTCGTCGCCTATCTGTTCAAGGGCAAACCAACATTAAAAATTGAAGGGATAAAATGGACAATAAATAATCGTACTAAAGTACTTTGTAACGCATTTTTAACAGTAGCAACCTTTATACTATATTTTGTTTTTATTTTGATACTACACTATAAATTTGTTGGACTGAAACTTAGTACAATGGATTGAAATTTCAGTCCAAATGACTGAAGTTTTAGTCAACTAGGACTAACTTTAGTCCAATGAATTGAAATTACAGTCCAACCAATTTGGAGTGTACTTTTACTATTTTACATTCAAAGCTATAAGGAGTCCTGTTAGTTTGTGGATTTTGAACTCTAATTTCGAATTTGTAATCAGTTACTGTACAAATCCCTCAATATTTATAAAATATTGTCAGTCATGTGAAATGCATTATATTCTTCAGGATAAGAAAAAATCCTGACGTGATTAAGTAAAATGGACTTCAGATTCGTGCTCAGCGACCCCAAAAACATAAACCCACCAGGTCAAAGGAAACTATCATCGATTTTTTTGTGGTTCCGTCCTATCGATTTTGCGCCCTAGGCCGACATTTACGAGCGTGAGTAATCGATGTGAATAATACATGACATATATTACATATGTAATATTGAAAAATGGTCCTTTTGGTACATTATTTATACTTATATTTATCGTTAATTTATTTCGAGAAATGACTTTCAAATATGTGAATTTATCAAAAATGTTTTAAATATATTTATTTATTTCACGAATTACAAAATAGGTAAATATAATTCCTTAGAATTGAAAGTGCTTGAAATAATTTGCGAATACACAAGTGCGCTCTGATTAAAGATTCCGCTAACTAGTTCGTGTCATTCCAAAAGGTCTGACTATCCGACGAAGGAAGTAACAGTCATTGTCTACCGGGCAATGCTCTCACGACCTTAAAACAACAGGTTGAATATGCCTATATACTTTTAGAGTCAAACTTTACCCTCGTTCGAATTGCCCACTTTCTCGCAGGAGTTCAATTTCATTCTGGTGAAAGAAACACTTCTAGTGCTAATCGTTTCGAAATCGCTTTTATCGAACGGCGAAGATATTTAGGTAAAGCAAAGCGGGGGCTGTTTTTTCCAAAATGCTAAGATGTCTTATCTGAAGTGATCGTTCACTCGTGAGTGATTGTCACTCATGTGTTGGAAATCTTTCCGCTAAAAATAGACTAATATTTTACCGTGGTCGTGAAGCGAATAATTCGTCTTGTAACGTTCATCACTGTTCACTAAATTTTCCTCGTCAACGATTGAAAATGTAATTTTTGACCGACTTTCCAAAATAACCGCATTTTTAACGAAAATTCAACCGAAAATGCCAAGACATATAGTTTAAGGTATTAAAAATATTTATTTAATTCATCTGAAAAAGAAAATTGACAATACAAAAAATCACTAATGTAATAAAGTATCCAAATAAACGTATTATATTAGGTATTCAAAAGTTTCGATGCTACTTGCGCGAAGGATGGACGCCATCTAAACGTTGTATTTAATAATTACAGTTTGTATGTACCATAACATGCTTGGTAAATATCGGTTAAATGATAATTACAGAAAGAAAAATTCAACAGAAAATTCCAATGATAATAATAACAACCGTCCATCTTGTTAATATTATTTCCAATGTATAAGATTTGTGTAATTGACTGTGAATCAATTGCTTAACATCGGCAGTAGAAACTAATAAAAACACGGAAATATTATGAGATAATAATTCTATCGTGATAACACAACTTTATGTCAGTAGTCATCATTATTACTGATTTTGTGATAAGGTTATAATAATAAAACGCACCTAGTGTGATTATAATTAAACTTTATGATTCTGTTATTGCAATTATGATAAGTGTTTTTTTTTTAGTTAATGGCAAATTTTAACCTTAACAAACAATTCTGTTATAAATAACATGCACTTCTGAGTGTTCAAATTTGATGTTAGATTTATTAGAGAATAAAAAACTCGCCATTTTCATATGCGATAAAAAATACCTCGATGTTCTCATATCAAAAGTGTTTCTGATAAGGTTTGTTTGTCTGTTAGAAGACCATCGTTTATCGTAACCTCAAATTGACATATTTTAGTCTTGTGATGGTCATTTAGTGGTTACATGTGGACTTATTCCATTGTTAATTTTAAATATCTATTTGATGATAATGAATGAGCTTTATTATCTTCTTTAATATTTTCATTGTATCTTATAAACTTGCATTTCGGGATCAGGAGGATTATAAGTACGAATTCACTATGCATCTTCCCCCAGCTGTTGTATAGTACAGTTTACTCTTAGCCCTGACATTCCCTCTTCAAGTAGTGCAAGTATTACAGTGATGTCTCGCTAGGCAGCGCGCCATTCTCGACAACAAGGTGCTTCTCTCTTATGCGTTCTCCAAGACGTGTACACTGATGAAAGAATTTAGTTTCTGTATAGAAGGCTTAGTTAAATATGGCGAACTAAAGCATTTATTTATTGTAAACAACATTTATTAATAGTTAAAATACATTTATTATTGAATAAAATGATATCTTTATTATTAATAAATGCATTGTAACTGTTAACAACTATGTTTAAGGTTAAAAATATCGCGAGATAAGTTTAAGAAGTTGGCCATATTTAAAAAAACCTTCTTTAATAAAGTAAAGAAATTCTTTTATCAGTGTATAGTTATTGTGCAGTTTTACCAAACGTTGGTAGAGTAGTAAACAATAATTATCAAACAAGCATCTAAATAGCAGTTATGCAATTATTTTTTAGCAGAAAATAATAACAAACTTATGTTGACGAGTTGTCAACTGGTGAAGTATTCGTGAATCCGATAGATAGGTACTAATTTCTGCATTCCTCGAGATCCGTAATATACGAATAAAAAGTGTAAAAGTATAGCGAGAATGAATGGAGAGTTGCACGTGTCACTATCGCGGTCCTGTCCTCCTATCGGCCAGTAGAGGAACTACTTCCTTCCAAAGCATTGTAAACGCTACTGCCGGCTATAATGTTACCGACGGCATTTCCGCGCGATGGCGCTTTTCATTCTTTTTCACAATCAGTTTGTGTTGATCCGTATATAAAAAAGTTCCTTCGCAAGATATACCATGTAATACGATGCGATGCGAAATAACATAATTCGTGATGTCGTTTCAAATAGTCCTTTAATTTTCGTTGAATTTCAATAATGATTATCTAAATAAATAATATATAAATAACAAAAACGTACTGTAACTTTTATTTTTGTCGTATTTTACCGTAAGAAACGATTAAAGAGTGAAGTTTTTACATTATACAAGTTGCATATTTTCGATATCCGATGCCTTGAGGGAAGATACGTTTTTTAGGCAAAATAAATTTGAAAAACAACGGTAATTACTAACAAATTATTATATTTTAATAATATAAAGCACGAATTAACTAAATGTTTATTATTTGTTAATGCTAAAATAAACAACAATAATGGCTATTAAAGATTACAATAAAGAGTAGAATTGATTGCAATCAAATTTCTGTTATTTTATTTTGGCTAATGAGATAAGATCATCCAGACCTTTCAAAGGTATAATTAAGATTTCAGTTCATCAATCGTAATATTTATGATCCGTACCAGCCAAAAGTAGGACCTGGGTCAAATGCCAATATGTTATTAAACCGGGTTTTCGCGTTTTCCCTCTTTCAAATAAGGACCAGAGTCAACAACGCAACCGTGGTGCGAGCGAAAGCAAACAAAACTCTCGTAACTGTGGTACTTGAACTTTCGCAAAAAATCGAAACCCGTCGACACTAAGGGTTGATTGCCTTGGGAACAAGTGCGTGCTCTTTTTTCTTCGTTTTTCATTTTTTTTTGCCAACGAAATTGAAACGATCCTTCTTTAAAAATTTCTGGCGGTTATTGGAAAATGGTAGATTTGCCACTACATCGAAAAATGGATTCTGTACCAACTGTGCACTCAAGATATTGAGACCGTTCTGTTTTAAGCGATCGTAATATCGGTCTTATCTTCTTTTCGTTAATGGTTTAATTATGCATATTTCGTGACGTAATAATTTTTTTAATATAAATTTGAAATGCATAATGTTTTTTTTAGGAAATTGACTTATTTTTTAAAGTATTAATGCCATTTTCTTCGCATCATGCTATTGATTTTTGCGTTCTTTTATTATTTTCAACAACTATTGAAAAGAATGAATGGACTTCTCTTTAGTATTCTGCATCAGGGATACATTTGGCATTCATCCTATGACAACGCTTTCAAGGAAATGCGAATGCAATATTTCGTATTCAAATATTATATAAAGAATTCAAGTTACGAGATACATATAATTTATTGTGTTTTTTACATGAATGGATTATTTACATGTATATATTTGTTTGCTTTATTTGTTTTTGATTATTAAATAGGGTTCAAATTTCATGAAAGTTTGAATGAAAATGTATCCCTTATTCAAAATTGTAAGAACAGGTCATGCGTCAAAAAAATTTAATATTTAAATCAAATGTATAATAGTTACATTTTAATTGAGTTTGTAACAATCAGAAATTAGAAAAAAAGGAAATATAAAACGTAAGAATTGGAGAAGTAAAATAGTACCTAATAAAGAAATAAAAAAAGAAACATTGGGGAAAGAAAAATTACGAGAGAAAACTGATTCGTATATTTCACAAGTTTTCTTCATTTACATATTTAGCAATACATCTTATTAGTGAGGGAATCTATTCAACTACGATTTTACCATATTGCGGACGAAAGGATAACTACAATATAAAAACTTAAGTGCTGTTAAAATTATCACAGAAGTGCCAAAAAAATGATTTTAAAATATTTACGATTGAGTTATCATTTTCTTACATGTCATATCTTAATATATGAAATAGATGTAAACAGGCAAAATTTCAATCGATTATGTATTTTAGCAAGTCACTTGTCGTTTAGCAAGCAGAACTCTCTTTCGCACCGTTTTCAGTTAGATTACGAACTTATCATTTAACTTTATTAAAAGAAGTGACATTGTTTTCAGAAGCTATACTTAGTGATATGTTAGGAATCGTTTATGCAAAATCCAAAATCTTTGTGTTAAACATAACTTAAAGTATAAATAACCCAATACATAAACCGGAATTGAAATAATTTTAATCTCTTCTTTATTCCATTTCGAATTAGATTCATTCCATTTCAACCCTACACTTCCTTCTTTTTTATTCGTAACATAGAATGCAACATAACCTACAAATAAAGTTTCACGTTACATTTACAATATACGATAATGCATTCGGGTTATGAATAAAAGTTTATTGCAATGCCGTTGCTTTTTTAAAAGAAAAATTAACTCATGTACAAAATGGTGTTTGCCGAATTAAAATAATTAAATAAAATTTGAAATATTATATTAGAAATAAGCGAATAAAAAAAACCGTCCCGAACAAGAATCGAATTTAGAACCACCGCATATCTAGCTGGAACTGTAACTATTCAATCAAACTCGATACTCTGAAATAATTAAAAAATAATTAATAGTTGAAAAATATCCTAGGTTTTTTTCCGTTACAAATATATGTTAATTTCAAGTCAATCCATAATAGCGAGTGTTGTGGAGTGGTCAACAGTTCCAACTTGCTGCCTGCAAATCCAGGTTCGATTCTCGGTCAGGGTGTTTTTTTTTTTAAATTATTATCCGAGCGGAAAATTATTCAGGCTGGAATGAGGTCCTGATCATGAAGCCTGTGAACAAAATCAGGTTTTGACATGTCCCCTTATCACGCCCTGGCATATCGTGTAACGCGTTTTCTATTAAGGCTCTGATCAGGCAAATGTACAGGACCTGATCAGGGCCTTACAACGCCCAATATTTCGCATGCTTTCCAAATTTCATGGTGAAAATATTTACAATAGTATTACGAAACAACAAATTAATTTCTAATGATTTATTATTATCTGACAAGTAAAAAGGCTGCAAAATAAAAAAATATTATTTACAGATATATACGAATCGTATACATATCCATCACATACAATGTGTAAAATATGCTGTGCCCAAACATTCCTACAAGTTATAAATACATTTCCTTAACAGGAATTAAGCAGATGCGCGATCACTCTTAGTGGCGACTGAACGAATTACATAAAATTTCGAAGTTAACAAATTCAGGCGTCCTTATCATGCTCTGAGCAGGCCCCCTGATTTGAAATTTCTAAAGCAGTTATCGATTCCTAGAAATGTAAAGTAAGGCAACCCTTATCAATTCATGGTTTGGTCTTGACATGAAAATTCACAGGCTTCCCTATATCAGTTATACTTTATTTTAACATAATCAGAGTTTAATCAGGTCATATTCAGGCGAACCTGATCAGGATAACTTACTGGAACCTGGTCATTTCCTGATCTGGGTACATTCAGGAGTACCTGATCAGGAACGCCTTACTGGAGCCTGGTCAGGCCCTGGTACATATTTATGGTGCCTGAATAAATTTGCGCTCGGGTAATTTAAATAGTACAGATAGCATTTCTATATATTTTCAATATCAGCTAGTACGTGAAAATGAGTATTCACAAGTTATTTTAGTCCTGTGATAAGTATATAAGATAATATACAGTAGTCCCCACCCTAAGTTATACCGTCCAAAGTTATGTGTCTATCCTAAGTTATAAGTTTGCCTTCTCCAAAGTTATACCCGTTTCTTCCTCTCGTTCATCCACCACATTGTTTCCCCGAGCCACACTCGCTTCGCGACACTCACACACAGAAGCACCCATTGCACGGATATAAACAAAGTTGCGGAAGGGGGGATAGTGAGGGGCTATAATTTTGGAGAACCTTCCGCCATTTTGAAAGAACCGAAAGCATAACTTAGGATGGGGACTACTGTAAAAGGAAAGTAGGACACGAATGACATTTACTAGTATATAAACAATTAATACTAATTTTGTTGGGCATTTATAAATATTACACGAAGCATGCGCACTTGGACTAGATGAAGAATGATAAGCAAATTTAGAAATGGATTAATGCTGAAGTGGTTCCGTGGAATACATAAAGCAAAACAAACCCAGAACATTAGAAATGATTTCCCTCCAATGTTAGATACTACGTCAACGACCCCAACGACCTTCAAGAAGCGATATCTCCTGGTAAGAATCGTATGTAAACAATTCTCCTGATTTTCATCATGAAAATAAAAGAAATTTAGAGGTTATATACAGCGTATAGCGTTAGAAAAAAGAATGATCATCGGATTATAATGATCGTTGAAGCATATTATTTTCATCGCGAGGGTTTTCCAAGAGACTATTTCGTTTCGGAAAAGACAAATGTCGAGTTCGGATAGACCTTGGACTCTGGTCTAATATTACCAAGTGGCATAAGTAACGTATGCCAGAATGTTCTAAGGAATTCGTTTTCGACAAAACCTGCATTGTTGATGATTTCGGCTAGAAATATTTGCCCACGACTTTCTTCCATCGTGACGAATTCCTCGTCAGAATAGTGAAACGACTGGCAAAGATGTTGAGGCCATGCACGCGCCGAGTTCTGAAGCATCGATATCCGCTAATTAAGGATGCTTTATTTGTTTCTCGCCAAAAGGAAAACCCCAAAAACTCGGAGTGCGCATTACCAAAGAAATTGCTACTCTCTCGTAGGTGACAGTAGGCAGGAATATTTTTAGACGTCGGTCTTGTTGTTTTATTCCACCGTGATAACTTGGTTAAAATCGCTCAAAATAGTTTCCCACCGTTGAAATTCGAAGGCGAGACATAATTTCGCATAGAACGCTTCAACTTGGCTCGAGCCGGAGCGTGACCTAGTGAAGGGGCAGTTTCCCTTTTCTCTTTTCCCCTCGTAAGAGGCATCCCCTTCCGACATGTTCCCTCTCACACTAATACAAACACACACACTAGCTCTGTCCAACTATCGCACGCACCGTACCACTGTGCGGCGCTTGGTGCATCGGCCGTCTACCACGGAAAACCTTGAAATTCGATAACGAAGCGTCGAGGTAAAAATATGACGGGATTTTACGGCGTTATTGCATCGGCGAGAATTTCGTCGCTTCCGAGGGCTTTTTTCCCCGATATCGCGAGGGTTTCGTTCGTTAAGAATTTTTCGTTTAAGGCACGCCCGCGTGGCCGCGCCTCGGGTTCCGCATGCCTTTTTTCTTTTTCGATATCGTCAACGTTTGTCGCAAAGGTGACAATTTTCAACGCTTTTGTTCCTCCTAACTCATACGTGATATTCCGTAATAAAATTGACAACATTGGTGCGAGAAGACTTCTTTCAATTAACCCTTTTCATGCGAAACGGCCATAATTTTGTCATGTTTTTCAAGTGAATATTTATCTGTGTAATGATAAGCAAAAACATTTCAAAACCAAATTTTCTGACGTATTTTTCTCAGTACTTTTCAAATCTGCTATTAGTTTTATTCTATGGCGTTTGAGTTTTTCAAAAGCACGGCTAATTTCGAAAAAAAAAAAAACGATTTAACAAATTTTTTTATTCGTTTAACGTTCTGGCAATTAATATTCCCTTTGTCGGATCGGCACAACTATCTAGATCCTGTGAAATAATCAACATAACTAAAATTTAAGCGATTCAGAATGTCAAAATTCAAAATGGCCGATCCAATATGGCGGCTCTTACCCGCAGGTTTAATGTTTTTTCATTTTTTGTATATTTTTAGTCCCTGGCGCTTACATTTTGATTAGTTTTGTTATATTTATCTCAGTCTGATATTGATTATGATATAAAATAGCAATACTAGATGATATGGAATTAAAAATAGTGGAAAATATTACATTTTCTTTCATAATCGATATCAAACTATGATAAATGTAATAAATCTATTGAAAAAGTAAATGTCATGGACTAAAAACATAAAAGAAATTGAAAAAAAACGTAAAAAATGCGTGTAAAAGCCGCCATTTTGAATTTCGATATCCTGCGTCGCTTAAATTGTAGTTGTGGGTATTATTCCACAGGGGTATAAAAGATTACTGGTGTATTACAAACATAATTTTTCCTCGTACGGGTTTAAATTTCGAGTTTACGCCCACAAATTATAACTCGAAAAACTGGAAAAATTTCTTATTCGAGTAATTTTCGAAGAAGTAAAAAATGCGGGCGTAAAATCGAACTTTACAATCCCGTATGACGGAATAGTATAATTCGTTACAAGTGTAGGAAATGCGACTTACCGCACTGAAAACAATACATGAGATTTTGCACTCATCACTACAGCTTACCATTTGAACTCCTTTTGAGGGAATAAAAACTGATTTCTGTTTAATATACTGCCTAAGTAAAATGTATTCCAAAACATTGTAAATTGTATAAACTTATATATTTTATCGGTGTGTTTTCGGAAATTCTATTGCAGAATAATTTTCAAATATACTTAAAGCATGGTATTTATTTTATTTATTATTACAGCAAAGAAAGAAGACAAACAAAACGCCGATTTTTTCTTAAAATTTCCTACATGGATTCTTTAGATTCTTTCATTTTTTGTATTTATTAATAAAACGATTTCAAAATCTGCAAGAAAATTTGTTGCAATCTTTTGACGTGTAGTTTTATTTTTCGTCGCATCGTGTACAAGAATAAAGACGAGATCTGTAGAATTTGCAGAATGTATAACTGGTCTTATGATTTGATTTATGACTGCTCTGTTATCTAAAATTGGACACCGTTTTGAACGTAAATATTGTATTTCTAAACGGGCATGGTGAAAAGAAAACACATACTCTATTGAGTTTTATGAAGTAATAAAACTTTATTATTCTTTCCAGAAGGAATGTTTGTTTATATTTTGATAATCTTAAAGTGTAGATACGAATGTTACTTTGTATTAAAATCGATACTTGGTAGAGGAAATTTCACTTTGCTTCTTGATTTCATTCAAGCAATTGCCATCTAGAAATTATGAATATGTTTTACCCTGTTCTATTAAAATAATTTATTGTTTTGTTTTGTATGTACTCCCATATGCAATGATGTAATAGCTGTTGACCAATCTCTAGTTTTGTGACATGATGAAAATTTAATATGTTAATGGTTTGTCTAGTATTATTGATTCAAAAAAATAATACTCTATTACTTTATCATTATTACAGTACAGAAATTTGACATAAATAAAATATAGTCTCTATTCCCTAGATTGCATTAAAATAATAACAGATAAACATAACAAATATTCATTCGAATGTTACAATTTGCGTTCCTGAATACGCTAGTTTCAAATTATGCAAATTTCGGCTTCTAAGCAGAATCCACATCCAATTCTAATTGAAATCGCTGTAATTTCAAATTATGTTCATTGGCTGAAACTGAATGAGAAATGAGGTTTGTAACAAATTGGTTACAACTAATCAATAATTACAACTTACTTTATAACGAAAATTACGAACTTGTGAATATTTAAGTATCATTTTGTCAATGTACGGTACACATTGTTACACTGTTAAAAGTTCGGAATTAAATCGGTATCATATTTAACACTTATGCAGTCTTTACAGATCCATACCCTGGTCGATATAGTTCAGCGATATTTTTTTTAGATTCTCGGTAATAACGGTGACCTTTTTATTTGTAAACAAAGTAACGCGTTACGCTATATACTTATTATTGTGAGGTATTTTTTATTTTTCAGTTTGTTTACATTTGGAGTCGGGGACTATTACTTCTGAAAAATGGTTTTAACATTTTATACTGCGTTTAAAGTTGGTATGAACCTTGATAAATTTCATTTGGGAAGGTATATAATAAAATACCAATAAGGAATCATAAAAACGTATTGGACATGTTCTAATAAGTATTCACTGGTCTATTATTAAGTTTATTTATTGGCGACGGTAACCATGACCACTGAAAACAAATGTTTTTAAGACCCAGGAAGTGAAACTTCCAGAAAAGCTTATTTGCCGAGTTTCATAAAGAAGCTACTTTGGGTATTTTTAAAGTATATCTACGGAAAAAGATTAGAAAGACCGGGACTACGTGTGAAATGTTGCCACTTTTAATTCTCTCCAACCCTAAACATACATACGACAGAGATATACCGTAGTATATTAATTGTACGCCAAAGGTTTTGACAAGACATGTGATAAAACTTCAGCATTTGCATTGTAGAGTTTCTTGGGCTGCGGCCAAACAATTCGAAGCACAAGGTGCTTCTTAAGTCAACGTTGTCATCGAAGTTTACGGAATATATAGAAAGAAAAGATAATATACACGTCGTCTCAGTATAGATCCTAAACTAAAGTGGACATTAATTCTCTCCATGCGCCAAGTATGTACTTTACGACAAAGGAAGTGCCCTTGTGACCTTGAAAAATGAAGTTTTTACAACTGTTGTTATTTCTGCATACAACAAGGACGGAAAAGACATCGAAATTCATACAATGCTCAGTGCATAACATTTACTTAATAGTTTCTTGTAATGCACAGAGGAGAATAAAACAGATCTGAAGGTTACAGTGCGTGTGAATAGAAATATGTTATTTACAAGCCATTTCCATAAATCGATAATTTTTCTGCTTGCACAAAACTACTTTACTTTCCATATTATGAACTTTTCATTATCCGCTTAGATTAGCCGCCTTTAAGGCCAAAACCTGCTTGAAAAGATTTAATGATCTTACGGTTCGCGGATAGTTGTGTAATAAGGAAGAACGGTTTATTTTTGTTCTGAAGCGTCAAGAAACGTCATTAAGGAGGTATAACTATGTCGATGAGACTAATTCGATAAATTAAGTGTGTACATTCAGAAGTGAATTATCACTCCGAAAAGTGCAACGAATGACCCTCGTAGCCCGTTCGGGGATGAATAAAGGTCTATCTTATTGACTTGAATAATTCGTTTAAAAAAGAATAATATTTAGCCGTATATAAGTAAATTATTCTAAAAATATGCTTTCAGTGTACGTTTTTAGACAAAGTATAATAACAAACACGCTGGGAATAAATGAAAGACTTGAAATAAATCCCAAAATATCTCATTTGTCAAACAATATTACCGAATTTGTTTTGATTGCGCGAAAAGTGATTTTCTATGTTTGGTTGAAGATAAAAATTAACAAAACGACATTTGTCAATACAATTTTCCTAGAAGTCCTTTTTACAAGTCATTAAACCGATCATTCCGAATGAATTTACTCGCTATCATATATTCTTTAAGTTCCGATTTGGTACAAAGAACATTAGATCGAAGAATGGATAGTTATTTTTAAAATCCTTTATTCTGTACTCTTAACCAAATAATTTACGTCTACAAAATGTTACGCGAGACCCCCCGCGTAAACTCTTAAACCACCAGACTGCGCATCTGTATTCCCAGTCAAGCAAACAGAATTTTCCCACTTTCACAAGTTCAAAGACCTTTGACGACATTCCGTATAGACACTGTCTAAAGTCACATCTGTATAACACACCATTAACTTGCAAACAATTCAAGATCACTTCAAAACTAATATTTCTGAACGCACTGAATCTAAAATAAGAAAAGAGAACTGATCTGGATGACCTCTTGCATATAAAATCAGAAGTATGCTCCAAAGGCTAAAATACTCCACGTGCAGGTCAAAGACATGAAAAATAAAATCAGCATAATGCACAATTACAGAGATCTTTCCAGTCAAAGAAAAAAAAATGTTAAAATAGGTTAAATGGATAAGAGAAAAAATATCTCCAGTAAAAGAATATGTCACAGCGTACAGAAAATGCAGAGAACAAAAAGGGAATTGACGTTCAAATCTGGTTGAAATGTGCAAGTCTGTTTTTTGAAGAGACTCCATTCCTTTTGTAAAGCTACAATATATTTGAAGATCAATACCGAATGCATAATGAATACACAACTATATCATAGCATATCTTTGTCGATCACGTTTCTCATTAGAATTGTCCGTAGCATTGAATTGGCTGTTCGAAATTTCATAACACAATCACGACTTTCATCCCGGAAGAGACTGGTCGATCAAATTTAATCGCAAAATTTGTAAAAACTATAATACAGAAACGATCACTGACAAGATTAAAGATTACAAGAAATCTAAGTAGATTTATTTGAGCACTTTATGTTTACAGGTACTTTGTACGTTAAGCGACATTAACGCTAAGTAGGATTTGGTTTTAGGTACACTAAACTAAATACTACGGTAACTTTATTTCAACTACATCAACGGAGAACGAAGGACCTTAAATGGATTTTTACAACTACAGCGCTCTGCACGTGCTTGTGAGCAGAGAATTATAGAGAAGGAAAAGTACTACTCTTGAGAACAGTATAATTATAACAAATGCTTATTCCTGAAAGGAATATGGACTATTGAACGTATTACCATTTTTCTAAAGGATCTGTTGTAATCGAAAAAAGTAAGAATTGGAACGGATTCATTGACCCATTTACTGAGAGCATCAGAAATCTCTTAAGGGATTAGTCCAGAATTTTTGTTCCAAAACTTTCTATGCAACATACACGTAGAAAGGATTTTTTTACATATTAAAAGAAGAATGTTCGTAATTGTAATTAGACAATTTTTTTAGGAATATATAGCTCTGAAGTTTTGGATTGGAACTGACTGCGAGAATAAAACCAGGATGTTGTTGACATTAAAGGCAATCAAAATATATGAAAGACATCCGATTATACACGTAAACAAATGTAAAGGACCTCTGCTTTAACCTATTTTATGTCGAATTTGATAAGGCTGAAATATCAAACGTTGCACGAGACTGGTATTCTATGTTATTGTAATGGATGCTTAATTCGTATGCCATGGGTGTCGTATTACAACATTATCGCCAGAGTTAGCGTACTACAAGAGATTACCCTTCCTGCTTTACAACTCATTTAAGTTTAGTTAATTTAAAAGAACGGAATGTCGAGTATAAAATACTCCCGTTTAAGTTTTGGGTTCTTACATTTCGTAGCTGCGTTTCCAACTATTTAATCAATACAATTACTAAACCAACTAAGATTCACATTTATTCTGTTCTTGGCGATAATTAGAGGTATATTAATGTATTTCCGCTACTGCTCGGCTACTTAGTTAAAAATTTAAACATAACCATTGATCGACACATCATTGGATATAAAGGATACTAAGTGCTGGTTCAATTTTATATTTGAAACAGCTTGTTTAGATTATCGAGGATATATTACATAAGGTAAATATTTATTGTATGTGTATCAAACGTCCAAAGCAAACGCGTATGTACGGTGACGACTGGAAGCCGCAATCTAGCAGTACATACAGGCACAAAGCGGATCTCAACGTTGCGGCATGTAGTGAGCCAGGGAAGGATACCTGACAGAGATATATTCCATCTTAATATATGATTGAATGTTACTTTAGCAAAATAACGATCAGTCATTTATGTGTTTCTTGTAATCATTAGTATTGTTTCTGAACATATTAAGCAATTGTGTAAAATCCAACTGAGGATGCATGAATATGTTTTTCACGGGGATAATCAAAAGATAATTACAAAACTTGACCTAGGCACGTAAATGTACGGAAAAGTCAACATAAATATAACATAAAAATATATTGAATGTGTGAATGACATCAGCCGTTATGTAATTGAGTTGTATCTATCGAATGGTAAACAACGTCGAAAGGATTTCTTTTTTCTGTACGTTTTTTGTAGATCCGTGAAGAGGAAATCAGGGGAATCAAGCTCAAATGTCAAATAAAGATGGAACGATGCCTAAATTACTACAGAGCTCGTTAAAGAGCACAACCTATAGTCTAAAAATAGAATGTGTAATTTAAATATAGACAGAAAACGGAAACCAAAAACATCGAGGCCAAATTGAAAGAGAAAAAGACATTTTTAATTGATTGGTGAATCATACTTTGACCATAATGTGGGATAAGGCGAGGGTCAGGAAGAAGAACGAAATAAGGTAAAGAAGTGAGATGGATCACGATAAACTAAAGGAAAGCAAGAAACTCAGAAAACCGCAAGATAAAACTGAAAAGTAATAAAAACCGAGTAGGATGGAGAAAGAAGAGAAGAAGGTTACTCTTGGGAAAAGCACGAGAAGGAAGCATTACTTGTACCGTATACAGGTCGATAGCAATAGCATCGTGGCCTCGCGTAAAGGAAAATCAATCCACGGAGCTGCAGATTGCCACGGAAGCTTCAAGTGCATGCTACTATGCCGTCCTTTTCCTTTTCGCAGCCTCCTAAAACCTCATTCGTTTTTTTCAGTAGAGGAGTTCATCTCTTTGAGCGGAAAGAAACCTGTTCAAGGATTAATGTAGGTTTTCTCTGATGTCCGATTTTAACGAAAAATATATTTAATTCGAATTTATTCAGCTGCAAATGACGAAGTGAACTCAATTCAACATCGCTTTGAGCCATTTGTTTTTACCAATTATTATAATATACGTGAATGCTAATTCGAAGTAGCACACAAAGATAAACATTGTACTTGAGCTGAAAGTGGGACATCCATGTAAATCAATCTTGTACTCATTTGTATTATTTGATGTGAAATTTGGATTGGACCATAGAACGAATGTCGGTGATGACTTGGCAGAAGTGAATTCTTGCAGTAGCATTAACGATGTGTTACTTGCGATAATAAAAACATGACGGTAATTGAGCGTGGGTTATGGGAATCTGTTTGTCATGGTGAAGATGTGATTTCCATTAGAACGAGCTAATCGACATGCGGATAACAAACGCAAGGTCTTGGCTTTATTTATGGCATTTCTGTAATCAATGTTCTGATTGGATGTAAATTCTAAAAATTGACATCACTGATAAATTGAGTGTTAATTACAGTTTCAGCGCCACCAATCTCATTTCACAGAGCATTAAAAAATACTCGGATTTTAATGTGTTATTGTATTGAAACTGGTAACCTGAGATAAAAATTATCTATAGACAATCAATATTGGAAAAATATCGAATGTCGAAACGCTTCGCCTGAAATCGATAGTAGTAACGATTGCAACATTTTATAATAGTAGAATTAACATTATGAAGCAGTTGGTGGAATAATACTTTTACAATTCAAAGGCAAGGCATGCCAATTATATTGTGTTTAGATCTCATTTACGAGGTTATGCTTGATAATACGGATAAAATGCGTAGAACCTTTTTTGTAAAGAATTTCATGCTCTACATTGTTGGAAATATTTTTCTGTCAGAATTGTAGTTTTTGAAATAATGATATTCGAATTCAGCACATCAAAATACGTCAGAAAAAATGCCCGCTAATTGTTCGATTAACTATTTTTTCTCTCTGTACTTAATACTTTGTCCTTTTCGTAACACAAGACAAAAAATTACATTGCCCACATTGTAAGAGTACGATTCGTTCGTAACATAACCTTCAAATTCGTTTTATTTTGTAACCTGATAAGCAATTCCCGGCTAGCTATATAAGCTTTCACTGCAACATCGCTCCGTTAGAAGTATGGAAACATATACAATGTGACTTCAGAAAAAAATATACTTCAATGTATTTTTTCACTGGCCTCGTCTTCGCTTGTTCTGTACGTCTCCTGAATATACCAAATTGAACCTCACTACTGTTGGCAAGTGGCAGTGATGCCAATTTAGCGGGATTTTGTACCAAGGTGGTGGAAGATTGTCCTATTCTAACGTATGGATAAGCCTTCTCTACTATCGTTGAAAATCCCGCCTAAATTGGCGTCACTGGCATGGCCGTATCGTCTGCGGAGACGAAGAGAAGCGTTATAAGAATGGTCATTGTTGAGATTGGGTCTTAAGAAGAATAAGGTGGGAGTAGTTACTACAAGAATTACAGTATGACATCAGTCTGATGAAACACAGAAGATTTTGATAACAAAATTGTATTTTTCAGCAAATTTAAAATAAACGGATTCTACAGTTTTTTGTTTACATACTATACAAATATAATGATTAAGACGGATAGTCACGAGATAGTGAAAGAAAATCTTGTGAGTTCTAACCTAAATTTTCCAACTCAAAAAACTATAATAAGTGTTTGTAATAACTTTTTCAGGGCCCTTTCGATAAAACTGCCTGTCGTTCCATTTTATAATTAATAATGTACTCGAGTACGCGCACTAAAAGGAATCATATTTTTTGTTTTAAATGAGACATCACAAAAGAGATATTATGCTTGCATATTTGGCTCATTTCGTTATAATATATGTAAAAAATCGATATTAAGCTCGGCGTAACACATCACGCATGTGTACAAAAATATTAATTAAATTAAAATAAACCAGAAGCTTCTGACGACTGTAATCAAACATGATTAATAATAAACAAAAGCAACTAACGACCAAAGCGAAATTAATCCTGTGTACATTTTTTATAGGTATACGAAACAAAGAAACTAATGGTGTCGAAACATCACAAAATGACCCCTCACACGAAACGGCCATCAGTATCACGCGATAAATCCACTTTATCTAAAATTCCGAAACCGAAAATCAGCAAGTCACGTTTTCAAGATTAGCGGCAGCCGTTGCTGCTTAATTTTTTTGGCGAATATCTTTCATGACAATTTCACCGAATTGTTGCGTGCGTTTCGAATCGGACAAATTGGGACTAAAAAACGATCCGTTTTGGCTACTTACGAGACGCTAACATAAAAAAGAATACATAACGTCTGTGTTGCTCTACACGTAATTATGAAACGGTTATCGGCGATATTTGATGCGTATTTGTGGGCACCGCCTGCGTAAACGGCGTTCCTGACTTTGGGTTTATGACGGTCGTTCATGACAGTGCATTGAATAACACAAAGACGGAACGAACAAAGTTTATTGCGCAACATTCGGGAACGTAAATACTTCTCGCGAGTGCGGTAGGAATTTCGTTTGTTTACGTTTTCCGCGTTTCCTAAAAAAAAAAGTTCGTGTTTTTTCAAAACCAAAATATTTATCAAGTTTCAGCTTTTCGTCGCTTTAATAACGTTATACGTTTCAGCCTTTTTATTGCAATACAAAAAGGAAACATTGACGAATTTTAAAAATACGTTGTGATTTTATATTCCTATCAGCGCATTTAATCAACTGGTTGCCTCCTGTCATTTACAACTATGTTTAAAAATATATCTTGTTTATATTCTTTTGTCAGGTCGGCGTAAAAACGACAATATAAATAGTATTTTGGAGGAGTATTTTGACATTTATTTTACGATTCTTTAAACCTAGGACATTTTAAATGGATTTCTTTTAGAGTTTAAAATATTAAGTGAAAGTATTAGTTCATAAATCTATTAAATATTGTTGTTTAATTTTAGCAAGCGTTATTACTATTTGATTCCCTTCTATTTTGGATGATATTTCGTATTTTTGCCTAATCTTAATTTCAATATCATTTCAATATCGTCTGAAAGCTGCGAAAAAATATTAAAATTAAACAACGAATCAATACATGAATGTCTTTTAGTGCGGGACTTTAACAATTCCCAATATTCTGTGCGTATTTACGCGGTTTTGAGCAATTACGTTGTAAAGTAGCTTTAATAATTTGTTTCGTAGAATTCATGATTCCCTCAAAAAAGGTGTACGTTTTGGCTATGAAGTTTCTAAATAAAAATAAATTGTTGCCAAAGGAACAAAATTTATTTATCAACATTCTACAATCACATAAATTGAATGCAAGGATAAAATTAAGAATATTTACTATGTAATTTGGATTTGTATATATGGGAAGGTATGTAAAAAGAATAGAAAAAATTACTATTCTCGCCAGGAATTTCAAGAGAGGTTAAGTAACCATCACGTCGGAAAGAAATACCATTCTTTAAATGTATTTTGATAATGTTCTATATTAGAATTTCGTAACCCAGAATAGAAAAATATGTAAGCTTATGAAATTTTCAATGTTTTCTTAGAACATTTTACGTGTCAGAATAGTAAAAATGTTCATGATGACCAATGCAAACTGAATCTCTAAAGTATTCATTCGATGTAGTTACGTTTGCCGCCGTCAGGCGCGTGATGCTCGTAGATTTGTTGTGCGCCAGTGTGGCTCCCGTTATAGAAATGAGTTTTCATGCGCTCAAAAGCAAATCAAATGGTGATCTTCCAGAATGCATATAGAAAGTCACATATGGACAGGTGCAAATATATATCGATGATTTTTTTTTTCCTATAATAGCGTAGCATAATATTTTGTTACCGGCTAAAGTGTAAAGTTTACAATCATACGCCAAACCGAACGTGATATTTTTTGTTTTCATCTGAGTAATTTGAACAACTACATTTCGCTCAACTCGCGATCATCATCAGGAGGATTAGTTAGATTTAATGTAAGTGTTTACTATTTATGTGCATTTATTATTAGTTCATTATCAAAAAAACATCTTCCAAGCGAACAATAAATGCAAATAAATACTGAACACGTATATTATATCTAGCTATTTCTCTTGATGATGGAATTTTCTTATTTCTTTTGCCATTACCTTCGTAAAACTTCCGGTAAAATATCTCTCAGTGTATAACTTATTAAATAGGAAAATAGCAGTTTTCAATACAAGTGTGTCAAGTTCGACTTTACGCATCGCAGATAGATAGGATCGGTGCGTAAAGTCGAATGTTTACACGCGAGTATCGAATACTGTTTTCTCAAACTCAGGTTCGTCGGTCGTCACTCATGCGTAAAGTCGAACTTTACGCACCGAAAAACCTAAGTCGAATTTTATGCATACTATGAAAAAAATTAAGGCGATAGAAGATATCGGTTAACATATAAAAATGGAGACAAAAGATTTCAGATATTTTGTCCTATGGTGTATAACCCTTATTTTTAATTATGGCAACATAACTCGAGGCTTTCCTGTACTACTTTTCTGTTTCCCAATGGTTGTAATAGTTTGGCTTGAAAACAAAAAATGAACCAATCCAGTTCCGTTAACAAATGTCGAGATACGAAAGTAAATCAATGATTGATGAATAAATGGATTTAAATCCTATCACTGTAATCAAAGATTTCATCATATTTTGTTGCGGTTTTCATTTCGTAAAAAATACTTTATGCACGTTTTTAACACTCAATCGACCGAAAATTTAATTAGATTATGTATGGTTATTTGTCTTATAAAAATATATGGTGGTTTAGACACCAAGGAAAAATAATCAAATCGAATCGTACATAATTTCATAGGGAATTGTTATATGCGATCTCATTTTCTCCATTAAAAATGTAATTTTTCTTTTCCGCTCATAATTAATTTTTATTATTAAATTCTGTTGCGAACCATTGATTTATATACTGAGAATTATTGTAAATTATTTGTAATGGTATCTGGTGCGGGTTTTCTGTGGTTTCCCCGCACCATTGCACTCCTAATGGAATACCATATGCGAAATCGGCCACAGCCGTGCGGAAATGCAAAGTTCGAAAAACGGTCAAATCTAAAATACTCGTTCGAATTTTGAAAGGTTGCAAGTTACGATCGTTCCTTGACAACGGTTGTTTATCGACTATCGCTTGATCGGTAGAAGAAAAGAAGGACGAATTCGTGTCTGCCATCTTTGAGAGAGAATCGCTTGTGGCCTGGAGAATTACGCGTTGCCTGCAATACATCGACGATAATTCATCTCGTCGTTACAACCGCGAAACGCGGAATAAAATAAAGTTGTTCCGATCGACCGAGAGATTTTCGGTTCCTCTTTCGCAGTGTTTTCCGGGTCGGTTTGGTCGGAGTGGTTCTTTGACGATTCGGTCGTTCGGTTGGAACTTTGTGGAAGTTCTCGTCCCGGTTCCGTGATCCCTACGTGGTTGTGCCGAAGTCCAAAACGTGATGGTGGTCGCCCACCCGAGATCACCTTTGTGACAGTTTTCGGAACCTAGGTTGGAACGGGACCATTTTACAGCGCGAGTGGTCGCCCACTCTCAAGAAAGCGCGTGTAATTGTGGCAGTGTGTCGTACATTTGAGTTTTCGTGTTGTTTCGAAAAGTTGCCATTTTTCATATTCTCATCGGAATCGAGTCTCTCAGTCAATCGCGCGACTTCGCCAATTAGTTGTCGTGTTTAATTTGAACTTTGCACGTCCGTTCTTTATTTATCTGAAATAAATCAATACTTATAATAACCTAATAATTGTGTCTTTTTCTCGATCTTCGCTCGGTTCTAAACAAATTCAATATTGCATTCTGTGTTGTTATCCATCAGTGCTTTTTACACCACTCTTAAAAAGAGCGCTTAAAAAATGCATTTTAGTATACAATACGTTTGAGCTGCTTGTGGGACTCTTTAGTAATATTAATAATCTTTCATTTCGTAACACTGAAATATCAACAAAAAATATAGGACAGTAATGCCAATCATCCCTGCATCATCGTTGTTTAGTATAGATTATTAGTAATAGATTCTTCACTATCTTGAAGTTTTATAACCATCTAGAAGAATTTTTAACAAAATGTGGAATGCAGATTAGGAAAGACAACTGGGACTTTTTGTTGGAATGTACTGAAAATGAACACCGACCTAGACACATCATCTACAAGGACTGGTCTAAATTCCGAATAAAAAATGTTCCGAAACTACATTAAACCTAACCTAAATATTCCAGATGAAAAAATCAGAAACAAAAATTTCCGAAGTTGTAAGATTCCATAAACCAAAAAATAAAGTCTACGATGTTGATGCGGTACTGATTATCCACTCTAACTTATCATTGGAATTACTTGTTTGTAAAAAGTGACAGAAAATCTCCCAGCTTGTTAGATATTTTGTTTAATGATTCCTGCATAACACATAACACAAATGAAAACCATTTGCTTCAATTAGTTTCATTGATAAATTAATAAGTGGACAATCAGTCCCGCACCAAAAATGTATAACTTATTTTTCGGAATTTTACATCTTCGGATATTTTATTTTCGGATTAATGCCCCGACCACATCTAATACTGACAATTTTGAAACAAAGCTGTCAATATTCCTATATTTTATGCCGAATCCACGACCCAGGAATAGGCCAATTTCATACCTTTCCAACCTTTGATCAAGATGCTATGATGATATTCAAGTCTCAACCACCTGTCCAACTTACCCCTATTTTCAATTTACATTGTTCGTGCCCTTTGATAACGAAACGTAATACATGTGATTCAATGCAGTCAGCAATGTATTTCGAGAAGAAGTAATTTTGAACTAGTAAAAGGAACTCTATCATGAACAATCATATGGTGTAACGAGACATTAAATAACACACGTATTTGCTTTCTACCATACAACATTGTTTTAAAGTGAAGATATTTTTGAAGTAATTATTTTCATGCCAAGAATTATATTGAAACGGCCAGCCGATTGATCAGCCATGTTGGATGTCGATAACAGGTGTCCTTGTGCACCATCTAATTGCAGAGTAAGGATAAACATTCAAACATTCAGCTGGCGTTTGTGCATTTTTCAGAAATGTGAATAAATTCACTTTTTTAACGATTATTTCTTTTTTAAAATGCTTCGGCAAAATGAGTGTCATATTTACACATACATTATTTAAAAAAATAAGATACTATACTGAAATGTTCACTTTAATCTGTATCACAAGGTCGAGCCTTAACTTGTTCATATACAGAATGGCCTAAAAATGGTATAGAAATATCAACAGCTAATTTTCACGCAGGAACTCTTTGCTAATATACCTTGGAAACAAATATATTCACTTTTCACCAAAATATGATATACCAATTCGAATGTAAATAGCAATGAACAGGAATTTTCAATTTAGTAGAATTCCAGCTACCGGTTGGTCCCTACGAAAAATACGGCAGATGTAAAAGTGACGCATAAAAGATCCGTAAAACATTTGATTACCTAACCTATCAAATGTTTGGCGATAAAAAGAATACTATTTTGAAGCGCGTTACTTTAAGGACATCGTAATATAACTTCGAAGAATAACGACATTGGAATTTCTTTTACCTATCTAAAAACGTCCGAAATTCCATTTTCTAACTTTACTTTGTTCCCGACATGACAATATACACAAAATTAATTTCCTAAATATTATTGATTATTTTGAGCACTCGAAATTCAATAATTCATATTTATAATTTGTTTATAGCGACAGAAAACGAAATAAGCTCCACATGAGTGTTTGCAAGTACTGTAATATTGTCTTGTTCTGCTGAAGAGTACACATAACATTTCCAGTGCGAAACGCACTTCTACAATAGTTATGCTCACAAATAATAGGTGGAGTTTCCATTCCATTTTTTCCCAATAGCTAATTTCATTTCATTGGCAATATAACAATGAACAATTATAGCGTTGCGTGAACTGACTTGTATTTTTCTCTTTTATTTACATTTGAATATGGGCTGTGTTTACCAACATTATAAATATGGATTATTGACTATTGTACAAAGCTGAATTGTTTACTGTACAAAATATATAAGACAAGAAATCCTCCAAAACACGACAGAAAACTACATCTGCAATATCTCGTAACAAATAAATTTTACACAAAACAGACTCCGCTTATTTGAAAACCCCGTAAACAATTACATCATTGCGAAAGCGTGTATTTTAAAAGTTTGGATATGAAAAGTTCACGTAAAAATAGTTTTTGACTCTTCTTTGGTTTACAAAACAGACATTACACGACTTGCAGATCAATACGGGTGCGTGCGTATCTTAGGCCTGGAAGTCGTGTCAAACAAGCTTGGTTTATTTCAACAAAGATATAAACTCTATTGTGGTTATTTGTTATTATCAATCCCAAGTTAAATCGTGATTGAAACGAGTCAAGTTTATTTCATGACCATGAAATCCAGTTTTGTTTTATTTATATCGATTTCACACTTATCGCAATGATACTCGAATAATTCTTCCATATTGTAAATAAAATATTTAAATGGAAGAAATGCCACGAATGAATGATTATTTTCACATTTTCGATTTATTTTTATTGTTTATTTACATCAGGAAATGTTGGATTCGATTTTGTAAACAAATTTGTTGTTAGTTCTGTTTTGTTTTGTTGATAGGTTTCTTATTTCAGGTATTTGTAATGTAATTTCAAATTAATTGTTCTCCAATTTGACAATTGACTGTAAAATATCCAAACACTAGGTCACTATTTTATAATTAATAGGATTTATCGACCCTTGTAAATAATATTGTATGAGTAGTGTAAAAAAGGACTCGATAAAAATGAAGGAAAAAGGGGGTTTTAAATAAAAATTACAGAATAAAATTAAAATATAACGTTCCGGCTCTTGGATTGTAGCCCTCTTCAGATAAAAGTAATTGCTAGGTCACTATTTACAAAAAGCAATGGACGTCGAAAGCCTTTAAGAAAATTCAATAACGAACCATAACCTAAAATGGAAACGAAAATTGCACTACTTCCAATAAAGTACTATCAAAACTTAAAACTTCGGAACATCTCGGACATATATAAACAAATATAAAAAAGTGGGTTAATTTATTTTTGCCTCCTGATTACGGATATAAAAAGTTACATTATGTTGATAAAAAAAAAATATACTTGAATGATAGCAGGGATCCATAACGAAAGTAACGTTATAAACACTATACCAAAAATACATGGAATACCGAAAAGATAACGAAATATTTCGTTACGTTATGCTTTGTTGACAATGTATAAGCGTTATAACGTTACGGGTCCCTGATAAAAAGAATGTTTTTGCACTATTGTAATTGAAAAATATGCATTCAACTTTTTTCGTTACAGTATGCTTAATAGTAATTTTCGATACAAGGCCGTAAAAGTTTTTTCTACAAATGTGAGCGTTTTACATTGTTATAAAAAACATTTTCGTACATAGATCGAACAATATTTTATGTTGCAAATGTGTGTAAAATACACCAAAAAAAAGTAAAAAATGTGTAAAATAGTATTTTACGCACACTGTAACATAAAATGATTGTCTACATATTTTCTACTTATTATCGCGTTTTGGGCCGGGGAACAAAGTTCCGAAAATCGAAACCCCGAAAGGCTAAAATTTTGATATTGCGTGAGTCCAAGGTATTTTAATTTGCTTTCTTTTTGCCAAATGTTCAAAGACAAAGTGAAGAAAATCACTCCGGAGCCTTGCTATATCGAAATTTTGGCCTTTTGGTGTGTTGATTTTCGGAACTTTGTTCCTCGGCCGCATTTTGCAGACAGTTACAGCAAAATATGGTTCGATCCACGTGTACAATTAATTTTTTCAGCTCTGATCACAGCACTTAGATTCAATTAAAAAAAATTGTTCGCATTTGTATCGAAAACTACTATTTAATGTAAAAATATCCGCTTTGCATTTTTTGTTTACAAATTTGTTTGTTATTTGTTCTCTAAGATAAACTGAAACAATCACATTCAAAATAAATGTTTTGTTTGTAATATCAGCTTCAGTTCCAACTTTTATTCGTAATCAGGAGGCCTAAATACATAACAGATCACTTTTTAATATTGTTTCTGTGTTGTCAAGATTTATCACTAAAACGAAAACCCATAAAATTGTCATGGATTGCTGCGAGTGTCGAAAGACCTATTTCGGAACCACAAAACCACGAGAAAACAAAAAACAACACATAAAGAGCACTTCATAGGATTTCACTCGTCCTTGTCATATGTCAGAATGATTATCTTCTTATGCTTTTCCTCGTCGGTTTTAGCGACAGCAGCTTCCACATAGGGCGAAAATGCCACCTCGCCCGAATTCCCATAAATAAGCGAGGGGGTATGTCCACAAAGGTTCGCGAGGATCGAAAGTTGACCTGACTTGGCATCACTGTCACTGGAGGAAGTGGGGAGGGGGAGTGGGAGAGAGGTTGCAGTGTCGAGGAAAAGCTCTTGTAGGGGATCTTCGCCAGGTTGCCTCGGTCGTCGCAAATTCCCGCGGAGCTGAACAGGGGCGAGTAACGAAAGACGGAACAAGGGGTTAGGGAGGCAAGAAAGAAAGAGAGAGAGAGAGCGAGGATATGGTAAAGCTGGTGGGGTAGGGGGTATGGAGCGTGTACGAGGGGTACGGCGAGTCGCGAGAGTACGCGAGGAGAAGGAAGGAAGGGAGGGGGTCGGGGGTGCGACTCTCGCGCCTCGACACCCCCTGTTAGGCGCGATTCTACTTACTTTTGATGACCCGTTCGGTGGTGGAGAGCTTTTGCGAATTGTTGGAGGTCATCGTGGCACGGGCGGATGGTCGGTACGTCGTCGACGACGGTGGGCAGGTGCCGGTCTTCTCTGTCGCTCCTCGCCTCGATCCGTCCGCGTCTGTCGCACTCTGTCGCTGTCGCGCGCGGCCGCTGGGAGCTCACGGGGGGACGACGGGAGGAAGAGGAGGGAGGGAGGGAGGAGCAGCAGCACCTTCTCTCAGAGCGCGCGGGAGGGCGGTATTTTTCTTTTTTCGCCGGAGACTCGGCAGCGACTCGTCTCCGCGACACGCGACACTTATGTGTGTATCCCCGACTCGAGCGAGAGAGAGAGAGGAGAGAGCCCTGCGCGCAGTCACGACGGCGATCCTCCGCGGACCTGCTGTGTGTCGTTCTTGCTTTTTTGTTTTCTCTCGCCGTCGGCGACTCCTCTCTTCGATTCCCCACCCTCGGAAAAGCCTACCGGGGCTCGCGCATAATCGAAGGTTATGTCGCGTACGAGGGGGGACGAGCAGCAGGCAAGCAGGAGGAGGGGCCTGGGGGGATGAGGAAGAGGAGGGGACTCCTCGCTTCTTCTTCTGTTTTTTTTTTGTTGTTGCTTTTTGTTTTTTTTTTTTGCCGAATGAACACGAGCTATATCCGCGAATTCGATACACCAGGTCGCGGGTTTATATATCCGCGGAGAACTTCCGAGTTGTGCAGCAGGAGAGAGAGCGAATGTGGGCGAAGGTCGTCGCTCTTCGACGAAACGTATTTTCTTGGATCGAAGGCGACGGTTCGGAGGTCGGCGTGCGGCTCGGTGCGGATCGATGGGCTACGGCCGAATCTTGGGAGAAAACTGGAGGCTAGGCCTGCCCCTGGCTTCGACGTTCCCGATGACGAACCCTCACGGCCGAGTCTCCCCTGCTGCTGCCGCCGCTTGTTTCTTCTGTTTCTGCTGCTGCTGCTGCGGAGTCGCGCGCACCAACACTGGGCTTCCGAGGATGAGCGCCGCGTTTTGCTTTTTTTTTTCTACTGACGAAGCCGCGACAACCACGCGACACAGAAACCCATAAGGTATATTACGCCAAACGAAGACGGGGATCGTCGAGGATCGCGAGGGCACCGAGCGGCACCACGGCTTAGCCGCGGACGTGAACACCGTAACACGACACCCGCGAATCGACGCGACCGCACACCGCCTAAATTCTACGAAAAGATGTCCGTCTGCTGTCGTTCGCGCGGCGCACACTGACGGCTCCGAGGAACACCAGATATACCTGTGCGCACCTCCTACGCGCACCGATCATTCGAGACCGCCGACCAAGTACCGTACCCGGCGAGCCAGAGTCCGAGACCACGACCGCCTGCGGACCAGCGGCGACCCTCCTCATAACGTAACCGTCTTCCCACGAACCATCGGTAACGACGGCGCCTTAACCTACGTCCCTTTCTGTACCCAACCTCTTTTTACACCCGAGAAATCAGAGTTTCTCCTTTAGCCTATTTTTGGACTCGAAACGGGCACCTAGCGCCACGAAATGTCATCCAGTTCATTTTCAGGTTAGAACGACTCGAACGGAAAACTTGAATCTCCTCTGGTTGTCACTTTGGTAATGCAGTATCGATGAGCGATAAAAGATAAAAGTTTTAAGCGTTCCGAAAGTCTCGGCTGATTTCAGCGCTTCTTTCAGGGAAGAGCGGCGGGTGGACGAACTTCTGAGGATTCCTCAAGAAACGATACTCGGTCGATAACGCAGAATAGGGTGGTGAGTTTAACTAAAATTAATTTCGACCAACATTTTGAGGAACGTACGAGAATTGTGACTCGGAAACGGAAAACTATGGAAGAAATGTTTTCTGAGACATTTACAATTTAATTACAATCTCACACCTTCGTTATGTTATCTATTCATATTATCATCGGTATAGCTTCAAACTTGTGATAACTGTCTTTTAACATGTCTATTTGTGAAATGCATTTAAATGAAGTGTTGAATTCGATTGTAAATTAATTACGAAATACTTAAATAGCGTGAACATGCCTTATATTTTTACGCTTTCATTGATTTTAAAATAAATGGTAAGTATAACAACCATATATATTCCTCACATGAAATGTGAAAAATTGAAAATTTCCTACTATTCAAAATATTGGTGAAAAACTCCACTCCATAACTGCGCACGAAGCCAATTTTGTTCCTAAAAAGAATAATCTGTATTCTGGATTATAATAATACACTTTGTCAAGCCATATCTATTAGTCATTCAATATTTACGTAATCTCTGAAGAGGAAATACCAAAATATATCAATTTCAATTTTCTAGAATTAAATTAGTTTTGAGCAACATTAGGAACTCCACTCCGTAACCAGTCACAAAAATACGCGAGAAATGTAAATAACGCGTGAAATAAACAATGCAAATGTAAACAGTGCTTATTATACTAATGCGGTAAAATGATTCTGCGAATTAGGCTGAAGAAACTATTCAGTGGAAGTACGATTTTCAATTTCGCAGTCGTCATCGACGGAAAGAAACCTAGGATATAGGGGAAATAGGGTCAAAGTGGGATATGGGGCAAAGTGGGATTTTGGCGTTTCGCTGTATTAGACATTTCCTATGCGTTTGTTTGCATTGTTTATTTACAAAAGAGTTATTGTAATACAAATTTTGAAACATATTTCAGTTTCCATTCAGTATTTACCAACCGTTCTAACATGACCTAGGAAGTCGAAGTCAATTTGTAAATTCAGACATATCTTCAATCGATTAGTAAGTATCAATAAATTAAGCGTAATTAAAATCTGAATTGGATGACTTAATAGTCTTCTCTTAAACTCTATTTTCGTTTTTTATTTGTTTCATTTGGGGTTGAGGATGATTTTTTAGGACGTGTTTAAAAAAATTCTATTTTGGGGCACAGTGGATGTATTCCATTTTGATTTAGGTTCACAGAGATAAGTAAGAACTCTCTTTCTCCCTCTCTCGACTATTATTATCTATCTATTGTACATTTACTTTTGTTATAGATCTAGTATTGCGCTTTTATATGCATCTGTTGGTATGCCTTGTTATATTAAGCTTAGTTTTAGATTTAGTTATCTGTATGTATGCTCTATATTGGTTGGCCTATAAGAGGTGTAATACCTCAAGCCATAATAAAGACAATCAATCTCCCTCTCTCTCTCTCTTGAGTTGTGTCCACGGCTCGTAGTGGCCAGGACACTAATAAATAAATTTTTAATCAATCTCTCTCTCTCCCTCCCCCTCTCTTTCTCTCTCTATCGCTCTCTCTCTCTCTCTCTCTGTGTCAAACTTTTGCAGAAGTAATTTTAACAACCCGTCCCACTTTGCTCCTGGATTTTCAGATTTCTCAAAAAAAAGTTTTTTCGTAAAATTGACATTTGGAGTATTAAACAGATACTTGTTTTTAAATGCGTTTCATAATAAGTTAGTTGAGGACCTAAATAAGGGTTTCTAAACCACACCTAACCATTCTTATGCCCCATATTTTTTGTATACAAGTTTTTCCAAAATCATCCCACTTTGCCCCTACTTCCCCTACTTCCGAAAAGAACGTTCCTGGCAATCTTTAGCAGTTATATATTTTCCGACGTATTTTGATGTGCTGAATCCGAATATCATGATAAAAATTGGCGCAAATGCGATTATCATAGTAAAAACCATGAAAACCCAGTGAAAAACGCTATTTTTTTATATTTTTTGCGTTTATTAAAAAAACTACGAATCTGACAGAAAAATGTTTTCAACAAAAAATGTAGAGCAAGAAATTCTGCACAAAAAAGGTTGGAAGCATTTTCTCTGTATTATCAAAGGTAACCTCGTAAATGACAGCTAAATACATTCAACAAGATGAATGTGTTGTAGCGCCCGCCATGCCGTACATATTATTTGCATACAAAAGCTGAAGAATACAAGACGTTGAGAAAGAAGTCTGTATATGACCAATCCTTAACCGCACTATTTTCACGAGAACAGAAAAACCTCCAGCCACGTAATGCGAATAGCGATGGAACTAAATATACATAAGCTGTATATGTATAATGCTTGCATCTGAATTGTGCTTGCGTTCAGGGGGCTCTCCTGATAACTAATACGTTATCTAATTTAACCCATCACGTCTGGATTTTAAGATATCGAAAAATAGTAAATATGTCCCTTTTGGCAATTTCATGTTAGGATATGTAAAAAATCTGACGTGATGAATGAAATTGGACAACGAATTCGTTTCCAGCGACCAAAAATCCATAAGATGCACTATACCTCTGATTCTAATTTTCTCCCCTAAAAAGTTGTTTTGAGGTCCTGTGCAATTAATCACTGAAGGTACATCATCAGAAGTAGGGGATCTTATAGATTTTGTTCGCTGAAAACGAATACGTTATCCAATTTGACCCACCGCTCCCGATGTTTCACAAATCCTATCCTCAAATTGCTAAAAGGGATATTTCTGAATACGGATCAGATATCCTAAAATCCTGATGTGATGATTTATATCGAGCAACGGATTTGTTTTCAGCAAAATTTGTTTGTGGTGCTGTATAATTCTTTAAATTCTTTATATTTAAATAAAATTTTGGAAATAATACTGACAATTTATCTACAAAAGGTGTGGTTTTAAAGATAAATTCAGTATATTATGGAATTATGAAAGACACTTGGCAAGTAAATTAATTTGTTTAAAAATAATTCTTAAAACATTCGTTTATTTGAATAAAATATGGCAAATACTATTAATAAATGTGTATAAAATGTAGAGGGAAGTGGTATAATATGGACCCTGTTCCAATTCGGACCGCCTATTGTTTCTTAGCAATGACGATGCTGCGAAATGTTAATATTGTTATTATTATGGTTGTGATAGTCCTCTGTTATAACACACAGAATTTCCCATTTCCCAGTCACCGTGTATATGTCGCCAGAGACTTTAAGTTTTGAGGTGCTACACATAAAATTTACATTTAGAATTTCAAGATTTTTGGTAGTGACAATAACAAATTACTCGATGCGAAACGTAGTGGTTAGTATTCTACTGAATAATACCTTTCAGCTGGTATTCGTACTTTTCGTGAGTGCCTTTACTATTTCTGCCTGATCCGAGTCCGAAGTGTGAAGTGTGAAATCGGCATTGGTCTAATTCGGACCATTCGGCGTGGTTCAATTCGGACCCCCTATTTTCACACGCAATTCACAATTTATTTAGAATTGTGTTAATGTATAATTAAAAATAACTTATTTCTCATTTAAATTACTTACGGCATGGGTCAACATTCTGAAAAATAAATACTTACATACGTAAACATCAGAAAGAAGGAAATATATTGTAGCGTCTTTACGCTTCTTTTTGCGGGGGTAAAGTTGAGTTTCACGCCTACTAGGAGTAAAGAGGACCTCGTGGCGTAAAGTTAGATTATTTCCCTGCCCTATGATTCACTTAACGTCCAATAGACGAGAAAGTCGGACTTTACGCCGTGCAAGAATAATTATTAGCATTATATTCGAATGTTTACACCACCACAACCGAGCTGCATCACGAGTAGTTTGCCAACACATTCCGGAAACGGCTCATGAAAACAAAAGTTCAATACTTTGAATCTTGCTCTGATTACGATTGATTGCATAAAAAGCAAATTAGAATACCTCTGTTTTCACTTTTATTGCGAAAAACGATAAAAAAGAAGTGGTCCAAATTTGAACATGGATACATTTTTGTTCAAGAGCGTTTATATACAATAATTGTCTAAGGAAGATAGCAAAAAAGTCTGGGAAGGAAATGGGCAATTGATCAGACTTTGCCCGTTTGCAAATTGATTTATATTTTGGATTGGTACAGCTAAAAAACCTTACTGGGTCCGAATTAGACCACGTCCCCCTATTATTTTAATATAGAATAAATATATTTTAGAGCACACCTCCATACCCTCAAATACCATAACAGATTTGTGGTCAATAAATGCTAAATTCGCTTAAAACATGACACTTAAAAGTTTTCAGGGTCACTGATTACGAATTGGAAGTCATTTTTTATACATTCAAAGTGGCAGATTCAATATGGTGGACGGAGTTATTTAAAAATGGCCCTATTACCATGAAACTCGTTACTTGGTGGTTTTTCGGGATCGCTGATTACGAATACGTAACAGTTATTAAAAACTCAGTATGGCTGATGGTGGTATTTTTAAGGAATGCCCTGATTTGATTGAAATAAGTTTCTGAGGGGTCTTAGGCGTCACTTACTACAAATCAGGTGTCAGTTAAAACAAATTAAAAATGACGGATCCATCGAATATGGGTTACGTATCGAGAGACACTATTATACATTTTTTAATGGGTAATTTCTCGTCTTCAACAATTATGTAAATATGCCTTAAATGTAATCAGCCAGTTTAAAGGTTATACATTTAATCCAAGATTCGTAATAATCGGTTCCGAAAGCTCTTGCGTAAACGGATTGAAGAGGATTTAGTAATTTTTTGATAATTAATTCTTAATCTGCGATCTTGAAAATCTACCGAGTAGTATAATTCCAATTAATTGAATCACGAGAGTACAAAAAATTCAACAATATTTTTACATACAAAATAAATGTTTATACAATAATGTTTATAAAGATTGTAACCATGTTCACTTCTGTAGGTCCTACTCTTGACATAGGACCAGTAGTATTAACGTTTTTGTAGTTTTTGTATGTATATGAAATCGGATTTCTGAATTTGTTTCTTTTGAGAGAATCTCCGAAATATGCTACAACCATTATGAATCGTTAGGTGTTACACTTTCTGTTCGCGTGGTCAACAACTTTTATTTAATTATTAACGTTATATTATTTTTTATAATAACACACTACACTCCAATGAATATACGGTATGTTACTCTTATGCTATTAGACTTTGTACAGATGTATGAATAAGTAAATAAATGAATATTCTTTTCCGCTTTAAATCCGCTCGTAAATACTTATTTAATGAAACGCGGTTTTCTACGTACCTTATTGGCCGACGAGGTTTTTCTTACTGATGGTGGATAGCTTATAAACTATGCATTGTTTCTAAAAAATAATAAACACTGGAAGGCCAATAACATTGTAAACATTGTATTGAATTCAGGGAAAATAAAGAGACGTATTTCATAAACTTCGTGTATCGTATTCTCATATTAAATATATGATACTCATAGTAGATATATTTATTATATTACAGTGTGTCCAAGAACTGACCAACAATATTTCAGATGATGATTCTCCATGATATTTCAACCCCAAAAGTTCTGTACCAAAACTGGATCTGAGAATCAGAATTTGAGTGACGAACCATTAAAAGTTTAGGAAACAAAATTATTTTTTGTGCAATAACTCGGCTTTTTTTACGTTATTTCAATGAACGAGGGCTCATTTTCAAGATCTATTTAAGCCCTACAATTTATCCCTGAGAACATTAGATCTGCGATGAATATTTATAAAGTTATGGCCTAGAAATTAAATTTCTATTTATTCGTGTCGAAGGAACTTGTTCCCCTTCTACTGATCTGGAATGTTTTTCTCTCCAATTTCATTTACCTTGTTCTCAGTAGTTTCGCTAAGCAAAATGCAAAATCGCCGTCTTGCATCCTTCATACTAAATTATTTTTTGTTCTAGGTTGTAATAAAAAAAGTGTAATACCAAAGACAACAAAATTTAATGTTATTTTAAAGTCAAGTCATAGCGTGCAGATTAAAACGTTTTAAAGCTGCCATAATTAATTCATCAAAATTTTAAATCAATACTTATTTAATGAATCGCGAACAATGTGTTTTCTTATGCAAACATGTCACCTCACAACAATTACATAAACAAAACACTCTCGGGGTCAAGTCCGGCGTATCGGCATTACTGCGAGAAATTTTCCGCGGACGAGTAGAAAGTAAGGGAACCCGCGTTCTTGGAATAACATTGCCTCTTTCTGCGTTGCCCGGAATTATTGAGAGGGTTCACTGTTTTTGTTTTATAGCTAATAGCATTTTCTCTACTGCTATATTATTATTGTTCATATAGTCATTTACATGACAACAAAAAATAAATAGAAAAGTTCACTTCGGACATGATTTTTTATGTTATATTATATTATACCATATTTTATGTTATATATTGTACGTTATATATAATTATAAATTCTACGTTATATTTCGTACCATAAGCGTCCATGGGATTTTATGTGCATTCTTGAAGCTTGTCCTTTTATCTGCTTTTGAGGGAATGAAAACTCATTTCTATAACGGGAGCCGCAATAGTCCACAAGCTTACGACGGTGACAAACGCAACTAGATTGGAGGAATCATTTGGCGCATACGGATAATTGTTACCGATGTTGCCATTACGCTAACATTTCCTTGGAAAAATTATTAAAAAGAATAATAAAGAGACTTACTTAAATGTCAATCGATTTTTACTACTATTAATTAACACCGAAATAATCCGGACAATCTGCTACAAGCCGTGCTATCTGCTGCAATACGCGAAATCTTATGTGCTTAAGCGCCATATTGCTATCACGGTTGGTAAGATTCGTATGTGCCCGCAACTTTTGCTTAGGTTTCAGGAAATTGCACATGAAAAATTATGAAAGCTACATTGAAAATTCTTCAACTGCACGGGATTATTGGAGTTGCACCAAATTAAAAATGAGGTGTACTACAAATTTTACGGTGTCATATTATACATTTTGTTTATCTATACAAGAAATATTGTAGCCGTTATTGCAAATAGTCCTGCCCAAATATGTAATTTATTTGGCCGTGTTTTAGCTATAAAACCCCGGCCACCTACTTAAAAAATGTCATTTCGGTAAAAACGAGTTAAAAAAATTTGGAGACTGCATTGTCAAACAGTTATACTTAACAATTTTGTTTAAAACTTAATTTTTTTAAAATTCACGATTTTGATCTTAAAGAAAGGTTCTTTTTTCCGAAGTTACCGTAATCTGAGATTCGATTCAACTTCTTATGTTAATAGTTAATATATAAGAATTTTAAATATTAATGTTGGTATCATTATGTGACATTTAGTATATACGCGCTTACAGGTTCACCGAAAAATAGATAAATAAACATACACACGAGCAGTTACTCGATTCTCTGTGAATTTTTCTCGACTCATTGTTGACATGCGCAGTTCGAACGACAGAATTTAATACATATGAGCTTTATTAACAGTTAACGAACGCTCATTGAATGTTGAAACATACGAGTTAATATACAATAACTTTCAAATTTTCATCTGAATGTTATCTGTTGTTTTTTCCTTTACAGTAACTGTTATAACTTTACAGTTAATGTAAAAAGCTTGAAATTAGCTTACATAAACTATTAGTAAATAATTTTTCTCAGTGTAGATTACACCCTAAAACCTGAATGCTACTTATTACATTCAATATTTTTGTTTGCTGTAGATTATAATCAGTTTATTTGAATACATTCAATTTAATCAAGTAATTCAATCCGTGCACATACTTTAATTTGAATATTTATGAAAATATTAAAATGTGCATTGTTCATTTCTTCTCCACTTTATATTTTATTTCTTTTGCTACTGAAATATGAAATATTTTCAGCAATCGAAAAAGTATTAAAAGAGATACAACAGTCCAGTATAGATTTTAGGGCTATTGAAGGTGCTACTTTGCACATTATACATAATTACGAACAAAGACACGAATTTTTATTTTTATGCGATTCATCTTAAATGTATTACTCGAGAATTTTTTTAATGCTTAAGATGTATCTGCACCTCCATGTTTTGTCTTTAAGACAATATAATATATTGCAATCACTTAATAAAAATTGTGTGATTTCTTAAGATTAATGCACTTAAACGCAGTAATGAAAAATCATCGATATTTATTAAAAACAGCGTCACAGAAAGAAATATATGCTGTTACAAAAAAGATAATAGATAATAATGGAACCAACTCGCACAAACAGAAAATTTCAAAACACTTTACCAGTAATCAGATTGAATTTCTACTTTGAAGCGACATCGTGGCCATACTAAACATACCTGACCTCTGTATTTGCCATTATTTAGGTTGTTGTCAACGATCATATTTCTATGTCAATATTTATATCTCATTCGCCACTCAAAACAAAGCGAAGCTTCACTGATCACGGCCCTTTCATATATGTTATTTTAGTTTCGTACTCGAGTAATAAGAAATGTTAAAATTTTCTTTTAAAGTGTTTTTTCTTAGTTTTATAGTAATTCTTGCATATTTTTATGGTTGATACAGTAAATAGTTTCTGTCCACAATTATTAAGTGACTTTCGGAAGGTCCACACGTAAACATATTGCAGCTCGTGCATTTATTGTTAATCTATGACTGTCGCTTGTTATTAAAAGTGAAAATATGCGAGCGTATTCACAGAAAGGGAGTTCCAAACATATCGCAATATATCTTCCGCAGGAAATGCAATTATGACAATCGTAAACGTTTAGCCATTAAACATTCAGATGATAAAGGACTTCCTAAGGCAATATTCTGGCGTGCATGCTGAATTTGAAAATATAATGTTCGCAATTTTATATATATTTTAATTTTGTTGCTTATGTTAGTCAGATTTTTTTATAAGCAAGTATTTTAAACAAAAGTAAATTACCTCATTAAGGCCGTATTGTCCTGTAGAAAACAATGTTGAAACCTTATGTAATGGTACGGTTTTTGCAATGTCTGATAACGATTTTGAGAGAATTTTTACAAAAATTCAAATGGGTGGAAAATTTATAAGAATTGTTTGAAATTTGTTAATTGGAGATTTTGAGTTCACTTATGTAGTATAGTCCTTTTTCTCTGGTACAAGATTTGTGAGCATAAAATGGATTTCCAATTCCATCGGTTTTTTAAGGAAGTATAAAAACTAAAAAACATCGATCAGTTATAATACTGCTGCTCTATTTCTGAACTTCTTAAATGACTCACGCTTGCAAATATTATTCATGAAGATCATACAATGCAGTGTCAATAGCTATGGCTAGACATTTTTTACTTGAAGAATATTAGATCAACTGGGCAACAAAAGAATACCTTGTAAACTTTTTATAATTAGTGCCTTAGCTGTAAGTTTTTTGGGCATATTTTTTACATGCAAGTTTACAACTGGCAACACTGAGGTCCTTGAATTACTGATATATGCTTTCGAATTTTCAGGGCAGTCCTCCAAATGCCAAAAGGTTCTCAAAAAATTCCTGCTAAATATGAATGGGCCCCCAAAGTGACCCTTTCGTGTTTATATTTAACGTAATATCTATGTAAGCCTATAACAGATATTAGTATATTATAAGTAGAAGTAGAAAAATTCACAGGGTTTTACGCATAACAAATAATCTCAAATCTGAAGTTACGAAATAATGTAAATGATATATCATATATTCGCTTCAAATTTACATAATTCATTAATTTGTACATACAGATTCGAACGCAGTAATAACTGCAGAGTTTGATTAAGGTACTGCAAGATACTCATAGTACTGAATGCTGGAACGACCTAGAAATATAATACCTTGGCAATGTAAGCTTTAAAGTTGTAATAAAAATGTGCGCGGTCTCATTTCAGAAATAAGTCAAGCCCTTGGTGCACTCTACGCTAAGTTAATACGAACGATATCACTAATTCCCTCTCAAAAATCGAAGTCGAGTATCTTTTTAACATCGAACGGTTCTACGCTTTCTTTTAAATGAAGTTACGTGCAACATAAGTGCCCAGTAAATTACATTTACTCGTGAAAAGAAAAAAAGTCGTGACAAACCGCTACCAAAATATCACGTAGCTTCCTGAGGAACTGCATATACAATACGTCCACTGGAGAATGAAGAACCAAATAGGTCAGGATGACTAACGGCCCAGGAAGGAAAAGGGAGAGAGTAGTACCCGTGGGATTCAGCTAGGGGAAGTGTTTGAACACGGTCTTAGAGTCTTAGCAGAGCATTATGCTCCAAACGACTCACGCCACCAAGAGTATAACAAGGAAAGATACCCTTCGGCCCCCGTACGTATCAAAGTTAAAATTGCCCGGTTGCATCTAGCTCATCTACTCCAGTCTGGGCTCATCGAAATTCGAGGTGCTCCTCGGGATTTGTTAGCTGGAATCGTTTCCTTTCTACTCAAGTCTTATGGATATATATTTCTCACTTTCTCACATTTACAAATTTATTTATGATGCGCCTTTTATTACGGCATTAATTTATTAAAACAGAATTTCGCCCGTTTTATTTAATCTTACGCTAGTCGAGGGATTCCTGCTGAGGTATAACTTCCCATTTCGACGTTATGTTAGTAGGGAGTAAGCTAAACTACAGGAAACTGAATTTTAGAATTACTGTACGGAAATTAAATTTTTGAGTTATTGTACTATACCTGTGTATAATTTACGAAAGGTACTCAGTTTGTGTACTACCTTTAAGCTCTAGGATATTACATGATTAAATGTCGGTCTGGACATCTTTTTAATACCGTAAAATGGAGTATTAAATGACAATATTTTTTGTTGTAAGTAAAGTTTCATCAATTTTTCATGGTAACATATGAATTCAAGTACATTAACACAGATGTTTGTTTTACATTTGTACAATTCGTGTCGTTCAATTTATCGCGGATTACTAATTAATATTAATAATTAACTTGCGAAAAAGTATAATTTTTTCCGCTGTCAAAAAATAGGGCAATGTAGACCTGTGATGGGAGCATAGTGTAATGCATTTCCGCCCGTAATACACACGATACTTTTTATCACACCTTTACAAACATGACTGAGGGCCGTGGTGTAAATAACGGGCGGTAAACACTGCGAAATGCCCGTGCGCATGCGCAGTTGCATCTTCTGTGAATGGTAACTTTCCGTTAGCTGTCATGAAAAAGTAGCAGTTTTGTGTAGGTGTGACAAAATAGTTGTTTTCGATACAAGGGCGTATGCGTAAAGAACTTTACACACACACACACACACACGTGTGCCGAAATATTGTTTACGTACATAATACGTGTAGACGTACATAAATATATTTTTTGAATACGATAAGATAGTTACATTTTATTTCTAATGAAACAAAAAAAATGATCCGGACTTGAAGCGGAATAAGAGGTTAATTTTATACGTGAAAGTGCACGGAACAAGCGACACCCCTTATTCTTTGATTGTTTTTGACATTTGTTTTTGACACATTTTTAGGACACTCGATTGTCCAAATTCACACTTAGGTTACACTTTCGCACTTCTAAATGTCATTTAAGAGTGCATAAAGTGTTCAAATACATTTTATGAATGTGGAAAACGCTTTTGGGACACTTCATGGCCTCTTAAAACAGTGTCCCATTTTCGCCAGAGTTTACTTACCTACCCAACCAACGTTTTTAGCCCACTAATTTTCAACTATAACTCAAACATGCAAATGACTTTGTCAAATCGCCCAAAACGGTACCATCAACAATACGGAGTGTTGCCACTTTTCAAACACTCCATCCTCCAGGCAAATCGAATAACATTATTGACGGTATTAGATTTACCATATGCAACAGATGTTCGTCACTTACTACCATATTTTACGGTATATTCGATATCTCAATAAAGTTTCAGTTTCGTTGATAAGACTATTGAAAATTCTCAACTGACTTTTGCGTTTTTAGGAGCACCTAAGTTTGAAATCACATACCAGACACGTTAAAAACCAGACAATGAAAATCTGGACAGTTAAATTCCGACAATTCAAAACGAAAGTTCAAAACCGAATTTAATGTTAGAATTTTGATTGTTTGTTTTAATTGAGCTGACGTCCATTTTTTACCATGCAGATTGAACAACTCAGATCGATTGTAGTAATAAATGAAAATATGGACTTTAACATCACATGTCCAATACACTCTACAAACATTTATTTGATAAATTCAACTCACCTTTCATGGTTCACCGGAAAGTAATAGAAATTACTACTTGTGGAGTGGGACCAATCCCTTTCCTGTACTTAATTTAACTCCAATTAATTAGATTTACGCGGATGTCCAGCTAAATTGTAGGATTATTTTACATCATTAGTTCAATAATTCTAAACTACTGTTAGACAGCTACTGTAACTGATGAATTTAAATTTCTGGTTGGATTAGTTTCAAACCTAATTTGTTAACAATAAATTAATCTAAATTTAATTAAATATCATATTTAACTAGACCCTTGTTTTAGTCTTTTAAATTTGCCGAACTTTTAACTGCTACATTCAATCCAATTTTTTTTTACTTGAATTAAACAGAATTAATAAATGAAAAAAAGTTAATTTTAATTAAAGTTATGACTTCGGAGTTGGTAATAATTAAAATCGACTAGATGTGATACTTGTAGTATCGTTCGTAACAAGATGTATTTCCCTGAAATCAACTATTTGAGTGAAACAATTATTTTCTTCATTTGAGAAGCATGTACTTCATTCATAATTGGTGAACACATTTATTTGATAAAAATCAATACATTTCACATGCATACTGCTTTTTCGTTTCTTTGTGGCCTAAGTCGTCTAAAGTGATAGGACTAGGAGGTAAATGTAAAAAATGTAAATTTAATAACAGTTTTTACTTTTACATTTTGATATTTCTGAACCTACTTCAGAAATAATCGATTCTCTTGCAAATTGTACATTGTATGAAAGGAAAACTTTTCCTTTTCCCAAAAACCATTTAAAAAACAGCGGGTTAGCAAAATAAGGGCCTTTCTTTCCCCACCTGCAGAATCTTTTGAGTCTATTTAAATCGAAAGATTTTTCTATTTCTTAAGGATAAAAGGAAATGTAAATATGAATTGTAGATAATGTTTAATAAATCTTGATTCTGAAAGGTACTTTTACAATAGGTTTTTCAAGAATGATCGATGGCATGAACATAGTTTTGTACGTTTAATTCAGAGATTAAATAATACAGAAATTTTAAGTAAATAAATGTATTTCAATTAAATTGATATTTTATTCTAACCACTAAAGTCTATATATTGTATGTGACTATAAACGTATACGGATGTACGGATGTACTGTTACTATAATATAGCCCATAGGATTTAATACAAAATTAATAAAGTGTGACTAATTACGATCAATTTGTATTAATAATTTCTTTCTAAGTAATCAATGAACTAGATGCCATATCATGATCTACAATTCCAGCTAGGCATGCATATGAAGATTGCTTATCACGATCGTAATGTATTTTTACGTTTGCCTTCAATATTGTAATAATAAGAAATAAATAATAATCGTGGACAACGAATTGAATTCAATTCAAATGAATTGTTACAATATTCGAAATGAATTGTTGGGTTCCCGGCCAAAAGTGCAGTACTGGATTATGTTAATTAATTAACATCAATCTTTTTTTTTAATGTAATACCGTGGTCAAATTGCGTTCAATTTTTTGTTAAACATTTTAACTGGATTGTCTTATTTCATACTTGTTGCAGGTAAACAAAACTGTAGTAAAGTAATTACGTAATTAAATATTAATTACTCTAACAATTTAAAAAAAATCAACATTTATATGCAATTATACAAAATTAGTAAGTATATCAATTGGAAATTAATATAAATCGCTTTCAAGGTTTTATGAAGTTTAATCAAACAGTAAGTTTACAGTTCCCAAATATAAGGAAATGAACGATTCTATTAATTGACAAAAGATATATTTCCTTATTCCAATACAATTTTTAAGAGAATTAAACGTTAAATTGAAATAAATATTTCAAATTTATTACACTAGATTCATGTTGCAAAGTATAATAATTTGCAATAGTTGTACGATATGAATATATCTTCTCTACGGTCCTATATGCATATGGTGATATATATTTTTTTCCCCACCATGGCTCTACAGACTTATAATAATAAAGAATCAGAATTTATATCAGCATTTATTGACATATTCATTATGGCTGATGGTCAGTATGCATTTTCGTAAAGACTCGTCATATATTCAACTAATTCTTTTGAATTTTTCCTGTCCAATATAATATTGGGTTTTCGTAAGCACTACCTTTACGACTTTTAATTAAAGTTAGAAAAATGTTGATATCAGTCAAGAAAACATTTAATAGGATTTATTAGGATGTATGATATTAATTATTAATATAATGCACTAAAATATTGCGAATAACGAGGTCAATCGTACATACATGTAACAAAAACATGTAAGTCACCTTATTACTCTAAATAAATAAATTATCTCATATATTAGATGTTTGTATTTGAAATTGTTATGTAATATTCATATTACTTCATAAGCATCGGGAGTTCAGCGGTCGTAAAAATAAAACACTTTAAGGCCAGAAACAGGTATTTTGAACGGGTTGAAAAACTAAGATATTTTTTTATGTTTACGAACCTTTTCTAAGTTTAGGAGACGAACGCTGATGTTGAAAATAAACAGACAGGCAACCCTCTTACCATTTGTGATCGGAGGAGGCTCTTAAAAATATACAGCTAAAGAACATGATCTAATGATAAAGCGTGAAAACTATGCTACATTCCAATATCCACATTAAAGTAATTTAATTTTCGAAACATCCTGAATTCTCGATACAAAACACCTGAAACCGTCATAGAGTTATACCGTCGCATGTTTTTTACTTCAAATTTTGTTTCTGTAAAGATAGTTATATTTTAATGTAATATAGGAATTTTATATCGTTTCTATTTGAATTGCATACAAAACTTACTTTTAGTTTTACTTACTTTTGCCTCCGAAATCATGAGATCTTCTGTAGTAATCTTAAAAAAGACTAGGCATGAGTTTCTTCATAATCTTCCTTCTCCTAATTTGTGAAAATATTGATCATTTCTAAAATTTGAATGAATTACATCATTAGTGAAATGTAAATTATTTTAACGATAAAATCTGTTTTTATTGATAAACATAAAAAACTGTTTGTTGTGAAAATCAAACATTTGTCTAAATGTATGTTTTTATCGATATTTTAAGAATTAAATTTCATGCGTTTCATTCTATACTTTTAAAGCTATTGACCACTGATTCTCATCCTTCATATGCTTTTAACTAGTTAGTCTTTTCGTTATTAATCATTCAATAATATATGATGAGATAATATTTTTAATAATTCATTGACTCTAGAGATTTAAGATAAATTATATAAATTTACATTTTTAATGTGAACAAAAGGTTTAGCACTTTGTATAAACTTTAGTCAATCAAATTTCACATTACTACGTATGTTGAACTAAATATTTATTTTATTATTTACTAGTAAGAGCATTATATCAATTAAGAGAATACAAATTTTTTTTCGGTGAATCATACTTAATTTAAGAAATGATTTGTATAATTCAAGAAAGTTTCTGACATAAATATTTACTTTAATGCAGAAGCATTTGTTTCAGTGTAATTACAGATTAAAAATTTAATACCCGTATTTTTTTAGTTGTTTTTTATTCTTTAGTCTAAAAAGAATAAAGGTATACGACTAATAAATGTTAATCTAATAATAAGCGTATACAATTAATTTGAAAGTAGTTTGTGTTAAAAGTATACTTATACAAATTGAAACTTCACGTTAGTTGGAACAATTTTTCATTTTAACGGGCGAACATATGACGTTTCTTTTTATCTAAAGATCAAAAAGTTACCCTATATACGACTGCAATATTTTTTAACGTAGAATAGAAATGTACGTCTGTCACGACCAACGAGGGTAGTAGCCGCATGCGTTTAAATCGGGTCTTTCTAAAATTATCGTTTTTACCTGAACTTTTCAGAAATGCTTGTTTGGTGCTGGAAGAAATTCTGAATTGGAAATTTTTGAAGTCAAATTTTAAAATAGTTAACAATTAAATTAAATTCTGCCTGTTTTAAGAACCAAATAAAAAATTACTTGTTATTGTTTTATTTAATAAATATTGTTTTATTTAATAAATATTGTTTTATATAATAAATATTGTTTTATTTTATAAAAATTTGAAAGTGATAACGAATAAATTCCTGTCCGATTATTTGCACTATTTTTGTTTATTAACAATTGTACTACATTTTTCTTTCTGAATTACCAGTAATAGCTAATATTCAATTATAAGCATTAATTACAGTGATAATTAAATTGACTTTGTGATTCTTTAATTTTATTAGTAGTATTGATATTTTCGATAAATAAAAAATGTTATTATAAACAGTTAAAGTAAATCTTCTAGTATTTACGTCTGCATAATTAAAATCTTTTTAATAAGTTTAATTAATTAAAACTCCATTTCTTTTTGATGATAAACAATTTATATTAAAAGCTAACAATAATTTTGTAACAAACAACTTTTTCAAATTAAAAAAAAGAACATTTCTTATATATAGAAAAATATTTTATAAAATTTTGCTTTCTCTCAATAAAATCGTTTACGATTTCGTCTATTCGAATAAATATTTACTTGAATGTGGGCATTTTTTAGTGTGTAAAATATATAGTTCGAAAAATAAAGTTGTAAATAATTTCTGTTAAAAATGTAATATTTCATAACGAGAATAAAATATTTCATGGGTCGTTCTTAAAGATATATTAAATTTTGGATAATGTGTTATCAATCATTTAAAGATGTGCAGGGGAGATATCAACATGAAAACAAACCTCTGGAACTTTTATTATCGACCATTAATCATACAATACATCGTATCGATTGTGTGAACTAATAATATGGGTCGAGCGATCATGTTTTTCCGTTGCATAATTTAAAGATTGATGATTCTTCAAGATCTTCATAAAAAGCGTACACCTATTTATACTTACTTTTCATTTAAAAATACCTATATTTTCATAATAATTAGACATGGATATTTTATGTAGTATGGATACATTTAAGAAATGAAAATGTCGGCGTCGATTATAATTGTAAGTATATTTTACAACATATTTATTAATTCGTAAGAAATACTCTATTTTATTGTTTGTTTACATTTAAATCATACAAAGCTTTCTCTGTTGTTGTCTACTGCAAGCAGTTCTCATTCTCTTTAAAATTAAGATTTTTTATTGAGATTATGATTTTTATCAAAACTATATACAAAATGTATATTAACTCACTTATTTTCGTATGTCTTCTAAGTTCTTCCTAAATTCATTATTGCAATATTATCTAATTAATTTTTTTAATATTGTATCGATGGTGCCATTACTCGCCCTTTCCGTCGACAAAATTATTCCTCGAATAAAAAAATTAGCTATTATTATTGTAAACATTCAAGCTCGGCTTTTCATTATTTATGGCAGTGTGATAGTAATAAAGAAAAATATTACAAATTATTTATTTATACATTACCTATATTTCTAAACATTCAGGTAAACATTCAGGTAAACATTATTTATTACTAAAAATTTGATGCTTTTTCATAATTCTGAACTAAATTTTTAACCATTAATACATTTAAAAATATCTACTCTTCAATTGTCAAATGTAGGATGAGTTATTACTACTTAAATGCAAAATTATCCTGTAATTAAAAAAAATTAAAATCATACTTAAATGTTAAATTGAATCAACATACACTTTATAAAAATAAACTTTTTTTCTTTTTTTCTGCGGAAAATGTTTATTTATTTTGATATATTTTTATTCAACAGAAATACAATTTGGTAATGCAATCTCAAGTAGACCAAGGACGTTATTAAAATATTATCTTATGGTTAATGTCACATTTTTTACCTTCAGAATTATCTCAAGGTTGACCCAAAGAATGAATTCACTCGTGATAGGAATTATCCTAAGATTAATTTTCATAATTGACGGCACACGTAAATACTTTATATAAAATAAGATATTTATTGTAATGTATATGATGTTTCTGTTAGTTTATATTTAATGTTACCTTATATTTTGATAATATATTGCAAATTAAACTGGCATGTACCTGATAAATATATAATCGGAATGTTAAACATGAAAATAGATAGTAATTTCCAGCTGCGCATTATAATGTTGACACCATTCAATTATTTATTCATTAGTACTCGCTATACCATATGACTTGAAGTAACTGAGCCTTCTATTAGTTTATTCACCATGAAAAATCAAAGAAATCATTAACGAATTTAAAAAAAAATATGTTTATAAAATTTCATGCACTTTACCTTTACTCACTTTATTTTCAGAAAATATGTAGTCAAATAATGTATATTCTTGATGCCAAATATCTTATATTGCGTTGTGAATTTTGCATCATGTGAAGACAATACCATTGGGGGCATCAACTGTAGATAAGATTAGGAGTTTCATTTAGTGAATGCTCATAACAAAATGATATTATTGATGTGCCAATTGCCGAAATAATATTTTTCACTTATTGATTTATTTTAAAATGCAGCCAAAACATCTTTATTCGTAGTTTTAGCAGTTATATAATATTTATAAGTAATCAAATAAATGATCATTCATCATGCTACAGAAGTAGTATTGATGGTATCAGCTCATTTCAGAGGTACGGACATTAAAAAAAGTGTAAAAATAGATTGCAATTACTTCTTGAGTTCAAGAAGGCGATATTAATATTAAGTATTCGTTTACTATTCCATAAACAAAGTATTTGAACGAAACCGACGAACAGTAGTACTGATATGTATTTAACTAATTTTTAACGCATGGACATGAATTGCCTTTTTATATGAGAAACAAAATGTATTCGCAGTGAAATGTGTAGGTGAATATACTGAAACAGATGCACTTCAGTGAATTTTTCCAAGATACAAAACTTGAAATCGCTTATTTTTTTGCGTCAATAGTACTATTGGATGCACTGCAACAGCACCTTTTTTTAATTGAGAAGTGCTCATTTAAGAATTAAGAGAAGTATTATTAAAAAATGTGTTTTGTATCTATGAAAAATAATTATTGTATTATGTGTCTATAACATTTTTAAAGAGGTTGAAATGTTATTATCGTTTTTTATAATCATATCATAGATGTAGAGACGATTTTTATGCATATATTTATTATTAAAAAGACCGAGAAGAAATGATTTAGATTACATAGATTACACAGAACTAAACTAAAGGGACTAATAATATAGCATGGAATTACCTCTACAGATTTGGAAATTATATACTCTTTTTTTAGTAATATTATAAAAATGAGATCCTTCTAAGACCGTTTTTACTTCTGTTATACATATATTTCAAATTTGGACAGTATTAATCAAGCGTATAAATAGTTAACCTTGCCCTTTGACTTTTATTGTTGTTAACGATTAGGTTTGTAGCCGTATTGAAGAATTCTTCAATTATACTTGAGACTAACATAATTACGTTTCAGAATACTTTTTTTTTGCCTTCAGTTCAATAATTAATTCAATGATATATGTCAAGTCTACATGTTAATAGCGGCTACAGCTATTCAGAAATCGATTCTGTCGGTAATATACATTCCTAACTTAAAAGTTGTGAATTGAGACATTTTCAAATAAATACTAACTCGAATACAGACATTTTTCTCCATTTAATAACTTATACAGTAAATTCAAGTTCAAAAAGTAAAATACGCTAAATGTATCGCATTTCCTAGTTCCGTACACGGTTTTTTTATTATGAAGAATTAGAATTTAAAATAAATAGTGAACTGTTTACTTGTTACAAGTAATAACAACACGTTTTATTTACTTCACATTTTTTTCTAATATACAAACGATCGAGAAGAAATTTATGTTCATCGTATTATAAAACTGTTTACTTTTTACAAGTAATTTTAGAACTATTAGAACGTGGAAAAGTACGGTTTGACGTCGATTAAAGTCGGTAAACACCAGTATGCAAAAGTAAAAATAGTGCAAAAAGGGCACTTTTTCGCACTCTCTCTTCAGAACGACGACCGTTATAAAACTAGATATTTCAAATAATAACGAAATCGCGCTGCGCTCTGCTGAAATATAAGTAAAAAAATAGTTAACGGTTCTAGTAAGATAGCCATTTTTAGAAAAATAAAAGAAGGTGTTAAATTGGGAAGAAATCGTTTCATATGCGATAATTTTAACAACTGAGATGTGAATGTTTTGATCGAAATGTCATATGGACGAATTAAAATATGGCGCAGAAAGAAATTTAATCAAGTAAAGATGTATGTACCAGAATTATACTTTTAGAATGGGGATTATTAAATGAATTAAACAATATATTTTTTGATACACGTGTCCGTAAAGTAGACACTTTTAAAGTGCCTACTTTTGCGAACAGTGTATCAAAAAATAGTGTTCGCTCCTCGGCCGTAAAATTTTACGACCTCGGTTTGGAGATTGTCTCCACTCGGTCCGCAAAATTGAACATTACGGCCTAGGACCGAAAAGTACTATTTTGTCACACCTGCATAAAAACAGCGCCTTTACGTGTCGATAAAGCGTGCGACGCGTTGAAACGCAATGAGGACGAGGACCTTCTGGGGTCCGGTGGGCGCTTTTCACTCTTTCGCGCCCGCTCTTCGTTTTTCACGATTTCACACTTGCCTTGTATTTCACCGATGTTGTAAAGGCTAATAATCTTATGTACAGTTGTAACAAAATATGTGTAACACGAGCGGGAATGAAGGAAACGAACTCAGGTCAGGACTCCCGTCACTCCTCCTCTTCTTGCACGGCGCGTCTGTTTCCAATCCCTTATTTTGCGCCCTAGATATATAATATAGTACAATAATTTGTACTAAAGGAACATGGGGCTATTACAGATGAGTTCCGGTATATTTATTCACTTTGTTCCTCGCCGTCCCCTCGCGTCCCGATATATTTACCAAAATCAGGGGAGCATCGTTTCTGCCACTTCCCTCAGTCTCGTTATGTTCGTGACGTCACGGCAGGCCCTTCCTGAGGTCCCAGCCCGCAAAGTAGGGGAAAACGAGAGTGGCGACAGGTAAACGTAACGAGATAGAACCGGGCAAATATGCTGGGACGTAAATATAACGAGATGCAATTATATCGGGACTCTACTGTAATTTGAAATGAACATATTATAAATTCCTAGAATTGGAAATTAAATTCTTTAATAAAATAATTTTCTATTTCTTTTTTATTAAAATTATTATTTACTGTGGCTAGAATTTACCATGTATGGTATCAAAATTGTGATGATTTTGGAAGAAATTGGAAAAAATGGAACGTTATATTTCATGCATACTTTATGGAATCCGTGACCCTTACTATAAAATTGTTATTTCTAAAAATCATTAAAGTGATTATTATTAATTAAAGATCAAATGTTTAACGGAGAAATCGATAAAAGGATCGTTTCACTTGATTCAGTTAAGGTTTGATTTTAATTAATAACGTTCACACGATTTTTCATGAGTAATTGAATGTGCATTTTCATGATTCTTGACATTAAAAATTTTCTGAAGAGGGACTAAATACAAATTTGGCTGAAACGCTAATAGAAAGTTGTTTTTTTTACTAATTTGTTTCTATCTTGAGGAAAAGTAAATATCTTTGAGTGTATTTCATGAATAAAACAGGCCTGCAAATTTTGACTTAGTTCTGTAACAAAAGAAGGGATGGTGATTCTGATAGGATTTCTGGCGTAGAAAACGAATCGGACCTTCAAAATGGCCCATCACGTCAGGATTTCTTGTAATATTGGCTTAAATGGCCCAAAAATGACCATTTCGGCCATTTTTCGGAAATTTTGGTGGGTAAACAACATTTTTTTTCCTATTGCCCAATTGCATCGTATAATACTATATGTAAGCTTTAAAACCCATTTTTGAAAACCTCTTTACGATTTTTTTTAACAAAGTTGTGTAGATGCGAAATGTTTTCATTTAGGCGAATGTAGGAATATTATAACTAATTATAATTGGTTCTAACAGATGTCAGGATAATATTACGAATCAGATTGGTTTGTTTGTAAACAATCATTAATAACCTGATTTTTGCTGCAGCTGTTTTGTCTGCTAATTGAAGTCGATAGTAAAATGTATGCGGTAGATACAAAGAGTATGCGGGTATACATTGGACTTGAATAATTTGCACAGAAAGTTTGACGCCATTGGAGTAACTCAAGAATCAAAGTGATTGATCCATCTAATAATTCACTAGTTCTATATAGTGCGAATGTGAAGTATACGCCAATAAATAGTCATTTAAATCAAAACGTTACAGCGTAAATAATGAAAAGTCCTATGGTCATAATCTAAAATTTTAAAACTAAAAATTTCACTTTTATTAAAAGTAAAATTCCATTTTTCATACTTTTACTGCAATGTGATTATTTTCTACGGACTAATAAGTTATTAGATCGATTTCTTGTATTTCATTTATTCTATCGAATAGTTTGTTGTTTCAACAAAAAATTACTTCGTTCAAGTAGTAAAAGCAATCAATTTGACAAAATATTTCACGGAACGTATCAAATGTGTGAAATTTAGTGAACATTTGTTACAGTTTACCAAATATTTAACTGGATCCCTGCCAACACGGAAAGTAACAATTAGGTAATATATACGTAATGGTTACATTGTTACATAAATGTTACATAGTTGTTACATAAATGTTACACAGTTGTTACATAACTGTTACTTTCGTGTTTGCAGGGATGTGATAAAGAAATATTTTAAGGAGACAAAAATAAAAAGCATGAAATTAAGAAGACACTGTAAGACTCAGGATAACGATGTCGTAGGGTGTACTGTTGCGTTAGTTTTATACCTGTTTAACATTAATTATTATTTTGAGGCAAATTTACAATTAAAAAATAGTTCCATATTTTGTAAATATTTTGATTTGTCTAGTGCTACAGTTAAGTTCCCTGTATCTACTTTATTAAACAAAAAATATGGATTATTGCATGTAAATGCATGTCTTGGTTATTCTATGAGTTTATGTGTAGCCATTTTGTCATTATGTTTGATATGTGCATTACCGATTGTTTAAAAACATAAAAATGTTTACGTGATCGCTCATTTACTCTCAATTACCTCACAACTTCCGTATTATTAAGGGGAGACACCGGTGAGATTTCAGCTACATTAAATTGCAATTAAAAAAAATCGAAAAAAATTGTTATAAGCATCATTTTTCTTCACAAATTAAGTGGTGTAGTCGAAAAAAGAAAAAAAATTTTTGGCCGAATAAATAGAATGAATAGAATTTTTTATTTTTGATCTAAGCCACCTATCATCAAATCCATGCGTAATTTTGTTTGAAATCGTAAAAAAAGCATACAAAAAAAATTTGGTTACACTTTACCCAAAATTGACGGAGGAGATGCATTTTTTAGGTGTTTTATGATCGATTTTTAATAAAATCGACCACTTTTTGGTTACAAGAACTGTTCATTATACGATAAATCCCAAATGAATGTTTATTGAAACATAAGAAATAAATTTATATTATATTTCTATATATCATTTTATTACAAAAAATTTTTTTATTAATTTTTTCATTTTTTTTTAGTTTTTAAGTTTTTACATTTTGTTTTTCATTTTGAAAATATATTTTTAGAGCATTTCTGCTCCGTACATAGTTCCTCTTTTTTTCATACTTCCAGACTTCTTGTACCATGTTTAGCAAGGCTATGGCTCGTCGTTTTTGAACTTTTCATTAGATTGTTATATATGATTATATTTATATAAAAAATAATCGCAGGACAAATTTTTGCATTATACGCCGAAATGGAGAAGTGGAGCTATTTACGTAATTTTATGTCGGTACGCCTCATCTACTCAGATAAAAAACATCAGGACTAGAACATATGGAAATGTCCTCTTCGAATGTAATTGCATTCTTAGATGAAACACTTCAACACTTGTACAATAATGTACTAATATTAGAAAAATGCCAATTCTCGCCCATTTCCCCAGCCGAAATAATGATCTCTTCAAAAAGTAGATATTTTCGTTACAAGGGCGTAAAATGAACTTTCACCCCCGTGATACAAACATAATTGTATAGTAGAAGTGTTCGTATCAAAAAGAAGAGTTGAGATTGCAACATCTTTAGCTGCTTGTGAATACAACGTCGGATGTGCTAAAACGATCATCACATTATTAGAGCAAGCAGGATTATCAGTAGGACAGGAAACTGTTACACTGGCAAGAAATCGCGATTCTCATAGAATAGAAAAAGGCATTGAACAATCGAATGAAAAGTTCAAAAACGCACGACGAGCCATAGCCTTAGCACAAAACAGGCTAGAAGAAGTCTTTATGGAAAACGAAGGGACCATGTACGGAGCAGGAATGTTCTAGAAAGATATTTTATTAATGAAAAAAAATGTAAAAGCTAAAAAATGTAAAAAAAATTGAAAAAAATTACAAAAATTTTGTTAATAAAAAAAAATATAGAAATATAAAATAGATTTATTTTTTACGTTACACTGAACATTTCTTTGAAATTTATTATACAATAAACAGTTGTTGGAGCCAACAAGAAGTTGATTTTAATATCATAAAATCATAAAACATTTAAAAAGATATTCTCAAAATGAAAAAAAAAAATATAAAAACGAAAAAATAAAAAAAAATTGAAAAAATTTAAAAAAAAAATAAAAAAATTCATAAAAAACTTTTTTTTATTAAAAAAAATGTAGGAATATAAAATAAATGTATTTCTTATGTTTCGATGAACATTAATTTAGAATTTATCGTATAATAAACAGTTCTTGTAACCAAAAAGTGGTTAATTTTATTAAAAATCGACCATAAAACACCTAAAAAATGCATATCCTCCGTCAATTTTGGATAAAGTGTAACCAAATTTTTTTTGTATGCTTTTTTTACGATTTCAAACAAAATTACGCATGGAATTCACGATACGTGGCTTAGATCAAAAATAAAAAATTCTAACACGGCCAAAAATTTTTTTTTTCTTTTTTCGACTACACCACTTAATTTGTGAAGAAAAATGATGCTTATAACAATTTTTTTTCGATTTTTTTTAATTGCAATTTAATGTAGCTGAAATCTCACCGGTGTCTCCCCTTAAGTTTAGATGTTTCAAAGCTTTTAACCGTGTTAATTACTGCAGTTTTATTTACACTTTTTGGAAAATGAGATCCAGGATCTCGTTATAATTCCGAAATACATTGTTAGGAATATATTTTCCGCTTAAATTTACGAATAACTTATCATTGATGTCATTCAAAATATGGCAGCAGTTTTGTTTACGTTTGAAATAGATGAATGTTCTATTTGATTTATTTTTGTTTTGTTGTGTATGTTTATATAAGGAACTCTTAAGAAGTTTTGGATATAATCAATTAATTGTATTTTAAAATTTGAACTAGATTCTATTGAATTTAGAGACTTTAGAGAAAGATAATTTAGAGATGAAGAACTTGAACTTATTTCCGAAAATTTTCGGACAATTGTTAATTAATTTCTTTGATATTTTCTAAGATATCGTCTGCAGTAATTAAAATCACTTTTACAGAGCCCAAATTTCGAAAAATTTATTAAATCATTTTTTATTTACGATTTTTAGTAAAAATTGCTACCTTATCGGCGGAGGGCTTTAGAACTCCCCTAAATCTCATATCAGTGGACGTCGTTTTCATTCTTGAACCTACATTGATATCGACTACAAATTTAAAGCCATATCTGAGAAATTTATTTATATTACATAATTGCAAATTTCATGTACGAAATCCACTTGATACTCCAACAAATTATTATTTACGAGTTTAGGAAAAGTTTAAGAAAAAAAAACAGTTATAGAGAAAAGTGGACAAGGTTAGTGGGAGGTTTTGGAGATTTTCAGAAGGTTTTCATCCAGAGATATACCAAAAAAATGCCTTAATATATCTTAACATTTATTTTACAAAATGTGTAAATCTGCGCTTTATTTATCACTGTTCACCGTTATTAACTTCAGATACCGAGATTTGTGTTTCAATAAATCTAACGCATCTGCAGCAGCCCGTTACGACCGAGTTATTGCCGTTCGATGTGAACATTTTATTGCCTTTTTACATCAAGGACATCAACGTTACCCAGATTCTTTTAATACTTGCAAAAAACAATTTCACCGAAATATTAAAATAAAATAATACGTATTATTCTTTATTGATAAATGACCATTTCGAGAAGTTATATCTGTCAATTAGTATAAACCAATGTAATGTTAATGCTTGTTTATTCGTTCTTAGAGAAATAATCGTGGTGCTACAAAATATGATATTGCATTGAATATTCCAACGACATTGTTTTATTGATTTTGTCGTTTATTTTATATCATTTTTCATAAAAAGGTAAATATTCAATTTACACATCTTGCACTGTAATTCGCGTCTTATAAAGCGTATTGTCTACATTACTATTTATTTTTATATGTCATAAAAAGTCAAGATCACTTCTTATCAAAACAAGATTTTATTCAACAACTTTTTCCAGCAATTTTTTGTTGAACTGGCTAGCTCGACGATTTGCATTATATATCACTTTATGATATTCATTTTAATTCGAAAATATTGAAAGTACACGAGCAAGATATTGGGATTATTTATTTTAAAAGTCACAACTGAAATATTAAATTAGATAAAACTATTTTTTATATTTAATAATTTTGTTTCCTTTTTAATAAATCTGACTGCATTTAAGTACATTTAAATTATTTAAATCTGCAAAATTGGCTTCTCGTATAAACTGAATAATAATATTTAGAATATGTGCTGTTAGTCGTTGAATGACGTTTATCATATATGCTCCGAAAGACTTTTTAAATTATTAAATATATCAAGAAATGAGACTTTTGGATGTCCAAATTCAAGTCGTAGTAAACATACGTTTATAATCATTCCAGAAAAGTAACATCCCACTGGTTATGTCAGAGAATGTTACTACTTAGGGACAATAAAGTTATGGTTTTTAGGTTAGGTTAGGTTAGGTTAGTTTATGGTTAGGTTTTTAGGTTCTAAATCTCAATAAGAACATTCAAAATAGTACATAATATGTTAAAAAATTAGACGAAAATTGATTCCATGTTATTATTTTGCAGTTCTTCAGGAGTTTGAATAAAATCGCAAATATATAGATTTTGTTTAGTATATAATAAGTAAAGGTTATAATATTTGGCCAGCTGAAATAATGGACATGTTCAATTGCAGGTTATGTTCTAACTATATTTGATTTCGAAGGCGATCTGCTAGTGTATTTACGTGAATCAAATCTAGTTTTAAGACATATTTTTGTCTCGCATTCTTGAATGCAATCATGTCACTTATCCAATGTTCTTAATTGTTTTTCCACATTATCTTTTCTTTTCTCGGATACCGTTTTATTATACAAGATGCTATCGTAATGCTCCATTTTTTTTGCGTGATTGGTAACGCCCAACAACTTATGGTGTTTTTATGTAAATTTGTTCTTTATACAAATATTACTTATTTTGTACATATGTCAAAAGGATTAGGTTGGAGGAAAGGCGTATAATTTATCATTTTGTTTAGAACATATTTGCAATATCGTATAGGCTTCAATAAATAAAGTACAATGAAAAAGAAATTAATTTCTGTTGTAAAATTTATAAAGTGGCGTTAAATAGCTTCAAATGTATGCTCCTTACATATTTTGTGTTTAAAAAAATCCGCATTCGTATTTCTCGCTACATAACTGTAAACAAAAATGTAATAACAGTGTGAACATAATTTTAATCTATCCAACTACTATTTTCGGGCAAGTCATAATTATGTGTTCACTTACCTCACATGAAACGCAGGCCAGCAAAATCCGTATAACATCAAACCAGTTTGTATCTTCAGGTTTTGCATGTGTTTTTTGTAACGCAGATTTTAATATTCTTATTGACGGGTTTAGACCTGTCAGGTATCTTTTTTGTGTAAATAAGTTCTTTTTAAAATACTCAATACACTTTATTTTATGTTTTAGTCGCTTTTATGCAATTTTCGACATTGAAAGTGTATATATATATTCACCGGAATTTCTTCTTCGAGTCCATTATACAAAGTCCAATTTTGGAATAATAATACAAAATGTTGGTTGTTACAATGTTAATAACGTTTTATCTACTACTCATTATACCAGTTGTTGCAATAAAATATCTTTACCTCGATGATGTTAAAACAACAAAATTATATTAATTAAAAAAGATTCTCTTTTTTCAATACTACTGAATTTGTCTCATTTTGTAGATTTAACTTAAGAAATCAAAATAATTCTAACAAACATCCAAATGTTCTTGAGAAATGATAGCCATAAATATCTTTTCAAAATTTCAAAAACAGTGGGAAATACAGTCGACCCTCTCAATAGAGCCGCACTCAATAGTTCCACTTCCCCAGTTTGTCGAACGAGCTTGTTCCTCATGCTAGGACGTTCTATACAACGTTATATAAATAACCAATTATATTTTATTGTTAGTTACGTGAAAAATTAATTTATGGGTCTTATTTCATACATTTGATTCGATTTCAATACAAACATATTATTAAATCCGTTCGTAAATACTTATTTAATGAAACGTGGTTTTCTACCATGGGCGTCCACAGGATTATTTTCAGGGGGAGGCAAAATTAAATATGCGACTATATGTTAATGGAAGTTACATAGACTAATAAATATACACTGTCGGGCCAGGGGGGCAACTGCCCCCTCTTGCCCCTCCCTGTGGACGCCCTTGTTTTCTACGTACCTTATTAGCCGACTACGTTTTTCGTACTGGTGGTGGATAGCTTATAAACTATGCATTGTTTCTAAAAAATAATAAACACTGGACGGTCAATAACATTGTAAACATTGTTTTGAATGTTCAAGGAAAATGAAAAGATGTATTTCATAAAATTTGTGTATCGTATTCTCATATTTAAAATATGCGTAATAGACATATTTATTATGTATACAGTGTGTCCAAGAACTGACCAACAATATTTCAGGTGGTGATTCTCCATGATATTTCAACCCCAAAAATTATGTACTAAAATTGGATCTGAGGAATAGAATTTGAGTGACGAGCCCTTAAAAATTTGGAATAAAATTTTTTTTGTTGCAATAACTCGGCTTTTTTTACGTTATTTCAATGAACGAGGGCTCATTTTCAAGCTCTAATTAAGCCACAATTCATCCCTAAGAAAATTATATCTGCGATGAATATTTATGAAGTTATGGCATAGAAAATAAATTTCTATTTATTCGTGTCTAGAATTATTTTACAGCAGACCCTCTCAATAGAGCCGCTCTTAATACTTCCACTTCCCTAGTATGTCGAAGGAACTTGTTCCCCTTCTACTGATCTGGAATGTTTTTCTCTCGAATTTCATTTACCTTGTTCTCAGTAGTTTCGCTAAGCAAAATGCAAAATTGCCGTCTTGCATCCTTCATACTAAATTATTTGTTGTTCTAGGCTTGTAATACAAAAAGTGTAATAACAAATACAACAAAATTTAATGTTCTTTTAAAGTCAGGTCATAGCGTGCAAATTAAAACGTTTTAAAGCTGCTATAATTAATTCGTCACGATTTTAAATCAATACTTATTTAACATGTCATCTCACAACAATTGCATAAACAAAACACTCCCGGGGTCAATTTCAGCGTACCGGCATTACTGTGAGAAAGCGCGAAAAATTTTCCAGATGAGTAGAAAGTGAGGGAACCCGCGTTCTTGGAAAAACATTGCCCCTTTCCGTGTTGCCCGGAACTATTGAGAGGGCTGATTGTCGATGGAAAATGAAATTTTTAGTAATGGAGAGGAAAACATAAAAAGGAAAAATGGTCTTTATTTAAAAATGATAAGCTTTGAAAAATAATATACGTTTCGAGCCTGATATGGGTCCTCTTCAGCAAACAAATACGAAAATCGATGTGAAACTGACTATTTTATATATACAGTTGGTTTATGTATGTTTGTGATACCGAGTATAAATGAAATATTTAATTCGAGTGTGGATTTATATATGTAAATAAAACTGAAAATTTAATTATGAGTAAAAACGTTCGAGACTTCTGGTACTTTCTTCCAATTTGCTTCTTTAGCTCAAATTCTCGTGTTTACGTAATTGAAATTATGTCCCGTATTTAATCTATGATCCGTTAGGCCTGTAAAATTCTCTTCATTAGAGGCGAAAATGTTCTTATTGTGTTCTTTTAATCGCACCTCTAAAGGTCTTCCTGTTTGACCAATCTACAAATTGTTACACAGTGAGCAAGGAATATTTAGATTACTCCTGTTTGTTTCTCAGGTGGTACTTTATCCTTTCTGGGTTTACTGTTCGCAATTTGGGTTTTAAAAGGTGAATAATTCTGATACCTCTATTCTTCAAAATTTTACCGATTTTCTCTGAAAGTCCTTTAATGTCTGCGAAAAATGTTAAGTACGATTCTCATGAGAATCATATGAGAAAATTTCTCGTGAGAAATTGAAACAGGATTATGAGAATCAAGTTAGATTCTTATGAGAAAAAAAACTTAAATATTTCATTTAATATTTATAACAATTTAACTTTATTTCTAGTATTTAAAATTTAATCAATTTTTAGAATTCGCGTATTCCTACCCTACCGGAAATAAAATTCGTATAAAAATGTACAGAAACGTGCAGAAATGCAAGATATCGTACAAAAACGGTTTTTTTTTCAAATTCTAACATTTCGTATACTTTTGGACGTTTCTCTACGATTTGGTATGTTTATGTACATTTTTGGCGCTGTATACTTGACTAGAATTATTTTCTGATGGAATCTGAGCAGCGATATGCCAAGGCATGTGAAAATGTACGAAAACGTCTAAAAACGTATATAAACGCACAGAAATATACCAATACGTACAGAAATGTATGAAAACGTACAAAAACGTTTCAAAACGTACAGGAATGTCTGAAAACGTACAGAAATGAATGAATACGTACAGAAATGTGAGAAAACGTGCAAAACTGTATGAAAACGTAAAGAAACGTACGTAAGTGTACGCATACGTACAAAAATGTGAGAATGTAACGAGAAAAAATTAAATAAACTAAAATGCGAGGTAGAAAAAGTACGTAAATGTACACAAACGTAAGAAACTGTATATGGGGCATTCCACGTCAAATCGGCAACTTTTTGTCACACCATTTTTAATGTTAGTTTTATCATTTGTATACCGTTAGTACATACAAAAGATGTATTGTTGGTCATATAAAACATTTTAAAATTGACTGTAGTGAAAGTTGTGAAGATATTTAGAAATATGTCATTTTCTGTTCTCGCAACGTTTAGTTTATTTAAGCGCAAGAGTAACAGGTCTAAAAATTAATGTAACGCATGTTTTTTGCAGATTTTTATATGGCCTTTCTTGTGAAAATATTCACTTTCACGTATTGTTATAGGATGATGTTCAAAAATGGTTTTAAAGTTTTTAAATTACATTTTTCAAAGGAAGGACACTTTTTAAAATTCTAACAAAATTCTAAAAAAATGTTTCAATTTCTCATGAGAAAAGTTCTCATATGATTGTCATGAGAATCCTACCTAAATTTTTCGCAGGGGCAACTATAATAATTGTTTTAATACTTTGTGAATGTGATACCCAGTAAACGAAAAGGGATTAAGGGCTTTTATCTTTTATTCTTTTATTGAACATTCGGAATTGGCAATTTTCCAATTCCTTTATAAGAATTCACGCGTGAGACATGTGAATTCCGTTGAATTCTGATACGCAATTTTTTATTCCGCGCATTTCCATTGAATTCCCTAACCTAACCTAAAATAATATGGATTCGTTGGAACTGTCAGGAATTAAAATTTTAATTTTTCATTCCGCGCAATTCCATTCGATTCGCTAACCTAACCTATAATGTTTACATCATATATTCCCAGTAAAAGAAAAAGATTGAAAGGTATTAGAAGGGGATTAATGGAGATTAAAATTTGATTGTTTTTATCTCATTTTGTCAAAAAAGGTATTGGAATGATTTTTAATCCCAATAAAACTCCAATTATGAAAAGAATTTTGACTTATTGAATCCCCTCAAATGCCGTTCTACAAACGGCCATCAAAATGAATTCCAGCGAATACAAGATTTGGAATGAAAAAATATCTCATTGAATTCCCTCAAATTCCTCTCATTAAAAACTACCGTTCAATACCAAATATGGCATAAAAGAATGTAGTACTGAATCCCCTCGAAATCTATCAATTACCACTTCAAAATTAATCCCACTGTATTCCATATTTTGGAATTCAAACTCATTTTAATACGTTATTATATAAACACGTAGAAAAATTCTCTACTTTGTGTTTCAACTATTCATTATTTTTTCATTATTTCACAACAGTGAGTGTGGCCGAGTGGTTGCGCTACGAACTTGCTGCGCAGAGGACCGTGGTTCGGTTCTCGGTCGAAGCGAATCTGCATTTTTTTTTAATTTATTGATTTGGGATTATATGGGATTAAAAAAGATAGAATTTTTTGAATTTCAATACCAACAAAAAAGGGATTAAAAATTTTGAATCACTTTTAATCTTTTTTCGTTTACTGGGTTACAATAATATTCTCAGGGATTCCTTGGAATTCGTGGGAATTGCAAATTGATCTTTTCTATTCCAGTAAATTCCATCCAATACTTCCCTTGAATAAAGGGATTCAACACAATTCAAAATTCCAATCCCTTTCCGTTTGCTGGGCCAGCAAACGAAAATGGATTAAAATAAATTTAAAATTTGAATTTTTTTGAATCCGGATTCTTAATTCCGTGTAAAGAATTTAAATAAATTAGAATGTTCAGGGTTAAATAATTTTCCATTCATACTGGGTAATTGAAGCGTATAATCATTTTGCATTGAAAAAGATTCAAAATATCAATTAATCTCTATCAATGAAGTGAACATAACCTTAAAATGGCAGCAAACGAATATGGATTGGAATACATTGAAATCTTGAATTCTTTCGAATTCTGATTTTCCATTCTTTCATAAAAGAGTTGGGGAAAGTCTTCAGTTGGTAAGGTAGTAATCTACGCTCAAAAATCTATATTAAAAATGACTGAATCGATTTTTAAAAATTTGGGTTCCGTACAAGTAATTATAATCACTATACCAAAAAGTACCAAAGAAAAAAAGTACTCGGTCAATTCTCAATTAATTTCTTTGCTATGTTTTTTAAGAGATCTTAAGAGTAGATTTAAGAGTAGATTACTATCTTATCAAGTGACAATTTTAAAACCCCCTTAAAATAAATTTAAAAAGCAGGGTTTTAATTTAAAATAAAGGAAAGTGGGTCATAAATAATTGAAAAATTATCATACAATTAAACTTAAGTTTCTAACGAAACCCGGAAAAACCATTTTCTCATAATATTAATATTTTTAAATAATTGGTTATTTATCATATTTTATGTGTTATGCGTATTGAAGTGATAATCGCCTACTTAGAAAAAAGTTTTATCCATTATTTAATAACAAAGAATAATTAAAATGACCAAGCTCACATTATTAAATATTAAAAGAATTGTCGTGAATAGATTCTCGTAACGAGGAATTCCCTTCCACACATTTATTTCATTCTGTATTGATTTCAATACATACAAAAATCGGCAATTCCCCACACTAAACTGAAATGAATTCCTCTACAATATTTCTGCTAATAATTGGATTATAGACAGGAGGAGGTTGTCTATTCTGTTAAAAGAATAAAAAGTAATCTGATTTTGAAAGAAATACACAATTATTGAAAGATTGTCTTTCCAATTCTACGTCCTGAATTCAAATAAGTTCCCAATAAACACACTTTTGAAGTAAAGAATTCTTTAGGTAATCTCGAATGTCCGCAACAAATCATTGCAAAAGGAGTCACGAAGTAATCATTATGAAAAAATGTATGACTTGAAACACGATCGGCTAAAGGAAAAGTGTGTCACGTTTATGATAAAAGTAGTCCTAAAGTATTCTTTGTGAATAAATTAATGATACACGTCGGCAACTGTGGACGTTTCGAGCGCCCACCGCATGGTGGTGCATCAAGTACTGCGCTCAACACATGCACTCTGTATATTATCATACACAACCATTCTCGCAAGTGAGGAAGGTACTAGTTGTTCCATATAAAAGTACCTCTTTCTGCATGGCATTAATGATTAAGTATTTGTATACCACCTGCGCGATGTTTGCGAACTAGACTGTAATGTAATAATAATAGTCAATAATGTATTGGAAAATGCATTGTTTCAAACAGTAGAACCTACGATATCGCAAACTCGGATATCGCCACACCCATGATATCGCAAATGAAGAACCTCTTATATCGCCAAAAGAGGGAAAGTGTCTTCCCCCACCCTCGTCTGTACATTGCATACGTACACACATACACATTAGAGAAGCGCATGCGCGTCTCTGAAATAGGGGCGCGAGGTATATAGAGAAGGGGTTTCTTTTGGCGATATCGTAGGTAGGCTGGAACCAACCATTTGCGATCTCGTAGGTTCTACTGTAAACGTTTATTAACTTATTACAAAAGAATTATTAACAAAAAAGCATTCCAAAAGAATTCTTCAGGAATTCTTAGATGTTTCGTTGCTAATTGGATATTCATGCTATTACGTAAAAGAATTCTTTATGAAAATGTTATTATAGGTTTTGAAGAACCTTTTACCAAATACGTTTAAAAAAGAATTCTTATGTAACTCTTTATTTAATAACTATAGCGGACATTAGTTATATTTTTAAGCATGCACGAATAATTCTTCTAGAATTCTTCTTTCATAAAAGCATTCAAGAAGTATTCTTTTTAAATATTTAAAAATTGTGTTTTGCTTATTGGGTTGACATAACCTCTCATTATACGAAGGATTCAATTGAATCTCAAATAACATTGGCCAATTCTATTTATTGGAATTGAAATCAATAGAGTACAACTTCCATCTTGTAATTGATTTCACTGAATACAAATCGAAGCAGGGCATTCCATGTACAGGAATACAAACGAATTCAGAATTGAAATAGATTTGCTAAAATCAACAATCCGGATTGGCGAGTAAAAATTTCAATTAATTTCAATAAATTTCTATCCATTTTCGTTTACTGGGGGTACTACACTATTGTTTAATGTTATATTAAGAGAATATAATCTTTTATTAATGCACTGATCGATTAATTTACTAGGATAGCCATTTTCTAATAAAATTAGACTAATTTTTGTTTATTACATATCGAACGGTCGAGTATTTGTATTAGAGCGTGTAATTTTTGTTCGTTTGTTAGAAAATATTCTTTATATAACCGACAAATGGTAATTGCAAACGTCATCGAGATACATGAATAGATTTTGAGCAATATTTAATCGTGCATGCTGGGGGGAGAGGAGAAACGAGTCTGAACGGCAACTATGTATATGTACTATAGTAAAGATTGCAAAAGTACAGAGGCCAGTCGGCCGCGAAGTATCGTCGACGCCAGTACACGCGCACTCAGGACCCTCGCGCAGGTCATTCCCGAGTTCGTTTTTCCTCTCGCCGTCCTTTTCTAACCAACGCACCGACAGCTGCCGAACGTCAACACACGAGAGAGTACGAAAACGGACTTTCGATTCTGCCCTCAGTCGCGATTCGCATTTCCCGATAGGATATTTCCATCTTTTCCCGATCAATCCGATAACGGTACATTCTTATCTCTCAGCAATTCCTGCAAATTCGACTTTTTACGTCGTAGACCAAAACTCTACCGGTTTTTTTCATTTTTATTTTATATAACAAAACGGAGAAGGCCCCTAGGTTACACGGCGGATACGCGAAAACAAGGGCCTTTGTGTTTTAGCGTACTAAACTCGATACAAAAGTGAAACGGAAAGTATTTCAAGGAACAGAAAATAATCTCTTATTTCGATCTTTGTTTGGCTTGTGACGAATCTAGGCTTATCGTTAAAAAAACAAAAGTATACCTTGAGGTTTGCATCGAGTGCACTTGCTCCAAAAAAATTATTAATCGTTGAGAATATTTTTCACTTTCGTTCATTTATTTCTATTGTTTTGTAATTAAGATGCGGAGAGACTGTGCTGGGCTGTAAATCCAGAAGTTCCTGTTTTGGAGCGATTGTTGAATGCTGTAATATTGCTGGAAGAACAATGCCGACCAGATTGAGTAAATTTACTGTCGATGCCAAATGCAAGGATTACGTTCATCCATGGGTCGATTCCTGTGTTTCGGCCACTACTGGCCTCGGTCTTCATACATTACAAGAAAGTCTTCGGATATATTCCTCAGTATATATTGTGAGTAATTTTTATCATTACATTTTTAACACACAGATTAAATTATCTTAAATCGTATAATCAAGATTTATAATTCTTGTCATGTTTACAAAATTTGTTTAATTAAAAAAAATAGTCGTAAGAAAGTATAGCAAATTTATTTTTAAAATAGTTCTAAGAATTTTTATTGCTGATAACAGCATGACATTTCAATTGTGGCAGCAAACGCATTGCAAGTCAATGATATTAAAAAAAAGGATTAAATCTATGATTAATACGAGCTACATACCGTTTATGATAATATGTTTTTTTTTAAATGTTTGAATTTACTTTCGTTACTTTTTAAATTAAAATAATAAAAAATTTCATGCAAATGTAGAATTGGATAAAAACTAAAATTATGTTGTTTTGAATTTTGTTATTGTTTTTCTAATTGTTTTTCTTACTATAACAAGATATAACTGCAATGAGTAATAATCATATGCATATATAAAACTGCTTAATCATGCATTTATCGCAGAGGTTATATTTCTTCATAAACAAAAAATTAATAAATCATTTGAATTCTATTAAAATGACGACATTATTATGTGTATGATTTAGAAAAAAAAGTGTTTAATTTTAAACTGTTTGTGTAAAATGACCATTACACTTCACTTTATTTTGTTTAAAAAAAAACAATAGACGTTTACAGAGTAGAACAATTATTAGATAATATTTATAAATCTATAGAAAATGATTTAACAATAAAGATATAAAATAAGTTAAATAAGATTATTAAAGAAAGGGTACAGAAAGAATACATCGAGAAACTTATTTCTGAGTTTTTAACGTATAATAATGAGATCATTTCAAGATATTATGTGCTACATAAGATTCGTAAACCAGAGTACCCAATGAGACCGATAATTTTGGCGTTAGGAAATCTATTTTCGTATGATAATTTATCAAACTATTATAGATGATTCAAATAGAGCAAAGAATTCTTGGATACTGATATGGGTCATTCTCCAGAAAAGTGTAATTTTATATTTAAAAAATCGTCCTAAAATGTGGGCCTACATTTCAGAAACACTGTCTATACATTGTCGCCAATTTTTTAATGAAAAAGATCATTTTAGTTCAGAGATAATTTTGTGATTCTTATTACATTTTATAAAATATTTTTTCCATGCTAATGTAAAGTTTAAACTTTGTAGATTGTTAAGCACCTTTTATTTATTGCAATAAACGAAAACTCAGATGAATAAACAATTTTTTTAGCAAAACTAACGTATTATAAAAATATTCAGTCCATTCTGTTTTATACTACCAATTTAACACAACATAATATTTTTAAAAATGTTTAATTTACAATAATAGTGTACATATGGGTTTTGTGAAATGTATTCGGAAAAGTTAAAAACTGTTGTAGTTTTTTTCTAATAATTCGTTAAATTCGATATGTCATTTCCATTAACGATTTGGGTGATATGAATGGTGTGGAAAATCTGTAATAAAAATGGCTCAGACTTAGAAAATAACAACAAGAAACGTCAAGAAAAATGATAAAATGCGAAAAAGTGATACAGCGAAACTACCGAATGCTAATAGAATCAAAGCAAAGAAGGGTAAAGTTTTCGAGGTTAAAAGATTAAAAAAGGTATAATTTTATTACTTAATATTGTACAATTTTAAACTTATTTATAATATTTTGGATAGGGAGAAAGTAAAATCGATCAAGAACGGTCAGGTCCGTTTCGCATAATTTTTAATTTTTCAGTGTAACTTCCTTAAAACTCAAGTTGTAGTAGCACTACGTTGTGAACACATACATTTGATGAAATAAAACAGAAATATCCTAAAAGTTATGGGATATAATCAGTTTTATATTTCGCCAAAATCGCTTGCAAAATAATACAGTTGTTTGAAAATCACCCATTTATTATGGTTGACTCCATATAATTCAAGTTACATTAAAATAATAATTATAGTGATATAAATCAATAAAAATTACATAATACAACATAATTGAACCAGTGTGGTTTACGCCTAATATAAATACTAATGGACCTAGATTTGTCATAAGACAAATGCCCATATAACAAGTATGAAATACCAGAGCTATAACTTATATACTTCATAATTATAAGTCAATTTGATTTTTAGCTTGTGGTAGGATTATCACAGGAAAAAAGATGACAAAATAGATGGGATTTGAAGGTATCAATTGATGTAATGTTACAAATGTCAGGTGGCAGGGACTCCCAAAGTCTAATGCCATAAACTCTAAAGGAGCTTTCAAGGGCAACGGTACGATAAGAGGGAAGGACAAATTTAGAGGTGGATGTGATGCGATTTGAGCAACAGACATCTGTAGAGACTAATGGGAAACGGTTAAATAAGTAAGATGGGGAGCCGGAAGAAAAAATGGAAAATAATAATGAACCAAAAAAATAATTTCTATGAGAACTGACTGTATTGTAATGTAATCAAAATTTTTAATACATTTCAATATATTTCCGATTGCTGGGTATAATACAGATTTGAGATTTACATTTGAACTGGAAAAGGATGGTATTTTAGACATGAAATTTGTCAGACAATAACACCCTAATTACTGATTGGTACAAAAAACATCCTTGTTCAGGAAAATGTTTGAATTTTAACTCAAACCGTCCAACATCTATGAAAAAAATAATAATAATGTTGGTAGACAGGGGGATTCTATTGGCTAATAAAAAATTCCATCATAACAATTTGATGTATATTAAACAACTCCTAATTAAAAATAAGTAAGTCTCGTAAATCATACAATAAAGAACAGGATGAAAATAATTAGTAAACGTAACATAACCAGCGAAAAAGAAAATAAGACTTTTGCGTTGAATAATGCTTCGTGCATTCCAAAATAGTATTTTAATATTTGACTCGTTATTGGCTATTTTATTTTATTTTTATGTATATATTTGCACGTATCACTAATTAATATTTAATGTATTTTTTACTATAACTTAACTTTTATGTATTTTTTTCTTTTTAATGGTTTTTACATTTAGATATATATTTACACTTCTTCGTCAAAGTCGGATTGACTTTTACTGTTCCAACTATTATCACTCGTATCATTATCGTTCCTTTCTTTTGTGATAGATTTTCTTATTTTAGTTATGCGCATTTTGATATTTTTATCTGTAAGTTGTGGATATACATCTGTAAGAATTTCGCACAAGTTTGCACGATTATTTATAATTCCAAAAATTATAATAATTCCGTATATTAATAAATTTAACAACCAGATAAAAACTTTGAACAAACAGTTGGATATTTCAATAGTTAATAAAAGGTTTAATTCTCTAGAGACAGTATTTAAAATATCAAATATTTTGTATAAAGTAAAATAACAGTAAATATATTTACTAAGAAAAAAGTAACTAAATACGTGAATATTAACGTTACAGAAATGTTGAGAGCTTACAATTTTCTTAAAAAATTCCTTCAAAACTTAAAACAGCAAGTAATATTGCGAATTCCTTGTAAAACGACCTTATCCTAAATTTAACTTTGTATAGTTTTTACACCATGCAAAGTTAAATTTAGGACGAGGTCTTTTTTAAGTTTGGAATGAATTTGTATGCCCTCAACATTTCTATAATGTAAATATTCAGGTATTTAGCTACTTTTTTTTTTTAATAAATATAATTTGTATGAGGATCTATATGTTTTCTGAATCGTGTTCTATAGTCTTTTTTTGGGCAGGGAGGTTACATATGTTGGACAAACGAAACGATATATAAAAAAACGATTATATGTATGAACATGAAAACAACTGGAAAAAAGACATGGGACATACAGCTATATCTTCACATAAATTATCGTAAGGTCACAATTTTAAATTTTCAGAGTTTACAATCTTAGATAACGAACAAAATTGGAAAAAAAGAAATATGATTCACATAAAAAAACAAAAAATGTTGTGATGGTGTATTTAGTGTTTAATGTTATATTTATAAGAATGTTATTTATATTTTTTAATAGATGAGGACCTCCAAGAGGTCGAGACGTTGGAATCATATTGTTTCTTCAAACACAATAAAGTGAACTGTAATGGCCATTTTACACATATAGTTTAAATTTTTATTTCTATTAAATGAACTCTAGTTAACTTAAGTTACATAAAAGTTCACAATATAAAATAAAAAAAATATTTATTAAATTAAAACATGTGGACAATTATCAATATTCTTTAATTCGATTTTTAATACTTAAATGTAAATTAGATAAAAAAGCCAACGTTTTATTAATTTTGTTCAGATTGCATTAGTAATGAAAGGAAAAGTTCCGTCTGTAAGTGACTTACAAAAAACTGCCATTAGTATTCTTCAATCCACAGCATTTTTATCATGGAGTGGATTTACATATGCAATAACTATTTGCACTATTCGGTAAGTTCACATCGATCAAAAAATCAATCCGTGTATTTACACATTAATGTGTATCTTTGAATTTTTAGAAGAATACTGGGAAACTTCAATATTTTTACAGTATCGTTTATTCCGTCTTTTATATCAAGCTTTAGTTCAATCTTATTAGAGAAACCTTCGAGACGTACCATGTTGAGCCTCTATGTATCGAATATTGTAAGATTTATTCCTCAATACTATTTTAAAGTTACAGCTAGAATAAAATACTATAGTAAGCTTTTCTAGGCGACTGAGACATTATTCCGAATGGCAGTTATGCGAGGATACGCTTTCCCAATTCCTCATGGTGAAATTTATATATTTGCCGCAAGTATGGCAACTTTGTTATACTTTTATCGTAGTAAAAAGGACACAAGCGACTCAATTTATAAAGTCCTTCGGTGAGTTCAACTGACGAGTTCTAAACTGAAAGTACATTTTGAGCATAAATTCATTAAACTTTTCTAACACAGGATTGGTATTGGACAGTATGAAGAATCCAAATTCCTGCTTAAAGATATCAAACCGAAAATTGAACCCAAAGAAGAAAGTAAAAAACGTCAGAAAGTAACGAAGATGTCACAATTTAGTCTTATATGGAATTCGTTGAGAGCGTATAAACAAATAATAGAAAAACTTAAGGGTCAAAGAAAGAGCTTAACGTGTCCGCATCCGTACAGCTGCGTGCATTACGTTTTGATGGTGCGAAGTCTTATGATACTAGTTTTAGTATTTACAATGATAAGTATGTAGTCGTGACTTTACTTTATTATTGTTTTATGGTATTCAGTTTTTCTTTATTTCTTTGAATTTTTAATTTTTTCTTTTTCTATTCATTTTAAAATAAAATTTATTTCAATAATTTTTGTAAAGTCTTCTTGAGATCCAAGCATTTAAATCTTAGATATATGTTTAATAAAAACAATTACGTTTTATTCATAAATAAATCAATCGTACTTATTTAGGGTGGAGTCAAATTATTTGGATATGGAATCGGAGTCCAATTGGGTTTAAAATTATTTTTGCAATTTAAACAATGGATAAGGAATCCACGACTCGTAAAAGGAATTGTTTTTAATAAAGAAAATTGGAATTTAGCTCTGTTCCTCGGTGGATTCAGTGGACTTTTTAGGGTACAGAAATTTATACAATTGTAATAGACATTTTATCATAATTTCCTGAAAGTTAAATTTATATTTTAGTTAGTGTCTTGTTCTTTGAGAAGGATACGAGGACAAGATTCACCGTATCATGCCATTCCAGCCGCATTACTCGCCAGCGTAGCATTTGCATCGTATGCCGATAACACAATTGCGTTATACGTAATGTGGAAAGCATTACAGGTAATTTCTAATTTATTGTATTGTGTTCTATTGATTAATTGGTGTAATATTTGATTTAGTTCCTGTGGAATACCGGAGTTGAAAACGGTCAATTACCCGAAATCAAGTGGTTTGTTTTGCTCCTATACTGTTTTAGCACTGCAGTGCTCTTTCATGCAGCGATCATCGAACCTCAAAATTTAAGATCGTCGTATTTCAAATTCCTTTACACGATCTCTGGTGGAAGGTAAAATTTACTTTTACTAAATTGATTTTAAGCATGTAAACAAAATTTGATCTTTTAGGATTGCTGTAATGTCTCGAAGACCTCTCGACGACTTTGGTTTGAAGACGAGCGAATCGTTGCAAGCAGTTCTACAAAAAACACGTACTACTGACGCAATTACTTATTCCTTTTAATTCGACTGCCCGTATAACGATGGAAACCAAAGACGTTTTCAGGGGTGTAGGATGATCAAATGTCTATTTAGGTACATTGCGGTAACAGGGAAACGAAGTTTGGAAACTCACCAAGTATTGTTAAAACATAGCTGGATTGTGCAATTGCAGTTATTTACTGTAAGTAAATCTAAAAAATTTGTAAATTTAAAAATTATAACCTAATTTGGTACTGCACTGAAAAATCAAAATGAAATTTACACCGCACTGGTAAAATTTGGACATAAAATTTATTTAGTAAAAAAGTTGTTTTAGTAAGAAAGTTGAAAATCACAACTCTGAAAAATGTAAAATTCCTCTTTGGCTAGGTATTGTACCACTGCATTAGTAATATAACAACAAAATTGTAAAATTGCTATTCTCAGAGTGGGCCGTAGAAGTTACCTACTCTCAGAGTAGTAATTTTACAAAAGGAATTTTTACAGTGCACGTTAATCGTTGTAAATTTCCTAAGGGAGGTTAGGAATTTCAGAACAATTTCTAAATTCCCCTACACTGAAGGTGGTAAATTTACAACGTGACGCGTTTTTCCCAGACTATAAGTAGGTAAAAATCGAGCCCATGCTACACATAGTATGGTGTACATATTGGTGTAGTAAAATTAATTTTTACATTAAAATTCAACATATTTTAATTTTATTTTGTTTTTAAATGTAAAACCGAGGAATAAGTAAGTATGTTGTAAAATTCATTATAAGATGTATTTTAATATTTTAGAGGTTTTTAGAGCTATAATCTTTTGTCCAAAGAAAACATTAAATCTAAAATCTTTTGTTGATAGTAAAACTTTTATCAAAAGCAAATTTTAGAGCTATAATCTTTTGTCGATAGTAAAACCCTTGTCGAAAGAATACATTAAATTTGAATTTTTTTGTTGATAGAAAAACTTTGATCGAAAGCAAGTTTTAGAGCTATAATTTTTTGTCGATAAAACTTTTGTTGAAAGTAAACATTAAATCATAAAGTCTAAATTCATAAATTATTAAAATAACAAATTATTATTACAAACCACTACAATTAGTTCAGGATTACGTGCATAAATTTTACCACATAATGTAGAGTTCAAATCGCCTGCCTGCCTAAAGCTATTCCGCTTTAGTACATAACCTACAATTTTCCCTACACTGTAAAAAATTTCTGTGTAATTTTACCACTCTTAGCGTGGGCAATTTTGTAACCAACGCTGAACGTAGGGTTTTCACAAGTTTAGGTTAGAAAATTTACCACATGCAGCGTAGGGTTTTTACAGTGACAATATGTAAACCGTGTAAATACCTACGCTACAAGTGATAAATTTACCAACTTAAACTTGTAAAAACCCTACGTTCAACGTTGGTTACAAAATTGCCGACGCTGAGAGTGGCAAAATTACACAGAAATTTTTTACAGTGTATATTTTGTTGTAAATTTACTATTCTCTTGGAGAATTTAAACTTCTCTACGAGGTAATATTACCGTAACCTGTAAAATCCACTTTCAATTGTAAATTTACAATTACAAGTTGACATTTACAAAGGTAAAAAAGTAATATTTACAATACCTATGTAAATTTACAATAATATTGCGTTAAAGTCCTACTTGTAGCATGGGCAATATTGGGTCCCACTCTGCAAGTTGTAAATTTACATTTCCATTTTTACAGTGCAGAAGCACCCATTGCACGGATATAAATAAAGATGAGGAAGTGGGGATAGTTAGGGACTATAACTTTGGAGAATCTTCGACCATTTTGAAAGAACCGACTGTATAACTTAGGACAGGACCGGCTGTATATTAAACATTTTAACAAAATAGATTAAATTAGGTTAGATTAGGTTATAAGGTTAGGTTAGGTTAGGTAAGATTTTTGTATTATTTTGCGTGTGTATAATATATAATTGTTATTTTCAATTATTTTCTTTAAATGCATTGTTTTTGGGTCCCACTCTGCAAGTTGTAAATTTACATTTCTATTTTTTACAGTGTACGTTTAACATAGTAAATTTACATAACCTTGTAAAATTCATATGTTTATCAGTGGAAAATCCCAACATTATGCGTAGTAGGTTATTGCCAATGAAAATTACAATGCGATTATAAAATTCATTACGATTTTTTTACAGTGCTCTTTTAACGTTGTAAATTTTCTTGTTGGGCATTGTATTTTTAAAAATTTTGTCGCTTTTTCCCATTGAACGGTAAAATTACCACATTAGACGTGGGCTCAAATACCGTGCCCCTCCCGTTATTTTAACTCCTCTTATTTTAACTGCGTCCTTTATTGTAACTTGTTTTCGTCCCTTATGTTAACTTCTTCCCCTCATGAGTTCCCCCACCATTCGCCATTTGAAAGTGTTCAAAAGAGTGTGGACTGCTGTTTGCGCTTGCGCATACAGGTGAAGAAGGACGCCAATATATCTCCTTTCTGTGTTTTTATTCTCTCATACTACCAGTGGTGGGGATGAAGGGAAGCGGTAAAATAAGGGAAGAAGCCGCCATCTTCCTTGACTGGAAAAGTTAAAATATGGGGAGGGCCACTGTAGGAGACAATATTTAACCCAAATTTGCAAATATGATTAATGAAAGCTTCAAATCACTTCAAATTCAGTACAAAGCTGCTGATATTGGATTTGTTTGTTATTTTGCAAATGAAAGACTTTTCAATTTTTGTGGAGGTCTTGAAATACACATCATAAAAAATTGACAACATCCTAACCTTCAAATGTGCACTTTTATTTTACGAGATTAGCAGCTTCTCGAATAATTTGTATGATGTAAATCATGAGTTTGATGCAAAATTTTAAATTAATTTGAAATTTCATTACGTATCAGTCTACCGACTATACATGTTTGCAAATTTAGGTTAAATGGTATTTACACTGTACAACTTTGATGGTGTAAACACTGTAAACTGTATCGAGATGTTCGAGCGGTGGTGGGGGAAGGCCTGAGGGGAAACGATTCAAATAAGAGGGGTTGGACAATTTAAATACAGTGGCCCTCTCCTTATTTTAACTGCGTCCTTTATTTTAACTTTCTTTCGTCCCTTATGTTAACTTCCCACCATTCGCCATTTGAAAGTGTTCAAAAGAGTGCGGACTGCTGTTTGTGCTTGCGCATGCAGGTGAAGAAAGACGCCACTATATCTCCTCTCCCTGTTTTTATTCTCTCATACTGCCAGTGATGAGGATGTGGGGAGGCGGTAAAATAAGAGAAGAAGCCGCCATCTTCCTTGACTCGAAATGTTAAAATATGGGGAGGACCACTGTATTACCAATGTGAGGCATTGTCAAATTACAACACGTTGTACTTTCCCTATGTAGTAAATCCACAGTGCCGTCTAGTAAATTTACAAAAATATTGTAAAAATCCTAACCTCAAATAGTAAAATCACTATCTCACACGTAGGAATATTACCAAATTTATATAAAATGAAAATTACAATGAGTTTGTAAAATTCATTCGTATTTTTTATAGTGTGTAACCTAAATCTAACCTAACTTAACATAAACTGATGACTTAACCTAACATAACCTAACTTAACTTAATCTCTTTTGTTAAAATGTTAAATATATTATCAATAATAAAAAATTGAATTATTATGATAGGTTTTTTTTTTTGTAAATTAATAAATAATAATTAAATTGAAATGATCATTTGTTGAAAAATTTTGTGATGAAATGTTTGGGTGTTGACGCATGTTTATGATGAAGTTATCTTGTGGTGAAAACATACTTGTGTTGAAAAGTTATGTGTTAAATAGTCGTTACCACCTAATTTAACGACAATGTTTTTTGTTTACAGTTACAAGAAGGCTCATCTCTAATTTTCAGAATCTGCGATACTGGCAATTAAAAGAAGACTTTTCTTGGAAATTAATAGCACAATTGTAAAAGCGAAGTTGTAAACGACGAAGCGTTGATCGTCAAGTCGATTTTTGTTATTTGTTGATTACTAGTGTCGTTAGAACATTCAAATTGGTGCCTCAATATTGTGATAAATTAAGTAAAATATATTTGTACATAAAAAAATCTCAACTGTTTTTTTAAATAATACATGATTTTTTTACTAGGTTATGTTTGTTTGGGGCATTTAGAAAGGAACACGGTGATGTTTAAAGATATTTATTAAAACCTCAGAAAAAGGTTACTCCGAAGATTTACGTACCTAATTCAGGTGTAGGCATATACAGGGGATGAGTTTGCTACTATCTAGACGATACTTTGAGTGACTTTTTCGTTCTACGTTTCTTCTTGAGGACTGCGTCCCACTGAGCATTGGTATCCATCGAAAGATTGTCGGTATCCACTATCGGTGGTAGATTCATCGGTTCATATTTCACATAACGAACAGCGGATTGCAATACAACTAGCGGAACACTTAACTCTTCCAATTGTGTCGGTAAAACACCAAACGGACATTCTCCCCAATCGTAATTCACTACATCGAAAGAAAAATGTTAATTGACAATTTTAATTAATCATTACGTTAATTACTTACCAGAATCTAATTCAATTACTCCTTTATAACGAATCGTAGTATCACCAATCTCAGGTTCCGTAGTTTCGCTATTCGTTTGTTTCTTCGGTAAAATATTCTGAAGATCTTCGACGGTGTATATCTTATCGTTGTTTCTAATTCGATCGGCTCTCGACAAGGATCCATTTTTCGAAGTGTAAATTCGTAGGAGACTAATTAAATCTTTTTGGGTTCGCGAACTGACGTTAAGCGGAGAAAGTTCCAATATTTCTGGAACAAACTCGCCAGAAAATTCATTCGGATTTAAAATTAAATTATGTACATAATTTTTATCCAACAAACATTTTGGTAGCTCTTCCGTCATGTTCAACCAAGGCGCAGCATACAAGTTCGGATGAGCTTTATTTACAGCTCGTCGTATTTTCTTAACGAGAGCTTTCGACGTGAGTTTCGGTTTCTTTTTTACGGATTCTTCCATTTCCTGAGAGAATTCTCTAGCGATTTTTTGTTTTTTAAAAGATTGAATGATCGTTTTGATCCAGATTGCGGACATGGATCGTTTTTCGGTTTCGATGCTGTGGTCGTTGGTTATTCCTATCAATCGCTCTAAAAGAAGAGATAAAAGCTTCTTTTCTTGGAGTAACGTTAAAAAGCTTTGCCAAAACTTTGCAAACTTGTGCGATATACACTTTTCTGCAGACGAATCTTTGGCTTCGGAAAATATTTCAAGAACGTCAGATTTTGCAAGAAATACTTCGTTATTTACGATAACGTTTATCAACGATTCCTTCAAAGTTAATTTGTCTTTACCCAACAATTTTGATATTTGAAGTAAAATTAAATTTAGAGCACTCGAGACAGAAAATTTCTCATCCGTTGAATCCGTTTCACCACGCAAACGTCGCAATTGTTGTACCAACCATTCTCTACAAAGAATTAAAAACGTTTAGTTAAATTGTTACGATTTCATATTTTAGGTAAACCTTCGGAAAGGCTGGGCCTCGTTTGAGCAAATACTCAGCAAGGTGTAAAAAATTAAAAAACGAAACATCTGATTGTCATAACTAAGCTGAATTCGTTTGTTCGTCAATGAGAAACTGAATACACCATCTCTCATCAGCGTATCCAATAATAAATTGGGTATACGTAAATTCCATCTTTGCTGTATATTGCTGTGACTAACAAGCAGCCTTATCAACAAAACAGTAATCTATTATTGAGACGAGAACGCGTATCGACCGCGGAATCGCAATTCGCCATCTATAGCGGAGTTTGAATCCGGCTAGTTCCTATCCTTCTGAAATTCACTGACTACATTCACATATTCAACCTTCATTTACGGCGTTAGTTTTAATTTTAGGAAGAAATTGTATTGAATCTTTTTTGTAGACAAATTCAAGCTGTACATTTTTTGTTTGAAACTTTTTTTCGTGCGAGTTCGAGTTTTCAAGATAAATGGAAAAAACTAAAAAAAAAGGACGTTTTTTCGACATTTTTTCAATATAGCGGCCAAGATATGGCTGAGCGACAAATTTTGACTTCAGATTCGTGTTCAGCGACCCAAAATACGTCGGAAAACATGTCAATAAACTTTTTTCCAGGTGACCCAGTCTTTCCGAAGGTCTACCATATTTTATACTAGTGATACTAACTGTAAATCTGAATCTGGAATTTCAGAAACTAAAGTACAATTCGTGTGAAGATGAAAATTTGTCGCTATCCATTGCTCTACGAGTTCGGTTATCGTCTGTTCTTCGTTTTCTTGGGATTTTTCTAATTTATCTATTTGATCCGAGAAGTTTTCAACCATGATTTTTGATTCTGGTGACCAATACTCATCCTAAAAAGAAGTACTCTGTAAATTGTATTCGTTTGAGGAATTTTTGTTAGCTTACGTGCAACCACTTTAAAAGAATACTGCTGGACAAACGGAGCGTTGAAAGAGACGGCAGTTCGTATCCGTGAGCAGTATCGTGACGTATATTTACAATCCAATCGGGAATCTTCAAATGTTTTGCAGTTTTGAATAAATTAGTTTGCGTGTTATCTCCTAGATTGTACATATGATTAAAGAATCTCATGATCGTTATAGAGTAAATCATGCACAAATCATCTTCGTACGAAAGAGGAATTTCTCCTTGGTCGATCATTAACGTCCACTCACGATCACGGAGACAAGCGTGTAACATCGATAGGGTACAATCAATACCGACTGGCAATTTTTTAATCCTGGATAAAAATCATTGAAATTTATCGTTATTTCCATTTCATGAACATTTGAAGAATAGTGTATCACCTTGCTCTCCAGACTAAAAGAGTTTCGTATGCTTTTTTTTGTTGCGTAAGATCTCCAGAATAAATTTGCTGATAAACCTCGTGCCATTCTTCTCTGAAAAAGTGACAATTTTTTAGGTTAAGTCTACAACAGGAATGATATCAAGAGAAATATGCATCGTTAACAAATTATGACATTTTTATTATGTGAATAAAGAAACATTTTATGTATAAAACTTACGGATACATCCAAGGCACCTGTACAAATTCTTGTTTTTTTGAAGATAGTGCCATGCTTTATCACAGGTTTTAAGAGCGAATGTGCAGGTACAAATAGAATTAATAATTTACAAGTTGAAATCTGAAGGTTAATAATACATTTAGTAACAATAAGTTTATTTTGATTTTGAAAAAGTTCAAAAACTATATTTATTTATGTACATATGTACAGCGTGTACGCCATAGACAATATAGCGCGGTAGAAGTGATGCATGTACGATTCGATTGGTCGCACAAATAGGGCCATAGGTCATAGGGAATTGAAGGTTGTATCTCACAGCCAATGGCAGTCGTACATTAAAATTTCAGCCAATAATATTACAGGGGTTATAAAGTGGTTCACCGATAAGGTAGGAATTTCCGTTAAAAAGTGTAAATTTTATAATGTTCAATAAATTTTTCTAAATTTCGGGTCTGTATTTTGTAAGGGTCTTCTAATCAACGGACACAAGAATAACACGAATTTTGGCAAATTGATTTTAACATTTTTTATTACGTTTTTAACGTATATTCCTACCTTATCGGCGGACCATTTTGTAAATTTCGTTGAAATTTGACGCGCACATTTTGCTTTTTAAGGGGGTTGTAAAGTGCTCCGCCGGTAAGATAGGACGTTTCACTAAAAAAATGTAAATTAATGGTGACTGAAACGATTTTTCGAAATTCAGGCTCTGTAAGGGCAATTTTAATTACTACAGACGCTTTCCTAAAAAATACTAAAGAAATTAATTGAACACTGACTCAAAATTTTCCGAAATAAATGCTTTTTCAACTGTGCAGTTCTCAAGTAATGTATTTACCCCTTTGCCATTGATTTTACGAGGAAAAGTCATAGTATCTTTTTTGTAAAGAATTTTACGATCTACATTTTTTATTTGAAACATTTTTTCGTAAAGTTAGTATTTTTCAAAATAAATGCAAAAAAACTAAAAAAAATTACATTTTTCGGGTTTTTTTCAAAATTGCGGTTCCAAAATGGCCGAGCTCTGTTTTTTTCTTATCATATTCGTAATCAGAAGACGAAAATATACAAAAATAGCCTGGAGAAATTTTTTTTCGATGTAGTTTTCCGAAGTTTTACCGTTCATGTTTATAAATATGAGGGTCGAAGTTTTCAAAATGATCATTATCGTTTTTTTATGTAGTCAACCAATGAACCATAACAATAAACCATTCTGTTTTTTTTTTTATAGTGGCGTATTAATTATCCGAGGTTCTTATTCGAATTCATACCATTTTATACGAGCTGTAATTCAAGAATTGAATTCATTCGATTTTGCGATAGCGTATTTAAGGAGGCTCTAAAGTGGTCCGACCGAGAGGTAGGAAGTATCACTAAAAAACGTAAATTAAAGATAATCGAATAAAATATTCAATATTCGGGCTCTGTAAAAGCAATTCTAATCACTATAGACGCTTTCCTATAAAATCCCAAAGCAATCAATTGAAAATTGACCGAATATTTTCGTAAATGAATAAAAACTAACTTATTTCTGAAAATTTTCGGTCAGTTCTCAATTAATTTCTTTGGTATTTTCTAGTGAATCGTTTATAGTAATTAGAATATTGCCCTTACAAAGGGCAGAATTTAAAAAATGTTACTCAGCCATCTTTAATTTACGTTTTTTTAGGGAAATTTCCTACCTTATCGGCGGACCACTTTAGAAGTCCCTTAAGAGAGTGTTGCTTGACCGATAAGGTAGGCATTTTCATTAAAAACCGTAAATAAAAATTGACTGAAACGATTTTTTGAAATTCGGGCCCTGTAAGGGCAATTTTAATTACTATAGAGGGTGTCATAGAAAACTCCAAGGACATTAATTGAGAACTGTCCGAGAATTTTTGGAAATAAATAAAAATCACTTATTTCTCAAGTTCTCAATTAATATCTTTGGTATTTCCCAGAAAACTAAGAACCGAATAGTAAAAAAGATTTAATGAGAAAGTAAAATTTATTTAAAATTAAATTATGTACATACTTATTTTTCCTTTTAGAATTATTTTTATCATTCCCATTAATAGTACATGTTTCTAATATTCATATAAAAAAATCTTAACAATCAAAACAAATCAGTAGAAGAGATACAGCGTTTAAAATGAAAAATATATAATTGACTAATCGGTGTTACAGATGATCGAATATAAAACACTATGGATATATACATATATGAAACCTTATACAGTCGGACCTCTCTTATTCTAATTACAGTAAAACCCCCTTTTACTTGAACACTCGCTTTCTTGAACACCCCGTCTATTTGAACAAAATAACCTCGTTTATTTGAACGATTTCTAGTTCCCCTTACCCCCGCTAGTCGCTCCTACTCGGATACAAATTCCAATGCGCGTGCGCTACTCTCGCCGGACGGGTATATTGCGCGAGGAGTGGGGACAATTGTAAACGTTCAAATAAACGGGGTCGGAGGGGAAATGCTGGCTCGACCCTGTTCAAGTAAGAGGGGTTTTACTGTAGTAAAGTTTTTCAAGATGGCGCCGCCTTCTCTTATTCTAATTTTCCCCTTACCCCCACTTACTTTGCTTGCGAACTTGTGATTCGTGGACAATATTTTTCGTTGACTTTTCGTGTGATAGTGGGAGAAGACTCGTGGGGGAACGATTAGAATAAGAGAGGCTGGACAATTAGAATAAGAAAGGCAATTAGAATAAGAGAGGTCCTACTGTAATAACAAATTAATTGTAGACAAATGTGCTCAACGAATATTTGTTATCATCCCAATGAACGAAAAAGTATACGGAATCGATATTTTGCATTCTGTTTCTTTCTACTAGTGGTGTATTGATTATTCGAGATTCTTATTCGAATTTATACTATTTTATACGACCTGCAATACCAGAATTGAATTCATTCGATCTTATACGATACCGAATTTAATGCATTACAAAAATTGATTTGTTGATGTGCTTAACGATTATGGAACTGATGATATTCAATAGTATGAAAAATGAATATAACAATAAATTACATTCAAATCAACAAATTTATGGGTTCTATTAGTTTACATTTAATATTTAGTTCGAATGAATATCGGATGGAAATAATCTGATAAATTTAATTTATTCAAATAGACAAGTTATTTTACTTATCATTCACAGTTAAATTTTTACACAAAGACGATAATAAAGTAATTTTTCATACCAATTGAAATAATGATACTTCTTATTAGGTTGTCTACTATTTATCGATATAAGAAATGTCCATACGTATAGGATAATGTCCCAGATTACATCTAAAGCCAGGTATGTCTACCCAGCAAACAATTCATTGAAGATCCATTGAAATTCATTCACTGCATCACTTCTGAATTTGTTTTCTTAGCTTCTGTAATGAATTTCAATGAGAAAATGTGTTTCAATGATTTTGAATGGTTAATAGCTCATAAAAAGTTGTTCGATTTAATGATTTTGAATGGGAAAATAGTGGAATGAAGAAATGATTTCGTTCAATGAATTTCAATTGAAAAGTGCGAATAGAACAATTGCAGTCGAAAAATAGTTATATTTGCCTCGAATGAATTTGAATGAACAGTTAATTATTACAGAACAACAAATATAATGATTTTGAATCGAAAAAAAAAATTAGATGAAAATGCAACTGATATGAATGAAATCGAATTGGTTATTAACACTAGCAGGCTGAGAGGTTAATGATTTTTAATGGAAATAAAATATTTAAATGAAACAATCGTTCAAAAAATACCAAAAAGTTGGTTCTTCGGTAATTTTTGATAAGGAATTAAAAGGTAGTATAATAAAAATTGTAAAAAAATTTGTTGACCAAAAACAATTTTTTCCTCAAAAAGAAATGGAATTTTTTAAAATCCATGCATATTTATTACGGAAATATGTTTTTCTGTTCACCAAACTTTTTTTTAATGTTTAAATTAATTTAGCGAATTTTAATGGGTCAAAGAAATTTGTTCTTGAGTAACTTTTGACGCGGAAGTCAGTGGTGTTGGAATAAAAAATGTAAATTTGTTTTTTAAATTTAATTACTCTAAATCCATCCGTAATTTTAAAAACATGTGTTTTTATGTTCATCCAAATTTTTGAAATTTTTAAATCATTTTAGAATAGAGTAGTAATGAAAAAATCAAAATTAAAAATTACTGAATCGAATTTTCAAAATTTGAGTTTCATAAAAGCAATTCTAACAATTTTGTGTGCTCTCTTTAAAAAAATGAAAGAAATTTGTTGAGAATTGACCGAGAATTTCTCCAATATCGAAAAATCATGTATTGCAGAAAATTCTCGGACAATTGTCATTAATGGTTTTTTGTTCTTTGCAGAAGATAGTAAAAAATGGTTAGAATTGCCTTTATAAAACCTGAATTAAAAAAAAATGAGTCAGAACTTTTTAATTAACATTTTTTTAGCTTTGATTACTACTTAACGTAACCCTTTAAGATAATCTAATCTACTGTAAAAGATTTTAATTAGTAAATATAAATTATTCCAACTTTTTCAGGTATTCTGGTAGATTTCACCTTGAAAAACACCATGGTGCTAGAAAATTACTACAATTTAAGTGTCAGCAATAATATTTGCTTCCTATGTGACAAGATATACCATAATGTAACAATAAATAATAAGAAAAATTAATATATAAAATGTGCAACCTTTTATTAATACAAAATCATTAAAAAATGCGAAAGCCAACGAAATTGAATGAATTTCAATAATATAATAAAATAAATATAACCATGATGATAATAGAAAATAAGCATGTGGTAAAATTGTGTTTGGAAAAATTGATTTACCAAATGTACATAGTTTTTCTTTATATTGCACATTTTATTTCATATTTAATTTTTGTTCAAAAGTAAAAAAGAAAAGAAAAACGAATGAGGCCATAATAACACTACATATCCTCGTCGTTGGTCCTGGCTTGCACTGAAAGTGCGAAATATTGAGTTTCTTCTGGTTTCGAAAATTGTAATAACCTCACCTTATCTTAAGATAATTTGAATTCAAATTACCTTAATACAAGTATCGATATTTTGAAAAAGGGATCAGATAAGATTTCCATTCTTCAATATTTTACATCTACAAATGATACATAAACATCTCTTTTATCCCAATTTTGGTTTTATTTTCATTGTCATTTTTATCTTTTCAAGAGAACCGTGTTCTGAGATTGTTCCTACAAATTTCTGATATTGTGCCGATTGTCAACAACACATCATCAACCTGCTGGAAAGTTTTGCTACTTTCCTATCTAACAGTTTTATTACGAAATCCTTATGGAAATCCTTTTTATTGAAATCTGTGCTGCCGCTAATTGTATTACTGATTGCATTTTTTCAATATTATCGCCAGAGGGATACTGAATCATATTTTAAAGTATATTCATAATTGTTATAAATTCCGTTAGCAGAAAAGAAATTAGTCGTGATAATATCCGACAATTATTACGTTTTTAATACCTTTTCCTTCACTTTTAACATTTTAAGTACATAATTAACATTTAAGTAGTACATTGACAACATATTATATCCCTTAATTGTTCTACTTACAAGTCAGTTGATCGAGCAAACCGAGAAATAGATTCATATTTTATTATATGATTGCATTTTTATCAATTTATAAAACTGCGATCCAAATATCGATTTCAGTAACCAGATATCTTTTTTTTTCGTAACCCTCAAATCATTTGAATATATTTCAATAATTTTGTGGAAATTGCACACAGAATATTATCTGCAATTCTACAAGTTGAATAGTTATATGAAACTAGGAAAAATATAATATTTTGAGATATACATTGTTAAAAACAGGTTTTATTATTAAAAAAACAAACAATAGTTTATTACAAATTAAGTAACATTGAATCACAACAATTTATCGTCCTATAAAATTGAACTTCAATTCTAAAACAAGTGTCTTATATATTCTTTAAGCACTAAACTAATGTAATTGATTACATTTCCTATTTACTTAATTTGGCGTTTTACATATTCTATATTTTTATTAGTTAATTGGTCCTTTATAAAACAGATGAAAATGTGTCATTTTTATAGTTTAATATAACACAGTCGTTGACACAAATACTGCGCTTGTTTAAATCGATTGGAATCTATTTTTGTATAAAAACGAGTAATAAATTCTACCTAATATGTTTAGTATATTATTCTTCTTCGTACAGTAATACCTTTCGTATTAAATTTCATCAATTACAAAGTAACTTACTGCAGGTTTTGCTGCTACACGAAATTCATTTTCACTGACAACAATTTATACACTATATATGATATGATATTTTCTAATAATTAAATGATCAAACAATATTTTTACTAACTTCTCTTTTTAACCTACCATTGATTACACTACACTGCAGTACTTTTCAAACTTTTTAATAAATCCAATTTACCCGGTAACACATTTAGTTCAGCTTGAATATTTGCTAGTTTAACAGCAACATAAATTGCTTCTTGAAAATGTTTTTGAGCATTTTTTAGGCTCTGTGGCACAAGAACACCAAACCACTTCAAAGGGTCCTGTTGTTCGTTACCTTCGTCGGATTTCTTCTTAATACTGATATCAAAATGTGCAACTTTGTCGTCAAGGGTTGTTTCCAAGTCGAACAAAGACGAAATCTGTTCTTTATCAATGGGTATTTGAAGCATCCCGATAGATTCTTTCCCTCGGATGTATCTTGCTTTCGCCATTTCGATATGACCTTCTCGTAATAATTTTTCCAAACGGATGTCTGCTTCGAGTTTCTGTTCCATTAGGTCCAAATTCCTCATTGTTAAGTGATCCATTTTTTCACAGATCTCCTCCAAACTTTTGTCAGTATACTAGACAAATAAGATTTTATGTAACATTTAAATACTAGTAAGTGATAAAATGCTGAAACTTTAATTACTGAACAAGTCGAATTATATTACAATTATTTTTACAATGTGTTCTTTACAATTCTTGTAAAAAAACTTCTAACCCTGGGTCTACATCAATTGCAGTTAACAATTTTGTATCTTCTTGATTTGTATCAACATAAATTTATTATTCTCATGGCCATTACAGTTCAAATGATTTTGTTTCTCAAGCACCTCTTCAGGAGCATCTATTTAAAAATATATAACAAAAAAAAAACAAAAATAAATCAGATAAATAAATAAACAAATAAAAAAATACTTATAACAAATAATGCACAAATTTGACCAGTAACCGAGAAATTGAAAGAAGACTAAACGCACTGTGTACGAGTCAAAGAAACCGAAGAGTGAATATGAAGTAAATAATTATTTATAAATATGTTTTCTAGTGCACAACAGTGGTACACAATACATAATAGACCATTACGAACACACAAATGAAATACAGTAAATAAGAAACTCTAAAATTTAACAAAATTTTCGATACTTGTTTTTTATTTTGATATGAATGGCAACGTTTTCAAGTTATGATTTTTCAAAAATTTGACCACAAAAATACCTTTTTCAATTGATTATAACTCAGAAAGTATTCAAGTTGAATAAAAGTGATTTTTCTTTTTTCTACATAAACTTGGAAGTGTTAAGAATAGAAGAAGTGTTGGAATTAATTTTTAAAAAATTTCCGCGCACCAACTCCAACTGCGTTGCATCTCTCAGCGCGTTGCAAACGTGTCGTTTCTTAATGTACTGTCAATACAACTGTTTATTACAACTCGTTAATCAATTTCACTATTAATTTAATTATGTCTTTATTGCAATTATTCTTTTAAATTTTAAAAAAAGAAAAAAGTTAATTCCTAACATGGTAGCAAAAACGAAATCAAAACTTTTAAAGAAAGAATATTATGTTCTGTATATCGTCTTGCAATTTTCAAGACGTAATTTAAACGTATAGTGGAAGCGTAATTTTCCGGGAAATCTTGTACAATTAAATTTTCAAATTTTAACCTTTAGACTGCCGGAAAATCAATATTTTTAGACTAAAATATATATTGATTTATTATTATTTTCACTTATAAAAGTCATTTAAGATAAATTTACCCCTCCACACCCCTTTTTACCTACCCCAAATCCATTAAATCTGTATTTTCTACATTGTGCAAGTAGTCATTATTTTGTTTCCTTCAGACTATAATTACAAGAGAATACATTTTTAGTGTACTTACACTACAAAATAAATAAAACTTGAATACCATATTTGATGGGGTGGTTTTTTATTTTTAATTATTTCAGGGGTTGTGTTTGAATTTATTGTATTTTCGTCATTAGATTTGGATTCAACGTCGAAAAATACTCAGAAAAAGTGTATCTGCACTATAAAATAAATAAAATTTGAATCCTATATCTAAAGGAGTGAAATATAATTAAAACAACCCTTCAAATTTAAGTAAATCTACAAATTTAATTTATATAATGTTCTCAAAAAGAAAGAAGCGTTTTCTACTATTAAAAATACATTTTTAAAAATTTGAAATTTTTAACATTAGCAGTTCCGTTCCCTGCCGAAGAATCAATATATTGACGCACCTCATGATCTACACTTTGTGTATAATTAATCATTGATATGAGGTACCTTAAATACCAGTTTTTTGAGGGCTGGCAGTCTAAAGGTTAATAATAAAATTCAGTAATAAAAATATCTTTTGTTAATAAATGTAATTTGTATCTTTTGTTAGTTTTAAAAATAATTACAATAAAAATATCTAATAATAGTTCAAAATGAATTTGGTTACCGAGCTGTAAAAAACAATCCTACTGCAGCGGTACATGGAGCTTGTACACGGAAATTAAAAAAAATTAATTCCAACATAATTATTCTTCAGCGCATTACGAATCCTTCGGCATTGTATTCGTAACACTTCCAAGTATATGTAGAAAAAAGAAAATTCTCTTTTAATCATGCCCAAATGTGAAAAAATGTATTTTTTTTAATAAAAAAAACTGTTATTTTTGGTATAAAAAATACTAATCGTTTTTCTTATATGATTACTTAAAAGTTGAAGAAAGAACAAAAGTTTTGTCTCTTTACAAAAATTTCATAACTTGAATACTTTCCGAGTTATAATCAATTGAAAAAGGGTCTGTATTTTCGTTGTCAAATTTTTGAAAAATCATAACTCGAAAACTTTGCCATTCATATCAAAATAAAAACCACGTATTGAATATTTTTCCTTCTAGAATTTGAGAAAAAAATAAACCAAGCAATTTAATTTTTTTGATAGGAAAATTTCACCTGGAATCGCCCAAATAAAACTGTAAAATGGAACAAAATAATCTGTGAAATTAATGGTGTAAAGAAAGTTAAAATTTCTAAATCAAATTTAAAATATGTTACAATTATTAAATCAATATGTTGTAAAAACCACTTAATTTCTCTGTGTCAACTCTATAATTAATACTGTTATCAATTTTCTTTCACATTTCTTTTTTCCCAATGTTTCTCGTTATCCAAAACTTTTATACTAGAAAATCTGAAATTATGCTTATTATGCTTAATTATATATTATATTTATATTCAATACTATATACTTAAATATATTTATGTACTTATATACTTATATAATACTTATATACTTAATTATATTTATGCTTATTATTTTTATGCATAAAATATTTATTTAATATAACAATTTTATTTATTTAATAATATATTTTCCATTCTTTACAATATATCATATACATATTATATTAGATATTTTTTTTAAATCTATCATATCAATTTTTATCCTAAATATAGTTCCCAGTTAAAACTATTATTGATTATCACTATGTCAAATTGTTTAAAAATGTTTCTAATTTTAAAAGTAAAATTCTTAATGTATGGTAAGAAAATTGATTTTGAATAGTCAAATTTTCCCCTAATATTATTGTTATTATTATTATTGTTAGATTCATTACCATCAAGTTTTTTAGTTAAAAAGTCAAGTCTGTTTTTAACAGGATCTATAAAACAATTTGTTATAGCCATTCTTAAGTAAAAATTGATTAATATACTCAATTCCCTCAGTGGAAACTTTTGTCAGATAATAAAACCGCCCTATCAACTAGCATTGTTAGTATAGCTCTTTTCATGTGACCGTTAATTGGTCGAAACGTTTGAGGAAAAAAAGTCCATTTGAATTAAAATGTCCATGAGAATAATAAATTTATGTTGATTAAGGAAAACGGTTCATGACTAAATGAAATTTATAACTATTTCTATAACACTAACCCATGAATAGTCGATTTTAGTAAACTTTCATAATGAATTTAAAATATTTTCTTTGTTTATTATATTACGACAAATAAATAGAATTTGGTACTGAGATTATACAAATTTTTATATATTGTTTATTACGCTGAAGTTAGCAGCCAATTCATAGCACCTCACTCGAAAAAAGGTTCTAATTATTCTAATGAGTTCAATTAGCATTTATATTAATATTTTGTGTTATATTTTTCCTTGGATATTTCCAAAATAATTCCACATATTTAATAAACACAATATTGAAAATTACAGACCAATAGCTATTTTAAGTATGATACCTAAACTATTAGATTTTATTATAGCTAATAACTTTTCATTATTACTTTTGTTATTTTAAACAAATATATTATATTTAAGTACATTTTTACTTAAATAAGTGAATAATTTACACGATTCCAATGAAAAAAACGTCAAAAACAGTAGTGAAATTAAAGTTTGATTTTTAGTTTTCGTTTTTTGGGCGCCATTTTTTTACAAAAAATCGTACGATATAAAACCAAAGTTGATTGAAAAGATTAGATGTTTTGTGCAATTTTATGCACATTTGCAACAACAAACAACATTTCTTCCCACTAAAATTTTTCATAAAAAAACCTTTTTTTCTTTTTTTAAATTGTTAATCAACAATTGAAAATCAAAGTTTTAAAATGTTTAAACCTTTAGCTTCATTCTATTACATTAATTAAATAATTATTAAATTATACTAAAAATTTCACACATTTTTCTCACTTAAAAATTAAACAAATAAACCTACGATAACATTTACTATAATGCAATTAATCTATACATTGAACAATTACAAATATCAATAGATTGCACCACTGCAGATGTTCCAATCAAGCTACAAAAGAACCTGGTATAAAGAAACGAAATTAAACAACAGAAGTATAAATGAACATTAAAAGTCTTGACAAAAAATATTGTGAAATTGGGATACGTCTACACATCTTGATACGATCACAAACATAATTAATGGACAACATGTAATAAAATACAACAGAATGCCTCGAAATCAGTATACCTGTTCGAAGCAGTTCCTTGACGTGTGGACGCGCAAAAAGGAATACTTAATTCCTTGCCGCTAATTTAGAACGCGTCCGAGCGGCACATTCGACACTATCTGGGGTTGTTGCGTTTATATATGACGATGTATTTACCATAATTCTTCTGATGAAAGTGAGCATAAAAGAACCGAACCGTTGGTTTGTAATGTTTTAAAAAATCAGATATTTCAGGAACTAAATTATCAAAAAGAATTAAATGGCTCGGTGAACGAGTCGTGTTCTTATTATAATTTTCATCCAACCATTTTGCAGGAAACTCAAAGAACTCGTCTGCCTCATCTACATAATTATTTTCTTGTTTCAAGTTAGGTTCACAGGTGAGAAATCGTAACGTAACGTTTGAATGCAGATGACTGTAAAGCGGGAATGAATGACACGGGGTTAAGAATAAGAAGTGAATATTTGAACTCTTTATGTTTTTTAATTCCGTTCTGAGAGTGTGCATGGTATCGATTGTACCACGTTGATGTATCATTGAAATGTAAAAACCTGGTAAAAGATTACTAGCAATTACGGAAAACAGAACAAGTTTACGTTTTAATTCTGAAATTCTAAAGTCTGTATGGAAAATGTTAGTACTGACAATGTATATCATCATTGGTACAAGTGGCAAAATAAAACGAAACTCTTTATGAGAAAGTAGAGAATAAATGAATAGTGTCCAGGTAACAACTGCGATTAATATTGTGGAATGATTCGAGTATCGTTTAACTTTAAATGCTCGATAAACAGCGAGAGGAAGTATAAATGTTTGAAATCCAAAGACTGCTATTATACCACAGGTTAAATACCAGTGCCAAGGCATTTTTCCATATGTATCTGCTGTATTTGTTAGAAAATTAATTTTAAAAAATTCCCAAGAAGTAAAAACCATGCGACCATAGCAAAGATAATCAATCATCGTTGAAACGAATATGCAAAAGAGTCCTATAGCAAGGTATCGAAAGGCGAGTATAATCCTGTTACTGAGTCGAGAAGTTCTAAAGAACTGATATACAAATAAAGGGAGCCATATAATTACTGCAGTAGGTCTCATGGCGCAAAGTAAACCGACGATCCATAAAAATTTGACACTCCTTCCCAACGATTCCCTCCAAGGAAAGAATGAAAGTGCGATAATCGTTAAACATGTTTCTACACTATTGATAAGGGTTCGAGAACTGCAATAATACCAGTATGCATTTGTGCATAAACTAAATAAGGCAAATTTGCTTCCAGTCCATACATAAAAACGATAATCTGCATAGGCACTCAGCAAAGCTTGGAAGATTCGAGGTAAGGTAACTAAGAAAGGAACAACGTCGATATTCAACACTGACAAGATTTGGTAAAGTACTGATATCAGAAATGGATAGAGATAGCTTCGTATTCCAGCGTGCCACTCCCATGTCAGATGACCATAGCCGAAAACAAGATTGTGAGCAACTTCCAACGATTGCCAATATTCGTCTGGGACGTGTGCAGTTTGCACTACGAAAACCGAACTCAATCTCCACGCTACCAGAAGAAGCAAAGTGCTAACACGTACTTCTGTGCCCAGGACCATTGCACTGGATCTGAAAAATAATAATTTATAAGTATTACAATATTACAAATCATAAGTATGTAGGAAGTAGAAAATTTTCCACCTTCTCGCGCCGCAATCTTTCAAATGGAAGAATAATGAATTTTGTGCTCAGGAAGAACTGGATTATTTCTAAAGTCACCGATTTAACCAAACATAAACTCCATCTTGCGACGGAGTATTTTCGATAATTTCTGTTCTGTAAACGAACGAAACTTGTACTGGCGTAATCAATCAATAAACATACGCAGGATACCTAACCTGCAAGTCATTCCAGTAAATCTATATGTGTATGCATTTTTGAAGCCTGCATAATATTGTTAAAAAAAAGACACTTTAAAATTTAATAGAAACTTAAATTAGTTTATTACACATATCCAAATTTCTGAAATACATCGTGTAATTATTTTTATTTCATATATAAAATGATTTTAAATTTGCCTCTCAAAATGCTTCAAGATGGATGTCTCGAAATCCCATATGTTACAAATTTTCAAAACAAAAACATATGTACATGTATTTATATATATTATATAAATACATGAACTTATCTGTAATACTTCAAATTTTCTTTATATCTATTTTGGAGTTTATATCCTTTTTCAAAAAAAGGATATTTCGAGTACATAGTACAATTTTTTGACTGCGTTCATAATTCATATATGTAAGTTATTTATTATTTATATAAAATACTGAAATAGGCACCTACGATAGGCAAAATTTGACAAGACATTGACACTAATAAGGTGACTTGTAATACTAAATTTTCAACAATTTCTCCAAACATTTCCATGCTAAAGTTTTCTCTAACTGTATTTATATTTATTTATTTAAATTAGACCTAATATCCAAATTCTTATAAATTATAGGTTAATTTTTATAATGGGCAAATCCATGTAACTGTTGACTATTGTGATACAGAAGTTATACTTAGATTAGTTTCAATTCTCATTTACATTATGATTACTTTTAAGTTTATTTTTATCAGGTACACAGAAAAAAATGTCTTAAAATTGTTACATCTTTCAGTCTAAAATTGCTTTAATTTTCTTAAATTCAGTCAATATTTAGGCTTAAAGTCTTACTTTCAGGCAAAAAAACTGACTTTCAGCCGATATTTTGGTTTGAAATAAGATTCATCTAACTATATTATAATGCCCAATAATTACAAACATAATAATCTATTCGGTACATATTGCCTCCGTATAAAATAATATTTATAGCATAAGGTAAAGAAAATAAAAGTATAAAACAAAGTATTACACAAATTTTTTGCAATAAAATAAGGTTAATAACAATGTTTAAAGTAGTTCATACCCTGGATATTACATGTTTGAAAAACATTTTTTATAACACTTCCAAGAATATCATGTCCATAAATTATATTACATATTGTTCAAGAGAGACAGCATTATTGTTCATGAAAAAAAATTGAAACTTGCAAAAATTATATGTTAAACAACTTTTGTTAACGATTCAAATTTTCTTCGTTTCGCTGTGATAGAAATTTTAAAAATTGAATGAATTTTAACGAGTGGCTGCTTACTTTTTCAAGAAAAAGATTCTCTACCCTGTAAACGAAAAAAGATTAAAAGTGATTCAAAATTTTTAATCCCTTTTTTGTTGGTATTGAAATTAAAACAATTCTATCTTTTATAATCCCATATAATCCCAAATCAATAAAATAAAAAAAAAAACAGATTTGCTTCGACCGAGAATCAAACCGTGGTCCTCTGCGCAGCAAGTTCGAAGCGCAACCACTCGGCCACGCTCACTGTTGTGAAATAATGAAAAAATAACGAATAGTTGAAACAGAAAGTAGAGAATTTTTCTACGTGTTTATATAATATAATGTATTCAGGCAGGCTAAAATACATTAAATACCACAATTCACAGCAAAATTTCACTGAATTATTTACTTTAAAAACAATCGAAACAAAGAGTTGGTCTTTTTCTGCGTGTATATAAAATAACATAAATACATAAAACATTTTTTTAATCTTTTTTTCACGCTCGAAAATATGTTGTTACAAATTTTTGTATATGAAACAAAAGTTAATTTACATATAATTTTATGAATTTGTGCATCTATTCAATGATCATTATTTATGTTTTTAATAATTTTATCATAATAGTAAATTCAGTATTCACTGAACACGATTCCAAATTTGGTATCCGTTGGGATAAGTTTTAATGTTTGGAATCGTTGGTATTCAAGAGGATCCATAATATATCTTTTGCAATTCTGGGCTGGAATTCAAAATTAATTTAGGGCCATGGTTATTCAACGGGAATTCATTAAAATGAGTTTAAATTCCAAATATGGAATACAGTGGAATTAATTTTGAAGTGGTAATTGATAAATTTTGAGGGGATTCAGTAATACATTCTTTTATGTCATATTTGGTATTGAATGGTATTTTTTAATGGGAGGAATTTGAGGGGATTCAATGAGATATTTTTAATTCCAAATCTTATATTCGCTGGAATTCATTTTCATGGCCGTTTGTAGAACAGCATTTGAGGGGATTCAATAAGTCAAAATTCTTTTCATAATTGGGGTTTTATTGGGATTAAAAATCATTCCAATACATTTTTGAATAAACTGAGATAAAAGCAATCAAATTTTAATCTCCATCAATCCCCTTCTAATACCTTTCAATCTTTTTTCGTTTGCTGGGATTGGTAATCGATAATATTCAACGGTATTCAAAGAATATAATCTTAAATCCCATATCTTGTATTAAATGGAATTCTTTCAAATATTGGTAATAAATGGTATTCAAGGGGATCCAAGAAAGGAATTTTTAATTCCAGAAATGGTATTTAAATGATACAGACAGATGTGGAATTCACAGGGATTGAAACATACGTTTTTCAATCCCAGTTATGGCATTCAAGGGGATTGATTTTCACAACGATAATTCGAGGAGGATTCACAGGGATTCAATAATTTCAATTTATATACCTCCATTGGAATTTACTAGAATTCAAAACCACTCTATAATCCCTTTTTTGAACAAAATGAATTAAAAATAGTCTCATTTTAATCCCAATTGATCTGATTTTAATACATTTCAATCTTTTTTCGTTTACTGGGGACTGGTATATGAATATGATTTGTTGGCATGCAATTATAATAAATCTAAATAAAAAAGAAAAAGACATATATAATATATTTGTTTGGTTTTTTGTTTTTATGGTTATATTTTCAAACCTTTTTCTTTCTTCTTTAGATTTATTATATTTGCATGCTAACAAATCATATTCATATAATGGTCCGTTCCAAGTAACTGTCAAATCGAAATTGTATCAACTTTATAGTTATGAATATAATTTTTTCTTTTTCCTTTTTCGTTGTTAATTTCATTACTAATTGAGATTATAAATGTTTCGGCAAGGCCTCGCGTTTGGAGAATCCGAGCGATTACAACGTTAGGTGTTTGAAATATTTAGAAATTCTCATATTATGGCATTTTAACATCTAAAGCAATTTGTAGGTATAAGCCGTCATCTATATTTAGTGTTATTTTTAATTACAAAGTTTATATTAAAATCCTAATTTCAGAGACAATAGTGATATAATTTATGCATTCCTAAATTGACTACAAAATTACTTTTACACTTTATGATTATTTTGTTTTTACAACTTTCTGGAATTGTAAAAATGTAATTCAATTTTCTAAAATGTTTTTTGACAATACTGAAAATCTATCAAAGTAAATATTAATTGAAGAAAAATTGTATAATAAACTAATACTAATTGTTTATCATAAAATCATTTCTCTTCTAATGCAGAGAATTTTATAGGCCTAACAGATCATTGGTTGAAAACGGGACATGATTTGAATTATGTAAACACGAGAATTTTAGCTAAAGAAGCAAATTGGAAAAAAAAAGAACCCATGTTAAAAACTTTTTTATTAAAAAGGAAAAAAACACTGTAACATAAGACTTGAAAACTCAAACGTACCAGAAGTCTATAATGTTTTTATGGAGAATTAAAATTTCAGTTATATTTACTTAAATAATTCCACAATCAAATTAAATACTTGCATTTATTCTCGGTATCACAGTCATAAACCAACTTTGTATATATGTCCGGCATTTAATATAAATCCAAGTTCAAATCCAAAGAAGAGGACCCATATCTGGATCGAAACCCTGTTATAATTTTTAAATAAAACAATTTTTCCTTATTGCCTTTTCCTCTTCATTACTTTAAATTTTCATTTTTCCTGCAATATTATCATTTATCTATTTATTAAGACCAATATACACCAATACTAATTTTTGTTTATTACATATCAAACGGTCAAGTATCATTTGTTTAATAACTTTTACACTGTACACGATTCTCTGAATTCAATATTATATTTTCAAATATTTCTACATTGTTAAAAAAGTTGATGTATTTTTACTACGTGTTACGTTGGAAATAAATTGATTGACGTGCAATGTAACAGAACATTCGGCTAGTAAAATTATAATTTTTCCAGCTTTCACGTTTATTTTAGAGAATCGTGATCTTTACTGTTTTGCAATATTTTGACTTTGAAATTTTAAGTTACGTTGATCACACATCGATTGTAAATTAAGACTTTAAACGTGAATCGATATGTTTCCAACGTGACACATAGTGAAAATGCATCAACTTTTTTTGCAGTGTAATACCATTTACAAGATAGAAGTAAACTTTTTAGATTTCCAATATAAAAATGAAGATGATTGAAGACATTCGTTCTGCAGAACCCTTCATCGAACCGCCTGTTATAATAAGAAACTCGTGTCATACAATAATAAAAACAACTTTAGTAGAATATTCATGGAAAATAAATGAAAGTGCAATAAACTACAACGATAAAATAGTATCACAATCGTTTCCAGAGAACACAAATGAAAAAACATTTAAATGGCACTTAGAATTTTTTTGCGACGAAAAGAAATATAAAATCTCACTGTGCATAGATGATTTGTACAGAAAAGAAAAGGTAGCAGGGACTGCTGAAATTAAATTATCTTTAAGGGACAAAGAAGATATCATACTTTCTGGATCACTAGTATTTTCTGCAGACAACAATACTAATTATAAAGTAATTGAAGAAGATATTCTGTGCAACAACTATTTGCTAAACAATGAATTAACAATTTTTTGTAAAATATCAATATTGAATGGCATATTTCATATTGATGAAAACAATATTGAAACATCTGCAGAATTTGCATGAAGCATCATACATTTAACAATTATTGCGGGATTTTAATTGTAGTTATAACATTTTTAAGATTTTTATTTGAAACGGAATGTAATTTGTATATAATTTTACTGTTTTACTTGGTACGAATATTTGTTAATCCGATATTTTGAAGACAATTGTATATAATTACGGTAGTCCTTCTCTTATTCTAATTTGTCCAGTCAGGCAAGATGGCGGCCTTCTTCCCTTATTCTAATTTTCCCCTCTCCCCCACTACTTAGATTTGTAGTCTCACTTTTGTCTCTTTTTCTTTTGTTGCGCATGCGCCGTTATTTGTATTTAGAAATTCCACACGTCAACACCCGTCAGTGGGGAGAACGCGTGAGGGGAAATATTAGAATAGGAGAGAAAAAAATTAGAATAAGGGAAGGAGTACTGTATATGTTATGTTTAATTTGATGTTATTATGTATCGTTTTAGCAAAAAAGAACACCTTGTGTTTTATTTAATGGGTGAACATTTTATTGCTCAATAAAATCAATAAATTAATATACATTAATAGAACATTAATAAAGTTAACATGAATTAATTTTCACATAATTACAACATATATACATATATTAAATATTACATAATGTTCGTTCTTCAATTATTTTAACTAATGTACAATTGTAATTTTAAACATTTACATGTGAAAAGGTAATGTTAAAAATAATACTGTTTTCTTCAGAACAACGTCTCTTATAATTACAAATTCATTGCGCTTTCAAAGAGTTCCAACATTCTTTTCATTTCTTTAATTTGTTCAGCCATTTTGTACATAGGAGCCATCGACTTTGAAAGTTCTTCGCACTTTGCCATTAACTGATACATAGATTTTATGTTGTGGTCAACAGCGTCACACGATTTACATACTGCATCTCTGTAAGTTTCTAAACATCCGACAGTCAAGGCCGAGGCACTGTGAAGAATTGCAGCAAGATTTTCGGTAAGTGCATCTACAGAAGTAGCAACTTTTCTTGCTTCCATTTCCAGTTCGTTAAGAACATTGTGATCGAGAAGCGGTAATTGTGGAGTTAACGCTTGCCTGTATAAACAAGGTGTTGAACTTCTTGATCCCGGAAATGAGGGAGTGTCACCTTTCTTGGCGACTGGACTAGAAAGCTTTATTTTATTTTCTAAATCTTCCGCAACAAAAAGTACCATATCACCTTCTTGGGTAACTGTGCCCTCTAGCTGCAAGTATCCAATTGCTTTATGATAACTAGGAGGATCGAGATCTTCATCCTCTTCTGGACTACCTTTTGCATTTGTAAGGTGTAATCGATCCGGTCGACTTCCTGACGTATCATTTTTGTCAAGAGCGTCTATGATGAGAGAATTATTTAGATCTGGAGAGTCGACTAAAGACCGTAACTCAGACATTGGAGGGGAAGATTGCGAGTCAAACGAAATTTCTGAATATGAAGCTGTCATTTCATGTAATCGCTCATCTTCGTAGTCGATAGTGCCATTCTTATCATTTGATATTTGATTTGACTTTGAATTTTTACTTTCATCTTCCATTGTGATCTTGAAATTTTTTTTTAATGTATTTAATTTTAAATGATTGTAGAACAAGTTTTATTTACTACTTGTAGTTTTTTATTTTAATAATTTTTGGTGTACATTTATTACCAAATTATTTCAACTTCCAAAAGCATATTGATAAGCCAGAACATTTATTTTGTTTATAAGCACCAAGAAGCGCAAAAATGTATACAAATGCCGATCCAGATACTAGTCGCTAAACTATGTAAATACGAGTGACATTGACAAGTACATATCTACAATACTTGACAACTTAGGTTAGGATGCGTTCATTTTTTGCTCTTTTGGTTTCCTTCCAAATTCCCTAGACCCCCTTTAACTTCTGTCTATCTCTTACTTCATGCTTCTGTCCGAGCCCGAGTAGCCCGCTAGGGGAAATTTTTCAGGATCTTATATGTACATATAACTTTAAGGGGGTTTTAAAGTGCTCCGCCGATAAGATAGACATTTTCATTAAAAATGACAAATAACAAATTATTGAATCGATTTTTCGTAATTCGAACTATGTAAGGGCAATTCTAATAATATAGACGGTTTCCTAGAAAATATCAAAGACGTTAAGGGGATTCTAAAGTGCTCGACCGATAAAGTAGGAATTTTCACTAAAAACCGTGAATAATAAATGACTGAATCGATATTTCAAAATTTGGGCTATGTAGGGGCAATTACGGTATCCTAGAAAATGCCAAAAAAATTAATTGAGAACTGACCGAGAATTTTGCGGAAAGAAGGTATTTTTATTTATTTACTGCAGTTCTCAATTAAGGGAGTATATACACCTAGAAACTTGAAAAAAAGGACGAACTCGACGGCAACAACAAAGAATCCAGGAAATGAATATTTCGACGACTGTAGACGACATATGTATATTATGGGTCAGGCATCGATGATTCTATGTAAGTTAAAAAAAATACGATTTATTAACTTCGAAATTTTAAAACGCGTTTTTCTCGAAACCATGTTTTCAAAATCGGTTGACAAAATTTCTCAAAAGCCTGTGAACCGATCGCTTTGAAATTTGCTGGGCTTATTTTAAACATAATTATTTAGTATTTGTCATAGGATTTTTTTTCGTTGCTCCGTTTATTACTTATAGGCGAAATACTGTTGCACTTTTGGTCAAAAATCGCGACGCTATGTATGGAAGTCCGCCATTTTGTCAAAATTCCATATTTTCAAAATCGGCTATGACAAGTACTAGTTTCTAGTATCTGGTTTAATAATCTTTTTGGTTTTTTTGTTTCAGATAATATTTCGAGCTCTGTGAGGAACCGCAGGGAAAGCAATAATAAATCCGCGCAATTTATTACACTTCTTAAAAAAAAAAAAAGAAAAAACCGAGACGCCTGCTTCGAGAGAATAAAGTTTTAGTTTTTTAAAGCTTGACCGCACGTTTTATTTTACCCGTTTTGAACATAAATTTGGTGCATTGAAAGATAATAATCGAAATAACACCGCCTTAAATAGGTGTTAGTAGAACGTCATGTTTTCTCCGATGTTTATGGAAACATCACCCGCATTTCACAAACAGAAGTTTGATGGAAGATGATATTTATTGGTACATATTCGAAAGAATGTCACATTTTTAGCGGTGTTTCGAAAGTTCAGTATGGCCATTGATATTTGAAGAAAATATGATGGCGATTAATCATGTAGATTACAGAAATGTATTTGTATTTAAATATGTGAACAAAGTAGCATGAATCTATAATGGGATTATGATTCTAATTACAAATGAGAAAGAAATGTTTGGACCTTTTCGTGAACGGCTTGGTATCGATTTCATTTCAAATTTTATACGCGAATGATAATTTGAATAGTAGTAACGTAATATAAATCATAATAATATAAATGACTGTTCATGATTGTGAAGGTCATGATAGGCGTCAATGTCGATGGTGCACGGGTCCCGGTTTGGACAGTGGATCGCGGGCCTGACGTATTATATTTGCACTTGCCTTGAATGATAAGTCCAATTATTTGGATGGCGATGGGACGTGATGAATCGATTTGAAATCGATTTAAATTTCGTTACGTATTTTGGATTCGAATCCAAAAATATCAGCCATTTAATCTTATTATTATTCGCTGGAAGGATGAGCCTTCATTTGTTTCTTACGGAATTGTTTGAAAACCATTGAGGCAGTCGATCGAAAGAGTCGACGATTACGAGCTGATCCGCTACATAGGGCGACGGTCGTATTTGGTAAAGTCCGAGAGCGGAATCGTTGGTTTCTGACGACCTTTATAGAAAAGCATTTTGAATACCCGCGGATTTGTTAGTGTCGAGTCAGCCGCCATATGACGAAATGAAACTTCAAATGAAATTGATACCAAACCTGAGTGTGTTTGAAACACGGTATTTGTTCTATTCGTAGGTCCAGAACAACCCGTCGATGTAATAATTCGATGGCGATATAATATAAACAGAGCTTGCAGATCTGCGACGTGAACTATTTTAAGAAAATGTATACTTGCTGTATGTTTAAAACTGTTTACGAGCATTGAATGTATAAGTTGAGGCAGGAAGGAAAACAATCGTTCGCGAAAAGGAAAAATAAAATTTGTGGCAGCCGCAGAAGAAGAGTTCAATTCGGAATCGGAGCAATGGTTCGTTTTGGAGTCGGAGCAAGACTCATTTTGGAGTAACAAAATGTTTATTGCAGAAGCACGTACGCTTAGCACTGGCGATTCGCTTTCAGATGGAGAGGTAGGGAGTCGATTGGTGCCGTTGCTGAACTACCGGCGAACAAGAAGTCTGAAGATTCGTAAACCGGAGATCGACAGTTGGTAATTTATCGACCGTTGTTCCATTCGTAACTGTCCATCGTTTTCGATCGTCAAATGTTCAAGCGAGAGAGAGAGAAAGAGAGAGAGAGAGAGAGAGAGAGAGAGAGAGAGAGAGAGAGAGACTGAGAGATAGAGAGAGAGAGAGCGAGAGAGAGAGAAAGGATAAGTGTGGCAAAAGAGGTATTGCCTTGAGCTTCGAAATCGAAATTTCCAGATTCGTCGCGGATCTTAAAAGAATAAAAGCATGGAGCGATGTACATAGAGCGATGTATATAACTGGTGAATTTAAAAATCGGGCAACTCCTCAGTTGCGACCCACTCGTCATCGAAAATTGCTAATAAGCGATCGGGGATCGGTCATCACCAGTTTCCGCCACTTAAATAAAGTCGCGATTAAAATATTATTCTACGGACAACAATAGAAATGTTCGTATTCATGGCTGCCTTAACTTTCGTCCTATGAATTTATGAAAGCCGCGTGTGACATGGAATGATTCGATTTGAACATCCATACCGTCACTAAAGTCGTGCGATATACGAATGAATATTTGGTGCAGTTGATGCGTAATGTGTGGATACTTATGAGTTATTATGGCATAATGTCGGCATATTAATTGCGAAGCTGTGGTTTCTATATGCGGACCTTTTTTCGATTATGTTCCCTCAGCGGGGGGAGTAATATGGTATACAGTGCGAGATGTAGTGAGAATGTTTATTTTTGTTGTAAGACTGACCTGAATAACTTACATCATTATTGTGGAAATTTAGATTTGTCGCTTGTAGTGTAGTTTCATAGAACATGGGTAGTATTTGAGTAGCGTTACGGACGTCTGCAACCATCTTACATTGGTAGCACTCGCCCTTTGGCATGGCTTATGCGCTCTTCACTTTTTGCTTCACGATCACTAAATTTGGTTTTGTTTTTGCTATTATTTAAGTAATATTTTAGTAGTTAGTGATCGACCTGTTTTGTCTTTTTCACTGACTTGGACATAACTACGGATGACCTCGAGCTAAGTATGCTCCCTGCAAACACGGAAAGTAACAGTTATGTAATATTTACGTAATGGTTACATTGTTATATAAATGTTACATAGTTGTTACATAACTGTTACTTTTGTGTTTGCAGGGCTGTGATGTATGACATGCTATTGACGTAAATTTGAATTTAAAAGAATGTGAAATGGAAGCTGTATTGACGAAAGCATAGGCAATGATACTGATGACTAACGAGTCTGAAAGGAAACCTCCGTGAAGTTAACCAGCCATTGTAACGAAATCGATCGAAAATAGCGCGAATAGTTTTCGATTCGTTTGCGAATGAGTGCGATTATCGATTTTTCGTTTGCGACTTCGTCGTTTTTGAGTTATTTGCAAAAAACGACATGGCCGGCTAACTTCACGTTAGCATTTTTGAAAACGCAATTACTCGGCAACCAATCGACCAATTTCGCCCAAATTAGGCTTGATCGTTTCCGATTCGTTTGCGAATTGTGAATTAAAAGTGCTTTTTCCGATAACTTGTAAAATAAAAAAAAAATAAATTATCCTATATGCCCCATTATATACAAAATTCTTTAAAAGGTTTGCGATTTCTTTTAAATCGGTCTCAAACGTTTGCGATTCGTTTGCGAATTAAGAAAATATAACAATCTTCCGAATATCATAATAAATAATGCGAAAATAAACGAATTATCGAAAGTTACTCGACATGGCCGGCTAACTTCACGTTCGCTTCAAAATCCCTTAAAAGGTTTGCGATTTTTTTTAAATCGGTCTCAAACGTTTGCGATTCGTTTGCGAATTGAGAAAATATAGCAATCTTCCGTATATCATAATAAATAATGCGAAAATAAACGAATTATCGAAAGTTACTAGATCCAGCCCGCCTCGATAAACAAAATCCTTTAAAAGGTTTGCGATTTTTTTGCAATCGGTCTCAAACGTTTGCGATTCGTTTGCGAATTGAGAAAATATAGCAATCTCCCGAATATCATAATAAATAATGCGATAATAAACGAATTATCGAAAGTTACTAGATCCAGCCCGACTCGATATACAAAATCCTTTAAAAGGTTTGCGATTTTTTTTAAATCGGTCTCAAACGTTTGCGAATTGAGAAAATATAACAATCTCTCGAATATCATAATAAATAATGCGAAAATAAACGAATTATCGAAAGTTACTCGACGTGGCCGGCTAACTTCACGTTCGCTTCAAAATCCCTTAAAAGGTTTGCGATTTTTTTTAAATCGGTCTCAAACGTTTGCGATTCGTTTGCGAATTGAGAAAATATAACAATCTCCCGAATATCATAATAAATAATGCGAAAATAAACGAATTATCGAAAGTTACTCGACGTGGCCGGCTAACTTCACGTTCGCTTCAAAATCCCTTAAAAGGTTTGCGATTTTTTTGCAATCGATCTCAAACGTTTGAGATTCGTTTGCGAATTGAGAAAATATAGCAATGTCCCGAATATCATAATAAATAATGCGAAAATAAACGAATTATCGAAAGTTACTAGATCCAGCCCGCCTCGATATACAAAATCCTTTAAAAGGTTTGCGATTTTTTTGCAATCGGTCTCAAACGTTTGCGATTCGTTTGCGAATTGAGAAAATATAGCAATCTCCCGAATATCATAATAAATAATGCGATAATAAACGAATTATCGAAAGTTACTAGATCCAGCCCGACTCGATATACAAAATCCTTTAAAAGGTTTGCGATTTTTTTTAAATCGGTCTCAAACGTTTGCGATTCGTTTGCGAATTGAGAAAATATAGCAATCTCCCGAATATCCAAATAAATAATGCGAATATTAACGAATTATCGAAAGTTACTCGACGTGGCTGGCTAACTTCACGTTCGCTTCAAAATCCCTTAAAAGGTTTGCGATTTTTTTTAAATCGGTCTCAAACGTTTGCGATTCGTTTGCGAATTGAGAAAATATAGCAATCTCCCGAATATCATAATAAATAATGCGAAAATAAACGAATTATCGAAAGTTACTCGACGGGGCCGGCAAACTTCACGTTCGCTTCAAAATCCCTTAAAAGGTTTGTGATTTTTTTGCAATCGGCCTCAAACGTTTGCGATTCGTTTGCGAATTGAGAAAATATAGCAATCTCCCGAATATCATAATAAATAATGCGAAAATAAACGAATTATCGAAAGTTACTAGATCCAGCCCGACTCGATATACAAAATCTTTGAAAAGGTTTGCGATTTTTTTGCAATCGGTCTCAAACGTTTGCGATTCGTTTGCGAATTGAGAAAATATAGCAATCTCCCGAATATCATAATAAATAATACGAAAATAAACGAATTATCGAAAGTTACTAGATCCAGCCCGACTCGATATACAAAATCTTTGAAAAGGTTTGCGATTTTTTTGCAATCGGTCTCAAACGTTTGCGATTCGTTTGCGAATTGAGAAAATATAACAATCTCCCGAATATCATAATAAATAATGCGAAAATAAACGAATCATCGAAAGTTACTCGACGTGGCCGGCTAACTTCACGTTCGCTTCAAAATCCCTTAAAAGGTTTGCGATTTATTTTAAATTGGTCTCAAACGTTTGCGATTCGTTTGCGAATTGAGAAAATATAGCAATCTCCCGAATAGCATAATAAATAATGCGAAAATAAACGAATCATCGAAAGTTACTCGACGTGGCCGGCTAACTTCACGTTCGCTTCAAAATCCCTTAAAAGGTTTGCGATTTTTTTAAAAATCGGTCTCAAACGTTTGCGATTCGTTTGCGAATTGAGAAAATATAGCAATCTCCCGAATATCATAATAAATAATGCGAAAATAAACGAATTATCGAAAGTTACTCGACGGGGCCGGCAAACTTCACGTTCGCTTCAAAATCCCTTAAAAGGTTTGTGATTTTTTTGCAATCGGTCTCAAACGTTTGTGATTCGTTTGCGAATTGAGAAAATATAGCAATCTCCCGAATATCATAAATAATGCGAAAATAACCGAATTAAAGGATTTTAGGACAATTTTTTTATTTTGCAATTGAGCGGAAAATGCACATTTAATTCATAAATCGCAAACGAACCGCCTAATTTGGTTGAAATTTATTGATTGGTTACTGAGTAAAAGGATTTTGTGTATATGGAGGTGAGCTGGATCTAGTAAGTTTTGATAATTCGTTTATTTTCACATTATTTCTAATTATATTTGGAAAATTCGCATATTATCTCAATTCGAAAACGTTTGAGACCCATTGCAAAAAAATCGAAAACTTTTTAAAGCATTTTGTATATCAAGTCGGGCTGGATCTAGTAACTTTCGATAATTCGTTTATTTTCGCATTATTTATTATGATATTCGGGAGATTGTTATAATTTCACAATTCGCAAACGAATCGCAAACGTTTGAGACCGATTGCAATAAAATTGCAAATCTTTTAAAGGATTTTGTATATCGAGGCGGGCTGGATCTAGTAACTTTCGATAATTCGTTTATTTTCGCATTATTTATTATGATATCCGAAAGATTGTTATATTTTCTCAATTCGCAAACGAATCGCAAACGTTTGAGACCGATTGCAAAAAAATCGCAAACCTTTTAAAGGATTTTGTATATCGAGGCGGATTGGATCTAGTAACTTTTGATAATTCGTTTATTTTCGCATTATTTATTATGATATTCGGGAGGCTGCTATGTTTTCGCAATTCTCAAACGAATCGCAAACGTTTGAGACCGATTGCAAAAAAATCGAAAACTTTTTAAAGAATTTTGTATATCGAGTCGTGCTGGATCTAGTAACTTTCGATAATTAGTTTATTTTCGCATTATTTATTATGATATCCGAGAGATTGTTATATTTTCTCAATTCGCAAGCGAATCGCAAACGTTTGAGACCGATTGCAAAAAAAATCGCAAACCTTTTATAGGATTTTGTATATCGAGGCGGGCTGGATCTAGTAACTTTCGATAATTCGATTATTTTCGCATTATTTGATATGATATTCGGGAGATTGCTATATTTTCTCAATTCGCAAACGAATCGCAAACGTTTGAGAGCGATTGCAAAAAAATCGCAAACCTTTTAAAGGATTTTGTATATTAGATTAGATTAGATTAAATTTATTAATGGCACGGGAGAAAATTTCCCTTCAGCCAACCATTCATGTATACATATGACAGTTAACAAAGTTGCTGACAATGTGTTCGGGCGAGAGTTACACGTCTTACGGCAAGGCTTAAAATTAGATAGAAAATAACAATCACATTACCAATCGCGAAAAGTTATGTAGAATAAAGATTAGTTTTAATAGCTAAATAACAGTTATATCTAATGTCTGAGTAACAATTATAGCGAAATTCAAGTCGAATACAGTAGTACATTAAACTAATACTAAGACGAATTAACACGATTGAAATTGCCTAAAGCACCTTGCGGTCGGACTTATCAGCTTCCATTAGATATTCATAAAATCTACTCTTAAATATCTGCAAGGTAGCACTATCGGAAATATTGCGAGGAAGTAAGTTCCATAACTTGCTAGAAGTAATAATAAAAGAGTGCGCACATACAGCTGTTCGATGGGCAGGTATTCGTAATACTGCTCCCCCAGGCCGAAGCTCACGGGAGATAATATCACGTCGCCAAAGATAGCGTTGGTAAAGGTAGTGAGGTTTTTTATAGTAGACGAGCTAATAAGTCAGGCATCCGATCGTATATAATCTGCGATTTTCCGCGGTTAGCCAACATAGTCTACGCCGATATCTGGTGATGTGTTCGAACTTCCGGATCCCGTAAATGAAGCGAATGGAGGCATTAAGCATTCGTTCAATCTTAAGTTTTAGTTTGGTGTCAATGGCATTATAGACCGCAGCACAATAATCAAAGTAGGGGAGTACCAGTGAAGTAATCAATTGGCGCCGCAGTTTTTCAGATAGAGCAGTCTTACTGGAATAAAGCTGCCGTATTGTACCATACACCTTACGAGACATCTGTACAACATGTTCGCTCCAAGATAGTGTTTGGTCGATGTGAAGTCCAAGGTTCTTAGCAGTTACAGTCCAAGATAAGGGTTGCCCGTGGATAATAATTTGAGGCATACCATTGATATTCATTTGCCTGATATTGCGTGAGCCACCGATAAGCATAGCCTTAGTTTTGTCTAAGTTGATCTTGAGCTTATTCCGATCAGCCCAGTTGGTGAATGACAGCACATCAGATGAGATTTTCTGCACGCCTGAGTCGATGTCTTCAGGGCGACATTTCAAGAATATATCGAGGCGGGCTGGATCTAGTAACTTTCGATAATTCGTTTATTTTCGCATTATTTATTATGATATTCGGGAGATTGCTATATTTTCTCAATTCGCAAACGAATCGCGAACGCTTGAGATCGATTTAAAAAAAATCGCAAACCTTTTAAGGGATTTTGAAGCGAACGTGAAGTTAGCCGGCCACGTCGAGTAACTTTCGATAATTCGTTTATTTTCGCATTATTTATTATGATATTCGGGACATTGCTATATTTTCTCAATTCGCAAACGAATCGCAAACGTTTGAGACCGATTGCAAAAAAATCGCAAACCTTTTAAAGGATTTTGTATATGGAGGCGGGCGGGATCTCGTAACTTTGGATAATTCGTTTATTTTCGCCTTATTTATTATGATATCCGAGAGATTGTTATATTTTCTCAATTCGCAAACGAATCGCAAACCATTTAAGGGATTTTGAAGCGAACGTGAAGTTAGCCGACCACGTCGAGTAACTTTCGATAATTCGTTTATTTTCGCATTATTTATTATGATATTCGGGAGATTGTTATATTTTCTCAATTCGCAAACGAATCGCAAACGTTTGAGACCATTTGCAAAAAAATCGCAAACCTTTTAAAGGATTTTGTATATCGAGGCGGGCTGGATCTAGTAACTTTCGATAATTCGTTTATTTTCGCATTATTTATTATGATATTCGGGAGATTGCTATATTTTCGCAATTCGCAAACGAATCGCAAACGTTTGAGACCGATTGCAAAAAAATCGAAAACTTTTTAAAGAGATTTGTATATCGAGTCGTGCTGGATCTAGTAACTTTCGATAATTCGTTTATTTTCGCATTATTTATTATGATATCCGAGAGATTGTTATATTTTCTCAATTCGCAGACGAATCGCAAACGTTTGAGACCGATTTAAACAAAATCGCAAACCTTTTAAGGGATTTTGAAGCGAACGTGAAGGGGGTACCTCTAAAAAAGAAGCAGGTCTGTTAGGTAAATTATGTAAAAGACCCTTCAAAATGGTGACGATCTCGATAAAATTATTTGTAATTCGAATAGTATAATATCGATGTATAATATGACGTCGCAGTCTATTTAAATGTTCGAGAGATTGAAAGGTCGAACGAAGATATGAAAAATTTACAATCGGGTTTTTTGAGTACAGTAAAACCCCTCTTACTTGTACAGGGTCGAGCCAGCATTTCTCCTCCGACCCCGTTTATTTGAACGCTTACAGTTGTCCCCACTCCTCGCGCAATATACCCGTCCGGCGTGAGTAGCGCACGCGCATTGGAATTTGTATCCGCGTAAGAGCGAGTAGTGAGGGTAAGGGGAAGTAGAAATCGTTCAAATAAACGAGGTTATTTTGTTTAAATAGACGGGGTGTTCAAGTAAGAGGGGTTTTATTGTACATCTCGGGACGTCGTCGGGGGGTGTGAGGAAGTCCGCGTCGCTATCGGGTCGTCACCGATTGGTCGGAAGCCCTTCCACCAGTGGTTTACAATTATTATCTTTGATTATTCTATTATTCAGTTGGTGCCTTACTAAATATACAGAAGAAATATATGTATAAATTTATGACAAAAGGAAATTGAGACTAACAGGTTACTTTAGACACCTCGAAACTCATATTTATCGATATTACTCATCATCACCCTTACGAACCCCGTTATTTTCAAGTTTTTTTTTTATTAGCAGTGATAACTTTAATATTATACAGAAATATTGGATTTTTTCGGTGCGCAGGTTTCGAGAAATCTTGAGTGGAACAGCCCAATAAACGAAAAAGTATACGGAATCGATATTTTGCATTCTGTTTCTTTTATTGATTATTCGAGATTCTTATTCGAATTTATACTATTTTATACGACCTGTAATACCAGAATAACTTTAAGGGTCCAGTCTGGTTTGTTGGGCCAAAAAAATATATTTTTCATGATTTTTTGTTTGAAAAAGTAAATAATATATCAACTTGAACCTTTTTTACATTTATTTGTAACACTTTTAAGTATGTTTAAACAAATTTTCAGCTCATATTATTCATTTCCAGCGGCGTGACACGGGATAACGTAAACCACTGCGCACAAAATGATGCCCCGTTCCGGAAATTCCCCTGGTCGTAAAATTCATCTGAAATAAAAAATCCAAAGTTTTTCTTGTTCAGTAGGGTTGTCATTAAGAAATAGACTAGGATAAACTAATTCGGTTAAAAAAATACAAAATGACGGCAGTTTACAATTTTTTTTTTCATTTTTACCTATTTTTCGTTACTTTTTTGGCGATTAAAAAAAGTATGCTATATATCGATATGCTTGTAGTCTATTCGAAGGATAAAACGATCCAAAGTAATCCTTACTTTGAGGTTATGTGCGTTTATGTAGCGCGTATACACTCGCATTCGTAACTGAAAGAGTGGGAAAGAAACAGACTTATTTCGTATTAAATCGTACACAGATTTTTCGTATACTTTTTCGTTTGTTGGGAGTGGTTGGGAGTTTGCCCCGTGTCACAGTCTACCCCACTTTCCCCTATGTAGGTAGAAAACGTATAAGACTAGGAACATTTAGGAGTGCGTTTACATAGGGATTTCGATTAGAAAAATGATTCGCAAAGAATTGGGACCGGTTGCAAAAAAAATCGCAAAGCTTTTAGAGGTCTAGTTGCTTCGTTCGACAATTTATTTATTATTATTTTATTTGCAAAATTTGCAAGGAAAATCAATTCGCATATGATTCTCGAAAACCGTTTTAAGGAATACAGATTTCTGTTTAATTGTACAATGACCCTCCTCTTATTTTAACTCCTATTATTTGGACTCCCTTACGTTAACTTCTTCCCCTCGTGAGTTCCCCCACCATTCGCCATTTGAAAGTGTTCAAAAGAGTGCGGACTGCGCATACAGGTGAACGTGAAGAAAGACGCCACTATATCTCCTCTCTGTTTTTATTCTACTGCCAGTGGTGAGGATGAGGAGAAGCGGTAAAATAAGAGAAGAAGCCGCCATCTTCCTTGACTCGTAAAGTTAAAATAAGGGGAGGCCACTACCTACCCAATAAACACGCCTCACTAATGATTATCTGATAGATGACTTTTTAAAGTCATCTTTTTGTCTTACTTTTAAGGTGCCTTTACGTCACACTTGCGGCACGCTTTCATAGTTACCTTTCAAACGGCAACTAAAAGGCAGCCATTTTCAAATTGTGTATGCTTAGCCCAAAATAGATGCTAGGGATCTTCTGGATAATTTTTTTTTTCTTTATTTTACAATTTAACATTTTGAAAAATGCGAACATGGTCGGCCATATCGTTTTTCGCAAATATCTAGGATAAATTCGCAAATGAAAAATCGGTAATCGTAATAATTCGCGCTATTTTCGATCGATTTTCGTTACAATGGCGGATTAACTTCACAAAGGAAATTTCGGGGGATCTCAATACGTATATATAGTACATACCTATACATACATAGATATGCAGATGTATATATACATACAATTTGTACGGGCATAATCATAATATGTAATATAGGCAATCGCACGAAAGATGGTGATGAGTACAGACGTAAAGATAAGCGCTTTTGTTTTCTAAATAAAGAATATACATATTTATAGTTTACTCGGATTTATTCGTTAATACACGAACAATTTAACGAAGAGACTACAAAAATTAGAAAAAAATGGGTGTACCGAAGTTTTTTTGGTATAATAGTGAAAGATATCCGTGCCTTACCCAAAAAATAAAGAATTATCAGGTAATTTATAAATAAACATATCTGACATTCACGATAAGAACTTTTTCTACGATGTCAACAATGTATTAAGATTTTTGTCCAATCTTTAATGAATTCACTTCTTTTATAATTTCTAAGGTTGCAGACTACGACAATCTATATCTTGATGCGAACGGAATCATACACAATTGTTCGCATCCAAATGACGAAGATGCAAATTTTCCAATTACCGAAGAAGAGATTTTTAAAAACATATTTCATTACATTGAAGTTTTGTTCAGTATTATCAAACCTCAACGCTTGTTTTTTATGGCTATGGACGGTGTGGCACCTCGTGCAAAAATTAATCAGCAACGAGGCAGACGCTTTCGAACTGCTAAAGATGCAGAAATTTTACTAGCCAAAGCCAAAGCAATGGCTCAACCAGTACCTACCACCGAAAGATTTGATTCGAATTGCATTACGCCAGGAACTTTATTTATGTCTAAACTGAGCCAGCAATTGAAATATTTTATAACGTATAAAATAAGTACCGACAAATTGTGGAGAAGATGTAAAGTTATTTTAAGTGGATCAGAGGTAATTTTGTTTGTACATATACAGTTTAAGCAGTATATTTTAAGTCTCTGGTTTTGCCCATTTTTACTGTGCACCCATATGGACATTAATGTTATCGGTTCAAAGAAAGTTTTTATGCTATTTATCTTTTAAGATGGGAAATCCAATGAATTATTTTGACCATGATTACCATGACATTTCTATTATCACCAGTACACCCACAATTAAATCTTTATATTCTTACTCTACTTTAATGTTAGCACATAAACTTCTCAATCTACCCTGTTTAGAAAAACAGATAGAAAAGGATAGGATTGCAAGTCAATCTGCTTGCGTCCTGTTTTCTGAACGTATTATTTTAATCATTCTTTATCCGAATATTGGATAGAGAAACAATACGTTTAGATCCAACTGATTTACGAAAAGTTCCAATCCTGTTCCATACGCAAATGATGAGTATGTCAAATTAATACTTATTTATCTGAAATCTACCACGTAGAAGTTTATCATGTTCCATCCGTTTCATTTTTATCCAATTCTTTCCATTTATTGTCCGTACTAAATGTAATACGTTTCTATCCGATCTCGTGATTACACCTCTATCCATTATCGTCCGGATGCTCTCCTCGCAAGTGAATACGTTTCTATCCGATCTCTTGATGATAACGATGTGTATTTATATATCCATCGAAACGTCCTATTATATATAGGAATTGATAGAATTGCACATTTCAGTTTCGGATGATACAGTGGATTAGATTGGATAGGATCTATATACGATTAGTGGACAGAAACGGATAAGATAGAGTCTTTGGATTAAAGTGGAAAGAATGCGTATCAGTTAGGTCGGATGAAAATGGATGAACTTAGTGGTTTTTATAGATTCTTACAAAATTGGATTAAGTTGTAATACTTTTTACGGATATTTTCAGATAAATATGAGTGTATTGGATAGAAACGGATTGGAATGGATAGAAATGATCGAATTTCGGATAACATTTCTATCCATATGCATCGATTCCTATCCTTTTTTTTAAGCAGGGTAGTTGGCTCATACAGTGACTTGAGGAGTATTGTGAAAGTAAACAAGGGAGGTTATAATACACCTAAAACGAATGCGTTGGCTATAAAATGTCATAAAAATAATTTTTTTTATCACTCCATTTCTGCTCGATTAAGTCGGATGTGGAATTCATTAAATAATTCTCAGCGTGTAACGGATGTAACGACTTTCAAAAAAATCCCATTTTTAGATCAACTACAGTACTGCCGTACCCCGGAAGAAAAGTCGTATCTCCATTTTCTCGATTTTGACGTAACGCCAATAAATCGATTCTAACCAAAAACTAAATTACTTAATTTAACGATTAATCTTAGAAAATATGCAGGATATTACATTATACAAGGAATCTTGGGATATGATTTTATAATAAAATACATTCATTTTTTAATTTGCGGCTCTTTAAGCCAAATTATACCAGAAATACTGTATTTCTAATAAAAGTACTTTTCTTTTTTTTGTAGCTAATAACAAATATTTCAGATATTTTCTTTCAGGAAATAATGCAATGCATTATAAGGAATATAAATATAATTTTATCCCAATTTCACCGAAAATGGAGATACGACTTTTCTTCCAGGGTACGCCAGAGTATTATTAATGCCTATTCGTTTTATATTTTGTTATTTGCTATATACTTGTTAATTTTATGTTATAATTTTGTAAAAGGGACATTGGTTTGATAAATATAAATAAAAAAATATTTAATATCAGGTACCAGGTGAAGGGGAACACAAGATAATGGATTACATCAGGTACTTAAAAGCGCAGGATGATTATGACGTAAACACACGTCATTGTTTATATGGCCTCGACGCTGATCTTATCATGTTGGGTATGTGCACGCATGAACGTTGCATTACTCTTCTAAGAGAAGAAGTAAAGTACGCAAAAGAGGACAAAAAAATTAAAACACCAGAGGAAATAGATTTTTGCCTCCTTCATCTCTCTCTCTTGAGAGAATACATAGAACATGAATTTTCCACGGTTAAGGACAAAATATCGTTCGAGTTTGACTTGGAGAAAATTATCGATGACTGGATTTTAATAGGATTTTTAGTAGGCAATGATTTTATTCCGCATTTACCGTCTATACATATATTCAAAGACGCATTGCCTACATTATACAATATTTATAAAGAAATATTACCGACATTAGATGGTATGTAGACGAAAAATGCATATTTCTAATTTTCTAATGCTTATAATTCTGTTGATAGGTTACATTAATGAAAGCGGTACGCTGAACCTCGAAAGATTTGAAAAGTTTTTTAATGAACTTAGTAAATTTGACCTACAACATTTTGACGATGTATATACAGATTTAAAATACTTTGAGATGAAAACGGGCAAGAGGCCTGATATTTTACAGAAGACAAACTCGTCAGATAGTAATTTGTCGCCAAAGACAACAAAGAAAGATTTAATGGCTTTAATTAAATCAACAAATGAATCGGTATTAAGCATTAAACATTTGCATGGTTGGTAAAGAAGAAACATCACTGCTTTAGAATGTTTTGTTGTATTTTTCGGCTTTACCATGCCTTCGTAATTACAATATTTTCAAAATATGTCTTAACGTTTCATCTATAGTTATTAGGAGCATCGGATGAAGAAGACGCAGATGATTTTGAAGAAGATTTGGAAGTGGAATTTATTCAACATAAACGCAATTATTATGTTGACAAAATGGGGTTTGAAAATGTTGACGAGTAAGTATCATGTATACAATAAATAAAATAAGCTTCTTGATACAAATTGGAATAATGTTTAATTGATAACAGAGAAGTTCTACGATCGCAGGCAGAAGGTTACGTCCGAGCAATTCAGTGGATACTTAATTATTATTATTATGGATGTTGTAGCTGGTCTTGGTTTTATCCCCATCATTACGCTCCGTTCATTTCCGATATAAAAGATTTTAAAGATATGAAAATTGAATTTGATCTTGGTAAACCATTTTTGCCGTTTGAACAGCTTTTAGGTTGTTTACCAGTTGCGAGCAAAGCATTACTGCCAGAAGTTTATCATAATTTGATGACCGACGAACAGTCTCCGATTTTCGACTACTATCCGACAGATTTTCAAACAGACTTAAACGAAAAGATACACGACTGGGAAGCTATTGTTTTGATTCCTTTCATCGATGCGGAAACTCTACAAAATGGTAAATCATTTTTTACGTACAGAATTTTTATATTTTACTATACAAAATTTTTTAAATTGTAGCAATGAAACCATACAATGGGCAATTGTTGCCAGAAGAAGCTGCGAGAAATATACATGGGTTAATGAGTATATTTACATACACAAAGGAAAACATGGGCATCTATGATGCACCGGAATATTTTCCAAGTATTACCAGTCATGTTAACGTCGAGCAGGTTTTGCACGAGAGTATATTGTTGCCAAGGGAAAAAGTGAAGAAAGGTCTTCTGCCAGAAGTTGATCTCGATACCTATGTTCTGGGATTTCCAACTTTTCGACATGTTCCTCACACGAGTAGGTTAACAGAAGCAAAGGTACAATTTCAGTTTTAATTTATGCACTTCCATTACGAACATGGTAATTCATAATTGTAACCTGCAGAAGTAAACAAATTACTTTTACATATGGATGATTTTTTTAATGATACTAAACGTATTTGTTTAAAAGAAAATTTATTAGAAAAAATGTTACGAATGTGCAATAGGGTGGTTCAAAAATCAATTTGAAATTTATTTTTTCTCCCTTCGATCGAATTCTTGTAGAATTTGCTAAAAAAATGAACACGTATTTTAGCGTTTTTTTTAAAAATGCTATTAACTGGACGCGCACGGAGCTTGAAGTTTGTATGTTCAAAGGAAAAATGCGATTTTTTCAATTTATTCGCGATAATTCGTTTTGATACTCAAATTAACACACTTGTTTCAAAATTCGCGGAAGTACCTTTTTTTGAAAGTCTTCAGGACACAAAAAAACCTTGGTTAAACCCCCCCTCCCCCCCCCCAAAACAAATGTTATACATGAATTTTGAATAAAAAACTGTTGACAAAAAAATCAATAAAACCATCAAATTTCTTCATTTTTGCTTCGTAACTTTCACAAAAAATGTTTAAAAATTCTATGTCATGTACTTTTAAATTTCTTATGATTTTACGATTAAAATAAGGTGTAATTGAATAGAAAATGATTAGTTTTTGCTGAGTTACATTAAATTCAATATCAACGTCATTTTTAACATAAATCAGATAAAGGAAAAACATTTTCTATTTTTCGCTATATCATGCCGGCAAAAAATGTGCGATTAGTTGCTATTGAGCATTATTTTCCTTGTTTCACATCGAATGACCTTCAAACGATCTGCAGGAGAACAATTTTATGAGAATTATCAAACACTGAACTTTGGACGTCTTAGTGACGTGAAATCTGGAGTCGCGAATAATTCATTATTTCTTGAGCGACATTCATTCCGTAATTTATTTAAAAAATTACTTAGCCGGTATTTGTAATCGGCCTCATTTTTAGTTTTTAACCACTTCAGTGGTAGCTGTTTAAAAAAAAAGTGCCAGAAGTGGTACAGCCCTGTACTTAAGATATCGAAAAACGGTGAAACACGGGTTCCATTTCTTCCTAAAATATATCATTTAACATAAAACCCACGAGTACCAACTTTCATCAAAATCAAGTAAATTTTTTACATTTATGTCGGCCATCTTGGAACCGACATTTTGAATTTTCAAAATCTGATTTCAGATTTATAATCAGCGGCCCCGAAAACCCCCGAGAACCCAGTTTCATAAAGTTTGGGTAATTTTTCGCATTTCGGTCGGCCATCTTGGATCCGCCATTTTGAATTTTCAAAATCTAACTTCAGATTCGTAATCAGCGACCCCGAAAACCCCCGAGTAACAATTTTCAGATGTTTTCCGTATAAAGAAAAATGTGCGCCGCACATTTTAATAAATTTAGCAAATTTACAGCCGCCATATTGGATCCGCCATTTTGAATTTTCCCATTTTGACGATAGATTCGGATTGAGCGACCCAAAATATCTTGGTATACGAAGTTTCACGCAAACTCATTAAGAATTGTAAACGTTATTGCAAAATGTACACATATGATCCATTACCACGTTTGTCAATAATTCTTTTTGTACATATGATGGATTTCACGTCAAATGTCCAGACAAAAAAAAAATTTTCTCCAATCGAGCCCCAATTTTTTTTATGAGTTGTCCTATAGGTTAGTAATTATTCAGGACAATATTTTTTAATTTTATTAAAAATTGGAGGAGTGGGAGGGGGTGAAAGTTTTGAACTTTTTTATGTCACGCGCTACTTTGTGTATTCATTCCACTTAAACAAATAAATACAAAATTTGTTTCAGATATGATTTTGATAGGATTTTTCATGAACTTTCGATTGGTGTAGTCCATTTTGAATTTATTTTTTATTTTGACCAAAATTTTTGAAAATCAAAAATATAATTCAAGTTTTTTCGATTTTGGGCAATTTTTTTTTTTTATATATTTTTAACAGAAAGCTGAGGGTTTTTCCTACAAAATACTTGAATTTCAAAATATCGTTTTTTTTGGTTTTCGAGAAATTGAATTATAAAGATTGCGCGTCACGGCAACTCGAAGCACCAATGCACCGCGCTGCTACGCTAACGACTTTGGATTATTGCCGACAGGTGGCTGAACTCGTGGCATGTTTTCTCATACATGAAACGTTACTTCATTTAATTGATAAACAGGAGGCTGTAAACAGTGCAGTACATTTCGAAAATATATGATATCTGCTGAGTTACTTCGTCCCTTATATTGCGCCACTTACATTGTGTGTCGCTTGCATTGTGTCTTTCATCAAGCGTTGAACAGTATATTACCGATTTATTTGATCCGAAAAGATTAGTGTTTCTAAGAGTTTACGAGAGAAATACCCTGAACTTCCAGAAGGTTCAAAAATTTGTACAACGTGCCACTTTGCACTTAATAAATTTTGACTTACCCAAATAACAAAAAAGGAAAAACTTGATCAACAGATGAGACTGTTGCTGAGTATGTAAGCATTTTTTATGAACGTGATGATATAAGTCGAACGTGATGATATAAGTCGTTTGCTGTCAGGGAAGAATGATTTCGTGTCTATAAAGCAAATTAATGGAAAACGTGAACATGTTCAAAAACGATTACTACTTGCTAATTTAAATGAAATATATGAAATTTTTAAAGAGTGTGTGAGTTCCGCTGCTTCCTGCAAAAACGCAATTTAATGGCCTAAGTTGTATAGTTTAGTTAAGCCTTTTTTACTGTTGTATGTTTCTCTTTAAAAACTTCATATATTTCGTTTAAATTAGCAAGTAGTAATCGTTTTTGAACATGTTCACGTTTTCCATTAATTTGCTTTATAGACACGAAATCATTCTTCCCTGGCATCAAACGACTTATATCATCACGTTCATAAAAAATGTTTACATACTCAGCAACAGTCTCATCTGTTGATCAGGTTTTTCCTTTTTTGTTATTTGGGTAAGTCAAAATTTATTAAGTGCAAAGTGGCACGTTGTACAAATTTTTGAACCTTCTGGAAGTTCAGGGTATTTCTCTCGTAAACTCTTAGAAACACTAATCAAACCTGTTATTTTATTATGCTTTTTCTTTTTAAGTGGATTGATACACCTACTTCTCCACACGTTTCTCGTCTTAACATTCATTTTTAAATAAAACAAAAATAATTTAAACTAAAAAATTAAACACAGGAAGAAAAAAAAAGAAGAAATATCTAAAACAAAAAATATCTTGCGAATGTGAATAAAAGTGCAGTTATCTTTTCAGATCAAATAAATCGATAATATACTGTTTAACGCTTGATGAAAGACACAATGCAAGTGACACACACTGTAAGTGGCGCAATATAAGGGACGAAGTAACTCAGCAGATATCATATATTTTCGAAATGTACTGCACTGTTTACAGCCTCTTGTTTATCAATTAAATGAAGTAACGTTTCATGTATGAGAAAACATGCCACGAGTTCAGCCACCTGTCGGCAATAATCCAAAGTCGTTAGCGTAGCAGCGCGGTGCATTGGTGCTTCGAGTTGCCGTGACGCGCAATCTTTATAATTCAATTTCTCGAAAACAAAAAAAAAACGATATTTTGAAATTCAAGTATTTTGTAGGAAAAACCCTCAGCTTTCTGTTAAAAATATATAAAAAAAAAAAAACGTGCCCAAAGTCGAAAAAACTTGAATTATATTTTTGATTTTCAAAAATTTTGGTCAAAATAAAAAATAAATTCAAAATGGACTACACCAATCGAAAGTTCATGCAAAATCCTATAAAATCATATCTGAAACAAATTTTGTATTTATTTGTTTAAGTGGAATGAATACACAAAGTAGCGCGTGACATAAAAAAGTTCAAAACTTTCACCCCCTCCCACTCCTTCAATTTTTAATAATATTAAAAAATATTTTCCTGAATAATTACTAACCTATAGGACAACTCGTAAAAAAAATTGGGGCTCAATGGGAGAAAATTTTTTTTTTGTCTGGACATTTGACGTGAAATCCATCATATATGATCCATTACCATTGAAGTGGTTAAAATGAAAGTCACGTTGAAAATTAAAAAAACGCAAAATGGCGGATTTAACCCTTTAACGCTACAATTGCAGTTTTCGAGGCTCCTTAGTTCAGTGGAGTGCGAATTAGCGAAAATTGGGGAAATGATTATGGAACGCCCATATCCGACTATTTTTATGTATGCTCTTTCGATTGGAATAAGTTAAAATGCCGAAAAACCTCAAAAAACCACTAAATTTTTAGATTTATGTTAAAAAATACCCGAATTTCTCGATGCATTTTTTTTTCAAATGTCATTGTCACGTTGAATCACCTTAAATCACCTTTACTTTTTACATGAAACCTTCTAAAAAAGTGCAATTGGACCTCAAACTAAAAAGTTACGGGATGATAAAATTTAATTTGGATATATCGAAATCAATATGGCGTCCGAAATGGCGCACTGGCAGGGTAAACATTTATGATTTTCTAACTCGAGTACCGTCAACTTTACGAAAAAATATTATAGAACAAAAAATGTTTAGAATTACTCAAAAAATACGTCTCAATTTTTTCAAAAATTTGTGCGGCATTTTTGAGTTTTTCAAAAAACTGCCAAATACAAAAATTCCAAAAACGTCATCAAAAATTCTGAAAAAATTCACATTCATTTTTAACGTGATTCTAAGTCATTTGTCATGTATAAATTTTCTAATGGCTGTTGTTTACGATCATGAAAATCTTCAAGTAGTTAAAAAAAATGGTTATCATTTTTTTTTTTTTATATCAAAGTATTATAGAATTTATCCATGTATTTACATATGTAGTTTTTATATAGCATTTCTCAACATAAAAAAATGTTTCCGATTCTGAGAATAAATACAAATTGTCGAAGAAAATTTTAATAGGATAATATTCTTTTCAATCAGCGTGTTCGAATCAAGCTGAATCTCTGTGTCTGATGGAGTAAATAGTTATACTAAAAGATAGGATGGTTCTTAATACAACATTCAAAATGGCGGCTTCAAAATGGCGGTCCCAGTGAACATTTTGTTGAAAAATTTCTGGACGCTCTAACTGAACAATTATGAGCTTGTTTTAAAAAATGCTAAGAATAAAAAATTCTTAGAATTCACCGAGAAATAAAGTGGATTTTTTTAAGATTTTTTAAATGAATTTTTGGAAAAATTTGTTTCAAAATTCTTTTCAAAATTGTAATTTTTTTTTCGAAAAATTCTTAACAAAATTTAATGTGTTCTTTGATGAATTCTAAGAGTTTTTTATTCTATGCATTTTTTTCCCAAAAGTTGATAGTTTTCAAGAAAGAAAAATCTTAAACTATAATATTTGAAATTGATTTCCTAGAAAACTATCAACTTTTGGAAAGAATTGCAAAGAACAAAAAACTCTTAGAATTTATCAGAGAATGGACTAAATTTTGTTCAGAATTTTTCGTAAATAAATTACAATTTTGAAAAAAATTTTGAAACAAAATTTCTCAAAACTTCATTTAAAAAATCTGAAAAAATTCCACTATATTTCTCAATGAATTCTAAGAACTTTTCATTCTCAACATTTTTTTAAAAGCTCGTAGCTTTTGAGTTAGATCGTCCAGAAATTTTTCAACAAAATTTTGACTGAGAACCGCCATTTTGAATGGAGAATTAATAACCATCCTATCTTTTAGTGTAACAAATTACTCCACCAGATACAGAGACTTAGCTTGTTCCGAACACGGTTTCCTGTTAAAAAATACGATTATTTGAAGAAATTTTGTCAAAATTCGCAAATTTTTTATGTTTAAACCGCCATAGTAACAAAATGGCGGCAGATTATGGTCAATCTGAAACCAGATTGAGAAAGTTCGAGAAAAAATACAATAGGTATGTTATATCAAAACGGTTGAGTGATTTTTTTTCACTAAGAAAGCACCTGAAGTCGAAATTTACGGCATTTCAGGACGAAACGGGTTAATGAATCTTATCCATGTACTTTCATATTTAGTTTTTGTACAGTTATATGTAATATTTTACATGCTGTTATTGTAACATCCTATTTTAACATCAATTAGCCATTTGCCAACCTATAAAATGTTTCTAGGTCAAAGTGTCAAACTAGACGCCCACGCTTACGGAATTCGGCTTGTAGCCACCAGGGGGGATCGCGATTTTCGATGCTCTTCGTTTCCCAACCCCGGCTCCCGTTATAGAAATGTTCTTTCGTTTGGTCATAAGGGATTCTCTAAGCATAGTTAAATTACAAAATATGATTTATAAAATCTATATTATTTTATCTTATCAACTGTAGAAAAAGGCTGATTGAAAAGAATATTATCCTATTAAAATTTTCTTCGACAATTTGTATTTATTCTCAGAATCGGAAACATTTTTTTATGTTGAGAAATGCTATATAAAAACTACATATGTAAATACATGGATAAATTCTATAATACTTTGATATAAAAAAACTTTTTTTTAACTACTTGAAGATTTTCATGATCGTAAACAACAGCCATTAGAAAATTTATACATGACAAATGACTTAGAATCACGTTAAAAATGAATGTGAATTTTTTCAGAATTTTTGATGACGTTTTTGGAATTTTTGTATTTGGCAGTTTTTTGAAAAACTCAAAAATGCCGCACAAATTTTTGAAAAAATTGAGACGTATTTTTTGAGTAATTCTAAACATTTTTTGTTCTATAATATTTTTTCGTAAAGTTGACGGTACTCGAGTTAGAAAATCATAAATGTTTACCCTGCCAGTGCGCCATTTCGGACGCCATATTGGATTCGATATATCCAAATTAAATTTTATCATCCCGTAACTTTTTAGTTTGAGGTCCAATTGCACTTTTTTAGAAGGTTTCATGTAAAAAGGAAAGGTGATTCAAGGTGAAAAGGACATTTGAAAAAAAATGTACCGAGAAATTTGGGTATTTTTAAATTTAAATCTAAATATTTATTGGTTTTTTGACATTTTTCGGCATTTTAACCTATTCCAATCGAAAAAGCATACCTAAAAATAGTTGGATATGGGTTTTCCATAATCATTTCCCCAATTTTCGCTAATTCGCACTGCACTGAACTAAGGAGCCTCGAAAACTGCAATTGGAGCGTTAAAGGATTAAATCCGCTATTTTGCGTTTTTAAAATTTTCAACGTGACTTTTATTTTAAAAACTAAAAAATGAGTCCCATTACAAACACCGGTTAAGTATTTTTTAAAATAAATTACGGAATGAATATCGCTCAAGAAATAATAAATTATTCGCGACTCCAGATTTTACGTCACCTAAGACGTCCAAAGTTCAGTGTTTGATAATTCGCGTAAAATTGTTCTCCTACAGATCGTTTGAAGGTCATTCGATGTGAAACAAGGAAAATAATGCTCAATAGCAACTAATCGCACATTTTTTGTCGGCATGATATAGCGAAAAATAGAAAATGTTTTTCGTTTATCTGATTTATGTTAAAAATGACTTTGATATTGAATGTAATGTAACTTCAAAGAAGAAGAAATTTCAAAGTACGTGACATAGAATTTTTAAAAATTTGTTGTGAAAGTTACGAAGAAAAAATGAAGAAATTTGATGGTTTTGTTGATTTTTTTGTCAACAGTTTTTTATTTAAAATTCATGTATAAAATTTTTTTAACCAAGGTTTTTTGTGTCCTGAAGACTTTCGAAAAAAGATACTTCCGCGAATTTTGAAACAAGTGTGTTAATTTGAGTATCAGAACGAATTATCGCGAATAAATGGAAAAAATCGCACTTTTCCTTTGAACATACAAACTTTAAGCTCCGTACGCGTCCAGTTAATAGCATTTAAAAAAAAACGCAAAAATACGTGTTCATTTTTTTTGCACATTCTACAAGAATTCGATCGAAGGGAGAAAAAATCAATTTCAAATTGATTTTTGAACCACTCTAATGTGCAAGCTACTACAGGTTTCAATTATTAAAACTTTAGCTGTATTTTCATGTCATTTAGTGTTGTTTTTAGTCGCTAAGTTCGTAGTTGCCATAGAATACATTGCGTCAAGCCATGGTAGTTCTAGAATAGAAACTTTTACTGACAAGGTGATTTTGCTGAGACGGAAATATGTTATTCTATATTAAAATCCATTAGATACGTTTTTTTTTCGTTGCCAATGAGCATTTATTTACGAGTTATTAGCAATAAAAAAATTATTTTTACAATTTGTTACTCGGAGGTTTTTGGGGTCACTGATTACGAATATATGATCAATCAAAATTCAAAATGGCGGATCCAAAATGGCGGCCAACATTTTCAAGAAGTTATTTAACCCTCCTGCGCACTAAGCCGTATATATACAGTAGGGTCTCCCTTATTGAATCCCCCCTTATTTTCTGGATTTAGGATCTCTGATCGCATTTATTCTCCTTCGGTCGGCTTCCCTCCTCCATTGCGTCCTAACCTAACCTTCGCGGCTGAGCAAATCTCGAACCGTTGTCGACCGTCGACCACTGGGAATGGGGGTAAAGGGGAAGTAGAGAATAAGGGAGACTGCCGCCATTTGGAAAAATCTGCAGTATGCAATAAGGGAGACCCTACTGTACGTCCAAACGAGGTTTTTTGCGTAATCGGAAAGACATATATATATATACGTCCTGACAATTTTGGCTATATTTTTTGACTGGGGAATTTCTAAGGGTCTATTACGGCTCTTAAAGCTGAAGACTTCCTTTTCAAGATAGACTTGGTCTAAATGATGATTTATATTTATTTCTTTTCGAAAACATCAATAAAAAATGTCTTAATATTATCGAAAAGATGTGTTTTTTATCAAAGTTAAAAACTTGTTCAAATGAGGCTCAAAATCTCTACTTGGAGATTTTTAGGGTCGCTGATTACGAATCTGATGTCAGAAATCATAAATTCAAAATGGCGGCCAAAAATACAAAATATTGACCTATTTTTATGAAACTTGGCACACGGCGGTTTTCGGGGTCGCTGATAAAGAATCTGATGTCAGTTTTGTGTAATTCAAAATTGCGGATCCAATATGGCCATCAAAAATACTTTTTTCGTGAAACATGGTATACATAGGTGTTCGAGGTCGCTGTTCAAGAATTTGATATCTGTTTTTTGAAATTCAAAATGGCGGATTCAATAAAACTTTATTCTTACACATTATGTATTATATAAAATTCAAAATAGCGCATTACATAAAACTTTATTCATACATATTAACATACATAATAAGATTCATTTTAAACATTAAATTTCTTCTTTGGTGTGTTTGATAATTGATAAATCAATTTGCTTAATAAAACCGGATAAAACAATAAAAATTGGGCCCCGAATGCACAAACATGAAAAAATACAGAAAAATAGGAACAAAAACATTATTCATAGCCACCAATCCTAAAAAACGCGTTCATCATAAATCATAAAGGTTTATGAATCAGAACAATTACTTTTGAACGTAGCATTTGAAGCTGCCATATTGAATCCAACATTTTGAATGTCAAAAAACTGACATTAGATTCTTGATCAGCGACCTCGAATATCCCAGTACAAGAAATTTCATAAAAATAGGCTAATATTTTATATTTTTAGTAGCCATATCGAATCCGCCATTTTGAATTTCTGATTTCTGACATCAGATTCGTAATCAGCGACCCCAAAAACCTCCATATAACAAGTTTTCCCCCATTTTTGGCATTATTTGTGAAATTCTTGTTGCAGCGAGGGGATTAAAGTTGATGGTACACGAGTTAAAAATTAATTAATATTTACTCTGCCAATGTGTCAATTTAGACGCCTTATTGGATTCGATATCTTAAAATTAATTTTTACAGGCCCGTAACATGTTAATTCAAAGTCCCTATGCACGATTTTAAAAGTTTATATGTAAAAAGGAAAAGTACGAAGGTAAAAATGACGTTTTACAAAAAAATGGTTAAACAATTTTTTTTTTTATTTCAAAACTAAAAATACCATGTATTTGAGGTGTAACGACCTGCGCCAATCGAAAGAGCATACCCAACAATAATCAGATATGGACTTTAACCCTTTGAAGCATACATTTTTCTTAACGCTGAAAATAGCTGAAATTTATTACTCGGGAGTTTCCGGGGTCATTGATTATGAATCTGGCCGCAGATCTTCGAAATTCAAGATGGCCAACTGAAATGCAAAAATTTACTTGATCGAGGTGAAATTGGATGCTCGGGAGTTTTCGGGATCGCTGAATACGAATCTGGTCACAGATTTTCAAAATTCAAAAAGAAGTAGAATTTATCAAAGAATACGCTCAAATTTTTTCAGAATTTTTCTACGACTTTTCGTATTTTTTAAAAATTGGCGATTTTAAAAATGAAAAAAAAGTGTTTTAAAAATGCGAATTTTAGATATTAATGTTGGGAACATTTCGTGACACATTTACGCGCTTACAGTTTCACCGAAACAGAGATAAACAAACACACGCGCGCAGTCATTCGATTTTTCGACGCGTTGTTGATATGCGCAGTTGATAATGACAAAATTTAATCTAAGATTTTTTAACGAAGGCTTATTGAATGTTAAAATAAACGAGTTAACCACTTCGCTGCGGATGACAAAGATCTTTGTCATTTAGGACTTTTCTCTGACTGCGGCAAAAACGCAAATCTTTGTCATGACATAAATTAGTCTAATGAAGTCAATAATATATCCAATTTAAAAACTTGACCATTTCTAGCCAGCCTAAGGTATACCGAACAACATACCATTGTCCTTTTTCAAAAACATGTTGTCAAAAACAAGATACAAGTTTTTAAAATATGTTGTTTTTACGATTTTGTAAAAATCTTTGTCGTGAGCTATGTCGCCGTATTAGGTCAATTTCTGCAGTAAAAATTAATGAAATCGTTTGAAATTTGCTACTCAGGGGTTTTCGAGGTCGCCGATCACAAATCTGATGATATATTATGAAAATTCAAAATGGCGGATCCAATACCGCGGGTTAATGTAAGCCTTCCCCCTTTAGCTTCGATATACAATATGCACTTACACACTTTACTACGAGGAGGTTCGAGAAAGGTCTTCAAAGTGCAATTTTTTTCTGTTTTTAAAATAAAAATTGTAACATATTGAACTCTAGAAATCAGTGTTTTTTTCCCACATGTAACACGATAACGAGTACATAACAAAATTTTGAAATTTACACGGAATAATCTGGATAGATAATAAACTCTGTAAAATATCTATAAAAACTAAAAATATATAGATATGTATTCGGTATAAATATTCTGTAAATAATCACGAGAGTATTTCTATTTCCAACCTGCCACGAGCAGCTTTATTTACATATGAATAACAAATTGCCGTAATATTGTACATGCAAAAACTGATATAAGATTCGTAATTAGTTCGAATTTTGATTAAAACGTCCGCCATATTGAATCCGCCATTTTGAATTTTCCAAAAATGTAACTTCAGATTCGTAATCAGCGACCCCGAAAATCTCTGAGTAACAAATAGCAGGCGAAATGATTAGTATTTAGAAAATTTGCCCGCAATATTGAATCCGCCATTTTAAATTGTCGAAATTTGACATCAAATTCGTAATCGGCGTCCTAAGAAACCCCTATACACCAAGTTACAGTAAAATCTAACCATCAAATCTAAAAATTTTTTCCCGCATTTTGGGTACTTTTTGTAAAATTCTCTACATGTCGTTTTGGACTTCACAGTTACTGTTATAACTTTACAGTTAACGTAAGAGCCTTGAAATTAGTTTACATTAACTATTAGTAAATAATTTCTCTCGGTGTAGCACGCTTTACTCACCTGGACAAAATTAATCGGCGGAAACGTCAAATTTCTTATGTACGTTACTTGACGCGATTACGTATTTATCAACCGCTGATAACTTTGAATTTAATTCGATACACGGAGAGAAATCTGAAAGGATGAAACTGTAGGCATTCCTTCCGCCACTGTACTAAGATTTGGTGCTGGTTCTGCACCATGTGTCGCGTAATATCAATGTAAGAAACCCACAATCTCAGACTGTGAAAACGCTTAGGATGAGACTGCAAAACTGCGATGCTTTCTTCGAGGTTTTCTCCCGCCTAAGTTTTACTTTTTAGACTAGGGCTCTCCGGGGCCTTTTTTGTAGGAAATTTCCTCCTCTACAAAAAAGGTTTAGTAAATTTTTGCTCTATCTTGCACCGTTTTCGATACGGAAGCGATAGAACGAAGAACATCGAGTTTTTAAAACAAAAGATAAACATGGCGTCGGACGCTGAATACGTTGTTTTTCATTCTATTGCTTCCGTATCGAAAACGGTGCAAGATAGAGCAAAAATTTACTAAACCTTTTTTTGTAGAGGAGGAAATTTCCTACAAAAAAGTCCCCGAGTGCCCTAGTCTAAAAAGTAAAACTTAGACGGGAGAAAGCCTCGAAGAAAGCATCGCAGTTTTGCAGTCTCATCCTAAGCGTTTTCACAGTCTGAGATTGTGGTTTTCTTACATTGATATTACGCGACACATGGTGCAGCACCAGCACCAAATCTTAGTACAGTGGCGGAAGGAATGCCTACAGTTTCATCCTTTCAGATTTCTCTCCGTGTAGTTTATGAGATTTTCTCGATTTTTGGAAAGCTTATATTTCTATCTATTAAAATCTTGTTTTTCAAAGATAGTAATCGATTAAAAAACACCAACTTCTTGTCTACCGGAGTGTTCTTTTCATAAGAGCTCATATTAAAGTAGTCTATTTTAATTGCTAATTTGTCATATTTTGGTCCATAACCCACCCACTTTAACAGATATTTTCTTAAGGTCCTTTATTATACTCTTATAAAATACGTCGTAATAAATTGACAAATCATTTATTTCGCAAGACACACAAAAGGTCAAAATTTAGACAAGTAGATGATATTTACTAAAAGTCAGATTTTTATTTGACTATCTTTCCGATATAAATGACAAAACGAAGAAATTCCAATTGAAGATAAAATATGTAGTATTTTGTAGATTTTTGTAGAAACAGTAGAACCACCTTAAGTTTTACCGACGCGTTGCGTTGCCTGTGTTATTCACTGGAGGATTAGTCTTGTGTATAATATTGGGTAATTTAAAATGATTTCTTTAAATAAAAAAGTTAAATAAGTTCAATGCAGCTGCTGATTAATCGTTGAATCGCGGTTTGGACTCGTACTCCTGAAGATGAGTTGTACTATCCGCGAACTGTTGATGAAAATAATTGCATGAATATCTTACATTGCGGATCTTATGGCTTTCACCTGTAACGTAATTTTATCTACACAATTGAAATGTCTAAATAATTTTAAATTTGCCTCAAATTATCTATACATTTTTATTAGGTCAAAGTGTTTGAATCGACTTCAAGAGGAAAAAGTATAATTCTTGATATCCTTCCAAAACCAGCTATAGCTATAGAGGAACTAGCTAAAGAGTTGCTTGGTGAGATAGTGTACGTTAATTGGCCATACTTGATTGAAGCTCAAGTTGTCGCTTTAGCAAACTCTGACAAAAAATTAACTTTGGCCAGTCAGACTTCCGGTGTAAAATCAAAGGAAAGTGTTAAAACTGAAATTATAACGAATTCCCTAAAAAACAATCTCGTTGAGGAGTAAGCATGATTGATTTACTTACTTCGATTACAGAAATATATTTACTATTTTATTGCTTTACAATAATTCTGTTGTTTTAGATATAAAACACGCAAGGCCGTGAATCTTGGTGAAATAGAGATTATTGTTTTTGCGAGACCAATAATTGGAACAAAATTCACGTACGGTGCTGAAGGAAAAATGGAACTTGAAAAACAATGGGACGAAATAACGGGTTCGTTTCCTTACCAACTGGTTTTGAAAAATATTAAGGTTCACAAAAACGAGGGTATTCAAGTTACTTCGATCACTGATATATTTACACCTAAGAGCAGATGTTTCATGCTTGGTCATCCGCATTACGGAGCTATGGGGGAGGTAATAAACGAAAGTAAAAAGAATTTAAATGCTAGAAACAAATTCCCTACTCGGAATTTCAGGTGACCGAAGGAGGTGCAGATTTAAAGTCCGGACGAATCAAAGTGGCTATGGGAATTTCATCGGAACCAAATTTGGATTTGGAAAAAGCGATGAAATTGCAGGAGTCTAACCAAGTACAATATATGCGAGGACACGTTGCAGCTCAATATTTAGGTATATCTCCGTATCTCGTAAGCAGAATTACCGGAACTATTTTAGTAACGAAGGACTTTGCGGATTTAGAAAACAGTCCCAAATTTAATATTGGCCTTAATTTGAAATTTAATAAAAAAAATATGGAGGTGAATTATTTCGCTTAGTTATTATTAAATGTGAAGAATATTTTTTAACATTGTTTTGTGATTATAGGTACCTGGTTATACGAGAAGAGATAGCAACGGTGGGTGGTTATATAGCACGAAAACAGTTGAAATAATACGTAATTACGTGAAAAAATGTCCCCAACTGTTTGAGAATATAGAGAAATGTATTAACGACAACATATTGAGCATGAATATTTTTTCTATGAAAGAGTAACTATATATACAATATTTAGTAAGAATGATTAGAGGTTGGATAATTACTTAAATACTAATTGTTTTCAGTAACGAGGAAGTTAATGAAGTATTAGCGATGTTAAAAGAAATGTTGTCTCCTGTAAAAGCTGTTGCCAGGGCAGTTTGCGGTTCCGAAATGTTGGAACCGATAGTGATACAGGAAATCGAAAAAGATATTGATAAGTTCTTAGAAACCCAGAATCAAACTAGCAAGACTCTAATGATGCAAGTGAAACCATATTTACTTTTTAAGCCCGGTTTAAATGTAGGAACTTTTATGCCAGATCCAAAAGCTGTTCACAATTTTTTCGATAGAATCATATGCATAAGGGAAAGTTTTACAGTCCCATGTGGTAGCAAAGGTGTGATTATAGGAATCCAGAAAGGAGAGAAGCCGTTCGATTGCGTCTACGAAGTTTTGTTCGATAAGGCTTTTCCAGGTAAGGGTTTACGATTCATATTATTCGACTTTTCTAAAACTTAGAAACTAGGCTGTACACTTTTTAATATTTATTTAAAAAAATCTTTTCGCCGTTTTCAAATAAAAAGTGCCAAAACTGGTACAAGGCACTTTTTAAAATATGAACTGAGAAACATGTGTTACATTTTTCCATAAAATATATCTTTGGCATACACAAAACTCACATAAAGGACACGACTAACCCTTTGAAGTATACATTTTTTCGTAAAATATCGATGAAAATTTTAATTCCGGGGTTTTCGGGATCGCTGAATACGAACACCAACTCAGAATTTCAAAATTCAAAACGGTGTTTTGTCGTTATACCAATAACCAATAATTTGTAATTTTTTTTTATAAATCGACTATTCCTTGGCCTTAGACTATAAATCTAGCCCATTACAGTCAACGAACGTTGTACTACTTTGTGAATTTTATTTTCATACAAATTTAATAAATTTAGCCACTTATTGCTACAATGTAATGCAAAAGATGAAATTTCCATAAAATTCCTGTACTTTCGAAATATGTATGGCGGAATTAAGAATTACAATATGGCGGAACGAATGTGCTGTCATATCCATTGCAAAATTTTAAAGACAACTTTCATATACTTATATTTTACAAATTACCAAAAATTTCAAAATGCAGGATATAAAATGACGAGCACGAATTACAAAAATTCATTGGATTTGCCTTAACCCTTTTCGTCCCAAATGTCCGGAATTTGGACAGAACTTTCAACGCTGTCATTTTTGTTCCAAATGTCGTTAGAAAACATTGAAATAAGTCAAAATCGATAGATTTGGACCTCCTCTTTCAAATGCAGTGATCAGAATCAGCCGGCAGCTTCAAAGAAAAAAAGTTATGATCATTTTTTCTAAAAAAATCCTGATTTTTTGACATTTCTTCGCAGGAATCGCGTTTTTTGTCATGGAAAAGGGCAATGCTGACCATTTCAAAAGATATTAATCGCGTCTTTTTGCTCAGTCTCTTCTTCCGTGGGATTTTTTTTCAAAAAACAAAATGGCGTCTTCAAGATGGCGTCTGCAAGTTATCATTTTGCATTTTCTCGCATATTTATCGATTATTTGACCTCGTAACGGTTGAGATCATGGAGAATCGGGATGCAAAAGTAATTATTATGATTTGCGAATACCTAATGTCCTTATTTATTATTCATTCATAACCTCAAAATAGTTATAAACAATGGACTTTCACATTTTTTCTAATTTTTACTCAATTTTCGACGTTTCCGAATTACTTACGTGTGAAATTGAAAATGACCAGACATGATTGTAACTTCTCAATAATCGATTTATAGCCTAACAATTGAGTACAGGACAATCTGGTACTATGACGTTTGTATCATATCAGAGTAACTTTCGCTGTAAGTGATGTCACAAATTTATACGAAGAAAGTTTAGAAAACCATTCGAGATCTATATTATAAAACACGAAGAGTCAAAACGTTACTGTACTCGTGACAAGTAAAAAAAAACGAACATCTTATTGTTCAGAATGTAATAAAAATTTTTGCAAGGTACGCAACGCACCAAATCATTTCAAAAAGTTACATAGATTTACCATATTACTATTGACTTGATTTACAGCTGTCATTTCTTGGAAAAATACAATATAAAAAATGTTATAAAAATGAAAGAATTTAAAAAATTGTTAAAAAATAAAAAAAATACAAACAAAATTTAAAAAGTACTAAAAAATAGAAAAAAAAAATGACTCTGATTAGCATTTACTTCTCGTGGGAATAGTCTGACAACGGCAAAATATATATTGACGGCTAAACAATGTAATGTAAATCGTGAATTAGTGGTGTGTAGGTAATGTATTATATTTATAATCAGGAATAAACAACTTTGAAATTACGCATTGGAGGATTGATGTATTTTCTCTGATATTCACATTTATTAAATCTATAAACCTCATAGTACCAAGTAGCAATGCGCACAATATGTGCTGCACTCCAATTTAAGGTTATAAACCAATCACTGATGGGTCAAAATTTTATATAGTAATTTTAAATTTCACACGTAGGTAATGATACCGTAGTCAAAAATTGAGTGAAAATCAACAAAAAATCGATAAAAATCCATTGTATATAACTAATTTGAGGTTAGGAATGAATTATAATGAGATTTGATATTCACAAATAATAATAATTACTTTTCCATCCCAGTTCTACATGATTTCAACCGTTACAACGGTCAAATACTCGATATTTGTGCCACAAAATGCAAAATGATAATTTACAGGCGCCATATTGAAGTCGCCATTTTGTTTTTTGAAATAATCCAACGGGAGAAGAAAAGGCTGAGCAAAGAAACTCGGTTAGTATCTTTTAAAATGATCAGCATTGCACTTTTCCATGTCAAAAAACGCGATTCCTGAGAAGAAACCTCAAAAAAATTAGGATTTTTCTTTGAAATTGCCGGCTGATTCTGATGACGGCATTTGAAAGAGGAGGTCCAAATCTATCGATGTTGACTTATGACTCATTGTTTTCTAACGACGGTTGGAACAAAAAAGTGTTGCAAGTTCTGTCGAAATTCTGGATATTTGGGACGAAAAGGGTTAACCCATTAACGATCTTAGCAATATTTCTTGACATTAAAAACCAATTCAAAGAATTTGAGATAAATCATTCTGGACGTAAAATTAATCGCTCTTTCAGATTCTTTTATTAAAATTTGTCTACAATAAAAGTATAAAACGTTATAAACAATTATTCAGAAAAAAACCTGCTTTTTTTCCTTAAAATACATTTTTTAATCAATATTTTCATATTAGACAAGAAAAGTCCTGGGGTCAATGCCTTAAAACATCATCTCTTTAATGTGTCAGCTATAAATATTCGTAATAACATTGGAAAATTAAAAATGGCGACTGAAGTTGTTTTTTTTGTAAAATATTAACTTAGTGTACCAACCAAATCTTTCAAAATTATCAGATCTTGTTAAATTTAGTATCTATAAATTTTTGGGGTCTCCGAGTACTAATTTCAGTTTATTTTTAAAACATTTAAATTGGATTCAATATGGTGGCCAAAATTAATATTTTTTAAAATTTTCATGCAAATTACTATAATGAGTTTATTTAGGTCACTGGTTATGAAAATGTAGTCGTTTTCAAGAATTTAGAATGGCGAATCCAATATGGCGGTAGATAATAAAAAACGCTGCTTTATTTTTATGAAACTTAGTAAATCGGGGGTTTGGGGTCTCTGATTACGAATTAGGAATAATTTTTAGAAAATAGAAATTTTATTTTACTTTTATTTTGCTGGAAAAATATTGTCCATAGTAGGCGATTTTCAAAAATGTTTTAAATTTCAATCCTTATGAAGGATAAGATGATCAATAATTTTTCCCATGACAAAAGTTTCTACCTTTTTTAATTTGCTTATAATAAAATAGAAATGTTAGGTATTTTTTTACTTCAACTCGAGATTACTCGGTTAATTTTAAGAATGTCGGAATGAAACAAAATGGAAATTGTAGGCTGAACATTTTTATTATCAAATGTAAAAAGAAAAAAATTATCAATAAAAGTAAAAAACCTCCCCATATCTATTTTTAAAAAAAGTAATAAAAGTTTTAAAATTTTGTCCGCCATACCGCATCCGACATTTAAAATTTTAAATAACTCGTAATTTGTAATCAGAAACCCCAAAACCCTGATTTATCTAGTTTGATAAATATAAAATGAAATTTTTGTTATTTCGGCCGTCATATTGGATCTGACATTTTTAATTTTTACGTATTAGATTTTTTCACGCGTTTTAAGAAACGAAAATAGCAGCATAATACGAAAATGAAAATCGACGATACATTATGAAAATAAATTCATGCATGAAAAGGCCAGCATTTGAATTGCTTCAAAATCCAATATGGCGCATTTTAAATGAAAAATGAATAAAATTGTCTGTGTTTCGTTGTTTGTCAATTCTTTTTCGCACTAATAACGATGGGAGTCGATGCATATTCACTACCAAAAGTGCTCGCAATCTATAAAACTACAAATTGTTTTATTTTTGCCCTAAATTAACCTAACCTCTTCAAAATAAAATTCTGTATAAAAAGGATTATATACATTTTTGCAACACCGAACGTTATGAGATCTTTCAATATTTTTATAGACAATTTTGTCAAATTACTTTTAACTAGAAGGTTATATAGGATATGGTGAATTCTTAAAAAAACGGCTGGGTTTCGTTCTTTTTGAAAAAGTTCACATAAAGAGACATATGAGACGACTTAAACAATTTTTCCGAGATACTTCATATCTCCATACGATAAAGGCAACAATAAAAATATTAATTACGAGCCCTATTCATTTACTAAAAAATTGTTAGACATGAAAAAACGTAACTCCGTTAACTCAAGTTACAAACATATATTTTCGTATTCCTCTTGCATGGCTTAAAAAATGTATTCGGTTTTGACTACTCGAAAGTATTCGTTTTACTTTAATAAATAAGTACAATCAATTGTGCAGACTGATTTTTATTTTGATTTCGTGATTACATGTTTTCCATTCCAAAATTGAAATGTTAACGGATCTCAAAATTATACCATTTATGTCTAGTTATTTTAAAATAGGCAATAAAAAATAAAACGGTATAAGCTTAAAATTAGAAATACGTGTATTTCGAGTTCTGTTACAACCAAAATTGATGTAAATTTTACTAATTAACAATCTCTTAGGCCTCAGTTGCCGCTAAACTCAAATCTTGAGTCAGTTTACCAAAATTCAAAATGGCGGATCTAATATGGTTTCTACGTATTTATACTGAGCACATGGCAGTCGCCGTCTTGATAGCGGATTTTATGGGATATTTCTGCTTCCGTAAATCAAAATAGGTCATACAAAACTTGTAATAACTTATTTGTACGATTTTACTACAAAGGAAACCTAGCAGATCCGTAATCATAGCATTTTCTTGAATTTCAAAAATTTTCAGCGTTTACATGCCATTTTGGAAGGAAGAACAAAATAAATGAAAATACGTGAATGTTTAGTTTGGAATTAAAACAATCGGGAACACGTTTGTGACAGAATAGAAGGTGATCTAAAATCGGTATCATAGTTAAAAATGCATTTAAAAAAAAAATTGTAGCTAAAAAATCATGTTTTTTTCAGTATTTTTGTAAAAAAAATGTGTTAAACGCAATTTTTCTAAAAATTCAGTAGCGCTAATCGAAAGAGCGACCTCAAAACTAGTCGGATATAGATGTTTCCAATTTTTATAAATTTTTATGTTATGCATAAAACGATGCTGAAATCCACGTGCGAATTGTGCACATTTGGGACTTAAAGGGTTTAGCTCAAATTTCGTATTAATCGTATTATTTAAGTGAAATGTAATAAATTGCCACGAAAATAGTAGCCATTTTCACGCATTAACAAAAAAATGTGTAATTGGCCGGTTTCTTGAGAATTCACCATATACATTTTTACAACACCGAACTTTATGAGATCTTATATATTTTTGTAGACAATTTTGTCTCAGTACTTCTAACTAGAAGGTTATATAGGATATATAGGGTTATATATATTGAAGGAAACCTCAATCTATGTATAACTTTGTGTTAACCCTTACTTGCTCAAAATGAGAGAAGCAGGTTCGTCAACATCAGCTCAGTTTCTACAGTAGAAAGAAATTTTTTAATTTTTGGAAAATACGTTTCCGACTATTTTGAGGTGGGCTCTAACGATTCCCATCCAGAAAATGGCCAAAAAACGACTATTTCTGCAAAAATTTTTCAAAATAAAAAAAGTTGCCATATTTTTTAGGTCGTTTTTTTTTTTAATTATTTACGTTTTTCTCCACCGAAACGGATTTTCATGAATGAAATGCATATATAAAAAGTGATCCCAATTGTTGAACTTAGATAATATACTAATAGAATATTTTTTAGAAGCAATGATCGATTCAAAATGGCCGCTAAACCAAACACGTTTATTCAAAATTATTATTTCCTTGAAATAGAGAGCATAGAAAGTTTTTGTTTTAAGTAATATAATGATGATATAAATATTGACTTGTTATGGACGAAAACTATAATAATTTTGAGATGATAAATCTAAAATAGGGGATCCATAATGGCCACCTTATGTAAATTGTACCTCTTATATTAATCGTGGTTCCATAAATGTGTTTCAAAGTTGAACATATATGTTAGATAATTACGAATATCATACATATCTAACTTGACAAGATAAAAATCGCGGATTCAATATGGCCTCCGTACACAGCATTGAATTTCATACACACTGTACCTTCGTTAATTAATAATTATGAAAAAATTTGCTTCCTTCTGGGGCCATTTTGAATCGGCCATTGCTTCTAAAAAAATTCTATAAGTATATTATTTATATTCAACAATCGGGATCACTTTTTATATATACATTTCATTGATTACAATCCATTTCGATGAAGAAAATCGTGGAAAAAAAACAACCTAAAAAAAAGTGACAATTTCTTTTTATTTTGCAAAATTGTTGCAAAAACAGGTTTTTGGCCATTTTCTCGTCGGGAATTGATAGAGCACACTTCAAAATAGTCGGAAGTGTATTTTTCAAAAATTAAAATAAATCTTTTTACTGCAGAAACTGAGCTGATGTTGACGTACCTGCTTTTCTCATTTTGGGCAAAACAGGGTTAATGTTGGTTCAGTCACATCATGAGTGGAATGTCCCCTTAAGAAGTTATAGAATCAAATTACCAAAGTCGATTTTTGTCGTCATTTTTATAAGTTTTGAATACTATCGAGGGTCTGTATACATGGCACAACTGCCTTAACCCTATGCAGCTCACATTTTTCTTTACATGGAAATTGTTTAGAATTTATTACTCGGGAGTTTTCGGAGGCGCTAATTACGAATATGACCTCAGATTTTCAAAATTCAAAATGGCAGATCCAAGATGGCGGAATAAATTAGGAAAAAGTTGCTTGATCGAGATGAAACTGGGTACTTGCGAGTTTTCGGGGTCACTTATTCCGAATATAACCTCAGATTTTCAAAATTCAAAATGGCAGATCCAAGATGGCGAACCAAATTAGTAAAAAGTCACTTGACGGAGATAAAGCTGGATACACGGGAGGATTTTCGGGGTCGCTGATTACGAATGTGACGTCTGAATTCCAATATTCAAAATGTCGGATCCAAGATTAGATTTTTAGAGCCTGAGTAAAGATTGTACCTCTGAAGCCTGTTTGAGGCTGCACAATCGTTACGAGACCATACAATTTTATGGCCGAGAATCAAAAACAAAAGGAGGATAAAAAAAGAATAAAAAATGTCAAGAAAAAAACAAAAAAGTTATAAAAAAAAGTGGAGCTACAATCTTAATACGCCATCGTCGTTAGATCTGGGTTATGGAGCGGTCAAAGTCGGCAATATCTAATGTACAATTTTTCATCGAAATTTTAGTATTTCTTAATCTCAAAAATCTTCAAAAATTTTTTTAGCAAATTTTGAATCTGCCATCTCAGAATTTTAAAAATTCAAAATTTATTACATATACGTATTTCAGGGCCCCAGAAATCTCAGAATAAACGTTTTCAGGTATAAATAAATGTTATTTTTAAAATTTGTGTACTGCCATTTTTAATTCGCCATTTTGAATTTCTTGAAATCTGACCCCGGATTCGTTATCAGCGACCATAAAACCCCCTTAGTAAGAATTGCCATGAAAATTGAAACTGAAATAAGCTGGAAAATGCGTTTTTTTTTTAAACTGCATCTTTTTAGTGTTTGTTTATTTATAGCACTTTTACGACAAATGAAATTTGAATATTAGTGGTAGAATATTGTAGAGAAAAACCTTAGCTACTAGAATAACTAACCAATATTTTTAAATGCCTCATAACGGAATTTTTATAAATGAAATTATCTGACAGAAAAGGTGGTCCCTGAGTTAACTGAATATAACATTTTAGGTGGTATCACCTTGTACGAATGTTCACCGAATCGGTGTTACCGCCTGGGGGTTATGGATTTCATAAACATTAGTCACGGACAGCGACTCGAAAAGCCCCAAAAATCATGGCGGGATTCGAATGATCGTAATCAGCCAACACAAACGCCGACCTGGACCCCGCCCAACACTCATCGCGGGACAAACAATTCCCCGTCGAAGTTCCAGTCGTGGCGTCAGTCCCCCGTCGCTAAAGGACCGAATAAGCAAAATGAACCAACGAATTTGTTCAGAACGCAGACTGAGCCTCCACATTTTGGCAGGATGCCGAATAAACCGGCGTTTAATCAACGACACCCCGATCAAAAGATGAATCACAACGAGCAGAAAAATTACTCGCCAATAATAGATGCACCAAAGTTCCCAAATCCGAATCCAAACGTTTATCCGCCACAGCATGGGCAAAGTGGGTCGGAATTCAGCACGTTATGGAATGCACTGCGGAAACAGAACGTAATTCCTTTTTTTTTTTTTTCATGAAATTACAGTAATGTCATTATTATTTATCTGCCTAAAGCTGCGTTATTCTCATTCAACAAAAAATATGCTACTCTTAAGAAGTTTTAAACTAATTTGTCACTTTTCAGAAATCATTTGATTCTACGAAGCCAGTGGGTTCTGTAATGGCAACTGCTTCTCCTGAGCCTCCTTCTCTGGCGAAATTGAAGATTAATCCGCCTTCGAATACCAATAAAGTACCAGTAAGTCAATTACGTTATTATTATTATTATTATAAATAGGGGAAAAACGGTATAACTTGCAAAGTATGCCAACTCGTGGTAACCAAGGTTGTAGATTACCGTTTGGTGAGATTCAGCATCTGCTTCAGATCGGATGGCGAAAGAATCTGTCGCTTCCTGATCATCAGCAGATCGGTAACCTTATAAACCTGTCCTTCCTTAGATCTTTAAATATTATTGGAGTAAATATAATGGCACAAAATATTATGTTCAAAAATATATTAAAAAAGAGTATCCTCCAATGGAAGTTTTTTTGCTACACTTTATGCGACTTCAATTAATTGTTTTGTTCATAACTTTTAAGTTTCTACTCCGGTAGACCACCCTTTAGAACATACACAACAAAATTCGTCATGTTAGGTGGCCCGGAGCGCCATCTGGTGGATGTTTCTCAAACACGAGTAATGAGTCCAAACAGTACGTAAATACATGGGAATAGTTCTTATTTTCGCAAATAAATGAATTAAACGAAAGAAAAAGATACGGAAGGTGTTCTGTTCCTCAATGCATGACAAAACATGAAGACAAAAGGTCATTATTTTATCATATCATTATTTTCCTAAAACTCCAAACATAAAATGGAAGTGGGCACGCGCATGCAAAATAGGCAAGACTGTGTCAACGTGCATGTTATTTTGTAGTGCTCATTTTTCAAAAGAAGATTATTTTCCATGTGTGTGTGTGTATGATATTTTGAATATGGGGCATTCCACGCCAAGCGTACCCCTCTAAGAAAAATATTTTTTTTAACCTCTTTTTGCACTTTTTTCATGTAGATAATATCCGAATATAACGTTCTCAACCCCCAACGTATAAAAAAAAAATTTTGGTTTGACACTACGTAATATTTTGTTATGACGTAATTTGAAATAGTTATACCTTACACAATTTATTCCTGCGAAAAATCGAAAAATAAAAAATTATTTTACAGGTGATTTTGATAGGTTTTTTGTCGAGCTTTCACTTAAAAATATCAATAAAGAAAAATATCCATATTAAAAGTATTAAATCGAGGATTTAAAAATTTACAAACGTTTTTCTGAAAACGGACCAGGCTAAAAAATAATTTAAAATTCTTAAAAAATAGGATTTTTATAATCTTTCATACTGTGGAAGTAGAATTTTGGGACTAGAAAAGATTACAAGTGAAAAATGAGGTTAAACTTTATAATAAAAAAAGAAGTCCCCTGAATACTATGTAAAACCGTGTAATTCAGGGGCCTTCTGTTTTCATTTTTCAATGCTGCGTATCTCCGCCAAAAATGCGTGTATCGTAATAATTTTTTTTTTGTTTTAAAGATAATTTCTTTGGCTTTAACGATAAAAATATTACAATTTTGAAAAGTTCATTTAAATAATGTAAAATTAGGAAAATGTCTGTCAGTGCAATTTTTGCAGGAAAACATTCACGGATAAGAAAGTTGGCGGCAATTGACCTTAATATTAGTGGATAATTACTAACAATTTATTGTAGTCGGCAGTCAATGATACAGTTAATTTATTATGTCTATCATTCAACGACTTTTAGCCAGCGATATAATCACTGTTGCCCAATTCTCACCACGGGGAGGTAATCGCTTTTCGAGAATTATTTTTTTTTTTTACTTTTTTTTTATTTTTTTACTTTTTTTTTAATTTTTATAATTTTTTTTTTTTTTTTATTTTTTATTTATTTTTTTTTTTTTTTTTTTTAACTTTTTAAAATTTTTTAACTTTTTTTTTGCTTTTTTATTTTTTTTTGTAGTTTTTGCTTTTGTAACTTTGTTTGCTTTTTTCTTTTTTAATGTATCTGTTCCTGTAATCACTTTCTTTATTTCTGCAATGTTTGTTTGCTTGATTATAAATGGAACGGTATCATTGTCGAAACTGAATCTTTTCAGATGTAATTGTCTGCTATTTTCTGGAATAAACGCATGGTATTTTAAAGTCCCAGGAATCGTTTGTGCAGTCTCATATCTTTCTGCCAGAATTATCGCTAGTTCAGCGTGACTTTCTTTCGGGCTGTACAGAATACATGTATTTTTCATGTTTTCCTTCGCCCATAGATATAAATCCATGGGTGTAAGGATTTGTTCTGACGATTTTCGTTGTAAGCTAGCTCTACAAGCAAGTCGTTTAATGTTACCCCCAATTCCATCACAGGGCCCTTTACCATGTGCTGTGGCGAAAAAATGCCACTCGGCAGGCATTCCAAAATCCGTTTCATGATTCATCAGGTTAAAAAAGTTGTATTTATTTTTGTAATGTTGTCCGGCGCCGTCAGAAAAGTATATAACTTTTATTACTTTCATATTTTTCTTTAAATGATCGATAAGTAATCGTTGAAACGCGTACACCGCAACAGTGTTGTGGGTTAAATCGTCAGATATAATAGCTAAAGTTTCATATTTTAATTCGTTATTATCCTTATAGTAATAAATTACAGTATGAATTGACGCTTGATTGTTGTTCCAGTGAAACGATTGTGCAGCGTCTTGAACAGTAAACGCATAATTTTCTGCAAAATCGCACTGAACAATGATTTCGCCATCTCTTAAATTGTCTTTTACATATGCCAGGTACGCTGATTGTTGTTTAGCTATGAAATTATGCCCTTTGAGAGCCATCAGTTTGTCACAAAAATCATTTACAAATTCGTCTACGGGGACAATGTTGGTTACCATTGTCGCTCTGTCGGTACTACTCCACATTTGATATTGAATTTCTTCAATACCTTCCTTGTCAAACTGATTTATTAAATGATCTCTCAAAGTATCAGCATTTGAACATTTTTCACAGTTGTTGAAAAAACACAGGGACGTAGGTTCGGAACAGGTAACAAATTTTAAACATTCTTTATAATCACATAAATGATTGTTGGTATTTTTTGTCAATGCTGCTAGATTCCCACCATCGACCATTAGTTTCACGTTCTGATGATAAACGCAAACACATACAATATGGGTTCCGTTCGCACCGGCGAGTACACAATGTTTCGGTCTTAGTTGTGCAAATTTCGAAAAGCCAATTTTTTCATCGGGATGTGAACTTTTAAAATTTACGTACAGTTCTTTCAAATTGCTTAAAATTAATCGTTTCTGAATGTGTTCACGAGTACCATCAGGCTGTTTGATGGACAAAAAGTCTTTTTTACCCGGCAAAATCCTGCTGTTATCGTCATTTTCATAAAATGAAGAAACAAGATGTACAGTTTGAGGAGGTATTATACTATGACCTAATTTTTGTCTCGTTTGAAACAAAATACCATTAACACCTTTTTCTTGTAATATCCTTTTTGCATTTCTTGCAAGACGGGTAGAACATTTGAAAAATGAAGCCATTTTCTTTACTCCCCATGAATCGGGAAGTAATGTTAAAAGCTGCACTTTTTCGGCAGTCGATTCTAACGATTGAAATTTCGCGTAAAGCTTTTGTAGCGTTTCACAATTAGCATCATCATGCGTAACCGTTTTCGTTGCACTTGTGGATGCAGAATAATACTCATCATCTTTACTATCATCTGATGAATCATATAATTCGTCGGCAGATAGAGCATTTTCTACCTCATTCGTTTCTACATTCGGTTCTGAAGCATGGTCATTTTCAAGTACCAGACTATCAGTCTCTTTTCGGCATGAACCGCAAAGCAGCGAGTTTTCATTACAATGGCGCAACTTGCTCAATTGAGATATCGTAATCCTTCTCGTATCAACTAGTTTTCGATGTTTAGCTTTATTAAAAGGATTACAGCATCGATCCCTGAAGCCGGTTGACATTTTGGCAATTAATTAAATTATTGTTTTATATAAAGTAATCTCCAATACCTGTAAATATATTCTATACCGAAATATATTCTGAAATAAATTAGCCTATAACTCCACGTACTACACACAACATAAGGCAAGATATTCGTACGTAATTGCCAGCTTCCTATTAGACAGCTGGAAACCCACTTCTATAATGAGAGAGGAAAACGGACGCTAGAGTTGTTCGCATCTAGCGGTGGTCAAGCTAACTACATCGTTACATATAATGTTTGGAGCTCCAAACCACGGCGTAATTAGACAACCTTAACGTCTCTACCGTTCCATTTTATGAAAGTGTCGATAGCCCTAAGTTTTTACCGAGCAAAAAAGGCGTTTTTGTCTTAAACAGCCTGATGGTTCGCATTTAACACATTAAAAACGATTATTTTTTAACAATTTGTACGAACTATATGAAAATATCAAGATTCCAGAAAATATTAGGAAATTACATCTTAAAAGATATGGTTTATGATGATGATAACCAACCAAACAAAAAAATATGAAAATAGAGAAGGCAATTGAAGGAACAATGTACATTAAAACAGAAAAAAGGAAATAAAGTTAAAAAAAGCAAAAAATTCGAAAAAAAGTAAGAGAAAATAAATAAATAAAAAAGTCTGCAAAAAAATTTTAAATGACTAAAAAATTCTCGAAAAATGTTTACCACCTATAGTGAGAACTGGACAACGATGATATCAGTGGCTGAAAAATGTTGAATGATAGACATAATAAATTAACTGTATCATTGACTGCCGACTACAATAAATTGGTAGTAATTATCCACTAATATTAAGGTCAATTTCCGCCAACTTTCTTATCCGTGAATGTTTTCCTGCAAAAATTGCACTGACAGACATTTTCCTAATTTTACATTATTTAAATGAACTTTTCAAAATTGTAATATTTTTATCGTTAAAGCCAAAGAAATTATCTTTAAAACAAAAAAAAAATTATTACGATACACGCATTTTTGGCGGAGATACGCAGCATTGAAAATGGAAAATAGAAGGCCCCTGAATTACACGGTTTTACATAGTATTCAGGGGACTTCTTTTTTTATTATAAAGTTTAACCTCATTTTTCACTTGTAATCTTTTCTAGTCCCAAAATTCTACTTCCACAGTATGAAAGATTATAAAAAATCCTATTTTTTAAGAATTTTAAATTATTTTTTAGCCTGGTCCGTTTTCAGAAAAACGTTTGTAAATTTTTAAATCCTCGATTTAATACTTTTAATGTGGATATTTTTCTTTATTGATATTTTTAAGTGAAAGCTCGGCAAAAAACCTATCAAAATCACCTGTAAAATAATTTTTTATTTTTCGATTTTTCGCAGGAATAAATTGTGTAAGGTATAACTATTTCAAATTACGTCATAACAAAATATTACGTAGTGTCAAACCAAAATTTTTTTTTTATACGTTGGGGGTTGAGAACGTTATATTCGGATATTATCTACATGAAAAAAGTGCAAAAAGAGGTTAAAAAAAATATTTTTCTTAGAGGGGTACGCTTGGCGTGGAATGCCCCATATATGACATTTCAGCTTTCGTGTAATATGTATATATATATTTCGTTATTAATAAAATAAAGGTGTATATAGACTATCTACTCCATTTTATGAACGTAATAAAACTATTAAATATTTATGTATTAAATACTGTTTTAGCTGGTACACATACAAAACATACATTTTTGAAATAATTAGCGATACCAACTGTCAACTTACCAAAATCTTCTAAATTTGTTAGAGGAGTTCTAGAAAATATTTGCATAATTCCATAATTTATGTATTTCCTTATTTATTGTTTAATTATTTGTTTCTTGACGTTTATTTATAATTTAATTATTTGTTCCAATCTATATTTACGGTGTTAAATGCAACAGTAAAGCAACGCAATATTTGCATTTGCCTAACTGACCGGCCTTTCTATCATCAGTACTAATTGTAAACAGAAAATTTATCTCATGTGGCGGTCTATGTAAACAGAGTGCAACAATTTTCAATTCATTTAAATTATTCGGTGTAATTCCACAAAAAAGAATGTGATTCGCGTTTAAAACACATTCTCCTGCTTGGTAACATCGTGCACCGTCGCCTACATATGAAATTAAATCAGAAAAACTAATTACAAATTCCATTTTCTATACTTTTACATGTATTTTCATGCTGTGCAGACTCATTACTCGTGCTCGAGAAACGTCCACCAGATAGCGCTCCGGGCCACCTAACATGACGAATTATCTAAAAATCATTCCTATTCTGATAATTTCGTACATACGGAAAACACAATACAATTAACACATTTTAATTCATAATGAAAAAATATAAAGCAACACCAACGTTCAATTGCTCCAAAATTATCTGTTGAAGAGTAAGCGAACCTAACCTAATCTAACCTAACCTCACCTAACTGTAATTGAACCTTGAACAACTTGAACAGTACCTATAAGTCTACGTGCGATTGTAAATGACAACGAAATTCTAGGAATTTGATTATTCTATAGATTTATATAATTTTATCAAATTCATGCGTATTTAGATTAATACCAATATATGTGCCATCAAAAAGATGTTTAACCACTTGAGCGGTAAAGTTTGTAAACGGATTTAAGTCACGAAACACGAATGTGACAAAAATGGGGTTTTCGTGGTCTTTAATAGCTTTTTGCAGTGTAAATATCCTCAATTTTTAATACTTTTGTAAGAATGGCATCAAACTGTCAAAACCGTCAAACAGTGGTTAATATTTTGGCATGGTATTTTGTGTCATAATATTTTGTTCTGTAAATATTAGGAGTGATGATCTTCCTTGGCCATGTAGTAACATTAAATTAAAAAAGAAAAAAAACCGTGCATGGCCCATATAGGCCAGTCAAATTATACGAAAAAGGGACTTGTAAAAGAAAGTGATGGGTGCAGCGAGATTTTTAGCGGATCTTTTCAAGGAGTTCAAAAGAAGCTTAACCCTAACTTTGCGCCCCTTTAAACCTTGTGCTCTTTTAAGGAGGCTCGAAAACCTGTTTTTTTATTTTTATCCAAAGAAGTACATAACGAATCAAATTAATAATTTAAATATCACTCATATCGAGCACGCTTCGAATACTGGACATCGTAGTTTTCCTCGTCTTGATCGTTGTCATCCTTTTCCTCGTTTTCAAGGTTCGGATGTTCCTTGCCATTGGACTTCTTTGGATAAAAAATAATAAATTTGTCATACTCAGATATATTTTGCTTTCCGACATTATTTTTTAGATCATTATATTACATTTATTACTCACATACTTCATTTAGACAATAATTTTAGTTCTAACGATTTCACATTCACTCTGTCACGTCTTCTTCACTAAAACGGTAAGTGTCATTTTCGTTATCTACAATGACAATAATGCGTTTGATTGAGTTACGAAACCTTGACAATATTTAAAATAGCTACAATAATTTCACACATCTTTTATTTCATACACGGAAAGAAATTTGAAGTAAATAGCAATACTGCTCAGGGAAGTAACAGCTACCGCACGATTTCTGACGAATTTCAAATGGCGGTTAAAATTCGAAAACGTTAAAAAGAAAATTTTTATGAACAGATACAATTTTATTACACCTTTTTGAATAGTTATTCATAATTTTCCGACTATGTAGTTATTAATAATTAATTTTAATGATCTATAAACGTTGTTGAAACGGAAAAGCTTCCGTATCAAAAACAGTGCAAGATACACTAAAAATGCACTAAAACTTTTTTGTAGAGCACAAAATTCCCTACAAAAAAGTCAGCGAGGGCCCTAGACTAAAGTTAATAGCTTAGCCACGAGCAACGATGGAATATGCCTCATATTTTACAAAAAATCTAAAATATTCATAATTAACTTGTAAGACAAAATTCCAGCGTTATTCATGGATAATCTATTAACTTTAGACTAGGGCTCTCCCTGACTTTTTTTTAGGAAATTTTGTGCTCTATAAAAAAGGTTCAGTGCATTTTTAGTGTATCTTGCTCTGTTTTCGATACGGAAGCTTTAGAATGAAAAAAGTACCAAGTTTTTCCGTTTCAACAACGTTTATAGATCATTACAAATAATTATTAATAACTATATCATCTAGAAATTATGAATAAATATTCTCAAAGGTGCACTCAAATTGGATCTGTTTACAAAAATGTTGTTTTTAACGAATTCGAATTTTAACCGTCATTTCAAATTCGTCAGAATCTGTGCGGTAACTACTACTTCCCAAAATGCTGTCGCATTGACTTAAATTTTTTTTGCGTGTACATTTCCCATAAGTTCTCCCTCAGAAATTACATGTTTATGAACGTCTCATAGTTACGCGAAATACGAACTGCAATTTTTACCGAAAGAAAGTTATAAAATATTACTCTTGCACTATTGATGAACATGTTTTATTCGAAGCATTTTTACAGATGCATGTGCCAAAAACAGTGAAGTAATAAATGCAAATATTTCAATATTTTCCTTTATTATTTAATATTTCCAAAAATATATACAGTACCGCTCAAAAGTATGAGCTCACCCTTGCGGAATTTGGCTAAATTAAAATGTTGATATCTCATCGCCAACTTAACGTAAGGGAAAAATAAGAAAAGGGAATTAAAGAGGAGACTTTCAGCTTCTCATTCGTATTTCTATATATACATTTCTCTCTGAACTATGCTCAATTTACTAAAGTCATTTTTTCGTATTATTTTTTTTTCTTTTTCAATCCGCTCCCATTTTTTTTTAAATGATTGCAGGAGAAATGTACAACGTGTAATCGTAAGGCAATTCCTATAGCTTTAATTTGCCTCTTCGGGATTTTGTCTAGTATTTCTTTACAAAAACATATTCAATTTTGAACAAAATAATGTGATTTTTTTTCTATCTGCTATATCTCGGAAACTTGACGTGATATAACAAATATTTAAGAAACAAAAAGTTTCATTTTTTAATTGTCTATAGGCTGAAATTTTTAGAAGGAAATTTTTTTATCCTATTTTTGTCAAATTTACGCTTTTGTGCTGCGATTATTAACAGATCTAGATTTTCATTTCAACTAGGCTCAGTTTGCGATATAATAATTCATGTACACTTATTTATAAATGAACAATGAACTTTATTTTAACATTATACATAGAAAGTATCAACAATTGTATTCATGTATATATGTACATATTTGTTAAATTTTGCTTTTTTCAAAAAAACCGCCACGCGCTTTGCGTGAAACATCCTAATAGTAAATACAAAAATAATCTTAAACCTGATAATAGTGTAAATGCAACTTTGCATCCGAAAATGATTTTTACACAACAAATGTTGAAGTCGATAAAATACGGTAAAAAAAAATTTCCTTCTAAAAATTTGAAAACATTTCAGCCAATAGATAATTAAAAAATGAAACTTTCTGTTTCTTAAACATTTTTTATATCACGTTAATTTTCCGAGATATAGCAGACTGAAAAAAAATAACGTTAATTTGTTCAAAATTGAATAAGTATTTGTAAAGAAATATTAGACAAAATCCCGAAGAGGCAAATTAAAGCTATAGGAATAACCTTTCGATTACACGTGGTACATTTCTCCTGCAATCATTTTCAAAAAAATGGGAGCGGATTCAAAAAGAAAAAAATAATAGGAAAAAATGACTTTAGTAAATCGAACATAATTCGTAGAGAAATTTATATATTGAAATGAAACTATCACGACTAAGAAGCTGAAAGTCTCCTCTTTAATTCACTTTTTTTTATTTTTCCCGTACGTTGACTTGGCCGTGAGATATCAACATTTTAATTTTGCCAAAATTCCACAAGGGTGAGCTTATACTTTTGAGCGGTACTGTATCTTGCACAAAAAGTCATGCAATCTAACTTGTACAGCAAAAAGGATTTAAAAAAAATACTAAGCACTGTTTTCGGCGTTAATGACATAGACATGTATGTAGAGGCTATTAAGCGCCTGGCATTGACGCGCCACGCTTACGCGCTAACGTTGACTTGCAACTTTGGCGCTCTCTACAGGGCGTAATTTTCAACGAACTGAAAATACTAAAAAATGAAAATTGTTCGTTTTTTTCGTCTACAACTCTCTTTGAGATAATGTTTCAAAATTTCGCAACTGTAATTAGTTATAAGCAAAAAAGTAAAAATGTTACTTCAATATTTTCCTTTATCGCTCGATATCTCGAAAACTATCAATCCTAAACTACAGTGTACCTAAACATAACTTGTAGAGTATAAAAACAGCTTTAAAATGAGCCATGAGCGAACCTCGTAGCCCCAATAGCCGCAGAGTTATAGTCATTTTAATAAAAAAACACGTTTTCGAGCCCCTTTAAAAGAGCACAAGGTTTACAGGGGTGCAAAGTTGGGGTTAAGCTTCTTTTGAACCCCTTAAAAAGATCCGCTAAAAATCTCGCTGTTCCCATCACTTTCGTATTTGAATGTACTATTTGACTGGCCTAATATGCAGTAATGTTCACTGTCTTGTATGTCAAATCGTCCGACACGTTTTGTACAAAATCTACTTAACCTTCCGACACCATAGTGGACTGTATGCATGATCGAGTAATTAGTCCCCAGTACCAAGCATATTCTTACAAGTGATTAATACATACTTGAAACTTTGTTTTCTACTATAGCAAAAAAAATTGTGACCAATTGTTATTATAAATAATTATTAAACTACTGTGCAAATCGTGTATAAATCACTTGCAATAATGTGATAATGTATTGCTAAAGTTGTTGCATGCCGAACTGGCAATTCACTTTTTTTCTGGTTCATTGCCGTGAAGTTTAAGGCAAGGTGCTTTCTTGCCCGTAACTGCTGGATGCGACCTGGTGCCGATGACTAAAATATTTATACTACATAAAACTGGTAAAAATGTAGTTATGTTTTCAATAAAAAATAGAGGTAAAATATTGTTAGGCTTGGACCTACTAAAACAACCAAGAACCAATCTTAAATGATTGTGCCACCTTGAAAAATTGTATTTTTTTCTCAATGGTTCGGACTATTTCAGTCCCTTTTCAGGAGATCTGTAAAATATATGGACAGAAAATACATGAGAATTCGTTTATCTTACAATTGCAAGGCACAGAAAAGACCCCACAAAATCTTGTAGATTCAAGTGCTAGATAGGAAGATATTTTTTAATCAGAATTCCCCAAACTAGTCCCACTTCCTGACTCGGCTCAACGCAGGCTAAATACGAGGAAGAGACGAGCCGAACACTCAGAAATTTTAACGGACAATATTATTTATGAAACTGCGAAAAAATTAATTTACAAAAATAAAGAATAATGATAAGAGACGAAAAAAGAAAAGAAAAAGAAAATAAGTAGAAAGAAATTGAAGCCGAAAACGCCAGAGAAACGAAACCAAAATTAGCCTAAAGTCCAAGAAAAAATTACCATTATGAGTGAAAAAATGTGTGATGAACAATTTAAAAAATTTTTTAAAAAGTGTTTAACTTTGTACGTTATAGCTCTTACTAATTAACATAATGTAGCATGTAAATATTTATTAATTTATAATAAAAAGTGCATTGCAAGTATTTAATGATATATTTTTAGCATCTATACATTAATTTATTGTGTGGACGGGGCTGCAGGACATGACAGATGGCATAACCAATTTCATGATTAACGAAAATGATTCATTTCGATAACATATTTACTATTTTGCCTCCATATTCTATATGGATGCATTCAATATGATATAAATGTAATTTATAATGTTTAATAATACTTTTTGAAATCGCTAAATATATGTTAACTGCCAAAAACCTTAGGTGGACGGGGCTACAGAACTCTCCCCTACGTATAAAATTGCAATCAAATGCTTTTAATAAAATCGAAGACACTCAAAATTTAAATTTTTCGTATGATGAGTTATTACGTCACATGAAAGCTGAATTTTACTCCCACCACACAAATTGAGAGTATTCAAGCAGTGACGAAACATGACATAGGTAATTAGTTACCATTTAGCTAATCATTGCATTTTTCTCAAGAGGGACTGAAATAGTCCGAAATGTTGAGAAAAAAATACAATTTTTCAAGGTGCCACAGTCATTTAAGATTGGTCCTTGGTTGTTTTTGTAGGTCCAAGCCTAAGAATATTTTCCCTCTATTCATATTACCTTTTCAAGTTCAACAAAGATCCGTTTGCCAAACCAGTATGTGGTGTGTTTCACAGAAACATACCGGGGTTTGGTTTTTCCTATGCCATGTTGCGTAATCCAGGTGTGGAACAAAACCTATTGATTAGGTTTCACATTGACAAGTCAAGATTTCGCGATATCCCCTCGAGATGTAATAGTCGCCCCGGTAACTCGCTAAAAGTGCCAAAATTGTGCACATCTTCATATCACTTTGAAACTTCGCATACGTTTAGAGGGTATCTAGAGTAATAATTTCCGAAGGGGAGCCATCTTGAATTTTGCTTCAGAAGCAAGATGGCGGCCTTTTTGTAAATTCACCATTTATTTTTTACCACTTTATTTTTAGTTAGTTCCAATTATTTTTTTGGTTCAAATGTGAAAGTTATTTATTATAACATCACGACTATTATTGTCTTCATGAATTTCGGTCAAATTTCAAAATGGCGGATAATTTAATAAATTATTAACACTTAGAGTCACACATTTTTCTATTCAAGCAATTCAGTTGAAAATCGTTACTCGGGGGTTTCGTGGTCGCTGGTTAGGAATCGAACGTCAGATTGATTTAACCTCCGAGTAACAAATATTGGGCAAATGGAAACATTTCTAAAATTTTTGTCTGCCATACTGGATCCGCTATTGTGTATTTGGTAAATCTAGCATAGGATTTGTAATCGATGTCTCCAAAAACATTACCATATACCAAATTGCGAGTAATTAGCTTTAAAAACATCATCAATAATAAGACATAAACACAAAATAGTTCGAGGTTTAACCGCTAGGCGGCTATCAAGTCCGATAGAAATGTAGCTCTCGGCTTAGTACATACATGCACCAGCCAGTAGCCCTGTTTTTAACGATAATTCTTTTCTATAACGATAAGCTTGTAAAGCTCATTTAACGAAATGTTCTTGTTATAATGGATGTTCTTTACGTTGCTCTTGTAAACGCCAAAAGGTTGCATGTACACTACTATGTAGAAACTGCCAAGGTAAGTGTCAAAATATTAATGAAAAAAATGAAACAGATAAATAAAATACAACAATAGAAAAAAAAAACAAAAAAAAACAAAAAAAAGTTGTTAACCGCCGCGTCCCCGTCGCGACTCTGGTTTCGCTAAGAGCGGTATCCATTTGCACCATCTAATATCCATGTTAAAAGAAATCACAAAATAGGATAGATAATGCGTGTTTTTGTTTCTATGCCCGCCATATTGGATCCGCCATCTTGAGTATTCAGAATCGTAATCAGCATCAAAATACAATATTATTTCATTGAAAAGTACATTATACTACTACTTTACAATATAAGAATACTATGTGTTCAGTAATAACTCAATAATGTAGTAAAGTGGCCGCCATTTTGAAATTTGATCGAAATTCATGAAGATAAAAATACTTGTGATATTATAATAAATAACTTTCATATTTGTACCAAACAACAATTTGAAATAACTAAAAATAAAGTCGTAAAAAAATAAATAGTGATTTTTCGAAAACGGCCGTCATCTTGGTTCTGTAGCAAAATTCAAGATGGCTCCCCTTCGGAAATTATTACTATACCCTCTAAAAGTATGCAAAGTTTCAAAGTGGTATGAAAAGTTGCACAATAATTTTGCTTACCGGGGAGACTATAATGGGTGCTCCCATTACTGACGGACAATGCAGGAAATGTGGGATAAATTATGCTCTTATACACGGCGTTATTAATATTATTATTGTTGTTGTTGTTGTTGTCGTTGTTGTTATTTTCCTTCGTTTATTAAGTGTTGTAAAATAACTTAGAGTTTATTATTAATTGCTTCTACTTAATTGTTTAGATTTAAAAGAATTCAAAAAGAAAACTAATAAGTATTCGTAACTGAAGAGATACCGGTGCACCACCTGGTGGTTATTTCAGGAAAGTGCATGATTAAGTCTAAGCTGAAAATAGCTTCGTAAAGAAGATTAATTAATAAAATGTTGTTTACGTAAACATTATTATTTATTTAAAAAGCTTTCAAATACGTACATTTTCCATGACCACCAGGTGTCGCTCCGTTAGAATGTTCTGTTTTCTTCTTCTTATCATTTCAGTTAACTTGAAAATCACGTAGAATTTATACATTAGGATGTGGATGGTGATGGTCTATCAAATTTGAATAATCCTTAGAGAGGGTTGATAACACAGCCCCGCAAACATTTTTCTACATGGCGAAACTATTTAAATAATTTTTGTTAATTAGCCTAGAATTTGGTACATGAAAGTTTTTTGAAAATTTAGAATAGTTTTTTAAATGTTAAATATACAAGTTTAGTCATTTTCCGAGTCATATGAGGCAACCTAGATTTTCAGTGTGATTATTTGAAAAATCTATTCAATTGGTTTTTTAATTTAACTTATAAATCGTAATCCCCGGTCAAATTTTCAAAATTACCTCACATTTTTCCATCTCACAAAATCTACCGATAAGTTTTTTGAGGTTATGAAGGAGGAACGAATCAACTTGTAAAATTCCGTATTCGGATTCAGGCAAAACATTTTTTTGTGCAGGGCTGTGTAATTAAATATCAGGTCTTACTAACTTATTAAAATGACTTAGTTTAAACAATAATATATCTTATAATACTTATGAATAGATGAGGTATCGGTTTTTAAATAAATGACATAAAGTAAGAGTAACATTTTTTGGGTTACATCATTTTGTGGATTATTTTAAAAACTGTTGACTAATTTTCTATTAATGAATTCTTATTTAACGGCGCTTTTAAAGGCTATACTTCGGTCGTTTCAATCTACAGGTGCTTAATTCAGTTTTCCAATTTTCATGAAGATTAATCGACTATTAATATTACGTTACTGCTTATACAATGTAAAAGATATATTTTGCTGATAACGTAGTTACCTAAATAGTTAACTCTTTGAAACATGTCTTCATTAACCCTTTGCGGAATTCATTTGAAGATTTGAGTTTTTAAAGACAAAATAATGCATTTTCGACCGTTTTTTAAAATCCAATTTAAGTTTGAGTTAAAAAAGTGTTTAACATTGCATTTGTCAATATTTATTTAATATTATGTTTTATAAACAAATAAACAACCAAAAATCGTCATTTTTATAGAAACAATTCAGTCGCTAGCACATTTTTTAATAGGATCGAGATGAAACTGGGTGCTCGGGGGTTTTTGGGGTCGCTGATTGGAAATCTGAGCTCAATTTAGAAATTTTATATTTCAGATTTTGAATTTCCAAAATTCAGTTTCGTAATCAGCGACCTCAAAAACCCCGGAGTATCCAGTTTCATGAAAAATGGTTCATCAGAACAATGTATGCCGCAAACGGTTAAAAAAACAGCTAATTTCAGATTGAACATTTTACGTTTGAAAACTGACATAAATTTCGTTGTCAGCGAAATAAAAAAATCTACAATATACCAAGCTTAATTCAATATTTATTTATTTATAAAAATAGCGTGCTTATAAGATTGAAATGTTTATAATTTTATTACAGTCAGAAATATAATAGAGTACACGAAACAAAAACATAAAATGTCGCAAAGGGTTAATTAATATTTTGTGCGAATGCATAAATATTTCATAAACGTATTGCAACCATACGCATGTAAAGCTTTCAATTAAACATATTTCTGTTTCAACTTTGCAAATCTACTTCTAATTATCTATGTGTTTCATTTCACTTCTCGACTATCTTTTCCCATTTATTTTCCATTGCAAGTCTTTATACTTATTAAGTAAATGGCATCGTTGCTTGTAATATTTTACTAATTGATTGTGCTGCTATCTTTCTCAAAGTTATGCTTGTATTTTTGTACTTCTGTATGCGTGGAATCTTCTTCGAGCTTTAATGACGCTTGTATAATTTCCATTTAACAAAAATGATTGAAATCGCATCCGCAGGACCCGAGTGCATTCTTAAAAGCGATGCTGAAAATACCCGACGGAAAAGAGAAAATCGGCACGACGAAGCTTTTGCCCGTGGCACCACCGAATGTTCGGCCCGCGGCACCAACAAATAAACCCTTTGTCTTTCCGCAAGCACCAAAAACAGCTGACGCTCCGCCCTTGGTGCAACAAATGTTCGATGTACGTTATCTTTTATCCTGGGTGTAAATAATCACTGCGATTTAACTGTGTATAGTAATTTATTGGTTTGTATTGCACAAATATGGTGAAACCCTTTGAATCGAAGGAATTTAAAGATAAAACAACAGCTTACAGCTCCTTGGCGAATTATACAATTTCTTGATCAAACGTATTTTATTTATAACTGCTATTGCTTTGAAGACTATGAAGCGTAAAAATACGCATGCAATTTTTATTGATAAACCCAGTCAAAGCAATGTTTTATCTTTGTCAATTGTAATAGTCAAGAAACATTTAAAATACTATTTTTTTTTAACATCCTGTCTTTTTGAAAATGCAGGAATTATTTTGCGTTTTGCTATTTTTTGTCACTTACAAGAACTTTTCAAAACCATATTATTTTAGAAATTTTTTTAATCGTTAAAAATATCAATGCAATGAATTATAACAAAAACGAAATAAACCATATTTGTTTAATTGAACGCATCCTTCAAATTCGTATCAAAATACAGAATACCCCATTATACGCCAAAAATGTTGGAGTAAAAATTTGTATTTCATAGAGATATAGAATGCCGTAGATTAATCTACTATAATTTTAGTAATTCATGACAAACTCTTACTTCAATATTAGATTAATAATAATCAATTTTCTAAAGCGTATTATTTCCTGACTCCATTACGTTCATTGCAGAAAAAATAAATAAGAAAATGAATTGAACCGTGTTATAAAGAGGTTAAAGTTACTAATACTTACTAACAATATAACAATTATATATCCCGTTATTTTAACTGTTTCCATCGAATTTGCCGTCAATTTGTCCCAAATAATCGATTGGAAAAACTCCTAACAAACTTTTAAATCACTGCTATGAATGTGAATTTAAATTTTCCTGCACAAAAATGATTGAAAAATTTTGATATTTTTATTCACTGTAAAGCGATATATTTGTAGGGGAGAGTGGTCCCGACTGCCCATGATACCATCTCGATGATTTTGAAAGTGTTGTGTTTGTAGATAAAAAATCGCAGATTCAAAATCATCCATGGAGTGCTTTTCGAGAAACCTAACTTTGTTTCGACTTGAACATCTTTTTCGCATGACATTTTTGTTAGGAATTTTAATCATGCATATGAGTAATTTCACAATTTTTTGGCATAGCGGGTACTAGCGATTTCAGACTTATCCTCACTCTTTTGAGTATGAATTCATGAAGAGTTTTGGACAAAATGCAGTTAGATGTAAAATTTCATCAATTTTCTATATATTTCTAGTTACAAACAATCACTATTTACTCATTATGTGCTAAAATGTTACTATTACACAGGCCAACAAAATTTATACCCAGAAATCTGACTATACGTTTCCGAAGGTTTTTGTAGTGCTGAATCCAAATTTGGCGGCAGAATTGCTCTATCGCGTCAAGATTTTGAGATATCCTGACCTAAAAGTGCAAAAAAAAATGTTTTTGTTTATATTCAGGAAATTTTTGTGGTAGAATTAAATTATTAATTGCAATTTGACATGAACAATATTAAGGTGCTGTTTGTCAGCTTTAAAATGCTATTTTAGTAATTCCGATACGATTTTTTTAACCCTCCTGCGCACTAAGCCGTATATATACGTCTAAACGAGGTTTTTACCGTAGTCGGAAAGACGTATATATACATCCTGACAATTTTGGCTATATTTTTTCACTGGGGAATTTTTCAAGGGTCTTTTACGGCTCAAATTAAAGCTGAAGTCTAAATATAACCGAAAATATGTTTTTTATCAAAGTTGAAAACTTGTTCAAATGAGGCTCAAAATCTTTACTTGTGGGTTTTTAGGGTCGCTGATTACGAATCTGATGTCAGATATCATAAATTCAAAATGGCGGATCCAATATGGCGGCCAAAAATACAAAATATTGACCTATTTTTATGAAACTTGGCACACAGGGGTTTTCGAGGTCGCTGATAAAGAATCTGATGTCAGTTTTGTGAAATTCAAAATGGCGGATCCAATATGACCATCAAAAATACTTTTTTCGCGAAACTTGGTATACATAGGTTTTCGAGGTCGCTGTTCAAGAATTTGATATCTGTTTTTTGAAATTCAAAATGGCGAATCCAATAAAACTTTATTCTTACATATTAACGTACATAATAGCATTCATTTTAAACATTAAAAATCTTCTTTGGCGTGTTTGATAAGTGATCAATCAATTTGCTTAATAAAACCGGATAAAACAATAAAAATAGGGCCCCGAATGCACAAACATGAAAAAATACAGAAAAAAAGGAACAAATACGGTAATAGACATTATTCGTAGCCACCAATCCTAAAAAACGCGTTCATCATAAATAATAAATGTTTATAAATCAGAACAATTACTTTTGAATGTAGCATTCGAAGCTGCCATATTGAATCCAACATTTTGAATGTCAGAAAACTGACATTAGATTCTTGATCAGCGACCTGGAATATCCCAGTACACGAAGTTTCATAAAAAAAGGCTAATATTTTATATTTTTAGTCGCCATATTGGATCCGACATTTTTAATTTCACAAAACTGACATCAGATTCCTAATCAGCGACCCCAAAAACGTAGAAAGTAATGTTTGCAATTTTGCAAATATGTAAAATAACAAACGTGGATACGGTAACGAAAGTTGGGTAAAACGCTTACGCAAGAGGATTAAATCGAGTTATCGAAGTTTTTATCGGGAGATAATTATGATTTTCATACATTAAATAAATGTGTAATTACAAGAAAATAACTAACAAACTGAGACCGACTTTCTTGCTAAAAATTGTTCTATTACGTCCAGATGTTGAAATATCCTAATCTAAAAATACAAAAAACAGAGTTTATGTGGTTGAATACATTTTTTCTCGGAATTTGACAAAAACCAGATTAGAATGCATTCAACTAAAATCTGAATATATTTTTCCGACGATTTCGATGTACGGAACCAAAATCTGGTCGTATAATTGCTCTGTGGCGTAAAAATCTTGAGAATCCTAACCTAAAAGTAGAAAAAACGAAAATCATAATGGTGCCTTGACAAAAACTTCCATAACTCATTGAAAAAATCGTACGAAATTACTACAAAATCATTTTAAAGTTGATGAATAACGTTTTAATATGGTTCTTGTCAAAATGCTAACAAGTATTTTGTTCCCCCATAAAAACTTATTGAATATAAGCGAAACCAGTGTTTTTCGCACTTTTAGGTTAGGATATCTAAAAATCCAGACGTGACGGAACAATTCTACGGCCAAATTTGGATTCAGCTCATTGACAACTTTCGGAAAAGTGTAGTCCGGTTTCTGGGTATGGAGATTGGCTTCGTTTTGTTGGCCTGTGTTATCGAAGGATACTTGTATAGAAATCTTTACATCTTAGGGCTATATAAATATTAAAACAGTTTCTATCTTTCTTAAAGTCACTTGGAAGCATACTTTACAAGTCCTCTTTTAAAAAATCTTAAGTTGATAAGTGTGCCTCATGTTAAATAAATAGCTATCCAAAATACTACAGGTACCGACATTTAAAAAAAAATGTTTTTTTATATTTAGCTGTTTTATAAAAATAAGTTTAGAGAAAAGTATTTTTATTACTATGCAAAAAGTTCCTTTTACTCATATATTATTGTGAAAGTTGTTTATCACGCTCTATATACAAAAACAAAATAAACAATAGCTTTATTATGAAATGTGGACTACAGAAAAAATAAATAGACAATATAAAGGGCAACACGTTATAGGGCTTTCTTTGCAAAAAGGCAATACAATAAAAATTAAGGTAGATATTTACATCTAGTGTATTTAGAGTTATTATGTAAATTTATAATAAAATGTCACGCGATTCCGTTGGTGCGATCAAGTGCAAGATGCCTCATAAATCATTAAATCACGAACAAAATCGATGTAAAGTGTGTTGCGCGTATTTTCAAAAGAACAGAATGTTTCTTATAAAACAACAATTAAATATTCACATGACGAATATTATTGACAACCACGTTGATGAGAATAATTTACCTATCGCTTTGTGTAGTACGTATATGACGCTAAAGAAAAAGTTCATCAATATTTCCTTTACTGAAAAGAATAACTAGAGCAAATGATAATGCGAATGTGTGGCTTGTGAGATAGTACATAGAGATTCTGAAGAATCCATCAAAAACACAAGCAATCAAATTTGCTGATAAGTTTTCATTCATTTACTCATAATATGAATGTCCTGAAAATCCAATAGTTATTAAAAATGGTTTTAGTCAAATTTATGCTTTGCAAGAATTATATTTTATTCTTGTTTTTAGTCTAAATGTAACATGCGCTTTTTAGTCTAAATGATACTTATTGTTAGATATTTGTCGCTGTTTATTAATATATATAAGTGGAGGCATCAGAAACTTCTTTTTCCTTAACATTGACAAAGTCCAGCTTTTTACATCCTAAAAAATCTTTAATCTTGTACTTGGCCGCAGCAACGGAATCGAGTCACATTATTATAAATTTACATACTAACTCTAACTATACTAAATAGACATATAATTTAATGCAAGTTTGTATTTAATAATAATAAAAACCTATAAGTTTGCAAGAAAAGCTCTCCATCGATGATTTTGAATCTGCGATTTTTTTATCTACAAACACAATACTTTCAAAATCCGCAAGAAAATTTGAAGTGTTTTGATTTTGGTTTAATTTTTTTCAAAGGCACTGTGAGACAATAACTTTGAAGCCATTAACCCATTAAGTTCCAAAACGTCAAAATTTGTATCTTACGTTTGAGCTCAGGAAACTTTGTGAAAAAGTAAGAAAATCTTTTGAAAATGTCCGACCCTACTATTTTCGGGACGCTCTACACGATAGAATGGTTTAAAATGTTCAAAACTTTGATTTTCAATTGTTGATTAACAATTTAAAAAAAAAATATGATTTTTGTATGAAAAATTTTTATTTAATCACAAATTTGATTGGGAAGGAAATTTTTCTTACTGTCGCAAATATGCACAAAATTGCAAAAAATATCTAAACTTTTCAATCAGCTTTGTTTTTTTATCGTACGCTTTTTTTAACAAAATGGTGGCCAAAAAACGAAAGCTAAAATTCATTTTAGTACTTGTTTTGGCGTTTTTCATTAGAATCATGAAAATTATTCAAATATTTCAGTAAAAATATACTTAAATATAACTTTATTTCTAAAAATATATGAAAAATAATGTTTTTACGGTTTTAAAAAATATAAAAAGAAGACACTTGAATTCATCGACCTTCACGCGGTAAATGTCGCGCAACGTTGTTCAAGAAAAAAAAATAACGGCTAAGAGATGAAAATTGAAAAACGATTACATTTACTTGATTCACTAAGATTTGTTCTGAAAATATCAAAATGCAAACCAATATTTCGAAAATCAACGATATTCAGGTTATTACATTAGTTCCTGTTCAAATAATGACGAGAAACTTGTAAAAAAAACGACTTGTTAAAACCTTAAAACTATTATTTTTCATATTTATCCCTTTTTATAGTTATTTAAAAATAAATATATTATATTTAAGTACATTTTTACTGAAATATTTGAATAATTTACACGATTCCAATGAAAAAAACATCGAAAACAGTAGTGAAATCAAAGTTGTATGTTTTAGCTTTCGTTTTTTGGCTACCATTTTGTTAAAAAAAAATCGTACGAAAAGAAATCAAAGCTGGTTGAAAAGTTGAGATGTTTTGTTCAATTTTGTGCATATTTGCGACAGTAAAAAAATTTTCATTCCCACTCAAATTTTTGATTAAATAAAAATTTTTCATAAAAAAATTTTTTTTTTTTAAATTGTTAAACAACAATTGAAAATGAAATTTTTGAAAGTTTCAAACCATTCTATTGCATAGAGTGTACCCGAAAATAGTAGGGTTAGATATTTTCCAAAAGATTTTCTTAATTTTTCACAAAGAAGATACAAATTTTGCATTTTTGGGATTTAATGGGTTAAAACAGAGGACGTAACTGACAAAAGGAGAGGAGGATACTTTTCGATATTTCTGACAATAAATAATCACGAATAAAGTCTCGTGAAACTTAGGAATTAATGTTGTCAAGATATAATCGGACGTGTTACACGGCGGTGCTCGATATACTTTAACCCAAAGTGTCTTGCATATGCGATTTTTTTTCTGTTTGGACTTTTGGAAGGTCTAACAAAAATGTTGACAAAAAAAAAAAAAAAAAAAACGATAAGGCGGTTTTTGAAAAAAATTTTTTTTGTTATTTTATGAGTTCAATTACAATAATTTTATGGTAATACTTAAAATTATGTTTTATCAGTTCAATACTTTCATTTTACCATCAAAATAGAGTAACTATAATAGAAATACCAATTTTTAACTAGAATATTAAAAGAAATATTGAATATTGCTTTTATTCCTTGCGTTTCACAGTAAAAAAGTAATCGTTAAGCCAATTTACAAATAAACATCATTAGTTGATCATGTTAATTTTATTTTTTGTCCGAATTAACTAGCATAAGTTTACCCTGTACTGATAACATTTTCTTCGTCTTTCCGAGACACAATAAACAAATTCTCGTTGACGATTTTCATCGTGTAATCCTGCGTGATCTTTCCACATTTTCGCTTTGCACACGACAACGTCGTCTTAATGTTTACTACAGTTTCAACAAATGACAGTCGGTTTTTACTATCGCACTGCAACCTAGTGGCTTTTTTTAATAACAGTCGCCTCTTCACAGATTAGAAAAATGTCTCATTCTTCTATTTATATTATTTAATATTTTGAGTTTGCAATATTTTTTTGAAGTTCAAGTGCAGAATAAAATTCACGATAATAATATTTCTCATTTATGTGTACATATTATCAAACATTCTTAACATTAAACTTAAATCATGTTGATTTATGTAAGTCGAAATATAAAAAAAAATTAAATATTGTGTAGTTTCATTAAAACTGCAATGCGCAGAATCGAAATAATGTTCAAAAATCATTATTTTAAAAACCTTTTCTCTCTAATTATTTAAAGATTAAAGTTACAAATTGGTATTTCAATTATAGTTACTCTATTTTGATGGTAAAATGAAAGTATTAAACCGATAAAAAATCATTTTTAAGGTATTATCATGAAATTATTACAATTGAACTCATAAAATAACGAAAAATCGTTTTTTTTAAATTGGCCCTAACGATTTTTTTGTTTGGTGTCAACATGTTTGTCTGACCTCCCACAAGTAAGAATAGAAAAAATCTCATATGCAAGACACCTTGGGTTAAAGTATATTGAACCCCACCGTGGTAAACCTTCTAATAAAATTAGTATAAACAGATCCTACGATAATAATCCATGTTACGACAGCTTCCTGTCACACTACTATCAATGCAGACTACAACGCAATCTATAAGAACCTCAGGGAGATCGGTATGATACCACTTTCCCCTAATAAAAAGAATATTTCATTAAGAAACAACGGAAGAAGAATTCGATTATGAGAAGTCTATTCTAAAATTTTGTTTAAAAACTTGTCAATTATTTCAAATACACATTTTTCAAACATTTTTGATAGACAAACGTAACCCTCCGAATTCAACCGCAGTACAATGCGGTACAATTTATTCCAAGGGTGTAAACTTATGTCTATAACAATGATATTCAATAATTTTTATCTCTAAAACTATACATTTTGCTCCAATAATTTTAGTGTATAACGAATAACCTTTTAAACGGATAATTGAAACAGAATATTTGTATACAATTTCAATAATTTTTCTAATAATAATTACTGTGGTTTATTAATGACAGTTCTTAATGAGTTAAAAAGTTTCAAGTGTACTTTTTAAAATTTCGAGTTCATAATATAATCATTAAATAGTACAGTAATATAGATAGGTGAAGTAAACTAGTCATTTTATACTATAGAGAAGTTAACGTATAAAACTGTTACCGACATAATAAAGTAAAGATTTAACAGATTTGACAAGTTTCGTTCACCTTAAAAAGACTTTGTACATTCGTAATTTAGTAATGCAGACGATAGCGGTGTTCAAATTATACATGCATTTTATGCATCCAATTGTGTTTCCCCTTTAACAGAAATATTAGTAAGACGCGATAATCTAGTCCAGATCTTAATTGTTCGTGGATTAGGACGATCAAAATATTTTCTATATATTTGTTTTAATTTTCAAAATTCAAACCTAATGCAAATTTGTGGTTGGTGAATTTTATAAACTTATTGATAGCTTATTAGGTAAAACTTGACTTACGTTATATTCGTTTGGTTATTATTTAGAGTATGTTTGAAACTAGAAGAGACCAAATAATTCTATAAAATTGTTTACTACAAAATTAGATGGAAAATGACGACGACTTCGGTGCGAAAATTATAAACTCGGATATCAAATTTAAATGTTTTCTTGTGGTTTATGTCGATAACAGTTTTATTTTAGAATCGGTAGTGACTGTTTTTTGTTCGTCCTTGTTTAACCAGCATTTGTCACCTTAATTACAATTTGTTTTTCATTTTATCAAGTTGAAAAGTAACAAAAAACTAATGTGGTTTCAGCACGCACGTCAAAGTGAAATGAAAGGCAAGGATCCTATTTGGTACACATCACAGCTGCTGTCGTATTATCAAATGAATTGCGCTGGTTTCCCCCGATATATGTATGTAGAAGGCAAGAATAATATGGTGGTAGCACAAATTATTTTGCCCGACCTGAGATTGTTCTCGGGTGAGCTTTGTCCGTCGCACGCTCTAGCCGCCGAAAGTGTGGCGAAGAAAGTTTACGAGGTTATTACTATTATTTATATTATGTTAAGATTATAATGTGGGCAGCAAAAAAATCAGTTTTCGAAAAGTTTCTAAAACTTTTTAACGGTCACTTTGTCCTGAAACATTAAAATTTGGACGCAACATTAGAAGTAACTTTTGATAGAAACGCCGTAAAACAAAAAAATAAACCAAAATTGATAGTTTCAAGCTTCTTTTTCAAATCTCAGGCTCATAATCAATCGGCGATTTCGAAGAAAATAGTTATGATAATTTTCTGTTGGATTTTTTTTCCAAGAATGTCGATTACTTTACCGCGTAACGATCGAAGAATAAGAACATTGGTAGGAAAATGGTAGTTAGTTAGTTAGTTAGTTGTGTTTATTTTGCCATGGGATAATTGCCCCTTGTGGCAATTGATACATAACTCGATATAATATAAAAATAACATAAATAAAGTAAAGAATTAAAAATGCATTAGAATAATATAAAAAAAGAATATAATTAATAAGCTAATTTCTTATAACTAAACTAAATATGAATATAAGAGTTATGATTATTATCAATTAGGAATAGTTAGCCTCAAAATAGTTCATATTTTATTTCAATTTTGTTTTACGGCGTTTGGAAAAAATGCTTTGAAGGTGCTCGAAGTTGCGTCCAAATTTTCGTCTTTCCGGACGAAAATGGTTAATGTTGTTAATATTATCATTCAAATACTAAAAATTTGGAAGAAAATTATTCAAATCAAATCATTATGCCTACCAGATTTTATGAAAAACCTAGAAGGAGGTTATTTTTCTGGTTTACCACATCCTTGAAAGGCAGCGTGGTAAGCATGATGAAAGTGCCCCGCGTCCAGATTTCATTCATCTTTGGGGGATTATTTTGCACCTTCTTGAAATAATTTTACACAGTAAAAAAGGCTAATATCAATTATTAGGGATTTGCAAAATTACAGGACATTCTCTAGTCTAGAGAGTGAAATCGTAACTCTCTGAGATTGGTAAAATTACAATTACATTGAGTATTTTAAAAACAAAATCACTACTTTATAATTTCGCAGATGCGATTGTGTAATTTTACTACTCTGGCTGTTGTAAATTTAGGAGATCTTTGTTATTTTTCTAAACTAATCTTTACTGTGTAGCAAGTAACATTTTCCTTCGAAAACATGTCTCGAAGAATAATTCACTTGACACAATCATTTTCTCTCAAGAATTATTCTTCTTCGAAACAGTAACATATATTTTTTACATGTGGATTGAAAGGCTACTAGGTAGTTAAAAAATTTGTTGACATTTACGACAGAAACATAAATAATTTTTGTCTAGAGGAATTCTTATTTTAATTTCCAAAATGCGCCAAAATTGACAATATGTATCGATATTGCTGAAAGATCTTACTGAAAAGTAGAAATGTACATTTGTATATTTCTGCAAGTAAAATTTGGAGCCTAAATGTAAATTTTGATTAACCTTCAACTACTTTCGCTCTGCAAAAAACATAGTCCGATATTTTCGAGGTCGCTCTATCGATCTATGCTATTTAAAAATCGAAAAAACATTTCCAACTCCCGATTTTCCTCGCTTAAAGAAAAAAGTGTAGTTTTTACTGACTTTTTTATGTGCATTTTCCAATGCGAAATACACCATGAAATGCACTGAAATAATGAAAGGTGGTCGGTCCAAAGTAAACATTTGTGCCGTGTGGTTATTTTATTTCTGTCATCTAAGGGTCCGAAAAGGCAGACATCGAGAAACTATGTTTACAATTGTAAATAATCAAAATAAACACATGAAATAAACGATCATGAACCGCCCTTCATAGTTTTTTGTAGGTTTTAATTTAAAATCAAATTTCTGCCAATATTTATTTTTGACCTTGTAAACTGTTGTCTCTTAATTTTCGACTTATGAATTTTTGCCAATTTTGTCATTTAAGTTTGGGTCGTCGCCATACGACGAGCACAATGAGAAGATATATAGGAATCATTGTATCTTATCTTTTTGAGGATGCTCTTCCTAATGTTGGTGGGTAGAATTATCTAAAATGATTTTTAACCTATAAAAAATCTAAAATAAACCAAAAGAAACTTTTTTAAAAATGGTTTTTCGTTCTCCCACCAATCTTTTATACGCCTAAAACCTATTTAAATTACGTCCTCAATATCTGGACTTAAAATAAATATGGTATGCAAACTTACAAAATTGTCTGTTAAAACAAAATGGCGACCGCAATGACAGACCATTTTTTTCCTCTTGAAAATAAACATTAGAGAAAATTTCCACAAAAAAAGACTGTCTTAGAATTGTTTAAAAAATATCTTCAACATTTTCAGATTTTTGTAAAATTTTATTTTTTTTCAATATTCGGAAAATCAAAAGTTTGAAAAATGTCATAAAAAATGTATCAAAACATTCTTAAAACATTTGATGGTATTCTTTGACCAATTCTAAGACATTATTTTTCTATGAAAATGTTCGCTGCTATTTTTAAGAAGAAAAGTTTTAAACAAAAATTTGTCATTGCTCTCGCCATTTTGTTTCAATAGACAATTTTTAAAATTTGTTTATTATACAGGGTGTCCCAGACCTCCCGCACAATATTGCAGGGGGTGAATCTTGACATCATTCTGGGCAAAAAAGTTTAATTCTAAATGGGGATCTGACGCTCAGAATTTAAGTGGCGAGCCATTGAAGTTTAAAAAAAAATAGTTCTTTTTTCAATAACTCGGCTCATTTTAAAGTTACTTTGACAAATGATGGCTGATTTTTAAGGTTTTTTATAGAGCTACAGCTTACCTCGGAGAGCATATGACCTGCAATGAACATTTCGCCAGTTATCGACCTAAAAAGGGCCTTTTTGCAGTTTTCCGCGTCTAACTCATTTCCCTAAAATGCTAGTGAAATATCATACACAACAATATTGTAGATCTTGAAAAGACGAAGAATTTGTCCTCTAATAAGTTTGTTTCGTTTTTACAAAAATTGAGCGCGTGGAGGGGGGGGGGCGTTAAAAATCAGAAAATAGGCGGAAACGCGTTTCAGCAATGCCAAATCTATTTTTCGCATGTTTTCTGATTTTTAATGTCTCCCCACGGACTCAATTTTCATCAAAACGAAACGTATGAAGGGGCAAATTCTTGGCCTTTTCAAGTTCTACAACGTTGTTTTTTATTTATCCTTTTTAGGTCGATAACTAGTGAAATATTCATTGCAGGTCATATGCTCTGTGAGGTAAGTTGTAACTCTAGAAAAAAACCTTCAAAATCAGCCATCATTCGTTAAAGTAACTTTAAAACAAGCAGAGTTATTGCAAAAAAAAAAATTTATTTTTTTTAAACTTCAATGGCTTGCCACTCAAATTTTTAACTTCAGATCTCATTATGGTATTAACCTTTTTTGCTCAGAATGATATCAAGATTTACCCCCTGCAATATTATGTGGTAGTTCTGGGACACCCCGTATTTACTATAAGTGAAGACATCGAGGACGTGATTAAGACAGGTTTTAGACCAATAGAAAAATGGTATTTGTATGAAAAACTATTTTTTGTAAAATAATGCCAACCTCCATATCGATAGAAACCGCACTACTTTTTCCGAAGGGTTTCTCGATGTGCTGATTCCAAATCTGGCCACAGAATTGTTCGATAGCATCAAGATTTTGAAATAACTTAACCTATATGTGCAAAAAACACTTTTTTCACCATTTAGATTAAGGTTTTGTAGCGGAATAAGATATTTTTTCGCAATTTGACAAAAACCAGATTAAACTGGTATTCATCAGCTATAATTTTATTATGTAACAAGGGCGTAATTACCGATATTAGACCAGTGCGAAGTTTGTCGCTAATTTGGGCCCTAATATTTCAGGGCGCTATACTCCCGGAGTGTTAAACAATGCCTTTTTTAGTTTCTCCGATATAATTTTTTGTAGATGTTTTATACGAGTTTTATAGCTGTGTCTAATTCCCTAAATGCGAATGAAATCTGGGTTGGGACACTTTCATCAGATGCAGAAAAATTTCCTGTTGAGTCTACCGTACCCGTGAAGTAATAGTCATACTGCTCGAGCTCTGACTATTTTAAAATGACGATTAAAATACGAAATCATTAAAAAAGAACATTTTTATGAACAGATTCATTTTTATTATACTGCTAAGAGTTTTTAATCATAATTTTCAGACGATTTAGGTTGATTATAATTAATTCTAATGATTCGTAAACATTTTTAAAAGGGAAAAAAATCCGTACTTTTTTCATTCTCATGCTTCCGCATTGAAAAATGGGAGGAATGCACCAAAAATGATCAGTATCTTTTTGCATGGCACGGAATTTTCTACAATAAATTCAGTGAGGACTAGAGTGTAATGCTAACCATGAAGGTTCTGGAATGTTTATAGTTAACTTGCAAATCCAACATTCCAGCGTTATTTGTGGCTAACCTAACCTTAGACTTGTAGGCAATTCCATGGCCTACGAAAAAGGTTCAGAGCATTTTTGGTGTATTTCGCCCATTTTTCAATGCGGAAGCATTAGAATGAAAAAAGTACGAATTTTTTTCCTTTTAAAAATATTTACAAATCATTATAATTCTCTATAATATTAATCTACTAAACCCATAAATTTCAGTCTGACATTTGACGTCAATTTCTACGAATGTCGCCCTTCCATAGCATGCCGAATTTTCAGAACTGAACTTCCACTCTGCCTGCTTCCCTCTTTGACTATATCCCTGCCTACTGCCGACTGCATTTCCTACCATAGTTCTCCATGAAATCGTCGAAGTTCCGGATTGGTTGTTTATACAAATTGAAGAAGTTTAGTAGATTATCTACAGTGGTATTAATCGTGTAATCGTATAAGACGTCGCAGAAATTCTGAGTATCGGAAGGCCTCCGACCGTTTTGTTTTCCTCAAGTCCTTTGCCCCCCGACAATTTTTGTAGCTGGAAAGAAGTCTATTGGTTGGTAGTACCGCTCACATAAGGAAAATATTTCAACTCCTAACAAGTGTTTGTCAGGAGGATTTTCCTTTTTTTCTAGTGGTTTTTTTGTTGTTTTCTTTTTTTCTAAACTGTTTTCTTTTTTTCTAAACTCTTTTCTTTTTTTCTAAACGTTTTCCTTTTTGCTTTGTTCCATTGATTCGATCGATCTCCCTTTCACCCTTCCCTTGCATTGTCGTTGCTCTTCCTTTTATCGTTTACCGTTCCTATATTTTATCGTTTCCCATTTGATTTCATCCAGTCTCCAACTGGTATTCTGGATAGCTAGGCAGTAACCCCTGGTCACTTGATGCAAACTCTCCGGAGATATTTTGGCAAAAAACATTACAGAGATCAGTTAAGAAGTACGAAATTTCTATTTCACTCATATTTAATTAGTATAATTTATATTTAATTATATTTTTGCAAGTGCTTTGCCTAAGCCTTCGATGTTTGACCCCTCCACTAACAATAGACATGTTACGAAAGGTACAGAAAGGGAGCAACTTGCCGACGGAAATAAAGAATATTTGAAATTTAAAGGAGATTGTTGTATAAATGTATACAATAAGCAAAGAAATAAGCAGGGACTCGGGTGTGAAGATATGAAGCTAGTTAATTATAATCCACTAAATCGTCGGAAAATTATGATTAAATACTCTTAGAGATATAATAAAAGTGAATATGTTCATAAAAATGTTCCTTTTTAATGATTTCGTATTTTAATCGTCAGTAACTATTACTTCCCGGGTGAGGAGGTAGAATCAACTTAACATGTATCTGCGTGCCTGCTTATCATGCTGCAGCCTTTGACGGATGTGGCAAATCAGGAAGACACTTTCCTTTTTTAATGACTAAATAAATTGCTTATGTTATATTTTTTTAGATATTTAGCAATTAACACGGAAATTATTTAACCAATTAACGCTCAGACGGACGGATTTTCAGTATCAGTTTGTCTGTTAAAAAACGTTTTTTTTACATTTTGTTTTTCATTAAAATATCACTTTCACCTCGAAATTACGTTGGGAAAAATATCTAAGTTGAAAATATCGCATCCATGGACCCCCAGGATTAAAATGTACCATATCAGAATTCATAATTCAAGATGGCAGTCTTGAAAATGGCGCCAAGAAGCTCAAAATTCTTGTTAAAACTTAACCTTTTTTTCTTAAAAACTATAGACTTTAAAGAAAATTTTCTAAGAACAACAATGCTTAGGAATGAGTCAAAGAATTCTCTCAAATTTTATCAGCATGCAATAAAAATTCAAAAAATCGAAATTTAAAAAAAAAACATTAAAAAATCTGAAAAAATTTCAGTATTTTCTTTAAATAGTGCTAAAATATTTTTGTTCTAAGGAAATTTTCTACAAAGTCTATAGTTTTCATGAAAATAAATTATTAAACTTTTCTATATTTCAAGACTAATAATTTATTTTCTTAGAAACTGTAAACTTTAGAGAAAATGTTCTTGGAATAAAAATATCTTAAAAATATTTAAAGAACCTACTCAAATTGTTGAAATAACTTTATTCAACATTTCGATTTTTCGAATTTTTGAAAAATCCAGCAGTGTATTATTGCATGCTGATAAAATTTCAGAGTATTCGTTGACTCATTCCAAAGCATTGTTGTTCTTAGAAAATTTTCCCTAAAGTCTATGGTTTTTAAGAAAAAAATGTTTAAGTTTTAACAAGAATTTTGAGCTTCTAGGAGCCATTTTGAAAACTGTCATCTTGAATTATGAATTCAGATATGGTACATTTTAATCCTGGGGGTCCATGGACGCGATATTTTCAACTTAGATATGTTCCCAACGCTATTTCGAGGTGAAAGGGATGTTCTTATAAAAAACATAAAATGTAAAAAACCATGTTTTTTTTACCAGAAAAACGTATATAACTTTTATTGAAAGAATCTGAAAGAGCATACAATTTTACGTTAGAAACACTGGAGCTCAAATGTTTCTAAAGGCATTTATATATAAATTATCCATGTTCAAACTAATACTGAAAATTCGTTCGTCTGAGCGTTAATGGGTTAAACTGATATATTTGTAAACGTTCATAAGAAATTTGGCACAATAATGTTTTAATGTACATTTAAAATGCAGGAGCTGCAACTCCACAAAGTGTTGCAACCAAGTGCAATGGGTGTCTTGGGACCACCTCCGTCACATTGGTTCAAGGCAAGACCGAATGACAACATCCCGCCGCCACCCGCGCACGGACAGTTACCGCGGCCACCGGTTTTTACTCCGGCACAAATGCCGATGCCTAAGTGGAATCCTGGTAACAATCCACATAACATGAAATTCCCTCCAATGGGTCCTCATCGCAGTGAACCGCCACAGAGATTCGTTAAAGATCAATTCCAGCCTCATGGACAAATCAGATACGAAACTCCGATGGTTCGGAGGGATCGACAAAATGAATCTGTAAAAAAATCGACGTCTTTTGTGCCCCTGCAAGCTGAAAAGAAGAATAGAAACGCTGGGCTTCCTTCGTCGACAAAAGACAGCGGTCGAAAGGGTGGACCAGATAAGAAGGAAGAAAGAAAGCCTGTGAAAAACGTAAGTTAATTATTTTAAGTATTTTAGTTTCAGACTGTTATTAAGGACATTTCTTTAACAGCAGTTGTCTCTTCTATTTTAAAGTCATAAGAGTCAAAACAAACAGAAAATTTGTTGAGCGCTGGAAAATACTATTCCCTGTGCTAACTTTTGAAAATTTTTTATTAGCTCTTCGTTAATACAAACCAAGTAAACAAAATAGTGCTTTAAATGGCAATTTGTTTGTATGCGTGAAATGCTCGTCTGACTGTTACCGCCTGTATCAATATGAATGATATCTTTTTATATGAATATCTTTATAAACTTCTCGCTTAAATACCGTAACTACACATACTTATGAGTATGTACAGTGGAAATTTCGTCCACATCCAAGGGGCTATTAAAAATAATTATAATTAATTTAAAATAAAAAACTAATTAATTTGCAATACAAGAAATGAATATATTTCCTTTCAGTCACATATCTTCTTTTCAACAAAATGTAAAGGTCACTGTACACTAAAGGGTTTTTGGGGTCGTTGAATACGAATCTAAAATCCGTTTTCAAAAATTTAAAATGGCGGATCTAACATGCTGAACGACTTTTTCCAAAAATTATCTGATTCGATTGATAATGCTTACTCGGGGGTTTTTTGAGTCGCTGAATACGAATCTGAAATCTGTTTTCAAAAATTCAAAATGACGTATCCAATATGGAGGGCGCATTTTTCAATAAATGATCTGAATCGCTCGAAAATCCTCATTTCATTTCTGGGCTATGTCCGGTTCCTGCAACAAGGTGCTTATATAATAATGAACAATCGATAAATTGTAATTCTTTATTTTAGATTTTGACACAATGGCAAATATTTTTAAAATACAAAGTAGTAAAATCTTATATTTTTTAAAATTATTTTCACATTATTGGATTTATTTTTAAATCCTACAAGTTAACTTTAAAATTTATAACCAGCGATCATTTGAACCCTAAGATAAAAATCCAACAATCCCGAAAATTCCTGCACCATATTGGATCCGCCATTTTGATGTTTGAAAAGCATGTATTGTTTCATTAATTTTCATTTAATATTTCTTTTGAATTTTGTGAAAATATGGATTTTTTACGTTTTGTAAGAATAAAATTTAATTTATTAAAACCAATATGGCGGAAAATACTGAAATAATTCTTTTTAATAGTATTTGAATGTACTAAGTACATAACAAAATTTGGCGCCTTGAATCTCTTAATCTACAAATGAAGAAGGCATTCTTTCTAAAAATAGTACCATTTTTAACTATTTGTTAATTAACAATAGTATTGTTATTAACAATTAACAACTATTCAACTGTTTTTGACACTTGCTTATGTCTAGACAACCGTATAGAAACAAGAAATTATATATTTATTGATAAAAAATAAATTTAAAAAATAGAAAGCTGGTAAAATGTATGAGGGTCTCCGAGAGATCCATCATGACTCAAAGGGTTAAAAAATGTGTTACTGTTATGTTAGTACTTTTCTTATACAACTTAGTTTTAGTAGTTACATGTGCAAAGGTTTTTTTTTAAACAGCACAAAAATGTGCAAAAATGTGATTTCAAACTTAAGAGTGATACCATACGATATTGTTTCGGAAAAATAAAGAGAAACTTTTAGTTAGGGGCCATCCATAAACTACGTCGACCTTTTTTTGGTATTTTTGACCCCCCCCCCCCCTCCGTAGACAGTTTTATGATTTTTATACATACATTATATATAGACCGTAGTTCTTGGCTGACCCCCCCCCCCCCCTAAAACGGTAACGCAGTTTATGGATGACCCCTTAGCGACGAAAAATTCACAAAAAACGCCAAAATTGCCGTTTTCTGTCAAGTTAACCACTTCACTGGTAATGTATGATATGTGTACATTTTTAAATAACTTCCACAATTTTCAATAAATTTTCAAGAAATTGGGTATGTTATAGTTTCTTAGGTCGCTGAATACGAAACTGAGGTCACCGTTTCAAAATTCAATATGGCAGTTCCAACATGGCGGCTACAAGCCATATGCTTTTGAAACAAATTTTTTTTTGTGAGTGGAAAACGGCTGAAATTTGTTACTCGGATTTTTTTGGGGTCGCTGTTGACGAATCTGATCTCAGATTTTCAAAACTCAAAATGGCGGATCAAAGATGGCAGACGAATTTTAAAAAATTCATAGGATTTGTTTGAAACTCATTAGTTGGGTTTTTGGGGTCGCTGATTACTAATCTGATCTCAGATTTTCAAAATTCAAAATTATATATCCGAGATGGAAAATAGAATGTGCAAAAGGAATTTTGACATTACTTTGGCGGATTCAATTTTAAATATTTCATAAAATGAAAAAATTATGTGGTTGATCTCCACAGTTAGCTGGTTAATTATAACGACCCCAGAGTGCACCACGAGGAGATAGTGGGAGGATTTTGTATTTTTGATCCGCTATTTTTAATCTATAAACCAATGCACACTTGAAATTCATTTGATATCGTGTTCAGATAAACACATTTCTTGTGAAATGAAATGTTTCAAAATTTTGTTATTTCGTCTGCCAGATTGGATCCACCATTTTGAATGTTTAAATTCTGAGATCATATTCGTATTCAGCGACCCTGGAAACCTCATATTTAACATTCTCATCGAAATTTGATAAAGAAAAATGTATACTTTAAAAAATGTATGCTTCACTCCGTGGGGGTGAAGGGGAGAGGGGAGGTAGGTTTTTTACGTTAAATGATATGTTTTATGAAAAAGTGTAACTCATGTTTCAGTTTCTCGATGTCTTAAAAACTGGCTCGTACCAGTCTTGGCACTTTTTATTTGAAAACGGCTAACAGTGAAGTGGTTAAAATAATGTTCTAAATTTCCTGAGGTGATGCGCCATTTTGGATATCAAATTCGGATTCTGCGTCAATCTATAAGAGTCACCTCCCTTTTTTTGTATTTGTTTATAAATCCTCCCAATTTGTTTATAAATCCATTCCACAATAATAAAACTATAAATCAACGAAATAAGTTGTTTATGTAAGGCATGTACGTCAAAATTCCTTGAATTTGTTTAGTTTCAAAAATTAACCTAGAGGTAAAATGTGTAAGTAACAAAAAATGTTCTCATTAAAATTGTAGTTTAACGTTGATCGAATTGCTTTCAGGAGACAAAAGAGGAGAAAAGGACAACTGCCAACCCTCAGAACATTCCCCAGAATCCCCCGCAGCAACGCAACGACGTTAATAAAAGGAGATCGAGAGTAGCTGCGAATTTCGGCACCGCGCCAATGTCGAACGGCGGGGATCGACAGTGATATATAAATACATTGATGGAGAAACAGAGACTTTCGTAACGCAGAATATCCAACGCTCCAAATGTCCTTATAAGGGAATGTTTATTCGAAAACCCTGATCGTGTAATGGTATAATTAATTTATACCGATTTTCTTTTATTTACTGAAACTCTCGCAATTATGATTTTTATTCAGTATCCCGCTCGTCTCACTCTCCTGACATTATTACAATAAGCTCGGCATGCTTTGTTTTTTGTTCTTCGATCATGAACAATGTAATCCCTCTCCCCCGTTCGCTGCTCAGAAAATTAATGGATTGATGAACTTCACTCGTTGACTCGGAAGTCGCGCAAAGATGTGATTTTTATTTTTCTATGTACAATGTATACGACATTGGAAACAAGTCGCGGTGTTGCGAATAATATGCGACGATTGCCATGCGATGATCGACGACCGAACTTTTTTCACTCCTCAAATAGTCGGACAATATCGTTTGGAAGTCGTATGATCCACTCCGCTGCATCTTTTTTTTTGCGAACTGTTTCAATCGTTTTTTACATTCGCTGTTACACTTTGTCGGTCGGGCTTGTTGATCGTCGTGTCTTTTTACTGCGGCGTATGTGATACTTCGTCAATCGATAAATGCTGAGAATGTAATGCACGCAATGTTTTGCAAGTCGTGCAGGATATGTCGAAGAAGGGAAAGAAATAAAGAATATGAACCGTGCTTGTATTATATACATATAATTTTTGTTTTCAAAATACATTTTTTGTAAATGACTCGTTATCAGTTATAATAAATAATCTAATGTACTGAAATGTAATGGGGACGTTACGATTCGCAGTTCGTCGCGATCCATTACACAGGCCAACAAAATTTATACCCAGAAATCGGACTATACGTTTCCGATTTTGAGATATCCTAACCTAAAAGTGCAAAAAACACTGTTTTTGTTTATATTCAGGAAGTTTTTGTGGTAGAATCAAATTATTATTTGCAATTTGACATGAACAATATTAAGGTGCTACTTGGCAGCTTTAAGATGCTATTTTAGTAATTCCGATACGATTTTTTTAAATCGAGTTATCGGCGGTTTTGTCTGGGGATAATTATGATTTTCATACATTAAATAAATGTGTAATTACAAGAATATAACTGAGACCGACTTTCTTGCTAAAAATTGTTCTATTACGTCAAGATGTTGAAATATCCTAACCTAAAAGTACAAAAACACAGTTTTTGTCCATTTTTAGTAAGTTTTTGTGGTTGAATAAATTTTTTCTCGGAATTTGACGAAAACCAGATTAGAATGCATTCATCAAAAACCTGAATATATTTTTCCGACGATTTCGATGTACTGAACCAAAATCTGGTCGTATAATTGCTCTACGGCGTAAAAATCTTGAGAATCCTAACCTAAAAGTGGTAAAAACGAAAATCGTAACGGTGTCTTGACAAAAACTTCGATATCTCATTGAAAAAAAATTGTACGAAATTACTAAAAAAGCATTTTAAAGTTGATGAATAATGCTTTAATATGGTTTTTGTCAAAGTGTTAACAAGCATTTTGTTCCCCCACAAAAACTTATTGAATATGAGCGAAAACAGTGTTTTCTGCACTTTTAGGTTAGGATATCAAAAATCCAGACGTGATGGAACAATTCTGCGAACAGATTTCGCAGTCCAGTTTCTGGGTATGAAAATTGGCTTCATTTTGTAGGCCTGTATCATTTATATATTACGTAAATTATGGGAATTAAACGTTGACTAATTGTGTTCGTCAGCAGCAAAAAGGCTAGTTTTTTTTTTAAATATACATTCTTTTCAGTGCTAGTCAAAAGATCTACTTTCATACATAATAAATACTGAAAAATCGCCGATTTCCTGTTAATTAATCAGCGAAGATCTACAATGATTTGATTGAAATTCTTTGATGATATATTTCCTATTTTTAAAATACAAAATGTAGGCACTGAAGTTTTCTACTTGATGATGTTAATGATCAAAATCATATTCTATTACCGAAATAGTATAGTGATATTTTTAACAAAATGTAAATAAATATTAAAAATACGGCAAAAACCCGATGTACTTTTAAATCTTTGTATTAATCTTTTTTTCAGGAACAATGGTGTATGAAATATGATTTTAGCAATAACATTTCAAAGTTTAATAACAAATGCAAGGAAGCGTCTAATTTCGATTATCGTAATTGATGACAGTGTCAGCTCTTTGAAGTATTTTTCTTAGTCGAATTGAAGTATCGTTATATAAAATCGAGTTTCTTTTTGGTAATATTAAGCGGTCATCCGGGTCTGAAGGACCAAAACTAATTTTGTGATTTTTTTCAAAAGATCATACGACAATTTTCGTTGATGATATATTGTACGTGAAATTTATAGTAAAAAATGAGCCGTTGATGTTGACTACGCCAAAAAAGTGCCCCCTCGGTAGTCACTTTCTCTTCGTGAATCTGAAAAATGCAAAGTTTTTCTGTTAGCGTGTACGTATGGCTTGTTTTTGAACGAAGGATTCTTTTGTTTCGTTAAAAATTGAATTTTTCTAAGGGGCGGGGAACACCCAAAAACTCAGCTCTTTAGTAATTTTTGACGTGGAATTCAGTGGTGCTAGAATAAAAAGTGTGAACAATTTTTTTGACCCATAAAAAATTAATTTAAAAAAAAATGGAATTTTTTAAAATCCATTCATAATTATTTAGAAAATATCATTTTTACGTTCACCATAATTTTTTTTAATTTTTAAATTAATTTAGAAAAATGTACAAGCATTTTATCGAAAAAATAATTTTTTTTCGTGCTAATATTTCGCGGCCAACCATTACCCAGCGGCTAACTATAGATAATTCTGAACAACTTTTTCCTCTGAAAAAATGTCCGGGAAGGTAGAGTTATTCAAAACTAAAATTTAGAGAAAAAATCACTTTTTTTCAAATATCTCGGCTCTGTTTGAAGGTATCTTAACGAACCGGAGCTCATTTTAAAGATATTTTCAAGCTCTACAAATTGTCTGTGTTGGTTTTTGACCTACAATGAATATTTCTCTTGTTATAGCCATAAAAATGGGGATAAATGCCGATTTTTCAGGTTTTTCGCGTCTAACTCGCTTCGACACATCGCAACCGAAATATCACACGGGAAAAAGTTGTAGACCATGAAAAAACAAAAATTTGTTGTCCTCTAATACGATGCGATTACCGTATTTGCCCGAATATAAGCCCCCTCTGACTTTTGAAGACCAAATGACAAAAAAAAAAGTTTTACTTGAATATAAGCCTCCAAAATTCAGCTAAAAAATCCTAAATAATAATTTGCTTAAAATAAATTTTATTTTTTTCCATTTTGCAACATTCTACAGAACGCATAACATAATAAACAATATTTAATCTTTTAAATCTTTTGGCATCGATTGCTTCTACTGGAATTACAGTAGTATATCAGAAGGTAGGTCAATATTTGTAAGTTTATTTGGCATCATTAATAACCTTCAATTTCAAATTTGCATCGTAACTCCTTCTAAATCCTTTAGGAATTTAGCTAGTTTGAGTGCCTCTTTTTTCAAGCGGATTGTTTTTTGTAGACATTCCGACCAAAATTCACACATCACATTCAAAAGATCTAGGTTAATTTTATTTTAAAACGATTATTCGGGGTGCGTATACTGCACAAACAAAAAATCACCAAATTTTTCATCAAATATCCCTATATTTAACATTTCTATAGATAATATTCGTTTTACCAACATCAGCAAATAGGTCTACCAACATATTTCACTGTTGCCAACGTAAAACCCGCGAATATCTCGAAGTTTCTAACCCCTTATTTCTAAAGTTGCGATTATAAGCCTCCCTTGGGATTTCAGAGTGGAAAAAAAACGAAAAAAAGGGGGCTTATATTCGGGCAAATACGGTAAATTAAAATTGAACCCTACAAGTGCAAATAAAAAATAAAAATGATAATATCTTAAAACAAGATTAGGCATTGAAATATTTACAAAACAAAATTATAAACTAAAAAAGTAGAAAAAAATGCGAATTTAATTAACTCGTAAATAAATCTTACTTTTACTTTGTGTACGTACTAACAACTTAATCAGGATTATAAAATGTACAATCTGAAATTTAAAAATTTTGAATGGAAAAGTATGCTATTAAAACTAATTTTAAAGCTAAAACTATTAAGTAAACTATCACTTACAAGTACACGTACTACAAATTTATTCAGTGTTATAAAATGTATAAATATTTTGTTTTTATAAATTTCAAAAAAAGTGATTTTTTCCCCTAAATTTTAGTGTTGAATAACTTAAAAACTCTACCTTCCCGGAATTTTTTTCAGAGGAAAAAGTTGTTCAGAATTATCTGTAGAATCTACAGTTAGCCGCTGGGTAATGGTTGGCCGATCATCCTGTATAGGTGTCTAAAAAATTATTTCTAGAGCAATTTTTAACGTGGAATTTAGCAGTACTAGAATAAAGAATGTAAATGTTGTTTTTGACCATTAAAAATATCGTTTTCTTCTATAACAAAATTATTATTTCGAAAAAAATGGAATTTTTTAAAATCCATCCGTAATTATTTAGAAAAAGTGCTTTTATGTTCACTCTACTTTTTTTTAATTTTTAAATTGATTTAGAAAAATGTAGAAGCACTTTTCAAGAACTTTTTTTCGCCCTAAAATTTTCGGGACAAACATAACTTTTCCACATTTTATTTTTACACTACGGTATTCCTCGTCAAAAATTACTACAGAAATAATTTTTTCAATTTTTTTAAAGTTGCATTTGATAGAGCTGAGTATTTGGGTGTACCCTCTCCTTAAGCGTTTTTATTAAACTTGTCATTTCTTGCATAAATTTTGGCCCTATTTTGACCTATAAAGTGAGAACAAAACATGACTGAGAGCAGTGTGCAAAAGCAGAATTTGATCGGTATAATAATTTTTTAGAAAAAGTGACTACCGACTTAACAAAAGTGACTTTGAGAAAAACACGTTTAAAGTATTTTTCAATAAAGTAAAAACATTTTTTTCAACTTACATGGAATCCGTCGAGTCCGTAAAAACAAGGTTCTACTGCTGCAAATTCCTCTTTCGAAGCTTCATTCTCGCTTCTTGGGTCTGAGCCTTTGCGAGGTTACGTCGAATAGGTGGTCCCGACACGTTCGGCACGTTGCGCTTTAAATATTTCCCATTCCTACAGTTTTGCTCTGATCGATTTGAAATTTTCGGACATTCATGACACTTTGTACTATTATATAAAAAAGTTTGAAAAAAATGAATTTTTTGACGTGTCAAGCGCCGGATAACCCTTTAAAAGGAAAGAAACGTAGTCAATTGTTAAGTTTGCATGCTTCAAAGAGCTGATTTCGAATGAAATTAAAAAAAAATCATTTATTTACAATATAACAAGACATTTCTCGTTTCGTACAAATCTAAAAAAGACGGAAGGTTTTTTATTTACGAATCTGAGGAAGAAATGAAGAAATTGCATAAAACATTAACAACATAAATTAAAATAACAGTTAAATAAATGATTTTTTAAAATTGTCGTATATTTGTGGGAAAAGTCTTATTTGACTATTTGGCTATTCGGCTATTCTTAGCCAATGACGTTTCTAATGTCAGCACAGGGAAGAACGGCTCACTCTGGGATACACATTTGGCCGATATCGTTTTCGAGTGTTCGAACGCTGCTTTCTAGGTCCACCCCACTATTTTGTCGAATTTGTAAACTAAAATCTTTCAGCTTCTCGAAGAGTCGGCACTTGCTGGTTCTTTCCCTAAGTACGTCGCTAATGAAGAAGTTTTTTTGAACTTTCGAGGCCGGCAGCGAAACAGGTAAAGACAGAGAATCACGCATCCAAACAGCGGTCCATTCTGGATAAGTCATTCTCAGTGCAAACAAAACACCGGCATGTGGTTCCAAATTATTTCGAGGTATTACGCCGCCTGGAACGAAACATTTGTAAAATTATTAATTGGATTTTTGAAGCAGATGGCACGAAACCTAGCAATCGAATTTCGATAGAGTTGTATAGAATTGGATTCAATTTTATTAAATTCTGAATCCATACTTTGGTCAACGGTGAATTCATTTTAATGCGTAAATACAATTCTATTCGTTCATACGAATAGAAAGGTTATTTTCTGAATTCATATTAATCCAAAAAAAGTTTTCTTTTTAAAAATTAAATCTTAAATATATCCGTATTCAACATTACGGTTTCAAAACTTTCCAAGTGTATTCATTTTAATCCAAAAAAAGTTTCCTTCTTCAAAACGAAATATTGAATACCTCCGTATTCAACATTACGCATTCAAAACTATCTAAGCGTATTCATCTCAATGCAAAAAAAGTTTTCTTTTAAAAAATAAACTTCGAATAAATCTGTATTCAATATTACGGATTCAAAACTGTCTAAGTGTATTAATATGACTTCAAAATTAGAGTATTTGTTATATTTGTCAGTTTACAATTTATGCATAATTGCGCATAATTCTTTTGAATTTTTATGGATAATCGATTTGAAAAAGTTACTTATGAGTTGATTGTCAATTTCGATTTTAAGATATATAATTATAGTTATGGTTAAAATATATAATTATAGATATGGCGTTACTGTATTTTTTAATTAGTACTGAAAACTATAAATGTACATTTAATAATGGGAAGGTCCAAAATATATTATATAAAAAATATAATAATTGTATTCGTAAAATTGAATACAGATGGATTACTTTTTCTGAAATTTAATCTGGCAAATTACGTTTCCGATTGTATTCGTAAAATTGAATACAGATGGATTCCTTTTTTCGGAATTCAATCCACTTGAATACATATTTACGGAATCAAAGTATGAATTTAAAATGAATTGAAATTTTCAATCCAATCCTATCCAATCTCGATTGCTGGGAAGGTAATAAGCAGACCCGTGCCACTATTCGAGTTGATGTGGTTCCTTTTATTGTCCTACGCTGACGTACTGAATGGAAAAAGCCGTAACTGCATACTAAATAAACTTAAGTACTTTTTTTTTATTTATATGTATACATATAGGCAAATCTCCAGTACCATTGACGTATGATTTTTAAAATAACAATATCATCCAGTTTTAAGCACATGCTTGTCTTGTTAAAATTTACATGTTCACACAACATATAACTTATATTTGAACTCGTACATTATATTTTCTTTTGCCCACAGCGGTATATTCGCTAGTTTTTAAATATTTTCAGGTTAGAAATGCACCAAATACGTCATAAATAGATGCAAGATAAATAACATCATTCGAATTACAATGAATTATTAAACGATAAATGTATGTTAATGAAATACTACGTATATACTTAAGAGAAGAAATTACAACAATTTTAAATAATGTAACAACTCTTATGAAATTAGTAAATGTTATACTGCAGTATAGTAATAAGACCAATAAGTCTGAAAACATCAATGGATATATGGGTGAATATTTTATAATTTTAACTTTTGTGTCTCCACGGATTTTTTACTCATCATTAATGTTAAATAAATACAAAATATTTTTTTCCTTACTTAATCAACTATACAGGGTGATCCTTTTGTCTATACCAACCGGCTAATAGTGGATTCCTGAGTTGGTTTTAAGTACCTTTTTCCTGTACCAAAATTGAATCTGAGGCTCAGAATTTAAGTGAAGAGCCATTTTGCCAAGGAACACTTTTAATGTCGTGGAATTGACGAAAAACGCGTTTGGTACGGACGATGTGGGTTTTTCACCAATTCTACGACATTAAGAGTGTTCCCGCGAACTCAATTTTCATTAAAAACGAACATATGAGGGCGCAAATTCTTCGGCTTTTCAAGCTCTACAACTTTTTCCAGTTTGACATTTCGTTAGCGATTTTGCGAAATGAGTCAGATGCGAAAAAACGCAAAAATTGGCCTTTTTTACCACTTTCGAGGCCATAACTTCAGAAATATTCACCGCAGGACAAATGTGCTCAAGAATGAATTGTAGGGCTTAAAGAAGCTTCAAAATGAGCCCTAGTTCATTACAATAACTTGAAAAGAAGCCGAGTTATTGCAAAAAAAGTAATTTTTTTTCTAAATTTCAATGGCTGTTCACTTAAATTCTGAGCCTCATATCCAATTTTGGTACAGGAAAAAGTTACTTAGAATTAACTCAGGAATCCACTATTAGCCGGTTGGCATAGACAAAAGGATCATCCTGTATACTATATTAATACAATAATAAATTGTACTTTAAAAAGGTTGTGAATATAAAATAATAGCTTTAACTGTGCAAATTTCGACAAAACAGCTTGTCTCCATTACGATTTTCACAACTTCAACATATTATTAGCTAATATAAACCAAGATAATCAAATATTTTATAAATGCGATTACTACAGGTAAGGCTCAAGATTAGTGAATAAATATATGATATTTTAATAAATTAAAAAGAAAGAAAGTTATTGTACTATTTACTATTGTTTCCAAATTTTGTATCATTTTTGTTCCATGAAGTTTTTAAACTCGTTTTGAATGAAAATGTTAACGTAGTATTGGTTTTCGTTTGACAAGCGTGACATAATAGAGGGCGAAATAGGTTAAAAACTTCGGCTTGTGTAAAACCTCCAAATATACGTTCATATAGAGCACTTTTGATCGAACCGAAAAGAGTGAGATAGGAAAAACCGCCAAAATAAGTGATTTTTCATTATTCAATTGGCTGTAACTTGATAAATACGCATTATTTGACAATATATCCAAAAGATGAATTGTAGGCCTTTATGAGATTAACAATTTACTCTTGGATAACTTTGCATATCCATTGACCGAATAGAGTTAGACGAGAAAAACAACAAAAATAGGCTTTTCCACTTTAATTGGCTTATATCAGGAGAAATATGCATTATTAGCCAATATGTTCAAAAGAAGAATTGTAGGGCGTCGAAAAAGCTTCAAAATACTCTTGAATAATTTTTTTGTAGCTCCACTAGGGATCGGGCTATTACCTAAAATAAGTAAAATTTATTTATGATTACCTACAATGTTCGAATTTTCGAAATTTTGATATTTTCAAGTCGACTGCGGCGCGGTTTAATATTTAAAAAAATTTTTTTTTTACATGGTAATCGTGTTTTTTCAAACTTTGTAAATTGCAGATTTTTTGATATAATTATCAAATTAAACATAAGGAAATAAATAATACATTTTTGTATAAAACATCAAATAATTCTTAATAAAACACGTTTTTAAACTTTTCTTTCTTTAATTTTTTGTGTTAGTTGTTTCATTTCCAGAATTAATTGTTTTTTTTCTGCTAGTGATTTCTTTCCTTCTTGTAATCTTTCTTTTCTCTCTCTTTTCTTTTCAGAAAGCTTTTTACTTTCTGCTTTGAATGCTTTTTACTACTACCTTGCAAACACAAAAGTAATAGTTATGTAACAACTACCTAACATTTATGTAACCATTTCGTAAATATTACATAACTGTTACTTTCCGTGTTTGCAGGGTAGATACTTTACCCATCGTTCAAGTAGTACATTCTGTAAGAAAAATGTAAATCAATTGTATTTCTAGTGAGTTGATATAACTTGTTGTAAACATGTTTTTTGAGGTTAGTTTTTTCTCGTGACAAATATCGAATTTAAACTTACCGGATAACTTGCTAGAACGACAATTATTTTTCAACAATGATGTAGCTTAGTTATATTCCAACATTTTTTATAAGTAATTTTTATAAATACTATCATAAAATAATGGCAGATATTCGTTAAAAAATATTTAAAGTTAATTCAAGATTTTTTGTACATTCATTTGAGATTAAATTACCCCAGTAACGTAAATTTTCAAAAACTGTTCCGTTATTTGGACAGTGTTCCGCTATGGGCACTTTTACCGTATATAATTGGTATTATTCATAATATAACAACAAATGTCATTTGTGTTCCGCTTTCTAATATAACATTAAATCTAAAATGTTTAAATAGAAAATAACCTACAATTACAAAGGTTTATGGGCCATTTAACAAGTACACAAATATTATTTTTGATAATATAATTTTTTTTTAATAATTAAGGGATAATACTACAGAGCCCAAACGTTCTATACTGTAAGTTTTTTTCGATTTTCAGTACCGGCAATACAAAATCAATATATACGCATTTATTTCACTTATTTTTTAAGTACATTTATATTTGTATTAAAATTTATTTAATTATTAATTATTATTAATAATTTTATTATTTATTTTTTTAGTTTTAGATTTTAACAATACCAGTATTTTTGTTTCAAAATAAGTAATTTAATTTTTAATTTGTTTGTGCCTTTTTTTTAAATTCGTATCCTTTTGTTATATTAAACATCCATTCTTTCGACATTTTATTAACATACCTGTTTATTCCTTAACTAGTATTTTTAGAATCACATCAAGCGAAACCAACGAAGAAAAGCAAGTCGCGAACTCAGAAATTGAATAATTAATTATAACTTATTATTAACTCATGTTCCTTACTAATTAATAAAAAAGTAGCAACTAATTATACGAAATGTTAATTTCTTAAGTAAAACAAATTTTAGATGATTCCTATTTAAATAAAAATGTTTATTATAGTGTTATAAAATAGATTGTCATTCGTCTTCATCCTAATGCGAAATATAACTTCAAAATAAAAGCAACTTTATATTTTGTCTGCCCCTTATCGTTTTCATCAATATAAAATCCTCTTTTACAGTATACACTCCAAATTCATTGCATTTCCTTCATAAAAATTTCAAATATTCTGACAGGCCAAAAAGCAAGTTATGAAATTTTTACTCATATATATATATATATATATATATATATTTATTATATTATATTTAATGTATTAAAATGCGATTAATGTTCAAGATTTTTAATTTTTAAAATATGTTTATAAGAATTTAAATACACATTATTATATTCACTATTTATCGAACGTTCAAAATAACCTAAAATGTATATGAAGATTCTTAATTATGTGTTTTATATGATACTTGAGAGCTTTAATATTTTGTCGATATTTTCGTTTTCCCTTTTCCGCTTCTCAACATCGTTCAATCTCTTTATTTACAGTTTTTTACGTTTTATACATTTCTTTATAGACTCGTTATCCATTTTTTCATGCGCATCTGTCATTTGAATATCGAGATTGTTTGACCATAACCCGTTTGACAAGCGACAAATGTAATGTCCATTTAAAATAAATATGAAAATGATACATATATTTTAGTGAAGGTACAAAATTTTAATGCACATTAATAATATGTGTAATATTTTTGGAGCAATATTAATTTATAATTATCCCGTTTTTATCCGTTTGACGAGCGACATATTTTTCTTACTATACGACTTTCACCAGTGTTTAATTATCTACTTTTTCAAAATTTGTCTTAGAATGGAAAGCTATATGCGAAAATTTCATGTTTAGATCATTACTTAAATGTCCTTTTCGTTACAAGTCATTTCATGAACTTTTTCAGTCATCAATTTAAAAATAATTATGCCGTTTAACCAGAGACACGAAAGTCTAGGGACATCATTTATACAGCAAAATATTTGTTATTACAGTTGGTGGGCTTATGATATATTCTTAAACAAATTTATCTACATTTTAAAATTATGTTCGCAGTGCTACAATTTTTTTATTTGTACACTATTTTTTTTTATCCAATTTAATATAAATAAAATAATGAAAGTGACATGACCGAATAGGGAGTCGTTCGAATTTTTTCAATAATTATATAAGTTATATGTAACGAAATCATTTGAACTACATTACATACAGTTCATATAATATTTTCTTTAATGTATTCAACTATATAAATACAATTTTAATTTATGTTGCTTTATATTGAATGAGAAAATTGTCAGGGACATAAGTGTCAAAGTTTATGGAGATTTGCCCATATACAAAAAATCAAAATACGTTATTTCTAAATATTCTTGTCAAAAACTCTCCTGTATATTTTGAACAAGGTATTTTGCATCATTCATTCGGAAATTATAATTCTCCCTCAAACAAAGCTATTGTGCGATATCTTTCTACATCCGCTTTATATAAACAAATTTTTTTGTTCATCTATAATACCAAAGTTTTTGTTCATTTTCTTAAACATTAAAAGTATCGCAGAAGTATACAGTGTACGTGCCTCAGTGACTACCCACTAAGCGCCTTTAGCGGCGAGAAGTCGATTTAACAGAAAAGGTGGAACATTAAGGGAGCTGTGTTTCCACTTCAAACTCATGTCAGTTGCACAGGCCTGGTAATAAGATATAAAAAAACAGGTGGTTTGTTTATTACATTGTTTTAATCTTACCTAAGCTTAGTATTATGGTGTCCATTAATTCTGCACCGACTTGTTCTATGTAGTTCTTCAAGTGGCTTTTCATTATGGCTTGAGCAAGAAAATTTCCAGCTGCCCTCCGAGTAGCCGTTTCAGGTAACCACAAACACTTTATTCCTGGAACAATCAAACAGATTTCATTTAAAATATTTACGATAAAATTGACATTAATTTTCTTTCTATTTCACAGCAATGAATCTGAACTTTTGTACAGAAAAATATTTCACGTGTGCTTCCTAGGCTTGTATACAATGCAATGCAGAATGAAAGATATCGATAAAATTTTACTGTTAAGTGTTCCTAAACTAGACAGTGCACACAACGGTGGTTCAAAAACCAAAAAATAGTTTTTTTCTTACTTTCGAATGAATTCTTCTAGAATGTTAACAAAAAATATACGACTTTTTGCGCTTTTTTTTACGACATTAACCCGGCCCGTAAGTCGCTTGAAGTTTGAACTTTTAATGAATAGGTGGATTTTTTCAGTTTTGTTCCTGATAGTTCTCGAAACATTCCAAAAGTTCGATATAAACGACAGTACTTTTACGTATCCACACATTTTTGGAATCGCTAAATACGAATTTGAAGTCAGAATTTCAAATTTCAATACGGCTGATCCCAAATGGCGGACAAAAAGCAAATTCTTATATTGTAAATCGGAATTTCACAAAAATCGATACATGTAAGTTATGTACGCGATTTTCTCTCATTGTCAGTCGTATTGAATTTTGCAAATCTGACTGCAAATTCGTATTTAGTGACGCCAAAAATGCTTTTAATCTTATAATTTCGACTTCTGATTCGAGATCAGGAACCGTCAAACTATAGATTACATAGTTTCTCAAAAAAATTTGCTTTTAATGGTTAAAATCAAATTTGTCCAAAATCGCTAATGGGTTATATGCATCAGATAATGGAAAACCATCTACTATTTTTTTGCTATCTTTACTATATTTTAACCGATTTTTATATCAAATGGCTTAGTAATGAAAATTAGAAAAAAAATGCGTTAATCTATTGAGTACCAAATATTTGCCTTTACGATTTGTATGAAATTTGCACTCGTGAAAAATTATTCCTAGGATGGTTAAAGAAAACTCATGACATATTTTTATTTTGACTGATATTAACCGGGCATGCACGTTAGGGTGGGTCGAAAAATAATTTTTTTTAAAAATGCTATGGGGCTGGTGCGGAAAAGTTTTACCACCACAAAACAAGGTTACATGAATTTTTTCAGATTTTTTATCACACTTTTATTGCTGCCGCATCAGTCATGAAGTTTGACATTAGTTTCAAATTGGGAAAAACATCTTTTTTCGTTTTTCTTCTGCAATTTCGAGGGAAAATTTTCAAACAATCTGGACTTCTAGATATCTGTTTTCAGATCGATTTTACGAAGAAGAGCCGTTCTACAATACTAAAAAAAAAAAATTCTGTCTTAGTTATTTCATAATTAACATCCGTCATTTTTACCTTTTTCGAAAAAAAATGATGGATGTTAATTATGAAATAAATAAGTCAGAATTTTTTTTTGTCTATTGTTGAACGTCTATTCTTCGTAAAACCGATCTAAAAAATGATATCTAGAAGTATAGATTGTTGGAAAATTTTCCCTCGAAATTGCAGAAGAAAAATTAAAAAAGATGTTTTTCCTCATTTAAAACTAATGTTAAACTTCATGGCTGATACGGCAGCAACAGAAGTGTGATAAAAAATCTGAAAAAATTCATGGAACCTTGTTTTGTGGCGGTAAAACTTTTCCGCACCGGCCCCATAACATTTAAAAAAAAAAAATGTTTTTCGACCCAACCTAATGCATGTCTTTTGAAGTTTAAAGTCATAACTATAAACTGGATTTTTTTTCAAATCATTCGTCGTAATTTTGAAATCAACACTCTTGAAACATTGAAATTAAAAAAAATCAACAAAAACGTAAAATTTCGTTAATAATTTATTAGTACCTTTTTTTTCATTAAAAAATAAGTTTTTTAGACCTTTGGCTCAAATTTTCAGGAGAAATAGTTAAACGTACATACTTTGAAATGATTATATAAGCGATCCGTCTTTTTTTGTAGTTTTTTGTTATATTTTTTAAAAATAACGTGAAAATTCAATGTTTTCAATGGTTTGTCCCAGTTTTCGCGCATGCGCAGCTTCCGCTTTCTTACATAGCCTTCAAGAGGACTCATACTCGAGTCGAAACGTTGCTAGATTTAAAACCCTACAAATTATTATCCCTTGTCTGTTTTTTTTCTTTTCCTCTAATTTTTTCTTCTTAATTAAACTCAACTATTTTTAATTTCTACATATATATATGACCGAAAAAAACATCACTATTTAAGAATATATTAATTTATAAAACGGTAGAAAAAGTAAAACCTATGAAGTGTAAAATATATACGGGCAAATCCACAGAATTTTTCATTTTGGTAAAAAAAACTTCTTTTTCTTTACTTTATAGCACACTCTTTCATATGGTGCATATGTTTAGTCAGTCAATTTGGAATGACAAACTATCTGTGCAATTTATTTTTAAGGGACGGCGGCGTCATGCACAGAGGGCTAAGAAATAAAAATTGTAGTTTTTTAATAAATTGCACTATTCAATCGTAACGCACGAGGTAAACGATATAACAATAATAACTCAGCCCAACAAAACTTTGTTGTCGTATAAGTAAGAGTCGATGCTGATAGGATTTTTACACCAGAATCCAAATATGGACGCCATAATAGCCAATTGGCTTTAGTTTTTGAGATATTGAAGGTTTTCAAAGGGGTAAAAAATTCGATTCTAGGCATTGTTGAGCATCTATTCACAGCTCAATAAAAATGCTGTTGTCGCAGAATCCTCATATGTACGCCAAAATATTGAATTGGACCTAATTTTTGCCTAAATTGATGGTCAAAGAGGTAAGAAATCGTGTTTTAGGGCCTTTTTCGTTTTTCCCGAAAAATAGTTAAGAACAACAACGAGTTTGAAAGCATTCGAATTTCAAGAAGTTCGTTGAGCACATTGGTTTTAGCATTTCTTGATTTTTTTAGTCGCGTCCTAGAGTAAAGATGTGGAATATGTAAAAAACATGTTTTTTTGACCCGTTCGACCTTCAATTTGGTCAAAAACTAGGTCCAAATCGTTATTTTGGCATGTATATTTGGATTCTGCGGGAAAAGTCCTATCAGAATTGACTCTAACTAGTGGGACATCAATCTTTTGGGCTGTGAATAGATGCTCAAAAATGCCTAGAATCGAATTGTTTACCCATTTGATCTTCAATATCTCAAAAATGGCCGGGGAACAAAGTTCCGAAAATAAACACCCTGAGAGGCCAAAATTTTGATATAGCATGGCTCTAGCGTGATTTTCTTTACTTTGTCTTTGAAAATTTGGCAAAAAGAAAGCAAATTAAAATACCTTGGACACACACAATATCGAAATTTTATCCTTTCGGATCTTTGTCCCCCGGCCTAAAAAATAATAGCCAATTGTATACTTTGGTAGTCATATTTGGGTTCTGGAGCAATTCCTATCAGAATCGACTCTTACTTATAGGGCAACATGAAATTCTTAAATTTTTGTTGGGCTGTGTAACAATTATATGTAAATAGAAATAAATATAACAGTTTTATAATAAACAGATGTTTGTTTCGTCAAAAATCGGCACGAAGGATTTTTAAAATTTCGCATAGATAAACAAAAGCCGCCTTATTCATGTCCGTGCACACACAGACAAATATATTTTGATTCATTACATTTAAACCATAGCAAACAATATTTATGTACATAGTAATATATATATAAAAATATAGTTAGCAGGCATCTCCTTAGCACTGAAAATATTCTCGAAAACTAAACCGAGAACTAATAGTTATTTTCGTTAGTGCTAGTTAAAATGACTTTTACGCTTGTGATGCCATCATAATTTTTTTATTCAGTCAAATTCGTCAATTTACGTTCATTTGGCTTCTTAAATTACTTCAAAATCTTAGTTATCTGGCTAATACTTCATAGACACCATATTTACTAATATTTTACTTATTTTACACCGTACATTTATTCCAATATATATATAAATTACCTTTTCTCTCACGTACACCTGAGTTGAAAAGTTCTGTGGATTTGCCCCTATATTTCCCTAGTTTTCAATATAAATCTTAGATTATTACATGTGAACTTACCATAATGTAACATTTGGGGTATGTGTTCCGGAACCTCCATTAACATTTTGATATACCTCTTACATAGTGTTGCGAGCAGTTCAAGATAGGCCTCCAATAAATCCGAAAGATCCGACAGATTTCCACCGGCTGAATGAAAGGTTGATATTCCATTTAATGTCAATTCATTGACTTCGTTTAGAACTGGTGTGACCATGGAATGCCAGCTATTACCCCATAGGTGCAATATTTGTTTCAAAAGATTCAGTGCTGCTGGGTGAGGCTTAGTTTTATACGAAATACTTAACATCGTAAGTAACGATTTTGTTTGTATTTCGGAACGTTCTACATTCAATAAAGACTTTTGTGCGCAAGTGTGCATTGCTTCTAAGGTTACATCGTCGGTGCTCCACTCAGGATGATTGACAATTTTTTCAAATATTGGCAGTAGTCTGTAACAATTTCAACGGTAATGTGTAACATCCCAGGAAATAAAAAATGTGTGATATAAATTTTTCTTTACAGTTCAAAAGAAACTTAGGTTAATAAGGAAACAACAAGTTTATAGAGTATTGTTAAGAATATTATCAATATAATGTGAGTTACTCACCCTTCAAGCACAGAATATGCAATGGCTCCCTTCAACGTCGATAAAAGTGTCATAATCATCTTTAATTGATTAGAGACAGAGAGCTGTGCTTCCTTAACTGGATATCGCAATTTGTCTTGTAATTCGACCATGCATGGTCCAAGAATCGTTTCTAAATGTGTCATTTTTTCCGTCAGGTTTGGTGATACACAATTAAATAATTTCCCTGCGGTGTACATTAGTCGCAGACCTTCCCTGCCTCCTGGAGTGACGTTTGGCAAAGTCTGACCAATCGTTTTTAAAATAGGTGGTGCTAAAGGACCCATGAATGCCTCGCATTCCCTTGTTAAATCTTTAAGAGCCATGCTAGCTGCTAGTGCTGTTGCTGGACCTTGAGTAAGACCAAGCGTCACTACTTCCAATGCTCTTTCTAACCAAGGTTGTGGGTGCTCGCCAATCCACTCAGCATATGCTCCAATCATCAAACACGTACTGGACAATACCTATGAAATGTTAATATATATTTTTAGATTTAAGAAACTGCGATAAACTTAACTTATTATATTTAATAAAACAGTAACAAGAATAAACAAATAAAATGTACAATAGCTTACTTCTTTAGGATAATGCCCATATGGTATGTGTGAAAGAACCAAGTCCATGGTTGCCGGTACGTATTGAGTTTCTTGGTAGCCGACGCTTTCGGACAGTGCTTTAATTGCATGGATCGTCGACTCAACTTCGGTCCAGCACTGTACATGAGTATGTAATTGTGTTAGCCTCTGTCCCAGTAAAAGTAAAAGATCCGTACCCAAAATATTGTAACAGAACATCAGTGTGTCAGCAGCGTCTTGTCTATAGCACCTAAACAGTTCTGCGTCATCAGCATTACCAGCCTGGCTTGGGGTTGCAGGAAGTGCTGCTTTCCTTAACAAGGCATGCGCCAGTCTTGCATAAATTGGTTTCAGTGCATAAACTGCTTGATTTTCAAAAGGTGTATCCAAAGACAATACGTCGTCTTGCAAGGAGTACCAGAATCCAAAAGGTATGCAACTTCGTCTTTCGTCTGTTGGATATCTACCTGGCTCCTCAGAGCATTGGAGCAGGAAATCGATTAGTTTGTGCGAAATCCACTTGATCTCTTCATTATTCCCGATAAGAGCTGACAGAAATTCGCGACTATGACCCTCTCCTAAAGTTGTAAGGATCTCGTAATAATGTTTACAACCATTCTCTTGTGCTATTTGAATGATATCCTTCGACCATTGCCAAAGCAACTGTGGTCGTTGGCGCAGTTCAGGGCTAATAAGCATCAAGGTTACACACTCTTGAGCCACGTACCAGCCTCGGTTTGTTTCCATTTCCTCGTCATTACTAAGAACATACATTTACTATTATAACTTTTAATCTGGAAGACGTTGAGTTGTTGAATGAAAAATAAAAAGCAGCGTGTACCCTTTTGGTAAATAATATGTCGTAGCTCTAAGGAAATCTTGAAAAACTTGACCCAAATTATCAAGCGGTAGGCGTCCAACTTTCAACCACGACAATCCACATTCCAAAGCGAGCAGGTAATTCGATTTTTTGCCATTTGTTTCTAGTAATTGATCGCTTGACGATAAGACTTGCTGTATCAACCATATCATCTTAGGACAGTTTTCGACTAGATGAATCATTTTAATTCGGTTTGAACTATGTTTCTTATCGAACTAAAAAAATCCCGTTAAAACATCAGCCGTTTGAACAAATTATATAACGATTATATTAAGTTAAAAAAATTTACTTCTCCTGGAATCGCTTCGAGAACTCGTAACAATAATGGGATAGTATTTGGGGTGTTATACGGTAAATCCTCCAAAAGACCGTCGACCATTCCTTTATTTGTATCGTTTGATGTACTGCAGTTCACCAGAAACGCGCTCAACTAAAATGATAAATCGTCCAATTTCACTCAGCCCATTTTATGTTTTCTGCCTAGATTTCTTCTACTTATTACATACGCTGCTCGAATACATCGCAGCGTCTACCTTTAGAGAAGGACCATTTTATGGATGTTACGAGGAAACAAAAATAAAAATGTTAAATCGTCAGAGTATTCATACAATAATTTATGACACGCAAATACTGAGTAACTTTCATTCTTACTCTACGGGAACGTTATTTACCAAATTACAAGTGTGACAACTCGACCGAAAATATTTTTGTATATAACAAGTGATTTTTGTTTTCGTCAGTATCATATGCCGCTAAAACTAGCAACGGATCAGGAAACGCAGCGTTTGCAAATTATATAAATTCATATATAAATATTGCAAATTATTTCTAGCTGTATTTGTAAGTTCCTGAAAAACAACAGCTTGAAACGTGAAATGTTAATACTCTGGAGAACTTTTTCATAGTTTTATTGTTTAAATATTGTACAAACAGTGGAAAGAAATTTTACGATTTGCAAATTGCTTTTAGATAATTTGGCCCTGTCATATACAAACAGCAATATTTAAGTATAAATGTACAAAAGTTATGTAACAACTTAAAGGGTGCGACCAATATAAAGGAATGAATAACAAAATATGAAATAATTAATTTTCTTCTCTTTTTCTATTTGTCAAACTTGTTTTTCAGTCGTAGTGACCTTTAGCAAATTGAGAATAATGACAAACACTGAAAAGTATATTAAATAAAAAATAGCAATGCATTTTTGTGGATGATGCTGAAACTAGCAGGGGATTCGCCTATCCTTGTACTGTTCTGAAAATCGTAAAACCATTTTTGTACTGGCCACGGACTTGTAACTTTTTGAAAACGGCACTAATATCGAAGAAACGTGTACAAGCTGCGTAAAATCGCATAAAACATGATTAATACGTCGAAATTGCATATTCTATACAATCGTGCGTATACATTGTACGGTTATGAAAATCGTAAAACCATTTTTTTTCCCGGCGACGAACTTGTAACTTTTTGAAAACGGCACTAAATGGTTTTCACAACAGTACAAGGTATACGCCACATTGAATAGAATATGCAATTTCGACGTATAAATTATTTTTTATGCGATTTTACGCAAGTCAGCATGTTTTTTCGATATTAGTGCCGTTTTCAAAAAGTTACAAGTCCATCGCCGGGACAAAAATGGTTTTATGATGATTATTATTATTATTATTATTATTTATTTAATAACTTTGGCTTGAAGTGTAGGCTTCTTTGGCCAACTACATATAAGAATGACAAATAGTATAAAATTATACACAAAATGTGAAGTACAATAATAGAGTGATAGATATAGAATTATAATACATCATTATCTTTGATATCTTTCGAACAGTTTCGCAGTGGTTTCGCATGCAACAAACTAGTAAGTTATAATATAAGGAAGCGCCAGTAAATTCGCCTTCAATACTGAGTAACAATTCAAATTAGAACATTTCTAGTCATAATTATAATCGCGCTCATAATCATCCTCGGTTAGAATGATTTATTCGCAAGTTTAGTATCACAACAAGGAATACTAGTGATTATGTATTAATCCTAAATAACGGACGGCCTGACATATCAGACTCCAAAAGGAGACGCATAAGCTTAGTACCGAAGGCGCTGTTGCTTGTACATTTTTTAAGGTCTAATGGCAGAGCATTCCACAATCGAATGGATATTACACAAAAGGAGTTCGCGTAAGTCTCGGTCCTGTAGGTTGGAATCCTGAGGTCTTCGGAGCACGCTCTAGGTTGCCGATCGTTTATATTTTTACGCCATACATATTGATTATATAGATACGGTGGGGTTTTACTTATAAATATATTGAAGATCGCCATGCCGATGTAGTACAATCTCCTTGACGTCGCTGTAAGCCAACCAAGCTTGGTTCTATAGGGAGTGATGTGAACATTCTTTCTAATACAAAAGACGAAACGGATGCCTACATTAAGCAACCGCTCCACCCGTAATTTTTGAGTCCCATTAAGGTCGTTGTAGACAGAACAACAGTAATCAAAATAAGGTAGTATAAGTGATATGACAAGCTGTCTACGCAGGTCGAGAGGAAGCGCATTTTGATTGGCCCTTAGCTGCCGGGAAATATTGTAGAGCTTCTTAGAAATGTGTGTGATGTGCTCGCTCCAAGAGAAAGTGGCGTCTATGACAATTCTTAAGTTTTTTGTCGATTTTACCCATGGAATGGAACATCCCCGGACATGTATGGTAGTCAGAGTAGTTAAATCGAGTGACTTGATATAGTACGGGCTACCCGCTATCAAGGCTTTAGTCTTCTCAAGGTTGATCTTAAGTTTGTTTTCAGCAGCCCAGTCACAAAAACGCTCAGCATCAGCAGTGATACGTGTCATCGAGCTGTTGATCTCAGAAGGATGGCATTTGAGAAATATTTGCGTATCATCAGCATAAATCATGTGGCGCGAATGCTGGAGTACCCCAGGGAGATCGTTAATGAAAATCGAAAAGAGTAATGGTCCAAGAACAGAGCCCTGCGGTATTCCGCCATTAGTCGGCCACCAAGGTGATAATTTTCCATCCCTGTCTAGGACAGCTTGTGAGCGACCCGACAGGTATAAGGTGAATCAACTAGGCTAGGGCCGTGCTAGAAAGGTTTGCAGTTTTCAATTTGCGAATGAGCAATTCGTGATCCACAAGATCAAAAGCCTTACTGAAATCGAATAAAATCTTTTCATCAATGGCGAGGCGACAATAATCGGTTACCAAGAGCAGGGCGGATTGCGTGCTGTAACCTCTTCGAAACCCAGATTGGTGCGAATCCAGCCAGTTTCTTTTGTTCAAGAAATCAGATATCTGGTTATATGCCAGGCGTTCCACGAATTTGGAGAATGCACAAAGGATAGCGATTAGACGATAGTCGGAGGGGCCCACAGGGTTTTTCACCTTACTTATAGGAATCAGTATTGATTTTTTCCAATCTGAAGGAAATGTGGCAGTACTAAAAGATAAATTAATAAGATCGGCCATAGGTGAGGCGATTGCAGGAAAAGCTTTATACCAAAAACTAAGAGGAATATCATCCGTACCTCTCGCCTTTGATTTTATCACCGCAATACATTGAACCAGATCTTCGATACTTATATTAGTAAAATAGAAGTCGTTATCATTAAACTCTCTGGTAGAATAGAGATTGTTCTCTCGTATTTTGTCGTATTGAGAAGTTAAAGCTGCATAGTACATATTGATCTCATTGGCAGTGCAACAGAGGGTTGACTCGTTTTTCAACTGTGATACTAAACCCAGCTTACGAAGCTCCCTCCATACCAGATTAGGCTTTTTTAGCCCCGATAGGTGCTTTTGATAGTAGGTGGAAATAATAGTATATAAATTATTAACGTCTGATGTGCTTGTTGTCGCTTTACCGAATTCTTCCCAGTCGTAGGCTTCGAGATCGTCGAGCATTTGCTGAGTGTCGAAATGTCGATAGTCTCTGCAGGTAATTGAGTTTACCGGTGTTTTTACAAGCAGTTCATAGTTAATGGCAATCAAATCATGACCGTAAATGAAGGGTAGATTGTCCTGGTGATGACTTACAATGTTGTAGGAATTGTCAACTAGACAGTGATCAATCCACGAGTCCGCAGTAGAGCTGTGGAACGTATTCAAGAATGGTACAATGTAAAGACTACTCTCTGAGGCAAATTGTTTTAGGCGGGATGAGTCATTACAGTCACGGTTCAAGTTGATGTTGAGGTCTCCCATGATAATAATTCGTTCATAATTTGAACTCATCTTCTCGAAACATTCTTGAAACTGTTGAAATGATTTTCTTGGTGGTCGATAAACAACTGATACCAACACAGTAGGCAGGTGAGGCGTTCGAACCTCCAAAAAAATGAATTCGGAGGATAAAGACGATTGACTATCAGAGGATTCCAAGATTTTAAAATTTAGAGAATTATGTACATATATCGCCACGCCCCCACCCATACCGTAACCGCGGTCATTACGTGTAAGGGTATAGTTATCCAATACCAGAAAATCATTTCGAGAGCTATCCGTAAGCCAAGTTTCAGACAACAGTATAATGTGAAAGAAATTAGACTGAAAGTAATCACGCAGTTCATTTAATTTGTTCCTCGCCAACAGTGATTGACCATTAATATGACATACAGTGGGATTATTTATACTCTTATTATAATTCTTATTCATCACTGGGAAGCTTCGGTGTGTTGACATCGCAGAAGTTGGAAAATCAGTATTCTGTGGTTAAGTGTGGCCAGATGGCGAAGTTTGGCGTCATTTTTTAATAGTGTCGAGATCATCAGAATTTGCGATTTCGACGAGAGGAGCGCCTTTAGATGAACGATAGCACACTATTCCGCGATAAATATAAACCATTTTATTTTTATCACCATTTATGAGTGACCGGGCCTTCTTCAAAAGATCCAACGTTTGAGCAGGCAGATGCTCGTGGATATAGAACGGTGTCTCGGATACAGAGCTGTCTATCTCGGAAGCCTTAATTAATTTTCGTTGACGAATACCCTGGATGATCTTAGTCCGAATTATGGGGTTAGAAAGACGGGCTATAATAGTTGGCGGACGAACTGGCTGAGTTTGTTCCATGGCTTGCGAAGTAGTTGCGCCTGCTACCTTTCGTGGTTCCAATCTCCAAGCTGACACGTCGCGGTCTTCAAGTGAGATGTTTAGGCATTGAGCAATTTTTAGGACTGTTTCCCGCAAATTTTCATTGGGACGTTCAGGAAAATTCGAAATTACCAGATCACAATTACGAATTTCATAGCCGCTTTTCATATGATCAAGTGTTTGGCGACGTGATGATAGTTTTAAGTCGGTAATAGACTTCTCCATTTCTGTCATTTTGCATTGCATACTGAGGAGTTTATCGAGCTTCTCATTGGTCGTTTTGTTTTGGCGTTCCTGAACATCTGCATAGCATTTAAACCAGGGTGGAACGTCAGTAAGTGATTCTGAAGTCTCGGTAGATCTGATCGATGACTGGCTACCAGAGCGAAGCATACGCGCGGGTCCAATAAGTGGTTCACCAGTTCTTTTTTGGTACTTGTGATGGTCATAACAGTACAAGGTATACGCCCGATTAAATAGAATATGCAATTTCAACGTATTAATTATGTTTTATGCGAATTTATGTAGCGTCTGCATGTTTTTTCGATATTCGTGCCGTTTTAAAAAAATTAGAAGTCCGTCGCCGGGACGAAAATACCTTTACCATTTTCATAATGACAATAAATATGCGCCCGAGTGAATATATTACGAATTTTCAACGTTTTAAATAGTTTTTACGCGATTTTCCTATGCGCCGAAGGATAGACGAATCCCCTGCTAGTTTCAGCGTCATTTTTGGGGGGTTTTTTAATTGTATTAATGGTGTCCCGGACAAAAATAAAAGCTTTCGAAACGAAGGTCGCACAGAGCAACAACTTTCATAGTTCTACAATTTCTTCTGGTTAAAAGGCACGGCAATTTTAAAAAGTGGTATTTTAATAAAATTCATTTTTATGAAAATTTAGTTGCCTCCAATTTTGTATGTTATATTTTATTTCTGAAGATAGGCACTACCTCGTAAATTACATGTTTTAAAAGTATAATATCAGAAGATAATACAACAAAATATTTGCGGCCCTTTCTAAAAAAGCACATATTTTATTTCGTCCGAAAGAAAAAAAGTATAAAATAGTTTCCTACGTAAATATTAACACCCTTCGCTCCGGGACTGGTCCATATATGGACCAACAAGAAAAGCGAACGTAATAGATGTTTATAAGGTCAATTTAATGCACTAAATTTAGGAACAATCTTGGTTACTTCTTTGACTCAACTTTCTCTCCGAGAGTGGTCCAAATATGGACCAGCACTCTGGGTGGCGACTTGTCATAAGATGTCCGTACATTTAAGTCATGAAATTCAGCTAAAATGTGAGATTAATTTTAAAGGAAAATCTCCGGAGCAAAAAGCTTAAAAAATAACGTAGTTTAAATTTTTTTCATGCGAAAATTATTATTCTCCAATCAACACTATTGTGTGACAAGAAAAAAAGTAGCTAAATACCTGAATATTAACGTTATAAAAATGTTGAGGGCTTACAATTTTATTAAAAACTTCCTTCAAAACTTAAAACAGTAAGTAATATTGTGAATCCCGTGTAAGAAGACCTCGTCCTAAATTTCTATAACGGTAATATTCAGGTATTTATCTACTTTTTTCTTAGTAAATACAATTTGTAAGGTGCTCTATATGTTTTCTGAATCATGTTCTACAGTATTTTTTCGGCAGGGAGGGATATTACCTTTATCAATTTTTGGCAAACCATTCAAAAGTAAAATGATAGTTGTGCGTCAATATTTCTGTCGTTTCGTAATGAATTTTATCAAAGAACCAATTTTTAACAAGATTACAAAAAATTGTTTAATTGTCTCTAATTACAAATGTAAACAACAATTACGAATGTTTACCCCTTATGCAGCCAAGTTAAATTATATTAAAAATATTTGTTACCACTGTAACAAAGTACACTTTGGTGAAACTCTACTGTAAAAAATACGAATGAATTTTACAAACTCATTGTAATTTTTATTTTATATCAATTTGGTAATATTCTCACGTGTGAAATAGTGTTTTTACTATTTGAGATTAGGATTTTTACAATTTTTTTGTAAATTACCAACATGGTAAAATTCATTTCTATTTTTTACAGTGCAGTCAGTTATCAGAAAAAGGAATACATGAGCATGAATATCACAAACCACTAAACATCATACTGGTATAACATATCTTACGAAAACAGAACATTCTTTTTATTTCTGTAATACTGCTTTATTAACAAAAGAAACTACATAATTAATAATTATTAAAAATGTCTCGGTTTGACAGCATATGTGGGCAAATCCACAGAACTTTTGACTTTTATGATATTTTAAGATTCACTTAAATAAGCTGTACAAAACTATTTATAAAACATTGCTATTTACTAAACTGGATATGCATTTCAAAGTACAGTTATTTGTTTTGCAAGATAGTTGATTAAAAAAACATAGGAAACATAAAAGCTCATAAAATTTGAATAAACTACTGCATGCAAATCGTATTTTCTTTAATATTTTGTTCTGCAACTTTTGGAACGTGTATTCTTTTCACTTGAAAATCATGCGGTTGATTAATTGCCATTTATAAAAGCCAAAGATAGTTGAAAAATAGGTGTGCCTATCTCTTAATAAGAATGACATCCGTCCAAAGTCGCGTGCAGTGAATTTATGAAAAATTGAATTTTCGTTAATTTCTAACTGTAACTTTTGGAACAAACGATATTATGGCTACGTACTTTAGGAACAAATTTCAGAAGTAATCCATCTGTATTCAATTTTACGAATATAATAAGAACCCAGTAAACGAAAAAAGATTGAAAAGTATTAAAAAGGGATCAATTGGGATTAAAATGAGAGTACTTTTAATTCATTTTGTTCAAAAAAGGGATTAGAGTGGTTTTAAATTCTAGTAAATTCCAAAGTAGGTATATAACTTGAAATTATTGAATCCCTGTGAATCCTCCTCGAATAATCGTTGTGAAAATGAACCCCCTTGAATGCCATAACTGGGATTGAAAAACGTATGTTTCAATCCCCGTGAATTCCACATCTGTCTGTATCATTTAAATACCATTTCTGGAATTAAAAATTCCTTTCTTGGATCCCCTTGAATACCATTTATTACCAATATTTGAAAGAATCCCATTTAATACAGGATATGGGATTTAAGATTATATTCTTTGAATACCTTCGAATACTATCGATTACCAATCCCAGCAAACGGAAAAAGATTGAAAGGTATTAGAAGGGGATTAATGGACATTGAAATTTGATTGTTTTTATCTCATTTTGTTCAAAAAAGGTACTGGAATGATTTTTAATCCCAATAAAACCCCAATTATGAAAAGAATTTTGACTTATTGAATCCCCTCAAATGCCGTTCTACAAACGGCCATCAAAATGAATTCCAGCGAATACAAGATTTGGAATTAAAAAATATCTCATTGAATCCCCTCAAATTCCTCCCATTAAAAAATACCATTCAATACCAAATATGGCATAAAAGAATGTATTACTGAATCACCTCGAAATCCATCAATTACCACTTCAAAATGAATTCCATATTTGAAATTCAAACTCATTTTAATGAATTCCCATGAATAACCATGGCCCTAAATTAATTTTGAATTCCAGCCCAGAATTGCAAAAGATATATTATGGATCCTCTTGAATACCAACGACTCCAAACATTAAAACTTATCCCAACGGATACCAAATTTGGAATCGTGTTCAGTGAATACTGAATTTACTATTATGATAAAATTATTAAAATAGAAGCAATTGCTTCTATTTATATTGATCACGAGCTTGTTGTTATGGGTGATTTTAATCTTCCACGTATCTCATGGACAAATTATCCACTCCAAGTTGAAGCCAAAGGATACTTGGATCCTGATAAGAAGCACTGTCTATCAATTATCCATCAGTCTTTCTCTTATCTAGGGCTTCGCCAACATTTCTCAAATCACCCATTAAAGGATTACACACTGGATTTAGTTTTTTCTCGTTCCGGCATTCTTCACTCTTGTACATCTTGTGATAATTTAATTCCGGTTCTCGAACAACATCATGTACCAGGTGTTTTCTTATTAACAACCAATACAGTGGAATCCACAATTGAACACAAGGATAAAGGCTTCAATTTTCTTGCAGCTAATTACTATGTGATAAACAAAGCTTTACAAAGTACTGATTGGGAGAATACCTTAAAAGGAAATGATATTGATGCAAAGATTAATAGTTTTTATAATTCCTTGAATAGCGTTATTTCTCAATTTGTACCTAAGCATAAACCATCATGTACCTCTTATCCGCCTTGGTTTGACAACGATTTAATTAGTCTTATAATACAAAAAAAGGTGGCACACTGTACATGGAAAGCCTCCAATATTATCGATGATTATTTAATTTTTAAAAAGTTGAGAGCTTAGTGCATTTCTTGCTCTAGATTAAACTATAAGGCCGATACGATGTTCGCTCAGTAAACCCCTGTTAATTAATTCATCAATCTTACTTCATACCTTCCCATCAATTTGGAAACACTCCTTCATTTACCCAATATACAAATCTGGGGATAAACATAATATTGAAAACTATCGTCCTATAGCTATCTTATCATCTTTTGCCAAACTATTCGAACAGACTATAATTTATAAACTTTCCTCGTTCTTAAGTAATAAAATAGTTCAAATGCAACATGGGTTTTTGAAGGGGAAATCCACTTTGACCAATCTGTTAGTCTTCAGTGATTCCCTGTTCAGTGCCATTGGGGCTCAGGGTCAGGTAGATTCCATCTACCTTGACTTCTCAAAGGATTTTGATAGGGTGAATCATTGTAGACTGCTTGACAAATTGTGGAATTTTGGTATTCGTGGCAATCTACATAGTTGGTTATCTTCTTATTTAGCAGGTCGTACATTATCTGTCAGGTATAATAACGCTTCCTCTAGGCATATAAGAATGCTCTCTGGGGTTCCTCAGGGTTCCCATCTAGTTCCCCTCTTATTTTTAACCTTTATTAATGATTTACCACAGTTTATCCGCTACTCAAAAGTATTAATGTTTGCTGACGATGTGAAACTATATACAGAAATTACTAATCCCATGGATGCTTCAAGATTACAAATAGACTTGAATAATATTGCTAACTGGTCTTTGGTTAATGGGTTAGCTTTAAACGTTAATAAGTGCAGTATTATATCCTTTTGTAAATCGAAACTGCTTTTCAACTTTAGTTACATGTTAAATGGGTTGGCACTGCATCGAGTCGATAAGGTAAAAGACCTTGGGGTAACCTTCGAAAGTGATCTTTCTTTCAATGAACATATTAGAGTTATCGCCTCTAAAGCTATGAGCTTGCTCGGTTTCATAGATAGATCCACCAAAGATTTTACTCACCCTACCTCTTTTATACACCTTTACGAATCTTTGGTAGTTCCTATTCTCACCTATGCTTCTCAGATATGGTCTCCCCACAAGCCAACACTACAACGGGTTTTGGAATTAGTAAATCACAGATTTCTAAGACAGTTAAGCTTTAGATCAGATTTACCCATGCATCGATTCGACCATAACTATCAACCAATCATGACTAAATATAAATTATGGTCGATACGTACCTTGCATCACTATTCAGATTTAGTCCTTGTTTTCAACATTTTACAAAACAATATACGTACCGATTGTAAAAATTTATTTCCCAGTAGACTAAATCCTTATAATACAAGAAATCCACTGAGCTTAGCTGAAGATGTAAGTAATATGAACTTTCTTTTCCACTCACCGGTAGTAAGATTGAGGCGTTTATGGAACTTACTTCCAAATTACCTATCATCTATCAGCTCTACCAGTACTTTTAAAGCTTGTTTACGCAATAGAATATTAAACTTGAATTTGTAGTGATTATCACAAGTTAATAACTTAAATTGTATTTCTTTTTGTTTCGATGTATAATATACTTTTGTATTATTTCATTTTTTTGTAATTTGCGGATACGCGTGTGTAAGCCAAATAACCTTATTTTTATACTGTAAAAGGGACTGATCTACATGATCTTGTTGTTCCCGTTTAATAAATAAATAAATAAATAAATAAATAAATAAAAACATAAGTAATGATCACTGAATAGATGCACGAGTTCATAAAATTATATGTAAATTAATTTTTATTTCATATAACAAAAATTTGAAACAACACATTTTCGAGCACGAAAAAAAAGATAAAAAAAAAATGATTTATGTATTTCTGTTATTTTATATACACACGCAGAAAAAGACCAACTTTGTGTTTCGATTGTTTTTAAAGTAAATAACTCAGTGAAATTTCGCTGTGAATTGTGATATTTAATGTATTTTAGCCTGCCCGAATACATTATTATATAAATGCATAGAAAAATTCTCTACTTTCTGTTTCAACTATTCGTATTTTTTCATTATTTCACAACAGTGAGTGTGGCCGAGTGGTTGCGCAGAGGACCGTGGTTCGATTCTCAGTCGAAGCGAATCTGCTTTTGTTTTAATTTATTGATTTGGGATTATATGGGATTAAAAAAGATAGAATTGTTTTAATTTCAATACCAACAAAAAATGGATTAAAAATTTTGAATCACTTTTAATCTTTTTTCGTTTATTGGGAAGCGTAATTTGCCGGATTGAATTTCAGCAAAAGTAAACCATTGAAATGAATACACTTGGCTATTTTTGAATCCGTAATGTTGAATATGGATGCATTCAAAGTTTCGTTTTTAAATAGGACACTTTTTTTAGATTGAAATGGATACACTTGGATAGTTCTGAATCCGTAATGTTGAATACGGATGTATTTAAGATTTAATTTTTAAAAAGAAAACTTTTTTTGGATTAATATGAATTCAGAAAGTAACCTTTTTATTCGTATGAACGAATAGAATTGTATTTACGTATTAAAATGTATTCACCGTTGACCAATGTATGGATTCAGAATTTAATAATTGAATCCAATTTTATACAACTCTATCCAAATTCGATTGCTGCGTACAATATTAAATACACAATGTCATGCTACAGACATCAAGCAATTGACTCGATTTGTGAAATTATTGTTTGATTTGTTTTCAGTGTTGACTAATTCTTTTATTGTACACGTCTAAGAACCTCTATAAATAAAGTCCAGTTGTTACTTACGCACTGACACAATCTTGACACGACAACTTCAGAAAGTGGTCGTTCCAGATATTGGAGTATTCGGTTTCGAAGTGCCGGATATTCAAATTCCTGAATATCCTGCCAATTTTCGGTAATTTTGGTGTAGAGCATATTTGCTGCGCAGAATTGCACTTCACTTTTCTGGAGCAAAATAGGTAATAATTGTTGTTTTCTTCAGAATGTCATTTTAAAATTTGTATAAATTTATTTTAAAAATAGATAACCTTAGACGGATCAAGGAGCTCCCAGAGAAATGTCCAGGCCTCTCGAGTCGTTTGAATTCGAAGGAGCCATCTATGGGCCCCTTCATCTGCAGTAGAGTAGAATCGCAGTATAGCATTTTCGACACCTGCCGTCGTTAACGAATAATCCATTGCACGATATCAATTGCTTATTTTCTTAAAGATGATTCCAATTATCTTCGTTGCTTTTCATTAGATTTTGTTTACTTTGACTTAGAAATTTGGAAACACCGGATAACATACGCCTTTTTTTAAGGTACGAAGAATCATTTGGGTGTAGAGTTATAGTATATAAAACATTACAAGGTTTTTAATTTATTTACGGCGTTAAGGATGCCTTCTTCTTCCTTTATTGTGGAGATTTACAATTACACGTAGAGGAGAGCAGGTCTACCACTGCTTTAATGGACGTCCCTAAGCTTGCTACATATGTACATACAGGGTGAGTATCTATGATCCGAATATTGAGCGATTGTGATTGGTCGATTCAAGCGGTAAGGTCTCTTGCCATTGGCCACGAAGGTGCACACGCAACGGCGCGGAGAACCGCTACACTTCATAATCCAGTGTCAGTTGGATGTAAATCAGTAAAATGTATCAGTTTAATTGCTACTTGAAAACTATAAGTCAGATTAGTCTATAACTTTACAAAAAACTTCTTTGATCCTTCCTCGAATTTTCGGTGGGAAGAAAATTTCGATTTATTGAAGCTTTCAATATCAATTTTGTGCAGTAAAACAAAAACCAATTTTTTAAAAATTTCCGTAATAAGTAACCATAATTTGGAAAAATACGTTAGTTTGTAGATAGAATAGTGCATATTCCCTAAAAATTTCATTAAAAAATTCCAATTATTGTAAAAGATATGACGAGTTAAAGACAAAATAATTAAGTTATTTTATATTTCAAATAAATTCGTTTTTTGCGATTATATTAAAAACGAAGAGGGATAGAAATTTTTTATTTTAACAAAAAATTCGCGTAATTAATTTTCCTATTAAGCTAATGAAAACTTTAAAATTCGAAAGTCAAAAAATGACGAGCCGAGGGGCCAACAAATTCTCCGGCGTTGCGCGCGTATCTCCTTTTGATCGCCAGGGGTTCACTTTTATTGTGATGGTAACCTAGATCGAGCAGAGCATCTATTTCGAGTTATCTGAAAGTCAAATTCCGTTACCGAGAGATGTATATATTTCTTTTGGGATATTAATATATGTATATGTTAGATAAACGGATTTCATTGTACGTAGAATCCCTTGTACTTGCGAGAAAGTGTTATAGTTCGCTATCTAACGGCCCATAAATGTATCAAAAAATGATAACGTTGAGATACAATTTTTATTGTAAATGAAAGTTACAATTTTCAGTTATCCGAAAGCTATCTTTCAGACATATCTAACGGATAACTACATAAAGGTAACCGTAATGTATGTGTGTGTAAGTTCGCCTATAATTCTAACTAAATGTCACTATAATTTAATTATAACATAACTATGCGTGCGGATGCGCCTTAACACTCGAGTTGCGGTGTTGCCATGCAGCGGCGATAGTTTTAAGATATACAGAGAAAGACTCTTGACGACTGGACCTCAGATATAATTCATATTAATAAATCGAACATCATCCTGGTCCATTTATATAAATTTGGAGTTATTATTGAGAATACCTTGTCCCCGGATATAACAGTAACTACATAGTACAGTACTCCTTCCCTTATTCTAATGTCTCATATTCTAAAATTCTCCTCACGCGTTCTCCCCACTGACGTGTGTTGACGTGTGGATTTTCTAAATACAAATAACAACGCATGCGCAACAAAAGAAAAAGATACAAAAGTGAGACTAAAAATCTAAGTAGTGGGGGAGAGGGGAAAATTAGAATAAGGGAGGGACTACTGTATTATCACTTTTCACGCGCATTTAAGCGCATCTGAAAATGGCTGCCTTTTAGTTGCCGTTTGAAAGGTAACTATGAAAGCGTGCCGCACATGTGACTTAAAGGCACCTTAAAGGTAAGATGACTGTAAAAAGTCATCTATCATATAACCAGTAGTCAGGCGTGTTTATTGGGAACCGACCGTATAATTTAGGACGGGGACTACTGTAATTTTAAATTCCCCTAGTGATTTTAGTGATGTGACGGTGGCAGCCATGGAATTATGCACTGAGATGGGTTTCACATACAGTACACTATACATGGGGAATATTAGTTGAAAACATATGTACCCGTGTGAAATTTTCTGCAGTTTTTGAGGGATTTTTCGTCTTTTTTAACATATGCATTTTTGTAAATAAAAAGATAGACGAGTTATATATGAAGAAATGAATCCAACACTATTCATGAACATAATTTTATTGTTCACCAGTTCTCAGGAGTTGCAATTTCACTGAAAAATCGCATACAATTACATCCCGCAAAGAAATCTGAATCCACATGTAAACGTACATTACACACATACAATGTTGAGGAAATCAACACAACATTCTTTCAAGCTTGGCATTTTGTTGGAAACAGTCTAAAAGTGATGCTTTTTCGAAATCAACCGAGTTGATTAGTTGGTATCGACTGAAATAAAACTTTTCATTTTTCTTAAGCATCTTATTTGCATTTCTTACAGACTTGATAACGCATTCTATTTTACAAAATCGCTATTAAAAACACGCTAAATATATTACAGCTGCCGACACGGTCGACATCGAGAAATAAGGCTGATTGTGATTATCTTCGTGGCGGGCTGACATTACGTCGGTGCATTTTGCGGGGGTGGCGACTCAGAATTTTCAGTCGCCACCACAGGTGCGAGGTCGTCAAGGTCTTCCGGCTCTACCAGTTTCTTTTTGCCAAATGGTGGTGGTCCGATGAGCTTCTCGATGTCCTCGTACGTCAGTGTTTCACGTTTCAGTAATTCTTCTGCGATCTGAAATTGTTATCGATGAAGAATTAGGCCAAAATCCTTTTTACTACAGTTTTCGATCGAGTGCAATTTAACCCATTAACGCCTGAAATGGCATTTTTTATACTTCATTTTCAATCGAGTATTTCATATCAATATTGAAGTTGAAAACAATTGAAAGGTACATATCCTATTGTTTTGGAGGTCGCTCTTCAAGATTCCGAGGTCCAAATTGAGTTTCAGCCATCAGGAATTCCAATATGGCGCCGAACTTTTAAAAAAATTCCAAAAAATTGGGAATTATTTATTCCTATCAATTTTTTTCAAGCTATTAGAATATTGGGATTCTATTGAAACTCTGAACAAAGGTGAACAAAATACTTCAATTTTAAGGAAAAATTTTACTTGTATACCCCACATCACTGTAACGACCTCAAAATGGCGTCAACAACGAAAATTTCTTTAAAAATTTCTGAACGTTTTAACTCAAAAACTACGTGCTCTTATAAAAAAAAATGCTAAGAATGAAAAGTTCTTAGAATTAATCGAGAAATATAGTGGAATTTTTTCATATTTTTGTGATCACATTTTGAGAAATTTTTTTTCAACATTTTTTTCAAAATCGTAATTTATTTATGAAAAATTCTGAAAAAAATTTGGTGTATTCACTTATGAATTCTACGAGTTTTTTGTTTTTGCAATTTTTTCCAAAAGTTAATAGTTTTTGGGGGGAAAAAATCCTAAACTATAATATTTGAAGTTCATTTCCTCGAAAACTATCAACTTTTCGAAAAAATTGCAAACAACAAATAACTCTTACAATTCATCAGAGAATACACTACATTTTTTTCAGAATTTTTTATAAATAAATTACAATTTTGAAAGTAATGTTGAAAAAAATTTCTCAAAATGTCATCAAAAAATTTTGAAAAAAATTCCACTATATCACTTGATGAATTTTAAGAACTTTTCATTCTAGGCATTTTTTTTAAAAGGTTCGTAGTTTCTTAGTTAGAGCATCCAGAAATTTTTAAAAGAAATTTTCATTGTGGACGCCATTTTGAGGTCGTTAGAATGACGTAGGGTATAAAAGTAAAATTTTTTCTTAAAATTCAACTATTTTATGCACCATCATGCAAGGTTTCAATAAAATTCCAATATTCTAATAGCTCGAAAAAAATTGATAAGTATAAAAAATTCCCAATTTTTTGGAATTTTTTTAAAAGTTCGGCGCCATATTGGAATTTCTGATGGCTGAAACTCAATTTTGACCTCGGAATCTTGAAGAGCAACCTCGAAAACAGTAGGATACGCACCTTTCAATTGTTTTCAACTTTGATTTTGATATGAAATACTTGATTGAAAATGAAGTATAAAAAATGCCATATCAGGCGTTAATGGGTTAATAATATAATTCTCACCGTTTTTAATTTCTCCTGATTTTCCTGAAGAATCGTTTCAGTTCTCCTGTAGCATTCCCCTACTAATCTCATTGCTTCGTCATCCATCATCTTTGCCAGAAGTTTGCTGTATGGTTTTTTTGTTTTCTGTAATGTAATCAGTAATAAATTAATACATTCTAAATAATTATATTATTTACTATTTACCGTATCAGTCTGCTCCTTTAAGAATGACATCAGACCGACGGTACGATTCATACCGAATTGCTGAATTTGAGCATAGGCCATTTGCGTAACCTTTTCTAAATCATTTTGTGCGCCGGTAGTAATTTTATTAAAAGTTAAACTTTCCGCTACTCGGCCACCCAAAGACATGCACATCCTTTCGAAGAGTTGTTCCTTCGAGAACAGTTTTTGATCGGCTGGAGTGAATTGTGCGAATCCGAGAGCTTTGTTCGTCCTTGGTACGATTGTTACTTTTAACAAAGCGTCGGTGTGTTCCAGCATCCATCCAACGAGAGCGTGACCAGCTTCGTGATACGCTACCACTCTCTTTTCTGACGGAGCTATCGTGTTATCCCTTTTTTCGATACCTGCAATCGTTCTGTCAACTGCGTAGAGCAAGTCGTTAACGTCAACAACTTTCTTTTTTACTCTTGCCGCATGAAGGGCAGATTCGTTACACACGTTGGCAATATCAGCTCCTAGCGTTTAAAAATATATTAATATATTTTTATAATTTCTGTACGATATTAACCCGACGACACTTTTTCGCTTAAATTTCAATAAAGAATTTCATATGAAAATCCAAGTTGAAATAAATTGAAAGGTATATGTCTTACTATTTTCGAGGTCGCTCTTTTCAAAGCTTTTGTCAAAATTGAGCTATCTTAATTAGATAATTAAATATGGCGTTCTTTTTCATAAAACATTTTTTTCTCATCGAAAGAATATTTGTCGTCGGAAAATTTCTTCATTAAACGTGGACCCATTAGTTATAGTATTAAGATAAATTTTTTTAATATTTAAGAACTAACATGGTGACCACAAAATGGCTACTCCAATGACAAATTTCTAATTAAAACTTAACATTGTTTTTCTTGAAAACTATAGACTTCAGAAAAAATGTTCTAAGAATAAATACGTTTTAGAATGAGTCAAAAAATCCTCTCAAATTTTTTCAGAATATATTGTTAAAATTTTTTATTTTTCGAAAAATCGAAATTTTTAAAACAGTCGTCCAAAAAATCTAAAAAAATTTTAGAGTATTCTTTGACCAATTCGAAGACATTTTTGGTCTAAGTAAATTTTGTCTAAAGTTTAAAGTTTTCAAGAAAAAAAAGACTAGTCTTGAAATCTAGAAAAGTTTAATAACATTATTAAATTAATAATAAAGACTAGTATTTTTTTTTCTTGAAAACTTTAAACTTTAGAAAAAATTTCCTTAATTAAAAAAATTCAAAAAATCGAAATTTTTAAAAAAGTCGTCCAAAAATTCTGAAATTGTTTAATTATTAAATTAATAATTTTATTAAACTTTTCTAGATTTCAAGACTAGTTTTTTTTTTTCCTGAAAACTTTAAACTTTAGAAAAAATGTCCTTAATTAAACAAATTATTAATTTAATAATTTTATTAAACTTTTCTAGATTTCAAAACTAGTATTTTTTTTTCTTGAAAACTTTAAACTTTAGAAAAAATTACCCTGGAACAAAAATGTCTTCGAATTGGTCAAAGATTACTCTCAAATGTTTTCAGATTTTTTAGACGACACGAAAAATAAAAAATTTTAACAATATATTCTGACAAAATTTGAGAGGATTTTTTGACTAATTCTAAAACGTATTGATTCTTAGAAAATTTTGTCTGAAGACTACAGTTTTCAAGAAAAACAATTGTTAAGTTTTAATTAGAAACTTGTCATTGGAGTGGCCATTTTGTGACTACCATGTTAGTTTTTAAATATTAAAAAAGTTTATATTAATACTATAACTATTGGGTCCACGTTTAATGAAGAAATTTTCTGACGACAAATATTCTTTCGATGAGAAAAAAATGTTTTATAAAAAAGAACACTCGATTTTTCGTGTTATTTTGACATTTAAATCGCCATATTTAATTTTCTAATTAAAATAGCTCAATTTTGACAACAGCACTGAGCGACCTCAAAAATAGTAAGACATGTACCTTTTAATTTATTTGAACTTGGATTTTCATATGAAATTTTTGATTGAAATTTAAGTGAAAAAAGTGTCGTTCTTGACGTTAATGTAACTTACCGCTGAAACCTGGGGTGAGGTGCGCCAATCTCATCGAATATACACTGGGCTTTTGATCCAAAGAAATGCATTTCAGATGTTGCTCAAATATTTGTTTTCTTTCGGTTAACGTCGGTAAATCAATGAGAATGTGTCTGTCGAATCGACCTGGCCGTAACAGAGCTTTATCCAAAACTTCTGCTCGATTTGTTGAAGCTAACACAATAACTTCCTCGTTCGATTCCATGCCATCCATTTCCGTTAAAAGTTGATTCAACGTCTGTTCCGATTCGCTGTCAGTCGCTACATTTGATTTTGATCGTTTCTTGCCAATTGCATCGATTTCATCTATATAAATGATACTCGGAGATCTGGAAATTTTAAAGATATTACTGAGATTAGACATAGATTGAAGGAATTTGGTTCTACAGACCGTTTCTTTCCTTCTCTAAATAAATCTCTGACACGAGCTGCCCCGAGTCCTCCGATCATTTCGATAAATTCTGAACCATTCATCGATAAGAATGGTACGTTTGCTTCAGTTGCGACAGCTTTCGCCAGGAGTGTTTTTCCACATCCAGGTGGACCCAAAAGCAACGCACCTAAAATATTAGTAATTTAGGCGTAAAGAAATAAAATAAACATGCTGAAACAATACCTCTCGGAACTTTAGCTCCAAGTGACCTGTAACGTTCCGGATGTTTTAAATAGTCAACAAATTCCATAACCTCAATTTTCGCTTCCTGTAAACCTGCTACATCGGAGAAGTATACTCCTTTACCGCTTCCAGTAAATGGTTCGACAAGTGTAAATTTTGCACGAGTCATCTGAGAAAATAAATCAGTCGTGAACTTTCCCTTTGGACGACCTCGAGTTAAAAGTGCGAAGAATATTGTGGCGACGAAAATTATTCCAACAAGATGAGCAAGAGACGTTGTACCTCTTGCATAAATAACTGGCACACTGAATTCTACAACAAAAAAGAAGGATTAAAATAAAGAATTAATCAAAAATCTTTTACTTTATGTACCTGGTTTTATTCCTAAAGAACTTTCAGCTTGTCTGATTTTTTCTTCTAACTCTGATACGTTCGGCATCATCATATGAAACGTTCTGAACTCTGCTAATCTACCTTTAATTACGGCACCTTCGTGGAGCACGATTGTTACCATATCGATTTCAGGTCTTATAATTACTTCTTGCACTTCGCCCTTCGCTAACATCTGGTGTACGAATTCGTTCCAAGAAACGAATCTGGGACTCTGCAATATTTTAGTATATGAAATTATTCAAAAAGTAAAATAACTACAGTAGGACCTCTCTTATTCTAATTAGTAAAGTTTTTCAAGCTGGACTTTGCTTTCGAGCTTGTGATTGGTGGATAATATTTTTCGTTGACTTTTCGTGTGATAGTAGGAGAAGACTTGTGGGGGAACAATTAGAATAACAGAGGCAATTAGAATAAGAGAGGTCCTACTGTATAATGTATTTGCTTCCCAAAACGGAATAAATTCCACCCATTTTTCAATGTACGACTACAGATCCAATTCTCAGATAAATCTTAATCGAATTACATTTCCTAAAGTATTTTTTCGTGCTCTTTTCAAATCCATCGTTATTTTTGCTTTATCTCTCATAGATTTTCCAATATGGCGGCGTTTTCCTGGAAAAACTTGTTAATTTTCAATTTTTATTTTGATCAATCGCGATTTACATTAAGTTAAACAGCTCAATTTCGTTCCAAACTCTGCATCCGGTGGGATTTTTGGTTGTACTGTAAGATTTTATTGGTATTTTTGAAAAATTCAAGATGGCGGTTGATTGGCATGTCGAGTTTTAAACAAATTTCTTCCTATTTTCTCAAAAATGATTAGCTTACAACAAAATTTCGTATATTACAGTTTTTTAGGTCGCTGAATCCGAATCTGAAACAGATTTTCGAAATTCAAAATGGCGGATCCAATATGGAGGAACAAACATCTCCAAAACGTTTGGATTGCAACAAAATTTCGTATATTACAGTTTTCGAGGTCGCTGAATCCGAATCTGAAACAGATTTTCGAAATTCAAAATCGCAGATACTCAAAAAACTGTAATATATAATCTTTGTATAAATATCGTGCATTCCATGTCAACCGGGCCACCTCAATATCTCAAAAACGGATATTTTTTATTCAACCAAATTTGGTACAGATCATCTTTAGCATGCATACTTCTTCCCTGAATTTTTGCAGAATTACTTTTTTCTTTTTCTCAAAATGGCGGATCAAAATATCTAAAAAAAAACGTGCTTTTTGAGTTTTTTTTTGCTAGTTTAACATTGTTTGGTGCAAATACATTATGATAAACCAGTGATTAATATCTTATTTGCTATTTGTTTCATATGTAATCATAATTATTAAATAAAAAAAATAGTATTCAAAATGGCGGCGAGAAAACTCGAGTGTTACTGGATTTTATTAAAAACTGTCTACAGGGAGTTTTTGGAGTCGATGATTACGAATCTGAAGTCATATTTTGAAAATGAAAAACACAGAATACCTAAAAATTTCTTATATAACATAATTACTACTGGTATTAATTTATTTGTAAGTGAGAAAACAACAACTCTCTGCATTCTACAGGGTTGAGACTGTCATGAATGTTATTCATGCCTGCGTTGCAATTATGTTATATAAGAAATTTTTAGGTATTCTGTGTTTTTCATTTTCAAAATATGACTTCAGATTTGTAATCATCGACTCCAAACACTCCCTGTAGACAGTTTTTAATAAAATCCAGTAACACCCGCCATTTTGAATACTACTTTTTTTATTTAATAATTATGATTACATATGAAACAAATAGCAAATAAGATATTAATCATTGGTTTATCATAATGTATTTCGCACCAAATAATGTTAAACTAGCAAAAAAAAAACTCAAAAAGATATTTTGATCCGCCATTTTGAGAAAAAAAAAGTTATTCTGAAAAAATTCAGGGAAGAAGTATGCATGCTAAAGATGATCTGTACCAAATTTGGTTGAAAAAAAATATTCGTTTTTGAGATATTGAGGTTCCCGGTTGACATGGAATGCACGATATACAATTTTAGCGAATTTTGGACCGTCATATTGGGCCCGCCATCTTGAATTTCGAAAATCTGATTTCAGATTCGGATTCAGCAACATCAAAAACAGTAATGTACCAATTTTTGTTGCGATCCAAATGTTATGGAGAAGTTTGGTCCGCCATTTTTAATTTCAAAAATCTGATTTCAGATTCGGATCCAGCGACCTCAAAAACTATAATATACGAACTTTTGTTGTAAGCTAATCATTTTTCAGAAAATAAGAAGAAATTTTGTTAAAAATCACCATGCCATTCATCCGCCATCTTGGATTTTTCAAAAATACCAAGAAAACCTTAAGGTACGTTTGCATGGAGCGGAAAATATCCAGATATTTTTCCCCTTCTTAGCGTAATTGCAGCTAGATGTGCGCTTAAATAGTTGGACTGTGCGGAACTATTAGATATTGGCGGGATTTTAAAATTGAATTTCGTAATTGGTAATTTGGGCAGTTTATATCTTCATATTTATTTCGTATAATTACTTAAATCTACTGAAATAATAAATATTTACATTTTTATCGAGGACATTATCGTTATTCTCGACATTTCTTTAAAATTCCATGCTTTGATCTTTCGCGCGATCATCATAACCTCAAAATTGCAAAAATCAAAATAAAACTAAATTATTTCTATTTTTCTTTCTTTTTAACGATTCCACGCAAGAAAGAGAAGCAAATATAAAACGATTTTTCATAAATTCAGAAAACAGGGCTTTTTATGCATTAATTTTTTTAAATAGAATTTCAAATTATATATCCAGATGAAAACGAGGGAAAGGCGATTTTGGTCAGATATTATATCCCGGCGATTTCGTGCAGGTGGGGGTGAAAAGATGGTAGAGTGGGGAAAATATCCGGATATTTTTCGCTTCATGAATTCGGACCTTTACAGTACAACCAAAAATTCCACCGGATGAAGAGTTTGGAACAAGACTGAGCTGTTTAACTTAATGTAAATCGCGATTGATCAAAATAAAAATTGAAAATTAACACGTTTTTTCAGGAAAACGCCGTCATATTGGAAAATCTAAGAGAAATAAAGCAAAGATAAAGACGGATAAACAAAATAATACTTCAGAAAATGTAATTCGATTAAAATTTATCCGAGAATTGGATCTGTAGTCGTATGTTGAAAAACGGATGGAATTTATTCCGTTTTGGGACTTTACGGGTTAACGTACCTCAGGATTTTTGGTTCCGGTACCAAACATATACAACAACCAAATGATTGTAGAATATACACAAATTGTCCATACTGTCAGTTTTAAGAGTAAAGCTTTCATTCGTTCTTCATCTTTGTTTTTGTCCGAACCTTTTCCAGGTTCGGAAGATTCTTTGGGTGTTTTATCACTTGGATTTTCCGCATTGTAATTTGTGGACGAGGTATATATACTTCTCGAACAAAAAGGCCAAGTTACTTTAGATTCGTTCAGTCTACTTCGAGAAAGTAAATTGCATACAGCACGATATTCTCTACGAATTTGACGAAGAGTCTGTATAGGCCATATTAATATAGAAAATGGATCAATTATGTTGGTTTATTACACATTAAGAAAAGTAAAATTCACAAAACTTACGTGATGTGAAACAGGTTGTATTAAATGACGAAATTGATTGTAATTACAATGTTTATGTTCGATGCCAGTATAACTCCGATTTAAGTGGTGGAGAGAACAGCCAAATCTTATTTTTTGGCGTAATACTCTCCAATTTGAACATTGTACAAAATTCTGCATTTTTTATTTATGTCACCGTAATTTACGGTTGATTTTTTATAAATTAATCATTATGTTACACCATAGCACTCAATTAGTCCGGATTTACATTCAGATTTGAGGTTAGAAGTTTCAAAGTTTTGTGATGAAAATTTGGCCCAGGATTACATCGAACGTTGACTCGACGATTTTATGAATTTTCTCGCTTATCTGACATTCGCGCCCTCGGTATGCAGAACTAAGAAACCTACTTTATCAACTGTAAATAATCCGTTATCATCACGAAATTAAAAGACTTCTAGTACTAAAATTGTAATCATTCTATAATAAGCTGAAAAAATAACTAGAATAGTTTGTAATGTTACAAAATGAAATTTTAATAAAAATATAATGAAATGTAATAATGAACCGCAGATTAATAACAACAGGTGTCGCCACTTACATGGAGGAGTAACTTTAGAGACACTGCTTTTTTATCACAAATTTATGTTTATTACGTAAATTGATTGCTTTTTTTGTACATATGTGTGAACATTCCGAATTTCTGATTGATATTTTTTTATAAGCGTGATGTCAGGTTTCTGCTATTTGCGCAGTATATATTCTCTTCATTCTACTTCTGTTTTGGAATACATAAAACGTAAAATGTAATAAGTTGCGACAAAATGTGTTATGTAATATCAAGAAATATCTGCATTAAATTGATGAGAATATTTGTAACTAAAAATAGATTCCCAAATCTCAGACAGCCCAGTAAACGAAAACGAATAGAAAGTTAAAAATACGAATTGAAATTAATTCAAGTGAATTAAAATGAATTAAAACGCATTAAAATGATTAATTGAATCCACTTTTTAATTCATTTTAATTCACTTGAATTCATTTCAATTCGGATTTTTAACTTTCTATTCGTTTTCGTTTACTGGGAGTAACAGAAAATGAAAATCGATTGAAAAGTATTCATAATAATTGTGTGCTCGATGTCTGAATTCACTTCCCTACAAACGAAAAAGTATACGAAAAATCTGTGTATGATTTAATACGAAATAAGTCTGTTTCTTTCCCACTCTTTCAGTTACGAATGCGAGTGTATACGATATTATACGCGATACATAAACGCACATAACCTCAAAGAAACGATTACTTTGGATTATCGAATGATTTAAATTCAAAACTAGAAAACAGAACATTTCTTCGAAAATTATGAAACACGGAAAACGATATAATCAATTCTTCGATTAAATTAACAGAATTTAAAGCTATTCAAAGACGCAACAAATCAATTTTTGTAATGCGTTAAATAATACCGTATCGTATAAAATCGAGTGAATTCAATTCTGGTATTACAGGTCGCATAAAATAGTATAAATTCGAATAAGAATCTCGAATAATCAATACGCCACTAGAAAGAAACAGAATGCAAAATATCGATTCCGTATACTTTTTCGTTTATTCAGTTCTCCTCAACTTTTTCCAGTATTTCTATATTCCGAATTATTTTCAATCTTTGCAGATGTATTGAAAATGTCTTCCGTGAATAATTCTGAACACCCTGTGCTTAAAATTGTTGAATTCATATGAAAATGAAAAAGAAAGGTTATGTATGCACAGCAGACGGAAAGGGACTATTTTGGCAATTTTCCAATTCTTTTTTCGGCAATCACAGGCCTTGCATGTGATTTCCGCTGAATTCTATTGAAACCTTTAATCCGCGCAATTTCATTCCATTCCCTAACTTAACCTAAAATAATATGCATAATTGGTTGGAATTATTATGAATTAAAAATGTAATTGTTTATTCCGCGCAGTTATATTCAATACTGTATAACCTAACCTACACTGTATATGGGCAAATCCACAGAACGTTTAACTTTACGCTTTAAGAAAAAAAAATTTATTTTTCGCTAGCACACATTTAAAATCAACCTGAGCCCATTCCTAAACATATAAAATGTAGAAAAAACGGAACGTTACGACTTGTAAAGAATTGTTCCAGCGCAGGTAGGTACAACGTGACATAAAATTATATCTTCGAATCAAACATATTTCTTTATGCGGAAAACAGTGCAAATTTGTTACTTGGGGTATTTTAAGTTACTGATCACGAATCCTTCAACAGATATTCTGAATTCAACATGGCGAATTCAACATGGCAGACCGAATTTGTAATAAGTTGGACTGAATACGTAAAAAGATATTCGAACCAATTCAAATTGGGTACTCATTGGTTTTCCTAATCTTTGGTGGAAAATTTGGTATCATATTTTGAAAATTCAAGATGAAAGATTTCGACCGAGTTAATAGATATAACCAATACTGTAAATACACAGTATAGGCAGCATAGTGCGAGTTAATACATCGAGTTAAAATTGTCTAAACATTATCAACTTGTTTTAATATAATTTAGACAACGTTAATTAGTAAACTAATTGTCAGTGACTTATGTTTGCAGGGTTATCCAATTATTGCTTGATTTTAATTTTATAATATAAAAATTTTAGTAGTTAAAATTTATTTAAGTCGATTTAAAATTGTAATCCTGACTATACTGAAAAATGTAAAATTGATATATCGTAAGTTGTCATTAGTACTTATTAATTTTTTACAAAAAGTGATGAAGCAACGAAGAAGAAAGACAAACACAACTTGATATATTTTTAAGTTTGCAAATACATTAACTAATTTGTTATATTTATTATAATTCCATTAAATTTTTATAAATATACGCTTATAATTTATATTTAAAATTTTAACACATAATTAATCTGCCACCTCCAACTAAACCTTTCTTTGGCTAAATGGAGATAATTTGAGGTTTTATCACCTACTTGAAGTTACGCAGTCACATTTTCATTACTCAATTTCGTTTTGGTATTAAGTGACATTTATTACACCGATCAGCGACCTGGAAAACCCCTAATACATAATTTCAGCTGATTAAAGTAACTTTCTCTGAATTCGATCTGCCATATTGTATCCACCATCTTGAATTTTGAATATTTGTCAACGGATTGATGATTAGTTACCCATAAAACCCCGTCATAACAAATTTCACCATTTTGCCGTGTAAAGAAAAGATTTTGGCTCAAAGAGATAATTTCATGTAATGTTTTACCCCTGAACATCGTATTGTATTTCTGGAACAAGTTCAGAGTATTATTATGACTTATAAAACAATAAATTACGCCAGTAATCGAGACATATAATTGTGTATAGGTCGTGTGTCGGACAAAAGTGTCATTTTTCAACAACAGTTACGAACGAAGGCTATAGGTTGTAATAGGCACAGAATTGAGATGAGACCTGGCACACCTTATTTCTTGGTATATGTCACTTATTATATCATAAATTAAAAGTTCCCAAAGTACGGAGCCATAATATTGTTTGATCCAAAAGTTACAGTTAGAAATTAATGAAATCAATTTTTCATAAAATCACTGCACGCGATTTTGGACACATGTCATTCTTATTAAGATATAGGCACACCTATTTTTCAAGTATCTTTCACTTTTATAAAGTGCAATTAATCAAGCACATGATTTTCAAAGGAAAAGAATACATTCCAAAAGTTACAGAACAAAATATGGAAGAAAATACGATTTGCACTCAGTAAGTTATTCGAATTTTATGGGCTTTCGCGTTTCCTATGGTTTTCAATCAACTATCATGCAAAACAAATAACTGTACCTTGAAAAGCATATCCTTTTTAGTAAATAGCAACGTTTTATAAGTAGTTCTGTATGGCTTATTTAAATGAATCTTACAATATCATAAAAGTAAAAAATTCTGTGGATTTGCCCATATATCAAAGGGAATCGTTTGAATTCGTGTGGGTTGCAAATTTAACTTCCTATATAGAAAGAATATAACTTTCAATAAAGGAATTCAGTGGAATTCAAAATGTCAATCCATTTACGTTTTCTGGTATATAGATAAAGTTTGGCGATTTCGACTATAATTGTAGACAAGCTTGTAAGGAAACACTGGGTCATTATAAAGGGTATCCAAGAACTGGATTACGATATTTCAGGAGGTGATTTTCTATGATATTTCAAACAAAAAAGTCCTGTACCAAAATTGGATCTCAAGCTCAGAATGTAAGGGACGGGCCATTGAAGTTTAGAAAAAAATTACTTTTTTGCAATAACTCGTCTCGCTTTTAAGTTATTTCAATAAGTGGGGATCATTTTCAAGTTTTTTTAAGACCTACAATTCATCCCTAAGAGAATTTGACCTATGATGAATATTTTTGAAGTTATGGCCTCAAAAACAGGAAAAACGATAATTTTTTTCGGATTTTCGCATATTACTCATTTCGCCAAATAGCTAACAAAAAGGTACACAGGAAGAAGTTGTAGAGCTTGAAAAGACGAAGAATTTGCCCACTCAAAAATGGAAGTTTAATTATTTCTCTAAAATAATCCTGCACTAAGATATGATGAAAACTCGCAGTGTATATATTCAAAAACAATCGTGAATTACTCTCCTGGGATTCAAAAAATGAATACAGAAGAATTCAAAATCATTCAAAATCTGAATCTATTTGAATCGAACTTCGTTTTGCTGGGAAAACATTTGTTTCTATTCGTAATTCATCCTTCCCAGCAAACGAAAAAGAATTGAAATGTATTAAATGTAAATCAGCCTTCAGGTTCTTAATTCAGTTGCTTTAAATTTAGTTTAAGAAATTGAGAGCTTACTGTTTGAATTCCTGTAAACACGCAGTTATTGTTGCCCTTTTATATTCAACAGAATTCTATGTAATTAATAGAAAAAGTTTTAGTTTCAAAAAACCATAAATTTTTGCTTTTTTTACGGTTTTTCGAAAATAAAAAAAAAACAGAGGGTGTTACGGCAATGTTTACTCCATTGTTTGATTCTACGGCTCAAAATACATGGAAAACCATATTTTAAATATGTTTTTTTAGTTTCAACCCATGGGACAGCTTCGAAAAGTCTAATATTCGGTTAAGAGCTGTAATTCTCCGCAAAAGTAGTAAAAAGACACGTAATTTTATTTAGACAAGGTTTATATAAATGATAAGAAACTCAAAATATACTCCGAAATTTTTTGAGGTCGCTGATGGTGAATTACGATGTTTTTGTGAAGCATACTTTTAATTTTTCTGGCTAATTTATTTCTGATGACAGAAAATCGTCTGCTCTAATAGAAATTAATGTAAATTTTGCTAGAAAAATTCACAATTTTTTGTTATGATGGTAAAGATGGAAAGCTTGGATTGTTTTAAAATTAAAAAAATGAAGACAAAAGTAGAAAGGTTCGATGCCTTGGGAGTTGAACCCGCGACCTTTCGATTGCCGTTAGAATGTTCTAACGACAAAATCAAATTCTGCGAAAATATCTTGTTTTGTCGTGACTGAAAGGATTTTGAATTCATGTTAACGCATACATTTGAATTCAAAGTTCTATACTTTAATCCAATAATTTTAATTTTCATTTCAATTAAAAGCATTTGAAAACCAGAGCATCCGTTCTTGCTTTTCTTTAAACAAAAAGCTATTTCTCATTTAATTTCAACAAAAATAGAAAAACTTTTTTGAGAAAATGTTTTCTCGTATGTTTGTTCTTGATAATAATGTTTCAAGGTCATGTTAGTTGGTTATTGTGTAAATACTACCAAAAAACCTTTACGAATGATCAGTTACTATTCGTTTTGGTATTAAGTGACATTTATTACATTATTGTATGGAAATAATATTGTTATCTGCAGCGTTAACTTGGGGTATATAGCGATAGTTGTTTGGTTTTTACAAGACAATATCCGCTATAACGATATAGTGAATGTTTCTACCTGGTCTTTATGCAGTAATTACGATGTACAACTGTGATAAATGAAAACCCTCCACATTTTTTTAATATGCATTTGGCTTGCAGGAAGGTTGGGATAATTTGTATACATTACTATTAGTATCCAATCAATTATATGTAATAGAAATTAAAAGGCCTGTAACATGGTCGCCTGCATGTAACGTGAGATGCTCACCGACTCCAGGGACGTCATTAGTCAAGCTAACTAGAAGACTGACTATAGATTTGAAAATGGAATATTCAGAACATCCATGTAGGTTTATTACCTCACATGAAAAATTGCCACCCACACTACAACTTTCGACCAATCAATCAAGAGAAAACTATAGCCAACGAAGATTTACTCGAAGCTGCAATTTAAGATTTACAGGTCGAGAGAAATGTGTTTACACAAAAGGGAAGAAAAATTATTTTCTGTTTGGTAATTTTTGTATTTTCCACAATTTATATTATGTTTTACAATAATTTGTGCATTTTAAGTATTTTATAAGGTAAGTTTTACTCTGCGCTGGAATGTAATGTATTGGGGAAAAAGGAGTTAGCATTAAAAGATATCATACCTTAGAAATTAGAAATGTGGCCGCTAATAACACTTATTTAAAATAACTTTTTATTATCAGAAACAATATCCGCTAACCAATTTTAGTTACTTAATGGAATTACAACAAACCAAGAAAATGTACTTTAAATTCAGACAAATTTACACGTGAAGAAAGAAAAATTATCCTTTTGTTTGAAATATTTCATTCGACCTTTCGGCAGCACTTGTATCGGCTTGCAAAATTTGATTTCTTATTTCTCGCATTATACATTAAAGTCTATCAACATTCCTCTATTCTGACGATGTATAAATGTCAAAAAGTAAATTTTTTATTCAATTCGTGCACTTTTAAAGATGACAAAATATTAAAACCTAGAAAATCGTATAACAGCAACAAATATTATATATTCGAGGGAATTTCTTTACTCGCTTCATAACAGGTGGCGTGTTTCGTACAAGCGGTACATTTAGAAGATTTTCCAAACCACAATAGCAAAAAGTGCAAAAGCCGTACGGTGAAATCCCGGTTATCCCTAAATTGAAAATATTTTTCAATTTTCGTAAATAAAAGTCTCTTGGTGTAATATTTTTACTCTACTACCGAGTTTTCGTTTTTTTGTTTACATGTTTCTTACCGACGGCACCGAAAATTACCCAACAATTCAAATAAATGTTACAGAAAATTTAGTAAGGATTTCGAAATTTTCGGTAAATTTCAGTAACTGAAATGTACAAACATAATAAATGAGCTAGTATATTAAGTAGGTTTACTTGAATATTCTAATTAAGATGATGCAGGGAGACAAATCAAGATAACGAAACATTATAGAAATCAACATAACACATAATTTACGAAATATATTTAAAGTTGCTTGAAATTTAATTCAAAATGAATTAATGGTATATTTTTCAAGTCTTAGGCTCGTTATCATTATTTAAACGCGTCATTACTTTGAGTGTATCACGTGCATTTTAAAAACCTATATAAACATAAGACAAAGCTTTCACATGCAAAATAAGCTGTCCGTCGTGTACATTTGGTTTTGTATCCATCCCAAAGTTTCTTCTTTTTTTGTTCAATTCCAAACCGTTGTGCAACAAGAAACCATAACTGGAATGAAAACGTATATAATTCATTATTTGATTAGGAACATATTAAGTATTAATCGAATAGAACATTATGTACACATGTCTTTAAAATTTCAGTCCATTTTATTCCTGCACTTTTTTCATCATTTATAAACAACAAATGTTGAAAGAATTGAATCTCATAAAAATCTAAAAAGCAATTCAGTATGTATGCCTCGAACACAGAAGCGGATTATACTAATGGATAGAGATTCAATCTCCACTTATTCAATTTTTGTATTTTATGAATCACGGTACTAACCCCAAATTTGGATAAGCTACTGCAATATTCTCAAGTAATAACAACTAAATTATAGCAATGAAACTTTTTTAATTTGTACGAATTAATTGATCACATGGGAATTATTTTCCTCAATTTGTTTCAATGTTTTGGCACATAGCTACTCGTCTGAAATATATGAAAGTATATATTTTACGTACTTTCATCCAGGCTAAAACATGACAATATTAACTAATGTTATAAATATTTTTTAATCCATGATTATGTTATCCATTCCCAAGCAATGTGCTCAATTCGATGGTAACTAGATGGTTATAGTATTTAAATTCTCAAATTAGAATAAGCTATTCCTGGCGTCAATGACTCCAAAAACTATTGTTGGTCCAGGGCTTCCTATTAAGGGGCTTCCAAATTTGTCAACCGAAAATCTTGTTCAAAATGTAAATTTAAAATTATGGAAGTGATTTTTAAAATTCGGGGTTTGTTACTGCAATCCTAACCATTGTACAAGATATTCTCTAATTTATCTGATAAATTTGACGAGAATTGATGGACAATTTTCGGAAATAAGCAAAGATCATCTATTTAAGAGAAATCTCGGTCAATTCTGGATGAAGTTTTTTCGTGTTTTGTAAAAAATTCCTCCCTCCTCTATAAAAACGGAGCCCGAATGTTGAGAAAACGTTTCAGACATTTGTAATTTATATTTTTACGTATAGATTTACTGAGGTCTTTAGAACCACCTTATAGGAAAATACTAAATGTCCCAGATTTTAGGGAACTTTAAACTTTAAACGTGTTTTTCTAGAAACTGTTTTTGGGCACAGGCGCGATCATAACATATTCATTTTTTAGTCGTTTGGTTGGCTGAAAGGTTGGCTGCAAAAAAGAGACCAATTTTTATGATAACAAAATTCATGTTTTGCTTTACAATGAGGCCATTTTTTAAAAATGTTTATATTTCTCAAACGTTCTAAGTGTTATTCTAGGTTTTATACAGTTAACATTTTTAGCATTTTTTGTCCTGAGTTGAAAATTGTGATCTGGATGGGAAGGACTTCCAAAAAGGCGCTTTTGTTCACCAGACACGAGGCCGCCATTTTGTTACTTTAGGAACCAAACTATTTTTTATTTACTTTATAAGATCTATTAACATGGAACAGAAGGTTTTACTTTTTAAGTTTTCCAAATTACAGATTGCTGTTGATCATGAAAAAAGTTAAGAAAACCGGATTGCATACATATCCCATCGATGGTTCTGAGCAGATTCTGAGCAGGTTCTACAACATCCAAACACACGAAAAGTTTTACGAATTTTCTTATGTGACGTTGAGTCTCGTATGCCAATATTATAGAAATTAAGAAGTTAGTTTCGCTTACGTTTTGAATTAATCACAGTATTAGCGCAGTGGGATGCTCATTATTTTTTCCTGGAGTGGGGGAGTTTTTTTAATTTTTTTTATTTAAAATACTTTTAAATACCTTCAGTGATTTTCGGAGAATCGGTTTATGATTTTGAAAATGAGAAGTGTATTTATGTTAATCGTGTTCCCTTGAATCCATTAAATATTGTTATAAAATGATAATCCTACAAATAATATATAAAAAAAACTTTGTGGCCATAGATTAAGAAGATATTTGTGGCACACAAAGGTTAAAGGCGGTTGATTGGGATTTGACAAGTTCTGATGTAGACAGCCATAATTCTCGAAACGTCAAAAGCTGTTTTTAAATTGCTTTTTTATATTAAAAAATTATTTTTCGTCTTCGCTATTTTTATAATGCTATTTTCCACACTTTTGATATTTTTCGGACGCATTTTCCGTACACACACGTCGAAAAATATCGTCGGCACATGTGCGAAAATGTTTTTTCAACGAATGTTAATGCGGACCTCGACTTCGGCTCGGCCAGCAACAGTCACATTCGTAGAAAAAACTTTTACCCACTTGTATCGAAATATACTATTTAGGCAACCGTAGGCTTTATATTTTGGAGTAATAAATTAATTAGTAGATTGATCTTCGTACATGACTCATCTCCAAATGAGATACTATTTTCAGGACAATATTTTTGGAATTCCTTGTGGGGTACTAAGAGACTTTTATTTAGATGTTTATTATGCAACTAATGTATACAGATGCGCAATGTCCCGGACCACTTACTTCGAATAACATTTAGGAACTGGTGCCATTAACGGTTAGTTTTTCGCATTTCGCGTTCTGCATGAAATAAAAACACGTCGAAAGTACCCTCTCAAAGTAAATTAAATTGAACATTTTAATTAGTCGAACTTCTTTTAAAAAGGGTGAAAGGAACGGAGGAATTTAAATGGGTGATCTAGTTAGGATGGTCAGCAAAGAGGAAACAAGTCGGAGAGAAAAGGTGAAAAGTAGAATTTATAAGAGTGGGAGAGAGATGGAGAGAGTGAGAAATGGAGTGGGTGGCAGAAGAGAAGGAGTGAGGGAGAAAGAGAAAAGAGAATGCGAGAGAAATGTATAGAAAGAGAGAAAGAGAGAGAGAGAGAGAGAGGTATGGAAGCCAGCTAGCCAGCGTGAATATTTTTACCCGAGCCTGTTAACTACACTCTGTTATTTTATCTCACGTACGTGGCTTTTTCACGGATACATCGACATTTTGCTGGAATATAAGTTTTAAGGCGTGTTTTGATAGCGTCAGGGCGTGTCAGCCGGGGGCAGCCAGGGGCGTCCTACCTAATGGATCGCTTCTTCCTTCGCGTTTCGCTTCGGTCTCAGAGCGCGAGTGCGCGGGTCATGATACCTATATAACTGTTTTGCAATATTCCTCAGCTTACAGATTTTTTCTTAAATTCAAGCTACATTAAGTACTAAGGTTCCAAATTTAATTCTTAGCAATGTAAAAAAAGCTTTAGTAGATGAAGAATTATTAATATAGCCGTAGTTGTAGGGTTTTCAGGTCATCTGATATGAAGGTAATAGAATTTAGTAATAATAAAAAGATTCAAGGGAGGTAAACATGTATCTTGATGGATGAAAGTGCAGGGCACCAGATTTTAATATAGAAGAATGGTTGCAAAGATCTAGTTAAAGGGCGAAATAGTATAAAATATAAAATAAAGTAACCCCTTTCTTCGGTTTGTCGGTGATTTTGATAATATAATTGCAGAAAAAATACACAGAAGAAAGCAAAAAAAAGACACAAAAATTAATAATAAAATACATATGGTTATAAAGCAGAGCAAAAAAAGGAAAAAGAACAAAATTTATATTGGAGATTAAATATAAAAATTATTTTTCTCCTTCCCTCTTTTTAACTATTCTTTCCGATGATATGTACAGTTAGAGTCCCGGTATCATTGCGTTTCGCTTTCTCTCGCCGCTCTCTTTTCCCCCACCTTGCGGGCTGGGGCCTCAGGAAGGGCCTGATGTGAGGCCACAAGCATAATGCGACTGACGGGAGTGGGAGAAGCGACACTCCCCTACTTTTGTGAAATATAATGAGACGAGAAGGGAAGGCGAGGAACCGAGCAGGCAAATATACCGGAACTGTACTGTACATGACTTGTTTGAAAGGTTTACAATTATATAGCTTTATTAAATTTTTCTTTCTTTCTTTTGTTTATTTTTTTTTCTAAAATTGTGTTATCTAAATCATCATCAAAAGAAAGAAAGGGCTTACTTCAGAGCTATCCAGTACTATCATCCATCTATCCGAGCAGAAATTTATTAAGGTTCTGATCGTGGTGTAATGATACAAGGTGAAGCGTTCCGATAGATGCGCAATAGAGCAAAAATAGTGGGAGCGCGGTGAACCAATATGAAATTACCATTTTTATAAGACAGGTACGTCGATAGGGGTATGGAGTTCCTGCTTGTAATATTGGACAATTTTCATTGGGTCATTAGAGCTCCTTTCTTCCTGTAATGCGCAACACTTCACATTCTATTCCTTACCTTATACCACGACCCTGATCAGGCGCGCAACGATTTGGCTAGAACCTTAATACACATCTACTTGGATAATTCATGTCGATCCAATGGTCCAACGAGACCAGCGGTTGAAACAAATGGGTAAGGGAATAATTTCATAAATTCCATAGTATAAATAATTATATCGAGTACAGTAAAGGAATGATTCAAATTGATAACACAAGTCTACAATAAAGCAGGTCTTGGATATTGTGGGAAGCTGTGGGCATTTCCGACGTAATTGTATGCGTAGAATCCAAACTCGAAGTCAGAATTGGTCCATCGCATCAGGTTTTTGAGATATTTGAGGTCATGTATTCGAAAAACGCGTTATTTTGCTATGTTTGAGGTTACGTACAGGACGCAACAATTTTTGTGGCTTTCTGTACTATTTGCATCTTTTAGTACTACCTCTACCCTTCAAAATGAGGTTTTATTCGAGCACCTAAGATTTTTTCTTCCAAAGTTACGGCCATTTTGAAATTACGAGATATATTCCATTAACGTTATCAAAAAAGCAGTCACAATACTGAAACGTGATTTTAGTTATTAGTATCCATATTTCATATAGTTGTTTATATTATATATAGGTTTCATGACATTGAATTTGACCTTGAGCTTATTCTCCAAGAGTATTTCGAGGTAAATTTGTTTATATGTATATCGTAATTTCAAATTGGCGTATCTTGGTGAAGATAAGTCGTAATGGAAATCTGCGCATCCCATATTAAAGAAAAAGAGTAGTACCACATGATCCAACGAAAGGAAAAACTCCTAAAAATGTTTTGTTTTCTGTACATTACCTCAAAAATAGAAAAAAACGCGTTTTTCGAGTAACTAACCTCAAATATCTCAAAATCCTGACGTGATAGGCACTTCTGACTGCGGATTCTGAATCCACGCACAAAATTACGTCGGAAATGACCCACAGCTTCTCATCAACAAAACCATGTTGACCTGCGTAATCTGCCTTTCGGAAAGATTTAATGTGTAATTTACATCTATTAACTGAGATATTCACTATAAGAACATCTATAAAGTTTCATAATCAAATTTTTATCCATTCTTACACATTACAATATAAATACATTACTAATCAGGATTTCTAATGTTGGAGTCTTAAAAATAGTATCCCCACAATGTGTTAATTACTGTTCATAATACATAAATTTCAGTAAACAGGAAGACTTGAAAATCCCAACGAATCAAAACGGATGTCTGGTGTTTATATTGTCGAGGTTTTGAGGTGTTCCCCTGTAAGTTTGAAAAATATTCAATCAATCGTTTGTTCGATAGACTGACACACATGGACGGGCTAATACCTGATTTAATAGAAGTAATTGATAACTACATTATAATCTACGTATAAATATTATGCAAGTAATAAAAATAATCCGGGTGTTTCGCCGGGCGAAGAAGTTAAACGATCACGGTTTGGTTGTTAAATGAAGTTTTAATGGAGACGTTTCGAAACAGTAGTCAAATCAATCGCGATAATATATATTTGTATTCAAGCTTCAACCCTTGTTATTTTGTTTGTTATCGAACCGCGGAAAGAATATATGTTCTGTAAGTCATGACTTAAAAACACGTTTAAAAACTTATCCAGCAAAACAGATTACGAGTGGTCTTTATTGTCGAATAACAAAAATCTCAGCCGCGGTTCCTCTCTCCGTACCTACGGGACATTGAGATCTTCCGTCTCGAACAAACAAATCCCACCGAACAATTTGTTTTCGTACGCTGACTAAGTAGCCGCATTGCTGGCACGCGTGTCTTACCCCGACCTCGTATTCAAGATTTTAACGAACGCGCTCATACACCAAGGAAAAGATAGAGCTAGAATGAGATGTACCCATACAAGAGATATGTAAGAGAAAGAGGCAATGAAAAGGGAGAGACAAGCCCAGATCAACAGACGAATAGAGAAGGCACGAAGAATCGGAGAGAGCGAGGCGAGGCGACAAAATCATTTATTTTGTTAAACAACAAGCAATGTTGTGTTAGGTTTGCCAAAATAACCAAAACAATACACTGACGCGCGTATAACCGTGTCAGCATTTATGTACGACCGTTCATTCATTTCCAATGCTGGTTCATTCATTCATTTGCACGTCCATTATTCTGACAGACGCTGGTCGATCTTGTTCCTTGTTTTTTTCTCTGTCTTATTCGTACTGTCTAATCATCAGCTGCCTCCAACCTTCTTTCGCGAATTGTCAGTGAAAACATACTCGGAGTACGCAGGTCACTCACTTGAGATGAAACTGTTAATTGGGTGGTTCTGTTTAAATTGTTTATATGCATAAGACTCATTCCCACTGCGATCAGAAGTGAGGTAAGATATTCATTTATTTTGATGATTTTAAACATAATTTAGTTTTTAGTAAATAAACATAATTTATTGTGATCTGTTGGAACAGTTAATTTCCATTTGTCTGCTCATAAAGTACGGGAGTAAATGATGACGTTTAATAATTTGATGGCCGATAGAGAAAGTACCTTCTTCAAATTAAAGGTACAAAAGGATCGTTTTACCAAACTTTACTTACCATGATGACTTATCAAGTGCTTAAGATTAAACCGTTTTTGAAATACGTTAGCCACTGAAGACTCAGCAGGCAACACTTCAACGCTGCAATTAGACCTTTATCAAATGTCCGTTTTATCGATCTATTCATCGTCAATCAATTGAACGAAAGGTGAGGTAGTTCTGCATCGAACAAAAATAACAAATTTCTTCAACGTGCATTAGCCTATGAGAAGAGGGAAAATCCGCGACTATTGGGTAGGTTTTCATAACGGATTATAGGTAAATGGTTCTTGCACCGAAGAGAAATGCCATTTGTTGGGACCGCTTGCTGCGGTTGATTCTGCACGCCGTTTAGGGAAACGTCATCTACGACCACGGCGTTGCGATGGCGGTTTCGAGCAAAACGTGCACCATAAGGGAAGCAATTCAAGAATCGGTCTTGTTATTACAGATGCTGGTATCTGAGCCGGGGTGTATTTCAGGCACAAAGACGAAAGAAGCCTACGGCCGTCGCACGAATCCGGAAGAAGAATTTCGATGCTTCGATCCAAAAAAGCCCCTTCGTGTCTAGTCGATAAATTAATCGCATTACTCGTAGCCGTCGGCAGAACGATTGGCCGAGTATCATAAACGGAGGTCTTTTTAGAATAATTTAGATCTTGATGAAAGTAAGTTACTGTTATATCGATTACTGGCGCTTCATGTAACTCCATGTTATTGTAAAACAAGGGAAATCCCTTTAGCCTGAAAGAATATACGTCTTGATGAAATGGACTGTCGGCAAGCTATGCATATTCATTAGACACAAATCTTATTTACTAGAACAATTGAGGAAACGTTTTGAAACTTGCTTTGATGTCCAGTTCAGCTGCTAACTGGGGACTGTTTATTCATCCTCCATCGCCGACCCGCATTCCAGATCACGAAGAAAACTTCAGAAATTAGACCATAGTAGGTGGTTCAGGTGACTTGAAAGAAGAACCGACGTGAAACATCCATCGATGTCTACGGGTCCATAGATTTGGATGGTAGGAATGACTTTGACGAACAGGAAATATAGAAAAATTGTAATGGACAGACGAGCGGGATAGAAAGTTGGCAATGAAAGAGAATGGGATGTTTTCTTTCGCCGGCGACGAAATTCACAGATCCTCGAATATGAGGGTGGATAAAGCGAGATAGAGATGAACGAGTGGTATGGTGGGGTGAAAAAGGAAGAGAACGAGATAAATGGAGCCATAAAGAGCGAGAATCGTCGGAAGGGACGGAAGAGCTAACTCCGCACTGGAATAACATTGGGTGACTATGGTATTGTCAACCCCTCGTCGAGCTTCACTCGTCGTTCCTACTTGTCGACCTATCGTAGCACGGCTTAGTTTACGGCCGAAACAGGACTATACGAAGTCTTTCGTTCCGAGGTATAGTTGAATTTAGCGCAGCTATCCAGATGCAGTGTAGCCGAGATAGTCATGTCGAGGGGTAGTTCCAAAACTAGGGAGGGATGAAACAACAGCACGTTTCACACTGCGCACCACCCAAGACTGGCTCCCTAAATGCTGCTAATAAAAATAACACTCGCGCACGAGACAGCGACCTTTTAGAAGAGAGACAGCAACGGATAAATAGATATTTTGTTCAGATGGCTTGTGCGGATCTTCTTTAAAGGTTTATAATTAGTTCTGAAGATGTTGTCTTTCAGGGAGAATGTACATCCGTGGTATAGTGAGATCTCAATGCCCAGCAAACATTATTTGTGTAGATTGTTAAGTTGGAAATAGAACTGGTTGTAAATCTATCTTCTTTTTGATAAACCCAAAATTAAATAGCAAATATAAATTTTTGCTCTAGCCTTACTAAAAAAGGACTCCTATTGGAACCATCAAGGTCTATATCAGAGTGTAAATATAGTAGCCATACCGTGACCTAATATAGACCTGTTTAAAATTCTAAAATTTTTCATATAACCAAAAATTTACATGGAGAAAGTATTTATAGGCCATTGTATATCATTATTTTTTGGAATATCATTGTGCGAAATATGCAGTGAATGAAAAACGTTAAAACGTGCACTGTACAAAATAACTAGAAAATTCTCTCACAAAAGTACGGAAATATGGATACGGGTATTTCTCTAATAGCGTAGATCGCTTTTTGCATAAATTGGACAACAGGAAATTAACTTTAACAAACTTAATATGTGTCAAACGATATATATGGTCTTTAAAATTAAGAATTTATCTCAATTTCGCCAAACATGGAGATAGCACCCGTTTTGCACAGAAAAATTAAATTGTATTCATGAATATACCTCTGGAGTATTGTAGAACTCTCTTCTGGGTCCAGTTTTATTTAATTTTTATATTAAAATCATATCAGTAAACTGTTAATTTGTATTACCTCTTTTGGGGCCGAGATCTGATTTAAGCCCTTGAGTGATTGTGGCCCAATGGTGAATAAACGTAGAGTATTGTTCTTTAGTCTTCGTAGGATAAGTTTATTTATTTTATATAAACTCAATAGTACTTCGCTAATAAGAGTAGATAATTTTGTTGATGGGAGGCAACGATAACTAATAAAAATGTACCTTTTTAGAAATCCTTTCATTATGCGTGCAGTAAAGTGAAAAAAATATTTTATGTTTCCAAAAAGCAGTGAGAGGTTTAAAAAACACGAACATTCTACCGTAATAAACTTTCATTTGGGATACTGCTCGAAATTTAAAGTACAAAAAAACGGCGAATTTTATAGTAGCTTTTTATTTTCTAAACACATAAATGATGAAGAATGTCTCATGTAAAAAATGCAAAAACTTAATTGTGGAAAAAGAAATACCAAATCTTATCCTTGTTCAGTTAAAAGGTGGGAACAGTTGGTGAAGGGCGCATATCAAATGGAGCAAACTGTTTACAATATGTAACCTATATTGTTTACGATTCATGGTTGTTATTCTTTTCATTTCACGCGTTTCTTGGAAGAGTTGTACCAGTATATATGCTATTAAATAAGAAGTCAATAATTAGTTTTTTGCGAATATTAGCCTGGTATGGATAGCCCGTTTCTATTGTGTAAGTTTGGTAATAAGATCACTCTTTCTCATCCGTTTATAATTATATTGTTTTCTGCCGCTAGTGATCATGTAGCAGGATTAAATTATATTAAGCATTTCAGGAAAATTATGAAGAAAATCTATGTGCCTGTGCTGAGTATATAAACTCCTATGAAGTAACTAATGAAAATATTAACAAAAATAATAACAATAGCAATGCTGGTGATGATGATGATGATGACGATGACGATGACGATGACGATGATGACGATTATACTGGTATTAATGCTGTTGAACGAAATTCAACCTTTTTCCTAATAATAGTTATGCTCAAAAAGCGTTTATTCTAAAACTAAAAGAAAGGGATAAAAACTAAACAGAAATTGTATAAAAAGTGTCCAGACAATTTCCAATTTATCGTAAAAAAATAATATTACCTAAATTAACGACTATGAACTAGACAAAAAAGTATTTAGGTAGTTTTGGTTAAATATTCTGCGTACTTTTTTGCTGAAACAGAATAGAAACTGTCCACAGTTTGTCTAAAAAAAGTATCGAAAAATAATCCATGATTTTGTTACATTTTGTATAGAACACTGTCCACATTTTAATACTCACAAAATAGTAAGTACACCAATTTATTGGTAAAAAACTGATCAATATTTAGACCCAATTTCTTCCAGGGCTACTGTAGCTTAAATAAATTTTTACAGTGAATTTTTTTTACAATGAATTTTCCATTCGGTGGCATTGATCCATTTTTTGGGGGGTATACATATGTGTGTTTTCTTTTAACAGTGCAATGTTCATTTGTATTACGAGCAAATATATACTGAATATTATTTATGTATTTAATCTACAACTTAATGTATCTATCAATTATATCTCTATACAGAACACAGTTTTTAAGTTTCATTTCGGTTACTAGGAATTTATTTTTCTAACAGTTTATATCATCTATAAATAACCTAAGTTGTTCAGTTAATATTTTGAATTGTAATCATCTAATACAATTATTTTTTGTTCGTAAATATCAATTTTGCTTTGTTCTAGACGACCGACGGTAGCTACGAATCTATTTCAACCTGCTAAAACTTGTCTCAGTTTTGTTGCTTACTTTTACTAAAATGTTCATCAAAAATTTTTATTTGTTTGACACAAAAACATGGGTAAATATTGCGCACTTTTAAAAAGGACTCCAAAATTATTATTAGTTTAGAATGCCATTTCTCCAAATGTTTAAATTGAGTAAATAAATGGCTATTAATTGATATCGTATTATATTTGTCACTAAAAAAATTTCGGGTTTTATTATCTAAAGATAATTTTAAGTACATGATAATATACAATCATTTTTGGTTGATTTTTTTCAGCATTTACTAAGAGTATTTTAAAAATATATAAAAAAATGTAAAAGCATTTTTTACCGGAAATATTCATACATTTTCGCATTGTGAACGGTTGTTTGTGCCATCTTCGTTTGTAAACAGTGCAAAATATTTTAATTTATTTGCATTAAAACTTTTGAATAAATATATCAAATTTAAAATCGTGCTTTTAAGTATACGCTGTGAATTAGACTAAAAAAGTGTACCCAATAACAATAATGCCCTTGAATTTGACACAATTATTTCGAAATTAAAAATGTAATGCACAAATTAAGATTTAATGAGTTAAAATTCATCAACTGTTAGTTTTCTGTTGCATTGGATAATAATTATTCGTCATACGGGAAACTTTATATTAAATAATTTATCCCTGGTAGAAATCTGTCTAGTTTTTTGTTACACTACGAATTTTACTTATACCTTTAACATGGGAAAAATATAAACAGAATAGAAAATAGCCAAAAACTAGATTCATTTTTTACTAGGAATATATTACAAAGTAACTTTATATGGTTAGGATTAATAAACATTGTATTCTTTCATTTTATGCAGTACGAATATTTTTGTTTCAATTAATGTAATGTATTTTTATTGCGTTAATGTTTGTATGTTATCTTTAGGCTTTCGTTGTACATGATGCAATTAGTGCAGTGGACTAAAGTAGGAAGTAATCCTTTGAACCTACACAGTACTTACAGTCACTTTGCATCGTTACTTTAGTGACCACAGACACATCGATTTATAACTTCGTTGTAATCGACTTTGCGTGATTAGTAGTTCGACTAAATTACGTTATTTTATTATTACAATATGCGTCACTTTTTAATGTCAATTAAGCATTAAAATGTCACTGCATTTCTTATTACGTAGATGATATTTGTACGGGAATTACAATTAAATTGATAATTCAAATAATCTTTGTACTTTGTGTAGAAAATAACTTAAACAAGATTATTTTAAATAAAATGGAGAATTGTATTAATCATCAGGACTGTTGAACTTTATTTTATAATAGGACATAATTTAGAATTATTTAGTAAATGATTTATTTCACCAGCAGTATTGAGGGTAATAATATACTATATGACAACCAGATAAATGAACATTAGATACACTTACATATTTATACTTCAAATGGACGTACTCTCTAAATCTTAACTACTTAAAATTTATAGTCGGTGAAAAAAAATTTTTGGGAGTTTCCTTTAATCAAAGATAGTAGATCTAATAGATTTTGGGTCGATGAAAACGAATCCGTTGCCCGATTTGGGTCATCACGTCAAGTTTTCGAGATATCCTATCCGCTAATTTCAATTTCCTTTAAGCACACATTTTTTTAACCTTACAGTCGTAATCTTTCCAACTTACAAAAAAAATCTTTTAATTTTAAAATTGATTTTTGGGCACAATTTCCGAGATGGCACAACAAGTTTTTTCATCAGTTTTTAAAGTGATTTGAGCCCTATCTTCATGAATTTTTTCAAATTGCTTGGTAAGGTGCGCCTGTGTTAATTTTTTTTAGTTATTTTTTTCCATGTTTGGCCTTTTTAAGGCCCAATTGGCTCTGAGAGAAATGCTTATCGCGAGAATGATCAGTATAGATATAAATAACAACCTCTCTTGATTATGAACATTTAAAAAAAAAATGAGAATTATTTATTTTAAGAGGTAATCATTTCGGAAATACAATTATTTTCAATCTATTTTTATTCATAAAAGTGTTTATAATGGTGAAAATATGTGGGAAACATGTTTATAAATGATTTTTAATATGTTTTTTTTTAAATTTTTACAAAATATACATTTTTAGAACGTCTTTACGTGCAATTTTGAACACAAAAAAGAGATAAAATTATGTAATATGTATAATGAATTGTAATAAATTCAAAATAATCATTTTCATTTTTTTGCATATTGTAAACCTGATAAAATTAAAATTAAAACCTTGATGGATTATTATTGTTTCTTTTTTCCAAATTATCTAAACACTAATTTTTACACTGTATTTGCCGAGAATATAGATTTTTGATTAGAAATCAAATAATCTTATAAAATAAGCATCAATCAAAATAAAAAATATTTCTAAATGGTAATGGTCACTAGTGTACGAATAATAATAAATACATTGAACCTTGTTTTGGTTCCAATTTTCGAATTAAAAAGACAATTATAGAGGAGTTGCGGAAAACAAGAGGTGTGTGTTTACTATCCTCCACTGCATGGTCGAATTTTATTTTTTATTTTATACTATACCAACATTTTTTCATTTACGAAAAACGAAAAAAAAACAGTGTTTAGATAGCTTACTAATTTCAAAAAATTGACTATTTTTATCTTAACATATTCAGTTGATGGTATAACCAACGTTTTAATCGACGTACCATTTTTCTATCAACTGCGGTTATTATTTATTGACTAGTTTCGTTTCTCTAATTATTTCTGTTAATCGTATTATTTAATTCTCAAAATGACCAAATATAACCTAAATATAAAAGTTTAACGATTAAAACTGCATCGGAGTTTTTCTACAGAACTTTCGGGTATTTATGAAAGCATGAAATTTCTTCTTTTATTTTAGCTTCAAATTGTATGCAATAAAAGAAACATACACTAATTAAGTGATATTAAATGAAAGTTTATTTCTGTAAGACTGCGGAATATCGTTTCTAGATTTTTTAGAGTTCGAAGCCGAGATTTCGAAGATAGATCAGTACCTGAGGCGGATTTTGATTTCGAGTTCCTGCTTCGTCGTTATAAGAAGGAAGGGTCCGAAGTCAAAGAAAGATAAAATCTATAAATATGTGGGTGGCGCACGCGACCCATTCCAGTGTTTGTTCAACCAGGAATAACCTCGGTTTCTTCATCGGGATGCGAGCAGTGCGAAGAGGATGGTTTTGCGGCTTGACGCAAACCCGATGTGCGTATACCAAAAGTTGTCTTCGGTGCAGTCCATTTTCCAAATCAATGTTGAAACGACGCCTTGCCATTTGATTAAATTGGGACATCAATAATTTTCAATATACGCAACTTCAGCAATTTTCTTAATTGTATCAAATGCCAGGTTTCACGCTCTAAGCTGAAAAAATACTTAATTTAAATAAAAAGTGGGTTATTCTGAATTAGTCAAATTTATTACTAACTGAATGAGTAACCAATCGTTTACGAATTAGTAGCTTTCGACTATTTCAAATTTAGAAAGCATATTTATTTTAAGACATTGTAATGCACTGATGTAAATGTATTGTACACTCAAAACAATGTTCTGGTTAAATACGACCATACTATTTTTTCTAGATTTAATATCCAGAATTTTGGATATTTTTATTAGAAAAATAATTGTTTTAACAATATTTCTAGTTAAACTAACACTATTTCTGGTTAAACCAACCAGAATTCTGGTTATTTTAACCAGAAAAAAATAACAAGGACCTATTTAATCATCTTTTCTGGTTATTTCAATTATTTTTTTTTAGTGTATAAATACATTAATTATGAACAACCACTGATATCCATACCTGAAATGGGTGCGGCTCAAAAAATGAAAAAGACGACAGGTAAAAAAACTGATAGTTAAAAAACTGACAATCGAAAAGTCGATAGTAAAAAACCCAACCCTTCATAAAATGACTTTCTGCTTGTGATGTGTCCGTTTTTTGACTGTCGGCTTAATGACTGCCGGGTTTTTGACCTGTCGGCTTTTTCATTTTTCGGTTTTTCAACCCACGCCCCATGAACTTGAACTGACAATATTCGTTTAATCTCTTGTGTATCGAAAGAATTTCTACTATACTTATCTACACCAAACTTCTGTAGAAAAAGTTTTAATGGAGTTTCATAGAACTGCGTACTTGACTTTAAAGGAGGTTTTTTAACATTCAAAATGGCTGCTCGATTACAGCAGATTCATTCTTTAATATTAATCGGAATTGAAACGTATTAATCTAAAAAAATGTTCTATTTGAGGTGTATTTAGGACAAAAGCTGCAGTGAGACTTAATAATATAATTTTCATTAAAATCCTCCAAGTTTTTATTATTAAATAGGCTGTTATTTAATTTAGGAAATGTATGTAAAATTTACAACCAGAAACAAAACGTATCAAGAAACCCCGGTAAATGTTGACAAATTATTCCAGCGTATGGGATCTGATATGTAGAATTATGAAAATCTAATGTAAGATTCGAAATCAGTAACGCCGAAAACTACTAAATAATTCATTTTTATCGTCAGGTTAAGGAGATAGTTTGGTAAAATATTTTTCTTTAAAAAGGTCATTTTTAACTAGATTTTAATAACACAAACATTCTTAAAATTGTTGACAGTTCAGTATGTCAAGTCAAGACGAGATAAGTCAGGATACATGCACTGTCAAAGTTAGAAACTTTACGTTTTGGTATTGTTCCCTTGGCATCTGCATGTGAATTTTAAACAGAAAAAGATTCTTAGAATTAATTTACCCTTTAAATTTCAGAAATACACTTTTTTTTGTTGATTTGCGAGCTTTATTTTTAATAGGACAATGTATTGGTGTAGTTAAAATTGTATTTAAATTTCTCTTTAATAAAATTACTGTTTTTTGAGTAAAAAAAAAACCCAAAGATTTGACATTTTTTTTAATGAATATTTTTCATATTAAAAATGTAATAGTCATGATTGTGGGTTTCAAAACAAAAATCATGAAATTGTCCAAAATTATAAGGAGATTTTCATTTGAAATGACCCCAAAAAATGTTAAATTCTGGTCTGCAATAATATACACTGGTAAACGCGAAAAAAAATCGGAGTGCGAACTTCATAGGAAAATACCTATGTGTGATAGACGTTTTTCGCTCCTACAACATTTGTTTTCAAAAAATACTTTTACGAATAAATATTGCCGGATACAATGTGGCTGTTAAAAATTACAAATAAAACTGTAGTTTTGATAAAAATTGATTTACAGCAGTATTTTCCTCAGGGTTTTCATCTCTTGGTGGTTATTTGAAAATAGTTTTAAAGCAAATGTCGGAATAGTGAAAAATTAGCATCAAAATATACTTGTATCATTTCTTAGAATAATTGTCCTATCGTTTTTATTACTATATACATGTTGTACGTGAACTTAATGACATTTTTCAGAGGTTAGGTTGATTTTATACGAATAACAAAAATCCGTTTATAATTTGATACGATTTGATGTGCTTTTGATTGAAACTTGGTTCAATTTTCATTACATTTTTAATATGAAAAAAATGCATAATGTAATTATTTTTTAAAACAATTAAATGGAATTTGCACTACGTCAATCCTAACAGTTAACATCAGACGTGTTATTATAAAAAATAACGTTTTGAATCTAGGGTTGGAAAAGAAATAATTTAAAATTCATTAGTTGACTTGATTTATTCAAGAAATAAAGACACGTGGCAGGCGTCAGAATGCAATCTGTCATCCCTTTGTATTTACCATTCAGTACTTTTAGAACGTTGTATCTTGTTTTCGAACGTTGCTCATGTGATTTTTCGACATTTTCCCTTCTATTTAACAAATCAAGCCTACGATAATTACGACAAAGAATTATGTTTCATTAGGAAAAGTACAAGTAGAAGGTAATAAAATTGTCACTTACATTCATTTGTAGTTCTATATTCAAAATATTACAGTTTAATATATATTAAGTGCGCAGTGAAAAATAGAGAGATGGTTTTTATAAAGCTCTAAATTAGATATAAAATAACATATAGAAAATAATTTGTCAATTTATTTTCGACAATGCGGCTATCCTTGGAGATATTACTGAGCTCAACATTATTTATCTACATGGACATTTTTAAGGTTCCGAATAGGGTGAATGTTTCTATTAGGAAATCTTAAATTAAAGGAAATTTTTCTGATAATTCGTTCATTAAAACACGATGCTCTTGAGCAAGATTTAAACGGAAATTGCGTGTTCTTCCAAAAACAATTATATATCTAACTATAGGATATGATACTTGTGCAGATATTCATTTTTTAACTTGAAACCTATTAAGTCCTGAATGAACATTTTTTCAATACATTTTCAACTGTTATATTTTGGGTAAAAAAAGGGTCAAACTAATTTTCTAGAAGTCACATCTGGCGTAAAATTAACTAAACAGAGTGCGGGTCGAAAAACCGACAACTTAAAAAGCCGACAGGTCAAAAAACCGAAACTTCAAAAAATGATAGTCCGCTTGTCGATATGTGTATTTTTATACGTGTCGGCTTTTTGACTATCGGCTTTTCGACTGTCGGTTTTTTGACCTGTCGGCTTTTTCATTTGTCGGTTTTTCGACCCGCACCCCATTTCTTTTTTTATCTTATTTTTCAAACAGAAATCGTTTCGGAATTCTTGCTTGAAGTGAAGAAATCGTATCCTGGAGAATTGAACTTTAAAGTGTGCATATGGGTATTTTGAAAATAAAGGTGAAAGCGGAATATCTATCACTATTTTTTTCTAAACACCACACTGGCCTCTATACACAAAATTGTATAAGATTAAAAAATTGTAATACAAGTAATTATTTAGCTGAAATACAACAAATTTGGTTGAAGAAAAGTGATATACGTAAAATGCAATTGCGTGCAATTTACAACGTTTAAAATAAAACACCGATTTAAAAAGAATACAATAAAACGCCAATGAAATAAGCGCGTGAAAAAATATATTGACGTCTGGAAATTCGGAGAGTCAGAACGGTCCTTTATAGACGAAATTACGAAGAGCGTAAATCAAGCCCCGAATGACAGGAAGTGCGATTCACAGGGCGGAAATAAATCCGAAGGAAATTGACTGCAAATTTGCCGGGTTAACGATCTGTGTTGAGTTTTTTACGGTTCTCGCAATCCTAAATTACGCAGGCAGTGTCTGGACTAGTTTGTCTACTAAATATATGTAATTGATTTTGAAATCATTTTTCTTGTTCGGTCCATTTATATATTCAAATGTGAAGAATCAGGAGTAAACCTTTGTAAATTTCAAATTTGCTAGGACAGGCCTTCGAAATTCGGAACTTAAAATGCTAAATTCATAAGTAATAAATCTCAAAAAAAGGTAACATGGAAATGTTTTTTGCCTTAAAAAAGTTTGGTTTAAGTTTATAGTAGGTTGGGATAGCATACCATATGACCCGACTGAATATTCCATTAACTCATAAATGCTCAAATGTGCCATTTTTTCATGAACTTTTACTATTTAAACCACGTAAGAAAATGTTTACAGTAGTCATTTCTTATTGACCAAAAGTTGCACTTTCCAACGGTATACGATACATTTTTGTACATTTTGAAATAAAATAGTCGTACGCGATTTTTAAAAGAAAATCTGATTTTTGTTTAAATTATTAAATTTTACTACGAGCTATGGCGTTGCATTTTTCTAAAAGGCACAAATATCGTGTCAAAAATGAATTTTTTATCAGATGCAAATGTTAAATATATATTTTTCAATTCCGGGAGTAGAACTCGACTTTGCGCCCTACCCTGAAATCTTCGGGCGCAAATTATCAAAAAATATCGTACGCAATACAAGCGAAATATATCAATCGCCAACGAGTGTGATTGTCACTCGCTTCGCACGGGAGACAGACTTCGCACTCGCCTAAGATCGATAATTGCGCCCTTGTTACATAATATACTATGGAATATGACAGCCATGCATACAAAATCAAGAAAAATTAATAGAATTGCATAAAACTTCATAGTCAACGTCTTTGACCCCGAATCTGAAGTCAACTTTTAAAAATTGCAAATGGCGGATCCAATATCGCGGATTGAATTAAAAAAATTAACATCATTCTCATGAAATTACTTCTTGCCGTCGATGTTACCATAACATATCTGACGTTGCTTGACTTTCACCGCGGAGAGTTGAATTTGAGTAAAGAGTCTATATTTATATTTTAAGATTTTTTTATTTAATTTTTCTTTCTGTTTTTTTTTTGACATTTTATTTGTTCTTTTTTTTTATTTTCTTAATCATACAAATTAAAACTAAACAATTTTAAAATACATTAAAATTTAGCAGAAAAAAAATACAGTTTTTCAGTTTCTGAACCAATTTTGGTAATTCCAACACCTCCCATTTCTGACTTTGCACTAAAATTAACTCTAACGCCAAGAAATTATGTAAGACATTTTGCTGTATGTTCGTAAGAGTATATGTAACTTTGCATATTATTAATTTGTTGGATGCGCTAAGTGTACGTCGATAGATTAAGGTATTTTTATGGTAAGCCCAACATTTCAGTTTAATTATTGGAGTAAATGTGTAAGGGTCATATTTTTCTTCAAAATGAAGAATCCCATGCACACATTTTCTTATGATTACTCCAAAATATCCGCTTGATTTGAACTTCCTACAGTGGACTCCGTCCACAATTGAAAAGAGATAATTTAAGTAAAAAAAATCTCACTGGGACAATTAAATTGCCCGAGGTATTTAAGACGTACATGTAATACGCTTCCTTTATATTTATTAAGATTAGTCCTTTATCTTTTGCATACTCTTATGATTTTATTAATGTTTTCTTGCCTCTCTTTATATCTAGTTTGAGGGCGATTTAGCCTGTAAATGATTAATAATAATAATAATAATATACTCGACCGTTTAAAAACAGTTTTTTTACATCCTTGATGATTTCTAAACTGTATTAATCATACATGCGTAGGAAAAGTTGTTAGTTATAAAGTAATATTAAACACTCCTGCAATCAATTTTTGTCGAATCCTTTACAATGATTAATTGGGCTAAATTTTTTATTTATCCCATTGCTGGGGTTCCAATGAAAATCAAAAGATAAGCGTATATTTTCTTCGAAACGACGACTTTGGTGGTTTTCAACCCTCCAATGTTTGGAATTTTATCTCGTTGCTAATCGTTCGCTAACGACTCAGTTGACTTTTGACAAAGAAACTTCCGTGGACAGAAACAGCCTCAAAGCTACTGGTTGACATGTTAGCGGTAAATGCGTCTCATTAATCTTCCCGAACGTCATCGGCGCCTCGTGGTAGGGCATTTACGACAGACTCGCCTAAGTCGATGGATTTAAAATACTTTCAACACATGTATCTATCTCTCGTCCTCGACTAACTACAGATGAATAAGATAAACGACCGAGGAACCGATTTCCCGGATATCACTGATTAGTAGCTGAAATTGATACACTTGTATACTAACTATCGACAAGTGGGATCATTAATAAATATTTGTCTCAGTCGAATATGTATTTGACAAATGTTTGACATACACTGAAATACCTATGAAAAACTGTACATAGTAAAATGTGAAATTATGTACTCGAACGCATTCGGTTAATCATGAATGTCATATTATCTGATTCATTTTATTATACGATTAATGATCTATTGATTTATAAATAAATATTATCACAATGACAGGAAGAAAAGCTAACTTCTAAAGGGGTATCTGATGAAGTAGTTCAAAATATGCATTCGAAAATTGTGCCACTCTAATTACAAAGTGTATTATCTCTAAGAGTGAAGTTTCACTCTATGAAGACTGAGTTTTCGCGCTATGAATTTTATATAATTCACTCTTTTATTATAGTAATTTTTAATCCATAAAGAGTTAATTCTCTCTTCATGAAATTTAAAGGCTATGTATTATAAATTAAAAATGTCGAAATTGAGGTTTATACAAATTGTTTCAAATGTAATGCACGAGTTACTAGCAGGGGATAATTGAAAGAAAAGAATGAACATTATTTTCCCTTGTGAAAACAGGGTTTTTTACATGTTTTCCAGAGTGTGCCCTTTGCGGCATATAGTCTGTAAAATTTTATTTTACGCCCTCTAACAAGTCCGTAAAAGGCGCAGTTTACAGACACTGATGGAAAAATTATTTTTCGGAACTAGGGCACAAAATGACAATTGCGTTCCGCAGATTAACTTAGTGCCGTGGACTAGCTAAGGCAGTCCGTGAATAATTCGTCACCATAATGTTGCGCCCGTGATATAAGCAAGATCTTCATTAGTATATTGATGAACTGCGACGAGAAACTTTGGTTTCGAGGTACAAAACGCAAGGTTGACGAAAATTCAATAATATGCTTACACCCTTGATTCCTATTCTATTTTTGCGCCCACGTGTGTGCAAAATCTCGGTTTGAGTCCGGAAAGAAAGCGCAAATTAAGGTTTTGCACCCGGTGGTCAAACAAATATTTTCGACAAGCTCTTGACATCATTTGTTAGAGGCTGCATTTCAACTGTATTGGAGTGAAGTTTGACTCACTTTAGAGTGGAAGATATAATATATAATATTCATCGAAATATACAGTTTAAACCAAGCTACTCTAATCATGATAAAAATTGTCAGGGTAGTTTGCAGTGAGAAAATATTTGTTCTTTGTAAAAATGAAAGTTCACTCCAAATGGAGTTGCTGAATTTTTACTGTCGCTTATACAGTGAAACTCATTATATTACTTTTTTCTAATATACTAGGGCCATATTCAATTGAAGTTTTATTCTATGACTAATTGAAGTAAACAGAATAAATTTTCTCAAAATTAATTAAAAAATATGTCGAAATATTTAATTTTTCCAAGTTTTGCTCTTTAATTATTGAAATTGATTAATCGTCTTTCATAATGTCAATATAGACGGTGCCCACCACTCACGGACTGTATTGCAAGGGGTGAAAGATGGAATCATTCTGAGCAAAAAAGTTTCATACCAAAATTCGATCCGACCAATAGAATTTGAATGTCGAGCCTTTGAATTAGAAAAAAGAAATCAATAATTCGGCTAGTTTTAAAGTTATTTACACGAATTAATCTAACGAATAAATCAAATCAATAAATCAAATATCGCTGGGTTATGTTGACATACAACGAATATTTCTTTTATTGTATCTCTAAAAGGGCGGGAAAATGCAGATTTATGGGATTTTTTAGGTCTAACTCGTGTTGTTAAATATTTACACGAAAATCATGTATAAAAAAGTTAGTTAGTTTATATAATTATGCCATAGGTTGAAAATCTTTAGGCAATTGCATTTACGTCCACAATTGCTACAATTTGTCATGCAATTATGTGAGTCAAATACGAGTTTCATGTTAAACTTACAATATGTTGTATAGTAAACGTCAATAAAGTGATATAATGATTATAAAAAGGTGAATAGTACATCATTTTTGCTGATTATTAAATGATATAATGGCACGTACACAATTTCAGTAGAATGAACTAGATGGATCTGGTATCAAACGTAGCATGGCAATGCATGTGTCAATTCATCGTTTTGATTTGCATTTAGTCTATTATAAATTATCTTATGATAAGAGATGCTTAACTAGTCTTTCTTGAAACAAGATAATCGATGTGGATTTAATAGACCGGATGGGAGAGATTCCAAAAATTTAATACCACGAACTCGAAATTATCCTTCATATAAATTTGATTTACAAAGAGGACGTCTGGAATTATGACTTTGAAGTTGTAGAAGTTGTAGAGCCTAAAAAAATTGACCACTTATACGTTACATTTAGATGAAAATTACGCTTCCTAATGTCGTGAAATTGGCAATAAACGCGCACCGTCATTTCAAAATCCGGTTTTTGGCAATTCTGTGATATTAAAGGGCTCACTGGATGCTCAATTTTCATCTAAACGTAACCTATAAGTGGTCGAATTCTTCTTTATTCCTTATTCCATAATTCTTTATCATTCATTATTCCATAATTCTTTTTTATTCCTTATTCCATAATTCCTTTTTATTCCTTATTCCATAATTCTTCACATATTTTTTGAGGCATTATTAGGAATCGGTAGAGTTCCAACTGGTTAATTTTAGGGTACGCATATGCTTTTATAGGCATTACTAGGGGTAGGCGGATTTCTGACCGGTTATGTTAGGTTAGTTTTGGTTAGTTTCGTGCCATTTCTTCGTTTTCAAATAGTATGACGGCAAAACATCTAAAACGGCGGGGCTAAAACGTCCTGATGCTAAACCACACGGAAAAAATAGATAGTTAGTGTTACTACTTAAATGCATGGCCTTGCTATCTAATTGTGAGAACAACTAGGAAAGATGTCTGGTCCGTATTTTACTACTCAAGTAGTAAGCCCGACTATTTCTTTGTGTGCGGCCGCTCCAAAACGTCCTGTATCCGTTTGATATAGTTATGTACGTAAATTCTTAGTAATTTAAGTTGATTTGTTGTTAATGATATAAATAAATTATATAAAATATATTAAATTGAATGCACTAACATTGGCACATAAATTACCAACATAAATAAAATATTATTCGTATATTGATATTGTCCTCAGGCGTATCAACGTCATAATGATTTTATGCTATTCGGATATGAAACTCTTAATACACTGAAGCGAGGCTATTGAATCCCTTATGATCGATTCAAAATCTAACTTCTACAACAGGAATCATGGGCGTCTCTTGTAGGGATGCTAATGCCGCGTCTGCCCCTGGCGACGACAAACCAAACTAATTTCACCTTTGTTCGCTGATTCATATTCATATTTCTGTTGCAAGTTTCGTAATTTTCTGATACTGTTGCACAATTTGTATGTTTGTTACATGTTTCAGTAAAATTTTGTTATTTCATATAAAAGTATCAGAATTTTCTGACAATTTCTGACCTTAACGAAACCTTATGATAAGATTAATTAAGGTTTCGGTAAGATTATCAACCTTAAGTCAAGCTTATTTAACCTTATTGCAAGGTTTGGTATTGTTAGGGAACAGTGTCGTATTAATTTTAAAAATATTTATCTAATTTGGTATATATTATGAATAACGCTATAAAACAATAGTCGAAAATGATAAATGTTAATTTGTAAATATTTTATGGTGCATATCTTATTTATTAAGATGACCAATTTTAAAACACGAACTGTTCTCTATTGTGCATAAATTATCAACGTATATCAGCAGTGATTGTGTACGACATACATTATTGTTGCAATAATCCTGTTGGCAATAACACTCAATCGTAAGCTTACGGTTAAAAAATAATGATCAGCTTTAAACCTTTTGTTACATTGTAGACCATAAACTACAGTATATTACTTCTTAGAATATAAGTATATATCGAACCAAATCAGTACACTCCAAATTTGTTGGACTTAAATTTCAATCCATTGTACTAAGTTTCAGTCCAACAAATTTACAGTGTAAGTTCAAGTAAATATTTGATACAATGAACAAGAATATAATACTTGACCTATTTTAATAAATATTTGATATATTTTGTATAATGTTTATTGAAATGAGTAGAGTGTAGTTGTTTCTGTTAAAAACTAATATTTAACTGAATTACAATTGAATTATATTTCGCATTGCTTATGATGCTAAATCTTTAAATAATACTTTTTAGTTTGTTACTTTGATTTAGTCAACTTTTCAGATTAGCCCCTATTCACCGATTCACATTTATGTATTATTAATAATTGAATTAGCTGAATAAGCATTTGGCGAATTCATTAAAAAAGTCGCCAATAAACAATATATGATAGTTTTTCTGTGCAATCACCTTGTATAATCATTAATATTCCGTAGATAATCGATTGCTCACCTTTACGATTGAGTAGAAAATTCGTGAAAATCGGTCAGATGAAATTTTATTCACGTGAGTGTGAATGACCGATCACTCTTGAATGGCCAAGTGGAAGACCAGATGATAACAGTCAAAAAGAAGATGGTGGAAAGAGAAAGACCACAAGAGTGAGAGACGAGGAAAGAGAGAGAAGGAAAGGGACGAGAATCCGCCATGTTAGACACCTGGCAGCAGCCAATAGTAGGGTAGAGGAACCGGGAGTGAGAGGTTCTAGTCCTCGAATGCCACACCCTCTATTGTGACCATATATCGACCGAGTCACACTGCAGTTCGAGCCTTCATGTATTTTACCGGTCCGAAAGTGGCCGTGTGGACCTCATCATCCACCCTGTCGTCGGATTTTATTAATTCGAGTGCTCCTGACAATGTCATAATACTTTGAGGTACGTTCCATATAAAGGCAAATTTTCACCCTACTATTTTAACCAACGAATGTTTACCCTCAAAAAAAAATTATTTAATATTAGTTCTTTTACCATATGTCCACGTTCCCTAATGTTAAAATGTAAAATTAGTTCTTGCTATTAGCTCTATGGATGATAATTTCATTCATTACTATAATTTTATTAGTATTGAAGTATTGGCTAAAAAAGTTACATACAAATTAAAGGATCCAAATGTTTCATTCATGAATTATTTTCTTATTATCAATACATTTTTTAGACCCTAAGAAAAATTTAATAAGGATATCATGTTTCCCCTCCTATTAAGACCAGTGGCGTTCAATATTCGACATAATAATCATTTTTATTGTTGCAGAAATATTATAATTGCAATATAATTTGATCTAACTTAAATTAAAAACAACACACAATAAACTACTTCTGACGGCAGAAGATTAAATTACAACTCGATTATGTTTTACTGTACATTATCAATTGCTGCCATCATTATACATTTTAATCATCTATTTTTGGATTATATATTAACATATGCATATTACGTCATCGTGTAACTTGATTCAAGTACGGACAATTATTATTGGTCGGGAAACAAAGTTCTGAAAATCGAAACCTCGAAAGGCTAAAATTTCGATATTGCGTGAGTCCAAGGGTTTTAATTTGCTTTCTTTTTGCTAAATTTTTAAAGATAAAGTAAAGAAAATCACGCAGGAGCCATGCTATATTGAAATTTTGGCTTTTCGGTGTGTTGATTTTCGGAACTTTGTTCCTCGGCCTTATTATTAACAATCGGGATGTGTCAAACATATTTTGGCAATTCGATTAAATTTGGATTTGACAAGTAAAACTAGCAATATCTTTCCGGAATCTTCATAACCATTTTTCTCTGCATACGAAATATTTATATAATATTCTTGTTCAGATGATGACCAATTCAAACTATCAACCTGGATTGAGATTTGGATGATTGAGCTACCCATTATCCTAACGGCTGTGCAGAATGATAGAATCCCAGTAAAAATGTACACGAATTCTATATGAAAACGATGAAAACCAGTTAGACCACTAACGTAAACTTCTTATGAAATAAAACAATTTGTAGACTTCATAATTGTATAAAGTTTACTTTAATGCATGTTGACTGAAAAAACGACGAATGTCTTTATATTCGGGACTCAGAAGACATTCATCTTATACTCTTATAATTTTTAGAAATATCTGCTTGTCACGTCTTTCACAATATGTGTATAAACGACATAAAAGGGCAGTTTTCCATAAGATTTCATGTTAAATATGGAAAAATATAATCGCTGATAACTTTTCTAACTTTTCTACTAAAATTTGAACGGTATATTTTGTATATCTTTATGAAGAAGTACAGTAGAACCTACCCATAGTGGATCTACGTCTAGTGGAACACATTTTCAGTGGAACGTTCAAATCTATGACTAATGGAGTTAAAGCTCTCCCTCCTACCCCCACTTCTTCACAGTGCGAATCATATGAATTTGTGTGCTGTATTATCATAGACTTAGACTTAGACTTCTAAGTCTATGTGTATTATACGCGCACCTAACCTTAAAAAGTCGGCAAAGGACCGACCAAAGCACCGAGCCATGTTCGCGAAGTTAACTGCCTTAATGTCTCGTATCTCATTATCAGCAGATGTGCATCAGAATTCATTTCATTTTTTGTGCACAAAGAATACTTCCCACAGACTTTTTCTGAGACACATGTGAACTTACATATCAGAATAAACGTTGCAACACCGGCAATACTTGTGAAGTAACCAGAATTTAACTTAACGGTCAAGTGACGATCACCGAAAAACAAGTTAAGGGTGTTTTAAAGTAGTCCGTTTTAAAGTAGGAATTTACGCTAAAAAGGGTTAAATTAAAAATGTCTGTGTAATTAAAAATGAGTGTGTAAAAATTTTTCAAAATTTGGGCTATCTAAGGCGATTTCTACTGTGTATATATAGATTCTTACAAAATACCAAAGAAGTTAATGAAGAATTTACCGAGTGTTATTGAAATAAAATAAAAAAACACCTATTTCCAATAGTTTTAATTCAATTCCTAATTAATTTCCTTGGCATTCGTATATAGTAATGAGAAACACCCTTACAGGGCCCGACATTTTTAGTTTTCGATTTTCAACGTATATTCCTACCTTATAAGTGGATCACTCTCGATGCGTCTTGTATTTTCGGCGTATATTTGATTAAAAATATAAGTAGAGGATAGTATTTAAAAAAGACAATTATAAATATGGCGAATTTAATTTTTCTGCCGAAGTTGATTATTATGCAGGGAGATGTTACATTACATTGAAGATCCTTTTGTAATAATCAAAACGGTGCATTGGTCTGAAATTGATATATATTACAAGTTGATATAAATACGAATAAGTTAACACATTCGAAACAAGTAGATCTTCTCCTACCGTCTCGTTATATTTTCCAAAAGAAGGGGAGAGCGCTTCTTCCATACCCATCAGTTGAGTTATGATCGTGACGTCACAGCAGGTCTTCCTGAGGCCTCAACCCGTAAGGTGGGGGAAAACAAAACGGCGACAGGTAAATGTAACAAGATGGAACCGGGGAAATATACTAGGATGTAATATAGCGATACGCAATTATACTGGGACTCCAGTGTATTATGAATGTTGATTCGTGGCGTATAATAATGATTATGATTAAAAAGATATTTGCTGTTCGCGGATGGCAAAGTTATATCAACGTTATAAGGTATAACCATCAGATTTATGATGATCATTGTTCAGAGAGAATGAACCATGGTAATACGAGAAATATGAGCAATGTAGGATATAGTAATGATAAATTGTAATAATGATGTGAGTGAATAATTGTCTTATATCTGTATTATTAATTATATTATGTTACAAATGAATCGGTCCATGCAAAAAGGGCACTAAGTCCATATAGATATTTGTTGGGAAAACGCAAAAAACTGATTTACTTTTCTTGCAGAAAGAAAAATAAAAATATTATTTAATAGAAATGTCGCTTTTATGCACTTACAATAGTACAAATATCGTTCTATGCTTAATGTTAAAGCGGATTTTTAATAATTATAGAAAATATCAGTGGACTTGGGTCCCTTTTTGCATGAATCACGAGTAAGATGAAAAAAAAGTAATAATTTTATAACACAGCTAACTAATTTATTTGCAAAAGTATAATACAATGTATAATTACATTTTGCGGTGTATTAAGAACTAAATTCATTACCTTTTTCATCAGTAACAGAAGGCCATTCTATCAGGGAATTGTAGAAACCTAGATATAATATGAAATACGCACGAACAGTAAGAGACTGACGTTAAATTATAACAGTTCCGAAAGATTATTGTTATTTGTAAATACAGTAAGTATGTGTGGAATAATCAGTAAACAAATCTCTCTTAATACGAATAAGTTTAAATTATTCATATTTAATATTTCAATACTAAACATTGTGGTAACAAGATTTTCGAATATGTTAACATAACTATATTTACCAATATGGATAGTATACAAAACTGGTACTGTATTTGTTGTTCACCAGTGTAGTTGTAAATATTATGTAATAGTATTAGATTACATATTTATATATTCATTATAGTATAAAACTACAACGTGTATCCTACAATATATCTTACATGACAATTTATAGTGGTAAAATATACGACATGTATTTATTGGCACATATTTTACCACAATAAGTACCTAATATTAAATACTATCTTTGACTACATTTTTCCCCAGTGTAAATAATACGCGATATAAAAAAATGTCACTTCCAATTTATGCAAAAAGGGATCTAAGTCCTGGACTTAGGGCCCTTTTTGCATAAATCGGACATCAGGAAATGAAGATTAATAATTTAAATAAGTGCCAAATGATAGACCAGAGCCTAAAAAGTAAGAATTTATCATTATTTCAATTTACCCAAAAATGGACTTAGTGCCCTTTTTGCATGGACCGATTCAAATACTTGATTTCTAATTTTGGTAAACCTTCGGATTAGACACTTGTTCGAAATTGCAAAAAGTACAACACATTTTTTATGTATTTTTGCCTCCTGATCACGAATAAAACAATAAAAAGTGGCGCTCGGCAAAATCTTGTCCGCCATCTTGAAACAACCGCCAAAAAACGCGATTTTTTGCGGTTTTTTGGATTTATCTTGAAAAATACGAGTCTGAGAAAAAAATATATCAAATAAAAAAGGTAGAGAATTGAATTCTATGCCAAAAAGGTTGTATACATTTTTTTCCTAATCGCAATGGAAAACCCGTAAAATATCGCTGAAAGTTGGTAATCCTAAGAATAACGATCTTGCGTCTCTTATGTCCACGCATTGGTAATTACAGGACACACACTTTATGCCCGTTCGATTATCACTAACACCTGTTGGTTGGAGGTTACACCACTATAAAAAGGGGGGTTCAGGGGGTCGGAGCCCCCCATCACGCAAGCACCTCTAACTATACTCATTGGTGATTAGAGGGCCACACATTCCAGGTCTGTTTGATTATCACTAACATCTGTTGGTTAGAGGTTAGGGTACAGTATAAAAAAGGGGGGTCTGGGGGGCGGAGCCCCCCAGCACGCGAGCACCCGTAAGTCTACGCATTAGTGATTAGAGGGCCACACATTCCAGGCCATATTATCACTAACATTTGTTGGTTAGGGGTTAGGCTAGTATAAAAAAAGATCTTATCTCCAACCAACAGATGTTACTAACAGTGAAACCCTCGTAAAGTATGTGTCCCTGTAATTACCACTGCGTGGATCTAGGGACCTAACCTCTAACCGACAGATGTTCGTAATAATATAATATAACAAACGTATAACAAGTCACTTTTATCCCTATTTTGCGGGCTTTCCATTGTGATTAGGAAAAAAATGTATATAACCTTTTTTATAGAGAATTCAATTCTCTACCTTTTTTGTTTAACACATTTTTTTGTCAGACTCGTATTTTTCAATATAAATGCAAAAAACCGCGTTTTTGACGGTTTTTTTAAGACGGCGGCCAAGGGTTTGCTGAGCGCCGATTTTTATTGTCATATTCGTGATCAGGAGGCAAAAATACATCTGAAACATATCGTACATTTTGCAATTTCGAACAAGTGTCTAATCCGAAGGTTTACCCTAATTTTAATCGCCATTTCACATTCTAGGCCCTACCTAAATTTGAATTATAACTGACCACTACTACATGTCACCCCTATTTTTATACTAAAATTTCCATCGGTATACGATCTAATTTCAATGCTACGACTCAAGAACCTACACAGATTAGAACTTATAGTTCGCTTGATTGGTTGATTATCATCCGTAAGCACTTAGTCTTCTTATAATTAAATCGCAATTTTTTGTTGTAAAGATACATCTCTTGTGATTACTGATGATTTTGAAATCGACTTATCATCCTCGCTGGAAAATCTTAATATTTATATATACATCTGTAAGCAATATCTGATTGGACCTTACTTTAAATAAGGGGTCATCCATAAACTGCGTAGATATTTTTTTGGTACTCATTACCCCCTCCCCCACTCACGTAGTTAGTTATGTAATTTGTATACACACTTTTTAGTAGACTTGGTTATCCCCTCCCACCCCTGAAATGCTAATGTAGTTTATGGATCAACCCTAACAGTAAAATGCAGACAATTATTTTTTGGCACTCCACTCAGGCAAAGATCTAGGAGTTATTTTCTACTAGTTATTTTATTGTCTGATCTTATTTGTAATAACCATATCGCCAAAATATCACGCTCAGTGTATGGAGTATCAAAATTTTACTTTTGCAATCCTTGGAGAGGTGTGCAGTCTGTGTCTAATGTATTTACTTCGTTTACGATTTTTGTTTTTATTCTAATGATTGCTATCTACATGTTTGTAATATGGACAAGTATCTCCAGATAGTTCTCTCATTACTATATTGGAGATTATACCTTACTTTCTTAAGGTTTAAAATAAGTTTATAACTGTAAGTATCACTATAGCACTTACTCAGATAGTGGCCATAAATATGATCATGTTCTGGTTAATACTAGGGTTCATTAACCTTTTCATAACGTCTAGTTTTCTGATACATATACATGATCCTCGAAATCATACATTAGAAGTAGTCTCTTTTATCGCATTAATTTTATGTAGCTAAAAATACTGAATTTTTGAATTGAACATCACCTACCTTAATCAAATTATTATACAAATATTTCCAATGAAGAAAAATGTTTGCTACAGTTTGGAAATCGATTGTTAGTTCAATAGGTACTTAACTAAATTTGTTTAGTTGTAATATAACTATAGTTTAGTAGTTATTGCAACTAATGAAATTTAGAAGTATAGTTGACCAAGTCTTAAAAAATTTCGTCAGTTTAACTACATATTTTAATTCATTTCATTCTTCTATTGACTTAAATAACAATAGTAAAATTTATACGGATTATATAACTGACAAAGTAGTTTTACTTAGTACTGAACTCCTCAACTATCCAGCAGTCGTTGAATTTATCAAGCAGATTTTTTTTTCAGTGCAGAAGTTGCCAAATTTTTGTTGACTTTCACCGCTTACCTACCTATAAAATCCAGTTTTAATGAAAATAATATATGTCACTATAAAATAAGGTAATACCTTCGTTGTTACCTTCACAAGTTAAATAACAGTAAATTGCCATCAAATAAAAAATAATATAAGTAAATTTATGTAAATAATGATGTGATAAAAAATCCGAATTGTCGACAATTTGAGGGAGCTTTAAGTGTAAACTAATTTAAATTGATTCAACAAGTGAATGTAGTTCATTATCGCGTTCAATTTTAGTGTAATATGTCATGAAACGGTTCATATGCAATAAGTGAGAGTGTTACTATTTATTTAAATTCTTAAACCCGGGTAGTTATCAGGATAATAATAATTAATGCATTATTTGTTACATTGATAACGTTTCAGTGAAGCTAAAAAAACATGGTTCAATATTATTGTTTATCCAGAATAATCAATCGACCGACATTCAATTAATGTCATACAGCCATGGGCTATCTTCTGAACAATATTATTGATATAGTTTCAATGCAAAATTTTAATTTGATAATTATAATATTAATAAAGTTTTACAGAAAATCGAATCGCATGTATTACTTTTTATTTGCCCATGTGAACAGAAGATAAAATTTGAATGTTGAAGATATGTATTTATCCAGATGCTGATTTTCAAATGAATTAAACATATCTTGAATTGGAATTGTTTCGTTCTGTCGGTTATTTATTTCGGAAAGATGGTAAAATAAAAGTTCGTTTTATTAGTAAATTACATATATTTACCTATGTTTTATCCACTTGTGGATATTTTCGGGACTGATGACACTTTCGTTACAAGAATTTTTTCATACGATCGAAAGAAAGGTGAAAACCACGCATAAACTTCTTAAGTGAGAACAGGGGGACCTTTTTTTCCTTCATAAGTCTCTGATCCGTGTTCCCCTTCGGAAGAACCAATCAGAATTTTATTTTAGCATCCTTCCGAAATAATATCGAGAAAAGGAAGAAAGTCGTAGAAATTTTCCCCGTGGTCGAAAAGGCATTTTATAATTAAACACACTTTTTCAAAATTAAATATGACATTGCTACTTGCAAATAACAACATATTGCGTGTAATAATTAATCTTAGAATGAATGAGTAATAAAAACGAAATTTCGTCTTGGGTGTATGTGTGTGTGTACGTATGTATCGCATATGACATCACAAATCCACCCCAGAATCCCCTCGAATAATATTGTTGCAGCTCATCCCCAGCACTCATATCGAAGAGCTACAAGTATCGAGGATAGACAATTATTTTTCACGCTCCCGAATTATATTCGAATGAATTCGCCTCTCATACGTACTACGGCTTTATTATCAATCGATATGTTTATACTATCTAAAGTATTTTCATCCGTGTATTTTATAAAAATTTCCCTATATAATATTAATATTTTTATATTTTCTGTTTAAATGGCTTAAGAAAACAAAATTTTAAGTGTAATGATGGTCACTGAATTTGAAAAATAGTAGCCTCGAGATTAGTTGTAGATGTTCAGTGAAAAGCATCTATAGACTGAAATAGTGATCTTAAGCTCGGTGAAAATTAGTGATTATTCACTGTTTCGGTTTACTGGAATAAGATCCTCCTATACATTTTAGTTGACAAAAATTAGTAATTTTACGACGGATGTAAAACTACGACAATTATGAATTGAACCATACGTTTATGCGAACTACTAAACAGGTCTACGAATTAATATTTTCACATGTTGAATAAAATGATTAATTCGAAATAAGGTGACCTATTATACTTATTATACTTTGAAATAGGTATGTACCTATTTCTCTAAAATTGATGTTGAAAAAATTGGCTCAATTTTTTGGTTCACTTCAGTCTCTCTTCAGAAGCGTGAAAGAGACCCAAATATGAAATTTCAAATAAAATGTAAAAACATTAGTTTTATGCTAAAAAAAGGGCTAGTAAATAGTTTTAAGATCTGTCTTTTACAGTTGGCATAATTATACACTGAGAGAGTTGTTTAGTTACGTGTAATATACCTACCAAATTTATTTAACTTGTATTTTGTTAGCGTTAGTAAATATTCAGTAACCACAAGACTCTATAATATGGCATTTTTACTAAGAGGCGATTTTTACGCCTTATTAAACGAGATTGTATTTCAATCCTATATTACACAGTATTTTGCGCAGGCCACGATCCATTCCTCTATCCGAACGAAGAATAAAAGTAAGATAAAAATGTTTTAACACCTTTCATATATACAGGTTGTAAATTATATTTATGCATATTGAAGCACAGGACCTGTTCCCATTTAAACAGGGGAGCTAGAGAGCAATATAAATGTGGGTATAGGTTAGATTTACATACTCTCTATAGACTTAAAGAAGTGGAATTATTCCTTTTTTTCACTTTTGCAAATTCAGAAGCGTAAGGTGAAGCAAATGAACATTGTTTGCGTTTTTTTCTATTGTGTGGTTTCTAAAATGAGTAACTGAACATAGCAAATCGGTACTGAAGGTGAACAATGGAATACGAATCGTTCCTAGATAAAATAAGTAAAGGTAAGGAATCAAAGAGAGAGAGAGAGAGAGAGAGAGAGAGAGAGAGGGAGAGAATGCAATTTTTACCTTATTTATCATGGGGAATAGTATAGGTGCCAATGGACCTGAGCAGTTGATCAACGCTCCTGTGTTCGAATCTCCGTCGGGGTTAAAACCTTTTTTCTTTATCAGGCGTTTCGAAGCGTCGAACTGGGTATGTTTGTTTACTTCTGTTTCTGCGAAAGTCTAGGCGTGTAGAAAATTTGGTAATAAACAACACAATGCGAAGTTAGATGCTTAATGTTATGTTTTATACGTGTAAATAGTTACCATAATTATAGTTGCATTAACTATAATTACGGTTGAAAATAAAATTACTTTTGTTAGTCTTGACTCAGCGTGAGATCCTTGTAAAAGGTTGTTTGCCAAATGATTTGAATGTAACTTTAACCGTTCTTGGTAGATTGCAGTCAATCTTAAGATTTCTTTTTTAAAGGTTAACCTTCGTAAATCTATTCTAATGATTTCGTTAGGACTGTACCAAGGAGCCGCTACTAGTTGTCTCAAGGTTTCTGATTGAAATCTTTCCTGTATTTTGCTGTTTGAGCTTGATGTTGTACCCCATAGCTGGGTGACAGGATGGTTTTAGAATGGTTTTATAGATGAGTATTTTGTTATCAAGAATAAGGTACGATATCTTGTGCAACAGAACATTGCCTTGGAACACACCAACTTTTATCATTCAAGGTTTTGTAATTACATCATTTACTTTAATCTGGAATGTGTTGTTGCTTACGTATGATTTTAGCAGTTGATAATACTGCGCGGGAAAATACCATCTTAATTTGTGAAGAAGCTGTTGCCAAACCTTACTAAAAGCTGGTGCAATATCTAAGAACGCAGCCGAACAATAATTTTTATTTTAAAAAGATTTTTTATATGCTTAATTACTCTACTTACTTGTTCAATCGTCGTATCTTGATTATGGATGTAGTTCACTTTGATCTAAACCTCAAGGGTGTCTCTCACGATGAATGGAATTTTATATAGACACGAAAAGATTGCATCAAAATAAAAAGATAAAGAAAATCTTTCATATTATGTCAACTTTAGCACAAGAAGAGACTTTATGGTGCAAATAATGTAGCAGGAATCATATTGATACTTTTTTAGGATTGTAGTGATCTACTTGAAATTTACTTTGATTTATTTTGCACTTACTTGATACCGAAGTAATTACACTTACTTTAGCATTAATGTAGTTAGCAAACATGAGCATTGGTCAAACTCGAATTACTCTGATTAAGTAAAATCAGGGTAATTTTTCACCTAAGGAATTTTTAAATACACTAAAAAAAATAGTAATTTTGACTAAATATGTGGTTGCCGATTAGCACTTATGTTTAGCCAATTCAACTACAAATTAGTGCTTTCAACTACATCATGGTACCGATTCAGCAAAAATTAAGTTAATTCAACTAAAATGTAGTTTTACTTGAAAGGCATTACTTAGTATTTGTCTTCTAACAGATAACCACATATTTGATAAATATTATGAATTTTAGTGTAGTCAAATTTTAGATTTGGTTATTGGTCTAATGTCAATTCATTTAAATCTCCAAGTGTACCTCGCAAGTTAAATAACTCTTCAAAGTTAAAAGTTCTATCGAAATATCACTTTAAACGAAGATATGGCTCCAAAGTTGAAAAATGTTAAAAGTCAATTTTAGAGACTTGTTATATTATAAAGAAATGTGATTTTGATTGAAACCCTAATTTATTGAAGACCTAATCAACTCCATATTACTTATTTGGCTCTTTTTACTTAATAAATTCCTGCACACGTAAGTTATATTATTAGGCTATATTTAAGTGAAGAAGATTTTATTTTCGATTTAGTAGTCGACAAATTAAGGTAATCTCATAATTTAAACATACGAAGAAAACTAAATATAAACTATGTAATCTATGCAATCGATTTTGCAGATGATTAAAAGAAGGTGAAAATAATTGTATAAATTCCGAAAGCGTGAATTCCAACTATCTCAACACAAATAATGATATCGATATTAATATCATAAATATCTCAATAATCATGATCTCCATAAGACAAGATTTCCTCCTAACAGATGGAGGGAAGTTGAAGAGAATAATTTTGAGATCAGTGAAGAAAATAGAATAGAAGCTGAGATAATATATACAACTGAACTAGATTGATCCGTTAGACATTGGTTAATTTATCGAAGATATGGAAGAGTCATGGTAAAATCAACATACCAAAACATGCTAGTAACTTGATACTCTTCATAATGTCATGTACCGATATAAAATCGTAAAAAATTTTGTATAAAAGTTATAAGTGACATCATAAATAATATACCAATATCAGTATATGCATGATAAAAAGGATTAGTTAGAGCAATCAACCGTTTAGTGCTCTCACAATCAGATCTATAAAACAAATTGGTTAGGATAACCAAGTAAATAGTTTGACTAATTATAAGAAATAAATGGTTTACTTACCAATTAATTGGAACACAACACTAATCAATTGGTTAGTGTAACTATTTCTTAGCTGCGCCAACCAATGTTTTACCTCGATCTGACAGCATTGAGCAGTTGGTTGCACCAGCCAATCCTTTTTTCCGCGTGATATTTAATATTCGCGGAAAATTACCAGGCTTCTTCCCTATATGGTCTCCTCGTCGATTGAAAACATTACTTCAACGTTACGTTGAATTAAAACCTGCTCTGAATAGGTAAATTTCACTTCAACCTTAGGTAATTTAGCTTTCCATGTATGATATTTAACGTATAGGTCGAGGCCTTCGATACACAAATTGGCAACGTCGTCATGATTTTATATTCGCATTATTCAATAACACTAACCCCAATTATTTTATGTTTACAATTAATTTAATTTTTCTGTATTATCATCACTACTGCCTGGTGTACGAAAATAAAGGTTTTTAGTTAGGGCCACAAATTGTTTAGTGATCCTGACGAGAAATTGGTTGGTGCAACTAAGTCAATTGTTACACTAACGGCCGAGGAACAAAGTTCTGAAAATTAACACACCGAAAGTCCAAAATTACGATATAGCATTGCTCCAGCGTGATTTTCTTCTCTTTGTCTTTGAAAATTTGGTAAAAAGAAAGCAAATTAAAATAGCTTGGACTCACGCAATATCGAAATTTTAGCCTTTCGGGGTTTTGATTTTCGGAACTTTATTCCCCGGGCACACTAACCTGTTTAGTTTTGTGTTCCAATTAATTGGTTGGTAACTTATTTACCTCTTAGTGAATCTATTTATTGGCTCTGCAAATCATTTTCTTATCTGGATCTATGAGCACTAAGGGGTTGTTTACTCCAAAAAATCCCTTTTCACATTTCACACAGTTTGTACTTTGCGCATTCGAAACAAAAATCGGACCATGACTTAGAGTTGAAAATGTCTTCTGTTTCCTTATTTGGACCGTAAATTTAAGATCCTTTGGTTCTCCACTTATCGTTATATAACTTCGTTTAGTGCTAAATAAAACGAAGTGGAGGAGTTCTTATTATTTGTAGCACAACAGACGTTAATTTGGTCTTATTTTGATGTTTGGGAATTGCTGCTTCATAACTGGATTTCCTAACCAACTTTTTCCATTTAATGTCTAAGAAAGCATATTTCAAAACTTTTTTTGATAATGTTCAGGATATGAATCCGCATAAAATACATTGAAGGGATTTTCTTGGTCCATATTTGAAAGGACAAGTTCATAAAATGCCATTCTCGTTGAAAGGAGCATTCAAAGAAGATTCTAGTTACCGATTACGTTCGCAGGGGTTAGTATAGGACAGCGTTGGGATCTTGTCTAAAGTGGCCAGGAGTCCAGGTGCAGGTGCACGGTTAGCCTGCCCTCTCACCTGCGGGTATTATTTCTGTCAACTATCGCCTGTTTATCTACATACATATTTGAGGAACTCCCGCGAGCGAGACCACCTTCCAAGGTTCTCGAGCCACCAAGGCCGTCGGAGTCTGTTGCCTGAAGAAGCAATCTCTGTCGCATGGAATAACATTTCGATCAGAGTTTCGTTTCGTAGCGGTCCATCTCTCCGGGCACTTAGAAGCGTCAAACTAAAAAAGCGGCTTTCCACATTACCCGAAATTGTTTGAGTAACTTCCGGGTATTTGTGCTTGAGTAACATCTCCAGCATGATCGCTCGTGTGTGTTTGCACAGAATGTTGATTGTGCAATCTACGTCTATGTATGTATCATTGCATAATAAACACACACGTTGCATCACAGATGATTTTCTTTAGAATACCTGATATGATAGTCGGTATTCGAGTATGTGTCCATACAAAATAAGTAAGTTTCTTAGTACAAGAATATTACTAATTACTGGAGGATTATAGCAGTCATTGTTATTTTAATGATCCAATAAGTTCTGCTTTAGTTTAAATTTTAATGAACATGTAAATACGCAGGTAAAAATTATGACCGTGTCGAATGGCTATGACCTGGCTGTAATTGATCAAGAACCTTGTAATAAAGTTCATTCGAAATTGTGCAAAAAAATGGTTTAATTAATCAATTAATTATTTAATCGGGAGTATTATTGACAGCAACCTAAGAGTTCGAGATGGCAAATTGATGGGAAGACTATTATTTTAAAACTATTTTAAATTAATCAGGTTATGAATTCCAAGGAATGATCAAACAGGTTCTCTCAAATTCCAAATCTATTATTATTGCGTATTAACAAGGCATGGTCTATCAAATAACTTTTTTAACTAATTCACATACATCAAAACTGACAATTCATCGAAAAGCCCTCGGAAAAAATGAAGTGATAGGAAAACTAAATTTAGCTCCAGGTAAGAGTAAGACATTTGTTTGAACAAGCATAATTCTTTTATTCTAAATGATGTTATGTTTTAACTGCAAAATTTTTAAAATATCTGTAACATAATTTGCCATGACATGACATGATCAATGTCAAGGTTGATGTTAAGTAAGAAGTAATAAAACCGAGGTTTGGGTCTCACGAAAAGTGCCGAGCTTAAGAAGATCAACCCAATGTCATATTCCGTAATGCATTTCTCAAAGTGCATAGATACGCGGGAAAAATGGAGCAACGACACGAAAGGAAAAGATACGAACGTCGTGTAAGATTTTCGAGTCCGTTTCTTTATTTTGCTTTGTGATTATACTGCGCAATATCTGAGCAAAGCTGTGACAGAAGGGCTGACGAAGAATACGCACTTGTCAGTCCAAGGGGAGGATTTGCTGGAATCTTCAAGGAAGAAGAAAATCCTACCTGCGCATTGCCTGATAAAAGGAAGAGATTCGATGCGCGTTAATGCCACCGTAAAAAAATCCAATAACGAAATACAGCGGATAATCGAGGATTACTCAACGACGAATCGCGTTTGCTCCTGAGGGGTTTGATGGACGCGAACGAAGGTTATGTCGAATTACAGGGGATCACTTACATTATTGCTGACAAATTACTAAAATCGATACTAATAGCATTAAGTTCATTCCCAAACTATCGTTCAGTCAATTTAAATGTACGATAAGAGCTTAAAAAATTATATTTACTCTAAATTCAGTATTTCAGGTGGCAAGGCAAGGATTATCAAATAAAATAATTTTAATTAATCCATGCAGGGTTAAACTGACAACGACACGAACCCATATCCACGAAAAAACGTTTGTTTCGATAACTTGAATTATTCAGTGCACATAATCAAGTTTCATTGGTTACAACTGCTAGGTAGTTGCTCTATCTTGTTTATCATCAGCTATTCAAAACAAGCAGTGAATTTTTGTGAATACTAATTTATCCGTCGGTCCAACCAAGCCGTTCTGCACCTCCATTGTTAAATGACAAAATTTTAAAATTGAATATGGAATATATTTTTTGAGTTGTATTGAGTTCTTTTCTCGTCAAAAGATCTATGTATACAATTTCTTTTACGTTTATTATTTTGTCCTAGAGTATCCATCAATAATTTGCCATTGTATTAACGACCCTGGTAGTGAATTTTTATAATTTTGAAATCTTGGTGGAAACGTTCACCTTGTTCTTCGCTAAAGTGTCCCAGGTTGTCCAGAAGACATAGAGTAATTCCGGGTGAATTAAGGAAACACATGTTTGAATTCTATAAATTTATATTAAATTTATATTTAATTCTTAATATTTATTAGATCAATTATTTTGAATGTTGAAAAGCGGACATCAAATTCATAGTCAGCGACCCCAAAAACCTTTAAATAACCAGTTTCAAGCGAATCCGATGAATTTTTCTAAAAAGTGACCAACATATTGGTTTTTTGAGGTTATGCCAGAATTCTGATCTAATGAAGTGAAATAGACTTCGAATTCGGATTCAGCGACCCAAAAAACATATATAGTATCCATAGTCAAACCCCCAGATCAGTATTTTGTTTTGTGTGGATGTGTTATTGGAATTAATTTAATTTTTCCATATTTTATGCAATAACAAAATTAACTGTGGTCAAAAACGAGTTACTCCAACTCTTTCTTACACGTTGCTGTGCTGTACATGCAAGCAGTAATATCGAATTAGTGGGCCACTAAAATAATTTTTGATGATTTTTGAAAGTGAATAGTTAAAAGTACTCATAGACTATTTAGATGCATTAACTAGGAATTATAATCACTTATTTACGATATCCAATTAAGTTCATTCATTAAATTGTCTGCTATTGTATGAGATTTATTAAGTATGTTTTGTTTTTTAGTTGAAATTATATATTTGTTGAGCCTGTTTTTTTTTTGTTTTAAAATCGTTTTATTTATTTGGTTAGCTTTTTTTGTTTCGTAATTAATTTTTGCGCGTAATATTACATATTCATCAGTATTCATTGAAACTGGTCAGTTTGTTGCATTTTTCTCATAGGTACCAGTCATAATTTATTAAATTTCTGAAAAATATAATCGTGCTGCCTCAGTGATTCATTGAATCATTTACAAGAATTTAAGTCATTATAATCATTCAAAAATTAAAAATGATAAAGATATATTTTTGGGATGTATATAGTTCTTGATATTGTTATAAATCCTTTGTTTAGGATTCTTTTTAATATAGTTTGGAATGAAAAACACTTTTTTCGACGAAAACCTGGTTGCATCTATTTTCATTCATGCGATCAATGGGATTATACGGAAAAAATCTTGTTAAAGCTACTGAATAGTAGGTATCAAAATAAATGCAACAAACTGACCGGTTTTAATGAATACTGACAAATATGTAATATTACGCGCAAAAATTAATTAACAAACAAACAAAAAATAAGTATCAGACCAATTTTGCTCAAATAGTGTCAAAATGTAGAAATACATTTTTTAACTCCGTGCGCGAAATATTTGACACACTCAAATGAGCGAAAAATTTCTCTCAGGTAGTAATGACATAGAATATTTTGTAATAAGGGATTATTAGCGATCTTCGACGAGGGCGATCAATTACATTAGTCTCAGATCGATTATTTGTTGTGTATGATATTTCTTGAAAGAACAGACATAGGGCTCGATAATTTGCGCACGCAAATTTGAGGGCAGGGCGCAAAAGTAAGTTTTACTCACGGAGAGTTCAAAAATAGGATACGATACACGCGAGAAGTGCTTGTTTCACTCGTGCGCAAATCACCCACTTCGTGCACTTGTATCGTAATGTACGATTACATCTATATTTTTGTTTGTATCGGTCTGTTTTTTCTTCCATTTTAAGGATACAGAAAATAAAATATCCTTACAACTTGTAGTAACGGCTTGTTACTTGGCTAATATTAAAAATCAATCGAATTTGCTTGACACTTTTCTGTAAGTCTTTCACACGTTACTGGTGTTTTAGTCAGGTAACCCTTATCCTACTCTTACAATAAGAAACAGACCTGTATGAAAAAAAAATAGGTATCAATTGCTTCTCGATGGTTTTTTTTTTAAATCAGTGAATAGCATTTTGCTAGTGGTGAATTCCGGCGTACCTCTGATATTTTTACTAGGGGAAATTATAATGATTTAGTACCATATTATAGCACTAACAATAAGTGCTGCATTGGTAACCTTACATTAAGGTTTATTCTGAGTTTTGACATTAAATTTGCAATTCTCTATAAGATTATCACCATCTTACATTAACATTACACTGTCAAGTACGTTGTTGAAACCTTTTTAATCTTATGACGATGTTTCGTTTAAATGTGAAGGTAGCAAACTTACTCTAACATAATCATAATGTTGGGTTCTGTGAGGGGACGTAACTTTTTTATACCGCTCCATAGGTTAATTTTAAGGACAGCATTTGAAAGCGTAGACTTCATAATTTCGAAAATGGTATATGAAGAATTTTTTCTAGCCAGAAAAGTATGGCTTTCCCTCCCTCAAAGGGTTTATTATTCTGGAAGTTTTTTAATCCACACATAAATAAAATCGTTATACATATGAGTAATTTATATGATTCTCAAAAATTATATTTCAGATTTTTTATTGCAAATTCCCATACCAGGTTAATAACCTCAAGTAAAAGTATAGAAAATTTTAAGTAGAGTTCTATTGTATAGTGACTGAAATAATAATTAGTTCATTTTATAACATCGAGATACACTGACAATGAGAAAAATTCAAAAGCATTTTAATACTAAATGTAGTGGTAATTAACTATTGGTTTACTAATACTAATACAAGGACTATGTAACGCTACTTGAATGGTATCTAAAACTACGTGTGGTGGTATTAGATACTATTTGTAGTAGTTAGATTGTATTTAACCACTTCAAATTAGTATATTATGTAACAAGGGCGCAATCACACTTGTCGGAGATCGATATTTCGCCTATGTAGCATACGATTTTTTTTAATACGACGGGCCTAGGGGTCGATAATTTGCGCCCGAAGATTTCGCTGTAGGGCGCAAAATCCAGTTCTACTCCCGGAATGTTAAAACGTACATTATATCTCGGTTGTTATCTCAGTGTAAACTATTTCTTTTGGCAATGTAAACCACGTATTCGAAAATACGACTTTTCAACAAAACGCAGATATCTAAATACTCAATGCAGTTACTCTTTTAATCAGTTCAAAAACTCCACTGCTTTGTAGTCTTTAAAATTGTAGTAAAAATTAATTTGAATGAATCGGTGAATCGTTGTATTTCAAAAATGCTTTGGGTAAACGTCAAGCGATTAACATAACAGCTTAACAATTCCCTAAACACTGAAATTCATCAAAATGATGAATGGCTTAAATTATGAAACGACTAATTATTATGTTTTTTTTTAACACTGAAGATTTCGCCTTGACATGCGATAGTCATAATTCTCATTTGCTCGCCAAAGCTATTTGGGAAGACTGACGAAATGCGCCTATGCAGAGAAAAGAATTTGGTACCTAATTCGAGTTGTTTACCCAAGCGTTCCCTCTTAATTCATACGCGCCTCTGTTGTTGCAGCTTAGCGAGAGGCAAATTTATTAAAATCGTCCCGACGCCCTACGGTTACGAGCTCGAGTTGCCGTCGAATTAACGCGAAACGCTTCTAAAATTAATTGATTTACACACTTCCTCGAGAATCTCGGCAGTTTGGTTCCGAGATTTATTCTTCTTTCCTGAATCCGGTACGCATTTTTGTCAAGTGTGATGTAATGTCACTGTTTTGTGTATTTATTATACTGGTCGTAATCTTTTCTTTTTTACTGCGACAATGTTTAACATTTTTGTGGTGAAATTCGTTATACGACCGAAATATTTTGTTAGCCTTTTTTTAAATCATACTGAAAAGTTGACGTTCTTAAGGAAGTACTTATCTCGGAAAAATGAAGCGATTAATACAGAAATTTACAATATAATTGTAAAATTAATACTAACTGCACAAGAGCACAACAAAAATTTCAACAGCTACTTTGGGACCCACTATTTTATGTTTTTCGGGCGCTGCACATTAGGATATGTTTTTACCTCAAAAGTATGAAGGATTTTACTCTACAGATAACGTTTTCTAATATAGACAAATATACCTTAATCTTGGTAATTGGAAGTTTTTTGGTTAGCTGTTTATTAGATTTGTGGGTGGATTTGGAACTTTTGAGCCATTATTAATTTGATGTCAGATTTTCAAAATAAAAGTAGTGTTTTCAAAACGGATGCTGTCTACTAAACAAATTTCATATTGATACAGGTATTAAAATAATAGTAAATAAACATGAAAAAATGATGTTCCGTGAGCAAACTGTTGGTGTGCATTAAAAAGATTAGAAATAAAAACATCGACATATAAAAATCCGACAGACAAATACCCGACAAGTAAAAGGCCGACATATTAAAGGGCAAAAATATTGTTCTCTTTACAATATTACGATTTTTTTATTTGGCGGTTTTTTAAATGTCGGCTTTTTTGTGTTAATTTGCGTATTCTATACCGATAATTATGTAAGTTATGTAAAAATGTTTAATAAATGTAATCGTGCATCGCGGATATCTACTGAACGTTGGTATATAGCGACCTTGTGGACAAAGTGTATGCAAAAACTCAAAGATAAAAAGCTCCAGGATCGAAAATTAGAAATAAAATAAAAAGAATACATTGAATGCAGATTGAAGGAAACATTAAGAAAAAATAGGTTAAGTAATTCGTGAATTTCTTGTTTCAACGGGATCATAGCCTCTTTTTAGTTTTGACATAAGATTTGAATTTAGTTCCCCTAAGTTCCTTTTAAACACCAATTGTTCACTAACGATTAAACAATTTTAACATAAGTTTTACGTGTCTCCCAAAAAATGCAGTACGTTAAAAATCATCTTATGATAATTTAAGTAGTAATTGACTAATAAATAATTACTTTATTATAATAAAAATTTGAATATATTATGCTTCCAGTTTCCAAAAGGTAATACGAACGTCACTTTTACATTATTTACAAAATGTGATTATCTGGTTTTAAAACGATCAAGATCCATTATTACGTAGATCGGAAACAGCCAGCGGCTTAATGATTTCAATGAATGACAAAAAATTGTAAACCCCCTTTTTTTTCTCTGTACAAATAGTGGCTTTTAAATCCAAGAAATGCAGAAAGTTTTCTTCGTTACTTCTGATATTGCTAAAACCCAGGTAAGTTATTCGATACAAATCTGACGAGTGCGTAAACCATTTATTGCGGGTAGAGTTTAGGCAGTTACATTTTTATTGAAAAACTACTCAGAATATGTGATAAACAAAGGAAACACTTCAAAAACTAACATTAAAAAATCCGAAAGAGAATTGACAATAAGACATGAAGAAATGGGTTGCCGGTTTTGTATAATGGCGGATTTTCAATTTTAGGATGTGGATTGTTGCAATTTCTAACTCTTAACCTGTAACGTGCTTTTGGACATCACTGTAGTGTGTAACTCAGGATCGATGGGACCCCGTGGCTTATTTAAATAGTAAAAATGAAATAAAAATATGCAAGAAACCGTGTAGCTTTTTAAAACCCTAAATTTGAATTCCCAATGCCATTTGAAAAAATATAATTTTTTGATATGTTTTTTTAATATATTTTTTTAAAAGTAATTAAACGGTTAGAATATACATTTCTAAAAAAATAGTACTTATACTGATAAAAGAATTTATTAATTGTAAAGAAAGATTCTTTAAATATAGCGAACTAAAACATATCATATCTATAAAAAACATTTATTAGTATTTGTGGAGTCAAAACAATAATGTGCGGTGGAGTGTATGAAAGACAATCACAATTACAGTAAGTACCGATATTGGTCCTCTTTAACAATTTGGTCTTGGACAAAGGCGGACCAGAGAGAAAGAGGAAGCTCTGGAGAAATCGAAAGGTCCCCGTCGGGTTACAGCAACCGTTTGTGTTTATTTTAATTGGATGTTATGTGTAAACTTCCATATATTTTGTAGACTTATGAACTATCTTGTGTCATCTGATTGACAAATAAGGTGACGTATTATATCAACGATTGAACTGAAGGAAAAAATTGCGAGTTGGCGTCTCTTTCAATGAGCCCATTCGTTCGCCACGTGGTTTTTGCCTAAATTTGCCAAGTAAAGACAACATAGCTTTCAGAATTGGACCGTTCATCTACAAATCCTACCAACGTCTGAGTAGCTGGAATTAAAAGAGTACCAGAGGTGAAATCAACTTATTCTGGAATTTACATTTATTACATTCAACAAAGCTGTTGGTTTGGTCATTGGAATTTCGAGTCACCTTAGGCAAAATCAACGATCTGCAGTCATCGGTGCATTTCAATGGAAAGGTGATCGTCGGAAAGAAAATCTACGTTTTGCGGTCATTTTGATAATGACAGATCGAGTAGCGACACTTTTTTTGTAATTTTTACTGATGATATAAAACGTGATATATCGTCGGCGAAATTTACGGATACAGTGCCGTTAACTTCCGATTCAACAGCAGCGCAAGTTTCATTGTTTTTCGATATATGGGTTGATGCGGTTTACGTCTTCTGCGGAATTGTCCCTACAAAAATAATCGATATAGGTTGGGGACAGAACATTTTGTCGCCAAAGCTAAAAAAATTTTTTTTTGTAGGGTATCTTTGTATCTTTTATAATTAAAATATGCGCTTAAAACGAAGAAGCCGAAAAGTAAAATACAGTTTTGTACTCATCGTCAGTAACCAAGAGTATGTTAGCCCCTGTACACGGATGCCAAAAGGGAACTGGAGTCACAGGTCAATTCTGGCAAACCTAACTTTTTTACGAACACTAACGTCATTTATCCTTGATGAAAGTTGCAGACACCATTTATTTGGAGTAAAGTCAAACAAATCCTAGGTTACAGGTGAAGGGTTAATGCCGGTTATTTTAGGTGTCCGGTTTTGACTTGGCGGGGTGCTGAAATGTTCCCATAGCCTGTGTATGGTCAACCATCAGAACCAATAGAAGCTACCTGGTTAGACATTTTTTTTGCTTCGTTTTTTTTTCAAGCTTTTCATCAAAAAAGGTTGAGTGTATTTTCCATCCAGTAACACTCTCGAATAGGGTAACCAAAATCACGGTCCTTTTGAAGGACATGTATCATTTTTTGGTAGATAACTTGAATCAGAGGTAGTGGATCTTATTGATGTTTGGTTGCTGAAAACGAATCCGTTGTTCAATTTGACCCATGGCGTCAGTATTTTAAGAAATTTGATTCGAACGTTTTAAAAAAAATATCTTTTGTAATCCTTTTTAAATGTACATAAACCCACACAGCACGCTGTTCTGGGGACGTCCTCAGGAGCTCCTCAGGACATCCAAATGTCCGCTTTTATCGTCCTATTAACGTCCTCAAGGCGTCCTGTGTCCTGAGGATGTCCTGTGGACGTTAACAGGATGGTAAAAGCGGACATTTGGACGTCCTAAGGAGCTCCCGAGGACGTCCCCAGGACAGTGTGCTGTGTGGGAAGATAGCACACCATCACATAACTGGTGGGTTATTCTAACAATAATTAATTTGCTCTTTTGTTCAACGTTGATGACAGAAATTGTCTAAATTAGGTTTGGTAAAAGTATTTTATGCACCTTTCGATGCGCAGCGTAAATTAAAAAAAATCGTGCATAAAAAAGAATATGAGACTCGATGTCGTGCTTACACCACGTATAAAGTGCACGTACTCGTTGCATAATATATTATTTTTCAACAGTGTGCGAGAAATTCACTTTCACACATTGTTTTTAGTGCTCAGTTGAAATTCCCCGTTTGCGCATTGCACTTTGCATAATAAAAACAATGTGCAAAGTACTTTGCATATTCAAATCAGTAGGCGAAAAATTCTCCCACGAATTAAAAAAATAGCATATGATACATAGGCGAATGTGCTATTGTGAAATTACAGGTGTGATATAAACATGGTCGCAGCTGATAAAAATAAAGTGATGTAAATTTGGTCTAAATAATTTGGTAATTTCGAGAATCAATGAACCTCTCCTGAGGCACTTTCGTCGTGAAAGATGCGTTTACGTATGAACGAATGCACATCAATTAACCCGTAAACACATGGTTGCGTTTGAAGTGAGCGTTCCATGTTGCTGCTCAAGTCAAGGGTCAGAGTGAAGTCCTCAATCGCCTCTAGATTACCAAGACCGAAAGACATATAGGATTTTTCGTAAAACTCTTTGATCTAAATATATATTTCGCGTTACAAAAAATAATATCTCCGATATTTCAGCTCAACGATACGGTTCTCGCAAACAAATAGAAAAATAACATCATGTTTGTAATTTCAATATTTTCGAGTTACGACAAACCGCCAGCTCACTTCCGGAGGCGCGTGTTTTTTTAACGGACGCGTCCGTCAATTCCGTCGATCCGAACCAACGTGACGGGCAGAAAAAGTGCCTCGCTGCGAAAGCAGATTACCGTCGCGGAGGAGTTTAGCCTGACACTTTGGTGGCACCCATTGACATGCGATTTTTCGGTCAAATTCCAATCTGTGCCTCGTCGAGGCTGTCATCGTAAGGGTGCACGCGAAGAGTCGCTGAATTCCCGACACTTTGTTTACACCGCACCTAAGACAACATCGAACCTCTTCAATCGCACGTTACATTATGGAGGCGCGATTCCTGAGCGCAGGTGTCGACGAGAAAATGGAGCTGCTGCTGGTCATTCTGACAGAGAGAGGGAGAGAGAATCGAGGCCGGTTTTCACCGACCGCAACAATGGCGTGTTTGTTCAGCAAATATATGAATTCGCCCGAGGAGGCGTAAAAAGACGTGACGCGAGTCCCGTACCGGAATTCAACGATTATCCTCTTAAAGTTCAAGAGTTAAATGGATCCTTCCCGGGTTTTCTCGATCTCGCGACATGTTCGGGGATCAAATTTGACCCACACATCACCGACTTAATTGGCGCAATCCGATGAAGTTTGGAAAAATATTGGTCGAAGGTTCGATGATTGCTAGGGTCAACTGATGTGTTGTTTCGGCTACGTGATATCACAGATATTAGAATTTGGTATATGCCGAATTCAGGGTGTGTGAAAGAGAGAATTTTCGTCAGAGAAAAACTAATTTTAGAATTCTTATCACACCGTATGTCTGGTCTTATCAGATCTCATCTCCCATAATGTCTTCCAAGGCTTCTAAATAATGCCTGTTGCAATATCCAATGTATGTACTGATATACATATGATTATGAATCTGTCATGAAATTTTTTACTACTTTCCTTGGCCTGTAAATATAACCCGAGGATATTCTTTTTGGCGATTCCACTAAAATTGACATCTCCTGTCTTTTCTATTTATCGGATGTTTTTCCAGAAATAAAGTAGTTCCACTAGAGATGCGCACGATACGAGACGAGAGTTTGTCGATCTCGATCTCGAAATTTCGAGATTCTTGAAGGTCTAGTCTGTAGCTTAATCTCAAATCTCGAGATATCAAGACTAAGACGGTTAAGAGCAGATTTTAAAATCAAACGCGTTATAAATGAACGTTTCAAACAGCAAGCATGGCGCATATCAAACTTTATGATTACACCGGATAATCTAGTACTATATTTTGTATATGACTATATTATATAATACATATTATATCAACTAGCAGTGTGCGGATTGGTCAAAACCTTCGTGTTAAGTCTAATGCGGTGATCTGATTATCCGAAAGGTCACGCTGAAGTTCGGATACCCGAAATATATCGAGCTATCCGAAGGCATTCGGGTACCATCATCGAACTAGCAAATGCCCTCAGATATGAGAATATAAATAACATCAATGAAAATAAGAATCCTGAAAGTCTACAAGAAACGTTTTCTAAAAATGCCCTTTGATTCTAAAAGAGATTAAGAAGTGAGGAAATAATAATCACGTTTATGCAACATTACTTAAAGGACTTATGTGTGTCATAAGACTATCAGCTATTAGAAATATCAATGTAGTTTTATTTATTGATGTTCGAATGGAAGAAACGTATAATTCTTCTACATGTTCTGACAATAATTTTGAACTACTGACGATATTTCCTGCTGTGGAACACGCTGACTCACTGCTATCTTGAGCAATTATTACGCCATAAATGTTAACAATTTTTGGAACAATGATATAGTTGGTCCGATTTCTAATCCACAATAACATAGTTTTAAGTTTCGTTTTTATAGAAAATAAATATAAGTTGTATCATTTTCGTGCTTGTGGAAATGGTAGATTTTTAAATATACACGGAAAAAACACCATGGTTGTTACAACCTAAGATATGGTTGTCTTGGCAATACTATATTGATAATTATGCCCCTTCCATACTATGGTCACACGAACCATTCTATAGTTGCTGTGACCATGTCTGTTGAAAGGGTTTCCATATGCAAAGTTCTCTTTACAATAGCAATGGTCGATCTATCAATAATTTAATTCACCATAATTCTTTGGCTGGTATGTCCAATCCTGTTTTTTCCGTGTAAGATTCGATTTTTCACACAAGTGAATGAATACTAAATCTATTTAAATTTTGAGCCGTTAAAAAGGTCTTAATATTATTTTTCTGACAATTTATTGATTTTTAAATCTCACGCAATAATATTCGTAATCTTACGTCATGGTTCGCTTGGATCACATTTTCATTTGAAAATGTCAAAATATGGAATGGAAACCATCGCGTTTAAATTAAAGGCTTTGAAACATTTATAGACATTGTAATGTTCGACGCTATCTGAAACATAAAAAACAAATAATACTCAATCAACGAAAATTACTGCATATCAGCGAATATGAAGTGATTCTAATTTAGAGAGTATATTAAGAAATATAACAAAGTAATTTCCGAAGTAATTTTTACGTAGAATTTGAAACCGGGGTCAGAATTGCTCCATCACGTCAGGATTTTGAGTTATTGGAGGTTATGTACCAAAAAAATGCGATCTTTAGATACTTTAGATACTTATGTATATAAGACATAATATTTTTCGGGATTTTTTTTAGTTGGATCATATAGTAATCTCTTTATCTTTAATATGAGCGTTGCAGAATTCAGTTACCACTTTTCTTCACCAAGATACGTCAATTTGAATTTACGATATATATGTCCAAAAAATTTACCTTGAAAAGCCGTTGGACGACAAGCTCAAGGTCGAATTCAATGTCTCGAAACATGTATAAATATAACCAACTATATAAAATTTGGATATCTATAACTAAAAACAGGTTTCAATATTGTGAATGTTTTTTAAAAACTTTTTTTCACGCCATTTAGAATCCGCCTTCCTGAATTCGAAAATCTTAATATCTCGTCGTGAAATTCGTATTTGGCAACGACAAACACTCCACAACATAAAGAAATTACCCAATAGTAGTGATAAATTTATAACCTTAATGGCAAATAAAGCATTAAATTTGGTTTCAACTCCTGATATATTACACATATATCAACTCACATTCGTAATTTAATACGTTTTAGAGAATGGACAAACATATAAACGCTTCGTTAAATTGTTACCCTCTGTAGGACACAAAGCTGAAGAAATATTTTCCGCTGTTATTTCTGAGCTGAAAGTATTAAATTGTCGAGGCTAATCGTATGACAATGCTTAAAATATGTCTGGCTTTTATAATGCTTTATAAGCTAAGATTGCAGAAATATCACTATTTTGTTTATATGTTCCTTGTGCAGGCCATTCGTTAAATTTAGTTGCATCTTCAGAAGCTTGCACGTTCTTCCCTCTGTTGTTGGAAGAAATTTACGTATGCTTTGTGAGATCGATCAAAAGATGGAGCAAATTAAAAACTGAAGGAAATAAGAATACACTGAAAAGAGCAAATGTAACCCCTTGGTCAGGAAGAAAATCTGCATGCCAGAGTTTAAAAGATTCCTGGTTTGAAGTTCAGTGTGTTTTAAAAACCATTGAAAATGAGCTCGCAGAGATACCTATCGTCAGAAGTGAAGTGAAGGGAACGTCTTAAATTGGAAAGGTAATATTCTGGAATATCTTTTTAGACAGATTAAATAACGTGAATATCAAAATACAGGATTCAACGATTGATCTGCATACAGTAACAGAATTATATAAATCTCGTGTCGAGTTCGTAACAGCTGAACGTAGAAACTTTAAATACGCTGAAAAGAAGACGATGGAAATAAGTGTTCTTAAAGAATACGAAAAAGAAATGCGTAAAAGAAAACTGCCATCCCTGTGGTCTTCAGATCGTTGCTGCTTCTATTCTAAAATTGTAATATAGCATCACTCCAGTTAATGATCGTCTTTGGAAGTAATCTTCTGCAAATGTCCTAAACGATTATGTAATTTTCAAAAAAACTGCGTTGGAAACCTGGACAGCCCTAATCAATCGATTTCCGTGATTGCTGCAACTTGGTTCGTCAGGAATTTTTGTTAATCCAAGAAAACCGGATAATTACTGTTAAAGAACGTTTCCTGATGTTTTGACAAACAAACCCCATCTAAACATACAACAGAAGGTTGTATCCCAGCTTTGTTGAATCTCCCGTGGGACTCCTCCCGGTGCATAACAACCACAGAGTCTCGGGTTTCGACATCATTCATTCACAAACGAAGGGAGTAACATCTTAAGAACAAATTCATTTTATAGTAAAACTAAAAATAGTGGTTATGTATTTTCAGTTATAGACGATATTTTCAAAATGAACGTCAAATATGTACAATTTTTATAATCATCTTGTAAATGGTTTACATCCAAAAATATCTCTAATATTTTTGTAATTTTTATTCGAGTACAAATATGTGACAATGTAGGTTGTGTGTGTTGAAGGGGGCATCATTAAAACCCCATATTGGTGTTTCTTCATCAAACATTGGTTTAACACAATAACGATCATAATGACAGAATTTTTAGCTCATTTTCCAATATCTTTACTAAATCGAAAAATGAAATTAACGTTATGCTTTCGTAAATTATAATTCTCTTAAGCTCTAGGCTTAGAATTAATGAGTTACATTTATAACACGACTTACAAATATTCGCTCGCAAAATTGTATTACTCGCATTCTATTTACTCACTACCCGTCCTGGTTTCGCATGCCTTATATAAAAAAGTATAAAATTACAGAATATAAAGATTTAAGGCTGTAGATGAATCGTTTAGAAGGTATTTTTTCCCGGCCTGTCGAATCTCTCGAGTTCGGCCCTCCATTTTTTTCGAAAATCGAGAACAATCCAAAAAAACAGTTTCGTAAAAAATTCCATCCTTTCCATCTTTACGAATTAAAATTTTCTCTGACATATTTGCAATTCTTCTAATGAATCCAGGAGAGTTTCTGGCTTTAGAAGCAAACGTTAGAGAAAATTAAAAAAATGATTAGTGTAAAAAAAATACCATCTAAACGGTTCATCTACAGCCTTAAATCTTTATATTTAGTAATTATTACTACGAAGTGAACCATAAAACTTTAATGATTCATATAAAATTACAGTTTAAACGCAATATTCACCGAGGAGTGGTCGTTTAACATTTCGACTTCAATATTTCGAGCCGTTAATTCTTCGCAGTTGCTAATACTTATCATTTCTGACCTATCATTTTGATATCACGGACATTCAACGTTGATATGATAAAAATTTTCCAGTTGTTTAAACAAAAATTGCAATATTTATATAATAATTAATGCTGTGCCTATAAGAATCCTAAAATATTGTACTGGGTACCCATTACAATCTATTTCTCTACTACTGAATTTGTACGGTATTTTTTCTTTAGTGGTGTTAGATGGTATTAATATTTTCGTTTTCATTCATATTGATAATTTGTTCTATTTGTAAAACCCAGTTACATAACACCCCAAATAGAATTTATTCAGGCCCTGATCAGGGTGTAACGCTTTCGGTCAGGCCCGGATTAGGGCCCTAATAAATTTCTACTCGGGACCAATTGCGTGTTTTTTCGGCTGAACTAATTAGTATTTCGTAAAATATTTTTGGGAACCTAGAGTCATCCATTTGATTTAACTTGTCTAGGCAATTTAGCGTTCTTTTAACCCATCAAGTCCGGGAGATACACATTTTTTAGTTGATTTTAAACCTTCATTCTCAACAGAAAATAAGACTAATATTGACTTGAACGGGACCAACTTTACCATTTTAAAGTTTGTTCTTTCAATTGGCGTGGTCAAAATTACATTTAAATTGCTGAAAAACTAATATGGCGCATTAGAAATAAAAAAAAAAACAAATTTTCGAGCGTTTTGTTGTTTGAGTTTTATTTGCATTGAGAAAGTTACGGAATCGAAGCCTATATTCGCAAACAAAAGTGCATAATGTCTATGAACTTTAACTATAGAAATTTGTTTATTTTCCCTCGAATCTATTTAACCTCTTCAAAGAGTAACTATGTCAAAATAATAAGCCTTATTTGATCAATTTAATTTTATTAATAAACATAAAAAATAAAAAATTCTGTTTCCGATTATATTGAACAATATCCAATGAATGATTTTCAAAATTAAAAATTGCGGATTAAATTAGAAAATGAAAAAACGTGTATTTTTTTAAAACTTGTGAGTATTTGCTTTTTTTTTAAATTTTTGTAGCATTTTCAACCAAAAAAGTCACTAAATGACCAATGAAAAATAACTGGTGGGACTTTTAAAACATTTTTTTCTAAATAAAGATTCATCATATTACAATTATATAATTACATATTACAATTTATTTCTAAGTGATAATGCGTATAGTCGATGGAACTTATTTGGAGCTCAGTGGTCATTGGAATGATCAGAAATTTGCTGCAGTCAGTTGCCGCCTTAATACTCCGTTCTACCTGGTAGCAATATTATATTATTATATTTTTGTGTAATTTCAGACGTTATTGGATGATTTCTTTCTATTAGCAGAGGTTATTATTATTATCTAACTGGATGCCAAAAAAATTGATTTAAAACCTAATTTCCTTCATTTTTTCTAATCTCTACATTTTTTTAGAATTAACACAGGTATTGTTAGTTAAGTCAATGTACGCGTATTATTGACTAATTCTTACTGAAACGATTCTAGATTCAGATTTGCATTTTGTATAGTTATATTTTACTTTGAAACATAAAATAAAATATCTATTTCATTTCCTTGTGGTTTTCTACATACGTTAATATATAAAAAACGACTATTTCTGTTTGTTAGACGTCAGAATCTGGCCACATTATGAAACACATAACGCATGAAATAAAAATAAAATTCATCATATTAGACAGGAAAATACTTGGTAAATATAAAGAAGTCTCAAAGGGATAATTCGAGATGGAAAATATTAAATTTCCTGTCAAGAAAATGTAAAAGACAAGACGTAACCTACCGCCGCGCCCGCCGCTTAGTTCATAGAATTCGGGCATCTTCCTCCGACATATGTTGTATGTTTAGCAGTTTCACTCTTTGAGCATGGGAAACATGAAATGTTTGCAGTGTAAGGTGGTCGGAAATTTGGAAAAAAATAGATCATAAATAATTAAACTATTCAATATTTACGTGATGACACGCATTTCATAGCAAACTTTCAGCGCCAGATGATATTCGGGATACTTTTATCTAGCTGGATAGAAAAATAAACCATTTCTTGGTTCATGGATCTGCGTATATTATCATTATTATAAAATAATTTCATGTACGAATATTTCCATATTAAAAAATGTTTTGATATTTATGATTATCTATATTTAAAATACTTCAAGTATTTTCCTTAGTATTAGAAGGTTTGCAGTTAACTATTACTATAGATTTAGATAAATACAATTTTGATTAAATATTTGTTGGCTGGGAAAAATGGGATAGTGCTAAATGCAGAAAATATTTTAAGGGTTGCCATTCGATATCTTGCTAAAACAAATGTGATTTTGAGTGTGTTTTACGTGCGATTCTTTTGTGATTTTTCGTAGAAATGTTCCTTAAAAACAGGTCTTAAAATAAGATTTAGTATTGTTTACAGAGTGGAAAAGTTTTTGATGCATACAGTTTTCAGAAAAAAGTTTAAACGCGTTTTTTGCGACACAGTCGGAAACATATCTGTTGCAAACACTTATAGTGAATATTTTTTGTAATAAGTATTTTCAAATGTCCACTATTTTTTTAAAAAGTGATATAAAAAATCCCGGGTGCGGGTCGAAAAACCGACAATTCAATAAGCCGACAGGTCAAAAAGCCGATAATCGAAAATTCGACAGTAAAAAACCCGTTGCATAAAAAATGGACTGTCTGCTTGTCCATGTATTTATTTGTTTGCGTGTCGACTTTTTGATTGTCGGCTTTTCGACTGTCAGTTTTTCGACCCGCACCCAAAATCCCTACGTCTTTCTCGAACTTTTTGCATATAAAATAAAAAAATTTTATTATTTTGTTCAAGACTAAAAATTGAAGGAGAATCATTTCCTGCTACGGAGTGGTGCAATTATGACAGGCCCAGAGTCAACGACCTACACAGCCGCCATTTTATTTTCCATCATAGGAATAGTATTTTTATAAACGTTTAATTATAAATCGTCCAATCATAGTTTTTATTTTTTCCTTGTTTTTCCGGAAAAAGATATTCAAATTACGTTGTTTTTCGATCTCTGGAGTAGTGCAACCCCTTAAATGCATAGGTTTAGGGTTATTATCATTTTTTGTTTCGATTCTTCTAAATCCCAAACTGAACAATTAAATGGTGACTGTGGCAGGCTAAGGACGAATTTTGGGCTCCACGGTCTTTGTAAAACATTTTTATAATATTCGTACTCCGAAGCAAAATACAATATAAACGAAATATTTTTACACATTTTTTCATTGTTCGCGATTTTCTGTGGCTACACTTTTTCTATATTATTTTGAAACCAAATTTACATAACCATAACATAAATTTGAAAATATAAATTACAAAAATGGTTAAATATTCTTTCTATTATGTGATATATTTCATAAAAAATAGAACTTGTCTTTCATCGTGTTTGATATCTCAAATGCAGGCTTGTACCACTTTTGGTTCATTCTTTAGACACCGGCTACTGACAAATTTCATCCTACTTATATCATTTTTTCTATTATTTAAATCATGCCATGTAACACTTCCATTTAACGAGTTTCATATGAAAATATCATAGTTCGATTTTCGCTGACCTAATAGTCAATATTTATCCTATGAGGATCAGAAAATAACTGTGTTTGAGTAGGTTAGGTTCATTCCGACTCGGGAGTGCACATGCTTTGTACTCCAACGAGTTGCAGTTGTCAACCCAGATTTCTCCATTTGTTGTCCGCTATAAGTTACAATTTTACTTCCACAGGTTTTAAATTATAACATGAATTGTCTATGTAATCTTTGAATAAAGAAATTGAACAAGTACTACTTGCATATCTCGGATAAAAAAAATATACTTTGTACATTCAGGCAAAAAGAAGTGTCTCCACACACTGGTCCATTTCAGAGAATGGAGGAAAATTTTGCTATTGTAGGTTAAAATTTGCATGTGCAAATTAATAATTTGGAATTAACTCATGTAATGAATCACTCATTCGTTAATAACGCAAGCGTTTGTTTTCACGAAAAATAATTAACGTAAAACAATATGAACGCGTCACCTCATTCGGCACGTTAAAAGGATGATATTCCTCATCAATTGGAATTTCCCGTGAAAATGGAGCGAGCGATATATGCGTATTGTCGCATGGGAGCTCGACTGCGTATTTTGCGAGACAAAAACAGGGAAAACGCTTTTTGTTGTTTGTGAATGGAAAGTGCATTCGACGCGTAAATCGGTTTAACTTCAACCAAACGTGTCCTTCTCCGACCCTTTCTGCCTGTGCTCTCGATGCCAAGCCATAAAATAACAACAGCCTCGTTACCATACGCCGCATTCGCGTTCTCGTATCCGGTGTTGCGATAATTTAACAATTTTCAGCTTGCAATTTGTGAAACGGCACCGATGTTCATTATAGACAATTGACTTATTTCGGCTCTTTTATTTTAATTAGACAGAATGTCCAGAATAACCTTGTTTTCTAAAATAATTGAATTTTTATATAGTAAGGGAATATCGGGGCAAATCGTGACATTTTCCGTTTGCCAATTTCTTTTAGAAAATGCTTGTTGCTTTTTAAAGCTTCAACCCTCTATTTTGAACAAAATTTTTATATGCACCTTTTTTATCACATAATTTTTGGCGTAGAACACAAAACGTCTCACGCGTGTCTCATTGCTCCGACGCCATAGACCAAACTTTGGATAAAACACGATTAGAAAGATAAAAAATAAATAAGAAGTAATTTATTCATCAGAATTGTAATGAGCGTTTTTTTTTGGCCATTTCCGGTTTTTGGGAAATTCTCCTACTTGTAAGGGTTTTCATGTGCATAGGTTCACATTAAGACAAATTATTATTGTAATTCCATTTTATCATAATTACGTACAAGGTGGTCGTGTCTTTACGAACCGATAAATCTGGACACGTACAATTTACGATTCGGACCAGTGTATAATAACCTAGAGAGCATGTAGCATCTATCAACTAATATTTATATCGGTTAAATTTGTTGCACTGAGAAAAGTGGTTTTTACCCAGTATTAGAATTCTTATGCCCCGTAAAATATAATATTTTACGCATAGGGATTGCCATCTTTCTACTACCTGTTAAAAGACGAAGATTTTATATTATTCTAACCGATATGTCAGTTTATTTTAGCCTTTTCTCTTTAACTAAAAGCAATTTTTGTTTCTGGAAATTTATCTAGCAAATTAAAATATTAAAAATGCCTTCTTTTAGTCATAATAAAACATTCTTTTAAAATAGGAGAGTTTATTACAGTTTCGTATAACCTGTCAAAAACAAATGCTGAACGACGGAGGATTTTACTAGTTACAATATTTCTTTTAATAGCTATAATACACTTTTTAAAAGCCAACGGATAGTAACTGATAAAATACACTTTTCTCAGTGTGCAAATACCAAAATTTCGATATCACAAAATTTTACTTACACAACACAAAACCACATTTCTTAATACCACAAATGTTACACAGGCGATATCCATGTTAAACTTCGCTCTAATTTGGGCCACTACCCCCACCTTCAGTAAATATTTGAGAGGTTTAGCTGCACATCACGGTTAACCTCAAAAAAGAAAACGAAACAAAATCGAACTTTTTTTATGTTCGGACCACATTACTCCTATGTATTTTGCTGAATTTGAATCTGCAATGAAAGTGGTGGTTGCTCATCACGTTTCCTTGCCAGCCAGATCACCACTCATCTTTGGTTGGAGCAATATCATTAAGCGTCCTCTTGTAGATTTTGACAAAATTCGTCTACCTCTGCAGCATGTCAAGCTTGAAGTGATGAAATAATTTCATAAAGCTCTCGATACAGAAGATTCCTGCTTTCTGTACATGAAAAGCGTTTTACAAATGTAATTAGTTAATTGAAGGAAGGCATCTTCGATGTGTTTGACAAACATATGTATACTACAGAGGAACCAGCCTCAAACGTATCGATACCAAATTTTTGTAAAATAACAAAGATGAAAACTATTTTATTTTGTGCATTATTCATGCACATAATACGTGTAAGAGAATGATGTAGTGACAATAAGACTTCATTGCTTACTTCTTAAATGGACTATCTTGTTTTTGTATCATTTCAAAACTCAGTGTTAAAGACAGCATCTGATTGAGGATGCTTCTAAATTTCGGATATGATATATGCGTTTTTTTTACAAGGAAATTACATTATTTTAATTATAGGTGAGGCTATAAAACAGGACTGAGCTGTGCCTCGCCCTTTTTACAATCTTTCACATTTTGCTTAATAAAGACGAATGTTATTATTGTTAGATGATATAACCTTCACTACATTTGAGTCAGTAAATATTTACTGATTTGCAGTGTCGTTAGCTGATTCACGTCTAAATAGCATCGGAAGTAGAGGGAAAGGTAATGGAACCTTAAGTTGTATTACAGAGAGATTTATTACAACCGTTTGTTTCAGAACATTTGCTTGCGCATGCAAAAAAAAAGCGCTAGATGAGGTTATGAATTAATTTTATCGGCCTCTTTAAATAAGTTACCTTTATATATTATTCTTTTAATGTTTGCGCAAATGATTGCTTTTAAGCATCATTTTTGTGTCATCCGCATTTTATACATATTTACAATACAAAACCTATAAAGTGCTTTTAGAAGGTATAAATACAATATTTGTCATTGACTTAGACCAATTACTTAAGCTACATTTTATAAAAAACAACTTGCGGCAACAATCTCTCTAAACTGGGAATTGAAAATGCCACAAAAGACTACACTATTTCATGTTAACCACAAAAATAACATATAAATAGAATAGATAACAAGATCTTCTCAAGTCACCCAGTTCGATTTGTTGAAGTTTCATTCGATTGGAATATGCAATTCACAGCCCATATCAAAAGCGTACAAAGCAAATGCTTCCAAGTTTATGAGCATAATAACATTTCTGAGCGGTGTGTGATGGAGTTCAGGTCCAATGATTCTATTCACAATATGTGAATCTCTCGTTAGATCAATAACACAGGCCAATAAAATGAAGCCAACCTCGATAATTGTTCTATCACTTTCTATCAAGATTTTGAGATATACTCAACCCAAAACTGCAAAAACATGTGCTCAACAGTAACTTTTTGTGGCGGAACAAAATGTTTGAGTTATACAATTTATGTAACTCAAATTAAACATTTCAATTTCGATGTATCAGCCCCTCCACCTGTTTAATTTACAGCTACTATAATATTGAACTAGTGCTAGTTATAAATAAATTAAAACTTGAAAAACAATTAGCAAGATAGACTAGAGCACGTAGAAATTTAATTTATAAAAGGTGAAATACCGATTTATTATTTCTGTAATTATTGTATATTTTTATTACTAATTAGTTGTAGATTATATTAATTTATTATTTCCTTATTAATTAAAGTTAATTAGTTACCTAGTAATCATTTTTAAAATACATTTTCATTGTTTTTTAGCTAATTGCAATATATAATATTATTTACGCCATCAAGTGTTTATCGGCGGTTTCTCTAAAACTATCTGAAAAGATATACTAACAAAAAAGTTTCTAATTAAAAAAAATGAAAATTTTAAAACCAGTTTCAATTTGATGCGATGTTTCATTTCGGAGATGTGGCCTATTAAACAATAATTAATTTGTTTATAACTTTTTTTGAACACCTTTTCGGTCGAGAACGCTCAAAATTCGTATTCAGCCGTGAAAAATACGTCTAAAAAACGTTTCTACCAAAAGGGACCTCGAAGTGAGTACGGTATATAAACTAGACTAAAATGAACTCACGAGAAAAATTGTTCCCTAAAATTTACGAAATGCGTTAACCTATGTAATGATTTGGACTGTACTTCTCCCTTTCATTGTAAACCAACCTAATCTACGGTTCTATCTTTTTTATGCAGCACATTATTTTGTCAGATTTTTATTTAAATAACAATACAATACAATTTGTGTAATTGGTAAGGGTCAATCGATTCGACTAAATGAACACGTTAAATGTAAAAGATTTTTCTTTCGAAATGACGCTTTGATATTTACAGCCGCTTTGTAAACAATCGCGACAACAGGTGCGGGCAAATCAGCTGAGAGCAAGCCGCCATATTCGGAATTGGCCTGAGCACAATGAAAACTTAAACCTTAAACTTGTCTTGTGTCCTTTTTTACTTGCATGCGAGAGAGAAGGATGGGACATCGAGCTCCGAAATCTATCCTTGTCTCGATCATGCATTTATAAAAGGATACATGATAAGTTTCGAGCTAAAGTTTTGGTTGTGCTCAGGCCTAATTCGATCGAGAGGTATTCGAGAGATTATCGAATCAAGCCGGGGTGGGTAAGTTGTATCAGAGATTATATTCTGGTTGTATGTACACGGAGAAAATTTTCTCCGTTTAAAAGCAAATCATCTTCTAATTATATATATTTTAGCGCGTGATTCAGAGCTATTCGATTATGTACTTCTAAACGTTTGGTCATGAGGTAACTCGATGAAAAACGAGTTCCACGCCTGTGACATAATTTCTACAATTTTAACCTTTAATATCATGTACGGTACGCTTATAATCGATGATACCTCAGCTACCTAATATACCTCGGGTTCATGCTTTTACAGGAGATAAAATATGTCGTACCAAAACCATCATTCCTACATTTATTCTGCTGTAGCTAGGGTTATGTTCTTACGATTTCTTACAGTGTACAGATTGTAGAATGTAATCGCCGGAACATCAGAAATAGGAACGAGGAAATTGAGGAATACGGTGGACTGTGGTACGAACAGTTTTATATCCTGTAAAAGCTTAATAACTCTTGAAATTATTTCATATGGTCGTGTTCTATTTTCATGCCGTCGTTGCTTCGAAAGCACGTAAACTTGCTGTATTATCATGCATTCTAGTCTTTCTTTTCATAAGTACGTCAGTGCATTTCAATCACTGAATTCAAACTTACGTAGGAACTTATCCTTAAAAATGTACCATCACAATATCTGATGTATTAAAACCAGAAACTATCGTGCTATAAAACGTAGAACATTTTCTCCGTGTACATAGATGCTTGTCGCATTCATGTTAAACTATATTAGCTGTCTCAATGCCTCGCGTCTCGGTAGATTTACGCCAGAATTCATTTCATTTTTTGTAGGATTTCTACCCATATTATAATACTGGTTTCTAGCCAGATCATAAAAATTTAGCATAATTCTGGGCAGATTCTCGTGACCACTTCTACCACGGGACCTTAACTACATGTAATAAGAGGCAGATTTTACAATTTTGTATAATTAGTGTAACTATTTAACATTACTAGCAATAAAAAACATTGGTTTATTGGATTTACTAATTTCGTTCCTGCATCCACTACTGTTCTGCTTACTACTTTAACGTAGTCATAACTAACCACTTTTTTTCGTGAATCAGGTACACATATGACGTTTGATGCAACCCTCAATACCGCAACAGGTATCATATCGCTAAATATATACTACTGAAGACAGTAATAACAATGAAATTTAAAAAAGTAAATAAAATATGGATGCCAACTAATCTAAACACCATAAGCCTTTAAAGATAAAATAAAAGAAATTATTAACCGATTATCTTGCGATCTTAATAAAAATTTGGTAATTTTCATTCTTAAATCAACAAAAGTACTTCTGGGATTTCTCCCAGTTGCATAACTGCATCTTCTGAGTCATAAGATTCCAAGTAATTGCTTGAAAGTTGAGATACGAAATACATCGCTTCTTCCTTTGAACTGTACTCCGCTTTTCTAAACAAGCATCAAACGGAGAAATGCGACCGATAATCACCTTTCAAACATTTCGTCTTCTCGAAATTAACCGCTTGATTCCAACGTATCTAACTTTTCGAGTCAAAAATAGACATTTTGTATATTTCTTAGATTTCAAGAACCAAAGTTTTGTGTCGGCTTAAATGTATTCCTAAAGTTTAGTAAATATTGGAAAAATTACTTACTGATTGAACATATTTAAGGGGTAGCCCACAATTAACATCCCCCATTCAAGATCTCTAGGCCGATATTCTTCTTCTATATTAAAAGATTCTTGCATACCAACAAATTATTAAAATTGCTTGAATATCATCAAAGATATCACCATTTGCGCTACAATTTCAGGGGAGCGGTACCGCCTCCTAAATATGTTTTCTCTTTTCGTTTTTCCTTTTTTACATAAATAACATATCCAAATTTCATAAAAATCGAAAATTTACACTTCGATAGGATTACGTGTCAGATGACAATTCAGGGACCAACTTTGGCTGTGCGAACATTTTCTTAATAATTACGACAATTTTTGTAAACGTTTAAGAATTCCATTTTTTTCGCTATTCATTTTTTGACTATCATCTGAGATGGTATACAATTTCCAACATAATTGTTTTCAGTTTCAAATTTGTAACCTTTCGCCTAATAATTCCGTTGAAGTGTTATTCGAATTCTAACAGTTGATATTACCCTTCTACAATAACATTTGTTTTTAGAAAGCATGAGTATTTTAAAAAATTTTCAAATTTTAAAAATAAAACCTCGAATATTAAAATAAAAATGATATTTTTTAAATTTCTATCGAAATGGAAGAAAAAGACGGTAAAATAAACAGTAAAAGACAATTTGAAAATGGAACAAAAGTGACAACGAAGTTTCCGACTTTTCCAAAAGGAATTTCCCTCTGGTTTCCGCTCCCATTCTCCCGTCTATTCTCGTTCTTGTCGGGACATCTATATATCGCGAGTACTCGAACATATATCGCATATGTAGCCACGAAGCAACCGCAACCCTCGGTATATAGGCACAAAAGATTTGGAGAAGTTGCGGCTGAACAAACATGAGCCGCACGTTCCTCTCCCGCTTGCTCCCCCCCCCCCCCCCAATAACTATAGCGATATGGGTGCACATCCGTCGCATCTTCGTTTACACGCACCCTTAAACCTTTAACTTGTCGTAAACGTACAAAGTAAAAATACATAAATCATTTTTATTTTCATGCCATCAAGAATTACCTATGTATATACAAGTATGATTGCCATTAAAAAACCTCATTTGCGAATTCAAAATGTAAACAATAATTTTGAGTAATGCGATTTCAGATTCATAATGCTCCAGTTTTTAATTAAAGGGATAAATAAGTTACATACTAAAAGGAATTAGTAAAACGATCAATTGGCCAAACCATGGTTCCTTTCCATATTTCCAATATCGGATTAACCCTTTTTTGCCCAAAATGAGAAAAGCAGATACGTCAACTTTAGCTCTGTTTCTAGAGTAAAAGGATGTTCTTTCAATTTTTGAAAGTTAAAAATGACAAAAAAATGAGTGTTTATTTACAAATTTTGGAAAATAATATAACAGTCCTGGATTTTTAGGTCATTTTTTAATTTTTTAAAATTTCCTGAACAGGTTCTAATCAATCAATGAAATACATACATAACAAGTAATCCCGATTGTTGAGCACAAATAACATGACAATAGAATATTTTTCAGAAGTAATTGCCGATTCAAAATGGACTCGTAATCAAACAAAAATGCCTTCAAAATGATTGATATCTTGAAATAGAGATAAAAGAAAGTTTTTCTTAGTGTTATTATGATATAATTATTGACTGCATATACACGAAGATTATAAAAATTCAAAACGGCAGATCTGTAACGGCCACCGCATGTAAATTTCAGTGGAGAAATCGTGAAAAATTAAACAAAATATAATCATGGCACTTTTTTTTATTTTGCAAATTTTGTGTATAAACAATCGTTTTGCTGTAATTTTCTCACCTCAAATCGATACAGCACACTTGAAAATAATAGAAAAGCCATCTTTGATCTTGACGTACCTATTCTTCTCGTTTTGGACAAAAAACGGCTAAATATGAATATTTTATACAATAACAGCACAGTCCGTCCCGGGATGTTCTAGGGAGCTCCTGAGGACGTCCAAATGTCCGCTTTTGGTCCTCGGGACTCCTCAGGGGCTCCTGAGGACGTCCTGGAACGAGCTTGTGCTGTTTGGATAGATACTTTACATCGTAGAGCATATTACACCATTTGATCCAGTAAATTTTTAATTAATTACTGAAAACTATCATTTCTACCCTCGTGCAGCTGAGTTCCACTCTACAATTTCCATTTTTATTGCAGAACAGCATTTAATTAAATTAATTTTTACAAAGGTCCAGTATATAGATCTCAAAACTTATATTTTTAAGTAATCATCCTGAAAAGTACAAAATTATATCATCTATATTTTTATGCGATAATTGTTAGTCTCTATTTGTTCTCATGCAACGTTTCCTATTTTCTACATGTTATTCATAATAAACTACATATTTAATATAGTATACGTATACTTCTGTCAAAAATTACTTCAAATGTTCGAGTTAAAGCAATTTAAAGAATGTGGAAGGTCGCGCAATGTAAATAAAGAAGCATTTGTTTTGTTTGGAATTCCTAGCCTAGTCCTCGTGCAACGCAATTTACTCTTAAACGACAAAGCGTATAGGGTTAAAGTTTTGAGGAATTTTTCGTTTTTTAATGTGAATTTTGAAGACATTATGCTATAATTTGAAAATGCCGAAATTAAACATGTAATATAGACGTATAGAGCAATTTGCTGAATATATTGTCTGCCCTCGTGCCTAATACAACACAAGCCGACCCGGCATGTTCTGAGGAGCTCCTGCGAACGCCCAATTGTCTGCTTTTGAGATATCCGAATCTAAAAGTGCAAAAAATGCAGTTTTCACCAATATTCAGTAAATTATTGAGACGGAACAAAATTATTGCTTGCAGCATAAACCATATTAAGGTCCTATTTGTCAGCATTAAAATGCTTTTTTAGTCATTCCGATAGGATTTTTTTCATCAAGTTACCGAAGATTTTCTCAGGGAACAATTATGATTTTCATATATTTAAGTAAATGTGTAATTATATGAAAATAACTAACAAATTGAAACCGAATTTCTTGCTAAAAATTATTCTATTTCGTCAAGATGTTGAGATATCCTAACCTAAAACTGCAAAAAACACCGGTTTTGTTCATTGCCAGTAAGTTTTTGTATCGAAATAAATATTTTTTTCGCAATTTGACAAAAACTAGATTAAAATGCATTCATCAGAAGCCTTAGGATATTTTTCCCGACCGTTTTCGATGCGCTGAACCAAAATCTGGTCGTACAATTGTTCTGTGGTTTCGAAATGTTCAGAGATCCTAACCTAACAGTGCGAAAAACGAAAAACATCTTTCGATAAAAACTTCAATAACTCATTGCAAACAATCGTACGAAATGACTAAATAATCATTTTAAAATTAATGAATAACGCTTTAATCTGGTTCTTGCCAAATTGTACAACTATTATGTATATCAGAAAAGATATAATAACACAAAAGTTTCTAACTAAAAAAATATAAATTTTGAAACATGTTTCAACTTAATGCTGCGTTTTACTTCGGAGATATGGCGTTTTAAACAATTAATTTGTATCTAACTTTTTTGTACCATGCTTTCGATCGAGAATTCTAGAAATTCAGATTCACCAGTCAAACATACGTTTAAAAAACCTAGCCTCAAAGTGGCTACGGGATCTAAAGATGGCGCCTAGACTAATTAAAAGTTCGTAAAAAGTAGTTGTTCTTAAATGTATGTCAACTAATCTGAAATAGTAACGTCAACTAGAAAATGTCGCTGGAGCAGCTTTACTTCTTTAGAACTCTTTCAATACGAAACAGTGAAAATTCACTGATTTTCAGAGATAAGTCACTGATTTCCATAGTAAAAAAGAAACCACTGAGAAGCGGTGACATTTCACCGTTTTAGTCAGTAAAATTAAGTTGCGTTATGAGACAATAAAGTTGATTCACTGCTTGAATCAGTGACACTTTAACGCAAAACAGGAAAATTCGTTCGACGTTTCCCTCTTTATGCAGTGAATATGACGAAAGTCACTGACCCAAGTGAGTATACATTCACTGATTCAAATAGTGCATTTTCACTGTTTCACGAATTGTGAAAGTAGTTAGAGCACCAATTTTTTTGGTTGTGCTGACTATTTTTTCCGTGTATTTAAGGTGATTTTCCTGAGATTTTGAATATATCCCTAAGAAGCGCATGTAACTTCTCGAAAAATCCGTGCTTATTTCTTGATATATCTAATGCGCTGTGACGTAGAATTTTATGAACTTGCTCTGCACATTTCAAGAATACCTCTGCTTTGAAATTTGAATATGGTAACTAGAATTTCATGAATAATTTTTATTCGTCAGGTGTGGTTTACTAAAAATACACAAATTTAAAATGAATACTTAAACCTCGGTAACTGAGGGTGTTACATCAGGCACTGAGACGTATCGACAAATATGTACCTAAGATCGCTTTGACGGCCAAAAGAGAGTGTCCAAAAAAAAGTGGTGTAAAAAGGAAATGGGCAAGTGTAACCTTTATGACCTGAATGAAACGGTAAATTAGAACATACCGAAGGTTAAACAAAAAATTCAAGGTCCTTCGAAAGTGGGTAGTTTAAAAAATATAATACATTATAAATTGTAAGTAGAAACAGTCAAATCGATCAGACATTACACATTTTAGACGAGGTTTCAAACTTCCCTTTTTCGGAGTAAACTAATTTTTTAAAAATATTAATACTTAACTTTTTACTACTCTACTAAGGTTAAACCTTAAGGAATAGTGAATTAATTATGGCGTGGACATTCTCATTTAATTTAAAGAATTTGCATTATTTTTCGACGGCGACCCAAAATCATTTTGAACAATGAAGCAGCTTATGATATTGTAGTCACCACATTCAAATTTTGAGGTGGATATACTCCTAGAATTTGTAGAGCAAGTTCGTACAATTAAACGTCACATCACATTAAACATACAAAGGAATGAGCACGAAGTTTACGCAGAATGGTTACATGTTTCGTAAAGACATGTTCAAAATTTCTCGAATAACCTTAAATGTCACGTGCAGACGTTAAGTTTGATGTACGTTAAAAGTACGTCAAACAGTTTAATGTCATAATAGCATATTCATTTACCTGCACCGCGCGAGTGTAATGTATCACTGTCTCACAATTTGACATGTATTTAGAAAGAAACAGAGATACCCTACACTTGTGCAGTGCAGATAAATGAATATGCTATAAGTCAAATATGCTTTCATTATCAAAGAGCCACCCTAAATTTAGCCTGTTTTTTGGACCTGAAATTTGGGATCAAAATGTATGTAAAATGAAAATTTATGGTAATAGCTTACTGGTGTAAAAATTTTAGATTGAGCATATATCTTAATCTTGAGATATGGGGGTTCAAAGGGCGGATTTTACTGCAAAAATTGTATAGCGAAGTGATATATAGTTGAGGTTTTTTTAATAAATAACAAATATAAGATGCAATAATATTTACAAAACAACCAGAGGCATATTGAAACGATAAAAGTTTTTTTTCCAAGAGGATTCACATATCTTCCGTAGCAATCTAATATAATAATTGGGTGCACCTAAAAGTCAGGTTTTTGAATATCTGTTTTTTGAAATGTCTGGTTTTTTAATGTCGGTCTTTTGAAATGTTTGGTTTTTGAATGTCAGGTTTTCCAAGTGTTTATTTTGTGATTTATCTGATTTTTGAGGTGCACCTTAATAATTTCGAGGATTATCTGATGAAATATGTTTATCGGTCGAAATCTCTGCAATTCCAAAATCCAAACATTTCGACGATGGAAGAACCGCAACAAGATAATTGTAAAATTATGCACATGGTCCACATGAGAAAATATTTTAAGCAACTATATCTTACATGTTGATTTAGATAGTAATGAAAGGAATTTTAACTTCTATATCCTTAAGAATATGCATTGCTTGACCATATTACAAGAATTATATCATGCGCTTGATATAATGTTTACACTTGCTTTTGTTTTGTAATTTAACCTTTAATAACTGATGAAATGAAATTCAGTCATGAAGACAGTATTTTCCGAAAGAATTCATTGGAAGCGCTCTGTAAAAATGGACCCCTTTAAGTTACCATTTTTACTTGTAATCCACAGAATCTTGTGTCACCTTTCAGTATCAAAATTTCATAACCACCAAAGCTTTGCAACAAATCCTTAGGTGACATCAACATTATGATCATTGTGAATTCAGTTGCGACATTTTTGAAATATTTTTATGGGTACTTTTATAATTAACCTAACTAATTGTGATATTTATGAAAAACTTTGTCCAATCAGGAACCTTTTTACAAGATCAATCTTTTTCGCACAATGCAGATTATCTTCTATTGTTGATACTCTGGTGTTTAACCGTAATCATCTTCAGAGGATCTTGACCTAACAAATGATCTTCAGTGAAGAAGTCGACCTTGGCCGACGCGAATTTCTTGGTCGGGGAATCCCTCGATGAAGGAAGGACAAAATCGTTATCGTCGCCGGCTCGTCAACTCGACGCGATTTCATTTCGTTTGGTAGGAACACAGATCGACTGTCTAAGAGACACGAAGCGACGGCCAAGACAAACCTTAAATGCTTGCTAAGCAAACAGTCGGAATTAGCCGCGTTATCCGAAGCGTACGCAAGAGGACTATAGCTTTTCCAACATTTACTTCCAGCTATGGTATGCCTTTAAGATTTTAAATCTCTCAAGCTATAGCCTACCTTAAATGAGGGATGTCGTAATTCAACTCTAATTTTTGGAAATTGAATATTGGTAAATGTGATTAGTAACTCGCACTATCATGTATGCAAACATAACTATGATTATATTTCGCCTAGTACGTCATGATTAGCACGTCTTGACTTTTCCTTTGAAGTATTGATATGCTATATCGGATTTGGGTTCAAAATATCATATAATGTTGATGATTTTGATCATATTCTATCACATAAATAATATCCAAGATCGCAATCAGACTTTCGTTCAATTAATGAAAAAGCTTAATTTTAGTAATTTTTCAAGCTTGTAACGTATACTGGTTATTATATTGATGACAAACCCAGGTAATTAAATAGGAGTGGAACATAAAAGTTACAAATATTTTGGATTTTTCAACGAAAAGTTATTGGTTGGAAATAAATCCACCATATTATCAAACTGAATTGCCAAATAAACGAAATATTAGTTTCATGAAGGTTCGGCAGAAACTGTAAAAAATTCACATTCTTCGTCTTTTCATTGGATTGTTAGCAACGGTTGCTAAAGTATGCATTTATCGATAGTTTCTTCCATACCTCCATAAAAGGAGGTCATATTAAAAAGTTTTATATTATCAAGAAATAATTAAATTCCTAATCGTAAAATGTGATTTCTTCCTTGGTGTCGACGGTTTTTCCTAGTGATCTTCAAATGCGTACCTACTGATCATTTTCATAACAATCCAGGAGTTGTGGACGATGATCAGCGGAAATCAGCATTCGAGATGGATTTCCGTGCTTTGTTTCAATTTTAATAACAGGTTCTATTTCCCATGTCCCTGCATTTGTAGATGTATTTGCCGGTTGTATTGAACTTTCAACACAGGTGGAAAAACGTCTTGCTCGATCATGATTTTGCTCGATCGTGATTTTGCGCTTTCCTGATTTTGCATATTTCCGGCTTAAAAATTTAAAATACCAGATGAAATTATTGAAAGAAATGTTTCATCCTATAATAACATAAAATAATTATAAATGCCAAATAACAGAATATATTTTGAATTGATTAGGTTCAAAATGGTCTAAAATGGACATTTTCAGATCTAAATGAGTCAAATTATGGAACGTTTTATACTCGATTAGTTCCACATTTTGGTCCGTTTTGAACGTAATCGTATCCGATTATATACTAACGTCTGGAACAACCCATGTTGAATTTTATTGAATTTTCATAAGAAAGTGATCCTACTCTGATTGACATCTGATCGACACATTTTGCATTCAATTTTGATCAAATTTAGATTTGAAATTTAGAATTTTTTTTACTCGGTAAATGTTATTTATATTTTAGAGCAAATAACAATTTATTTCTGGGGTTTTTGTGGTTACTGGCTTCGTTTATTAACTGAGATTTTATTTTGCAACTGACAACTGTGGCTGGAAAATAAGAATTGAAGGTGAAAATATTAACAGTGAATAATACCCTTTTAGGTAAGTTTATTACGTTACCGATTTTATTTGTAGATATAGTGTTTAAAGCCATTTTGATTTTTGAAATTTTGAATTCAGATTCGATGTTGTAGGGAGTGATCTAGATTACAACAGCAATGGCATCATTATGACGGCATATGACTGTATGTACATTTTCAATATACTTTTTGCCAGAAATTACTGGAAAGTATTCAAAGACAAAGTTTCAGAACAAAAAGTTGGTATGGAGTGGATATTTCGGAACTTCATTTGATTCATCAGGATTCAAAACTATTGCAACTTTTATTGAAGCTTTCACTTTATTAACTCTAAAACTATTGGAATGAAGTTTAATGTGCCCCGAACATATTAAAATATGGATTGTTCGCAAATCATGTAATAACAATTAGAAATTTACACTTTCTATAGAAAACTGCAGTTGCCACAAAAAACCTAGTTCAACCAAGTGGGACTTTGCGACACAGACGCCCATATATTGACAAATTTTACAAAAAAATTCATGTACATAATTCGTTTTACTAACCCCTTAAGTGCGGATGACGAAGATCTTCCCCATTTCGAACTTTTTCCAGAGTGCTGGAAAAACGCTAATGATTGTCATGATATAAATTAGACTAACAAATTCTGAAATTTATGTAAAATAAAATCAAATCCATTTCTTGACAGTATGATGTGTGCTGGATATGATGCCGTTGTCCATTTTCATAATCGCTGTGTCTAAAGAAGATATATATAACTCCATAAAGACCGTAGTTTTCACGATTTTTGCAAAATTTTCGTCATGAAGTATGACATTGTGTTCTATCAATTCATGCATAACAAGTTCATAAACTCGCTTGAAATTGGTTACTTGACGCTTTTTGGGGTTACTGATTATGAATCTGAAGTCATATTTTAGAAATTCAAAATAACTGATCCAATATGGCGGACAAATTTTTCAAAAATTAAACCATTTTGTTTGAAACTACTCGGGGGCTCGAGACTTTCGATGTCACTAATTACAAATCTGACGATATATTTTACAATTCGAAATGGCAGCTACAATATAGCGGAAAAATTATCAAAAAATGGAACCATTTTGCTTGAAAAATTTTCAAAATCTGACTACAAATTCGTAATCACCGGGTCCTGAAAAACCTAGAGTAACAAGTATCAAGAGATTTTTTGAGATTTTTGCCGCTCTTAAAGGGTTAATACTACTGAATTATACTTCTATACGCATTATTACACAGGTCAACACGGTTTTTTTGTTGGGAAACTGTGGTAACGTATTTTTGTGCGTAGAATCCGAATCCGAAGTCAGACGTATCTCATCACGTCAGGATTTTTAAATATTTGAGGTTATGTACACGAAAAACGCGTTTTTTGTGGTTATGAACAGAAGATACAACATTTTTAGGAATTTTCCCTTTCGTTGGATCATACGGTATTACTCTTTTTCTTTAATATGAGAGGTGCAGAAATCCATTACGACGTTTCTTCACCAAGATATGCCAGTTTGAAATTGCGATATACACGTAAAAAAAATTTACCATAAATGCCTTTGGAGAACAAGCTCAAGGTCAAATTCAATGTCATGAAAGCTATATAAATATAAACAATTATATAAAATATGGATATTTATAATTAAAAACACGTTTCAATATTGTGACTGTTTTTTTTATAACTTTTTTATACTTTATTCTTTATTTAGTCATTTTGAATCCGTCTGCTTGAATTACAAAATTTTATTAGCTTGACTACATTTTATAGCTGATTCGCGAAAATGTCTATACCAGTTATACTAACAAGGGGAACCCACGGTGTGGGGGTCACGATTTTTATCGGCAATTTTTGTACGTATTCTAGGGCGAAAATAAAAATATACGTGTTTCAGCGTTTTATCTAATGGGCTTTGGTTTTTATACAATAAATTATTGAAATTCACGTTCTTATTGCCATATATATATCAACTTTGGAACGTCAGATACATTCGAATCTTCCCCTTGAAACATTCGAGTGCCTGACATCCGCATCATAACCCCACAGCGAATTCCTGTAAACATTTCAAAAGTCGAATGCGAAGCATTTTTATATGAATTAATTTATGATTTTGCGTCCTTCCCACTGTTTAAATCTAATTGCCAAATTCTTTAAACTAGTTTAACCTGCAGTGGTAAGAAAAGATTTTCTTTTCAATACCGTAATACACTCTTCTTATCACATTGGTAACAATAACTTTAACGCACTTACATCGAAAACTACTATTATTAAATTTGTTTTGCATTATTTATACTACCTTTAAGCAACAATACATAGTTGAAATAGTTCCGCCAATTCTTATTTTTAGATTGGGCCAAAATGAGTACATTTATATTATTGAGTCCTCGCAAGTAGGATAATACTAAATATATACTAATAAATAAATACTTATGATTGATGGAACAATATAATTTTATTTGGAATCAGTGCAATGATTAGGATGATACAGATCATAAAAACACGTAAAACACAAATATCTTTGGCAAACTGCGCATCTTATGAATGAGACGTTATTACAATAGCATTTTTTCTTATTGTTAATTAACATGCTCTGGGGGAAACAGATTAATAAATATAATACCATAAAACTCGTGTATTGTTTTCGGAAAGTAAAAATATGCATTTCTGTGTATATAACAACATTCAAAACATTCTTGTAAGAAACTGTCCTATACATTTTGAATAAGGTATTTTGCATCATTCATTCGGAAATTACAATTCTTCCTCAAATAAAGGTATTGCACGATATCTTCCTACATCCGCTTTATAAAAACAAATTTTTTTGTTCACGGATAATATCAAAGTTTTCGTTCAGTTTTCTAAATATTAAAAGTATCGCGGAATTAGTCGCATACATATATATGATTAAAATTTTGTATGATACATCCAAAAAATGAGTGGTTCTACTGAAATTCCTGATAACTTCAATTATTCTGCAATAGCGATAATTCTAGTCTTCTATTTTATATCATTCCTATTTCGTATTTTATATTGCGTGAAATATTTTTCCAAACGAATCAATCTGTTATTAAGAGAGATATTTATATTCATATAAATGTATATTTTCACTATTTTTCGAAAACAATATACGAGTTTTAAGTTTTGAATGTATTGTGAGTCCGTAATTACCCATTTTTTCATATTCGTCATTACCCCCAAAATGAAATAATGCAGTAAATTCTATACGGTAAGAATATTTTTAAAAGTAGACGATCATCTTTCTTTGCAATATTTAAATTATTTATTTATTTACTAAAATATAAAACTTTAAAAAATTTTTTTTAATTTTTTCAAAAGGGGAAAAGAATAGTATATTACAGTACTTAAAAGAAAATCTTTTCTTGCCGATGCGGGAAGGACGCAAAATTATAAATTAATTCATATAAAAATGCTTCGCATTCGACTTTTGAAATGTTTGCAGGAATTCGCTGTGGGGTTATGATGCGGATGTCAGGCATTCGAATGTTTCAAGGGGAAGATTCGAATGTATCTGACGTTCCAAAGTTGATATATATATGGCAATAAGAACGTGAATTTCAATAATTTATTGTATAAAAACCAAAGCCCATTGGATAAAACGCTGAAACACGTATATTTTTATTTTCGCCCTAGAATATGTACAAAAATTGCCGATAAAAATCGTGACCTCCCCACCGTGGGTTCCCCTTGTAAGTACCCTTGACCATGATACAGTTTTGGAATATTCCGTGTAAATAGTAAATAGTTATTATTAGTAAATCTCTTCATTTCGAATTTATAATTAAGAATCAAAGAATTAAGAAGAAAAGAATATTAATTCTTAAAAACTTCTCGTACACATAATTAAGGAAATCATTTTCTACATAAGAGGCTCAATACGAATTCAATTTGATCTGGTTTTAGTAAAGGAATAATGAGGAGCAGAGGCTTCTAAGTAAAGTGTACTTACTGTCGACAAGGTTACGTAAGTACCTCTGTCAGTTTTGCTTATAAATATGAAATTCTGCAAAGCTTTCAGCTCGGGAATTGTTTAGAAATTCTTTTATAATGAGGAAAGCATTAAAGTAAACGATGTTGCAGTCAATGCTATGGATTTTTTGGAAAATGATTCGATAGGCGAGAAAAATAACTGTCGCATTATCAGTGGTGTTACTGGCGACATTTCTGGTTATTTTGGGATCACCATTAAAACGTCAAAATGTGAATAGTCGTGGTTGTCAGTCGACATGGCAGGCGCCAGTCAGTGAGATGCTCGCATGGCAGCATGGCAGAGCACTTCTCTTCAATTCTGCGATTCATTTTATTTTTGCCCCTTTTTTGTACCTACATCGAATATTCAGAACGTTGAAAACGGAAGACTGTCAATGAAGTGAATATTAACGGATGTACTCTGTAAATTTTAAGTGCTTCGTCTTGCAATCTAATTTCGTCGTTTAATTCCAATGAAAATTATAGCAAATTTGAAATATCGTCACATAATATTAAAAAACAAAAGTAGAATCGAGAACTCACTTACGGTAAAATTGTTTCTTGTAAAAATGACTACGTTTTTTGGTAGATAACAATTTCAGAGATGTTACTGAATTCTTGATTTTGGAAGAGTTTTTTTCAAATGACTGTAAAATTTGTTAGGTCATGAATTTTGCAATCCGCTAGGTGGCATTCGAAAGACTTAAAAAGAGGCAATTTATCGCTTTGAAGAGTTTTTAGTAGCTTAATAAACAGCAAAGTTACAAGCAATTACTTGGCTTAAGTTGTATCGATAAAAGTTGACTAACGTTCCAATTAACCTTTATTGAACCAATGTGTTCGTTTTCGTCTGTCTATTTTGAGCACGAACAACTTTGTTATTTATGCTTAAGAAATCTTAACATTTGCAGGCGGGTATTTCAAGTGTGCTCTTTCAAAATCTAGCACGAAAATGTTGAAAAACCACTTCTTCCGATCCTATTTTTCAATTAATAAAAAACTTGTTTTTTTAAGGTAATTTTTTTTTAAATCGTATTTTCTATGCGAAAGAGATCTTGAGGATAGCTGAAACCACGAAAATTCCGGTTCACAATGGATAATAAAGTTATGCACACAAAAATTTATTTTTCATCATAGACAGGTTGTGCGACCACACCTAAAATGAATGAAAAATATGATGAATACCGTGCGACTTCCGGTCTTCATCCTATAAAACTATCAATAATGGGTGGATATTATTTTATAACTTTGTCATAAGCATTGTCTTTGGTATGCAAGAGTGTACAAGCTGCTCTCATTTCTTTATAGAACTTAATTTATATGCAATTTTTTGTATCGAAGATTTTTTGAAAAAGTGCCGATTTTCACCCCTATTTTATGGGGTGTTAACGAAATTTAACCTTGGATAACCAAATAAAAGATATTTCCTACTATCTGGGATATGTTTTGAAAAACCGAAACAATTTTTGTTTCAGAAAAATCCGTAAAATACCGATTTTTTGCAAAAGCGTTATTTTAGATATATAATAAATTTTTTGTGTGTATAACTTTATTATTTTAAACTTTTGAGTCGGAGTTTTTGTAATTTCAGCTATCGACAAGACCTCTGTCGCATCGAAAATAAGATTTAAACCAAAAATTACCTTAAAAATCATGTTTTTTTTTAAATTGAAAAATAGGGTAGGAAGGGATGGTTTTTTCAAAATTTTCGTACCGGATTCTGAAACAACACACTTGAAGGACCCGCGTATAAATGTTTAGATTTCTTTAAACATTAATGACAAAGTTGCCCGTGCTTAAAATTGAAGGACAAAAACTGACAATTGGGTCAATAAGGGTTAAACTGTGGTTTCAAAATGTCAATAATGGCGCTACAGTAGCACTCGCAATTTGCATTCCATCAACTTAGGACAATGTCAACTTAGGGCTATTTATTAAGGGAAATACTAATATTTCATGATAACAAGATTACTTGTTTATTTTCTTAATGTATAATGTAATTTATAACGTATATGTATATATAGAGAGTGACAGTAGTACATTTTTATTCTGGCTTTTATTCTTCGCCCGGATAAAAGAATAGACCGTGGGCATACCCAAAATACTGTAAAATATGATTTTATAAAGGGTACAATCTCGTTTAATAAAACGTAAAAACCACCTCTTAATAAATGTCTTACTATTCTGCATAATAAACCAGTTGTTTGTGGTTCAGAAATATTTAGTATCGACGACAAAACACAGGTTAAATAAATTTGATTTATTATCCGTTACCAAACCATTCTTTCGGTGTGGAATTAAAAAAAAAGACTACGTCGCTTCGGCCCGGTCTTCCTTATAACACAATAAACAAAATACGTTTGATATTCTATTTTTCATGGTGGTCGAGATCAAACCAAAACCAAATTATTTACCAGCTATTTCCATGTACTTTAAGCTAATTATCAAGGAATATTATTTTCTGTTCACACGTAACATCAAGTGACGTTCCTTAGGCTCAATCAATCAATCTAAACTCCCCTCTGTTTAATTTTAACGAGAACATGGAAGCTCCAGAGTCTAGTGTATCATTTTGACATCAAATTTTCATAAACTTGATAATATTCTTTGTCACCGCTGACATATACATAGAATTCATTGAATGAGCTGCTGCTCAATTTAGGATACCCCTCATTTGCGAACCTTTAGCGGAGCTTTTGCGGAAATTAAAGCTGCATACAGATTTTCCGATAGCCCTTCCCTTTATCTCCGCTCATTGATTATGCGGTGCGCGAGATATATCGCGAGACAAATAAATTCCGCACGTAGGCGCGTTTCACCAACGAAATATAATTGGGCTCCTCTATACGTAATTCGAGAATACGCAACCCTATCTGCTCTCGCCAACCACAGAATATCAACGAGTATATCCAGATAATCCCCAGGGTCTATTGATATGCTGATGGCGGGACTTGTCGCGTGAAATTGCCACCCGGTACACATTGTTCGCCTCGAATGCTTCGATTCCGTTGGCCCTTTTCATGCCTTTCGCCTCGTTTCGTCTCTCCTCCCGCGATTCTCTTGACAGAGAACCAAATCCTATCGTCGTTCCACAGCATTCGCGGTTTCGAATAAAAAAATCAATTTCCAAGTCTCGGGTTCGAATCATGATGGAAAACTCTCACACGGTACACCTGCATCGAATCGTGGGAAAAGTTTATAAATTGGGTATAATGAGGTTTTTATAGTTGAATCGTCTAACTTGTACCAAACGATTTCACATTTGATTACAATTCGGTAACAGTTGCTGAAGGTGACATTCGTGGTGCTTGGTATCGGTTAATGACATCTTCTTTCGATTACACTGGTCGACAAAAAATGACTTGCATTCTGATTCAGACATCGGACTAGACCTGTCTTATAGATTTTTCATCGATGAACACGAATATGGCTTAAAAAATTGCCTGTCACGTCGAGATTTTTTAGAAAAACGGGTTCAAAAACTCAAAAAACCCTGTTTGATCACATGTAGTAAGTGAAGCTAATGTGCTACAAGCTTCGAACTAGGCTTAAATTAAAGCTCGAACTCTCAGCTAAAAGATTCAAATCGAAAAGACACTGAATTAGTAATTAACGTTAAAAAATTTGTTGCATATCAACACTAACGTTTTCTGGTATAAAGTAATTTTAGCTTGTCACAGCCGGAAAGCTCCACACATTTTTTTTGCGTGTGCACTCGGAAAAAAGTTGTAGTTAAGACTTAGTAGATACGTGTCATTAAAAAAGTTCATATTAAGTTAATAACTTTTTTCTATTTAAAATATCAGAAAATATTAACCGGAATGATTTATATGCATTTTTCGGGTTATATATATTTTCCGGTTCAGGTTTTGTAGTGTTCCCTACTCGTGACAAAGTTATCACCACCGCCACCAGATGCGCGAGCAGACTGCCGAGGCTCTAGTTCGCTCCCGTTGTAGAAATGGATTTTCATTTGGTACATAAGGAGCTGACTAGAGAGCGTTAACTCGATGGTAGTTGTATTCTATTTGTTTCTTTTAGTTGAAGGTTCGAGCTTTAATTTAAGCCTAGTTAGAGATTTGCAGCACATTTGCTTCACTTTTTACACGCGATCAAAAACTGCAAAAAACACAGTTTTAACATTTTTGATCTCGTTTTTTCTGAAAATCTCGATAGATTGACAATTTTTTACTCTAGATTCGTGTTCAGCAATGAAAAATTTATAAGATATGTCTAGTCCGATGCTTGAATCAGAATGCAAGTCATTTTTTGTCGAGCAGTGTTATTTGTCGTATGCAATGAGTTTATTCTGATAAATTAACCCATTAACGCCGGAAATGCCTGCAATCATAGCTGTACTTTGAAATAATGTCACATGCATATAAAATTCTTGTAAAATATGTGAATACCGTTTTATTATGGTTTTTGGTGCATTCTACTAGATGTCGCGGTCGGATTTCATTTATGTTGACATATAAAACCAATATGGCGGCTTTATTGAAAAAAACTGCAGAGAAATCAACAATTTTTTGTTTAAATTAATATTTTGTTTAGAAAACGTAATTTTGATACTGGATAAAGTGGCACAAAATGGCACAAACTGTTGAAACTTAAGAATTGTGCAGTAGATTATAGTAAACATTTAAAATGGCGTCTTGAAAATTCAGGATATTGTAAATAAATTTTCAATTTTCAAGTATGTTAGATCAAACTTTATCAATTCAACAAAACTTAACGAAACTTGACGTGTAGGGGTTTTTGAGGACGCTGATTACTAATCCGATCATGATCTTTCAAAATTCAAAATGGCGGATCCTATGGCGGATCGAAATGACAACATTTTTAATAAATTTGACGAAACTCAGTATATAGAGGTTTTTGAAGTCGCTGATTACGAATCCCACCATGATTTTTCAAAATATACTTTTGCATAGCTCATTTTAGAAATCCAATCAGTATCATTGGAAATGTAGACTTCGTCATCAGATCCTTTACTCCCATTACCCTAACCTAACCTGAGTCATCTGGATTAGGGATCATAATTAACTCATCAAATTCATCATCTAAATAATGCTCTTCCAGATCTGTTGCAATCGGTATAACGTTTGAACATTCGGTTTCGCTTTCTCTTTGTTACCTATATCCCAGCCCAACATGTTCTTTTCGAGATTGTATAGTTATACTTAAAGCCTAATTAAAAAAAAAATACGTAATAACCCATTAAGTTCCACATATTGGCGTTCTGCAGATGTTAGATTAATTCGAGGAAAACGAAAATGATTCCGGTTGAAGATCAAAGATTTTGTGCACTCTTGGTTGTAAATCGTCATCAATCCCGCAACTTTATTGATGCAAACAACAATTCCTAAAAACAAAACACACGAAATTTTGTTTACTTTTTATTTAAAATGCGCCATATTAGTTTCTGAAGCATTTGAAATTTTGACCATGTCAATCGAAAGAGTAAACTCTAAAATGGTCGGGTTGGTAATATTTAACTCAATATTAATCTTATTTCCTGTTGAGAATGAAGGTCGCATATTAACTAAAAAATATCCATCTCCTGGACTTAATGGGTTCAAAAATAAGGAGCGATAATGAGCATACGCCTTTCTTATTCTCTAATATAAAAATTCATGTTGAGTGATCGCAATGCGAGCGCATTGTGGCAACAATGTAGCATACGAAGTTCAGAGCACTCTTTTAACTGAAATTATAGGCGAAATAAATACAATTAAAAACCCAAAAGAAACAAAGTATTTAGTCACAAAAACAAAACAATGTAGCGTATGAATGTAAAAAAGCTCTGCCTACTACGGATATAGGCACCGTTTTAATATGGAGAATTTAGTTGGTATCTGACATCTCCTCTTCATCGGGATAATGATCTTGCTTTATGATATTTTAGGTAAAATCTGGTAGAATTAGTTCAGATACGTGAGATTCATTAATACAAACAACATACGATTCAATTCCAAAATCGATTGTAGTTATTTCCAAACAAACTGCTTCACAACTCATATATTACTTTAGATGATTCTGAAGATGAGAATGAGTAATTAGATACACAATAGATAAATTTTAAAAATCTTGATGATTCTGAGTCTTTACAACTTCCTAAAAACTATTTGGTATTACTGAATTAAAAACACAGATGTTTCTCATAGGTAGGTTGTTGTACAGGGTGCGTATCAGAAAACCTCTAAAAATGTTTGACTAATCCTAACACTGTTGGATTACTTCCTGATAATCTATCCATTTTTTTTTATTAAAATCACGAAATGAACCTTACAGTTGAAGTATATGTAATCAATTATCCCTAGACAAGTCTGATACATATTGGTCAGATAAACAGTATGTTTTATTTTAACAGACTAAAAGCTAATCTAACATAACCTACTGGAACTAACCTGATAATCTAGTAGAAAACGATCCAATATTGGACTGGTCTTCGATATATCTTTCATCCAAAACAATTCGAAATATAAAATGTTCAAAATCCAAAGAAACTCATCAAACCCATAAATAAAAATCAACAGCATAGGCCTATAAATTGATAAATAGTACCCACTGTTGGCATAATCATTTTTTCTTGACGTTTCGAGTAACTCTTTTCAATAACCCAGGTGGAAAAGTCTGTAATTTGCCGGACCTGACGAACGGCACGGTACCGCGGCGGTAATAAATCATGTACAACACCAGTACTGGTGGCCAGTACCGCGCCAACAGCTGGCATAGTACTGGTTCAGTACTGCCTTTATACCAATTTTGAAGTTTTCCCGATGATCGGCACAATACCGGCAATGTACTGGGACTGTACTGATTCAATATATACAGGGTCATCGAAAAGTATCGGACCCCCATAATATCTTCAGTTAAAATGCACTTAGGAGAAAATGTCCAATAGCAAAGTTGTATGGTTTCAAGCGGGGAGTAAGATGATGACCTTGACTTTGACCTTGACCATGTCCTTCAAGGTCATTTCAAGGTCAATCTTATTTTTTTAAATAGAACTCCCTACATTTTATTGCATGTTCTTATAGCTTATCTCGAGAGCTTTCCAAAACACTATAATAAAATATTTTTTTATTAAGTACTTTTTGAGTTATAAAGGTTTGAAGTTAACAATTTTTTGACACAAAATGTAGAATATCTTGTAAAATATTATTTAGTTTTCAGTAATCATAACCTTAATACTTTTGTGCGCGGAATAATGAGACCAATTAATTGGTTTAAAGAAAATACATTAATCGGATCCCCCTAATATTTTCAGTAAGAATGCATTTTGGAAAAATGTCCAATAGCAAAGTATTGTACGGCTTCAAGCAATTATGCTAATAGGCTTAATAATTTTATTATAGTGTTTTGGAAAGCTCTCGAGATAAGCTATAAGAATATGCAATAAAATGTAGGGGGTTCTATTTAAAAAAATAAGATTGACCTTGAAATGACCTTGAAGGACATGGTCAAGGTCAAAGTCAAGGTCATCATCTTACTCCCCGCTTGAAACCATACAACTTTGCTATTGGACATTTTCTCCTAAGTGCATTCTAACTGAAGATATTAGGGGGGTCCGATACTTTTCGATGACCCTGTATAGTTTATTAATAAGGGTGTACGCGCGCATGTGTGTATGTGCGCTTGTATGTGTATTCTATTTCTATTAATTTTATTTAATGCATTCTTCATTTTCATCGATACAAATTTAACCCATATGCAGAGCTGCCACTGTTTTACAGATTTTTTTACAGAAAATTTAATATATATTAAAAACAGTGATTTTTAAACAGATTATCTACCTTCTAATTAATACTGTTAATTACAGATATAACACTCGAAAAATTCGTTGTATTAAAAAGACAGGAATTCACAAGTTACTTGTCTCGATGGTTCTCCGATGCACCGGATAGAGAGGGCGGAAAACGCAAAAGAAAAGAATGAAGCTTTTTATTTTTAGATTGAAATTTTACTTTTATAAAAGTACACATTTTATACGTTTTATTGTAATTGAAACGTAATTGAAAAATATTACAGTTACATAAATATAATTTAATTTTCATCCAGTATTAAGTAATATCTTTTTCTTTCTCCCTCACACATTACATATACATTTTCCGCAATCTTATATAATAGAATTTTCATCTTCACTACGACTATGTAATAAGAACACGAGTAGCAAATGGTGCAATAATGCAGGAGGGCCAGTTATTTCTTTACATCGATATTGGGACTCCAGGGTAGCGTAAAATACCAGTACCACGCCAGTAAAATATACGGTACTGTGCCAGTACAGTCGTAGTACTGGAAGTCAGTACCCAGCCGGTGTTACCTTCCAGTACAATACCGGTATTATGCCGGTGCTTCGCCGGTATAACGCCAGTACCACGCCAGTACAGTAAATGTTTAGCCAGTACTGGCGCGGTACTGCGCCGGTAGTCAATTTCCACCTGGGAAGCTAATGCGAAATTCATAAAATTGGAAGATACCTATGAAATAGACGCAAAAGAGTCATAAAACGTCAAAAGATAACAAAAATTGCCACAATTTGCTCAAAAAATAAAAATGATCATGATGATCCTTAATTAAAAATAGTCTTTTCTAAACATCTTGTTACAGTGATTTTGATGACTATCGTTTGGAACAGTCAACAAATTTAATTCCCAGTAAAAGACGCAAACGTACTTGGTACCTCGGCGCATTCGAGGCGCAACAGAGCCGTGAGCGAACTTGTTTGTTATCTTTATGTTACGAACATCGGCTTGGTAGCCTCGTCATATCATCCGTGCCTGGCGCCGAAGCATATCGAGGGAAACTCGAAGAGTAAACCGTCGAATTACGCGTCCGATCAAGACACAACCCAGACCCAGCATGGAACCCTGAATGCCTGACACGCAAAAAGGAACCCACTTTCAAGAAACTCCGAATCTCCGTGTGTCGAGCGAGAGTATCCAATCCAAACCGAATAGGATTTATGGAGCGACGAGAAATTAGTCAGTTGGTGCGTTTAAATTCGCAGTGTATTTCGGTAACGAAGGATACTTTTCAAGGCTATTACGATCAAATATGATGACTTCCACATTCGAAAGATGTCTATTAGCAACTTAGAATAATTCTTTATTCCAAATTGTTCATATTATTCAGAAAAATATTATAACAAAACAAACTGAAGTCAACGTATTGCAAACTCTACTTTTTTTCGTATGTAAACTTCAATAAAGGTCCGTGTAATGCAGCAGAAGCAGAAACGATTGTGATCGAACGTAATTAAATTTGTGACCTATGATTAGCATATCGATTTAGTTGAGACCAGTAATAAATCATCTTAATCGGGGAGCAAACGTTTGCTTTCAGATCCAGATAAAAAATTGCTTGGGGCAACCAAGAAAATAGACACACTAACCATGATTTTAAAGCTAGCTGGTAATTCGGATGGGTAATGCTAAGCAGTGTTCTCAACCTCGCAGCGCTATGGAAGAATATACTCTTTCCTATCGATTAATAATATCACAACAATATTACTTATCCAGTATAACAGAGTACTTCCTTAATATCTCTGGACGTCAAAAGAAAACAAATATTAATAAACAATATTCATTCAATATAATAATGTAGAAATAAACAACTGGACCTACTGCTTACAAACGAGTTTTGTACGGCATTCAAATATTGTAAAAAGTTAGCGCAAATTATCATGATGTATGCTGTTAAAAGCTCCTAACCTAGATGTTTTAAACAATCGTTTATAAATAAATAATAATGACGCTATAAATAATTGGATCTACAAATTACATTCGCCTTCAGTAAGCTTTCAGCTAACTTTCTGCAAAATTTGATGGTCGTTCAAACATCAAAACTGTACAGCACGTATAATTATTTATGGCGTCGGTAATATTTGTTTATAAATGATTGTTTAAAAAACTTGTGCCAGGCATTTTTAATTACAGTCGCCCTCGGGATATATTCAACTAACATTCTGCAAGGTCGTACAAAAATCACTTCTTTGCAGCTGTTGTTTTTTTCTAAATTATTTTATTGAATTAATATTATTTATTAATATTGTTTCTTTTCTTGCAACATCCAGAGTTATTAGGGGTGTATTTTGTTATGCTGAAAAAGTAATATTGTTGGGACCTATAACATATTGATCGATAGAAAAGAGTGTATTCTTCCATAGGGCTGCGACATTGAGAAGCACTGCTTAGCAGTGGCTATCAAATAGTCTTTAGCACATTATACTAACCAATTGATTGGTTTTTGGACAAATTGTACCAATTAATTGTTTACCAATTTACTGTTTAGTGAAGCTATTAACTAGGCTGTCCGATCATTTTCACTTCTGTATCTGAGAACACTAAGCGATTGGTTGTCGAAAAGAAACATTCAGTCATTCGTGTGCAAGTTAATTTTTCTTATATCCTGTCAAATTTGTTTGCAATTGATTTAACAGATGATGAGGACATCCAAACATAATAGACGGTGATGCCAACGATCTTGGACGGTGATTAGATAATGGCAGCGAATTACGGTTTTTAAAGAAAAAAGTTGATTTTACGCATCATAGCACCACCCACGCGTTAGGCTGCGACAATACAAAAATTATTTTCCTTGTAAGAAAATAGGTGGGAGGTTATGTTTGATTATTTCTATCTCTTTGAAGGGCAAAGTGTGTGTACACTAACATCGGGTAGCCCATAATATACTCTGTAATAGAGTTATTATTTTACTTCAGTAGGGTCAATTTATGGTAGAAAGAAATATTAAATGAAAGGAAACATTGCATTTTATGACTAAAATTAATGTAACTCATATAACAAATACTCTGGAAAAATTCAGAAATTTTCTCGGTGAGACCACGGAAAAGTTAAGAAATCTGATATTCAGTCGAGAAATTGGTTGAGGCAGCCGAGTAAACACAGAAAAAAATTCTTTGAACTAAAAGAAAAAACTGTAAGATTAGCAGATTTTATTTGTTAGTATAATTAATATAAATTTATTAATACAGCATCTCTATTTGCTACTTCAGACGACATTATCTATGTTGGGAAAATCTGTTGAATTTACAGATTTATGCTCCTGAATTTGCAAACTTATTTAGCTGTATCAAAACAATGTTTATTCGGTACATCTTACGAATAAATATTGTTGAGCCAACAGTTGGCTTTTACAGAAATGTATACGTATATACGTGAGTTAAACAAATATTATTAGTATGTTGTATCATATAAATGGACGGGGATAGAACTCACAATCTACAAATTCGTAGTCCAGTGCATTACCGCCTGAGCCACGAAGTCGATACTTTATAAAAATTTAATTTGTTTGGTTAATTTTAAGGCCTTTTTTTTCGAAGTATTTTAGTTAAGAAAGAAATTGGTTACTAACTTGGAACATAAAGATTGGTCCGTTGGTTAGTGTAAATATTTCCTTAGTTTCCCCCATTTCTCATCTGAATCTGATAACACTAAGCGGTTAGTTGCCCCAATCAATCTTTTTTTCCTGTGAATATGATTACTACAAGCATGGTTATAATGTGAACTTGATGGCATCGGATTTGCATTTACTATTTACTTACATATTCAAAGTGTTTTTACCTCCACAATGTGCTTTGTGGATTACGTATCGAAGATGGATTTGGGGCCTATTCTTTTCCAAGGAGCAAATATCTGCTTTGGTACAAAGATCTCAGTGTGGTAGAGAGAAGCAAATGAAGTAATATTTACTCTACTATTCATTAATTCTACTACAGTGGGACTATCAATTACTCATTTTTCGTGAAAGTTAGTACTGCAATAATTATTTCTTTTTTTTCTTGCTTTTTTATGGGCAACACATCAAACTGTTTCAGACAAGAGTGGGGAAAAACGTTTTGACAATTTGGCAAATAGGTTAATCTGGAAGGGGTCAATTTCGCAGGTCCTACTGTATTATTGTATGTTAAAACCACTTCTGCCTCTTTTCCGTGGTGCCATGAACCATTTTTGCTCATCCGGTGGTTAATAGCAGCAGGTTAGAAAATTGAAGGTTAACAGTATTGTAATTATTTCAGTGGGCTTTAACATTCATATTTTATAATATTATCTTTACTCTTAGATATGCAATTTTTAGGACAATATAAAGTAGTGTCCTTGCATTTCCAATCGACTGCTCAATCATTTATTACTGTGGATCTTTCTGGGATTCTTCGACGCGTCGAAAACCAAAAGATAGTGCAAAATACTGTAAAAAGTGGGTATGCGGATCAAAAAACCGACAAATAACAAAGTCGACAGGTCAAAAAACAGATAGTATAAAAACCGCTCGTCAAAAAATCGATAATCGAAAAGTCGCCAGTCAAAAAACTGATACATCAAAAAATGATTGTTCGCATGTCGATGTGTCTATTTATTTATGACTGTTGATTTTTTGATTGGTCGGTTTTTTATTTGTCCGATTTTTATTTATTTATTTAGGGCCACGCGGTTTATGGAAGACTCCGTTTTAAAATTTTGCACGTCACAAATAAAACATATTTTTTTGTTACTATGTAGATGATCTTTTTATTCTATCATCTTAACATTTTTAAATATAAACGTAATAACCTGATGAATTTTTATAGAGATTTTTTCGGAAGAAGTGAAACCTCTTTGACGTTAATGGGTAAAGAAATTAAATTAAGGTCGTCCCGGATTGCCATAATAAGACCTTATAAAATAATGAAGTACTGATAAATATAAGATATTTTTCCTTTCATTGAATTAACTTACCAGTAATTTTAAACCGTTAATTTCTTTCGTCTTTTTTACTCCATGTTTCGATTATCATTAATCTCCGCGTTTATTTCACAATTCGATTTAATAAAACGACATGTAAAATTACATATTTCGATTGAAAATAGTTCATATTTTTGGAAAAATGTAAGAATTATTTTTAAGAATTTCTACTCTAAGTAATTAATCCCCACACGATACGGATAATTTCCTATATCCTGATACGGGAAATTTTTCGCACAAGTTACAGTAATTTTCCATTTTAAATAATGGAGTAATTAATTGATCATGTATGGGAGAAATTATCCAAATATATTATATTCCGTTCTTGTAATTGCTCAAAATTTTCTATATCGTGGTATGGAAATGTTTAATACAATTTACGTTAATTCTTCAACATACGGAATTTTTACAGTAATTACGCGCATGAGAAAGATCATTTATTTCCCATACAGGTAACAAACAACACAAACATTTAATTATGTTTACAGATTTTTATAATAGAATAATCATACCTACAATTAAATGTTACAAATACAGACTGCGTGTAAGTAATATAACCAAATCAACTCATATATACTAACAATAAGAAACCGTACGTACTTGGGAGTAGAAGCGGCATCTATTCACAAGCATGAGAACTAAAGACCGGAGAAAATTATAATAAAGTTTTTGAAATACGTTCAACATGGCAGTACTTAAGGTAACAATTATGTTTTCCAGATCTTTAAACAGTTCAACAGAAAAATTCCCGCATCTGTGCGGAAAAATTTCAATACACGTTTGGTATTTTTATAAAAAAGCAAGCATTCCTATACTTTTGTTCAAGAATTTTCCACTTATTTTTTACAATATATATCCCTTCTCGACAATTCTTTTATTTTCTACATTTTTGTTATTTTACTATACAATGAGAATAATATTCAGTGATAAATATACAGTAATTTCGACATTGCCTCGCATTCCTTCTTACCAATGTAAGTGCCTTCTGAAAGCCTTTAAGTTAATCAATTTCTTTTCTGAAAGAGTTATTTCCTAATACCAAGAAATCTGTCAGAATTCCTGATTCACAAGTCATAATAACAAACGTGCCACTGAATATAAAAATGTCCGCTGTTATAGAAAGTTCCAAAATCAGTGCGGCATTCTAAATTTAAAAAGGCTATTGACATTTGGGTTTTTACTTTTTAATTTTCGCGACAGAACTGCCTGGAAAACTGCCGGTCAGCGCGCGATAATAGTATAGTATTTCACTCCGGAATCCTTAAGTCGAATGGTTGGCTGGAATTAAATTTCTTGCTTATGAAAACACGTGGGATGGGGTTCTTCAGGTTTGACACGATTGACAGCCGGAAACGCTTGTTCGTATTTTCGACATATATTGTAACAAAATATCCATTAAGCATTTCACTGTATAATAAATGTATTTTTAAATGTACAAGTTCTTAAATTTATCATAGTTATTCTAATTATTAACTATAAATCTTTGTTACGACATAAGTATACAAGACTATAAAAATAAAATTATCGAGCTACTCCTTCATTCATACTTTGGTCAAAAATGACTATTTTCTGACATTTTTTTATAATCTCTGTGATGTATTACGCTGTCAGAAATAAGTTTAGTGTAACGGATGTTTATAAAAGGGTTTTCACTTTTAATGAAATTGACAAAACTATTAACTAAAAATGTTGTACATTTGGGCGTTAAATGGTTAAACTAATCCCAAATTTGCACAATTTACGTCACTGATGGATTTCAACATCGTTTTATTTGTACAATAAATATTTTTTTTAAATGAAGATCCAAAAAAATAAAAAGAAAAACCCCAAAAAAATTAAAAAAAAAGTCGTTTTTCAAATGATCCTTCCGAATTCGAATAATTTCGAAAAATGACATTTAATACATTTTTCTTAAACATTGAAGAAGAGCGGTTTTTGTCTGATTCAATGTAATTTTTAATATTTCATCCACCATATCAAATCCGCCATTTAGAATTTCAAAAACCTGTCTTTGGGTTCGTAATCGGCGAGCTCGAAAACCCCTAAATTTCTGTTTAATGCGCTGTAGATTTATACATTTTTATCCTTTATATTGGATTCGACATTTTGAATTTCCGTCCTCAAAGTCTAGAGTAAAGATTTTCGAACGTGACACAAAGGGTTAATAATGTTATGTTAAAAAGTGGAGACCTGTTCGGTTGTTACAAACGATTGGTGATTTGTAGATTTTATACTGCAATTTTTTGGATTTCAATTTGAAAACTAAATCCAAAACTAAAGTCACAATTTAGCTGTGAAAAACTAGGAACAATTTGTTGTCTTACTGATACCTGAAGCAATAAATATTACAATTTATCTTCCAAAATACGTTTACCATAATATTTTGTTTTAGGTAAATTTATTTGGAGTAGAATTAGAAAAGTTTAAAAATAACACAAAAACAAACCATTCAGTAATTCATATATGTTTATAATTTGATCGTTTTTAGCTCCAAGGATTCGAACATAAATTAGAGATATCTAACTTCAAATGAAAGAATAATAAAAAAAATTATACTCCACCCCATAATGCAGTTTCATCACTTATAGGCATTTTTTAAAATTAAATGACCTCGATTTAAATAACATTTGTTATATCCTGAATTTGTAATGTAATTTAATTCTTTCCGATCTATTCAGGTGTTAAAAATTTGTTTCTTGTTTAAAGGTCTTGGAAAACAGGTACGTTTTAGGGCAATTTCTTCCATACTCTAAAAATACAAACAAATTGATATTTGCGTTTCAAGTACACTTTCATAAAAACAATAGTTTGATGCGTTTGAACAAGCATATCTTCCATTTAAGTAAAAACACACTGTGTGAAGAAAGTGTAAGCAAGATCTCGGCCGCGGTTTCCTCGACACGAGCAGTTTATTGTTGTTGGCCAAAAAAGTGAGTACCAACACGTGGTTTTTTCTGTTTGCATGGGCTAGGTCAAGGCATTTCGACGCGTTTATTTTCTAATGTGGCTGAATTTTCCAAACACTATACTTCTTTCCGCGCCACATTTCTCGACATTTTATCATTTCTGTCACGTTCGTTTATGAAACCACCGGGTATTAATCAACGACACTTGCTATTATTCTGGTGGAGAAGAAATTTCTTCTGTTCTATAAAAATAATGTGTTTTTCTGAAATTTAAAACGAATTGCACAATTTACTTCAGCATATTTGTTCATTGGCGTTAATATTGTAATCGTAATAGAGTTTTTAATTTATATTTTTTGTTATTATAACAAATTTTATTTTCTCATTTATTTTTGGGATTGAAATAAGCATTCGAATACCTTAGTTGAGTAGTTTTATAATACAGCTCAAACTGTAACTTATGAAAATAATTTATTTATAGCGTCATCAAGTATTTAGTAATGCTCTACTTTATTTAGAATAATTTATTAAATGGTTTATTTACCTCCTTTAGGGGGTTCTAAAGTGGTCCGACGGTAAGGTAGACTTTTTCATTAAAAATTTTAACAAAAAATGATTGAATGGATTTTTCAATATGCGGGCTCTGTAAGGGTAATGAGTTTAGACCGTTTCCTACAAAATATCAAAAAAAGTGTACGGTACACATAGTATTCGGTGTTGCTGATTCCGAATCCGATATCAATTTTTTGAAATTCAAAATGGCGGACAAAATTGTGAAAGTTTATAAAAATTCATACTAGGGAGCATTTTTGGTCGCTGATACGAATCGCTAATTACGAAAAACTGACGTCGGATTTGCAGTCACAGTCCCAGAAAACCCCTGAATATAGTTTTTCAGGAACTTTTTTATAATTTTTACAATTTTGTTTGCCATATTGAACCCAGCGACCCCTAAAACATAAGCAACAATAATTAAAACTACATGCTTACTGCTAAATTTCTTCGGTATTGAAACAAAAATGCAAAAAAATGGAGTGTTAAGTATAAACAACAAAATATGACCAAAAGAACAAAGTCGTCTGGCACTCGAAGTGTTAAATACTATACTCAGAAAGAACTCCCATTTAGTGTTATGGCTCCACTAATCACTGATAGTTTAGATGAAGACTTTTCTCCGGCTAAGACTGTGATATGTTTTATTCGGGGAAGATCATATAACACTAAGAGAAAACATTTTACTTTCTGGTTGCCTTTGACCATCGCAGTATAATTTCCGGCGGATTTTTCGTGTTGAAAACGAGTGTGCTAGCAGCATTTTTTCATCACATCCCATTGTTGAGAAAAGTGATGGTAAAATATATAAAAATTTGCATTTTTAGCCATATTTCAATTTATTTTATTCTCACTATTGTCAAAAATGGGATGGGACAAGAAAATTCTACTAGCGTCATCGTTTTCAGCATAAAAAATGCGTTCGGGAATGATACTGCGATTGTCAAAAGCAAATTCTCTTTTGCTACAAAAACAATCGAAATATGTCCAAAAACGCACTTTTTGACACATTTAACCTTCCATTTCTCGAAAATTCGACGTCATAATGTTGCTAGCTTCATCGTTTTCAGCATGAAAAATACGTTTGGAAATGACACTACGGTTGTCATTTTAGTGTAAAAAGAAGTGGTGGTGTACAAACGAGGTCTCATTTCAAGACATTTTCGTTGTCTATGGAACAATTTACGTCTTCTCCCTAAATATTTTTCCTGTGCGGACATGGCTGACATTAAAAGTGTCATAAAATAAAGAACTTAATCGAAATCTAGTATTGGGTTGATAATTCCACTTACAATTTTTAACGAATGAAACACTTAATATCGAATTAATTCAATTGATATTGTAACTTGATATTAACAAATGCAATAATAGCAATTCCTAAAAATAAATTACCAGATTTTGCTTCAGATCACAGAATTTTACATTCTTCTCGAGGTATCCTCATATTTCGTTCATCTCCTCTAATCCTTACGATCTTACATTAATCCGTCCTAAAAAGAAACGACGCAAACAAAAATGAAGCAAACGGTATATAAAGAAGTAATTATTCCCAATACCACTACAACATTAAGTTAAGTTCCTTATGAATAATTTATCTGAGGTTAACTGAAAGAGAGTATTCCGCATTAAAAATTATTATTGAAAACAAGGTATAATTGAAGAGTTTAAACAGAGCCTTTAAGGTATGTTTAAATGCATTAATCCAGTAAGTTTTCGTATTATTTTAAGATATAGAAATAAAATATTTTAATAAGTATATACCTGTATTGTTCTTTATTCTTTACAAAGTGAAAGGGTTTAGTACTTTAGTAATTGATTCCAAATTTCGTATTTACCTGTATTCATTTAAGAACGGTAATAAAGACGCTTTTAAGCATTTTCGTTAGTCGAGTTTTGCTTTTGTTCTTTGATACGTTGAATATCACAAGCGCTAAAGTGCTGAAGGCGGAAGATAATTAAACTTTCCGGGAAACTTCAAAAGGGCTTTTCGTCAGCGCCGTGGATCCGCGGGGCATTTCGAGACTGTCGGCAAATTGAAATGCGCGCAAAAGCTCCAATTATCGATTTCACACTTGGCTGTGTGCTCAACATATGAATATTCAGATCTTAACTCTGCTGAACTTTGGAAGCATGAAAATAAGAAACTTTGAGAATTCATTATCTTACAACATTTAGTAAAATATTTCAAAACATGGCATATTAAGCAAAATCGCTGGTTTTTTATGATTAGTTTGTATACGCTTTTAAACATGGATCCCAGTAGACGAAAATAATAATCGTGTGTTCGATATGGGAATTCACTTTCTGAATCTTTTCCAATCTTTCTATATAATACAGTCCCGGTATATTTTCCGTGCTCGGTTCCTCGCCTTCCCCTCCCGTCACCTTATATTCGTCAAAAGAAGCGGAGCGCCGCCTCTTCTCCCATTCTCCTCAGTCGCGTTACGTTCGTGACGTCATAATAGGCCCTTCCTGAGGCCCCAACTCGCAAAGTGGGGGAAAACGAAAGCGATGATAGGCGCAATTATACCGGGACTCTTCTGTATTCCGAATTATTTTCAATCTTTGCAGATGTATTGAAAATTATGTGAATAATTCTGAACACCCTCTACATGCTTTCAATTTATGAATTCATATGAATGAAAAAGAAAGGTTATGTATGCACTATGTGTCAATTTCTCGCGATAGATAAAGATTGGGGAGTTTGACAACAATTGTATATATAAACTTGTGGAAGCACTGGGTCTTTGTATATAAGCGAAATTTCGGTTCCTCCTTATGGAGGGTTAATTATTTCTTTAAAATAATCTTGAACTAAGATGTAATATAACTCGGAGTGTATTTATTTAAAAATATTCGGTTTTGCCAAACCGCTCATTGAAGTTGGATCTGTTAAAAATAATGATTTTTGAAGGATATTTTAAATTTTTTACCAGCCTAGGAATCATAATTTTAGTTTGCATCGTAAGTATCTCTAAATTAATCGCTATATGAAATTTTGTGAAAGTAATTATTATATTTACTGAAAACTGCCTACTTGAGACGTTTACTACGTTCACGAGAAACCACAATAAAATCCTCGTTTTACTATACAAGTGCATTTACTACTAGGGTAATCGCGGCCTTAGTAAATTAATGTAGGTATTAAAACTCAGTGTTTTATTGATCGTTTTTATTCGGTTGACATGTACAAAGTTATGCTGCGATCAAAAACGTAGTTATATATTAAATTTCAGAAACGTTTTAAGGAAATTATTTTTAATTGGACGCTAACTGCATATTTCTGTAGAAATCTATTATTAATATTGTATCATTACATTAAAGTGCACACTTAAGAAATGCTAGACCAACTCCGTCGAAAATATCACTTGTTAACCTAAAAAATACAAATAATTATTCTGCTATATATTGCGAACGTCTGTATTTTTGGGTTCCTTTGTATATCATACGTGACTAAAGAATATAAATCACCAAAATCAGTTTAGAAATCAGCGAGAATTCTCAAGAAAATATTTCACAAAAAATAGTTACAAAAAAGTTATTTTTGCGAATTTTTGCTTATTTCTGAACAGAATTCGCTGATCTTTGTTCTGTTTTTACGAGAAGCTTAGGAATGCACTAAAGCATTAACTTTTGCAGTATGTTTCTTAGTAATTCGTTGGTTTGAATGTTATTTTAAGAACAAATTTATCCTAAAGAATTCGCAAGAATAAAATTCCAATTATTGGTTTTGCCATTTGCAGTTTTATTCTGACGCATCCTACTGGAATTTTTCACAAATTTTTCAGAAATTGGACTACATTCATAAAGTAGATTTAAAAATAATTAAATAAAATTTTAAAACCATTTACCTAAAGCATTCGTTTTTCATAAAATGTAAGTTTTTTACAATGTTTTTTCCCACAGTAAAGGACAATTATGATGCAGCACTTTGTTCTCACAATAGATTTATTCGCACGGGCATAATATGCGCGTAAAATTGCATTGTTCGGTTAGTCTATAAAAGAATATTTAATAACAACTGAATTAGTAAATTAATGCATAATAACGCTGTAAAAACAAAATGTTTGCATAAGTATCTCATTTTAGTACCTTATTTTCTTGAAATTCAGTGGAGTATCGTCTCGATCACAATTTCCAAAACGAATAGCTTTCACTAACTTGACCGTTGCCCCGACAAGTGATCAAATTAATTTTCTTCCTAGTCATGTAAAAAAGAAGTCGACCGTTTGTTGCTCTGAGCTCTTCATATGTTTGTTTCAAAAACGTTTATCGAATACGGTTTATGTGTGATGATGTAAAGCAACCAATTGCAGAAGTAAAAACGTATGCATCTGCCGATTTTATCGATATCTCTTCCAGTTTGAGAGCAGTACAAATTTTAGTTAAACGTTGATAACACGTAATTTAAAAGACGTACTCAAAACGTCAATTAGAAACTCGAATGTGACGTCTATGCAAAACCCAAACAATGATAGGCTTTTTCTTCATTCGTAAAAAATTCAAGTGTTTATTACACTGTTATAAAGTTCACCGAAAGCGTTTAAAAAACGTATACTGTCAGAATAAGGGTCCGTCGACGATTAATCAACGTTTATCAAATCATGTGTCAAATCAACGGGTGAATGCAAGTAATGATTTCCCACCACTATTCCAAATGTTTTTAGACGATTATTAAAAACGTTTATTCAACCAGTTACCGTTATTCGAGTTATTACAAACCGTGATTGAAAACAAGTTACAAAAAAGTAATGTTTTTGAAAAATCGGAATAATTTTTTCAATCGACTTTCCATCAGACGTGAAGGAATGATTAGAGGATTACTTTATTCGACGACTATCTATCCAAACAGACGTCAGTATCTCGATGAGGGCATTCCAAGTTCTAGTCACTCGAAAGAGGTTTCCTTGGAGGCGAGGAACTTTAAGCAAGATGGAGGTGTCCTCGAGTGTTTTCGCAAGGCGGGAGTTGGACCCTTAGAAAAACAGACGCCAAATTGAATCCTCTCCTTCCTCTCCTACCTTCAAGAGCAAGAACGAGCTGAATCTTCTTCCCGCGACCTTTCTCTACGTATAGATATAATACTATTAGCTTTTTCACAAAAGTCTCCGCGTTGCAAAATATCGCTTTCGAAAAAACGACTCTTTGTGCGATTCATTTAAATTCAAAGTACCCCATTTGCGTTTAGTGATTTTTTAACGAAATGATATAAAGATACCTTTGAGAAGAAACTTAAGTAGCCATTTTAGTTGAAAAATCATGGTGTAATTACTCTTACTAAATGAGAAAAATTCAATTTAAATTATCTAGTAGATCCGCCATTTACATTTGTGGTCAGTTTCTAAATAAAAAATAATACATGGATTATGAAAGAAACAAAAATTTGCTAATATGTTACATTCACAGAAAAGGTTTATATCGATTTGAAACACGGGTTCATGGCCTGAATTCTTTAAAATGAAGTAAGTTGTAATTTCAAAACAGTTTTTTAATTTCAAATTTTTTTTTTCGTTTGTTGGTCGTTTTTTATTAGAAATTTGTTGAAATTAAAAAAATTATTTACTGGGTTATAAAAAAAAGTTTATGTAACATCGACAATGAAAAATGAAATGGACGCGAAAATGCAGTAATGTTCATGCTTTTCATGCATATCGTGGTACGGAGTTAGTGTTTTATTCTGTTCAAAATATGTTAAAAAGAAATGTGTCGATGCCATATTCCTCAGTGTTTCAGAAAGTACATAACGTTTACACTAAATAAAAATAATTCTTCACTTTAAGCGTGAGTTGTATGTTTTTCAGCAAATTCGTTTTTTATTTTTCCTGCGTAAGGCTACTTCAATTCATTGATTAAGAATTGTTTGTAATCAAAGAATTGAAAGAATAACAGGAAGCTTTTGTTTTTTAGTGAAAACTATAATTTCAATGTCAATGTTCACAGATATTTTGTTCTTATGTCTGAGAACATATACTGTGAAAAAAGTCAAGTAATTTTAAAGTGAAAACGCGGAAATAAAAATGTCAATGAAAATAGTTGTAAATTGGCAGTGATTTAGTAATATTTACATGTGTAGTACAAGTAACGATTACCTAGATAACGAAAAAGTGTCACTATATCAATGTAAATTTACAAGGATTGTCATTGTTATTTTAATTTTCACTTTTTCACCGTAAAATTAATTCAAAATTTTATTATAGTATAGGATATAAATACAATATTCGTGAAGTTATATTGATATCTATAATATAAAAATTAATGTTCACGAAGGCCAGATAAAATCAGATACGTGTAAGATAAAACATTATTAAGAAAAACGTATGTAATCTGGATTACATGATTGTTTCCAGACACTACTGTGTCAGTTATTGGCTTCAAATAGTCAGTTCTTCTTTTTCCGGTCATTATTATAAAAAATATAATCATGGTTTAATTTCAGTGCAACGGAAAACAGCTTTCATTTATTGTTAATCGAAAGAAATATGAATGAAAAAGCAACTAAGGAATCACTCATAAGTTTAATTAAAAATTATATTGTAAATAAACTATTTATGATAAATTTCTATTGTTTACACTTTATATAATAATTAATTAAACGAAAGTTTGTTTTCCGTGTAAAAAAATAATATTAAAAACATTATATTTTAGTTTGAACATATTAAAGATTTGAATCATTTGATAGATGATTTTATAGCACAATTTTTAAATCGATGTATTGTATATCTATATTCAAATGATCTAATTTCATTTCAAATTTACCAAATTTACTTTTGGAAGTATTCGAACATATATACAATACATTGAATGCCATTTGTTTAATTTGTATATCTTTGAAAGATACTATTATAATTTTAAAAAATTACGAAACTGTTCCTTCACGTAATAATGTTATTAAATTTTAGAAATAATTTTATTAAATGGAAGATAGAAATTGTTTAAAATATAAAAAAAATGTCAATAAATTTAAGAAATCATTTTTTTAATTTAAAAAAATTATTGTTTTGAATCATTTTGCAAATTATTTTATGTCATTAAAAGGAGATTAACGACATAATTTTTTTAAATCTTTGTATATTTATTATACGGTTTAATAGCAAGAAAATTCTATGAAGATTTTCTGCAGCTACTGCTAATAATCCCTTGAAAATCCATTGATTCTAAAGTCGAGTGTCTAAACAGCGAATAGCTTAACCTATTGAAGTAATTTTAATATTACAAAAGGACTACCGACTTGAAGGTTGTCAGATTTAAAGAAATGTTTTTATTTTATTTAAAAAATGTCAATTTCTGAGGTAGGATATTAAGCCCCTTTTTCGAACGTGATAAAATGCTATAACGAAGATTTAGCCCATTTACCTTTAGGTCAGTATACCAAAAGAAAGTTTTTAGTGTCACAGTCCTCAAATAGATGGAGCGACGAATACAATATACACGAACTTTTAAAATTACCTTTGTCAGAATCATTATTTTTTTTATTTTATATTTAAATTATTTTTAAAGGATCGAAAGTCAAGAAGGAGCTTGGTTAGTGTTTTTATTGAAAATGGTTATAAATATTTTCAAAATAAATTATGTAAATGCTTTATTTGATAATTAGTTCGGTAATTCTTTGAGAATTTTTCTTTGTTTTCATTGCTTGATAGTATATTTGTTTGACAGTGCATTAAGTGAGGTTTAATATTAAAAAATGTAACAAGAAATAAAATATTAGTTCTTTTTAGGTGTAATTTTGCATGCTGGAAATTTCAATATTTTTATAATCTCTAATTGGAAAAATGCCCGAGGGTTTTTGTAACGTCTAACCATTTTTATAGTGAATATTTTCTTGAATGAATAACCCAAATTTACAACACCCACTGCAGCTGGTTAACTAAATTATTAATTACGTTAGTAATTAAATTAGCATTAATAATTAAGGTACTAATAAATCTTCTGATTTATAGATCGTACCTTATGTTTATTATCAGATGACTAATATTATTCTTAACTTAATAATATTGTGATTACTCATTCATTATTATTGACTAAAAACATAAGAGAACTTTGAAAAGGTCGCTTAAAGGTAATGTATTTTTCATATACTTCGATTGCAGTATCATTTCCACAAAGCGGATTAGTAAAGAAAACTGGTTACTATAACTATATTGTCTAATTGAGTTTAGAACATCTCATTACTTAAGTAGGATAGCAATTGCTTTCCTCACTAAGTTTTTACTGGTATTATACCACTTTTTGTATAATATTTATCTGAATAGGGCTTATTGGCTTCCCTATATTTTATAAAGGAGTGTTCGGGATCGCTGATCACGAATCTGGCCTCAGATGTTCAAAATTTAAAATTGGTGGATCTCAGATGATGGATTAGAAAATTAATTTTACTTGAACCAAGATCAAACCCGGTACATAAAAATAAGTAGATAGTGGCTGTCGGGCAAGCCGATCGATTTGAGATATTTTAGATTCCATTTTTCGGCTCCAAAATGGCAGATCAAATTTATAATGTTAATAATTATTATGAAAATAATGCACAGGTTAAGAAAAACTAACAAATCTTTTGTAAACGGAAATCCTGTGCTCAGCCGAAACTTCAGGAGTCACGAACGCGTTCGGGTCGGATGCTGCCTCCATTTTTATTTATGTGTTTTTGTTCCTTTGGAGTTTTATTGTTCTTCGTTATTCTCAATTTTGCAAATCCGAGCCCAGATTCGTGATCAGTGACCCTGAAAACTCCCGAGTACCCAGTTATACTTAGATCAAGTAACTTTTTAGCTTTCGACCCGCCATCTTGGATCGGCTATTTTTAATTTTGCAAATGTTAGGCCATATTCGATATCAGCGACCCCAAAAACCAAGATTAACAAATTTTACCTGTTTTCCGTGCATAAAAAATATATGCTTCAAAGGGTTAATAATATTCAGGAACTCGTTATCTGCCGTTAATTTTATGTGATTTGATTGAAAAAGTATTAATTTGTACACAATAAATGCAGCAAAAAGTGGCAAACTCTTGACTGGTAATTGGTTTTAAGTATGAACAAATACTGTCAGTATCTAAACTATTTTTGTCTTTCTGCTTCGATTTAATATCTAGTATTTTTATTTTATGTATTGTTAGTATGATTAACTATTTTTTCTTATTAGGAAACAATATGCTGCCAACATACAACATTCTTATATTAGGATACTTATATCAGTAATTATAAACTTAGTAAGAAATATATAAGATTTGTTAAACACAAGATACTAAATTTGTTATTTATAAACAAAATACATTCAATCATTCAAGTCAGTCGTGTACTTATGATAATCAAATCAATATTGATTGTATTATATTATTTTTCAGTGAATACATACAAAAAAAAAATATTGAGAGTTCTTAAAGTTTCACATTTTGCAGTCAATGTAACTATTTTCAAATTCAAATCATGATCAAACAAAGTAATCTGTAGCTCAGAATGCTCCTTCTAATAAATTTCTGAGATCAATCTAGACGAGCATTTTAAAGAATATGTTGCTTTTCGAAAATCGTAATGAAAACGGTTAACATTCAAAATTAAGTTGTTAGTGTCATATAAGTACGACTATGTGCAGAAATACCAAATACATTAAGTAATGTTTTTAAAATAAAAATTTGTATTCGAAATTAAACTACACCGGGGATGTATATTTTTTAATAAAATCCAATGGAGATCTTTGGAAAGCTCTAAATATTTGTGAAAAATCCGAATTCCAGGTCGTAATTGGCCCGTCACAACAAGATTTCTAGATATTTGAGGTTATGTAATTGAATAATGCTTTTTTTTGCTATTTTTACCCTTATGTACAGAATGCATCCAATTGTTTATCATTCTTTACTAATGTTTCATTTAGTACTACTCTCACCCTTCAGAATGCTGGATCATCTACCAGTTTTCCCCACAAAGTGAGGTATTTCCAATTTTTATATCACCACAATGTCATGAATTTGCAAACGTTTCTACTTAATAAATTATTTTGAAAAGGAAAAGGTGCACTTCATATTATGGACATGCATGTCATATTTCATGAAATAAACAAATTTATTACGTGGAATAAAAATGAACAAATAATGTTATTATAACTTTGGAAAAAATTTAATTTCTTCTAATTGCATTACAATTTAAATATGTCGTAAAATATTCTTCTCATAAATACGTCGACGGATTTATCGACGGATGATTATCGTCCAGATATTTTCGTTTATTATTAAAAGTGATGGGTTTTGGTAAAGTAGTTGTAAACAAATAAGTGCAATAATCCTATTTTTTCAAATAATAGATGGTTTTCTCGTGGATATGCCTATCTTATAACATTAGATCGCACGGATCAACCGTCGGACGATGGCAACAGGTTATTTATTTACGTTTTCGCGGCAATAAAACATAAAGCAGGACATTTGACGTCCTGCACAACCCTTCCGCAGGACGCAGGACATACACATAAAAAGCAGGACGATCCTGCCGAAAGCAGGACGGTTGGCAACCCTAGACATAAATCAAAATATGTTTATGTTTTTATCTTGATTTTATATTTTTCGTTAAAGAGCCGACTATACCAAGAATTTTAAATTGAATAATTGAATTTAAATGATGGTATTTCTTCAATTAAACATATTTATTAACATTTTATCACCTTGTTCTTCCAAACATTTTCTGACAAAAATCTTAAACTATCTAGCTTTACAGAGGTTATAATTTTTCTTGGATTTAATAAATGAGGTGCTGAATTTAAGTAAAATTTAATTTTTGAAAAATAAACTTATGTCACCTTCCTTGGAACAAAACTTCACGACCATAAAATATTCTGTATAACATACATTCTTCTAAGTTATTCATCTCTTAGCATCGAACAAGTGGCAATCATCCTCAACTAAAATACACAGATTTTGCTTTCAATAAATAAACAAATGATAAAACTACTAAAAATGATCAAATGAGAAACAAAACTGGTTATCATTGGCAATACTCCGATTTGAATAAAATGTCAACTAATCAGTGAAAACCGATCGACGATAAAACTTGCAGAAATCAGTTTCCAGTCAGAATCTCCGCTTGGCACACATAACCACGAAATTCCACAGATTCTATCAAAAAGCGAAAAGACGTTCGCTGTACGCTTCCTCGAGCCCACAAAAGTCGGGAAAAAAGGCTTTTTGTGCTCCAGAAAGTACGTCAGTCAATCTCCACCACTCCCCATCGCCATGCTCTGTCTTCCACACTCCAAGGAACCCCTCCACACAAACTAATTCCATCTCTCTTGCGGAACGACTTTGGTGTTGGAGCATCGGAAATGGAAGGCGGTGCTTGAGCACGCGTGGCGCCGTTCCTCGTTGGCGAAGTCGAAGCCGAGGCTGTCAGCTGAAAGCAATAATCCCTCAGAGCCCTCATACGCCCATTGGCTAACCTCTAGAGGGTGGTGCTGATGAATCCAAGCCCAACCAATGACGAGGCTCGTCATACCCCTCTGCAGCTGCATTTCGGTCCAGAGCCTTTTCCCCGGATTTTTCGAGAGCTACACTCGCGCATCCGTAGAAGACACTTTGCTCTCGACGAGAGACTGCACGGGACTCCGGGCTCGTTCCCAGTGTGTTTTTACGCTGGGTTGAGTAAACGCGCGGCTGTTGTCTATGATAATACACCGTGTGCTACCCATCGCGGCTTTACCGGGTTACCGCGACATCCTTACTAACGAGGAGAATCGACAGCATTCGTTAGATTTGACATCTAGTAAACAGATTGACATTGTTCCGATTACGTGTGTGCTGGTGGTTGTGCAGTTTTTTGTCGGATAGATTCCAAAACCAAATGTTAAATAATGTAGAGACGACTGCTCATTTCCTGAATAGTCTTCTTGAATAGTGTTGAGAAAAAAAGTGACAAGTGCTCGCTCAAATTATTTCGACTGTAGTGTGAGAGATTGTGAGAAGTAGTAACAGTACAAAGATGCATACTCTTTTTGGAGAGCAGAATGCCTATTATAGGCACGCGACTGTGCCAGTGGCTATGGGAACGACGACTTACCCAGGTGTCGGTACGACACCGACTTATTACGATCAGTACAGGTACAGCAGTTACACAGCTGCTGGTTATCCTGTCACGGGGATAACCCAACAGCATATGCATCATCCTGGTAAGGATATGGTCAAACCTCCATATTCTTATATTGCGTTAATAGCAATGGCTATTCAAAATGCTCCCGACAAGAAGATCACGCTCAATGGAATTTATCAATTCATCATGGAGCGATTTCCATATTATAGAGAAAATAAACAAGGATGGCAAAATTCGATTAGGCATAATTTGAGTCTGAACGAGTGTTTCGTCAAGGTACCTCGAGATGACAAAAAGCCTGGCAAAGGCAGTTATTGGTCATTGGACCCTGATAGTTACAACATGTTTGATAACGGATCATACTTGAGGCGTAGGAGGCGCTTCAAGAAGAAAGATGCTCTGAAAGAAAAAGAGGAAGCAATGAAACGCCAAGGGATGTTGCAAGAAAAGAGAATAGTCGACCCTAGTAAACCTGTACACATACTCCCAACTCCCGCGGACATTAGTGCGACGTCGAAAAAACTCACTGGACACAGTAATGAAGGTCTCTGCAAACCTAAAAGGGAACCCATAAGCGATCCGAATTCAGGATCCCATTGTGTCGTGAACACGAAATATTCCCATAGCCCAATTTCGGAAAACAAAAATGCGTCGAGTGGCAATACTCAAAGTGTCATTCAAAGCAATTTGGGCACTGGCCACCAAACCGTCCATCAAGTTCATCAAGATCCTACGATTCAGGACATGACAATGGGTTTGGATCCCGCTAGTTTCAGTGTGGATGCCTTAATGACAACCCGGGAGAATGGAACACTGCTAAACAATCAACAGAGGGAACATCATCAACATCACCATCATTCACATCCCAATCACGGGATTCAACATTCGCATGGACATTCTCATTCGATAATGGCGACGGCCAGAGATGCCATGAGCGTCGGTGGAACAAGAGACCATTCGGCGGTTACGACCACGACGACGGCAACCGCGGCTGTTGCAGCGATGATGGTATCTTCTGGTTATGGACATGTCACGACAAGTGTCACCAGAGGAAATCCTTCCCCACCTACGAGCATGTATCCTCCCTATTGTCCTTCCGGATATATAATGGATCATGCAGAATACAATTCCGCGACGAGAAACCACAACAACAATGGACATACGCAGTGGTACCAGGAAGCATCGAGTCCGGATGCTGCCACCATTTACCAGGAAACTCAGTCGCCTAGCTGTCAACTTTATAGGTAAAAATCAAATTCTTTTATATATAGCTTGAGAAAAATCAACATCGTGTATTGCAAAATTTACGGGCGAATAGGAAAGACATGGAAACGAGTTATAAAATAGTAGTTTCTTTAAAGTAGATTTCGAGTCAAATCATTAATTTGTCACCTAAAATGACAGATTATAATAGTCCAAAGATTACCCAATTTAGAAATATGACAAGAAAAATTTGTTATTATATTAACATCAATAAAGGAACGAGTCCAATAAAAACTGTTTAAAGTACAACCGTCTTTTTGATCTGACCAAATGTGTCTGAACTTTATTATACAACTATCCGATAAATATCAATGAAAGAACCATGTATAATGACAACCGATCCCCGTCAGTCGAAAAAACGTTATGTGTTATTAAAAAGTGAATGGGAAGCAAAAACGAGGACTTTCAACATACGTCATTTCTGAGCATGTGGTTTCTTTATATTGCTTTGCCTACCGTTAGCAACGATCTACATGTGGGGTATTAAAACCTGTCTTAGTAACATGTATTCCAATGCTAACATGTGTCATGAAATTCCTAAATGTATTTATAAATATATTTCAATAATATTTATTATTTGTGACTTCTAATAATGTACTGAACAATCAAGTTTTTGTAATATATTCCGCCAAAAATGTAATATCTTAACTTTATAAAGGTTTCATACATGTTGACTTACATAGCTGACATATTTAAAAAAATGAAACTGTAATGAAATTATTATTTTGTGTTGGAAATAATTATTAAAAGTTTTACAACACCTGTTGATGCGATATGCTTGTTGCGATTGTTAATGAATATGACAATTTCGATCCCGATGATATTTACTTTACTAAATTATTAATATAAACAACACATTAACATCAATTCTATTATCCGTCGGGATGGTGAATCCAGTCGCATTTGTCTGCTTTTCTGTGATATCATAACATGATAATATTGATTGCTTTTTCAATTAAGCACACTCATTTATAAATACAAACCACATGACTTTAAAAATGAATTTGTAGTTTTTAAAGAAATTAAATTATTTTAAATTTTTTATTTTTGTATTAATAATAGACTAAATATCCAAATTTTCTTTATTTTACAGATCGAGTCCACCGACGCCATTATCAACGGGAGCCGCGCCATCGCCGCCGCTTTATCATCGATATTACCAAGACTGCAATGCAGTAAATTCCAACGGAAATTTACCGATAACGTTACACAAATACTGAGAATACCGAAATTCAAGATCTCATCACCGAGATCTTGAACAGTCTACCAATCCATACGACCCGAATTTGGTCTACGTCAAACAGGAGTGGATACCGTCGGCCGAGGAATTTTCGAAAGACTGGAATTAAATCGGTCGCCGAAATTTGAAAATTCCTCTCATTGTTTTTGTTATCGCTTTTCCTCGTCTTCGTCAATGTTTTTCATTTAAATTTTGCCCAACGAAGCAAAAAGAAAACAATACGTCATATTTAAAATTTTGCGTTCAGTTGTGTTTGAAAAAAAACATCTTCTGGCGCATCATCCGTGAGAGTGACTGACACGTCGAGAAAAAAGCGACAAACAAGAAGTCGTCATCGTTCTTTTTGTCCCACGAAAAAAAAATCGCTGGACCTCGTAAAAAGGATTGTAAATAAAACGAAAAATACCAGCGATTATTTGGGAACGAAAAATGGGTAGAATCTCTGGATTTTGTGATATCGTGAGAAAAGCAAGAGGTTTTAGAGGGTTCGAATTGTAACATACGACTGTATTAAAGAAACAATTGGAGATGAATCTCATTCAAACGTCAATCATGTGCATTTATCGGAGCGGCGTCGTCGCGGATTCCGAGTTGACGAAAATTCGCAAATTCGTGTTCACGCGAAATGATGCTCTCATTAAAAGAGCTGTAATATATACATATATAAATATATTTATTGATATATAGCCGATTAGCGAGATGCTAATTTAAATATAGTGTGAATAGATAAGCAACTTTGGTTGAATCGGGTTAGTAACTTGATTTGTTCGGCCGAAGTTTGTAAATATCTTGTATAAATTTAGTTTTAGTTATGGATAATGTCGCTCGAAAATGCAATTTTTATCGAATACTTTTCTGCCCTGATAAACATGAAGCGTACACTAATTGTTTGCGTGTATGAAATGCTTTAATCGGTGTACAGCAATGAAAGTGTTCCACGTTGACATGACAGTAACACGTCGCTCTCTCGCCGAACGAATGTCGAGTAAAAATAAGCATGCAATATTAGTCGCTTACAATATCGAATGTTTCGTGGAATGTTTTAAAAATAAGATCAAACGTTTCAAAAAAATATTATCAGGCGCCCTAAAAATAATACCTGAATATTTGTCGCGCATTTTGTTTCATGCGCTTCGGACGCTTAGCGAACGTCTCCATTTTTATCAGGATAAAAAACTTGTGCTATAAAAATGTTTTTAGAAATTAATAAATATTAATTGTACATTTTAATTACACAATTTTTATTTGTCGAGTGTTTTACCCCACAGCTCTCTAAATTTGTGAACATAACCAAATTTTATATTCTTGCATTGAATGTGATTTCAAAATGTCTACATTCGACAATAAATTCATTTTTTATGGACTGCATTCTTCTATGTGTTAAAAATCTATTCCACTCTGTAAAATTTACTTCTACCATTGGTCAAAAAATGTCACATCAAGCTCCAATTCTTTTTTTTTTATGAACACATTTTCTGACTAGGAACGATGACTTGTAATAACTAAAATCTCACTCACATTAATTATAAGACTTAAAGATGAACAATTTATTTATTTTAATTTTCATATGTAAAAAATTGCACCATCAGTACTCGAATTAAAAAATTCTTAATCATTGACTGGATGTAACATTTGCCAGAGTGGAGTCGTTAATTTTTGTATAAATTAGTCAGTCAGTCAGTCATTTCATTTTACTGTAAGAAATTTTTAAGATTCAATAATGTGGAACATCTTGAATTCTGCGGAAATTATAATGCCATATTTGTAGAAAAATTGTAACATATGTATTAAAAATGCAATACAATTAAAATGTCTTCATAGTATCAAGTAATAAGAGTTGTACATATTAGAAAAATGATCGTAATAGGCCGTATACATAATTTTCTCGATAAAATTTTGTTTGAAAACCGAATTGTTATGTTCTTTAAATTATTTAGAATAAATCATTAAACTACTATTCCATTAAAATCATAGTTTTCCATTCTGCGAATGTGATACCTTGTCTGCAAAAGATGTCATATGGAAGTAGTGAAGGTGTCTTTTAGAAGTTTTAATATGCATTTCGAAGGTTGAATATTCAGTTAAAACTCGATTGTTCAAAATAGTATACAAGCGTTTATGACGAAGTTCTACAAAATTAATATAATTTCAATCACTTTGGAAATATCCGGCTCACTTTTCACAACTAATGAACAGTGCATTAAGTGATTTTCTAATGGAAACGTTAACTTTTTTCACGCACTTTTCTGAGTATGTCAAGTCGAAGTAAACTTTCTTTTATTTGATCCTTTGTCTCTTTCAAGGTTGAAAGTATGTCGAATGTCTTTTAGTATGAAACGATGGTTATTACAACCTATTAACTATTTATATAAAGTATATATTGCATTTAAACAAAGGTAAATTTTATTTCGATTCCATACTATCAGTGCATTATAATTACTTTAAGAAAATCACTTATACGTTCACTGTCAAATGTAACATTTATTAATTTAAAGATTACTGTAGTACTTTGCATCTGTTTTGGAAAAAATTTGAAGTCGTTTTACTAAGGTACATAAAAAGATTTTGTTACATGTCGATGGTTTTTTAATGGTGAAAATATGGTGAATCTATGGTGATATTTCATAGAAATATGAAATTATTTTAATTTAATGAATGAAAGGATTCTGCCTGTCATTTATATAAAAAGAAAAATGAAGATCAATTAAATGCGTTTATACAATTTTCGGTTTGAAAATTAATAGAGATCTGTGTGCATATTGAAAATGCGAAATAGAAATATTATATATGTACGATATAAAATATATAGTACGATAAATATGCGATTAAAATAGCGAAAAAATAAATGAATATATGAGCTGGAATCGTGTCTCGACGGTCTTCGAATAAAGATCGGTATTATTGTAATATCCGTAATTGTAATATACATCGACGTTATTAAATCGTAGAAGATACGAATCTTTGAAATAAATATTATGATAATGATCACACCTTAAATTTTCTCTTGTTCTTAATTATTCCCGAAACAGTTTACTTTAGTAAATATTAAACACATTTTGCAAAAATTGATAATTATACTAATTTATGGTTGAATCTGTTATTAATCATAACATTTTTTTTGCATTATTTCAATCGTTTTGTGTTTTACATTAACTTATACCTGACTTTAATGATAACAATTTGTTTCATTTCGTTGTTATAAAGGAAAAATTAGCTACAATGTTTATCCATGTTTGTTTTGAACCAATTGATATATTTTTTTAGATTTTGTTTATTTCATTTTCAATTTAAAAACTAACCTAACATTTGTTGACTATTTTTTTGGAAAATGTATTCAATTGGACTTGAATTCTCTGTTTTGTCGGCTATTTATGTCAGAAATCTTGAAGATGGTCGAAACGCAGAGAAATGTAAGAAATTGATTAAAAATCGGAATTTTCACCATAATTCCGAAAAAAAATTAATTAAAAGTTATTAAATTTATAAAACTGGAAGTCGCCGACTACAATTCTTTCCTTTAACAACGTCGATCATATGGTATTATCTATTGAATGAATACCACAATAAAATGGAAAAATTCCATTATTAAGGTCTAAGATTTTTTATGTATTTCAAAAGTCTGATTTTTGCACTTTGAGTTTTCGACAATGAATGTGAATTCTTTTAATTAAAGGGAAATACTCCAATTGATAAGTTCACATTTTAAAAAGACTAAAATAAATCACTAGAAGATTGACTTATTATTTCATTGCTATTTAGGTTCCATACTGTACACCGGACAACTGAATAAAACTTGATCACAATTTAACAAAGTAATACGTCTTATTAGAGCATACCTATTTTTAGTAAATTATATTATTTTATTATAATTGACAGAAGATAATTCCCAACAAAAATTTGCACACAACTGTGAATTGTACAGGCGAGACTCTGACTTCAGGGTCATAAGTATTGGACAAAAATTATTAAAAAATCGTAATATCTATCTGTAGTTCATTAATAAGTCAAATAACGCACGACTAACGTTACTATATCTTTATTTAAATGAATTAAAATACTTACTTTGTAAAAAGAAAGAAAACCATTCTGGAGTTGTTGCATTGAGTAGGTAATATTTAATAATTTGTAGTAGTTAATATTTTATATAAATTTTTTATTTATGTATACAAATATTCTTATTTACAATAAGCTAACTTCCTAAACTTGTTGAAGTGAAAATTCAGTCTTTCTGAAAATTGAGCCTCTAAAGAGTCAGAGTTTACTTTTTCACTATAGTGGCAAAAAACTGTGCACACATTGCGAAAAATATACATTCTTTTATAATCTCAAATCGTTTTGAATTTTGAATATATTTACTCTTGAAATTCTGTTTCTGTACACAGAATTCGTAATTTTGTTCGTTGCGCCTTCAAACACTATTTTTTCGAATTTTTGACGTGTCGCGTTTTTCGCTTCTTTTCCAGTTTGTATTTTTATTACTAGTCACATACATGATATTCAATATAATTTTCCATACATTACAACTAATAAACAACTAATAGTTACGATATACACAGAAAAATTAAATTTTATATTGCCAAGTTATAAACGTTGAAATCTGTTTTATTTTGTACACTGATGCAAGACTTGATCATTTCACTTATTATTTGTATATAAATTATTCACACACTTTATTGGTATTTTTAGAAAACCTTGGTATAGAATATATTTAAAAACCTATTTTGTTGATGGATTTTAGACTTCATTGTAGGGTGCCGGTATTAGAGAGTTACAATTTAAAAGCAACTGTAGTCTTGGAATGCAAATGACTATATCTGGATCCATTTTTCTGAAACAGTAATAAAACATATCTGAGAAAACAATAGTTAAATTAATTCAAACGTAGCATGCAGTATTTTCTAATATATGATTATAACTTAAACTGCTCTAGGATTCATAAATATTCAAAGTGACTGTTCTGTAAAGTGTATTAGTGGCCTTTAATATTATAAAATATCTGAATGAGTAAAATTATTATTATATAACAGAAAATACATAATAATTACCATGGTTATCAAAGAATTAATTAAAGCATGTATATCCAGTTCACTAATCGCAATATGTCAATGATTCCACTATTTTATTAGAATATAAACTTGATAGACGACATCATGGGTTTTTATTTATTATTGTAGTTGTCATATTGTTCATTATACATTAAAATATTGATTAAAAATTTAGGCAAGTTAAATGTTACACACTGAAATATGAAAATATTACTAAATTAACTATATCAATGAATTCTCTAAGACTCGAAATTCCTTGGAGTGAAATGCCACTTTTAAAGAGTGAGAATTAATTCCAAGTAAAAGTGAAAGGTGAGCCACTCTCTGTGGAGTGATTATTTCACTTCAATTGAAGTGAAATTTGAATAAAATATTGAAATCCTAAATGCATAAATTATAATTTACTAATACAAATATAAATTTGTATACAAAGATAAAATATTATTATATTAAGGTTTTTATTTTACTTGTGTGTACTAAATAATTACAGATAACATGAAAGACATTTTATTAAAAAAAATCATCTTTTTTTTTAAAGACAAATCATGTTTAAAATGTTAAAGCTAATTTTCTGAGGTGATTTAGCGTAACTATAAATTTCGTAGCTTATAACTGTCATTGTAACAGTCAATCTCTTTGGAGTGAATTTTAACTCCACACAAAGTGAATTTTCACTCCAACGCTTGAGGTAATTTCTTCACTCTTTCATTTTGTGTGACTAATCTCACGCTTTTAGAGTGGTATTTCACTCAGGTTAGAGCGAGCACCCTGCTTATTCCAGGTTTGGAGTGAAAAATTCACTGCAAGACATTTAGAGACTACTATTATTTATTTATTTTGTAATTTTTTTAGAATATACGTCAGAAATAAGATATCATAAAACTCAATTACAGTTCATTAAAGATTATTCAAAGTCTGCGTTGCTCCATTTTACATGTACTATATAACTAAACATTTTGAATGAAGTTAGGTAAATGAGAAATTAATCCTAAAAATAGATATGCTGAATTAAAGTAGGTCTTCATAATATCCAATTTGTAATTAATTATTAAACTTTCGGTGAAATCGATCAACAGATCATAAAGAGAAAGAATGAAAAATGAAAAGAAGAAGAAGAAATATTTTAATGTTTCAGGCCTAGTATTTGACTATCTTCAGAAATAAACAAATAAATACAAAACCAAGAGGGTTAAAACTAAGAAAACGAATTCAAAAGTAAATGAAAAACAAATATAGTCCTTATGTATTTCCTGGAGTACTTAACAAGAATGACAGGATGTAAACCTATTGCCAAAAGAGAAGCGGTTTCATTTTTTTACACTACGTTTAATTAGTACTATTGTTGTAAGAAGATCTAAGTGAAACCTAATTATAACTAAAGCAACATAATATATTACTGGTAATTTTGATTTCTTAAATGTAATATTATAGATTTATTCATGTTTTTTTTTTTATATAAAATAATCAAATTTCTTTGCGTTTTACATTGTTATTTTTTTTTGCTACTTCAATGTTTTTTTTTCTTTTTTTGCTAAATGAATATTTCTATGCATGATCATGTATAAATCTGAGGCTGCCACTCAATATTCGTACAATGCTAATAAAATTATTTCTTCATCTTTCGCAAGTAACACGTTGCGAAATTAATAGCCGTTAATAGTTATCTATTTTCAAAATCTGACGAATAATGTCTAAGATTTTAAAAAGTCTCTGAGAACAGCTTATATTTCCATGTGTCACATGGTAATCTTGGAAGAGGGCGGTTAGCTCAGGTTAGCTCCATGTACACGTTGAATCTCGCTTTCTCTCACGTTTCTTACATGCATCAGCTGTTTTCGCACTCATTTTTTCCTCCCTCTTAAGAAGGGTATGTTCGAATGTCAAAGACCTCTTAAAAAAGTTCTCATTTTCGTTCGTTATAAAAATCCATTGAAAAATTATTCTCTTGCATTCATAACACACAAAATATTATAGAACTATCACGTTCAGAACTAATTTCAACAAGAACAATATTGCTATAGCCATATTTATCATAACTATAAAATTTGTATTATGCTGAAAATTATTTATGTACAGTATTTAATCTTAATATTCTTAAAAATTAGGAATTCAAAACATTAGATTGAATAGAATATACGATAATAGCTACCTTTTTTGTTATTTTTCTTATAGAATTTTATTTCAAAGATTAATACATTTTTTAACGTATTTTTCATAAGTTTGTCATCAATTTTCCTATAAAATTTTCTTTTACTTACACTAATTCCATTTATAAAATCATGTATTCTTTTCCACTTCTCCGAAGAATTTCCTTTGACTAAATTGTATAAAGTTTGCATGTAAGAATCGGCTATTTTTGCATTGTTCTATAATCGTACTAGTATTATGCACATGGAAAGAGGATCGTAGAGAGAGAGAGAGAGAGAGAGAGAGAGAGAGAGAGAGAGAGAGAGAGAGAGAGAGAGAGAGAGAGAGAGAGGGAGCCCTTAAACTTTGCTCATTTTGCTCCAGGGCGAGATTTGGATTGAACCCTGCATCTGTCGAAACACGTGCTTCGGATAAACCGGGTTTTATATTTTATCCCTCACAAGACACAGACATGTTGGTACGGAATTTAATCGGGTCCATACTCAAAATAAAAATATCCAGAATTGTATATTGCATTTAAAAATTGGAGTTACCAAATATAAATTTGTAGTCATCGCTGTTATGCGTGATTCTTCTTAAACGGACCGTTTTCGCTAAATTTTTGTTGAAATATTGTTTGTTGAAATGTGTGAAGAATACATTATGAAGGGACAATCTAAGATCGCTCAAAATTCATTGCCATTATTATAAATCTTATAGTCCTTCTTAAATGTTAATATATCGATTTGCATTTAGTATTTTGTTACTAATAATTCCTTTTACCCGATTGATTTCTAGCCTTGTACTCGGGAGTTTTTCTGGGCAGCTGACAATGAATGCGTTACTAAATTTTTGAAATTAAAAATGGCGAATTCAATATGGCGTATGGAATTATTTTTTAAGGTTATTGAAAAAACATTATTATTGATATCATGGCATTTTTATTTGGTTGGTTAGGTTAGGTTAGTTATAGTAACTGGATTTGTGATGACCGAGCACCAAATCTGTGCTCTAAATCAATCAAAGTTTCAACGATTTGTCTATACTATATCTTATTCCTACAATTCTACATTTTGTAAATTTGTTGTTGGATTAGTTATCATCAACCCGAAAACCACCAAGTAAAAAATTTCGATATAATTTCTGATTTTTGCCCACCATATTGGATCCGTCGTTTTGAATTTCAGAATTGTAACAAAGAATTAATTATCAGCAACCCAAAAACCACTAAGTAACAAATTTTGATGTAATCAGGCAAGGTTTGCCTGAATTTATCGAATTCGATATTTTTTAATTTTGTAAATTTGACAACGGATTCTTTATCAGCAACTCCGAAAATCCCAAATAGAATTAAGATGTCGAGTTAATTGGATGAAGAAAAATATTAAAGAAATGGCTATATTTACGTTTGTAATTAATGCTGAATCATAAATAATCTTGTTAATAAAAATTGTAACTTTGGTATTCGTTTTCAGTAACATATATTTTGTAATGTTTTGATTTAATAATTATTGTAAAAATGAGACTAAATTAATATTTTATGAGAGGGACCTGTTCAAAAGAATCATCCATATAAGCGAAATTTTTAAAATAATATTAACAAAGTATTGTTCTCATTGTTTTTGACTTTTTATTACTTAATTTAATTGCCTTCGAACATAATATTCTTATCAATAGGATTATTTTAGGTTTATCGTTTGAGAAAAGGGGGAGATCTAGGCTTTATGTCTTCTTGATAAGTATACATAAGAATTTCAGTGAATTCAAAAGAGGCAAGTCGAAACAACTTTACCCTACGGAAGCTGTTAATCTAAATATACAATAGATGATTGAAGCAAATTTTTAATAATGCCTATCTAAGTCGATATTTTAATTAGAAAAAAATGTATTTGAGCCATATATTTTTATATCCTTTTTTGACTTTTTTTATTATTTCAGGACATTTATACAAAATAAAATACTACTTATAAAGAAGTGTATCAATTCCTTTGGAAAATACGATAAATTCGAACTTAACGTATGCTTTCATTTTTGTGAGATCTATCTAGGTGAAAAAAAGCGCGACAATATTCTAAAATCTGTAATAAATCAGAGTGCCGCAATGTTAAAGTCCGAAATAATATTTATGATGGCTAATTCCAGCGTCACAACACATAATGTATCATAATATGAATATGATTCTATCATACGACCATAAGATGGTGTTGTAACTTATACTGTTAAGATAATATGCTAGTATGTGATGTCGGGATATGATATGACTACGACATCTTTGTCTCACAACGTGCCAATGTAGATGTCGGTTTGTGCATCCTTAATGTGCGCTCAGATTACATTTATGTGATTAAACATGACAGTAATATGCAATTGCGCAAAGGTTATATCGACGAGAAAATTAGACAGGTATGATGATAGGTTTATGGTAATTCAGAGATCTGAGTTCAAATCTTAATATCCAAACCGATTAGAAATTTGTTCAGGCCCTGATCAGACTGTAACGCTTTGGGTCAGGTCTGGTCAGGGCCCTAATAATTTTCTACTCGGGAATATTCATCTTGTTAAGTTTAGTATCCAAAATTCAAGCATTAAATTAATACCATCCCATAGAATCAGAGTTGACTGAATATTAGACAGTCGACTATGACCCAACTGTTGCAAATTGCATATAAGTCGACTGGCAGTTGACTCTAGATGACTACTATCGAATACCAAGTCGGCTTTTGAAAGTTAATTTCTTGTTAATGTTTTGAAAAATCGACTTTATATCGACTGACCAAAAACTACTGTATGTTCTTTACAGTTAACTTTAGCTGACAGCAGTCGACTAACTTTGGCTGACAGGTCAGGTCGTTTTAATTCTAAACAATGAATTTCACAAGTGCGCAAAGTAATATTCCCGCATGTAGTGTATTTTCCGAAAATAGAATGTCGACCAGTGCGAGAAAGTACTATTTTCCGCCCTCATTTGCATGCGGAAATAGTATATTACTCAACGAGGGAGGTAAAATAAAGAATGTCTCAGACTGCGTGTAATTTTTACCCGAGGTGAAGCCGAGGGTGAAAAACATGTAGTCTGAGGCATTCTGTTTTACTTCCCGAGGGAAGTATACGATTTTTCTTTATGGCCGGGAGGATAAGCGGCATCTTTCCTTCCGCTTGCGGGAGGAAAGTTGCTGCTTTCCTCCCGGTGTGAAGAAAATCTAATTTTGCGCTCGGAGTTAAGAAAAATTACCTTATGCACACTTCCATCGTAAAATATCGTTTTTTTTTCTTAAACTGAAATGGAAAATTATTGTTTTTTGTACCAATGAACCATTTCATTCGTAGGAAAAACCTGTACGCACTTGTATCGAAAATTAACTTTAATGTTATAAAATCATACTTCACTCATTATAAAACATCCTAGTAGAAATCGAAATCAGCCACGCTAGCATTAGGCAGGAGCTAGCAATGAATCGTCACGTTTTGTCTATAGACACTCATGCACATTGCACCGAACCTAGGAAAAACGTGAAGATTTAGTGTTAGACCCTGCATTTAGCGATAGCGCAGCTGATTTCGATTTCTACCAAGGATGCAGTAACATTTTTCACAAAAAGCAGCATAACTACAATATTAATTTAAAGTTCTTTCACAGGTTTACTACGTTATTTGTATAAAATATAATACAATTCAATACTCCTTTTTAAGTGCACATTACATCTTTCAGTTATTTTATATTACGACATTCAAACAGTAGTAGAACCTCCCAATAGGGAACATCACAATAGCGAACCTCTCACTAATTATGTTCTCGCACTAGTGAACACTTTTCCTTAGTGTGAACCTCACACTAGTAAACCAACAGCTTACTCATTATATAAGTTTGTATTTGTAGGTATAGATATACATATTCTAAGGTTCTACGTGTATTTATGTATTTAGCGACACTGTAAAAAAATAGCAATAAATGTTCAAATCAGTGAGAAATCGTAAAAATTTGTCAGTTCACTAGTGTGAAAAAAAAAGAATAACCACAGTCCCGGCAGTTTCATTAGTGTGAGGTTCTGCTGTATTAAAATGGCACGAAACTGCTCGAATGTTTACAAATTCCCAAACATGTTACAAAGAAGTGTAATACGAACAAATGCGAAACAAGAAATTAAATTTAACAATCTGACTGCTGGGAATGTAATAAAATAAAAATAATAAATGGAACTTATTAAACAATTTCTTGAAAAATTTTGGATAATAACAAAATAAAACGAAATTTTTGTCAGATATAATTTTTCCTGTAACTTTTGATTATTTTCAAATTAATCGGCCAACTTGAGGTATGTAAACTGGTTTGTTGACAAAGAGTAAACTCTGCAGGTACTAGGGTACCGACTCTGTGTATTTGCAGATTAAATACATAGAAATAGTGCCTTTCCCGTGTCCGTGCCATCAGCTAACGCGGTGCAACTCGGAAAACGATTCCAACGAAGAATCGAGGGTGCAAAAGCCTTCCCTTTTAGCTTTCATCGCAAACACTTCGTTTTATCCTTTCGTTATCTTTTTCTAGTGCAGTTGACAAATAGAAAACTGACTTTTAAAGGATGGATTTATGCCTTAAATACCTACCCAACAATCGTGGAGAGGCCTAAGTGTACCAAGTATATATTTAACGGAATTTTCAATGAATTCAAATTTTTTATATTTTTTGAAAAAATGTATATTATTTTTTAATACATAAATGACTAAATTTAAATAAAATAATTGAATATATCTCGCATGCGCGTAATAAATTTTTATTTCTACACAGAAGGTGCAGATAAGTTTTATATAAGGGTGCATTTGTTTGGGCGTTAGATATAACGTTTAAATTGTACGCAATATTATTTCATAATAATTGCTGCAAAATTGCCAAATATCTCCGTTGACGGGAAAATATTTTGAATTGCGCGACATCTATAGGAATAAATTCACATCACTATAAGCTCAAAGTTGTCGCTGTAGGACTCTCGTGGTTAACTTTTTTTTCGTAATTATTTCTAAAACCTGCTAATAAAGTGTCATTTGAAATATTATTATAAACTTGTAGAAGTGTTTTTTTTCTGGAATTTTTAGACCTCTAAGTATGGAAAAATAAGGAACAATACAAACAAATTTTTTAAATTGGAGGAAATAAAATCGTATCTACATCGTTGTCGAGTTCATTGCAATAACTAGTGAAAAGTCTGCAATTTATACTTTTTAAATCTTATTTCTTATAACATTTTTAAATTTTTATAAATTTGAATCAAGCAGTAGATTTAAGACGTTTGTAATTAATATATAAGTAAATTTATTATTCTCGCAACTTTAATGAAAGGAAGTGATTGCGGTTTGTAATCCTGTAGTTTGTAAATAATGTAAAATGTTGTTAAACATTAATATATTTCAAATTTTTTATAGGTTATAATTCCTCGTGTTAAACTGTTCAGTAGTCAATAAATCTCCATACTCGTTTAAATCAAGTTTTAAAATATTTCATATAATAAATTGTAAGTAATTATGAGGGTATGCAAGTTCATATTACCTTAGAAATTTAAGAACCATCTTAAATGTAATAATAGACCATGAACATTGTACAAAAAGTGTACAGCGAAATAACATTCGAATTTGAACGTATTTTATTCAATATAATTTATACTCCTATATAACTTACATTTTTCGTGATTAATTAATAGTAAAAAACGTTTATATATTTTATGTTTTAGTAAGTATCTGAATATTTCGAAGAACTTATTTTATAATCTGGTGATTTGGGTGAGGCATAACTATTGATTTCGCGCCATTGCTACTGATTTTCGCAGTGTTGCCAGGGTCGTGCTTGGAGCTTCCCCCTCTAATTTCAAGAAAGGGTGGAGGAGTAATAGGTCCTCCCTGGATCTAAATGAGGAAATTTCAGAAAATGAAGGAGAAGCGTAGGTGAACAATGGTTCCCTTTAACAAGTGAAGTATTGTATAATAATTAAAATATTGCGTATGATTCAAATAATGTAAAAACAAATAAAATGTATTATATGTAGTATTTGCATTATATCCCCTTGTTTCTAAATATTAAATACACGTACAGATGCTATAAAGGCTGTGAGGGAAAACTATAAGCAGTAATAACTATAGTAATTTATAGTAAGTTTATAACATATGCACAAAAATTGCAATTTTTAATGAAAATTAGACGTTCATCTATTACAATAATACATGGAGAAATTCGGTCGAATAAAACCAGATTTATATAAATAAAATCAGTTTCTGGCTAGTAATCAGGAAAATAAAAAATTCAATCTTATTGTCTGCAAGGCTTTTTCGTAATTGAAAAGTTTTTATAGAAATAAATCTTGGTAGAAACGGAGTAATATTAACGATGTTGAAATAAAATTAGTTGATTACTTTTACATTTCAACCTTTATTATAGTCCTCATATAGAAAATAATAACATCTGAACATGTACATGAAAAAATATATAAAACCTCCCTTAAAATACACCTCAGGATGATAAAACCATGACATTCAAAAACATTTTAACAAAGATATTCTTTGATTAATTGAAATTGCAGGTCTTCTGTTCGTATAAATCAATTCATTGAGAAATTTTAAAGATCCCCACTACTTAGAAAAAGTAGTCTTTCGTACTAAGGACGTAAACAAAGCGTGTCACCAAGAAAAAAGCCAATTGTCTCCAATCTACAAGTCTGTCAAAATTATCATCTGAAATGATACAAATTCGACTAAAATTTGTCACCTTAAATGATTTACATTTTTAGACTTCATCACCTTTGGACAGTACAATAACATAATTTTTCTTAGAACAATTCTCAGATTTTCTGATTTCAGTCGCATCTACTTCACGGAGACAACTCGAAAATTCTAGCATTACATTAACGTTCGTAGCTTTTCACTGTGTAAATTTTTCCAAATTCTGGTAGTGCAGAAAACTTCTTCAATTGTTTCTCTACAATGCCATAATTGCAGTTTTTCATTTTCAAAAACTTCGCTCGACTCCCCAAGCGTTTGAAAATAGTCATAAAAAACGTTCCATCGTGTTTAAATATGCCTGTATGTGTAGTTAAAATTTCAAGTCGATTCGTTTGATAGTTCACGAGATATCGTGATACATAATTAAAAAATTAGCGGTCGTTTAAATTGTTCACTTTTTAATTATTTCTTCAAAAAGTTGAAGTCGAATTAAAAAATATTAAATGTAAACATTGTTCTGTTTGAAATTCTTTATACGACGGTATTTTTTTCAATTCGATTTTTCGAAGTGGATTTTATTTGTCTGACTCCTGTCTGCTATTACTGGCTTCTTCTTCCTTGACACTCAATTTGCGACTTTTGAATAATTAAATTTTGATAGTAAGCGTTATTCATATCATTATCATTCAAGCATTATTCCAGACAATGCAACTTAAAACAATTAGTTCGGAAAAATAAGAATCAATGCGAAATTTTGTTGCGTGAGATTGCGGGCAGAGAGGGGTATATACAGAAAAATGGAAGGGATGAGAAGAGGAAGTGAGGTAGGAAGAATGGCAACCAAACGTGATGGTTTGGTTGGGGTAGCGAATCTGAGTAATTTTAGATCTGCGTTTTGTTGAGGGTTTTCCTGGGAAACCCAACACTTGACGTTTATCGCTATATACATCTACACGGATGCCACCGAGAGCAGAAACACCGTCTAGAATTGATATTTAGAATTTCTGATGTAAACTGCATGAAAAAAAAACTGTTGATGATTAAAAACCCAATTGTTAGAAGAACCGCGAACCTTGGCATCACAATTGTTTTGAAATCTTGTTTTAATAAAAGATGAGAATCCAATGTATACTAGGCCATTAGCTATACTAGATAATTTCAGCAATTACATTGTTAGCGATTTAGCTGTCATGGTTACATTAAATTGATGAATTTTTTTCTTACGCTGAATATTACTGATGATGACAGAGTATAGGGGATGAAAAATATGAATAACAATTCCGAAAGATTTTGAATTAACTTGTGTAAACGCTAGTTTTGATGCAATTGGTGGTAGTAAAGTCATTTTATACTACCTATTCTAATATGATGAAAAATTACATCTATTTTTAACATCAACATACATAAAACTTAAGATAGTTAAGACTGGGTTTACTTTTATAAGTAATATTACCCAAATGCCAGATGCCAATTTTTATTAATATTTTTTTAGTTTACAAAGTGATATAGTATGCGTGAAAAAATACGAGGGACGTATTATTTTTATCGGCCTTAAAACATTTTTATGGGGGTAAAACAGACCCCCTATTATATATACTAAAATCGAAAAATTGCGAGACTAATGAAGCGAATTGAATGAATTTTAGTATAAAAGTATCGTTCGATAATAAACGAAAATCAATCTAGCTATGTTGGAAGGGATGAGAAGGTGAAAACTGGAAAAAACTATCCCTACAATGAATAATTTTTTTGCGGGTAAATCGGTTTCAATGTCATCGAAGAAACATTTAAAAAATAGTTCATTTTAGGGGTAATTTACCGCCTAATATTCATCCCCCCTTTAACTTACCGAAAGATTTTCGAGTTTTATCGAATGATAAATAACATAAAAGCGCACGGTGAAAAATAACCGGCTAAATCAGCCGAAAAATCCGCAGATTCTACCAAATTTATCCTCTAGGGATAGCTGTTGGAATTCCGTTAGGAATAGCCGATAATTTCAGCTAAATTTACTGAAAAAGTCCGCAAATTTAGCGGAACAAATCTGCTAATGTAGCGGAAATTTAGATCTAAGCGCGAATTGAGTAGGGTTAAGGCTACATTAGCGGAATCAGAACAGCTAAAATTGCAGATATTTTCGGCAATTCCAGCCGAAAATTTTAGCTTATATGAATCAGCTAATCCAGCGGAGTTATTTTTCTCCGTGCGCTTTACCGCCGATAAAAAATGCTTTCCTTGGGTTTTAGCGAATTATAACATTTCAAAAATTTAGAAAAATCGGCGTCTGGGTATAGTTAGCTCATCATGCGAGTGCGATACAGAAAGGTTCCAAGCACTATACGAAGTGCGTTTAAGGGGGTGCAGGGTTTCGACACTTTGTTTTACCGCCAGTAATCCTTCTTCGTTTCGTATAAAATGTTAATTATATTTTTCTACATGAACTATATTTTCATAGACGAACTGTTTATTTTTCAAGACGATCTGTCAAAATTACATAATAAAGCGTTAAATCGATAAAACAGTTGCTAAGAGAAGATTCAAATTTGAAATTTTAAAATTATTCATTCGAATCATCATTAAACACAAAGTATATTAGATTCAATTTTGGGATATTACATTGACAACAGTCTTCATCCCATCGTAAATATTACATAGTCTGCAGAGATACTCCAATGACTATCTGTCTTCGTCTAAGCAGAACCTTCCCTTACTTAAAATTATAATGTTCTTCTTTCAAATCATTTTATATTGAAATCTTCAATCGCGCTGAAACTATAAAGAGTATTAAAGCAGCAGGCAAAATAACTATATAATAATAATAGAAAACTTTTATTGCGGTCTGCAACCAATTCAATTCATAACTTATTTAAATAATAGTTGATTATCTGTCACACTTTGTGTTGTCTTGTAATGTCTTGTATTGCAATTTGTCTGGAAATCCGACCTGGTCCACCCAAGAATCGACCCGAGAATAGCCAAAGGGTCTTTAAAACGAGGCAAAATACCTTATCTTTTATTAGTTTTCCTTTTTTATATAATACAATAAACATAAACATTTATATAATAAAAAAAGATGCTACGATATCAGTTTGAAATACGATTATTAACAGCCGGCTGTTGATTATTTGCATCTACACGGAGATTTTTCAATATTGCATAAATTGTAAATTAAATCAACAACGCGATCCTGTTTAATCCAACGCAAAACAAACGCAACTACCCACACTGAATCGTGACGCACGCGCGTACGACATTATGATATTAAATGCTAAATTGCGATCGCAAATATTTTCGGTGCGGTAATGCCGTCTGACGCGACGCGTGCACACGCCTGATGCATAGCTCTCTCTATTTTGTGCAGATACATCAGCAGCCACCATGTCGCAATTTTGGTTTAATTGATACGCGCGCGACCGTGCGTTTATGTAAACGCCCATACACGTTGGGCAAACCTCTTTAGGCCATTCTGGCGCTTCGCTCGTTTATACCGCCCCGAGACCAATTCACGTATCGTATCAGCAATCGTGCTGAATTTATCGCAGAACCTGTATGTATATGCATACCCAAGCAACGTTTCTGCTATAATTGGAATTCTGTATAGAACCTATAGTTAATCTTTAATTTTCGAATTGCCACAAACTTCATTAAGTATGCAGAACTAATATTATACCTATCATAAAATTGTAAAATTGGAGCAACTGGATTAAAGATGATTTCAAGTCAAGATTTTTAAAATAATCATTTCGATATTGTAGAGGACATTTTATCTGAAAAATGTTTCAAATAAGAGATTACAGGACATTGACTTTATCTTTACCGATTGAGTTAAACAATGTATAAAAAAATTTTGTTGTAACAATCATTGTAATTAGAAATGGTGATAGTGCTGATGGACGATTTAATTTTACTCCAAAATGAACGTCGAGCTTTTCTGTTATTTACTGCTATGTTTAGAAAAGCATTTTTAATGTTACTCAAGAAGTACGCAGAGAAAAGTTATGGGTAGGTTTCTAGCTATAAGTTGTCCCCATACTATAGATAGTTGTACTGTATATTTTTGGGCGCCACTTATTGATATAATTTACTAAGTTAATGCAAAATAGTATATTATGCAACAAAGGTGAAAAATTAGACCATTGTGAAATTTGTCGCCCGAGCGAAGCGAGTAATGATTTCAACATTTTTAAAGACCTAATAGATTCCATGCATTCGACAAAGTGCAATGAATGTGTTCTAATAGGTTATTGATAATAACTAATATATGGATTATGAGGATTTCGTAAATAGATCAACATCAAACTTTTAGCAAAACTGGTACATTTAATTGCATGTAGTTTTTTGATACCTGTAGCTTAATACAAATTTAAAAATGAAGGACTTTGGCCACCGTGATTTTATTATGGGAGCATTCAAGGGGGTTTTTGAACACCCTAAAATTAGCCCTGAAGCGACCTCGACTGGATGGCGCTACATACACGCGCGAGTACCAACACCCAGAGAAGCCGAGAGCGTGAAAAAATTGCTTACATTATCATCCGAAATTCTGTAAACAGCCTGCACTCTGCACGTATACATGGTGACCCCTCCAGAGCTTCCGTTCTCGTAATAGTTGTGGGTGGCCCGTGTACGACCACGAAATTCTCATGGCTTTCTCGACAGTTTTTTTTTTTACTCTCAACATTTTTTAAACAATCTTCTCGGTAGTGCCTAACATTCGTCCGTTCTCTGTTAGCCTAGTACTATTGTTTACGTTAACGTAAAAAACGTTTGTATGAAAAGTTTGATTATTATTGATAGTATTATGTTAAATTGGTATAAAAAAAATATATAAATGTGAAGAATTATTGAATTTCATTACTGGATCATGATGTCGTGTTTTGCCATTTGAAGTAGGTTCAACGAAATTGGGAGAAACGTTCACAGACCGTTATGGACTACTATAACATTACTATAAATGCTATGTAGGCTAAAACAGGTGATTTGGGATCTTCAATTCATAAACACTTAAGTAGAAATTTAGGGTGACCTAATACTAATCTCGGATTGTGAATATAAACTAGTACTGTCGAAGTCTGACTAAAGACACGAATTCTACTAGCCCAATTCTAATATAGGTAACTTGCGATACTGGGTTCTTAAACGACATTTTAGACCTCTTGGTCTTTTCTTTGGAGAAAACTAGGAGAATACTAAATAATTGCCATATCAGATAAGGAATAAAGCAGAAAATACACTTTTAAATTGATCTTTTACGATACAATGTCTCACTCTTAATTCACAACAGTTTTCTCGTAGTTTTTAACACCATGTCTACCTTTCGGTTAAGTCTATCGTCCTTATGATTTAGTTAAAATCATGTAGATTAATATCATTTGATAACAAATTATATTTTCATTTAATTGCAACAGAGCTTTTCTTCGTATTGTTGAGAATTGTTATACATGCAAAATGATCTTATATTAGGAACTTGTTTGCACTTGCATCATCAGCAAAACATGAAAAATATGAAGTATCAATGAAACTCAAATTTTGTATATGGGCATTGTTCTAGAACTTTTAAACTTTATGTTGTCGCTCATTATGATACCATAAAAATTTTAAATATAACTTTGTAACTACAGATCAACAAATTTTTGTTCGATTTACATGTAATAAGTGTTTATTACTAATTACAGATATGTAGAAAACAATGAGAGTAAATAAAAGTAGTGAATTTGCCTGTTTTTGGTGCGCGACACTCACTACATTTTTTCAGTTTTAACGCTGAAACTTTTTGCACCTTTTTTTTTATGGTCTGCGGTTTTTTGTGGAAGTATTTGGGGATGTAAACAAATGAAAAATCCTTAACTTAATGATGTGCCTCACTGAGGAATAAAATTATATACCTTCAAACTTGCGAGATAACTTTTTTTTATAGTTGACAATTTAGCAATCAACCTTAGATAATTTTTTTTACATTGGTTTTTAAGAAACCACACAACAGGGGTACATTACCTATATGATAAGAAGTAATTTGAGCCTTTGCCCGAATGTGTGCCACCTATACATAAAAAATGCGACCACGTCAAACTTTAAATTTCCAAGCGAAACTCACTTTGAAAAATCAAATTATTTAATGGCACATCTACAATTTAGCTTCTAGGTACTTTGGAATAATTGTGATCTTTTCTCCTATGTTATTAAAGCATTTATAAATTTTGTGTTTTTTTAATACAACAAAAAACACAATTTTTGACAATAATAAAATGATTATTCTTTACAAATCGTTGTAATTTTTTGGTATCCTTAATGTTAAATCATGTATTTGGATTTCAAATTTTAATGAAAACTGACTTTGGATTTGTAATCAGTAGCCTCAAAAACCCTAACATATCAAATTTTATAAAAATCAAAGAAATTTTGTAAAAATAGTCCGCCATATTTAATCCATTATTTTAAATTTGAACTATTAACTAGACGTTTAATTTTATATACTAGCTTCTAAAAATTAGGCCATAAGCAAAAGAACTGAATTTTTTATGTATATTAAACGTTACAAAACTAAAAACTAATTTTACGAGTAACGTAACATATGTTACATTAAAAAAAAATACATTGTGTATAAATGAGTCACGCAAGGTTTTTCCTGTCATTTGATCAATTCTAAAGCCAATAAAATTAATTTCATGAATGTGCCTAAAAAAAATGCAATTTTCTTCAACCTCAAAGTTTAAAAGTTCTAGAACAATGCCCATATACTCACTACTATATTTTTAATATGTCGTAGTTTTAGGCATGTCTAAAGAGTACACATGGCAAATACTTTTCAGTTTTCTTTATTAATAAAACGACTTTTCTGATGATTCAAACAATTTATAGTGTGAAACCCACACAGAAGAAATAAGTCTTGTGACCAGGACTTTTTAAAAAATCTGGCTTAAATTTAGCCAATAAGTCAGAATATAGTTTTAAAACTCTTGATGCATCGAAAGTTAAAAGAAGACGTTATCATTTGTCATTTCAAAACTGAAAAGCATACATCAGGGACTGATCGCCATAAACCCGAATAAGCTTTATTAACAGCTTAAAATGAGAAGATCATGATGATTGTTTGAAGCTTTCTGGGACAATTTTTCTTCAAGTTGCAAGAAAGGCGCAAATTAAATCGCAATTACGATGTTGTTTTAGATAAACACATCATAACCGTACACAACATTAACAATAACGATCTTACAAGACGAAATAAGTTCAGTAACCACCAAACGATGGTTCTGAGCACGTTTTTTATCACATCCAGCCACACGAAAATTTTCACGAATCTTTTTATGTGAAGTTGTGCCTCGTACGAAAATATTTTAGGCATTAAAAAGTTAGTGTTCTATTCCCATTTCGAATTAACCACTATATCAGTGTAATGGGATGCTCAAGATTTTTTGTAGAAGTCGGAGGGAGTTTTTTAAATACCTTCAGTAACATAGTGAATTGATTTCTGATTTTGATAATTACAAGTGTATTGGTGTTAAATATGTTCTCTTAAATCCATTATTTATTGTTATAAAATTAAATCAATTTAAACTAAATCCCCTTTATTTTGTGTATTTAATTTTCTTCCTTCCGCAATGATCGGTTTAGCCAATCGGAACCAAGGTTTACTCTTCCATGTAGGAATGGAATGCACATTAATTTTTTATGTGAAATGTATTATTATATTACTACGGAAATTTCATTATGTTAATTACGTTGTTTAAAGATTCTTTCTATCCATTAAATGCTTACTAACATAAATCATTTTTCGTAGTAATAAAATATTTGATTCTTTTTTTTGTCAGTGTATCGAGGTTCGATTTTAGTCTAAATAATCTAAATTTAAAATTCTCAACCGGCTTAATTTAATCCCAAATTGCGAACAGTATCTCATTTTTGTAACCACATTTTTGTCGCCTGGTACGCTAATTATAAAACTTTTGAAGAAGTATACTTTACTGTCGAACAGGACTTCTTTTTGTTATATCTTAAAATTAGCTAAGTTTTGGTATTAATTCCCGACTTACTTTTTGAATATTAATTATGTATCTTCTCTTCCAATTTTTAATATTTTTAACGTTGAATTTTTAATGTATGTTTTGTATTTTCAAACAGCTTCTAGCAGGAATATGAAAAAAATATGTAACTCATGAAGAATGAAAAATTCCAAATTGATAAAAAACTGAAAACAAGTTTTTAATTTTTACCCTGTATATTAAATGATCAAGAAAAAAATATAACCTGCTCTGATAATTTAAATGTAAAGGGTTAAAAATATGGTTGGTGACCTCTCATCTAAAAGCAGATAGGGTTGGAATTTGTTTACTTCAAGCAGAGTGGTACATTACAACGGTACATTACAGTGGTACGTAAAAAACGATACAATCGATATTTTAGAATCTTCTGTAGACGAATTGATAAGCAAGAAATTTACAATGTCATAACATCACTTTTATGAAGACAGCCAGTTAATTTTGTTATGACGTTAAAATGTTGTGTAGGTAGAAATAATTTTTTAATAAATTATACATATATCACCGACTGACAATTGATTACAATGGAATGGAAAGGTAAGGTGCGAAAAATGAATTACTTTTTTCTACACGGTAAAAAATGTTGTTAAGTCACAAGTTTAAATTACCCTAGGATAGTTATAATTAAGTCTTGACAAGGAAACAGCTCTATTATTTTTTTGTGACAAATATAAAAATATAGCCATGACTCATATTCTTCATCTTGGTGTAATGTATATAAATATATATAGGCAGAATGCTTTTTATTTTATATTCTTAATGCGAAATGCAATTTTTTTTTACATAGCTGAACTATAATACGTATTCCCACACATTTTTCTATAAAGACTAGTATTTTTTAGGGTGCCAATTCACAAAATATTCAGCATCAAAAATCTTAATTTGGTAGCTTTATTTAAATACCTGTTAAGACCATGCAATTTTTTCCTGTATGGTAGAATACAAGTGTAATATAAACTTGATATACTATTTCTGAAAATTGGGAAATCGTATATGGAAATGAACATGTTATCGTTGAAATTGACCAACATTTTTGTGAAATAAATTTCTTAGCAACGGTAGGTGCAAAACTTCTATTACATGTTTTTGGGAACCCTGGTAGAAAATACGACCAGTTTCTGGCCATTTTTTCTGGTCTCTGTGTTGTAAGCAATGGACACCAGAAAAACTGACCAGACACTGGTTTCTTTTCTACCAGGGAAGTTTATCATATACATTTTTTACAGCGAGAAAATATTGCTATGATATATGAGCATTTAATTCAAGCCACAGAGCGTTGTATGATTAGCAATGACAAAATTGGCATTCAAATTCGGAACAAGAAAATCTTTATAAAAATGGTGTTATTTTATGTATTATGCACTTTGCTTTATTTACCATCGAAGTTCCTATTCTTTATGATATATGACAAAATCAAAACTGTGCTTGTTTAAAATTAAAAATCAAAACTTTTACTTATTTATTCTACTGATGAATGTATGAGATTATTTTGTTGTGTTTATAAACATGATAATGTTGGGAAAAGAATGAACATAATTGTAAAAAGCACAATTTTAAAAAGAACCGAAAAGCGCATACTCGACCTGACGTCTAAAGTAGCTAAACATTGTATCCCTAAAATTTTTAACACTTCTTTGAACACGAATCACGCGCATTTTTTCGCTTCGGATCCCTTTCACGGGATGAGCGATTCCGTATGGAAGAAATGGTATTAACTCGCGCTCGACCAGGCGCATGACATCCTCCCGCCACAGGCCTATTATATCTATCAATAAAACTATGTACACTCGGTCGCCAACGGCATTGCGTTCGAAGAGAAATAGACCAGAATGTGTTTTAACACGGGTGGATGCGAAATTACAATAACGACATTGTTTCTGCTAGTGGGATGCGAGCCCTAACAAAGAGTATCATGCTGATATATGCTTTCACTCATGCGGTTGTAAACTTTGTCTTATTTGGACAAAATTATTGTTCAAGAGTATGTAAGGGAAGTCATATTTTTTATATGCAACTAAAATTGATAATAAATAAATGGTGTTGTTGTGTAGGAATACATATAATAAAAAATAAATAAACAGGTAGACTGACGTCAAGCAGTAACCTCTTGAAAATGAACACGAGTTTGTTCGAAACTTCGAGGGAAAAACTTCATCAAATTAAATTGTAGGACAAAGCCGACCTGTTTATTTATCTTTTATTAAAATAGATAATAGTTTGATACTTATGTTTTTAATAGCAGAGAAAGTAAATCTACTTGGAATGCAATACTTTCAGTATTTTTCCTATTATTGTGCGCAAAGTTTGATTTTGCGGGCGGGAAAGTTATTAAGCTTGAACGCACTCGCACTGAGGAATAGTACATTACGCAACAAGTGGGGGATGACCTTTTCTAGAGCACTGTTGCGTACGTGTCAAATTTCAATGCAAAAAATGTATTGTCAACCAGTGCGGGAAAGTACTATTTTCTGCACTCATTTGCGCGCGGAAAATCGAACTTTTCGCACGGAATTAGGAAAGAATTTTGTACTATTAAGAAGGCTTCTCAGAAATGGTATGTTTGAAAATTACGAAATAAATAATTTTTTGTATATGAAAAAATGATTCATTACATATAAATCCAATGTCTTATGAAATGTCCATTAAAAAACAACATAGTACATCACGCAACAAGTGTACACAATACAATAGCGTCCCGGTATAATTGCGTCTCGCTATATTCACGTCTCAGTATATTTTCTCGGATTCGTCTCTTTATATTTACCTGTCGCCCCTCTCTTTTTCCCCCACCTTGCGCGCTGGGGCCTCAGGAAGGGCCTGCTGTGACGTCACGAACATAACGAGACTAATTGGGATATGACCCAACCCTCCCCTTTGAAACGTTATGTGGCTTATGGACGACCCATAGCCGTAAAATTCAATTTATGAATTGTTCAAAGTAAAATTTACCTTTTTTAAATTTTACTTTTTACCGGCTATTAATAATACTCAGTTTAACAGACGATGGTAGTGAAAAATAATGTTCACGAGTTTACGACCTCGTAGGAAACTCGTACACACATATGTTGTGATGACTTTTGGAGTCCTAAAATCAACTTCATTACAAAAATATTATTACAGTCGAACCCCCGTTATCGAATATGGTCGGGAAAAGACGAGACATTTAAATTTCCGTTAACGGATTCTTGAGGAGAGAAAAAATCGGCTCCCCGTCTTTAACATTCTCTCTTTGGCGTAGGAACATGTGTCCACCCGCCGCGCATGCGCATCTTTTCTCGTGCACCTAAAAGTGTCTAAAAAGGGAAGACCAGCAGAGGAGAAAGTATTCGTTAACGGAGGCGTCTGAATATTCGATAACGGGGCAGTCGATAACGGAGGTTCGACTGTACTTTCTATGTTTTGTGTTCAAGTTTCAAAATTATAAACAAGGTAAATGCACCCATTGCTCCGGATGTACGCATGTCACTGCGTTTTTTGGTCGAAACGCAAAAATAGATGATGTAGAATTATTATTGCCTTTATTAAAAAAAAACTCCATAACTAGTTCAATATTTACGTTAAAATATAAACAGTTTTATCTATTTGAGAACACGGTTTATTTTTTTCTAAACAAAATCGAAAACCGAGCACTTAAAAATTGATGCATTTTCTATCCGCTTTAGGTACCGCAACACAATCTTTTAAGTAGTTTCAAATTAATTGCATTGAATTGGAAGCGATCAAAAAGGAGTTTTTATACTACACTATATCTATTGCAGTTAATGATAAATAAAAGAGTATTTAAATAAATCACTCAAAATCAAGCCCGCACCATTAGATACATATTTGCTGGTACTGTTGGTATTGCATATAATTCACAGTAAACGTAATCAAAATTTAGTGAAGTTGACTAAAAATAATATTAAAAGTTCACGAAACAAAGGTCCATCATCAAAATGTTATTTGGTGTAAAAAATGTCATCAGTCCTAAATGAATTTACGATTTAGAAATCACTGGTAAAATAGATTAGCAATGACATTTGTAATTCCATTACATTAGGACGTTAAAATATTGTCGAAGAGATCTTCCACAAAGAGTAGCACGGCGTATTAGACTACCGAGCATCGAGTGCAAGTATAACCTTAAAATAACACGTCAGCAAAAGATAAAGACCCAATATCCCCCGCGGATAACTTTTCACTCGTGGCTGGTGAAGAAAGGAAAAGAATTTGAGCGTATCAAAATATCAAAGAGGAAATTAGGCCGAGGATTTTCTCCGAAGGTAGCCGAGCCGTCCGACCCTAGATTTCACGGTAAATCGGGCGTGATTGGTCCATAAAGTACACACTCGGTTCGGATCTCTTTACGCAAGTCCATTGTGAGCATTAGCCTCCTGCCGCGTTGTATCGCGTCTGAAAAAAGGGAGCCACGCTCACTGGTGCACAAGCACCATTTTCTTTTCAAAATGGGCGGTGGAGGTTCTTTTTTATTTGCTTATTAACAAGTTCAAAGATCATGTCATTCAATTAATTGCTTTTTGTTGTCACTTTTATTTAAGTGTTATTAGAAGTATGCAATGTGCAGGGTTCGGAATCATATCATTTTTGCATACATGAAATGCACATTATCATAATATTAGCAGTTATTAGTGAAATGCATTTATAGTTTAGAAAACATCAATGATGTCCTTTCAAACCCCAAAATAACATTTTACATATTAACGGTAATTGGACAAAAATTAATCTCCTTTGCTCTAGTCGTGTGTGAAGGTCGAATTCTCCCACTCTCTAACATCTCGAGTAGAAATTTATTAAGGCTATGATCATATCCATAGTATATTTCGGCTCGGTATGATGATAATACCCATCTTGAATATCTTGTCAACAAAATTCGGTGTATTGTTTTTTTTTCTGAAAAAGACCGAAAATTAAGTTTCAGAGTAAAAATAAGTAAATTCTGAGCACGGGATCCTGTAGAGCGACTCCAACAACATATGATAACATTTCCTACACTTCATGAAAAAAATTGTTTCAGCGTTTGATGCTACGTCAAAATTATACGAAAATTTCATACGGTTCAGATGTTGGCGGGTTAATAATTACCGTTATAATGGTTCTATGGATGAATTCCGAAGGAAAATTGCGATACGATCCTGTAAAGCGATTCCAGGGGTACAGTCGAACCCCCGTTCACGAATACGGTCAGGATAATGTGAGGCATTTAAATTTCCTGTAACGAATATTTGAGGAAATATCGACTCCTCACCTCCAACTTTCTGTAGTTTGCAGAAACCTGTATTGTGCCGGCGCGCATGTTCAATATCTTGAAAACGCCTAAAGGGCTTTGAAGTGGGTACACAGATGGAAGAGAAATAATTCGTTAACGGAAATGACTGAATATTCGAAAACGGAGTATCCGTTAAGGGGGTTCGACTATACTAACATTCAGCCCTAAAAGCTCCTGTTATCTCTAATACATCCATATATAAAGCCAATACTGAGATATTAGTAATGTTAATACTCGTCTTAGTACGAGTTAATTTAGTTATCATTTTAATATAGCCAATAAAAGTCAATTTAACTATACCAGAACAAACGAGAATTAGAAACTCTAACCATCGGGTAGGTGCAAAATCATGAGAAAAATGCATTTCACATCATATATACTATGTGCGCTCTGCAATAGAGTTATTGCATCATGTGATGTTGAAGCAAAATGAAGTTGAACTACTTCTTTATTTCTATCATTGTATTAAATATTTATGGATGTTTTATTTTCCTGCTCTGGGATATTTTAAACCACTCGAATTTTGTTATTAGATCATACGAAGTTGATTATCATTCAAGGGAGATCACATTCAAATAATAATACGATTTTTATTTCTGGAATAAGAAATGTATTGGATTCTTCACATACTTTCGATATAATCGTCTGTTGAATTTAGACCAAAAGCATACGGTCACGACTATGATTTTTAGTTGCAGGTATTACGAATTTTTTCTCGCATTCTTCTGCCCAAATGGTATTACGCAATGAGCATAATGGTCCAATATAGGTTCGGATTTAACGCGGCTTAGTCCCTGGCGCTTTTCGGACCCCATACTAGCAGAATAAAGGAGCTCGTGATCGCTATAAAGGAACAAAAATTAGGTGAACTGGCAAATGTCAGTCACTTGTTCAAGCTCGATAAGTGAGCAGTCTCCTGTGAAATTCGTCTTTTTGCGGTCACAGTCCTACCTGAAGCAATGGATTAAGAATTGTTTCCTTGCCATGGATTAATTAAGCCGATAGCGACATTGTATAATAATAAAAAGAATAGTTTTATTTATACAATTTGGGACGAACCTATAGTACTGTTCAACACTTGAAATAAGTGCATGAATTGCAAAACAATAGAAAGCATCATTAAATGTTTTCGGGATAAAAAATATGTAACTTTGATCCCAAATATCTGTATTAAATTAAATATTTATGGTGAATACACATATCAGGCAATTTTATGACGGTTAAGGCAGTATATGCAACACTCACGACCAAGTCTTATTTACTAGTAAATAAAGTCTTATCTTGATATAAATAGAGAATAAAGTAAATTCACGATCGAAATAAGGTAACAGAGGTATTATTATTTTCCCCCTCCCCAAGTCATGATCTGAATTTCCCCAATGAAGGATCTGTGGTAAGTTGAAAATTTGTTAAATTTCATTGGTAATATTTATCTTTTAAGACTTATAATGATTGCCGAATTTGTTCCGCTTATAATTTTTATATGAATGGTAAGTCTAAACCGTCAACCTTATGGTACGAGTCAGCACAACCCCGAGTAGAATTTATTAATGCCTTATATTTCCTATTCAAGGCAACATTAATATAGGTGATATTTTTTATTACGATGTATGAACTTGAGTTTTTAAACAGAAAACATTTATATTTTAAGCGTTAAATGTACATGCGAATGAAAATATTTCCTCTGAAATTCAATTTTACAAATTTGAAAATAAATACATCCACAAAATAAATGTTTTTTTCACTGAATCGATCAGTTTGGAAATATTTTTTCCGAATGCGTACAGTAAAAACCATATGAAATGTGTTTCGTACTAGGTATCAAAGTCGATGAAATCAAGAATTAAATTGATTTGTAAACAGAAAATCATTATAGGTCAGTTTGATATTATATATTGATAATATGGTACACATGAAATTATGGTGTGGTTATCAATGTTTACTTTAAATTTGGATACTGGATTAGTTAAATATCGCTGCTGAATGGATACATTAAAAGGATAATAAACGATTGCTATCCCAAACAGTAATATAGGGAGAACTTACCTTCTTTTGACCTGAAATTAAGTCGAAAAATGTTATCAACCACGTCGTATTTAGCAGCAACCAAAGTCGTAAGACAATAAGTGGAGAATAGAGTTGATGTAAATTTACCGGCAAAATAAAATAATAGAGGGCATTCTTTACAATAAATCATGCTCTGAATTTTATTAAATGGATTTGTAGCGAGTCGAAAATAGGTAAAATGTTGATAATATTTTCTCAGTCTAACTGATTAACTAAGTCATAAAAAGGATATGTATTGTATATTTTAAGGAATACAAGTTTTTATTACAACAAACTGTTTAGTTTATTTAATAAAACTGTACTCACGTCTTTTCTTACACTTCTCAATCTTTGGATGACTCGGTTTTGATTTTTTACTGTTTTCTTAAGTACAGTAGTTCTGGTTTTCATTCTGACATATAATGATGGCCAAACAGGTCCTTATTAAAAATATAAAAAGTTTGTTGTTTATTAATTTAAGAGGTAAACCTGACGAGTGTAAAAATCATGATAGCATGAGTAGTAATATTTATTATTAAAAAATACACTAAAAAAAAATACGTAAAATAGACCTTCCTCCTTTCTTGAAGGCAATATTCAGTAGTTGCAGGAAGAATAAGAAATCGAAAAATTATTATAAAAAAGTGTATTTTTGGGAGAAATCATAAAGTACCAACATGTTGTGGCTAATATTACAATTTTTGTTTAACTCAAAACTCGAAAAATAATCATCATAAATAAGGTCTCCAGGAAGTTTATTTTCACTAATAATGAATTTTTCCAAATTTTTCACCTGATTCATTAATTATGAAAAGTAATAAGTTTTTCTTAAATAGGAATGTTTGACGCTAGCTTTTGCTTTTTTAGAAATTTTCAAAAATCGTACATTAAAGTTATACAAAAACCTTTTTGTCGAAAAAACAAGCCGTCATTCAGTAAAATCCATTCATTTTAAAAAATTCTTAACTGCCAAAATAAAGAGAATTTGAAAGTTAATTAAAGTTGTTTAACAAATTATTTTTACTCGTCTGCATTTATTTTAAGAACAATAATATCTAAATTTTTCCCTTCAACAATGTCATTATTGGTGAGAATTAAATGCTTGGACTCGGTATTAATTATTTTACCTAACATACTACCTCACGGGGTCTAACTACCTTAACCTACGAAATGTCAGCAATGTACATATTCTCAAGGGGGAATGGAAGTAATTTATATTAATTGCTGAACTGCAACAAGTATCCAGACATATTTTTATACCAATGATTGGTATTTTAGAGGGTTTCAGTTCACAAAGTATCGAGTTGCGGTAACCTTAATTTTATAGCTGTATTTAAATACCTATTAAGCCCACGTAATTTTTTCCGTGATATGGCAAGGATTGCTCAGTTTTCATTCTACATATCGGATATGATTGTAAAGTATTTTCTTTGTTTTACTAGTACACACCTTTTAAAATGTATTTGCAGTGGAACTTCACACTTGTGAACCTCACACTAACGAAGTTCTCGCACTAGTGAACGCTTTTCCCTACAGGAAATACTGTGATCCTCACGCACTATAGTGAACTATCAGCTTCCTCATTTTATATGTCTGTGTATGCAGGTAGACATACATACCGTAAAGTTCTATGTGTTTTTATGTATTTACCCACCCCGTAAAAAAATAGCAATAACTTTTCAAATCTGTGAGACATCGTAAAGTTCACAAGTGTGAGAGAAAAGAATAACCGCAGTCTCAACTGTTTTACTAGTGGGAGGTCCTACTATAATTAATGTTTAACACTTTTAAAAACTACATTTGGTATTTTAAGAAAAATTTGAAAAAAAAACAATCATAAAAAATCAATCGAGTTTACGTTGCGTAAGAAATGCAGTCAGTGAAAGAACAGTTAATCAATAATGCGATTCATGATAACGAGATCGAATAAACTACATCGAATATTTCCGCGTATATTAAGTTCGAGAAGGCGTTCATCGTTTTACCCTTTCTCTTTTCCAAGGCATCAGGTAGCTGTACGACTTACTTACGCGAGGAGGATATGAACTCTCTTGCCGGCGCTTTCGACGCTGTTTTCTGAACAAACTGCCGAGCTTACATTCATAACAAGAAAAATATTAAATCACTGTCAGTGTCGTCGCCTACGTTTCTCGTACGGACGCGTGATTGTCGTATATGCAGAAATTCTGGCGCAAAGTCGAAACCTCGAGCGTTGACTCCTCTTTAAAGACCTACTCCATTTTTTTCAAATTTCAACCTATTTTAACGAAGAAAGTAACCCTGACCTTAATGTGTTTTAGTGCATAAAGAAACCTACATTGAATTTTTCATTTTTTCAAATCATTTTGTGAAATAATGACATACGAGTTAATGCGGGATCAACCTCAGTAATGGCATATCCAGTTTGTTTATTTTGGATTTAAATTGTACTAGCATACCTTGAAAATGTCATTCCATCTTTAAAACAGTATTTTTGATAATATTCTTTAATACCTTGCCCGTGGTTGACGTGTATGCAGGTCATGATGAAAACATATTTTTATAAAACTTCGTACTAAGAATTTTTCCGGGATGCTGTGTACAAATTTGAAGTTATATTTCCAAAACTAAAAATGTCGGGATCCTATAGGGCAGCCATAAATTGTTTAAAAACTACAATAACAACGAAATTTTGCGAAACATGTTGTCCAGAAGATTTTTCGGGTTGTCGAATGCAATTCTGAAATCAGATTCCCAACATTTAAAATGACTGATCTAAATTATTGGAATGAGTTATTATACGCTAAAAAAGAATTGGTTGGGACAACAAACCGCTTAGTCCTCTCAGATCTAAACAACAATTATTTGGGTCAACTCTGGAATTAGTTACATTATTGCTTTACTCTTTGATTACCTGTCGTTTCTGCAGGGGGGAAATGTCCATTTTACGACTCCTTTTGCTAAATTACAATTTGACGACCAAAGTATTAGATAGGGATATTGCTAAGGTATCATTTGTAAAAATGACCATTTTCACACCCACGGAATCGAAAAATATTGTTCGTACTGCGTGCATATAGAATTTACGCCTCCTATAGTGATTTCTCGTACCTCGGGCGTGCAATCACCAACCGAGTCGTAAAATTCTTATTTTACGCCCTTGGTACGGCAAGTACTATTTTTATCAGTTCATTAGGTAGAAAACAATTGATTTCTTTATAAAACTATTTATTTGGCTGCTCCTTGGAGGATCTAAGCTGTTAGTTACCTCAACCTCTTTTTGAGGTTGCACTCATACGATTTTTAGAACGAATTATAGACTTTAATAATTACTTTGTGAATGTTTTGGAATATCTATTTCTACTCTTATCGCATTTCATCCGAAGCGCGAGCCAAAAGGAGTACCAATATGAATTTACGACTCCGAAGTACTCAATATGGAGGAGTTCTGTAGGATTTGGCAAGATACTTGTGAAGGTGATCCTTGATTCAAAATATGAAATATTGGATTAACAACACAAATGAATTATGTAACAGTGCAAGAAACATTTACTATAAGGTTTACTAGAACTTTTGGAACCATTGTAAGGGTTTAAATGTGCAAGCCATATTGTACTTATTATTTCGAAATTTGGAAATCCGGCTTCGGACACGAATTTAGCGACCCGTAAACTCTCTATTACAAAGTTTAACAAAATCGATTTACTGTATGTGGCTACTCGGTATGATATTTCTGGAGCACAGTCAAAGAGTTGATAAAATATATGTATAAATAATGTTTCTCGAATATCCTTTAAGAAAGATAGAAATAGGTGCTAGTATCACATTTTCTAGATACATAAGAAGTACAATTTTTGTAATATTTTGTATACAATTGATTTTACAAAACATTAAAATCGTCGCGTGCGCATTTGATTTTTAACAAACTGCGGTTATTAACAAAAAATTAGGTGAACTCTTAGGACCTTCATTTCGATTTGATTTGAAGAGATATTTAATACAGTGCACTGATATTTGTACTAATATATATTTTTAAGTACTCACACTACAAAAATGGACCTCTTATTTTGGGACACTTTCGTCCTCACTTTTAAGACGTTCTTGGGTGTCTTATAGAAATACTTTTTAAACGACTTCTGTTGAAACGCTAAAAGTGTCTTCAATGGCAATCTGAATGTACTGCTTGATAGTTGGTACATATCCTAAACGTGTTAGATATTTATGTGAAAATGGATCAACATTCGTGTTCTGTTTGCAATTTTCGTGATAATTTGATTTTTCTGCATCTTTCTTTTATGCAACAATACATAATTTTTTTACCCATATCGGATTTACGAAAAAATAATGAGTCGTTGGAATCACATCAACCGAACAGAATAGGTTATGTAGTTTTTATCAAGTCATCGCTTCGAGTCGGCAGTTGTCGAATATTCACGAAGATACTCGAATCGGCAATGTCACTTCAATTTGCAAGTGACTCAACACATAAATGTCTTAAATTAGCTAAAACGACTTAAATGTAGACACTTTTACTTTCTTGATTATATGTCTCAGATTATAAGACACAAAAATGTCTTATATACGATCGATAGACGCAAATAATGACTCAAATTTTAAGACACTTTGCAACGAAGACACAGAGAACAAATAACACGTTTACTCTGAAAAGACATTTTTGAAGTGTCTAATGTCTTCAAATAAGACGTTTAGAAGACACGATTTTTTTGCATTGGCACAGTGAATCGTTAAATTTATGGTAATTTTGTTTTAATACGTCATTGTCAACTATCATTATCGATGTGATGTTCGGCATAACCGCGCAATTTGGTAGTATAGAATCCTGGCGAAAGGTTATTGATGTGATACATTTTTTTCGTGTTGTTAGTAAAAACAAAATTTGATGCGGTATCGCCTTTAATATTGCACTTAAATACCAATGTAATCATATAATAATCGAAAAAGTTGCTGTTATTCTGTAGAAATAAACAATGAGAAGTCTGCCAAATCTTTTGGTACATACTAAAAAAGATATTAGCAACAAAATAACCACTTAATTAAATAAATTATAATTTTTTACATATAACGTTTAACTCTATTTATTTCATACCAAAAGAGAAAAGCACGTTAATGGAGAATGATACTTTCGATCGTACCATTAAAAAAAGGTTTCTACAGTATGTTTTTGAATATAAGGCAATAATTTTATGAATGTATATTTATGTTTTTAACAATAGTCAATGCGGATATGAAGCAGAAGATACATTTTGCTCTCGTTGTGTCGAGAATAATGCGAGTATTTCGAGAAGTCAAGGCGCATGCAGACGCGACGCACGTCTGCATATTCTGACGAATGCTGCTAACGACTCGACGATTGACAAAATATTCTCAGTGTAGGATAGAAGCGAAACGACATTGTTCTCGTGTTAGGTTGTACATATAAATCATCTCGCAGATTCCTAGAAAATTATCGTTTTGCCCGTATCATTTTGTTTTGACACATACATTCATCAGAGTAATACCAATTTATAAACAAAGCAAAAATGGGAACGTTTAATGTCTCTAACACATTTTAACATTCTTTATGATTTTGGCATAGAAGCTTTATTGCCTAGTGTTATAAAATACCTACCAGGTTTGGAATTAATTGATGACCAATTTTAGCTTTCCACGCTAACGCCAACCAGAAGGAAGTCTTTTGGAAGTCGCTAACAAATTTACCCGGATGTAAGTTGCGGAGGCGCAAGAGAGTTAGCGATATTTTGTTGATACTGGCAGTAGATTTGTTGACATAACGTGCATCCGTAACTTAAAGTAACCGCCAATTATACACTTATATAATTATACGTACACGATACACCAACAATCATTTCAATTTCTGAAATCAGAAAGCGTTTGTTAAAAAAGATATATAAGGATCCGATAGTATTTCTGCAAGTTTTTTTATTGAATTAAAAATATTCCATACGTTCGAGGTTTATTTTTTCATTATTTTAGCATCAATTAAACAAATTTCAATTGACTACCATCAACATTTACTAAAATCAACAACGTTTGGACCAGACGACTATATAGACATTCAATTTTAGTTCAAGAAAATTTAGTGAAATTCTCCTTAAAGTTTCGAAATAGTCGTTGATACTTGAGTTTCGAGTTTATGAGTCAGCCTTCGATATTTAACGGCTGATTCGTATATACTTGCCTAGTTGTCGAAAATAACCTCTACTTATTTTACGTGTATGAAGTTGTTATTATAATCTATGATGCTTGGATAACTATCGACGATTTTATATTAAAATTTTCTTATTTTAAACTATGCAGGGAAATCTTGATTTTCAGGGGCATTAATAGTAATTTCAATATTTATAAGACTATATTACTATTTATCATTTTTGTAGTAGTCATGGTAGTATATTCGCACTAGAAACTCTTGGCAAATATTTGTGCTTTCACTTGATTAGAGTGGTTTTGTCTCTACGGTAATCTTAATTCAAATAATCATCAATTGATGTCAAACTCTATATTTCTCTATTTTTTTTATGTCTGCAGATGGTAACTACAATATTATCCTAGTCAATTGCGACTATTGGAAACATCCAAGACAGTATTAGCTAACATTATATCGATATGAAAATCTTGAAGTAATATCATCACTGCATTATAGTGAGAAATTCGCTATTGTTTTATTCAGTTTTTATTACACTAAAAACATTTTTTTGACATATAGGGTGCAAAATTCGGTTTTCATAATTTTCGGGGCGCAAAATAAAAAACTAAGAATCAACGGTATAAACATATTAGTAAATGTTAAATGAGTTGCACTTTGTACGTCGAAACCAACGCTATTCAGCGCATTTTGCGATGCAGACAAAAAATATTCGTATGACGGTCCAACATTCTATATCCTCGGGTGATCACGTTAAAGTAAAATGTCATTTTTCGCCCTAGGTCTGAAAAATAATATAGCATATTCGGTTTTGTATTACTTATAAAATTAACGTTCTACATCAGAAATAGAATACTTATTTGAGACTTGACTATACATATCCTTGCAGGAACCAACTTTATAGAAGATATAGAGTTGTCCCTGCAAATTAATGAAAATCTCCCCCACAAAGTGACCTGATCGGAACCTGAAATGAGATCTCATTCTCTCTCTCACTAAAGAAAATTTGAAGTCTAGACGCGAAATAAACCCCTATAATAGTTTCGTATAGTAATTTTTTTAGTACTCCAATTTGAAACCGCAAAAGTTATTGGGAAGTAGTCACTGTTTAATATAAAATGTCTACTATTTTATTCAATTGCTTCTTGAAATCAATGGCTATTTATTGAATAAACAGGGGCCTATATAATTTCAAATTAAGATTGGAAGTAAACCAATTAAAATTAATGAATTTCCCAAAAGGTTGGGAAACAATATATAAAATTAAAATATTTTTATTCAGATTTATGTCCTGAGAAAATTTTCTTTAGACAAAACTGCATTCGTGCAAGATTGATGAAAGGTTTCATTTATGTCACAACGATTAATTTATTGCATGTTAACAATTCTATTTTTCACCCTAACAAGATTTGTTGAAATGTACACTGAAATTGAAAATTCGAATAAAAACTAGGGGAGCGCGAGGAGTTGTGTAACGGCTTGTGATTAACTTGCACTACTCCAAACTCACAAAATTCTGCACACGTGAAAATTTGAAACTCTCGTTTGACACTAACGGAAGCTTTTAGTTAGTCCTTTTTATAGAAAATAATCTTCTTTGTCAACATTTTAAGAATACGAAAAATATTTATTTTTTGTTTAATTTGGAAAGATACCGTTCAAAGTAAGTAAGATACCATTTTACAACAATACATATGAAATATTTTGATAATTATTGTTTATTCGACATTAAAAATAAGAAAAATGAGAATTGTTATGAAAAAATGTTATGAAAATTAAATGCATGAGATTCCCAAAAAATTGTCACAATTTAAGTGCACAGTTCAATCACGTGGATATTAATGAATGGAGTTGTCGCTGTCTGTACAGTAACTGATTATTCTGTAATAAGTGAAAAAATTGATTACAAATTGTATATTGGAAATATACAATTTATTGTATACAGACTTGCGCCAAAAGTGGTTCTACACATTTTGTGTACAAAATTATTTACGTCGGCTTGCTTTATTTAATTTGTTATCCAATTTAATTACAAATTTTTAAACTATAAAAAAGTATAGGATGACTTAAAATTTCAATGCGGAAATGAAAGGGATACTAAACTTCACGATGTATCGATGCACAAATCCCAAATATGATTTTGTATAGATTCACTTTTGGGGTAAATCTTGATACAACACATTGTATATTTTTTTTATACAATTTGTACTAAATTTTTTCACTTGGGATACTATATTAAATCAAATTCATTATATTTAAATTCAAATAATTTTATAGTTGATTTCAACGGGACATACTAAAGATCAAATTACATCAAGTATCCAGCGCTGGTAGTTTAAATTTTTCGAATCATCATCCTCATAATTTATACATTCAACACTTCAACTAAATCGTAAGTATATAATAATGAGTATGGTTTATAATTTTATTATTTATTTAATTATTTTTTATTAACGGAAAAAAGTTCTTCCCGTATTATTAAAAAACTTTCGGTTCACCAGGTGTTCCATTATAATAAAGGTTGCTTTGCAGTTAGGAGGAATACGAAATTCTGTAAGCAAAGAAATTTAAAAAATAGTTAACCCTATCATAGCTGAGAAAAGTATTAAGTATTTAATTAATTTTGCGGAAATTATTCTACGTAAATAATTGTATTGGTCCACTAACTACTGAATTCCAATTGCCTAATTTGAAGAATTTCGATAGTAAAATGATAATGAAGAAATAATCTGCACTTTTAACATTTAAACATTTTTGCAGTTAATGCTAAATGTTGCATGTAATTTATAAACTACAAATACAAAATGAAAATCCGCGAACAGCAAAAAACACGTCGCCGAGGGATTCAAAGCGGAGGCGATGAGGCTTGAAAGTACGCGGAACATTCATGCATGGGCTTCCAAAAAAAGAAGAATACCCACCAAAGGAGCCGGAAAAGGAACGAGGAGGAGTAGATACGGAACGTTTAAAAAGTTCGAAAAAAGAATTGCTAGGAAACAAAGAATTTTACACGATGCAGGGGACATACTTCACCCGAGGCGTTCAACCATATGACAGTGTGTGATAGTTACAAATTAATTGAACACCGACATTGTAAATCTAAGTTTCCCCCATTTTTTCATAATATTTTGTCGTTTTAATATAATTTAAAATAATTAATTAATATTTTTTAGTTATATTTTTGTTAGTTCCATTTTTAGTTACGTAGTCCAAAAAGCTGCTAGACAAGTTTTGAAAATAAGATATTTTCAGCAGCAAAAGAAATATAAACAAATTTATAAAAAATAGAACATTATGTGTCAAGGGCCAATTATCGATATTCGACTATTGTGAAGTTTGTCGCCTGAGCATTTATTCCGTATGGGTTAGTTTTTGACAGAGCAGATTCGTGTTTCACGTGATCCGTGAAATTTCATTTTAAGGACTAAAAGTAGGCCGTAAAATCGGATTTTACGGCTACAGTGCTGAAAATGTATTTTTCGATCCGATTGTCGTAGGACTCGATAATTCGCGACCATAGGTTTCGCCCTAGGCCGAGAAATCGAGTTTTACGGCCGGTGGGTCAAAAATATAATTATTTGCATTGTAAATTGTAGTTTCTTCGGTGGGGGTTGTGATCAATCTTAATGGAAGTTTTAGACATACATTTATAATATTAATAAATCACCAAGAGTAAAACATATTAACATTTAGAGATCTCTGTAAAATAAAAAAATACTTCTCTTAAATTTCATACGTTTTTTATCTGTAGTTGCTTCTTTCGAGTTTGATCAAAGTATTTTACGAATATTTTGGATACTCGCAAAACATATAGTCCAACGTCACACAATATAGTCTTTTTAATAATGGCCATAAAACGTTTAAATTGTGCAGGTGAGTTTATGACAAATATATTTTTGATAACCAGGAAAAATCGAAAATTTAATCGCTCCACGTGTCTGTTCAAGTATTGCTAAATTAATTTCAATTGTATATTTTTATCATGACCTCTATAAATCTTTCCCAACGCAACTCTATCCTCATAAAGATTTTCAAGAATTAGTCATTATAAGAAATAAAATTAGTATAAGATTCTTCGAAAACTGAGGAACGTGCCTTACTTCCTTGTCAGCTTTCGAAATTTGGATGCGGAAAAGACGCGCAACAGCCGTCGAATGCGTGGGACATTCATTATTTTTCACGAAGTTGATGACGGCGAGCGTAAGATACGCCCCTGGGACTGGACATTTTGGAAGACGAAGTGCTTTTTTACGTGACACACGCACACGTCACTCGTACAAGTTCGGCTTTCGTCGGCGTGTCAATACATTTTCTTTCCGGATATGAACGATCGAAGGTGGAGGAAACTAGAAGTTGTAGATCACGTGCCATGTGATCGATCGAAAATCTTCGTGGTTTTCCAATTTTTTAACGAATTACTTAACTGATTCTTTTTCGAATGTCATGGGGATTCATTGTCCAGTTTCTCATCTTAAGAAGGATTACGGAGTGATCTTGTAATTTCTAGATGTCCAATTGTTGTCATAACAAGTAGATTTTGGAGAAAAAAATCGTTTAGTAATCCCTGGTGTGAAATAGAACTCCGCTGTGTGAATACTTGAGTTTGCCAACAATGAAACGTTAATATAATAATTAATTCTGAAGGAAATAATTTAATTTACCTTTGTAGTTTCTATTGAGGCAATAAATGATGAAATCAGCAATTCATTTTGCCTTATTTTTCTTATAAATCAATAAGAACAATTTAATACTTCACAAATATCAATCTTTGTTTTTATTGTAAAATATTGACATTGTACACTTCCATCACTATTTAGAACGGTTATTACAATGCACATGGCCAAAATACAAAATACCGTACAAAATTTACCTGTCAATTTTCTTTTCAGTTAAATCTTTTACGAAGAGTGACATATTTCTTCATATAGCAGAACTACGTGATTTTTTTGGGTTTTTTAATTTTTATGTCATAGAAGTTCCGAATGTTCACGAAGCATGACATAGTAAATTTTACAATGATAGGTATATATTCCCACAATTTAAATATAAGCATCTAAAATTTACATTGTAACTTATAGTTTCTGTGAAAAATTACGTTGCATTACATATAAGGCACGTACATGTAAAACAGATCACGAATTACCTGTATATAAAATAATCAATCTAAACCTTTTTAAATTCAGTTCCTTTATGATAAAGCTGCTAAAGTACTGTTATGTATTCAAGCATTTAATATATTTTTGCAATATTAATACTGTGTAGTAATAACTAAACCCAGTAAGCAATTTATTGTACAGTCTTCTAATTGAGTGCAAAATAACTAATGGCATATACTAATGGATTAGGTCACATGATAACTAGCGTTGAGTATGATGTATACTGAGCATTTGTCACAATGAATAGATTTAAAAAGTGCCAATATGTAGAATGATGAATAGTGTAAAATAAAGCACGTTCCAGAAAAAAAAATTAGCTTTGGCTGCTAATTTTTCGCAGCTACAGTAAAAATGTGACAGCGAATGACTAATAGCAAACGTGTTCGTTGTGAGTGCTAATTTTTAACTATGAGTGTTAAAATTTTGATAATTAGGCCTAATTTTGTATCTGTAGCAACTAACTTTAATCAGCAAACTTAAATTAGTAGCTACAACTAAGTTATTTCTTCCCATGTACACAAAATCAAACTGCAAACTTCAAGAAGTATAACCTTTATTTTAAATTTACATACTTCAAAAATTAAAATACAACATGTTTTTACATATTCCCAACAAATAATCCTAATGAATCCACTAAAGTTTTGACAGACAGGGTGTGAGCATGAATTACAGTATGTGTTCATATTTTTGGCATAATATTACCTTAGTTATATTACATTCACAAAAATTAAGACCGCTGCATCATTTTCAGTATAGTTTTCCAAACTTTTCATTCATTTGTTTCACTAGTACCAATGATCTGTTTGTGGGCACTCTTTTTGTCCAGTTCCTCCAAGATTTGCTACATGTTGTTATAATTTGGTAAACATAGAATTTGAGTTTCGCCCTCTAGGACCACTGCCTTCTTCTCCCGAATTTTATATTAATTTCGAATAATCTACGTAGGAGCGACAGACAAAAAATCAGAAATAAGAAAGTTTAATAAGTCTATCTGTTATGTAACATTGGTGATATTGGAAAGAATGTTTTCGGGTTATCGAAGTAACATTTTGAGGTCCTCATAATTTGTGTTCATTCATTTGTTAGATGTGATATTCCCTTTAATTGTTCTCGATATTGACATACACATGTATTTTATCTTGTCTGGATTTTTTGAAATATGAAAAATGATACATAACGCCGGGGCATTTCGTGACATACGTGATAAGACAATAATAATTTTAGTTTTAATTTAATAATTCAGAAACTTAAACGCAAAATGCCCCTCTCCTCTAGTAGATTCCGGTATTATGTTATTAAAGGTAAATAGTAACTGATCAGTGTCTTTATGTAACGCCAGGATTCAGGATGGCAAAACTACACTTTTTTTTAGATGCAACGTGCCCAATTAATATGAATGTTAATGCAATAGCAACCATTTCTTACAAAATGCCAATCAAGGTCAAAAATCGTCAATTACGGTTCAAATTGTGAATGATTCTATAATTTCTCCGTTCGATGACGAAATGTCGATGACCGAATCACGGCGCGTTACACGATCCAAGATCGAGAAATTTCAACACCGTGACACAAGTAGAGAATTAAGAAGCCCTATCCTCGTTAAACGGTCTCCTCGAATAATATGTAATTCCGCTAGCAAGTCATTGTCCATTGACGAGACGACGAGGTGAGAAAAAAAAGAGAGAAAACCCGGGCAAATAGAAACATATAAAATTATACGCATAGCCATGGCTAGTCCGTGACGAAGCAAGAAGCCACGTGTATAGAGACTGGGCATTATGCGTTTCTTTCCGGCACTAGCAGATTTAAAAAAGAAATCGTTAAAAAAATGACGCACATAGATATCTCTTTCGTTTTCCATTGAAGTTTCGAAGTGAAGAGGTCCCTACCGGTAGGTTCGAGTCACTCTTCTCTTGCTCCCGTCATTCATTCACTCGTGTTTCGAGTGGAGCAAGGCACGAAGTGGATATATCTCGGAATGGAATTTCATTTCTGACTCGTGCGTCACGACTCGAATGTCTCTTTTTATCCCGTCACTTCATCTCGGAAGAATTCCCCACCCTTTCCTTTCACTCCTTTTTGTACTTCGCCTCAACCCCCCAGTGCCCCCTGTATCTCTTTCATCGAATACGAGTGTGGTACATTCGAGGGAAGCATAGGACGACTCTTTTTGGATGTTCATTCAGTAACGTGGTAACGGTGGATGAAATGGCAATTTTTGCAATTACGGCCATTGTACAATGCGCTTCCGTTATAAATGTCGAGGAACGAATACAACGAATTTGCTGAGTTTTGTGTCCTTGGAATGCTACAGAATGAAGAGATCCTGGGCCAATGTGGGATCGGTCATAATTATTTGGGAATAGAATCTTCTAAAATTGATGATTGCAAATAAATGTGAACGTCCTCCGGTAGAGAACTGTTATAATATACTATAAAAATATCGAGGACTATAAAATTCTTTTGTTCTAAATTGAAACAAAATTTCAAACTAATTCGTTCAGAATATTTGTTACAAAATCTCAAACGTTAGGAAATTTTTCCAATTCGGTGGTGACGACGTAGAGAGATGACCACGATTCTGACGATCTCTCGTTATGTTTATCAAACGGTGCCTAAAATTAATTTTCCTTTTCCTTTTTGTGTCAAAAATTTAACTCGATTTTTAGAGTTGTGATAGCTGATGACTTACTTAGACATATGTAGCAGTTCGTGGTAACCCAGAAGTTGTGGCCAATGATCAGCGAATTTCATTGTCGAAGTTGGATTTCGGTAGTTCAATTTTATTTCTAAGGAAAGGTTACATTTTCCATATGTGTTTATTTGTTGATGTGTTTTGCTCTTTCCTGAATTTCCTGCTTGAAAATTCAAAATACCATATTCAGTTATTAAAAGAAATTAGTTATCGTATAATGACACAAAATATTAAAAAATGTTCGTTAAATATTTAAAAAAACATTTTATACTCGATTAAGTATAGTTGCACTATATTTTGAACAGAATCATGTCCCAATTAGATGCTGACGTCTGAAACCACCTGAATAAAATTTGATTGTATTTCGATAATAAAGTGATCCTATTCTGATCGACATCTGATTCAATTTGAATCCATGCATTGCCATCGTAAGTGCGTGTATATGAAAACAGATAAAAAACACCTTTTTGGAAATATTTTTTAATTTTTATATTAATCACATAATATAATTTAAATATCTGAATGTTGACTTTTAGCTTGTACACAAAATTGTGTTCACATTTTGATCCTTCTCTTCAAAATGAAAAAAATTCATTCTCCTACGATAAAAATTGACGAAGTATATTGTCGAAAATTCCTGAAGTATATGTGTCTTTATGTGATTTTGGAAATCTCTTTTCAAAACAATTTTTAATAAATCAAACCTTTTCATTGCATATTTTTTTTTCAATATCGCCAGTTTTTTCATAAGCTATAATAATTTTCTGTGATTTTCGACTTTGTTGTCTGGCGAAAAGTGTTAAAATAAAAATTAACAATTTTAAAACAATTTTTAATCAATGTAACCAACGAATGATTAAAAATAAATATTTCCACGTGAAAGCCCTTGAAAAAATCTATAAAATCGAAAAAAATACTCTAAACATTTTTTCTGAAGGAATAACAATTTTTTGTATGGTCAACTTTCACATACCCGAATAACAATACGTGATGAATATAATAATTAAAAAATACCAAAATGTCCAAAAAAGTAGCTCTTCTTACATGAAATGCCGGATATGTATCTGGAACAGGTCCTCAGTTGGGAGCAATTTTGATCTAATTCCCATTTAACGTCAAAACATTTCACATCCTCAAATGTTTCAAAAAGTTATCTTATTTTGATCATTTTTCGATCCATTCGGTTTCGGCCAAATTTTATCTAACTTAGATCAATTTTTTTATTCGGGAACCGATACATTATAAATTTCAAGTAGAAACAGCCAATTTGATCAGACGTTACAAATGTTAGGGGTCTTTTTTCCAAAGTTTTCTTCTTTGGAGCAAACTAATTTTATCCCGTTTCACTGCCATGTTTATTACATAGGTTACACTTGTATGAATATGGAATTAATTATACCGTGGACATTCTCCTTTATAATTTGGTACCACGTAAACTCTGTAGAGTTCAAAAACTTTCAATGTACGGATCTATATTTTTTTACGTACTATTTCGTGAAAAGTAATTTAATTGCCAAGAACATCCAAAATTTACCAATTATTGAAAAATCGATATTAATATTGCGCTTTCCCCTCCCCCTAAAGTTTCAAAATATTATTGATTATTTTTTTATCTTGATTTTGGCCAATCGACGTACAGTATTCGCGGCTTGCGACAAATTCATATCGAGCGTGTTTCATAAAATTATCTGGGGAAAAAGTTATGAGCTCTTTGTCAAAAATTATATCATTGCTCTAATTTGGCAGTGGTAAGGAACCCTAAAGTTGGCCGGGATTTTTTCCTTCTATGTATCATTTGGCAGTATTTTACAAACGTATTTCATAAAATGTATAAAATTACCATGTTTAATTAAGTTCTCACATAATAATTTGTTATGTAAAGTCACTTCCACATGGGTTGCACATCATATTACACGAGGGCATACATTGTGAGTCAGAATAAAAATAAATGTACAGTGCACACTACACATGTATACAGGTTATATATGTTATGTATTAATCAACACATAAAATAATAAAGTTGAAATTCAGTTGCACATTGGCCGTTTTTTTATTACTTCTACATACACAGCCAATTTAGGGCAACGTCTGCCAACTTAAGGTAAGTTTTTCTTTTTTTTTTTAAATTGCTTGTAACTTTTTTGTTTATTAAGCTTCTCACAAATTCCCCAAAGCGAAAAATTACCTCTTTTGTAGGTCTTTCGAATGCAGCCTAGATAGTCATTTGAAAAAAACCCAGCCAACTTAGGGCAGTGTCCCATATATTAACAAAAATACATTTTTATTCGAAATAGTCAAAAGACATATTTAAATAGAAAATTATATCGTACAATAATAGTATACATATATTGCCGAGCATGCAGGTCTCATTGAGTCAGTTAATTGAAAGAGTGAATTCTCACTCTTAAACGCAGGGAAAACTCACTTTGCATGGCGTAACAATTCGTTCTGTCTAGAGTGAAGATTCACGTTAAAAAGTGAGAATTAACTCTTTCACTAGAGTGGTTCAATTGGCACTCCATAAAGAGTTAATTTTCACTCTAAGAAATGTGTAGAGTAAAATACTGAACAAAATAGTAAAATTTTTTTGAAAAATAACAACGTAGATTACAGTACTATAATGACAAGTTAATGAAGTAATCATGAATGAAGGTCGGTGACAGTTCGATGGAATATTAAAAGAGGCGACAACAATCTAAACGAGGAGCGAAACAGTAGTTCATGGGGAGAACTTCAGTAAGAAAACAGAAAGATAAAATGGGCCAGAACAGATATAGATAATACGTGACGATCGAAAGGCGCATCAAAAAACAACTACAAATTAATTTAAGATCAAGAAAGACAGTAAGTCTATTTCGGAACTAAGCCGTGTTATTTTCAAAAACATTAATTTCAAGTATATATTGTACTAAAGACTTTTTAAATAACTGCAGTAGATTTGTTTAAAATATATTTCTTCTTGTAATTAACATTAGTGAACAAGTAGTTAAATGATATCTTTACACAGAAGTTAATTCTAATTATTAGATATTTATTTCCTGTAAACGTATATTAATAATTTAGAAAATCAAATGAATCAAATATTTTCAGTGTCGAGTATCATAAGTAATGATATGACATTTTTAAATAATTAAGAATACAAAAAATGTAACGAAATTTAACGCTTAATGTGAATATCAAATTTAAAATGAAGATCAAAACAGATTGTTGTATATTCTCGTGTATAGTTTGCTACTGAATTGTTCTTTTATATCTTTACTTTTTACTGGACTCAATTCTAACCTTGTCATCATTGTGTGTTTTTATAGAGTCAGATAATATTTTTATTTTTAATTAACTGCTATTATTTTTCTTCTGAAATAAATATATTTATTCGTGTATTCTAATATTTTCCTTAGTTCAGCAATGCTTTCAAAAACAATATGATTGAATAACAGCTTTGTAATCAAGTGAACTACAGACAAACAAAGCCTGTATTTTTAAATAATCGTCGAATTTTTAAAGATTTATTAACAAAATTACACGTGAAAAACAAAAGTTTCTTGATATAACACTATACATAAAATAATATGTTAAAAAAAGAGAACGTTTCTTACTAATACTGTCATAACAACAGCTTTATGAAAAATTTCAGAAACAAAGTTTCACTAAAAACGTAAATTAAAGATGACTAAATAATATTTTCAAAATTCGGGGTCTGTAAAGGCAATTCTAATTACTATAGCCAGTTTTGTAGAAAATATCAAAGACATTCATTCAGAACTGAAAAAAAATTTCAGCCCTAAATGACGAATATAGATAAATTATATATATGAAATAAAATACTTTAAAAAATAGAGTCCAAAATGCGTCACCGCGGAAAAATTCTGCATTTTCCAATCAGTTGACTTTCTTTCAATACTATAGATACTAAAATACTGTTAGGAATCGCAAGTTTGCAATATCATAAAAAAAAAGTTTTTAAGTGTTAAAGTCTAGAATAAAATAAAAAGAAAGTGTCTAGAATATAATAGATATTACACTCTACTAATATAAAGAAACCCATTATTTGCAGGAAAAACAAAAATATATATTCTTTTAGCTTTATTTCTTAAGAAATAAAGCATTCTTCGTTGGATGGTCTCGAGTCAGTCTCACTCTCGACTTCAACGCACTCTCGAAATTGAATGACAGGTCATGGTATCGTTTAATCCGGTGAAATATTCTCGAAATTAAATATCTGGTGTCTTTATTGTTTCGTCTAATATCGGTCTCGGTCCCGATCTCGCGATCGAGATTATTCCGAGACTAGTCACGAATTTTTTAATAACACTGTTTCTACCTTTTTGTTGAAAGCATTTTGTCGTTGCAATTTCTAATTATGAAACAAATCAATTTAACGTTTTTTCTTTAAATGTGTATGTCGTAATGTTTGCTGACTACCAAATGAATAAATTTAACGTAGCTTTTTACAAATGTGTAAGCCGTACTGTCTGAAGATATCAGAAAATATATTTATTTAAATTTAGTTTGATGCAGTTTTTGAAAATCAACTTTTAATCAATGTTTGTAGTAAATTCGTAGTATTTTAATAATGTATCTAAGGTACAGATGCATGACCATATGACAATAAAATATAAAAACAAAATGTAATAATGGAAAGTGAAATTATTAAATGTTCGATTCTCACTACATCGCGGTTAAAAAATAATAAATGTCAGTTTTTTTCGTTTGGAAGTAAATTTGTATATAAAAGCTATAGGCGAATGATGATATGAAAAGCTACATTTATGAACTTCGTATAGCATAAAAACCTAAGAAACAGGAATGTCGAACTTTGAACCGCGAATGGACATAAAATGTGAATGAAAAATGCAAAGCCAGAAACGGTTAAATGGGAAAGGAATGTTGTGTGAATTTTATATTCACAAGAGCAGAAAACGTCCTCGAGAAAGTCAAAGACGAGGAAGGAAATAAAAGAAGATTTAGTCTAAGGAATAAAGAGCGAATCAAAAATGAAATACAAAGGGACGGAATTCAAGAATGATAAAGCAAAAATGAATGCTAAAGGGTGACAAAATATGGACGAAATTACAATTTTCGAAGTAAACAAATTGGGTGATGAAAGTTTTGTATTATATAAATAATTAATTTCCTTTTTATTTTGCGTACCTTAATTTTTATATCCAATATGAAAATGTACTGACTAATCAGGAACATTGACTAATAATCGCATATATTATCGTTAATGGCGGTCTACCCTCAAAGTCCTAGTTAGAACAATACAATTTGTTATTAAATTTCTTTCAGTACACGAAAGTAGATGTTTTTACTACTCATATCGATCATTTACCCAAAAGTTATTTGTTAGAAATATTTTATTCAGTGTAGCTAAAGACCCCTATAACTGTAAACTCCGAATTTAAATGTTGAATGCATCGTTGTTCTTATTATTGTTGTTTTAACTGGGAAACACTGGGAAAGACATTTTGTAGTGCAGAAATTGGAGTTTATCCTTAAATTCCTAATCAGAATAAGGCATTTTGCTATTCAACATCTGTCAGCGTATATATGCATTTTTTGACAATGAAAATTTATCATCAAAGTTGCTATATAGAGTAGGAAATTTTGAAATATTTGTAGACATTACATGTTATTTTTAAAATGACGAAAGATTGAAGTTAAATTACTTCTTCTGCGTTCTCCGACAAATTTCTTTTGTAACACCGATGAAAAATTTTTGTTTTCCGTAACATTCAACCAAACGATAAGTTACCTATATTGATACAACATCATTCACATAATTATTGGTTTATGATGTGACTGAAGCTTTTATACGTTTCCTAATTACAACCTACTTTTTTTCATCGGTATTAATACCTTTTTGTAATTCTTTCTTTAAAAAAACTGAAAAATATGAACGACAATTAATCCACATATACTAAATATAAAAGAAAAAATCAATATTTTTACATCATTTTCTGAAAAGCGTATGAATTTTTCCCAGATTCCTTCGAATGAAAATGTTTACAATAATGGCATTGTAGATACTCTCTCTAAGGCAGCTACTAGACGAGAATTAAATTTGTTTATTCCGATTTGTTTCATTTTTTCTTGAAGCATGCACGCAGTCATCAACACACATTAAATTAAAAAATTATGCTAAATATAACGGCGTAAGGTATTTCAAAAATTATTATTCAACAAATTCAAAGTCATGGTTTAAACAAAAAAATTAACCACAGAATTTATTTCATGGATTAATAGATGTCGGTACATTATCTCTTAGTCGCTTCACTTTCGCGTGCTGGTTACATTTCTGATCCTAAATGCAAATGTTTAGATTATAGAAGATTCAGATCATATTATCTGGCAATGTCAAAATTTAGAATTAAAAAAAAACAAAATAGCACTTTCACTTATAAAACTAAATTTCAGTCCACCTCATAAAATTAGTGTTCTTTCCATGGTCCTAATATTTCGGCGCTTCGTGTAATTTATAAATTTTTAGTTAGTCATAATATTTTTACATAAACTATGTTACGAAATACGCATTATGATTGCTTAATAAACTTGTAATTAGGTTTGGCGAGGACAATAAATTTAAAAAAGTACATGTTTTTTTAAGTATTTTCATTTTCATTCAAATCTGATTTACTAATTTGCAGAAAAGATCATTTCCAATATAGCGCAGGTTGCCAACGCCCGAAATAAAATAATTTATAGTAATTTTTTCAAAATCACCATTAACTTACTAAAATAAATTGCCAGCATAATAATGACATTAAAGTATACCACCATATAGTCTAAGAAGAGACTGAGCAATGAAGAATTAGAAAGAGGAAGACAGAGAGGAACGAGGGTACTAAAGGCCATTAGTGACTAAAAAAGAGGAAAAGAGTGAAATAAATGAACGATTAAGACGGGGGTGGAAAAGAGAAGAGAAGAGCACACTCGTGCCTGTGTTGATTTTGGCTTAGGGCCGCGCGTTTAGGTGGATGGAAATATCGGCCGCTAAAATAATTCAACGGAGCACGAGGTCCCGCAAAACGGGTGCTGCAGATTGGCGCACTTTTTTCAAAAAATCAAAGTCACCCCTCCCTACCCACCCGCCAATCTTCGAGGTCGTCATCGGTTATACTAATTCACAGTTCATTGCCGACCTAGATTTAGATCCACGCCAAAATGAAACGGCTGTGGTTGAAACCTCCCGTTATGATAACAATTCACGTCTTTATTGCCGCTGGTTGACGTTTATATTCATTTTTGGAAAAGGTTAGACATTGAGGATATTTCGAATCGAAAATTCAATTATTGGATTAATTTGTGTATTTTATCATTTTATTAAACCAGAATATTATTGTATTATTGTTTACAAAAATGGATAATTAAGTAGTAGTAGGTAATATAAAAATCGCTTTTGTCTTTTTATTCACTTTCTATCGTTTAATAAATAAAAAATTTTAAAAGATTTAATAGCCTGTAATAAGGAATAAATAGATTTTTATCAATATTCCACTAGTATTTTTTATTTTACATATTACATAAACCTGAATCTATAATGAATCACGCAAAACATTGAAGACAACTTTATGATATTCATTTAATTCAAACAACTTTTTTAAATTCCTCAAAATTATTCAATTATCTAAGAATTTATATTAAAAATGTTATTTAGAAAAATAATCTCAATTTAATAAAAGTAAACTTTTGGTTTTTATCATAATTCATTTTATTTTGTTAAGATGCCTCAAAACAAGAAATTAATTTTCTATTGTTGAAATTTGGAAATGTAAAATAGTAATTTATTATCTGATAGTTTAAAAAATATAACTTCGAGGGCGTAGCAGCGAAAGGAAAATGCTATGTAGAGCTCTGAAGAGTGCGGCTGCTCGATGTATTTTAGGCGGAAGCGGCGGCGTGTGTCTTGTCGCTGTCCAACAGACAAGTTTGTGAAGGGTCCTCAGAATTCCAAAAACTCCAGATTTAACAGAGCAAACTTACCGCAGTACGTTTATCTGAAATTTTTTCTGAAAATGACAGATGTCATTTGATTTTTACTTTTTATATACAAATTTTTGTTTTATTCATGTGTTTTGGGATCAGGGTGAATCCTCGACTGTGCAATAACCTTAAGTTTTCTTTTTTGTTAACAACAAATGCGTGTTTGTTTTTTAATAGGGATAATATTTGGATTTTCTTTCTTTTCACAGTTCAGCAAATTTGATATTTAATATATCAAATTTGATTTAACATAGAAGAAGAAACTTTAAGTGGCTCTAGGCAAATGGTTGAGAGAAATGTAATAAACTGAAGAAGTATTATTATTTGTCGATATTGAATTTACATAAACAAAACTATTACTTATGCGAAGCAAACCGGTTCGGCTATAAGTACTGCATGAGATACCAAAATCAAATAGGCAGTCATCATAACAAAACAGTTAAATCGCGGCAAACAGCTCCACAGGTAGGTACAATAATGTTTTTTAGTTCTTTATTGGTAACAAAATTTCGTGTATGATATTGATTTAGTACTGAAGTAAATGAAAAACCGAGGCACTAAGTACATCGGGTTTTACATTTTTCGATGGCAACCGAATTATTTGGTTCCATCAGCCAGAATTCTGACTCTACTAACTGAACTGTTTTTAAAGTATAACTTTATTGTGGACATGTACACAGAAATATTTCAACATCAGTGGTAAATATTACCAGTTTTTGCTCTTTTTTGTTCTATTTTCTATATTGTCAGTACAAAAATTGGTCTCATTTTTTACTAAGGATTTTTTCAATAATATCTGCAGTACAAAATCAAAATGACGGATCCAATATGGTGGATGATTGTTTAAAAAAACAATATGGATCTTCTCTAAATTTCATATCCAAATATCAGGTCTAATCTATCCGAAAAGGGAAGAATGCAATTGGAAATCCATAAAGGCGAGTTGTAAAAATTCAACTATAAGTGAATGCAAGAAGCAAAAATCCAAGCAATGGAGGTAAGTAAAAACCCAACCAGTAACTCCAGTTCAAATTTTTTTGAGCAAGATATTATCTGCTCGACTCTTATCTCTTTTATAATCGGATAGAAAGGAGGTCCAATGTAATTTAAGTAATAATAAGTCTATTTTGATGTAAAATACAGATTAATATAGTCGATTTTCTTCAACGTATTTTAGAGATAAGATTAGTTATCGGGGACCTCAAAAATACCTAAGTAACAAAATGAACCCAATGAATTTGTTCGCCTTATTAGATTTACCATTTAGAATTTCGTTAAACTGACTTCAAGATCGTAATCAGCGGCACCAAAAACTCCCGAGTACCAGGTTTGGAGAAGATCCATATTAATCTTAAAAAATCATCCGCCGTATTGGATTTGCCATTTTGATTTGAAAGTATGATTTCTGTTTTGTAATCAGTAGTGAAAAATTGAAGGAGATCCAGTTTGGTGGAATTTATTTTACATTATTGTTCGATTTTAAATGCGGAATCGCTATATTTTTTATTTTAAATGATCAACTTTATCGACTTGTATTTCTTAAACAACAAGTCAGTTGCTCATCTTGAATGTTGCAGAGATTATTGGGTCATTATATATAACTATTTTGCATAAATTTCAAAAATTTAAGTACTGAAAACGAGCATTTTTTGTACTCGCACAACGGTTTATTTTATGACAAGCCTGGAAATATTCAGATTTGAGTTTCAGATAATCGGAATAAAGATGAGAAATTTCGCGTCTGGAACACATCATTCAATCGTTCTTTAATACAAAAAATTATCTGTGGTTGCTTCTTATGGTCTATCACAGGAGAAAATGGAAGACTTGCAATCAATAGTTAAGTATATGATTGACGATTATTAATCGTGTATTATCAAAAACAAGTACTTCTATAGAATAGTTATGTATTATTGAAAAAATAATGCATCTAAAAGTAACTGAATAATTATAACTAAATACATAAAAAGTTAACTAGAATGATTAAAATTAGATAGATATTATGTCAGTCAATAAAACCACTGAAACACTTAAATCTTGCTTGAGTTAATAATTTTAAAATCGGTATAACTCGGTTTTCAGATATTTTATATACTCCTATCTGATCAACAAATTCGTTTGATCGCAATGTAACCTCAATATGGCAGTATCATTTCCAAGCGTATTTTTCATACTGAAAACGTTGATTCTGGCATAATTTTCCTAACACGTCGCATTTCTCGAGAGTAGTGAGGTTAAATGTTTTCCTATAAAATATATCCAAATAAGGTCAAAAACATTTAACCTCACTTTTCTCGACAATTTCTGTGTTAACCTTTTCGAGCACAAAAAATCCGTTCGGGAATGATACTGCCATAGTCAGAAGTATTTTTTTTTGCTATGAACACAATCAAAATATAACAAAAAATACACATTTTTACACATTTAACCTAACTTTTCTCGAAAATGCGACTGAAATTTGGATCTAAGTAATAAAATTGACTGAAAGTAAGATGTAATGTAAATAAGACCAAATGGACGAGGACAAACTTAGGCATTATACATTGACTGACTTGATGTAACGATTTCAAGTATTTGTTTTTACAGTGAATGAATTAATGGTTGTATGACGTAGGTAGAACAAATTATCGATACAGATTCGGTAAAATAGAATAAATCGGTATAGAAATTTCGAAAATTGACGCTAAATGATGTTCACCAACTAGTAGTAGTCGATCCTGCAATTGATGGTTCCGAACGTAGGTACTTTATTCATAACAAATCCAAAGAGGATCGTTTAGTTTAGTAATTTGTAATCTCCACTGACAGTGCATTTTCGATTCAAATTTCTAAATTCAAGAGTGCAAAAACTTAATTGATGAGGAAATCCCGGCAATCCTGATCCTAACAAAACATAATTGCATCTGCTCTAGAAACAAGAGAACAAATATGTTGATGTTGATCTTGTTTATCAATATTTTCTTGACATTTTTAATTAACAAAAATTTAATTTTGCAGAAAGTATTATTATATTTGTATTTAATGAACTTAATAAATGAAATTAATTTTTAATTGATCAGCAGGAATATTGTATAAAAAAGCGGCAGCTTCTCGATCACGATTTTTCCTTTTTGAAAAAAAGTCAAAAAAGGTAACATCAACAGTTGTAGTTAGAACACTAAGTGTATTACAGAAATATCTGTAACTTTTTCCACAAATTTACTTTTCAATATTTCAGTTAAGTAGTGATAATGGCATAACCTCTAAACTCACTGAAGAAGTGAGAGCCGACCCGCGAATAGGTTAAAACAAATCGTTCAAGCAGTTGGAAATCTTTTATTCTTTAAGCCTAAACTGATCTTGAACCTAAATAAACCCTTTACTTGTTGCAAAACATTCAGCATCTGTAGGTCATAAATGTATAATAGTTCCAAATACAAATTAATACATCAATATAGCAGTGGACAGATTTCAGGGTTTTATTGATAAATCCAATAATTGTAGCAATTACAACAATTGTGTTTTTCTATTATTGTATCAAAATCCACGGAGCAAATAGAGTTTGAAGATAAGCCTATGTAAACATTGGGGAACTTATCGGTTTTGATCTGTCCAGTATGATTCGATCCACTGTAAATAGTAACTCAACATCCCTCTTTCAGCGGGTATAATCTCTCCCAAATTAGACTTCAGGATCTTTCGATCACTTTCGTGGGATGGTCTGTGAACCTGTATCACCCACCGACAATCAGACGATGAAAAGACGATCGGGTGGATCCTTCGATCCTTGGATATAGTAGGTAGCCTATATACGCAACGAGAAACGTGGGAAACCACGTGGGTGAGGATCCAGAATCGAGATTCCGGTCAGAACCATTCACCTGTCAACCTGCTCCTTCCTCGTTGCCCCTTTCAATCGGTGCACATCTCATGTATTTTCCTTCCTTGTCTCACGGGTGGAGGTCACGAGGAACGCACCACCGTGCCAACACCTCTGCGCCAGTCTACCCAAACATCTTCGACGTCCTCCATTTGACTCTATTCATCGCTGGTGAAACAGCTTAATATAATCCTATTTGAGGAGACGGGGCATTGTGTCGCGTGACGTGGAACGTGACCGAAATTATTTACTCATTTATTTAGAAATCGCAGTTGCAGAGATCCTCGCGACCTGTATCTCACACATCGAAATTGTTGGCGGTCTCATGGTGAAACAATCGTAGGCATTTCAAATATGTCGATTGAGACAACAATCTACTATGACAACCATTTACAGTTTTTGGTACAGCCCTTTTTATTGATCGTTTGGAAAGAGCTTATTTTTGAAAACTTAAAAGCGGTCATGGAAGCATCCAGTGGATTTGATCTAATGTATTTTCTTGCTAGTAATAAGACATGATACGTATATGACAAGACAGAATTGGTTAATTTCATCTCTTCCTCGATGCGGAGGCGTTCTAAACATCATTTACTTTCGAATACTCTCTTGGTTATTTACGTTAATGATTACTTATTGTTTGGGAATCGTAGTGTAATAACTCCTGATGAAATTCAGCAATGAGTTTAGTTAAGGACTTAGTATATAATACTTAGTTATTGGAATGATTTATATGATCGCTATTATTGAAGTACGAATCTACTTCCATTAAGAATGGGTAAAAAACATGTTTTGAGCTCATTTTTTTAAAGTTTAACAACAAGTAACCATAAATAAAGTTTCCATTTAAGAAAAATCATTCACCAGACTTAAGGGAAGAGAACTCAAAAATAAAAATGAAAAAAATCACCATTTCAAGCAAAATAAAAGCTATTAATCGCCAAACAATTCGGAAAAATCAAGTTAAAAACCGCCTAACGATTTTTTTTTTAATTTTAGACTAAAAAAATAGGACTTTTTGGGTTAAAACTTTTAAACTTAATCGAGTTTCACCATGGACTGCTTGGTGAACATGTATTATCATACAGCTGATGGAGATTTGAGATCATATGAAAGTATGTCGATATTTGTTCATATAAATATCGCAAATAGGATTTTGCCTATAAAATAGTTAATTTTCAAATCGTACTTTACTTAAATACTCTTTCTTTTGAATCAATTGAAAACTTGAATTGCTATAGAACAATGTATTCAATAAGCAAAATACTATGAACACTTGATTCAAGCATAAGTGTTCTTTTATAAATACTATTCATCATTTGACAGATGCACTTAGGAGAATGCACAATCCATAACTTCACTCCGGTATTGCTCATACAAAACTGTCGTAATCTGATTCAATTTGTCACAAATTTATCCAAATCCTGTTACGAATGATTAGGTTCTAATTCAAGCTTATTTTTCTAATAGAACAGAAGCGTTGTGTTGGGTAATACGATACTAAATAAAGTTCTTTGGCCTATGTTTCATCCTAAAGCAACAATATGAATTGAAACGGGTCAATATCATCATAATGCGATCTATTCAATTCTATGAAAGTATTTACATTATTGACGTAACAGAAGGTAAACAATATTAAAGAATAGTATGGTAAGTCAAGTCATAAAACCGATCGATACCTGGGGAGTGCTTAACTTCACAAATGTCATTTCTAACTTATTGATGGGTTTCAGATGCTGTTTACACATCGAACGTAACTTAATTAAGTCAATAACGTAAAAAAGAAGTCATATTTGTATTTAATCCTCAATGTCATATCTTCTAGAAATTTTGAAGCGAATGTGTAAAATAAACATCGCTTGCCCATAAAAATATCATTACTGTTTTGGTTTACAAGAAGAAGTCCAAAAGCGTTACATTAGATCAAATCAGTTTTCGAAAATAGTGATGCAGATTTAATAAAATTGTAATTAATAACGTCTAAAGTTAAAGATAAAACGTTTGCAGCTCCCTCACGAAGACTCTGCAAAGACAAATATTTATATAGTTCAGCACTACAGCGGCTTCAAATGTATCTAAAAAGAGGGCTAATTGAAAATAATTTTAACTAGAAGTATTAAATAACTGGTGACTATACCATTATTTAAGTGTATACATATAAAATTCATTTTAAGGTACTGACATTAAGAATCCACCTTTTCTCAGTCCGAGGCAAGCGACCAGAGGGCGAGAAAGTCACACCATTTTTATAATTGTATTTTTTTGCGCGGTAACATTTTTAAACCAATCATTTGTACTACTTATTATGCTGATTGAACTTTGTTCTTTGTATCATCGACTGCAATACCTTAACTAGGAAAACAGCAAAAGTCGACAAAATTTCAAAACAAGAGTCAGAGCTTTTTTACTCGATAGGGTTTGCTAATTGTGATTTCAAACCAGGTTCAGCACATTCAGCTTTACAGTCCTAGTGTGAAAGAAAAAACACGTTTTTAAATATATTTTAGGTCGTGATTATTGACTCATGATATATCTTCATAAAAATTAGCTTGAAGTATAAAAATCTGTTGAATTTAATGTGCATACCGGCTGATTACTGTCATTTGAAGTCCTCTTTTGGATACCGAGTCTCTAGTTTTACTACCTAGGTATAAAATTATAAGTTCGCTGGCTTTATATGAGACAGCTTTTAGGACTCGTTAGGATCTTTTTTTAAAATAAAAATGTATCTATGGACTCGGATTCATATTTAGAAAACTGAAAAACCTTCAGGAACATATTATTGTCTGCACATATTACTCTATAAATTTCCAAAGAAAAATTAGCTAGCAACTTCTTGGATGAGATTTTGAAATTCGGGTAGAGATGATTTTCGATACAGACTACAGTTTGGATCGTGATTGTTTGAAATTGTTGATCCCACAAAAGTTGTTGTCCAAACCAATTCTCAAAATACAGGTGTTGTACATTCTCGAAAATTCCAGATTTTGCTTTCTGCAAGGTCAAAGGAAAATCGTTTTCACACAAAACTTAACACGTGCAGTCCACAATAATGCACATGCACGCAAGATAAGGACCGGAACTGAATGTCATTGCCCTAAACCCGAAGATTCTTCCTAGTAAGCGAGGGCTTGAATAAATTGTTGCATCCTCCCCAGGTTTAAAAAATGACCGACGCTGATCTAATTTTACGTTCCAACAAATTATTGAGAGCTTTGGGTTTTAAGTGTAATACTATTTAATGACTTGATCGAAGGTATATTTTGAAAATGGTTAGGGTTCAGAGGAAATATAATAACCATAATTTTATGTACTTCAGGAAATTAGGAAATTACTGCCAATTATATTGCATCAGATATCAACAAAAATTGTTTTTATAGATGAAAAATACATAATTAGGAAATGTTAACAATATTTTGTTGGCATCGAGTTTAATGTTATTTAATACCATTATCCATTTAATTTTTATTTAAATTTTTACAGATGTTATAAATCGTTTCCTTCACTTTCAAAGCAAACTTTTGCGCCATCAATGGGGCGGAGGCGCGATCTACTTCTTTTCCACGTATATGTTCTTCGAACTCGGGCATTTTTCAAACGCACGAGCCGACGACCGGAAAATTCGTCGACCTGACAAGTGTCCCATGAACCATTTATATTTAAATACAAACAAATGTCACGCTTAGATTTCTAAAACGAATGTACGTGAGATGTTTTCTGAGAAGCTTTTGTTCACTGAAAATCGATTTTACTTTTTCAAAAATTGGGAAAAGAAACGTAAGTATGTGAATAAAGAGGAGTTCAAATTATGCGTGAATAGAGTGCGAAGATTTAGACATCATACTCAACGATAAAAATTATTTTTTTATATAGAATTATAAATGTGTCATAATTTAGTAATCTTCAAGAACTATTTTTTATCAGTTGTTAGAAAGTTTATAATAAATAAATAAATATTCCACCTAAATGTAAAATTCTTTTTCAGTTTAATAGTGTAGACATTCCTGAGTATTTTGCACTAAAAATTAAAATACTTGTTAGGACCCTTTTTAAACAAATTGATTTTTTGTAGTCTACTGAATCTTTGACTTTGCCGGACTCTTCCGGAATCAAATTTTATTGAAACAAAACAAAGAGCCGATGATGAGAATCGTATTTTTTCTGTATGCAATTTCTCGAAATATTGAGAAAAAAATTTAAGAAAACAGACATATTTTCCTTCTTTTGTCGGTTCTAAAATGAGCAATTATTCTAGTGCCAAATTTTCCAGTTCATTGGTTGCCAGGCAAAACAAAAGCAATAGTAACAAAGTTGTCGATTTTCTTCATTTTGCGCTTAAAATTATTTGGTGCAAACATACAATTAGTGTAACGCATTCGGACTACAAACTTTACTGCTTATAGACTGTTTAACGATCTTAATATTTAAATGTAAAAAATGACAATTAAAGGAATATTATTTCTACGATATTACAACTAGTTATATACGATAAGAGAAGAAAATTGTTTTTTGCGACTTCTGCAACATTTATTCCCCAAAAATTGACGAAATCGAATAGCTGATAAAGTTGTAGAGCTTGAAAAGACCTACAATGTTAATCTATTATTCATTTCCTTTGGATAAAATTTGAGACCATGAGATTCTCGCAAAGTCACAACAACTATAGTGGTTCATGACTACCGTAAGTGTTTTCAGTTAGCTTTGTTATATGCACTCTTTTAAAACCATAAATTTTCAAAAACTGAAATGACTTTAAAATTTGTGTCACTTAAAATTAAAGATTCCAAAATTTAACTGAAATATTACGATATACTCGAGTTGAATATTTTGGGATAACTATCCATTTTACTCAGTATTTATTACATAAGAGTACCATACTAAATAACGGATGATTGGTTATTCTGATTTTGCATGGACCATAAGAAGTACGAAAGAGTGACATCAGAATATGAACAGCAGCAAAATCTGACCTGGATCTTCACACTTACAAATAGAAAGTGAGATTTTGACACAACAATCTCAACCAAATTTTGAAATAATATTATTGTTAGTTCAAGTTTAAACTCCTGCTTGATATAATACTATACAGTAAATATATATTATATATTATACTATACATTTATAAATGTATGGGGTACATATTAATAACTAAAGATTACTTTGGCTTAGTTAAAAATTGAAAGCATGAAATCAGTATGGATGTTAAATATAATGTATATTATCTACTTAAGGTCATTTATTGTTACTTTGCTTCTAACTGATTAATTTTATAAGTTTTTTAAGACTTAAGACTTTGTTACCGGTAGATTTTGTTACCAGTAAAATATTTTGTACATTTATTTTTCATTATTTTCATTTACTTCTAATGTTTTGTATGCATTATTAATTAATATGTATCAATTAAATAGTTTATATCTGTAATATATTGTATTTTTGTATGCTTATCATTGTTATCATGATATACCAAGCTTACGACACAAAAGTACACAATATCTTACATTACTTCAAAATAAAAAAGAGGTTTAGTAAATTAAGCCCCGTAAATATTGAGCTCATTAAAAAAAAATATTGGAAGCGGATATCTTCAATTCAGCCGAGGAAATAATTTGATTTTTCAAAATTTAATAAACCTATTCTTTCATAATTATATTACTATTAAACGACTGCTCACCATGGTAGAAATTGGGTTTAGTTTTTGGCTATCCAGTCTCATTATTTTCCATGTTAAGGGTATATACAGAAACTGTCGAATGTAACATAAAACTGGGAAAATTTCTACTAGTGAAATATCGATTCGTAACGAAACTCACATTTACTCACATCTTTTTTAAATAAAAAGAAAATGTTTCATGGAGAATGCTACATTAGCTATGTAAGCAAAAAATTACTAAAATAATAATGGAAGAAAATTGGCAAAATAAATTTATTAGGCAACAACTCCAAATATGTATTCTTGCGAAATCCTGCTCGTTTCTAAACCGATTTAAGAGAAATTTTACGAATGGTTTTTAAAAAATGCGTAAAAGCGCCCTAAAAATATCTAAGCTAAAGTAGTACAAGATAAAAAATGAATAATCAAGTAATCATGTATATGCGTAGAATAGATAACATTTAATAAAACTGTATAATTGTTAATATTTGCAAATATTTGCTAATAGCTGTTCCTTGACTTTTCTGACATGAAGAATAATACAGAAATTTCAGTTCATTGAATTTTCTAAAAAATTATAACATGTTCTTTGAAAATATCGTAATGTTCGTAAAACCAGTGAAATCCGGTGTTCTTTTTTTTGTCAAAAAACAAGACATATCTTATAATTTGCACTTCAGAAAAGTTCAAGTTTGATTGCAACTTTTCAAATTTTTAATTTCCAGAATCATTTATACACAGAAAAACTTTTATTTAAAAAAATTGCAAACGCTTTTCAATTTAAGGATAACCGTGAACATACCCTCCGCTTATGTACATGTTACTATCATGGTTTATAAAATTTGCTACGTTCGGTTGTAAATGTTACCAAGCTCAATATCAAAAAGTACAACAGCAGAGGATAAACCGTTCGTTATCCTTAAATTGAAAATCAAAATATTTTTGCAATTTTCATAAATAAAAGTCTCTCAATAATTCTTTATTCTGACAGCGAGAAAACGATTCTATCTGCATTAATAATAAAAATAACAACAAACTACAGCACCGTCAGAATTTGGGTCATGTTGCAATTTGTTCTGGGTCAAGCCGTTGTTGCCTTGACCATTTCATTAAAGAAATTCAATACATTTTTGTATGATGTTACTTATAAAATTTACGAAGCTATGAAAATGCTGTCTTGAGACGTAACTCATGTTAAAAAGTGCCGAAATCAATTAAAAAATTGAAAACTGGAATAAAAATGGAAAATTGGAAATGAAAAATCATAAAATGAATAAAGTTTTGTTCGAAAAATAGCAGAACTAATGATTTAAATAATCTTTTGAAGTTTGTATTAACGTTTGAATACTAACACCCCTTATGAAGACACGCGCCTAGCCCGGTAACATACTTAAAGGATATAATATAGTAATAAAACTAAACAAACAAGACCTGCTCGAGTATTAAGTAAGAGGTGATGTCAAGTTACAGGGTAAAAGAGACCCTAATAAATCAAGCAACGTCTCAATAACAAAGTATTTACTAGTGCAACCGCAATAAAACTAAGTCAAAGCAAGTCGAATAAAGGAACAATAACTTGCGGTCGAAAAACCCTAGATTATCCTTAATTTGATACTGTTTTTGCAATTTTTGTAAATAAAAATCTCTCAGTGTAATTCTTTATTCTTACAACGAAAAAACGGTGGTTTCTAAATTAATAATGAAAAATAAAAAATTATAGCACCGTCAGAATTTCTCTGACGTAGCAAATGTGTTAACATTTATTTTTTTGGCCCACGGCCACCGAAAAATTCTGAGAGTGATATTGTTATCAGCACGAACAATATATCAGAAATAATACCTGCATCCTGAAGAGAAAATTCTTTTTTGTTAAAAATTTTGAAATACTGCAAAATACGAAAGTTTCGACGCATTCACGCTGACTTTTACGAAAAATGCAACGTGATAAGAAAATTGTGGGTATGGTCGAAAAATACTTCGGAAATGATACTTGCCAAACGCAAAATCAGTTTATAAGCATTAAACTACTTTGGTTGATAAATAAAAAAATGATAACATCTGACTTTGTCCCTATTAATCAACCCTTTTTTATTAATGTTATATCAGCTAATTAAAAAGACATACGAATCTCTGGTAATAGTATATTACGATCCTAGGCCAGTAAAAAAGAAAGTGCTTCAGATCACATGAAATTGTTGGCCGAGGCGAAGCCGAGTCTGACAAACATGTGATCTGAGGCTTCCTTTTTATTGGCCAAGGGCCGTGTACTATTTTTCTGCTCGACGATAGCCAGAAAACCGCAACTTCGTTTCCCGCAGCGGCCAGGAAAGTTCTTTTTTCGGGAGTGCTTATTAGGCGTATGAGTCTTCCATCAATCAGATCTGTCCAGAAATAAGAAAAAAATGTTTTTTCTTCATTTTTGTTCAACACTGTATGAAAATTAGATTATAGAAAAGAAAATGTAAAATGTAACTGCATGTATGTCTATCTAAACAACCTCTTCAGAATTTGAGAAAGCTTCAATAAATATAATAAAACTAATTTTCACATAGGTGGCATAATCAATAAATTTGTAATTGCACATATTTGCCGAAAATAAGACGTAATACACTTATATCCATATAGGAATTCATGGCACTGTCAAAACACGATTAAAAAGTACCGAAAATACACCCTCAGCAGGACAAAGTCAACAAAATGTTCTCACCTTACTCGTGCAGTACTTAAATCAATTCCCCGATGGTAGATATGCGCGTATGCAAATTGCATTATCCACTTTGTCATGATATGTATCTCCGATGGATGGAACGAAAGGTCCCCTGAATAAATAGACCTCGATCGTTGTGCAACGGCCCCTACTTCTCTATTCTAAGATCTTCAGAGATCTCGAGATCTCAAGATCCTGCGATGGAGATCGCAAAACATTCGACCGACAGTTTCTCCTCGTTACATGCTTATCGATTCTGCGGGGGTGGACGATAATTTTTCAACTTTTGAATACCACTCTATACTTCTGACAGACGAGTCTCTATATCCGCGTATCTTTACGGTATCACGCATATTTACGCGCACAACGATTTCATTGTGTAAATGGAATTATGGACCTATTTTTATTTCTCATTTTTGGATCCGTGATTCATAAATGGCTAAAAGATTAGCAATACTACCAATAGCTCTTAATTTAAAATGTGTTTTCAATAATTCGTATATGTCATGAAATTTTAACAAGTGAACTTTCTGCAAATATTTGATATTATTCAAATAAATTACACGTGGAAAATCTCATAAGCATTAATACATTGTCAATGGCTCATATTTGCATCGTGTACTTAAGACATGGTTGCATTTAGAAATCCTCCAATATACAATATATATGTCCATTCCTTTATTAATTTTCCAACTTCAGTTTTGAATTATTTTGCAACTTTTAAATTTGCAAAAATTATTCGAAATACGAAAATCGGTAGAAAATATAAATATTTGTAAAAATTTTAATGTTTTTCAATTTGTGTATTTTTAATTTTAAGTTTTTAACGAAAATAAACCTTTAGATAATCCTCTACATCAAACTAAAGTCCAAACTTAAATTTTTCAATAAAAAATTCTTATCTTGAATTTTAACATAGTTTGATGCAAGAGAATTACTGATAACCGTCTTATATTTTATCAAGGATGTTTGGCATTGTCTCAACATCCATCTTTGTTTAATTTAAACCAAACAATTATTTTTTGTCTATTCTTGTTCTTGATAAAATGTATTTTTCAAGAAAAAGTTTGTGAACGAAGATCTATATGTACGTTTAAACCCGAGTATAATAAAGTCGTCAATTTCTAAAGATTTGCGTTCGAAACTTTCACGGTCGTCAATTATTTCGATTATTTCCTCAATAGCGATTTCTTTGGTTAATTTCGAACAATATAGGTCGAATTTTTGAAAGATCGGTATTTAAGGATGTTTGTCCGTCTCGTTTAGATGATGACTCGGTTAAAAAAGTATTCTTTTTTTCGTATAGTAGGAATTTGGGCCACCAAAGTGGAAATTGCTTTACGAACGGGACAAAGCCTTTTGTTGGAGGGATTAGAACTTAATTCCTCAACTCGAATTGCCGATGACAACTATATTTACGAATTACGAATCTGCATAACATTCAATCGTTTCCTTAATATTTTTAACACTTCCTTCTGGGAATTTCAGCAGACCCAATACTGATTAGATGGTAGTTGTCCATTTTTAAACAATAATTACACAACTTGGAATATTTATTACAATATAAAAATACAAAAGCCAAATAAATAATCGTACTATACTCACGTAAGGAATTATTGATATTAATTATATATAAAAATATAAGATCTGAATGTAGTTAAAATAACAAAGTTCTGAAAATATCGTTCAAAAAATCTAAACAAAAAATCAATATTTTCCTCAATGATTTCTAAAAACTTTTTATTTGTAGCATTTTTTTAAAGAATCTCTAAATTTATAAGTGGCTGAGTCCAGAAATTTTTCAGTGAAATTTTCATTCAAATGTCATTTTGAGGTAGTTTCAATAAAGTAGGGTATGAAAGTAAAATTTCTTGTTTAAATGCAAATATTTTATCCACCTTTGTCCATAGTTTTAATAGAAACTCAATTTTCTGACAGCTTGAAAAAAATTCATAAGACCATAATTTATAAATTTGTTTTTTTCAAATTTGATTCTTTATGAGGATTCTTGATGTCTCATACTCCATTTAGATATCGTAATCTTCAAGAGCGACCTCGAAAATTTTAATATAAACCTTTCAATTTTTTAAACTTTGATTTTGATACGAAATAATTTTTTATTAAATTTGAAGTTAAAAAAATGTCATTTCAAGCGTTAATAGATTACAACAAACGTCAAAGTATCAAATTTTGGAAGCAATTTAATGCCTTTAGAAATTATGCTACGGGGTCGTAGTTTTTAATTAAAGTTTACTAATTTTATAATGAATTACTTTATGTGTGTAAAAAACAAGACATAGAAAGGAAACATGCATATCTGAAAAATATGCTATCCCAATGTCCATTAGTAACTGTTAATAATGAATTGCATCTCATTTAGTTTATTAATATATAATGTAATATTAATTTTTCTTAGCTGATTTAAATTGTGCTTATTTATTATTAACAATAATGGAGTATTTCAAAGAAATTCAATACATTTCTGTATGATGTTACTTTCGCAATTTACGATGCTATAAAAATGCTGCACTCTTGAGACGCTCTCCATTTAAAAAAAAAGTATCGAAATCAATGAAAGAATAAAAACGGGAATAAAATTCGAAAACTGAAAGGCACAAAACTTGCGAAATGCTCAAAAAATGAAAAAGATTATAAATAGTAAAAAAAAACACTAAACTCTCATAATTTTACTGAAGTTTTTTCGAAAAATCGTAGTAATATTCTTGAAATGATTTAAATAGTATTCTGAAGTTTCTATTGAGGTTTGAATACTTACACCCTACTGTTAGTTAACTACTGTTATGAAGGCACACGCCTATGCTTAGAGGATATAATACAGTAATAAAACTGAGCAAACAAGACCTGCTTCAGCATTGCGTAAGAAATAATGACAAGTTACAGGGTAAAAGAGACCCTAATAAATCAAGCAACGTCTCAATTACAAAGTATTTACTAGCGCAACCGCAATAAAACTTAGTCAAAGCAAATCGAATAAAGGAACAATACGTTGCGGTCGAAAAATGGTCGAAGTACGGTCAGCAGGTCTTGGAGTCATGTCACTTGCGTACTCTCTTCCGTGTTTTGACACAATAGCTCTTAGGTCATAATCCTTTAAACAGGGACCACAGGCGGTCCATTTTTCCGTAGCACAGAGTTAGTCCAGGATAACTTTTCCAGAGGCCATCGTCGAAAATTCGTACTTCCCTCAACATCTTCCTGTTCACCCCTGCGCCTCAAGTAATCCGGACCTCGAAGGCGTTAAACCCATCGACAGGTAAAAGTATTCTTTGGGTCTATAATCCGACCAAGGGGAGGGCAAGTCGTTAGTTTGGACGACGATGCACGTACTTGATGGAAAGTCACACGCTTTTCGAAGGAACCCCCAGGCTGCTCACTACTTTCATCCTACGTGTCAGCCCGTTGTTCTTTTCTCGATTACATTAATTATCAATAATCGCCTTTTACTCCTTGGGAATTTACTTACGTTTACCTTAGCTAAGCCATTGTTTCCTTTTTTCACGCTCAGGATAAACCATGGGCAAAACATTCATCCCATCATGCAAAAGTTGCGTCAAAGCCTTCTCATGTGAATCGGAATCCACCGGAACAAAATTTGTCTCGTTGAACAACTAGGGAAATTATAAGTGGCGCCGTTACGGCGCAAGGTACATTGACACGTGGCAAGTTTTAGCTGTACAAAGGGAATTCCATAACACTTATATTTGCAAAACTTAAGTCTTAATACTCTGCCAGTGTTCAACACATTTGAAGTTGGGACACCATTTGCCTACCACTGGTTCACGTAGACTACACATTCTTTGTTTTACGTTCATGCCCTAACTGCAATCAGACATCAGACAGACAGGAAGGGAGGGTATTTGTTTGCCTTGCCATTTTTCGTTATTCAGCACTAAAATTCTACAAGTTCGTGCCTGTATAAGAGTAATTTCGTAGAATTTTTAAAATTCAATTGCGAAAAAATTAAAAATAAAAATCAGTGGCACATGTACTATCCTGGTTTTTCGACTTCTATGCATTTAAAAAAGTACTAAAATAATCTCGTTTCTCATTTTTGAGACAATGCTTTTTTTCCAAATCCATTTAAAAAATTAATATTCTCCATACAAGTATATCGTTTTCATATTTAATGTAAATTTGATTTCTACTAATAAATACAACTGGGTTGAATAATGGAAAAAATTATGCCGTAAATTTAGACAATATGGAATAAAACTCAGTTTTGTTTTTAAATTCGCCTTACCGACAATATTGTATCATTTTCTTCGACCTCCACTACATTGTTTCATTATTATTGTGTAATTTTCTTTAAGGATATCCAATTTCAAATCTGTTGTTTGCTTTGAATGCTTGCAATGAAGTTTTGCACCCATTGTCTCTTGAAACCCCATTGCTGTTACTTATACTCAATTTCGCGGTATTTTTACAGACAATCATCAGTCAAAATTTTGTATTTCCTAGAATGTATATAATGTATATGAACAAATAATTCATGTTAATATATTATTGTATGTGTGAACAAACCAAATGGAATAAATTATATTAGAGATTAAAGCGGGTCTACATTGTACGCTTGCTTTGTTGATCTTTCCCGATCATTCTCAATCGACTTCTTTCTGCTTCAATGTTTTCCGATCTTTTCGACCATGGTCGAAAATTGATCTTTTACCAGTAGATCTTTTTCCACATTTTCCGATCTTTTGCAATTTCATTCCATCTTTTTCGTTCTTTTTCAATATTTTCGATCGTGCTCAACCTCTACTAATCTTCGTCTATCAATCTTGATCTTTTCCAATCTTTTTCAATCATTTTTTATCTTGTATCGTTTTCGGTGTTTCTTTATCGAACTTTCTGGATCGTTATCAATCATCCTTGATCTTTTTCATTCCTTTCCGCTCTTAGTAATTTTTCGAAAATGTTCATTTTTTTTCGATCATTCGCGATCTTTCCCGATCTTCTTCGCACTTTTTCTATATTTTTTCGATTTTTCTCAATCTGTAGTCATTTTTCCATCGTTTAATATTCTTTTTCGTCATTTCCAGCCTTTTCTGAACGTCCTCGATCTTTCTCGACATTAGTCGATCTTTGTTGACCATTTTAGATCTTTTAAATTATTTTCGGTCTTTCCGGACCTACCGGATCTTCATTGATAATTTTAAATCCCGTTCTTAATTTTTCACAATCTTTCTGTAACTTATGAATATTTTCCTTTTTTGGAAAAGATGGAAAATGATCATCAAAGCTCGAAAAAGGTCGATAAATATCGGAAAAGATCGAAAATATCGAAAAAGATCAGGAAATGAATAAAGATCAAAAAGTGACGCAATATCGAGAAATTTCATAACAGCACAACAGATAAAAGCTAATTGAAAATAATCGGAAAATACTGGAAAGAATCGAGAAGTTAACTTAGATTTAGAACAAATTTAAGAAGATCGAAATAGGTCGAAAAATATTGTAAAAGGTAAAAGAAAATACAAAAGTTCGAAAAAGATCATGAAAGATCGAAAACAATTAAAAAGAATCGGGAAAGAAATATTCGATAAAGATTGACAAACGGAAAAGTTCAAAAAAGGTCGAGAAACATCGAGAAACATCGGAAAAGGTAATAATATTTTCGAAAAAGATCATAAAACGTTGAGAGCTGTTGCAAAAATAAAAAAAAAGATTGAAAAACTTCCGCAAAGATCAAGATCGAAGGTCAGTACAGGAGCACGATCGAAGATCATCGGAAAAGGACGAATGTCGTCGAAAAAAATTGCAAAAGATCGGGAAACATGGAAAAGATCAAAAATGATCGACCACAATCGAAAAGGTCGAAAAACATTGAAACAGAAAGAAGCCGATTGAAAATAATCTGGAAAGATCGGCAAAGCAACCGTGTGAGACAATGCGTAGACGCATTTTCAACAAACCAAACCAAATAATCAGTACATTATTTTTCCGTTATTTCGAAGATGTACTTTTTATCCGAATTCTAAGTTTTTTAAAGTAAATTTTGTGTTCTGTTTTTTGTTGAAAAAGAGTTAATTACTATTAAAATGTTATTTCTTAAATTCATTTATGTGTTAAATAGAAATAATTACCAGTCGAAAAATTAAAAAATAATTGATATAATTCTCTGTTTATGAAAAGAGGGACGTAACAATGTAGTGGTTATTTCTAACCGATCAGTGTGTGAATCTTAAAGATGATTTGTTTGTTTGTAAAATCCATCTTATTTTCTACCACGCTAATAGGATCAAAATATATTACTTACTTATAATACTTTATGTTATTGGGTTTATTATGTCTCATCCACTAAACTGTTTAATTCGGTAAACTAACATAAACAAACTTCTTAGAAAACTGAAAAACGTGAAAGTTTAATTTTTAAAAAGCGCTATTTGCATTCGAAGTTTTCATGAAACTCGAGATATTTGCGTATACTATATCGTGAAGCACATGCGCACTACCTTGAGATTTGGATAATCTATAATAAAAGGAACATTTTACCCCATTTTGGAAATAGTTGGACAAAATAGGGATTTTTTTATTAGGTCAGATAGATTCATATTTCTTCTAGTACCATGTGAGGATATAGTTAATTTCGAAAGTTATGATAATTATACGTGGTTGTAATAACTCATGATTAAATTCTCGAGGTCGATTATTGTTATTTGAACTCGATTTTATCAGCTGCTAATAAACAATCAGTGCAATAATATAGTAAAGTACCTCCAATTTTAAAGATTCTATGCAATTACTCATAATATTATGCAGAAGTATAATTACAAAAAATTAATAAATTCTATAAAAGTAAATGTAGTTCAATCGGTTACCTGAGATTTTAAATTAATAATTATATATAATTTTAAATATAAAAATTAGATGATAAATGATTGAAAAAGAACCTAATCGAAAATTAAAAACAATACACTGAGAGAATTTTTCTAGTTAAAAGTCCCATTACTGTCTAGTTTTAACGGGAATACTTGCAATATGCGCAAAAGTGCCATACTGGTATTAAAAATGTCTGTACTGGCAACACTGGCATTGAAAATGGGCCACACTTACACTAGAAAATACCATACTGTAAGCTAATTTTCAATACCATTCTGGCACTACTATAGAACTAGACGATATGGGACTTTTAACCAGAAAAATGCTCTTAGTGTATACAATACACATCGCCTTAATCCATTAAGTCCTGGAAAAGCACAATTCTCAATAGTTGTTTGAAACTTATTTTCTGCTGTAAAAGAACCTAAATAACAATTCGAAACATACCTCTTCTCCTGTTTTTGTAACATGGCGCTTTTTATTTAAAAAATGAACAAAAATTAGCGGCTTTCGTTTCTAGAATTAGCCGTTTATCAAATGGCGAAAGTATATACAGCGTACATATAGTCCTATTATATAACTACTTTCTGATAATTTAATCATTTTTTGTGGAGCTAAGGAGTGAACTATTATTCTAAGAAAAAAATCATCCAATTATTTGAAACCCCTAATAAACCTTTCATAAAAATTACAAGTCATTCTTAAGTATCAACTTGAAAGTGTGGAAGTTCTTATATTTTTTATAGTATTCTATGAATTCAGCTCATTTTCTTAGTACTTGATACCAATTATGTGGTCACCGCACGTTTCGTCACGTGGTGAGAAAAAATTATTTACATAGGTTGGTGCATACAGCAATATTTCTGTATTCTAAAAACTAAAATCACTGAAGCACCTACAAGATAGAAGCATCCCAGATTTGATAATACATTAAGGTGACTTGTTAGTTTTCAAGAAGAAGTTGATGACTTCTATTTATTATAATAATAGCTGATTACTTTTCTGTACAAAAGTATATAAGTATTTATTACAATAAAATAATTAATAAATTAAGGGAATATCTTATATTAATTCAGGATTGAAGTATTATATGAGTCATTCTTCGTCAAATCGATCACGATCTGATAACACATCTCTCATTTTGTTAAAAATTGCAAAAAATTTTTCTAAATACCGAAAATTTTCAAAATGGTGGCCATATGCAATTTTCAGAAACTTTTTTTTTCCGAAAAATTATAACTCGGAGAAATTTTCAAATGGCTCAACTCGAAAACTAAAAGACATACCACGAATTAAAAATTTGAAAAAATATTAGATCAAATTTGCCATAATATAAAAATATTTTTAAATAATAAAATGGGAGCACAGTGATACAAAATCGTTATGAAAATAAAAAATGTTTTTTTCATGCGTTTATTATAATTGTATTCAAGTATAAACATTTTTTCGAAAAGTTCAGACTTTTTTACTACAGTGTAGCAAATTTCATCCAATTCCGGTAAAATTCTGCTGAGCTATAATTTTTGGAAAAAAAAGTTTGTGAAAATTTTATATGGCCGCCATTTTGAAAATGTTCGGAATTTCGAAAAGTCCATTTACCACATCCATATGTATGTCAAGTACTACCTTTTCTGCAATTTTTAACAAAATCGGAGATGTGATGTCAGATCGTGATCGATTTGACGAAGAATGACTTCTATAAATAATAATATGTTATACAGGGTGTCCATTAAGTCGCGGACCGGGCTAATAACTTAAATTATTATTTCACTGTGATACGGGGTTGAAAAAATGTTTCTAATTTGTTGCCAGTTTTTCATGATCTATGATTAGAAATATTCATGACGATATAGCTAATGTTTAAAAGTAGAAATTCGGAAGAAACTCGAAATTATTGAAATCTGAAACATTATATTATTTTTTGAGGGTGAAAGTTCTTGTCAATCCAGGTGATGTACTATTTCCAATAGTTTTTAGGTTCTAAATGTGAATCTGGAATCAAATAAGCGAAATTCAAAATGGCGTCTTATTGTACGGCAAAAATCAGATAACATCAAAACATTATTTTTATTATCATACTCTTAACTGGAAACAAAAATGCATTAGAATAGTTTATTATAGTTATGTGTTTTAGCTATTATAAAACTTTCTGTGTAACAAAAAAAAACTTTGTTAAAAAATTATTGGCACCACTATTTTTTTACTCCTTAAAGCCCTCTAAAAGAAAAGGTATAAAGCTGATCGATGTATCATTAAAAGGAAAAATAAATTTTTTTTTTCATGTCAAATATTAAAAGTTCGCGAAAATTCTTCATATACCAACATAGTAAATATAATAGGACATTCGTTTTTCTATCGTAATTCCGAAGCAAAATATAATTCAATTAAGTTAAAGGCATATTTTCAATCTGAATAAAAGAACACAATTAAATTTTCTTAATAAGTAATTCTAATAATGAATGTTATGATTTATGCTTATATAAAAATAAATAAATACTTTAGTACATGTTCGTGGAAACAAAATTTCATAAGACGTCATATGATGAAATGATTTAAAGATGCCAAGTATTTTTGTTTAATCTCGATTATGGCCATATCTATATCCATTTTAAACACTCAAAAATAGGATGATTTTAAGAAATGTCCATAGATTTAAGAATATATCTAATATTATTCAATCAAATATCTATTTAAGTTCTGTAAATGTTCGAAAGTAGTAACCATTTCATTCAAAAACTCTTATATATTGTAAATAGATATGAGACATGTTCTACTAAATGTCTTGTAAAAAAACTTGATTAAATTTCCCTAACAGGGATACGTATGAAATGCGCATTTATAATAAAAAATAAGACATATAATTACAAAATAATTGTGCGTATCATATCAAACACAACAGGTAATGAAAACGTACAAATTTTATCTTTGGAGCTAATTAAACATTTCTTTAATATATGTATCGGCTTTTCATTACCATATCCACATATTTACATTTTTACTAATAAATTTAATTTTTAATCATTTATTTTTTGTTTATATACTGTCAAAATTAGTTTTAGATGAATAGGAACTACATAAGAAAACAATTTTAGGTGTTTCTTTTTTTTTAATGTCTTGTAAAGCAATAACAAAATTTAAACAAAAAAAATGCGAATTTTATGAAAATTTGCCTAATATGGTAGAATAGATGGTTACGACAATTTTAGTAATAACAAATTTTGTTTAAAATTGAAAAAATTGTTTACAATTTGTCTCCAGGTTCTGAATTTTTAGATATTTGAACTACATCAGTTTAATTAATACAACTAAAAGAACAAATTGTACTAGTAAAATTAGTGATGCGGTCAAATTTACTAAGAATTTTTTACAGTGTATAAGTAAAATAAAAATGAAATATTTTTATAATTTTGTTAAATAGTTTATCAACTACCTGTCATCCGATAAAACGTATAATATGAAAACACAAGCAGTTTATTTTCTGTGGAAGATAAGAATTCGGTTCCATATTGTTGAGATTACTCCCAGTGCTGAAGAATGTTTGTGTTTTTACTATAGGCAAGGCACGCTTTTCTCCGTCTCGAAACAAAAATGTCGCCAAAAAATCATTATTCAAGCTTACGGTCATAGGTGTCACTCGGGTATCATGGCCCATTTACACGGACTAATTCTACTGGGTTCCGAAAGTCATAAATTCTCTGTCATTTTTTGGTGTTCATTCATAACACAGACTTCATTCATTGCCTGAGCGTCAATTACGGAATACCGTAAATATTCCCGTTGCGCCAGCTCTTTGTGGGGTAAACGTAACATTTTGTTTTCGTTCTACAGTACCTTCGTAAATTTTATTTATTTTTGTTTAGTTATGTATCCTTATAACTGAATGGAATGTAAACAGTACAATAGTAGTCAATTTTTTTAAACTTAAGGGTAGGGTATACCCACAAAATTAGCTCTATGAAATACACTTTTAAAAAATTATGTCTTTAATAATTTTTGACATGGAATTCAGTGGTGATAAAAGAAAAAATGTAAACAATTTTTTGGACGCTTGAACCAAAAAATTTTTGTCGAAAAAATTGAATTTTGTAATATCCATTCGTAATTATTTACAAAATGTGTTTTTATGTTCAACCTAATTTTTATGAATTTTTAAATTAATTTAGAAAATGTAGAAGCACTTTTTCGAAAAACCCATTTTTTTTCAAGTTACAGTTTGGATTTCAAAAATCCTTGTTACATTTTTTATTTTAGCGCCTCTGAATTCTATGTCAAAAATTACTAAAGACATAACTTTTTCAATTTTTTAAAAGTGTATTTCATAGAATTAATTTCTTATTTTATTTTTTTTAATATTTTATAAATGTTTTTTCATGAACTGACAATTTTTTGTTTCAGTTCGGTTTTATTTAATTATTATAAATAATTTTTATGTGTTATCTTGCGATAATACATAATATAGGGAGAACGGGGTAATTCCGACGTACCTAAGCAAAATCGGCATCAGGAGTAAAAAACGTAAATTAAATAATCTTTATAATATAGATTTGAATAGAGCATTGCATGAGTTAACATTTGCACCGGGTAATTCCCCCACTCTCCTCCAAAGGTATAATTCCGATCGCGTTTATTTGCATCCTAATTTCACAGTGGGTATATAATTTATATTTCTTAATTATGAATAAAGACAATAATTTGCTACCACGGTCACTTGTTTATTCATAATACTGTGTACAAAGTTCATATGTCTAATCTGCATTATTGGTCAAAAATAAAAACGCAAATAGTCACTTATAATACTGCGAGCGAAAATAAACCAAACATTATATTGATAATATTGCATTATAATATATATATATATATAGAAGACATCACACCGTGGACAGGATTATCTGAAAAGAAAACAAAGATTTTGTTAGTATATGATTTCGGAGTGAACTAAGAAAATCTGAATTTTTTTGACTTTAGGTCATGATTGTCGCTCAAAAATTTGACCGCATGATGCTTATAAAACGAATTATAATTATGGGAAACAATATATAAAATAAAGGTGACATTTTTTTTGGTCCATTAGATATTACCTAAAGAATTTTCTTATAGAGAAACTAATCTGTGTACGCGCATGCACGGTAAGCGAAACTTTCTACTTGAAAGAAGTGAAATTCATCGCAATGCCGCTAGAGGCGTTAACTACACTCTTTTCCGCTGCCTGCTCGTGACTCCCGTGTTGGAAATGGGTTTTCATTCATTTATAAAGATCAGAGTATTGCTATAATATAAAGCTTTGACCCTTGTATGCGCCAATATGTAATGGAATCTGAATATTAAATAAAATTAAATTAAGGGGGCCCTCAATCGTACCGGATTGTAAAAATCTCATGTTTTTTTCTGCATTTTTTGGTAGTTTACGAGCTCTTCGACCAAGAGGAAGACATCATATATGGTCCGGATATTGTTGATTAGATGAAAAGGTATTTTTTCATTGACTTCTCAACTTGAAAAACTCGAAATGCCATTTTTTGTAACTGCTCAGGTGATTTCTCAAAAATCCGTGAAAATTTAACACAAAATTTGCCACTATTATAACTATCGCTCTTAGTTGTTGATAACTTACTTCTAACCTATAATCTTGCACGATTTAGAGTTCGGGTAGAAAACCATCAAATCGAAAAGCCAAGAGATCAAAAAACCAACATTCGAAAAGCTGACCGTAAAAAACCGACACTATAAAAAAGTCGATGTCTGTATTTTTTTTAAGTGTCGGTTTTTTAATGGTTCACTTTTCGATTGTCGACCAAATAACTGTTCGTTTTTTACCTGTCGGCTTTTTCATTCGTCGGTTTTTCGACCCGCACCCACGATTTATGGTGCAGAAAAGAGTACTTTGTTTTCTCTTTCACGACAATCGCCCCATTTTGTAAAACTAAAAAAAAATAAAACAGATGATGTACGGGAGATAGGGCCGACAACACAGATAAAGAAGCTTTTTCCATTTTCTGCTTTAGGTTAGGACGAGCGCTTCAATCAACAGCGCTAGCAGACCACAAACTTTATTTTATAAATAAATAAATAAATAAGCGTTTACACCACCAAAAATCAAAATTTCTTATATTGGATTATACCTTTAAGGGGAGAAATTCGAATAAAAACTAATCGTAAAAAATTTAAATTTACGATTAATTGTATCAGAATATATGATAAAAACCAAAACGATTTTAGATAATACTCTTGCTATTCTTACTATTATTATCGAAAATTCTTGTAAGGCTTTTTTAGAATCCCCAGAAAAATAGTAACCATAATTTCGTGTTATTTTAACTAGAAATTTTTTAGTGTAGATTTGAAAAATAAGGAAAGAGTAAAAATGATTTTAAAAAAAACAGAGTACTAGAGACATTCATGTAAATTTAACTACTGAAATAATTTAATTAAAGAGAACAATAGGACATAATAAAGAATTGTCCCAAAAAATAACAGCTATCATTTAATATCTTTCCAATATTTTTTCGGACATATCAAAAGAATTGTAGCAATGAAACGAATGCTCAATTAGGATAGCGAAAGGTGAGAGCTCGTTTTACGTATTCTCAAAGAGACAGGTTGGCCTCAATGCCTTAATTGAGCTTAATAGAGACATCCGTCATCCGTTCGATTATATGTGAATCGAATGCTTTTTCGTGTTTTTTACTCGGTAGCCGCGGCACTGTCAGCTCAACTGACGAACGACACGTAAACTCGCAATTGTGTAACGAAATTCATTCGCACCAGGAGTGTCGGCAACGATCGGCCCGGTTCGGATTAGCAAGGGGGAATATGGGGGAGGGGGGTTATAAAAATATGGCGGAAAGCCTTTTTTTGTTCAAGTCGTGCAACAAGAGTTTATGGGGAGTGCCTCGTCTTTTCGCTCGTCAGCCATTCCTCGACACGCTCTCTTGGCGGATACGCCTACGTAATTATTTATTTACACATAAATTGCTACCCAATTCGTACTCGTGCAGCTAACAAACTCGTTTCCAGAGTCATGATAACACCGAATTAATCGACGAAATTGAGTATGTGAGTTCAGTAGTACCCTCACAAAATAATATACATTGTAACGTTTTTTTTCTTTTTTAATATAAAAAGAATATTGCATATTGAAACCGGAAATAAGTTATACACAGGGTAAACAGGACAGTAATCGGCCATTTACATATATAATAATACCTTTTAAACATTTGTAGAAATGTGTGATTGTTTTATATTTAGGTTTAGTGAGCTTCGTTGGTACGCATGGGCGTAGGTAATGAAGAAATATTGATTTCTGAAGGTTTTATAATACTTTGAAAAGTTGTCGATAACTGTCTGCTTCAAGTGGCCGACTACTGTCGTTTTGTTTACTTTAGACAAGTATACTTTTTTAATAAGTAAAATAGTTTTTTTTCGATACAAGGCCGTGTCTTACGGCCGTGTTTCGAACATTATTTTTCGGTACGGAAAGCTGTAAAAATTAGATTTCGCGGACTGCATTTAGTTCGTATGGGTTATTTTTTTGACAGCGCAGATTCATGTTACACGTAATTCGTAAAATTTCATTTCCCAGACTAAAAGTAGGCCGTAAAATCGGATTTTACGGCCATAGTTCCGAAAAATACTGTTTAGCGATTGTTATTCGTTTATTATCTAGGGACCATATTATATTACCGTCTTAAAATTATAATATTTAATTACCGCCTGCTTTGACAGTTTTTTAAGCTTTAATCCCTGATATAAATTTTCTGAGGCTTAAGTGGCCGATCACTTTACTGTTTACCCAATTACTTTTTTACTTTTAAAAGTTTTTTAAGAATTTTACTTCAGAAATTATAAGTTTTCTTAAATGCTGTTTAGAAAGAGCTCTTAAAGCCATCCTTAACAAAACTTAAGGCTACCGCGAACTAGGGCGTTTTCGCGACTGCAGCTTCAGTGGTAACTAAAACTATCAATTAAAAATAACATGCAGGAGTTATAAAATATGTTTATCCGCATGGCGGGACCAGACTCCAGTCTGTAGAGGCCTTTGTGCATTAATTTTAAGAGCCCTTTCTGAGCTCTCATTTTCAAAAAGAACTTATTTGAGAGCTTTCACTTTCACTCTAAAATAAATAATTTTAATAAATAAATCTTTTTTGCGCTGATTATTACAATTATTTAATATTTTTTAAACTTATGTCTTTTTGCCTAGTTATTTCTAGGGTTAGGTTGTGGATATGGTTCGTTCGTGAAAGCAATAAGCCGCTTTTGATTTTTCCTCTGCATAAATTTATTTCCTGACATGTCTACGTCGACCCAATAATATTTTTGAACATTCTTAAATTTAAACCATGGAATAGATAAGCGCGTATATATTTATACAGATAAAATTTATTATATTTAGTAATTTAATACCAGGTGCCATAGCTATATGCAAACAAAATTTTCGTCAGATTTAAATCCTGCTGATAAGTTCGGTTGTGGACACCCAAATTGGTTAAGTTCTGAATACCCCTTTTTTTGAAAAACCATAGAATTAAAATCACACATACGCACACACAGACGTACCCCGACATGTGAACACCCAGAATACATGGAACACACCTACGTAAAGAGACCTAAACATATTTGTTGACGATTTCTTATTTCCATGGTTAAGATTCTCATGAACAATTGACTAGACAATCTTCAACCAGTTTAAGTACCACAATCAGTGGTTATAAAATCAATAAATTTTTTTTTCTTTATATATCTGCGGAGGTTTCTCTTCATTTTTTTTCAATTTTCAGTAGATTTTTTGGGGATGTCCACAACATTGTACTTTATGAATAGTGAGTTCATAAAATAATAATAAACTATTTCTGGCGTGGTGCCTTGTTCAGTTCGGTTGCTCAGAAACTTTGCCCCTGTGACTAATTGGCTATTCCAAAACTAAAACAAAAAAGAAGGGGAGGGATGCGGGATAAATCGCCCAATTTCTGTTTGAAATGTACATCTCCACCTAGTCCATGTGGCAACCCTGATAAGTACGACTCTTTTAAGAACTATAAAAACCGTCACAACCAACAACTATTTAAGTAGTGTTTTGCGGAGATATCTATGGAAACATATCTAGATCAAGTTCCAGATTTTTCTGTTCAGTCGGTGCGTACTGAATGTTTTTCAGATATTGTACTATTTTGATAAAGTGGGGATAATTTAAAAAACATGTTTGAAGATATTGGAGCAATGAATTAACGAATTTAACGTTAATAAACATTGCCAATGTTTTAATGCAGTTAAGGGAGACGACTAAACATTTTTTAATACATTGTGGATATTACCTCGAAATATTATAACCAGTAAAAAGACCATAGGTATTACAAGTACTAAATTTGGTCACTCTGGCAAAAAATTCCAATATGTTTTTCAAGAATTGCCTACGTTTCAAATCCGAAGATCACACATTGCTGATGTGTCACAAGTGGCGAACGTATCGATATAATTTTGTTTTTTTAAATGCGTGCCTTCGCTCAGCTTAAACCTAATTAGTTGTTGGACTCGTCGTTGGTGGTCTATTCAATTTCATGCGTTTGGAGCAAGAGATAGTGAATACCCCATGTGGAGTTAGCATAACTTTCTTTTGCAAACACGATAATTTCTAAAATTAAATTTCATGTATCATTGCATTTAAGCAGTGTAAGTATTACATTAAATACAAATGCGATTTTTCTATAAAATGGAAATGTGTAAAATTTAGATTTAGTCATACGAATAACATAACCATGTTTTGCGTGAACAATTGTTGGAAGATGACGATTACTTAAAATAATGAAAATAATTAAAATGTATGCCTTTATACTACATATATTTATATTTTAGCATTAGTTCCAATTATAAGCGCTAGAGGGATGATTTTTAATTTGAAATCCAATAGTATAAGATTCATAATTTTTACATTTAAGTACCGAATGATTTATTACGCTAGACGTGAACTGATATCCCAGTTACGTCATATTTTATTTGTTTACTTTTTTCACAATTAGTAAGCGGACCGTATTACCGAGAAAAACTTAATTGTTTATTTAATTTAATTAAAGCGGTCAAGAAATTTACCTGTATTTGTTATTTATTATGCGCCAATAAATTAAAGAAATGAATATTTAGTTGTAAAATCTATACACTAATTTAACAAATGAAAAAGGAGAATCATGAAGCAAATAAGCAAAGAATTAATAACACTAAAATTAATTATGAAAAAAGAAACTAATTAGTAAAACTAGAAAGATATCTTACATAAAATATAAACATACAAATAAATTAACATACCCAAAACAATGCTATAGAGTTAGTGTGACATTAGTAGCCTGTGGGTCCGGGTCAACCGAAAATTGACCGAAAATCGTCGGTAAATCGGTCGACTTGTGCAAAGAATCGACCCAAAATTGACCGGCAATTAACCAAATGCCGTCTACGGACGATTTTCGATCGATTTTTGGTCGACTTTCGGTAGATTTTCAGTTGACTTTTACGAAGTTGACCGATTAATGAATTTGGATTAGGTCGATTTTCGGTCGATTTTTAATCTACTTTTATGAAGTTGACCGATTAATGCATTTTGATTAGGATTAGTGATGCGATTTTCGGTCGACCCGGGCCGATAGGGATAATAGTACAATTTTATAATTTTGTAATCAGAAAAAAATAATACTACTGCGACCATGCTATTTAAAGATTTCCCCAAAAAGCTAGACAAATTTACATCAATTGATATACAAACAAATTAAAATTTAAAAAATTTTCAATATTGATAAACCTTTTTTGTCATGAATTATATTGATCCCTTTAACAGCCGATTCGTTACGTCCATTAGTCAGTCAAATTCATTAAGATTTCGACATTCTCGTCAGAAGGTCCATTCGAGGATTTCCCACGTGTTAGTAGAGACACTATCGAAATTCGTAGGAACGTACGTAATATGAGAACGTCACAGGAAAGGAAGTGACGCAGGCTGCAATGATCGCCTATGGTTTTCGTCAAGATGTTAATTAGATCCCCGTAGGAAGAAGGGCAACTCCAGAAAGTCTACGAATTTTAAACATATAAAGTACGAGATGAAAATGGGGTGCCACGCTGTCTAGGAGGAAGAAAACGAAACCTGATGGTAGCCATTGATCATTCTTAATCTTACATTTTTTCATGCGTCTTCGAATTTCTGAACATTTCGGTCGTAAAACATTCAATTACTTGTAAAACAGAACTAATTATGTATCTAAACACACACGGAGCAAGTGCATCGAAGAAGAAATTTAAAGTTATTTACATTTATTTCTGTTTTAGTTAATGTTGGAGAAATAATATATTATTTGATATATTATAAATTAACCCAAACAATAATAAGATTAATGTATCCCCATAAAAATTATGTCTAAAAACAGACCAACTTTGCCTAATAAACTTGTTTGCTGAGCTTTTTGTGATTAACAAATCTGGCCAGTTTTCTGTACATAATCGTGAATGGTATTTAGTTACATTTTTTAGATAATATTGTGGTCAATTTCAGCTGGAAACTTTTTCGCTGGAAGTTTTGATATTTGCAATTCGGTTTTCAATTCATTCACTAAACGAAGCGCTTATAGTTTTTGCCATTCAATATTTACTGTGCTTCGAAAAAAAATTACTATTTTATTTATAAACTTATTATCATTTTCTTTCTTCATTGATGCCCAAAAATTAACGAAGATATCTCGAATTGAATTGAATGAAAAATAATAAATGTTTTGATGCAGTAGGCATAAAATGGTCATTTTACGCCCTCATTGAACAAAATTTGAATCTCAGGCGTAGAATTTTCACCCTCATGAACCACGAGCCAGCTTTACCTCTCTCAGGTTCTATTGTCAAGGCGTAAAACTCGATTTTACGCCCTTCATACAAAAATAACTATATAGTTTTAAAAATCTTGATTTTTCTCATTTATTGAGCAAACTAAAAAAACTCCAAGTTTGTTTCACTTGAACTAAGGACAGGTCTTTTATACTAAATAAAGGTTGCCTAAGAAAACTGAAATTTGAAACATTTTAAAAACCGAATATTATTTAAAATCCGGGCATGAAACTTTCTGTACGCCGGAGTTTCACTTGTAACAGTGGACGTCACAAGTGTAAAAGTTTCATTTTTATACTTTATATTTTCTATTTAAAATCTGTACATTTGTATACTCCAATAGGAAGTTTATCATTCGGTTTATATTATAAACGTGTACCCTACTAACTGTTTGATACGTACACTTACCATAAAAAGTGTTTTTAATTATATCAGTTTTCGGAAAAATTCGAAGGCAATTTTACAAATTTTATTTGACATTCAAAATAATTATTCATATTTTTTTACAAATGAAGGAATAAATGACTTACTGATCGTAATTTCTGAATTAATTATGATTTGATAAATTCAAACGAACATCATGTCATGATAACATCCGATGCCAAAATCTTTACATTTATAAACTATTATTGTCTATTCTAAAAAAATCTAAAATTCACTCATTTTCTAGTTTCTTTTTGCCTTATTTCTCCTTAGCTATATGCACACAAATTTGTAACTCATAATTTATCGTCCAATTTTCCAAACGTCTTTCTTGTGGTCATGCCCCTCGTTTACGTAGAATTCTAAAAACACACATTCCTTTGGTCGCATTTCACGGAGTCGTCTTCCGAAAAAAGTGTCGTATGCACCCCAAACACATCGCACTTCACAAATCTTCGAAGGGGCTTGACCCCCAGCTTCCGCCATAATTTCTCGAATTTGTCCAATTTCCGTATCAGCCTGAAAACGCCCTTGGCTATAATGTGACGGATGAAATGTCCGATCGAGGCCGAGGCTCGTGCTTGAGCATTTTCGACGCGCTGTTTTCTCAGCCTACCCTATATTATATAGCGGCTCTTTGTTTTTTTAGCGCAGCGGGCCCACTTCCTTATTGCCGCCCCGAAGACACTCGTCGGTGCCACGCTGTCTGCCGAAAACGCATATTTCCATGCCGAAAGTTTAATGAGCCGTAATTTACGCGAGTATTTCTTAAAGCAAAAAACCTTGAGCGACCCTTGAAACCAAGACGTCTATCAAATTTTCGTATACTATTTGTACCACGAGAAAGTGGCAAAATCGGCTTGCAGAAAGGATCCGTCGTGGGTGATGTCAAATGGATCATTTACCAAAATTTTAACCCTAAGAAATTAACACTTCTCATTTTTGCCAATTTAGTCTTCCTGTATAAAGCATTAATAAATATAGAACTTGTATGAAATATAAATTCGCTTTTGCAGTACACTGATATGAAATATATATCGATTAATTATTGTACCGTTGGGTGCACCTCAAAAACCGGACAAATCAAAAAACAGACACTTAAAAAACCCGATATTCCAAAACCAGACATTTAAAAAAACAGACATTCAAAAACAAGAATTTAAAAAACAGACATTCAAAAACAAGACATTTCAAAAACACACATTCAAAAACCAGACATTTCAAAATGCACACATATTTTGAAAATTTTTTTTTAAATGTCTGAGTTTTGAATGTCTTTTTGAAAATATGTGGTTTTTGAATGTCTGTTTCTTTAAGTATCTGGTTTTTAGATGTCGGGTTTTTGAAGTGTCTGTTTTGTGATTTGTCGGGTTTTTGAGGTGCACCACCTTTTCCCGTTTTAAGTTAATCTTGAATTAATTGTTTGGAGGTTTTATTTGTAATTTAACATCGATAAAGAATTTCAAATGATACGCAATTCATGGATATTTGTAGTAAATTTCTTAATATAACTAAACAAATACTAAAAGATAGCACTTTCTTTACGAAATAGAACAGTTTTAAACATTTGAAGATAAATTTGTGATTGAAAATCTCAGGTCCACAAGTAACTACATACAGAAAACGATGCAGTTTTATCTTGACAAAGTGCGTTTTTAAAAATGTTAAACACTATATTGGGTCCGTCATTCTTAATGTTACAAAAATGATGTCAAATTTATTTTCAAACTCATGAGTGCCAGGCATTAACTTGGTTAAGTAACTTTTTAAAAATTCCGTCCGCCATATTGGATAGGCAACTGAATTTTGCAAATCTGAGACCAGATTCGTGATTTGATGTCAAGCATCAAAATAATCAACTTGAAAGCAATCAATTAGTGAATATTAAAATTTTAATCGATAGATAATGGATTGATCATTTTTCACTCGATTGAGAATTGAGTCAGGCTTTTAAAGTAAAATTTGACTTCATATTAAAGTGAAATTCCACCTTTTAATGGTGGTACTAGTATGATTGGCTATTAAACATGAAATAAAATCGGTATTATATGAACAGACATAATAGACATAAACACTTGTACACCTAAAAAATATATCTGTATATGGATAGAGTTCTACGCAACAACATATATTCAACCACACAATACTACCCTAATGGATAAACGTCATCTACGAACTTCAATTCTGCAATGCCAATATGTGAAAAATTGTTCAATACGATGAAAATTAATTCGTAAATTTATGCCAAAAATCTGATGTGCCTTTATAGGTTATTAGGTTAGGAATAATCACTTTTGTAAGGTGCAGTTTAGTTTCTCAGTTGAAAAGTGATATTTCCTTATACAGTCTACGACTGGAAATGACGTACTGATTTTAGATAATGTCGAACTTAACTCAAAATTTACTTGAAGCAATTTGGAGTGCATTCCCAGGGAACGGCTGCTAAAAATTCGCTTGGTACCCAAGAAAGGTTAACATGGTATACGATTTTGCTGAAATTACTTAATTCCTGAATATCCAGCAAACCATGCTGCTCTCGAACTTAAAAAAAAGTAGGACCCCGAAGGTATAAGAACAAAAAATCAGTGGTCAAGAAAATAACAAAAATATCCCTAGGAGGTACAGAGCAGAGAACCTTTTGGAGAAGATTGCGGAAAACGCGAGTATAGGATGAGAAAAACGCGTGCGGAGACGTTGAGAAGAAGGAAATATCGCCGAAGGATAGGTTCCTTTGTTTTCTATGAAAACAGCCTCCGGGGGTGACGGACCGTGGCACCGAAGCAAACCGAATATTGCACCCGCACTTATTCGAGCAAACATGCGGCTACTTTATCGGTCTGTCGAATTCTTTCATCAATCCATATAGAAAAGCAAATAAAACAATTACAATAATTTCAACTGGGTTTCAATATTCGAATATCGGTATTATTAATATTGTAAAAATTATGTTTTAATAAAGACAAAACCGCATTTTGACATAAAATAGACCTTATTTAAAGACATAAAATAGATGGTGAAATGGTGCAGTTTAAATTCTCTATCGAAGTTTTCAGCTCTTATCTTTATCTAGTTCACGCAACTATCTCCATAATATTCATTAAACAGTAAGCCCATCGACGAGATCACTCATCAAGTTAGTTTTTTTATCCATACTGTAAAAAGAACTGAAATATTCCAATGCGAAAATATAGGAACTATTCCACACTCCAAAAATATAGTTTGGTACATGGGAAATCTGCAATAAATGGGAATTGATGTTTTGAGATATGACTGTTATCGAGGTGCTGTAGGTGGCGTGCAAAACGAAAAATGATGTCAAACATTATTTATTTCAAATACCGAACTGATGGGTGAAATCTAAAGTCAGTGAGTGAACGTTTTTTTCGAAAATTCATGAGATAGAGGGAGAGAAAGATACATCATGATTTGTACGGCCTAATCTCCATTTCATCTGTAACAATTATTAACATTCCAGAATGGCACTTCAATGAAACTATACACATAATTTCTTCATTTTAGCCCTAATAACATGCCCAAAAATGTCAATTTTGGCCGATTTTGAAGTCATGTACAGAAGACCTAATATTTTTAGGGATTTTTTTTTAGTTGGATCATATATTATCACTCTTTCTCTTTAATTTGAAAGCTAATTTTCAATGAGTCAAAGTTCAATTATGATTTTTCTTCACCAAGTTGCTCCATTTTGAAATTACGTGATATGGCCCTTTAATGTCTTGAGCAGTTGCTTTAAATACTTTGAGGCGGATATTTTTCTACTGGGTACTTGCCAATAACGAATCTGAAGTGAATATATTAATATTTTCAAATTGAAGAAGTTGTGGGGACATATCTCGTGATTTCAAATTGATGTAACTTAGTAAAGAAGAATTATAATCGAAAAAAAATGCGCCCATGTATATCATTCTCTTAGTGATATACCCCACCATTCACCGCATTTCTGCACACCAACGATACATCTATGCTCTTGCTTCTCAATATTACGTATCGTGATGTTGCTTGCCGTACATGTTTGACGTATTCTTTTTAAAGGATTCCCGATCTGAGAGAATCATGAAAATAGATGCAGCCCTACAGTACAAAAATTTGACACGAAGTTTGTCAGTATTTTTTAGTATTTAAATTCAATGAAAAAAATTGTGGTATATACGTTTCCAATTGCTCGAACCCCGCTCTTTCGATCGGTGGATGGTAAAATACTGTCAATTTTAAAATGAACGAATTACAGACCATTTTTTAACAAAAATCATGAGATTTAAAAATTTTTTTTTCATTTATCGTTTTTTTTTTATCACTTATAGCATTACTATGCCTCAGTTCGGTATAAATAACGTGACAAAAATATCTAAGCTTCAAGATGGTGATATATGTTTTTATAAAATTCGAAATGGCGGTCCCGAAAATGGCGTCCTAAATGAAATTTTCTTGAAAAATTTGAGAACGCTCTGACACAAAAATTATGAACTTATAAAAAAAATAATAAGAGTAAAAAGTTGTTAGAATTCATCGACGAATACACTGGAATTTTGTCAGATTTTTTTTATGATATTTTGAAAAAATTTTTAATTGTTTTTTTCCAAAAATTCTGAAAAAATTCGAGTACATTTTTTGATGAATTCTAAGCATTTTTTGTTCTTTGCATTTTTGTCCTAAAGTCGATAGTTTTTGAAGAAATAAATCTCGAATGTTGCGTATTTATATATATTTTATATTTTTTCCATCGGAAATTATCAACTTTTAGAAAAAATTGTAAAGAACAAAAAATGCTTAGAATTCATCAAAGAGTATACTAGAATTTTTTCAGAGTTTTTGGTAAACTTTTAAAAATGTTCAAAAAAAAAATTAAAAATTTTTTGAAAATATCATAAAAAAAATCTGACAAAATTCCAGTGTATTCGTCGATGAATTCTAACAACTTATTACTCTTATCATTTTTTTTATAAAGTTCATAATTTTTGTGTCAGAGCGTTCTCAAATTTTTCAAGAAAATTTCATTTAGGACGTCATTTTCGGGACCGCCATTTCGAATTTTATAAAAACATATATCACCATCTTGAAGCTTAGATATTTTTGTCACGTTATTTATACCGAACTGAGGCATAGTAATGCTATAAGTGATAAAAAAAAAAACGATAAATGAAAAAAAAATTTTTAAATCTCATGATTTTTGTTAAAAAATGGTCTGTAATTCGTTTATTTTAAAATTGACAGTATTTTACCATCCACCGATCGAAATAGCGGGGTTCGAGCAATTGGAAACGTATATACCACAATTTTTTTTATTGAATTTGAATACTAAAAAATACTGACAAACTTCGTGTCAAATTTTTGTACATTTGGTCCTTAAAGGGTTAAAGTGGTATTCCAAGCAGTGTAATCATAATTGAATATTACGATTCTCAAATTAAATAGAAAATATAGTACAATGTGATCCAGCTACCGGCAACCCCCAGAAAAATGCTGTGTCTTCTGCACGTAACTTCAAAAGTATATGTAGTAAAGTATGAAGTAGATTATACGCAAAAAATTACTTCGGAAAAGACCCTTCATTTTCCAACGAATGACTTGACTCCGTTATATCCATGCCGGAAACTTAACATAACCATATGAAAAATCACCCAAAAGTGTACGGAAAATTTCCCATATTATATATCATGTGAAAATTTCCATACTGAAACGAAGTACGGGTTAATTACTTACAGTAAAAATATTGGGAATTTTCAGTAAATTTTTCTCACCACGCATTCTGGTATAAAAGTCGTAGTAACACCTAGATATATTCTAGATACAATGCTGATTTACAGTTTATATTCAATCAATTAATGATATAAAATTCTGCATAACAAAAGGACTACTTTATGTTACATTACAAATACATGTCTCGTCATGCAACATGATTTGGTTGATGAAACAGTTTTTACATTAGCTTTATATTTAATAAACTTGTTAGAAGCAATGTATCTTCCAAATTTTTTACCGAAAAAACAAATTATTTCGCAATACTATATTGTCCATAAAATAAAAAAATATGAACTTGGAAATAAAATAAGTAGGACTCTTATGTACAAAAGTTAATGAAACTGTAATTTATTCTTTCGACAATGATGAGATTATAAAAGTTATATTTTAATAACCTACTTCAAATACCAGGAATGGTATATATCGGTGGATGTACGTATTAGGGTGTGTCGAAAAATCACTTTTTTAGCACGGAAGCTGCATCATACAGCCCAAATCAAAAGCCCAAAAAAAGGCAAAAACTGAATTTTTCGTCGAACAAAACTAGTTTTTATAGGGTACCTGATGAATTCAGAAATTCTCAGGTAAGTTATTATTACAAAAGTTCTATAAGTATAGTTTTTTATGACAAATCCAATTTACCGTCAATTTTAAATTTTATTAAAATAAAATTTTAACTTAAATCAGCGACATTTTTGTCGAAACAGTTCTTTAAACGATTAGTAGCAGAACAAATATTTTTTGTCTAAACTCTCAGCAAAGAGAATTTGTTTTACAACCTGCATGTATGATTTTGGTGAGAAATCCGCCCTTTCTTGCAGGTGACGAAAAAATGATGAGATTTGCGAAATGGGCGTTGAAAGTAAGACGTAAATCAGGCGGTAATTAAAATTAGCGACGACTTCGCACTAAACTGACGCTTACATTTATCTGTTCGCGGGTCTTTGATGAATTTTCGCGGGAACGAGACCGAACTTAAGTCGCTAAAGCTCCACAAGGTTTATATGCATATCCGTTGTCGCTATCCTTTGATCTTTTCAGCGCCTCGCAATCGACTAGTGTCAAGCTTATAGAGGTACTCATGATTTCTTCGTCCGTTTTACGGGTAATAAGAAACCGAAACGATAAACAATTTGAAGTGTCCCGAAATTTCCGTTTCTGTCAGGTGTTTAAGGGGGTTCTAAAGTAGTCCGTCGATAAGGTAGGGATTTAGTCTAAAAACGTAAATTAAAAATATCTGAATCAATTTTTTAAATTCGGGCCCTGTAAGGGTAATTCTACTATCTACGTACGGGCTCTTGCAGAATGACAAAGAAGTTTAATTGAGAATTGACCGAGAGTTATTGGAAATAAATAAAAAAATAATAAATCACCTATTTTCAATAGTTTTCTTTCAATTCCTAATTAATTTCTTTGGCATTTGTTAATTGCCAATATATAGTAATTGGAATTGCCCTTACAGAGCCAGAATTTTTAAAAATTGATTCAGATATTTTTAATTCGCTTTTTTAACGTAAATTCCTACCTTATCAACGGACTAATTTATAAACGTTTCATGACGGGCCTGTGTTCCTGTCAAGTAGGACAGAAAAGTGGTATTTTACTTATTTTCTAGTTTAATTTTAATTTTGAATAGAGAAATAATATGCAATTCATTTAGTAAAATTGGAAGGTAACTTTACAAAGAAATAGTAAAAATTAAAACTTTTAGAATTCGTCGACAAATGTAATAGATTATTTTCAGATTTTTTGACGAATTTTGAACATTTGTGTACTTTATTTTGCTTCAAAATTTAAATAAAATTTCAAAAAGTAACCTAATTCTAAGGAATTTTTTAGCCTAATCAATTTTTTTTCAAAAGTTCATACTTTTCGAAAACAAAAAATCTCAAATGTTATAGGTTAGGATATTTTTTTCGAAAATGCTCAACTTCTGGAAAAATTGCTAAGGACAAAAATTGCTTAGAATTTATCATGGAATGTACTAGTATTTTTTTAAATTGTATTGACATTTTTAGGAAATTTCAGGTACAAAATTTCTTAAAATAGCATAAAAAAACGTGCAAAAAATTATATTCCATTATATTTCTCGATGAATTTTAAGAATTTTTCATTCAATCGGATACCAATGTCCTAATGGTTTCAGAAAAATGAATAAAAATGCAAATTTTCAAAATTTTTGGCATTTTTTTTCAATATTCGCGCCATATTGTACTTCGTGTTTGCTGAAGCTAAATTTTGAGCTAGGAAAGTTGAAAAGTGACTTAGAAATCATAAAGATACTGAGTTATATTGAAATTATCCAAAACTTACATAATTTAAGTAATGTCAAATAAAAGAAAATTTTGTGGATTCTTGGGCGTTAATGGATTAATTTAAAGAGCTGGAAAATTGAGGCTCATAGAAGAAGAACCGGTTAAGCGCTCGAAGCCAGTGATAACAGACAGGAGACAGGCAAAAAAAAATTGACTTCGCAAAATCAAATTGAAAAAAATACCACTATATAGAGAATTTCAAGCGGAACAATGTTTACATTTAATATTTTTTAATTCGACTTGAGGAATTAATTCAAAAGTGAAAATTTTCGCGGGCCGCCAATTCACAACTTTTAAATTATATATCACGATATCTCGGGTACTATACAACGAAACGACTTCAAATTTTAACTACACATACAATATAGTAATACAAAAACGAATAGAAAGTTACAAATTTTAACTCCTTTTGTTTTTTAATGCAGGCACATTTAGACACGATGCAACGAAAATTCTAGAGCTACATTAACGTTCGCAGTATTTAACTGTGTAAATTTTTCCAAATTCTGTTAGCGCTGAAAACTTCTTCAACTCTTTCTCTACAATGCCAAAATTTCAGTTTTTCATTTTCAAAAATTTCGCTCGACTCCCCAAGCGTTTGAATATAAATAGTCATAAAAAACGTTCCATCGTGTTTAAATAAGCCTGTATTAAAAAACAAAATGAGTTAAAATTTGTTAACTTTCTATTCGTTTTTATATTACTATATTGTATGTGTAGTTAAAATTTCAAGTCGTTTCGTTGTATAGTACTCGAGATATCGTGATATATAATTGAAAAGTTGTGAATGGGCGGCCGGTGAAATTTTTCACTTTTTAACTATTTCCTCAAAAAGTTGAAGTCGAATTAAAAAATGTTAAATGTAAACATTGTTTCGCTTGAAATTCTCTATATAGTGGTATTTTTTTCAATTCGATTTTTTAAAGTCAATTTCTTTTGTCTGACTCCTAGACGTCATCACACGGAAAAAATTTTGTGTTGGCAGCCGTACTATTCAACTTACGGCGCGGCGGCGCTACGATTGCTTTAGGAGAAACGTCAAGCTACTTTTCGGCAGGGAGACGTCCGAAATTTTTCGGACCGCTGCCAGCCGAAAACTGTTGGAGCGCGAGGATCCGAAAAATAGTAACTGAGCCAGTCGACACACTACATACATCGTGGAATATATGATTGGCAGTATATATAGATATACGGCCCGCGGTACTATGCGAGTATTTTAAACTCGGCTCTGATTTTATTAAATATTCTTGATTTAATTTCATGGGTTAATGTATATACTCGAACAAAGTTTTGAAGATACCCTACTGAAAATTGTCATATGATATATCATACACTGAAAAAAAAATTGTATATTCAAGTAAATACTTATTTGAATAGTAGCAAGTAAATATTTACTTGAATTAAGAAAATGTTTTCTTATATTTAGGAAATATTAGTAAATCTTATTTCACTTAAGAAAAGATTTTCTTAAGTCAAGTAAATATTTACTTGCAACTATTCAATAAATATTTACTTGAATATAAAATTTTTTTTTCAGTATATGACATATCATATGATATATCATATGACATGTCATGACATTTGAATTGTCACATAGTATATCATGTGCATGTCATATGTTATATAAAACTTAAAATCTTGTGTCGAGGGAGATTTTCCTATCGAAACTAAATTTTAGTGCAAAAACCTTCTTGCGATGGTAGTTTTACCAACGAAACAAGATTATATACTTAAAACCTTGTGTCAAAGGAGATTTTCCTATTGAAACAAGAGCTTAGTCCAAAAACTTTCTTTAGATGGTAGTTTTACCAACGAAACAAGATTTTAAACTTGAAATCTTGTGTCGTGGAGATTTTCCAGTCGAAACAAGATTTTAGTCCAAAAACCTTCATCCGGTGAGAGTTTTAATATGGAAATATGATTTTAGGTATAAAACCTTTGCGAGAGTAAACCTTTTAGAGTATGATATATCATATCTGAAGCTAGTTTCTACAAGTTTCTATAGGATCAAAACATATCCAGACATATAGTTGTAGACAAATTTAAAGCAAGAATTACATTTTTGGTCTTGCATACCTTCTTGCTTACATATCCAAAAAGTCCTAGTCGGCGTTGAATTTCTTATTATTTTATTTTACACTTTTATATAAGATAACTTCAACCAATCGGTTGGAAATAAATTCCTTGAAGTTTGTTATAGTAACAAGTATCAAAATATATCGTTTAAGAATAATATACGTCAAGAATTACATTTTTGGTTCTAGCGTTAAACCAGTTACTTTTTATCAATTCCGTTCGAAGAGAGCATTCGCTTTACTAATTAATGAAATTTATTTCTGGTAGTTTACCACAAATATGGTTTTAAAATGTGTGTTTTAATACGAATGGTTTGTATGTGATCACTGCACAGTACATTTTTAACTATTTTTTTTTTTGCTTACTTGTGCAAAAAGTGGAGTCGGCGTTCAATTTTTTATTATTTTGTTTCGAGGTTTTGAAGATGATAACTTCAACCAATCGGTCTGAAGCAAGTTTCTCCAAGTTTCTAAGATCAAAACGTATTCAGAAATATGGCTATAGATAAATTTAAGGCAAGAATTACATTTTTTGTCTCAGCGTTGAACCAAATATTTTTACTCTTAATATGCGAATTGAATATTCACTTTTCTAATGAATGAGATGAATATCTGACATTTTACCACTACTGTAGTTTTAAAATGTGTCTTTGAACACAAATTGATTGTAAATGATCAATACGTAGTAAGATATTTGAACTATTTGTTTATACATGTACAGAAAGTAAAGCAGGAGTTCAATTTCTTATTATTTTGTTTCGAGGTTTTGAAGATGATAACTTCAACCAATCGGTCTGAAGCAAGTTTCTCCAAGTTTCTAAGATCAAAACGTATCCAGAAATATGGCTATAAATAAATGGAAGGCAAGAATTACATTTTTGGTCTCAGCGTTGAACCAAATATTTTTTACCCTTAAGATGCGAATTGAATATTCACTTTTCTAATGAATGAGATGAATATCTGACATTTTACCACAAGTGTAGTTTCAAAATGTGTCTTTGAACACAAATTGATTGTAAATGATCAATACGTAGTAAGATATTGAACTATTTGCTTATACTGTACAGAAAGTAGAGCCAGCGTTCAATTTCTTATTATTTTGTTTCGGGGTTTTGAAGATGATAACTTCAACCAATCGGTCTGAAGCAAGTTTCTCCAAGTTTCTAAGATCAAAATGTATCCAGAAATATGACTATAGATAAATTGAAGGCAAGAATTACATTTTTGGTCTCAGCGTTGAACCAAATATTTTTTACCCTTAATATGCGAATTGAATATTCGCTTTTCTAATGAATGAGATTAACATCTGACATTTTACCACTAATGTAGTTTTAAAATGTGTCTTTGAACACAAATTGATTGTAAATGATCAATACGTAGTAAGATATTTGAACTATTTGTTTATACATGTACAGAAAGTAAAGCCGGAGTTCAATTTCTTATTATTTTGTTTCGAGGTTTTGAAGATGATAAATTCATTGTAAATGATTACAACGCTGTCATATTTCATTGTATTGCTTACATATACAAAATGTACCAGTCGGCGTTCAATTTCTTATTATTTTGTTTTACATTTTTATATCACTTCAACCAATCGGTAGGAAACAAATTCCTTCAAGTTTGTGGTCGCAAAAAGTATCCAGTAGGTACATTGTTTTAAAATAATTTATGTCAAGAATTACATTTTTGGTCTTAGCGGCGAACCAATTATTTTTTATCAATAACATTCGCAGGCAGCATTCACTTTAATAATTTATGAGATTTATTTTTGATAGTTGACCAGAAATATAGTTTTAAAATGTGTGTTTAAATACAAATTGAGTGTAAATGATTACTAAGCTGTCGTATTGAACTTTTTGTTTACATGCGCAAGTAGTAAGTTTCGGCGTTGAATTTCTTATATTTTCCAAATGAAAAATTGTGAACCATATGAATCACTCGACTCAACTGATTTCAACCGCATACGAAACACGTTGGAGCAAAACAACCCGATTGTTCATGCCTCTCTCCTACTACGTGTTCGGATGTGTGCGCGCTTCCTATGGGAGAGCCCCCCACCAATTTAGGAGAGCGTCCAAACGAATTTCGTCTGGCAGCGATCCGAAAATTCGTTTCGTAGCACGTCGTTTTTTCAGAGCTCACTCGGCCAAATTCGTACCGGAGCCGAACGACTCCACTTTCCGTGCACTGGCTTCGTGCGCTTAACCCCTTCGCCGAGGCGAGAATTTCACAAAAAGTACCCAAAATGCGGGAAAAAAAATTTGGTTAGATTTTACTGTAACTTGGTGTATAGGGGTTTCTTGGAACGCCGATTACGAATTTGAAGTCAGATTTCGAAAATTTAAAATGGCGGATTCAATATGCGTGCAAATTTTTCAAATACCAATCATTTCGCCTGACACTTGCTACTCAGAGGTTTTCGGGATCGCTGATTACGAATCTAAAGTTACATTTTTGGAAAATTCAAAATGGCGGATTCAATATGGCGGACGTCTGAATCAAAATTCGAACTGATTACGAATCTTATATCAGTTTTTGTATGTACAATATTACGGCAATTTGTTATTCATATGTCAATAATGCTGCTCGTGGCAGGTTGGCAATAGAAACACTCTCGTGATTATTTATAGAATATTTATAACGAATTTTGTATTTTTATCAAAAACTTCTTCGATTCTGCAGCTACAAATCTATATTTTTAGTTTTTATAGATATTTTACAGAGTTTATGATCTATCCAGATTATTCCGTGTAAATTTCAAAATTTTGTTTTATATACTCCTGAGTTATTGTGTTACATGTGGGAAAAAAACACTGATTTCTAGAGTTCAATATGTTACAGTTTTTATTTTAAAAACAATTTTAAACAAAAATATATAAAAACAGAAAAAAATTGCACTTTGAAAACCTTTCTCGAACCTCCTCGTAGTAAAGTGTGTAAGTACATATTGTATATCGAAGCTAACGGGGGAAGGCTAACATTAACCCGCGGTATTGGATCCGCCATTTTGAATTTTCAAAATATATAATCAAATTTGTAATCGGCGTCCTCGAAAACCCCTAAGTAGCAAGTTTCAAACGATTTCATTAATTTTTAATGTAGAAATTGACCTAATACGGCTACATAGCTCATGACAAAGATTTTTACAAAATCGTAAAAACAACATATTTTAAGAACTTATATCTTTTTTTTTTGACAACATGTTTTTGAAAAAGGACAACGGTATGTTGTTCGGTATACCTTAGGCTGGCTAGAAATGGTCAAGTTTTTAAATTGGATATATTATTGACTTCATTAGACTAATTTATGTCATGACAAAGATTTGCGTTTTTGCCGCAGTCAGAGAAAAGTCCTAAATGACAAAGATCTTTGTCATCCGCAGCGAAGGGGTTAACCGGTTCTTCTTCTGTGAGCCTCAATTACATAAATATGGCGGTTTGTTTCCATTTTAAATCAAAGTTCAGTGAAGTTTGTCTAAAATTCCTTTTTTCCGTGTACAGGGTTTTTTGTGACCAAACTTAAATAAAACACAGGGTCCAAATTGGAATTGGGAGACGTATGTGTTATTTTTGAAATCGTCCAGGATTACCGATTCTTGCAGAAATTTCCGTGAATCAAACAATGAAGTTCTCGTTGGCGCTTTTTCTAGTGTGGCACATTATATGAACCAGTGAATTTTAAGTGTTTAAAATTTAGAGAGTAATATTCAGAAACAAGTATGTTTTAAAATTAGCATATGATTGCGCATAAAATTGATGTACCTGTGAATGTGATATCCAGATTCTTGAATGGTTGCATTAGTTACCTGAATGTCAAGTATTGATTTAAAAATACAAGAAATAAAATTCTGAAAACATGAACTTAAGTATGAAAAATTTCGAGATTCGCGCGAGAATGTTAAGCAATTATTACATACACAGTTTGGTTTCTGACACTTAAAGTTGCAGCTGGATCACTGTTTCGGTTTATCACTTATTGCACGTTGTTTTTACAACCCTCATTAGTTTTTTTCACATTTGGGGAATTTATATAAATTTCAAGAATTTTGTTATGTCAACTGTCCGTTTCTAGACTTAAAATTTACTTGAGTAAAATTATTTTTTTTGCAGATACTATCCTAATAGGAATTTATGAAGAACTGTTAATAACAAATTTGGGAAGAGTGTTCAAAAGAAAGTTAAAAAAAATCATTGACATATCGAAGCTACACTGAGAGAAATTTTATAGAATCTTTAAAAAATAGGACAAATTACTATCGCGCGATAGGGGTTTGATGGCAGACTTACAAAGTAGCAATATTTTACAATTGAATAGTCATTTTTACTGCATATCAGCAAATTATTGTTGATTTAACTTTATTGAGTAAAATATAAAATACATTGCAAGAAGGGTTATTGAACTGAACATGAAGCGTGCAGAATAAAGTAAAATCCGAACTACCCTGGCTCCTGCACGTATTGCATGTGTGGCACTTCAGAAAACTCTGCATTCTACTGAAATATATATGTCTAGACACTATGAAGACTTTAAGCTCCAATTAATTAGTAAAGTCTACAAATAGTTCAATTCATCATTATTCCGAAGATTGATTGTCGAGCATCGTCGGGCCATCTGGTTAGACTTTGCATGCCGAATATGTCGTTATCTCATACAGATCTCTGATCATCCGACGATTAGACGACAAATTTTGGAATGCCCAGACATGTTTATGTTCAAGCACTGCAATGTATTAACATGAAATATGTTTAAGGCGCAGTTTTCAACTGAATTTTAAGTTTACCGGTCATATGCTTTAGAGTTATGCATGGAATTCTATTAAACGTGCATTGTGCGTTACTTAAGAAAGCTTTTGTTAATTTCTAATCAGTGACTAAGAAATTTCATACATACTCTTGCAATGTCATTCTGGAATACACATGTTTTTAAAGCTTTCCCATTTCAAAACAAAAGAACGAAATTCTTTAATTTTTTGTTTAATAGATTTAATAATAATTAATTTTCTCAATAATAAATTAGAAAATATTATAGAGGTGAATCTATTGAAAAGGAAGGTTCAGAAAATTTATAGGAACAAATTTTTTGTTGAAATAATATATTTTTATATACATTATAATTTATATTAAATAAATTTTGATATAGCCATTTACTAATTTAATAAAGTCAGGAGATATTTTAGTGCAAAAATAGCAGATTAATCTGTTAATTTCATAGATAATTCTATAAAATGTACAAACAACGCTACAAATGTGACAGAAAAAAAGAAAAAGACTTTTTTATAAATTCCACAAATTTCTACTTAATCAGATAATTATTCGGATTTTTGATCCCTATATATTGGATCCATCGTTTTGAATTTCGAAAATCTGACAACGGCTTCGTAATCAGCGGCAACTGAAACCTCCAAGTAACACATTTTTATTGAAGCAGACCAATTTTGTGATTTCAGTTCGCCATATTGGATTTGCCATTTCAAATTTCGAAAATTTTACAATGTATTCGTAATCAGATGTCCCTAAATCAATTTTCCACTTCATCAAGCAACGTTTGGGAATTTGATCTTCCATATTAGATCCGCCATTTTGAATTTCAAAAATCCGACAAGAAATTCATAATAAGCGACCCTGAAAACCCCTGGGCCTGATAGTTATTCAAGTTTTGTGGATTTGCCCATAATGAAATGGGTACTTGCCCCGCTTATTTATTTTTATAATTGAAGTGTTTGAATAGGGTATTTAATAAACATGCGTAGGCGATTAAATAAATAAAACAATCAGTTGGAATTATGAATAAATTAATTACAAACATGGTAAACAGCTGTTAAATATTTCTATCGAACAACAAATTTGGATACATTAAGCAACAAAAACTGTCATTACTTGTACGCCATATATTTATGATTCTATTTTGAATCTCGTTAAGGTGTGGCCCTCCTTCAAAATCAACACTATGAAATTTTTAAAATTTGAAAAAATTATTTCTTTAGTAATTTTTGACGTGGAATTTAGTGATGCTACAATAAAAAGTGTAAAAAATTTTTTTGACAAAAATGAAATTTTTTAAAATCTATAAGTAATTCTTTGGAAAGTGTGTTTTTAGGTTCACCATCAATTTTTTGAATTTTTACATTAATTTAAAAAAATGTAGAAGCTTAAATTAGGGGTCGAAAAAATTATTTCTAGTCACATTTAACGATTACAAAATTTGGTTTGTTCAATAAAACTTTGTTCTTTTTTTGTTAAAAAAGTGGAATTTTTAAAAATCCATACATAATTATTTAGAAATAGTAGATTGTGCAACTAGGGAGCAAAATAAGTGTTTGCCGATAAGTGCGAGTTTGACGCACGAGCGAAGCGAGTATTTGTTGCAAATACTATTTTCTTATACGAGGGCGTGCTATTTTGCTCCCGCAATTTAGGGAGCAAAATAGCATTTTCCGCACAGAGTGTGAAAAATATGTTTATGTACGTATTTTCGGTGCGTAAAGTAAACTTTACGCACTCGATTATACTTTACGCACGAAAAAGCCGTACGTAAACAATATTTCGGCACACGTGTGTGTGTGTGTAAAGTTCTTTACGCATACGCCCTTGTATCGAAAACGACCATTTTATGTTCACCCTAATTTTGTTGAATTTTTAAAGTAATTTAGAAAAATGTACTAGCATTATTTAAAAAAAGAAAATGTTGTTTTGAGCTACAATTTATAGATCAAACAACTTTCGCAGACTTTTTATTCTATCACCACTGAATTCCTCGTTAAAAATTACTAAAAAAATATTGTTTTCAAATTTAAAAAAAATGTATTTCATGCAGTTGATCTTGAACGTGGTGCCTCCCCTTAAGTAAAGCACGAAGCTTTGAAGGTATAGTGAAAAACTGACGATCTCTCCGTTGTTAAACGATTTTCAAAGAATGCAATTCCTTCAACGTGTTCTGCATTATACTTATATATTTTAAAAAATTCTTTGATAATTGTCTTAACAGTTCCTATCACTTAAAAATAACTTTTTTGAAACCTCCAACGAGTATCTCACTTACGCGCCCCTTCGTCCCAGTCAAAATTTACCTCCAAAGTAGATAACTCCTACCACATGACAGAACTTTGGCGCACAAACTCCGTGGCGGTTTCCGTCCAGGTACCGCGGCACTTGTAATCCGAAACAAATGTCACAAGTAGCTTTACATGGGAAAAATTGGCTAAATATATACTGAAAATGTTGGACGTGCTCAAACCTTTTTTACATACGTCCCTTGCGGGTTCTGGTTCCTAGTCAAACGGTAATACGTTTCGATTGACAAGGAAGTTCCAGAGATATTTACGGAAATGTGTGCCAAGATTCGAAATGTTCGGCTATTGTAATGGTGAGTCGACTACTTTTGTGGTAGACTAGTTGACACCTGGGGAGTCACGATATTTGTAATAGGCTTGCGGTCGAGTTAGCAGCAGGTATAAAATTGTCAGTTATAGTGGTCAGAAATTTCTTCAGTAAACATATTGTTGGAGTGGGGTAAGTGTTTGCACCCGGGTGGTCTTGACCAGACAATTCCTTTTTGTTCCCTACAATTTGTTTTGGTCTGTTGATGACTCATTTTAAAGACCATGAAAATTCATTGTTTTTTAACAATGGGTTACGTAGTGCATAGTATCCTAATGAAACCTAAATCGGTTTATCTTCCTCAATGTTATGTAATAGTCACTTTTATGTTATGTATTTAACTTACTATATTTAAAAATTATTAAGGTCTAAAAAAATTTAGTGCAATTATTTTTTAATGAAGAAAAGACGAAAACGCTTAATTTATTTTATGATAGTAATTATGCAGATGAATAGGATAAAAATTAACAATGAACTTTTTTTATATAAAATTCTTAATCAAACAAAATTACAGAAACTTCAGTATTTTCATATACATGTTGACGACGAAAGTTCCAATTATCTCTAATATAAATGTTGCCTTTTGATCACATTGTTAGTTCATTTCTAAAATTGATTAAATTGAAGCATATCTAAAATAATTTATATCCACAAATTAAACTTCTAGAAAGTTAAAATTTAAATCAAAACTTCTTATACGACATTTTTCACATACGAAAGGTTTCTCTTAACATTCAGTAAAAACTGCATAATAATAAAAATAAAATTTGAAACTAAATTTGTTTGATATCAAACGAGGACAAATTAATTTTTAATACTTTCAGATAATAATAATCCAAATTTTGATATTTTGTGTCGTAAGGTTTTTTTAAAATACGTTGTGGCATTTCTATGCACCACGTCGTAATCTTCATAATTGTTACATTCGCAACAACTTTTATTAAAAAATATCAAGTCACAGCATTTTTATATATAAAAATATTAAAAAGTAAGCATTTTCAGACTTGAATGGTTTCTTGTTCAATGCATTCAAAATATTAATTATTTCAATAGTTCAATGTAATGTCATTGATTCAAAACTTTTTACTTATCTCCACGATTTCAAATGGGTTGAAATTTTGTAAGTGTAAATGTCCTATAAAGAAACTGACAACGGAAAAGTTGAGGACCGTTTTTCGACGCTAAACTGAGGATGCCTATATTTTTCTTACGTTCTAAAGAGGCATAAAATTAGATCTGACGGTCCTGAAAGAAAGCGTGAAATTTAATTTCCCGGTATTTTACTATACGCCAAAACGATTTATTTTATTTTGTATCTGGATATCACGTACTGAAGATGAATAATAATTGCCTCTGACTGACTTCATATGAGACTGATCACTTAATTCACCTATACTTTTATTGAAAATAATTAATTGTTATGTATTGTAGTCAACACTGCTTAAGTAAGGCTTTACGAACTCTTTTAGTAAACATTGCAGTATATATAATGATATCATAGATAGTCGAAGTTTTTTTCCAAGTGGTGAGAACCAGAAAGTACTGGGTATGAAAAAAGGGATATCATTAAAAGATATGTAACTTTGCTTGTCTGCTGGAAAGTCACCTACTACACAAGGTAAAAATTTCATCTCACAATAATGGTTTCATATGTATACGTATGTGTTATCAATATATAACCAATCTAAATATTCACAGTTATAATAAGAAAATCTATAAAGATATGTACTCATTTAAGCATTTGCAGGTATTTTTATTCTAATTATTCCAATAAATAACTAAGAAGTAATTTAAAATATCTTTTAAAATTCAGATACGTATTCAAAGTTTATCACATTTCTATGATTGCAAACGATGATAAGAAATTAACGCTTTGTACATTTTGACAATTTTAAAATAACAATTAAAATTAAGTTAACATACGATGTTCTAAGAGATTAGTTGGGTCCCTCCATAACAGAAACTTTTAGTCCATTGGTTAGTTTTAAAGAGCAGATAATACAAGTAATCATCATCGAACTCTGGTTGAGATCTAGGAACAATTGAAACTAAATTCACGTATGGTTTTTTTGTTTTATAGATGATGCACTAAGAAACTTATGTAATAAATTTTAACTAAATGTTGAGTTACACAGTAGGAAGTAAATCTGTAGTAGTTTTTAACCTACATTTCGTGCATCTGACTTAAATTAAGTTAATTCATGTTGCGTTAGTTATTTGAACTCTATGCAGCTATAAAAACTGCAAAATAATTAGTTCCCACTGCGTAACTCATTATATTTACTTAAATTCACTAAATTTTTTTCTGAGTGTGTAAATGACAAAATTTAAAAGGTTAATTCATTTGCACAACGAGAAAATTTGTTGATCCAACTGCAAAAAATAGTAAATATGTCTCAGCTAGATTCACTAGTTGGCGTTACTATTGTAGGTTTTCGTAGTTACCATTATATTTTATATAAGTGTCAAAAACATTTATCGTGATTTATAATGTATTATTTTTTACATTACTACTAATAAATAAATGATTGAAAAAATCTCTTCAATTCGTACGCAACCAATAAATATCAGGTAGACACCCAAAATCAGCACTGCAATTTTAGTTCAAACTAATTTGTTTGTATTATTTATTAATTAAAATATAATTACTGTAATAAAGACATGCAATAAATTTTTCTAGTCCTGCCTCCCTACGTCCCCGCTCTTTTTATAAACTAATCCAATCTACCGCTCTATCTTTTTCATGCAACAATTTTGTTGTTAGATTTGTATTTTAGAAAATAGAACTAAAAGAAATCATGGATTTGGAGTATTTAAGAGGCCATCATATACCTAACTGAGCTTCAAATTTTGTTATTGGATACCTTTTCATTGACCCGAAATACCTAATAAACTGTATTAAATATTTTATTAAAAAGTCGTCGTGTTTTTGTGTTTTAAAACGGGGCATGTTAAAAAGGTTAGAAGTCTCGATTTTTCACTAGAATAAATAATTACCTCAACTACTAAACGTATAGTAAGAAACAGATGTTACAAATTTGGATAGTTAGTCTATTTAAAATTACTATGTAACAAACATTAGTTTATTGGAATGACAAGTTTCGTTGTTGCGTTTATTGCCACTACTTTTGTGCTTACTACTTTTACATAGTTGTTGTAACTAACCATAATTTCCGTGTGTACAAGCCTATTAACGTTTGAACATTTTCTAAATTCTTGGACAGAGTTTACTGCATTTTTAGTTGAAAAGACTGTTAGACGAAGAACGAGAAATTAAACTAGAGTCAATATGTATGTAAATAGTAAATCACAATCGGAAGCAATCGCATATTAATTTGTTACACTGTCTAACAAAAAATAAAAATTTTTTTAAGTAGTCCCCAATTTTCGCAATAAATGAATCCTTAAAATATTCCAAAAGTAATCTCAAATTCGTCTCTATGAAAAATTGTATGAAGTGAAAAGCGTTATCGGCGGAATGTGTTTCACAGTTGAGATAAAAGTAATCCTAAGTAATTATTGCAAACAAATTTTTGATACACGGAATGGATACTTATGCGTGTCTTATATTCCAAGACAGCAAGAAATACCTTCAAAATGATCACATAGGGGTCTTAAATTAAGACACTTGATTTTGTAGTGCATGTGGCACCGCATCAATATATGTACATTTTTATAAATGAGAAATCAAATCACATGCAATAGTACGCCAAATATTTTCGTTTTTTTCAACGCTCAAACAATTTAAGTAAGTTTTTAATTAATATTAACATTCAACTAAAATGTAGGTAACGTTCTATACAGAGACATAATATACACTTTGTACCCTAAAAAATGTAGTCGAGCATCCAATAATTTTAAAGATAACATTGTTGCATAATACTCACTGTATATAAATAAATATTTTGTTAGACTGTGAACGACATAAATACACCACAAAAGCTTAGGGCCTTTTTATGATCATCCCAATTTTCCGCAATTCATGGAACACAATAACAGCTCCGAAGGAAATGACGAAGGTTTAGTTTTCAAGAGTGCGAAGTACTTAAGAGTGACTTTTTAGATTTAATCCATTTCAAGGTAGAAAAGTCAGCAAAAAATGTACTAAAAATTCTTATTGGATTGTCTTGTTTAGCTTTGTCACATAGTTGTCTCTAAAACATATTAAGACGTTGAACTTACGTTCGTGTGAATGCAACAATGTACAAGCATTCTTTTGTCAATTTCTCTATCATTATAGCGGAAATAAACTTTGGAACGTGATAAAATGGCAATTTGAAATATTATAAAGATGTCTATTCTTGTCAGATATAATGAATATATACATATTTTAGAAGCTTCTTGTTTTTTTAAGTTTTGTATCATATTTATTTTCCTCTGTTAAATAGTTGGTTTATACTCGTGAAATGTTTATAGATTATGGAAGGAAATGATAACACTAATCTGAATTACTAAATTTATATTCTGATCGGATTCAAACTCCAGGATTTTTCGTCACGTGGTAACATAGAAAAAATAAATTGGCGAACTTCGGGTACCTGTAAAAAAAAACAGAAAACTCTAAAAATCAGCACATTGAAAAGCGAACTCTAATTTTTGTATGTTTTGGTTGTCAAAGTCGTTTTTTTTCAGTGTCAATCTTTATTTTGAACTCTCAGTTTTTTTAGTCTTTTTTTCTAAATTGTCGGCTTTTCGACCAGCACAAAAAGTCTGCAAAGTTTCTAATATTTTTCTAGAGCGCCTTGTAAACGGACAATGAAACAGACATGAAACTTTTTGAAAACGTTTCTGTAACGTTTTAATATTACCTACTTATGATATTTACATTCCAATAAAAAGAATGTTTTTGTATTTAATTATAATCTCTAGTTCACATTTTACTTTCCCGATAAGTTTAACTTTTTTGTGGCCGGGGAACAAAGTTCTGAAAATCAAAACCCCGGAAGGCTAAAATTTTGATATTGCGTAAATATTTTAATTTGCTGTCTTTTTGCCAAATTTTCAAAGACAAAGTGAAGAAAATCACGCTGGAGCCATGCTATATCGAATCTTTGACCTTTCGGTGTGTTGATTTTCGGAACTTTATTCTCCGGCCTTTTTTGTTATGTTAAGTACAAATTCTGTGATGCTGTAATTTGAGGATAACAGAAAATTGAACATTTCCATGGCCACGTTGTTTGATCAACTTTAAATTTTGCACATTTTTGGCAAATTTTGCTTAAATTTTTTCACGAATTTACTAATCCTTATTAGAAGAAACTCCTGGAGATGTATTATTTTACATTCAACTGGATTTGGCAGTAATTTTATTACATAATACAATTTTGAATCATATAATCAAGTATGATAGCTTTTGAAATAAATAAATGAAAAAAATGTAACTCAAAGAAAAGTAGTTATAATGATTATGATCATAGTCCGAAATGAGGACCGAACATGATATTAGTTAAAACAACTATGAGGATATAGTTGGTTAAACAGTCTAGTAAAGTCGCGTACAAAAATGTAAAATTTCACTATATTTCATAGTAGTTTCAGCAATATTTTTCCAACTACGTGATATACTAAATTTAACTGTGGATATTTTTTGTCAGTGCTCCTATGATCCATTTGAAAATGAACAATCCTAAATTATTCTCAATGCTAAGAAAGATTTTAAGAATGGTAACAAATACATTTTAGAGGAAGTTCATAAAAAATGTAATTAAAATTACTATATACGGCCATTTAACGAATACCGAAAAAATTGATCAGGAATTGGACGAGAACTATTGGAAATAGATGATTTTAATTTATCTTCAATAACTCTGGTTAATTTTTAATTAACTTCTTTGTTATTCTGTAACAGTCCAAATATATCAACTAGAATTACTCTTGCAGAGCTCGAATTTTGAAAAATTGATTCAGACAATTTTAATTTACTTTTTTTAACATAAATTCCTACTTTAACGGCGGACTACTTTAGAAACCCTTTAAAGGTAATTGTAATGACTATATGTGGAATTAATTGAGAATATTGGACACCAAATAATCTTTGATATTATTATAAATTTATAATTGCCCTTGCAAAGACCTAGTTTCGAGAAAATGATTCAAATATTGTTAATTAAGTTGTGTTTTGGCGTAATTCCTACCTTTTCGACATATTACTTGAGGTATCATGGTAAAAAGAAAGAAAACATTTTAGAACATACCTTACATATTTAATATAATATGAGTAAAGAAAAAGTGTTCTACATTAAAGATAAATTACTTGCACGGTAAAACTATTTCGCAGTTGGTAAATTGAAAAACTGTCGGTAGGATCATCTGTCGGTATGACAGATTCCATGACACGAAGATCAAGAATGACTTAAGACGTTCGGTCGATATCATACTCCTCCACACACACCAGATGGTAAATCCAGCAGTCGGTAAGTGAGAAATTTTTTAATTACCCACCGTGCATTCAGTATCTTCAGAAGGTAACAAATTTCAAACAGTTCACCCTGAATATACAAGAGAGTGCTGATGTATTTTTCACGAATTTGGTTACACAGACAATACAGTTCTGCCCCAATTTTCGTAATTTTTGTTATTTGTACACATTTTTATTAATACTTCAATTTTTTGAATGTCATTTACTATTTGACAATATATACAGACTTCAATTTCATCAAATCATAAAGATCATAAGGCCATTTTAAAATTAAATTAAAAAATGTGTATTGACATAGATACATCGCCGCCGCATAGACAAAAAATTCAGAACTAATGTCAACAAATATGCAGGTTGCGAAGAGAACTTATCCTTCTCATGTAATTCAACAAGTATTCAGAAGTATTGAAAAAAATACATCTGAATCCTATTCCTTAATCCGACAAAAAGTACCCAGTAAACGAAAATTCATTGAAGGTCGATTGAAAATTATTCATGACATCACGTTTGAATTAGCTTTCTTAACTTCTTGAATAAATTTCAATTAAAAAATAAATTTCAGTTACTTTTAATGGTTAATATTTTGTAGAAAGTTGTTCTCTTCAGTGATTTTGAATGGGAAAAAAGTAGAATGGAAAAAGTATTAACGTTAATGAATTTCAATAGAAAATTGCAAATAGGACAGTTGAAGATTGAATTAATTACAATGGAAAAATAGTTATCTTCGCTTTAAAGAAATGAATTTCAATAAATTTGAATTATAAAATAGTAAAACATGAAACATATCTGAAGTATGTTCTCATTGAAATTCATTCCAGACGATGAGAAAACCTATTCAGAAATGATGCAGTGAATGAATTTTCGTTTACTGGGTATTACCATGTATTCAGAATGTTAATACTTTTGTATTCTTAACAACAGGTAAGTTGCAGATATATTCAAATACTTGAAAAATTATTTCCAGAGTTTCTAGGGCATGTATATATTCAAAATTATTGAAAACTGTTCAAACTAATACGCATGGAAGAATTAAAAATCATTCAAAGAGCGATAGCTGTATGCAAGTATTGCACCGAATTCAAAAGCGAATTCTTAATACGTTTCTAAGGAAAAAAAATGTACAAAATAGGATTCAATTTAAGGATTTTTCAATACTTCTCAATTCTCTTCGACGTACTAAGCTCAATATTTAAGTGCGTACTTCATAGCAAACGAAAATCGAGTACCCAATTTGTAAATTCACTTCAAATCTTTATATACTTCGAATTATTTTTAATCTTTGCAGATGTATTGAAAATTTCTTCAATCAATAATTCTGAATAACTTATCCATGCTTAATACTTTTAAATTCATATAAATGAAAAAGAAAGGTTATGTATACGCACTATGTGATGTGTCAATTTCTGTGCGCTAGATAAAGTTTGGCGATTTAATTATTACTTTAAAATAATCCTGAACTAAGATATAATGAAGACTCGCTGTGGATATATTCAAAAACATTCGTGAATTATTCTCCATAGATTCATAAATTGAATTCAAACGAAGTCAAAATAATTAAGAATCTAAATCTATTAGAATCGGTTTTAGTTTGCTAGGTTATGAATTCTAAAAGTGATCTAAATATTATTCAGAACTATTCAGAACTATTGACAAGATTTCGGTAAAAATCAATCGTTTAGAAGTAATTAAAACGGGAGTATATTCTTAAATCCGAATTTAATAAGTGATTGAAAAAGGGAATTAGAACACAAATAGAATTCAAACCCATGAAACTCATTACTTTTGAATAATGTTGAATAATTCTTCATTTGCTGGAAAGACTAACGTACTATTTCGGTTAAAAAATTAATAGAAAAAAATTTCAAAAACAATTTGTTGTTTAGTTTTTGTTTTATTTTTTCTTTCCACAAATTTTATTTTCGGCGTAATCTACAGAATAAACCTTTTCGGTGTGTGTCTAATAAAATCAAATTAATATAAACTGTAGGTATTTAGGGTTTTTCAGATAAAAAATGTTTTTATATTATAAAGAACAAATGTAGGATTTAATATGACGGATCGTAGTTGCGAAAAGAAAATAACATGAATTTTATTATTATAATTATTATTTACATATTTATAGCATCCTAACAATAGAATCACTTTATAAAAAACAGAGTAATAAAATAGAAATATTCCTTGGATCCTATAGAATGAAATGTCAGAATACAATAATTATTTTTTATAGTAAACTCCGATTACATTAAAATATTAGAATCAAAAGTACAAAAATATCTGCTTTGATACCTCGTTTTCTGTTTTCGGGTTTTTACAGAATACTTCAATTTTACCTGCCTGCCAATTGTATTATTTTTCATCCATCATATCGTATGAGTCATTTTGTCTTATTCCCCATTAAATATCGTATACCCTGTATAAAGATACCATTTTGTTGAAGTCATTTCATAACAATGAATAAATTCAATTTATTTTATAACAATGCTTCCAATATCTCTTCTGATTAAAACCGTTTTATTTATTCAAAATCGTATTAAATTACCAAAAATGTTAAAAAATCAGTGGAATATTTTCTTTTTTCTTATCACTCTAATTTCTAAAACAACCGTGGAATTAATTTTCATTTCGATTCTCGTTAGGAATTAAATCCAAGACGGAATGAAGAATTTGTAATAGAAAAAAAATTTCTCGACATTTTATAAAACAAATTATTCAGAGCATTAGCTGTACATGTCCATAAATAAAATTCTGCGTGTAAAACAAAATGTTATTTTAACAATACAATATTTTTTATACGACTCTAGTGAACTTACAATAATACAAATTTTAACTAAATAAAAAATGTTAAAAATTGTTTTTTTTTTAATTTTAAAACCTACAATTGATAAATCTTGATTTTTGAAATATAGCATGTGCAAATTAATATAATAAATCCCCCATTAGTCCTTCCAAACTTTCCTAGCCCTTTCGTGTTATGTCCTGTATTTTAATTGTCCGTGAACTATGAACAAAGTGGTCCGGCAAGTCTCGGTCCCAAACAACACAAACCCGTCTCAGGATAAATCATCGCATTTTTTAAAAATATTAAAATTTGGTAGCACGCATAAAGATGACAGCAACGAAAGATTTAAAAAAATCACTCTGACTTTAGGACCTTACGACAAAAATCATGCGGATAATTCGTTCGAAAAATTTATTGTATTATATATATGATTACATATTAGGAAAATACATAAAATTTTATATAACAATACGCGTTAAAAGATTCTCTAAACAATTAATTATATCTATTTCTTTTGAGTATTTTTTAATAATATTTTTCATACGTACGTTGTAATCTTTCTATAGTTTTCATCGTTTTGGTTCAATGGGTCTTCCTGCTGAAAGTTGGTCTTATTGGTAATATTTCTGTACTGTTGTGATCTTCACGAATGACTTGCATCAACTGTCCCATACTTGTATGATTATGTTGTATACTGTTATTAAATTTGTTATGGCACTCTTCGACAACAATGTTTGTTACTAACGTACGAAATTTAACTTTTTGTTTGTCTTTGAAAATCGCAGTACCTATCATTTCCAAACGTATTTTTTGGGCTGAAAATAATGGCGCGATGGCATTTTATAGCAAAACCTTTAACTTCACTATTCTCAAAAATGGGATGTGATGGCGCGGGAAATGATCCCGCCGTTGTCAAAGGAAAAATCAGTGTCGGACAGTGTTAATTGATGAACATTGGTTCCCCATTTCGGTCCGTCAACATATTTCGCACGTTGTTTCGATATACTTCATGAATGTTTTCCATTCTTATTTATTTTTCACAAAAAAATGTTCCAATATCAATTTTTCACAACCATTATATACATTTACGGTGTGTTTCTTTGTCAGTGCTTTTTATTGTCGTATTTATTTGTTGGTATGACTTTTTGTCTTGTGTTTTTTGTTGTTGTGCCTTTAAGTCGTGTTTTTTTTTTGGATATTTTGAGATAGTGATTTTTGACGTGGAACCTAACATTTTCCTTCTTTTAGTCAAATAGCAATATATTCTTTTATATACGGGGAATCAATAAATTGGATAAAGTGGTCCACCCGACCAATTTAATTACTAGATCTCAAAGCACTAAGCCAGTTTGTTGGGTTGCCCAAAGAACTCTTTTTTTACGCGTAATAGGAGAGTTTCAAAAACTTTCTTGTGGCCGTTAATGAAGAAATGAATGAAAACAAATATTTTCATCGCTATCCAGAGGATTTTAATAATTGAAACATTTGTTACAATATACGGGCAAAGGATTGGTTGGAACAACCAGCCGGAAATGTTTATACTATAATGTCAAGTGTCAAATTCTCACTCGTCGGCAAGCTTATATTGTGGTCCCTATTTGCACAATGTACCATTTCGCTACTAGGCCATAAACTGAAATGTTGTAGATTGTTACAATAGGATTATATGAGTTTATGAGGATAAATGTGATTTTTCTATAATTTGTAATTATGTAAAATTATTTAAAAAATGTCTATAAAAAACACAAAGACAAAACGCAGTGGGATTAGGTTTCACTTATTGGTAGAGGAAAAGCTTGCAGGTTGCCACTCGTAAGCATTTTCACTTATAGCGTGTTGTAAAATTAGCATGTCCTTAACGAAAATATCCCATCAAAAACATAACTTAAAATGCTGCAATTCTAAATAAAAATGCTTTGCATTCTCAAAAAATTAAAATTAAAATTTTACATAAAATATTTGATGCTTATGATGAATGTTAATCCGTATTTGAAGACTTTAAGATGACAGAACAAATCTTAAGGCAATATTTTAAATTGGATTGTTAGTTACTAATCACTCATCTGAGACAAATGGATAGGGAATTGAAAATATTAATTTCCTCACTTGAGGCTGGCATTGGCAGTCAAAGAATGGAACCATTAAAAGACAAAAAAACAACCCTAAAAAAATAGTCGAGCAGTATAGTTTCAATCTCTGCTTACCATTTTATAATATTTTACAGCAAGGAACGCGGAAAAAAGGATTGGTAGGAGCAACCAAGCGCTTAGTACTCTCCGATCCACGCGAGAAATGGGTTGAACCATATAAATAGTAACATAAGGAAGTAAATTGGTTACTTACCAATTAATTAGAACACATTTCTAATGTAGTTCATAAAATTGTGTCTGAATATTAAATATAAAATAATACTTGAATTACTGACCTATAAATCAATGAACATGCGTTGGATCTGCAGCGACTTACAGCTTCCCAAACTAAGAAATGACTAATATTTCTTATTCAATATAATGCAACTCGAAGGATATAATTTCATCCCTCTGGTAATCGATAAACTGTCGTGTATTAAATTTAAAAAATTTCAATTTTAAAACTTTTATTAACGAAAATATCTGAAACCATGAATGTACATATTTTAAAATCATATAACAAGTTTCATTGTTCACATTCAACTCCCACTTGTACAAAATAATAATGTGAAACATTTTTCTGAGTTATATTTGCAATCCATTAATCGAAATTTGAATAAAAATTTCACGTAATGAATATCTCTGTTATAAAATATAAAAATATTAAAAAAAACACGTTGTTTTAAATGTACCGCATATTATGTTTTTATAACCTCCCATCTAACAGAAAATATTTGATTTATTTTTAATACTATTGACATATAATTTTCTGCAGTAATGAGCTTATTAAAGTTAGAAGCAACTTTGGATTGTTTAAATATGCGTAAAGAACAAGAAAACGATCTTGGCATCTTTTCACATCCTCGGTATAGACGTTGCGCGCAGATGGCCTGTTCTCGAAGCATCGCAACGATACTCCATTTTGTAAACACACGTGCGTAGCCGCGAAAGTATTGTCTGGAATATCATGGACCAGTCGGATGGTTCACAGTCTTCTAGTCGTGTCGGCAGATTACACGTGATTACGAGAGAAAGAAAAGGAAGAATGACTAAAGTAACGGCGCACAAGAAGAGAAAACCTGGCAGGGCTAAAGATTTATCACTTCCCGTCGTCACGTACATTCTTGGAAAAATACGAACGAATTGCAAAATTTACAATTGCAAATAACTCAAATAAATGAATCAACTTATTCATCGTATATTTATTCGTATTTGATATATGTCCGATATTTATACAGAAAACAAGTTGCAAATAGGAAGCGAAAAATTAGTATCAGTTACAATATTCTTTGCTATTTCTATTCAATATACAGCAAGTAAAAAATAAAACCGATGAACGAAAAAAGTTATTTGCATTTTCGCGCAGTCACATGACTTAGTGATCTAAATACAAGGATAAAATAGATCTTTTAGTACCAAGGGTAACATAACATAGTGTTAGTTGAGCGACTTATCCAATTAATTGGTTGCCCTAACCTACTACATTTCAAACCCAAGATCCAGCAAATAAATTGGTTGGAAGTACTAATTCAACCGATTTATTGGATTTGACAATCAATAAACTGGTTGTCTCAGCCAACAAATTCCATCCAATTCCCAGTTGGTTCATCTCAGGCGATCATTCATCGTGATCGTATTGCTCTACTATTTAATTATTTTTAGTTTTGCCTACACGGAAAAAAAAGGATTTGTTGAGGCACCCAGCCACTTGGTGCTTTCAGTTCCAGACGAGAAACTGGTTGGGGCAGCCAAGTAAATAATTTCACTATGAAATGAATTGGTTATTAACCAATTAAATATTTAACACAAATCTTATCAATTGGTTAGTGCAACTACTTTCTTAGTGACCCCAATAAATTTCACGTCTGGATTTGGTAGCACTAAGTGATTTATTGCGCCAACTGATCTTTTTTCTGCAGTGTAGGATCAGTCAGGTACTGACGCCTGCGGTTATGGTCGGATAACTAATTTAACGTCAACTTGCAACTACCAGCATATTGCCTACAGCGTCTATTTTTGTTTGTTTGTTTGTTTGAATCCTAGGTTAATAGAACCTGTCTACATTTATATAGGACATTCAGTAATATTTATGACACATAATTGGGGATGTAAGTAGTGTGTCCTTTGAAGCAACCTTCTAAAAAAACTTAAGATATTCGTATGGCATTGAACCTAGTTTTCTATTATAAATATAAATTGTTCTTTGGTATTCCTCTTTAAAGTCTCGATTTTTTTTGAAAAGTTCCATGAGGTTTTCCGTGATTTTTGAGACTGTATTAGTACTTTTACAACATTTTGTAATTTCTTCTTTAACTGTTAAGGTTTCGAGATCACTATGTATGCTTTTAAGGATATACTTCCGATTAGGTAACACCCCCGATTTCAACGGCACTAGCGTACATTTATGTATTTTGATGCGCTGATTACGAATATGATCATGAAAATTGGCGACGAGGTCATTTTCAAGGTCAAAACTGAAAAAAAACGCATTTTTTTCGAATTTTCGCATTTATTTTCAAAAGTACAAATCGAATGAAAAAATGTTTCAAACAAAAAAGATAGAGGATCAAATTCTCTATAAAAAAGGTTATATACATTTTTTTCGTAATATCAACGGTAATGCTGTAAATGAAGGATGAAGTTGGAAATACGGTTATAGCATGCTTTATATCCCATTTATTGCAAGTGAAGTATGGTAGCGGATCGGTCAAAAGTAAAAAAAAAAAAAAAAAAAATACAATTTAGTATTTACAAGAAAATCGGATAATGTTATATAATAGAGTGTGAAATTAACGATGGTCATTAACTAATTACGGTTGACCCTATACGGCATTATATATTTTAAAAAGAAGGAGTTCTTAACGATTGTTTACTCGACACAGCTTGGAACGATGACCCTTATCATTTCATCCCGTCTGGTAGGTAGGTAGGAAATTCCCCAATGCCCAACTGCTTCTATTTGAACGGTATAAAGACAAGTCTAATTTGCTTTTGTAACAGTTGTTTTTAAATTCTGTTCCGAAACTTTTGTTAATATACTGATGGTGACCGACTTTTCTTTTTAATTTATGGCGACACTAAATAGTAACAAGCGTGAAAGCTGACAAACATAAACACGACAATTTAGTATTTACAAGAAAATCGGATAATGGTTATATAATAGAGTGTGAAATTAACTATGGTCATTAACTAATTACGGTTGACCCTATACGGCATTATATATTTTAAAAAGAAGGAGTTTTTAACGATTGTTTACTCGACACAGCTTGGAACGATGACCCGTATCATTTCAACCCGTCTGGTAGGTAGGTAGGAGATTCCCCAATGCCCAACTGCTTCTATTTGAACGGTATAAAGACAAGTCTAATTTGCTTTTGTAACAGTTGTTTTTAAATTCTGTTCCGAAACTTTTGTTAATATACTGATGGTGACCGACTTTTCTTTTTAATTTATGGCGACATTAAATAGTAACAAGCGTGAAAGTTGACAAACATAAACACGACAATTTAGTATTTACAAGAAAATCGGATAATGGTTATATAATAGAGTGTGAAATTAACTATGGTCATTAACTAATTACGGTTGACCCTATAAGGCATTATATATTTTAAAAAGAAGGAGTTTTTAACGATTGTTTACTCGACACAGCTTTGAACGATGGCCCCTATCATTTCATCCCGTCTGGTAGGTAGGTAGGAAATTCCCCAATGCCCAACTGCTTCTATTTGAACGGTATAAAGACAAGTCTAATTTGCTTTTGTAACAGTTGTTTTTAAATTCTGTTCCGAAACTTTTGTTAATATACTGATGGTGACCGACGTTTCTTTTTAATTTATGGCGTCATTAAATAGTAACAAGCGTGAAAGTTGACAAACATAAACACGAGAATGTAGTATTTACAAGAAAATCGGATAATGGTTGTATAATAGAGTGTGAAATTAACAATGGTCATTAACTAATTACGGTTGACCCTATACGGCATTATATATTTTAAAAAGAAGGAGTTCTTAACGATTGTTTACTCGACACAGCTTGGAACGATGACCCCTATCATTTCATCCCGTCTGGTAGGTAGGTAGGAAATTCCCCAATGCCCAACTGCTTCTATTTGAACGGTATAAAGACAAGTCTAATTTGCTTTTGTAACAGTTGTTTTTAAATTCTGTTCCGAAACTTTTGTTAATATACTGATGGTGACCTACTTTTGTTTTTAATTTATGGCGACATTAAATAGTAACAAGCGTGAATGTTGACAAACATAAACACGACAATGTAGTATTTACAAGAAAATCGGATAATGGTTATATAATAGAGTGTGAAATTAACGATGGTCATTAACTAATTACGGTTGACCCTATACGGCATTATATATTTTAAAAAGAAGGAGTTCTTAACGATTGTTTACTCGACACAGCTTGGAACGATGACCCTTATCATTTCATCCCGTCTGGTAGGTAGGTAGGAAATTCCCCAATGCCCAACTGCTTCTATTTGAACGGTATAAAGACAAGTCTAATTTGCTTTTGTAACAGTTGTTTTTAAATTCTGTTCCGAAACTTTTGTTAATATACTGATGGTGACCTACTTTTGTTTTTAATTTATGGCGACATTAAATAGTAACAAGCGTGAAAGTTGACAAACATAAACACGACAATGTAGTATTTACAAGAAAATCGGATAATGGTTATATAATAGAGTGTGAAATTAACGATGGTCATTAACTAATTACGGTTGACCCTATACGGCATTATATATTTTAAAAAGAAGGAGTTCTTAACGATTGTTTACTCGACACAGCTTGGAACGATGACCCCTATCATTTCATCCCGTCTGGTAGGTAGGTAGGAAATTCCCCAATGCCCAACTGCTTCTATTTGAACGGTATAAAGACAAGTCTAATTTGCTTTTGTAACAGTTGTTTTTAAATTCTGTTCCGAAACTTTTGTTAATATACTGATGGTGACCGACGTTTCTTTTTAATTTATGGCGTCATTAAATAGTAACAAGCGTGAAAGTTGACAAACATAAACACGAGAATGTAGTATTTACAAGAAAATCGGATAATGGTTGTATAATAGAGTGTGAAATTAACAATGGTCATTAACTAATTACGGTTGACCCTATACGGCATTATATATTTTAAAAAGAAGGAGTTCTTAACGATTGTTTACTCGACACAGCTTGGAACGATGACCCCTATCATTTCATCCCGTCTGGTAGGTAGGTAGGAAATTCCCCAATGCCCAACTGCTTCTATTTGAACGGTATAAAGACAAGTCTAATTTGCTTTTGTAACAGTTGTTTTTAAATTCTGTTCCGAAACTTTTGTTAATATACTGATGGTGACCTACTTTTGTTTTTAATTTATGGCGACACTAAATAGTAACAAGCGTGAAAGTTGACAAACATAAACACGACAATTTAGTGTTTACAAGAAAATCGGATAATGGTTATATAATAGAGTGTGAAATTAACGATGGTCATAAACTAATTACGGTTGACCCTATACGGCATTATATATTTTAAAAAGAAGGAGTTCTTAACGATTGTTTACCCGACACAGCTTGGAACGATGACCCCTATCATTTCATCCCGTCTGGTAGGTAGGAAATTCCCCAATGCCCAACTGCTTCTATTTGAACGGTATAAAGACAAGTCTAATTTGCTTTTGTAACAGTTGTTTTTAAATTCTGTTCCGAAACTTTTGTTAATATACCGATGGTGACCGACTTTTCTTTTTAATTTATGGCGACATTAAATAGTAACAAGCGTGAAAGTTGACAAACATAAACACGACAATGTAGTATTTACAAGAAAATCGGATAATGGTTATATAATAGAGTGTGAAATTAACGATGGTCATTAACTAATTACGGTTGACCCTATACGGCATTATATATTTTAAAAAGGAGTTTTTAACGATTGTTTACTCGACACAGCTTTGAACGATGACCCCTATCATTTCATCCCGTCTGGTAGGTAGGTAGGAAATTCCCCAATGCCCAACTGCTTCTGTTTGAACGGTATAAAGACAAGTCTAATTTGCTGTTGTAACAGTTGTTTTTAAATTCTGTTCCGAAACTTTTGTTAATATACTGATGGTGACCTACTTTTGTTTTTAATTTATGTCGACATTAAATAGTAACAAGCGTTAATGTTGACAAACATAAACACGACAATGTAGTATTTACAAGAAAATCGGATAATGGTTATATAATAGAGTGTGAAATTAACGATGGTCATTAACTAATTACGGTTGACCCTATACGGCATTATATATTTTAAAAAGGAGTTTTTAACGATTGTTTACTCGACACAGCTTTGAACGATGACCCCTATCATTTCATCCCGTCTGGTAGGTAGGTAGGAAATTCCCCAATGCCCAACTCCTTCTATTTGAACGGTATAAAGACAAGTCTAATTTGCTTTTGTAACAGTTGTTTTTAAATTCTGTTCCGAAACTTTTGTTAATATACTGATGGTGACCGACTTTTCTTTTTAATTTATGGCGACACTAAATAGCAACAAGCGTGAAAATTGACAAACATAAACACGACAATTTAGTGTTTACAAGAAAATCGGATAATGGTTATATAATAGAGTGTGAAATTAACGATGGTCATTAACTAATTACGGTTGACCCTATACGGCATTATATATTTTAAAAAGGAGTTTTTAACGATTGTTTACTCGACACAGCTTTGAACGATGACCCCTATCATTTCATCCCGTCTGGTAGGTAGGTAGGAAATTCCCCAATGCCCAACTGCTTCTATTTGAACGGTATAATGACAAGTCTAATTTGCTTTTGTAATAGTTGTTTTTAAATTCTGTTCCGAAACTTTTGTTAATATACTGATGGTGACCTACTTTTGTTTTTAATTTATGGCGACACTAAATAGTAACAAGCGTGAAAATTGACAAACATAAACACGACAATTTAGTGTTTACAAGAAAATCGGATAATGGTTATATAATAGAGTGTGAAATTAACGATGGTCATTAACTAATTACGGTTGACCCTATACGGCATTATATATTTTAAAAAGAAGGAGTTTTTAACGATTGTTTACTCGACACAGCTTTGAACGATGACCCCTATCATTTTATCCCGTCTGGTAGGTAGGTAGGAAATTCCCCAATGCCCAACTCCTTCTATTTGAACGGTATAAAGACAAGTCTAATTTGCTTTTGTAACAGTTGTTTTTAAATTCTGTTCTGAAACTTTTGTTAATATACGGATGGTGACCTACTTTTGTTTTTAATTTATGGCGACACTAAATAGTAACAAGCGTAAAAGTTGACAAACATAAACACGACAATTTAGTGTTTACAAGAAAATCGGATAATGGTTATATAATAGAGTGTGAAATTAACGATGGTCATAAACTAATTACGGTTGACCCTATACGGCATTATATATTTTAAAAAGAAGGTGTTCTTAACGATTGTTTACCCGACACAGCTTGGAACGATGACCCCTATCATTTCATCCCGTCTGGTAGGTAGGTAGGAAATTCCCCAATGCCCAACTGCTTCTATTTGAAAGGTATAAAGACAAGTCTAATTTGCTTTTGTAACAGTTGTTTTTAAATTCTGTTCTGAAACTTTTGTTAATATACTGATGGTGACCTACTTTTGTTTTTAATTTATGGCGACACTAAATAGTAACAAGCGTGAAAGTTGACAAACATAAACACGACAATTTAGTGTTTACAAGAAAATCGGATAATGGTTATATAATAGAGTGTGAAATTAACGATGGTCATAAACTAATTACGGTTGACCCTATACGGCATTATATATTTTAAAAAGAAGGAGTTCTTTACGATTGTTTACCCGACACAGCTTGGAACGATGACCCCTATCATTTCATCCCGTCTGGTAGGTAGGTAGGAAATTCCCCAATGCCCAACTGCTTCTATTTGAACGGTATAAAGACAAGTCTAATTTGCTTTTGTAACAGTTGTTTTTAAATTCTGTTCTGAAACTTTTGTTAATATACTGATGGTGACCTACTTTTGTTTTTAATTTATGGCGACACTAAATAGTAACAAGCGTAAAAGTTGACAAACATAAACACGACAATTTAGTGTTTACAAGAAAATCGGATAATGGTTATATAATAGAGTGTGAAATTAACGATGGTCATAAACTAATTACGGTTGACCCTATACGGCATTATATATTTTAAAAAGAAGGTGTTCTTAACGATTGTTTACCCGACACAGCTTGGAACGATGACCCCTATCATTTCATCCCGTCTGGTAGGTAGGTAGGAAATTCCCCAATGCCCAACTGCTTCTATTTGAACGGTATAAAGACAAGTCTAATTTGCTTTTGTAACAGTTGTTTTTAAATTCTGTTCCGAAACTTTTGTTAATATACTGATGGTGACCTACTTTTGTTTTTAATTTATGGCGACACTAAATAGTAACAAGCGTAAAAGTTGACAAACATAAACACGACAATTTAGTGTTTACAAGAAAATCGGATAATGGTTATATAATAGAGTGTGAAATTAACGATGGTCATAAACTAATTACGGTTGACCCTATACGGCATTATATATTTTAAAAAGAAGGAGTTCTTAACGATTGTTTACTCGACACAGCTTTGAACGATGACCCCTATCATTTCATCCCGTCTGGTAGGTAGGTAGGAAATTCCCCAATGCCCAACTGCTTCTATTTGAACGGTATAATGACAAGTCTAATTTGCTTTTGTAATAGTTGTTTTTAAATTCTGTTCCGAAACTTTTGTTAATATACTGATGGTGACCTACTTTTGTTTTTAATTTATGGCGACACTAAATAGTAACAAGCGTGAAAATTGACAAACATAAACACGACAATTTAGTGTTTACAAGAAAATCGGATAATGGTTATATAATAGAGTGTGAAATTAACGATGGTCATTAACTAATTACGGTTGACCCTATACGGCATTATATATTTTAAAAAGGAGTTTTTAACGATTGTTTACTCGACACAGCTTTGAACGATGACCCCTATCATTTCATCCCGTCTGGTAGGTAGGTAGGAAATTCCCCAATGCCCAACTGCTTCTATTTGAACGGTATAAAGACAAGTCTAATTTGCTTTTGTAACAGTTGTTTTTAAATTCTGTTCCGAAACTTTTGTTAATATACTGATGGTGACCGACTTTTCTTTTTAATTTATGGCGACATTAAATAGTAACAAGCGTGAAAGTTGACAAACATAAACACGACAATGTAGTATTTACAAGAAAATCGGATAATGGTTATATAATAGAGTGTGAAATTAACGATGGTCATTAACTAATTACGGTTGACCCTATACGGCATTATATATTTTAAAAAGGAGTTTTTAACGATTGTTTACTCGACACAGCTTTGAACGATGACCCCTATCATTTCATCCCGTCTGGTAGGTAGGTAGGAAATTCCCCAATGCCCAACTGCTTCTATTTGAACGGTATAATGACAAGTCTAATTTGCTTTTGTAATAGTTGTTTTTAAATTCTGTTCCGAAACTTTTGTTAATATACTGATGGTGACCTACTTTTGTTTTTAATTTATGGCGACACTAAATAGTAACAAGCGTGAAAATTGACAAACATAAACACGACAATTTAGTGTTTACAAGAAAATCGGATAATGGTTATATAATAGAGTGTGAAATTAACGATGGTCATTAACTAATTACGGTTGACCCTATACGGCATTATATATTTTAAAAAGGAGTTTTTAACGATTGTTTACTCGACACAGCTTTGAACGATAACCCCTATCATTTCATCCCGTCTGATAAGTAGGTAGGAAATTCCCCAATGCCCAACTGCTTCTATTTGAACGGTATAATGACAAGTCTAATTTGCTTTTGTAATAGTTGTTTTTAAATTCTGTTCCGAAACTTTTGTTAATATACTGATGGTGACCTACTTTTGTTTTTAATTTATGGCGACACTAAATAGTAACAAGCGTGAAAATTGACAAACATAAACACTACAATTTAGTGTTTACAAGAAAATCGGATAATGGTTATATAATAGAGTGTGAAATTAACGATGGTCATAAACTAATTACGGTTGACCCTATACGGCATTATATATTTTAAAAAGAAGGAGTTCTTAACGATTGTTAACCCGACACAGCTTGGAACGATGACCCCTATCATTTCATCCCGTCAGGTAGGTAGGTAGGAAATTCCCCAATGCCCAACTGCTTCTATTTGAACGGTATAAAGACAAGTCTAATTTGCTTTTGTAACAGTTGTTTTTAAATTCTGTTCCGAAACTTTTGTTAATATACTGATGGTGACCGACTTTTCTTTTTAATTTATGGCGACAATAAATAGTAACAAGCGTGAAAGTTGACAAACATAAACACGACAATTTAGTGTTTACAAGAAAATCGGATAATGGTTATATAATAGAGTGTGAAATTAACGATGGTCATTAACTAATTACGGTTGACCCTATACGGCATTATATATTTTAAAAAGAAGGAGTTTTTAACGATTGTTTACTCGACACAGCTTTGAACGATGACCCCTATCATTTTATCCCGTCTGGTAGGTAGGTAGGAAATTCCCCAATGCCCAACTGCTTCTATTTGAACGGTATAAAGACAAGTCTAATTTGCTTTTGTAACAGTTGTTTTTAAATTCTGTTCTGAAACTTTTGTTAATATACTGATGGTGACCTACTTTTGTTTTTAATTTATGGCGACACTAAATAGTAACAAGCGTAAAAGTTGACAAACATAAACACGACAATTTAGTGTTTACAAGAAAATCGGATAATGGTTATATAATAGAGTGTGAAATTAACGATGGTCATAAACTAATTACGGTTGACCCTATACGGCATTATATATTTTAAAAAGAAGGAGTTCTTAACGATTGTTTACCCGACACAGCTTGGAACGATGACCCCTCTCATTTCATCCCGTCTGGTAGGTAGGAAATTCCCCAATGCCCAACTGCTTCTATTTGAACGGTATAAATACAAGTCTAATTTGCTTTTGTAACAGTTGTTTTTAAATTCTGTTCCGAAACTTTTGTTAATATACTGATGGTGACCGACTTTTCTTTTTAATTTATGGCGATATTAAATAGTAACAAGCGTGAAAGTTGACAAACATAAACACGACAATGTAGTATTTACAAAAAATCGGATAATGGTTATATAATAGAGTGTGAAATTAACGATGGTCATTAACTAATTACGGTTGACCCTATACGGCATTATATATTTTAAAAAGGAGTTTTTAACGATTGTTTACTCGACATAGCTTTGAACGATGACCCCTATCATTTCATCCCGTCTGGTAGGTAGGTAGGAAATTCCCCAATGCCCAACTGCTTCTATTTGAACGGTATAATGACAAGTCTAATTTGCTTTGTAATAGTTGTTTTTAAATTCTGTTCCGACACTTTTGTTAATATACTGATGGTGACCTACTTTTGTTTTTAATTTATGGCGACACTAAATAGTAACAAGCGTGAAAATTGACAAACATAAACACGACAATTTAGTGTTTACAAGAAAATCGGATAATGGTTATATAATAGAGTGTGAAATTAACGATGGTCATTAACTAATTACGGTTACCCTATACGGCATTATATATTTTAAAAAGGAGTCTTTAACGATTGTTTACTCGACACAGCTTTGAACGATGACCCCTATCATTTCATCCCGTCTGATAAGTAGGTAGGAAATTCCCCAATGCCCAACTGCTTCTATTTGAACGGTATAAAGACAAGTCTAATTTGCTTTTGTAACAGTTGTTTTTAAATTCTGTTCCGAAACTTTTGTTAATATACTGATGGTGACCTACTTTTGTTTTTAATTTATGGCGACACTAAATAGTAACAAGCGTGAAAGTTGACAAACATAAACACTACAATTTAGTGTTTACAAGAAAATCGGATAATGGTTATATAATAGAGTGTGAAATTAACGATGGTCATAAACTAATTACGGTTGACCCTATACGGCATTATATATTTTAAAAAGAAGGAGTTCTTAACGATTGTTAACCCGACACAGCTTGGAACGATGACCCCTATCATTTCATCCCGTCTGGTAGGTAGGTAGGAAATTCCCCAATGCCCAACTGCTTCTATTTGAACGGTATAAAGACAAGTCTAATTTGCTTTTGTAACAGTTGTTTTTAAATTCTGTTCTGAAACTTTTGTTAATATACTGATGGTGACCTACTTTTGTTTTTAATTTATGGCGACACTAAATAGTAACAAGCGTAAAAGTTGACAAACATAAACACGACAATTTAGTGGTTACAAGAAAATCGGATAATGGTTGTATAATAGAGTGTGAAATTAACGATGGTCATAAACTAATTACGGTTGACCCTATACGGCATTATATATTTTAAAAAGAAGGTGTTCTTAACGATTGTTTACCCGACACAGCTTGGAACGATGACCCCTATCATTTCATCCCGTCTGGTAGGTAGGTAGGAAATTCCCCAATGCCCAACTGCTTCTATTTGAACGGTATAAAGACAAGTCTAATTTGCTTTTGTAATAGTTGTTTTTAAATTCTGTTCCGAAACTTTTGTTAATATACTGATGGTGACCTACTTTTGTTTTTAATTTATGGCGACACTAAATAGTAACAAGCGTGAAAATTGACAAACATAAACACGACAATTTAGTGTTTACAAGAAAATCGGATAATGGTTATATAATAGAGTGTGAAATTAACGATGGTCATTAACTAATTACGGTTGACCCTATACGGCATTATATATTTTAAAAAGGAGTTTTTAACGATTGTTTACTCGACACAGCTTTGAACGATGACCCCTATCATTTCATCCCGTCTGGTAGGTAGGTAGGAAATTCCCCAATGCCCAACTGCTTCTATTTGAACGGTATAATGACAAGTCTAATTTGCTTTTGTAATAGTTGTTTTTAAATTCTGTTCCGAAACTTTTGTTAATATACTGATGGTGACCTACTTTTGTTTTTAATTTATGGCGACACTAAATAGTAACAAGCGTAAAAGTTGACAAACATAAACACGACAATTTAGTGTTTACAAGAAAATCAGATAATGGTTATATAATAGAGTGTGAAATTAACGATGGTCATAAACTAATTACGGTTGACCCTATACGGCATTATATATTTTAAAAAGAAGGTGTTCTTAACGATTGTTTACCCGACACAGCTTGGAACGATGACCCCTATCATTTCATCCCGTCTGGTAGGTAGGTAGGAAATTCCCCAATGCCCAACTGCTTCTATTTGAACGGTATAAAGACAAGTCTAATTTGCTTTTGTAACAGTTGTTTTTAGATTCTGTTCTGAAACTTTTGTTAATATACTGATGGTGACCTACTTTTGTTTTTAATTTATGGCGACACTAAATAGTAACAAGCGTAAAAGTTGACAAACATAAACACGACAATTTAGTGTTTACAAGAAAATCGGATAATGGTTATATAATAGAGTGTGAAATTCACGACGGTCATAAACTAATTACGGTTGACCCTATACAGCATTATATATTTTAAAAAGAAGGTGTTCTTAACGATTGTTTACCCGACACAGCTTGGAACGATGACCCCTATCATTTCATCCCGTCTGGTAGGTAGGTAGGAAATTCCCCAATGCCCAACTGCTTCTATTTGAACGGTATAAAGACAAGTCTAATTTGCTTTTGTAACAGTTGTTTTTAAATTCTGTTCTGAAACTTTTGTTAATATACTGATGGTGACCTACTTTTGTTTTTAATTTATGGCGACACTAAATAGTAAAAAGCGTGAAAGTTGACAAACATAAACACGACAATTTAGTGTTTACAAGAAAATCGGATAATGGTTATATAATAGAGTGTGAAATTAACGATGGTCATTAACTAATTACGGTTGACCCTATACGGCATTATATATTTTAAAAAGAAGGAGTTCTTAACGATTGTTTACCCGACACAGCTTGGAACGATGACCCCTATCATTTCATCCCGTCTGGTAGGTAGGAAATTCCCCAATGCCCAACTACTTCTATTTGAACGGTATAAAGACAAGTCTAATTTGCTTTTGTAACAGTTGTTTTTAAATTCTGTTCCGAAACTTTTGTTAATATACCGATGGTGACCGACTTTTCTTTTTAATTTATGGCGACATTAAATAGTAACAAGCGTTAAAGTTGACAAACATAAACACGACGATATAGTATTTACAAGAAAATTGGATAATGATTATATAATAGAGTGTGAAATTAACGATGGTCATTAACTAATTACGGTTGACCCTATACGGCATTATATATTTTAAAAAGAAGGAGTTCTTAACGATTGTTTACTCGACACAGCTTGGAACGATGACCCTTATCATTTCATCCCGTCTGGTAGGTAGGTAGGAAATTCCCCAATGCCCAACTGCTTCTATTTGAACGGTATAAAGACAAGTCTAATTTGCTTTTGTAACAGTTGTTTTTAAATTCTGTTCTGAAACTTTTGTTAATATACTGATGGTGACCTACTTTTGTTTTTAATTTATGGCGACACTAAATAGTAACAAGCGTAAAAGTTGACAAACATAAACACGACAATTTAGTGTTTACAAGAAAATCGGATAATGGTTATATAATAGAGTGTGAAATTAACGATGGTCATAAACTAATTACGGTTGACCCTATACGGCATTATATATTTTAAAAAGAAGGTGTTCTTAACGATTGTTTACTCGACACAGCTTTGAACGATGACCCCTATCATTTCATCCCGTCTGGTAGGTAGGTAGGAAATTCCCCAATGCCCAACTGCTTCTATTTGAACGGTATAATGACAAGTCTAATTTGCTTTTGTAATAGTTGTTTTTAAATTCTGTTCCGAAACTTTTGTTAATATACTGATGGTGACCTACTTTTGTTTTTAATTTATGGCGACACTAAATAGTAACAAGCGTGAAAATTGACAAACATAAACACGACAATTTAGTGTTTACAAGAAAATCGGATAATGGTTATATAATAGAGTGTGAAATTAACGATGGTCATTAACTAATTACGGTTGACCCTATACGGCATTATATATTTTAAAAAGGAGTTTTTAACGATTGTTTACTCGACACAGCTTTGAACGATGACCCCTATCATTTCATCCCGTCTGGTAGGTAGGTAGGAAATTCCCCAATGCCCAACTGCTTCTATTTGAACGGTATAAAGACAAGTCTAATTTGCTTTTGTAACAGTTGTTTTTAAATTCTGTTCCGAAACTTTTGTTAATATACTGATGGTGACCTACTTTTGTTTTTAATTTATGGCGACACTAAATAGTAACAAGCGTGAAAATTGACAAACATAAACACGACAATTTAGTGTTTACAAGAAAATCGGATAATGGTTATATAATAGAGTGTGAAATTAACGATGGTCATTAACTAATTACGGTTGACCCTATACGGCATTATATATTTTAAAAAGAAGGTGTTCTTAACGATTGTTTACCCGACACAGCTTGGAACGATGACCCCTATCATTTCATCCCGTCAGGTAGGTAGGTAGGAAATTCCCCAATGCCCAACTGCTTCTATTTGAACGGTATAAAGACAAGTCTAATTTGCTTTTGTAACAGTTGTTTTTAGATTCTGTTCTGAAACTTTTGTTAATATACTGATGGTGACCTACTTTTGTTTTTAATTTATGGCGACACTAAATAGTAACAAGCGTGAAAATTGACAAACATAAACACGACAATTTAGTGTTTACAAGAAAATCGGATAATGGTTATATAATAGAGTGTGAAATTAACGATGGTCATCAACTAATTACGGTTGACCCTATACGGCATTATATATTTTAAAAAGGAGTTTTTAACGATTGTTTACTCGACACAGCTTTGAACGATGACCCCTATCATTTCATCCCGTCTGGTAGGTAGGTAGGAAATTCCCCAATGCCCAACTGCTTCTATTTGAACGGTATAAAGACAAGTCTAATTTGCTTTTGTAACAGTTGTTTTTAAATTCTGTTCCGAAACTTTTGTTAATATACTGATGGTGACCGACTTTTCTTTTTAATTTATGGCGACATTAAATAGTAACAAGCGTGAATGTTGACAAACATAAACACGACAATGTAGTATTTACAAGAAAATCGGATAATGGTTATATAATAGAGTGTGAAATTAACGATGGTCATTAACTAATTACGGTTGACCCTATACGGCATTATATATTTTAAAAAGGAGTTTTTAACGATTGTTTACTCGACACAGCTTTGAACGATGACCCCTATCATTTCATCCCGTCTGGTACGTAGGTAGGAAATTCCGCAATGCCCAACTACTTCTATTTGAGCGGTATAAAGACAAGTCTAATTTGCTGTTGTAACAGTTGTTTTTAAATTCTGTTCCGAAACTTTTGTTAATATACTGATGGTGACCGACTTTTCTTTTTAATTTATGGCGACAATAAATAGTAACAAGCGTGAAAGTTGACAAACATAAACACGACAATTTAGTGTTTACAAGAAAATCGGATAATGGTTATATAATAGAGTGTGAAATTAACGATGGTCATTAACTAATTACGGTTGACCCTATACGGCATTATATATTTTAAAAAGAAGGAGTTTTTAACGATTGTTTACTCGACACAGCTTTGAACGATGACCCCTATCATTTTATCCCGTCTGGTAGGTAGGTAGGAAATTCCCCAATGCCCAACTCCTTCTATTTGAACGGTATAAAGACAAGTCTAATTTGCTTTTGTAACAGTTGTTTTTAAATTCTGTTCCGAAACTTTTGTTAATATACTGATGGTGACCGACTTTTCTTTTTAATTTATGGCGACATTAAATAGTAACAAGCGTGAAAGTTGACAAACATAAACACGACAATGTAGTATTTACAAGAAAATCGGATAATGGTTATATAATAGAGTGTGAAATTAACGATGGTCATTAACTAATTACGGTTGACCCTATACGGCATTATATATTTTAAAAAGGAGTTTTTAACGATTGTTTACTCGACACAGCTTTGAACGATGACCCCTATCATTTCATCCCGTCTGGTAGGTAGGTAGGAAATTCCCCAATGCCCAACTGCTTCTGTTTGAACGGTATAAAGACAAGTCTAATTTGCTTTTGTAACAGTTGTTTTTAAATTCTGTTCTGAAACTTTTGTTAATATACGGATGGTGACCTACTTTTGTTTTTAATTTATGGCGACACTAAATAGTAACAAGCGTGAAAGTTGACAAACATAAACACGACAATTTAGTGTTTACAAGAAAATCGGATAATGGTTATATAATAGAGTGTGAAATTAACGATGGTCATAAACTAATTACGGTTGACCCTATACGGCATTATATATTTTAAAAAGAAGGAGTTATTAACGATTGTTTACCCGACACAGCTTGGAACGATGACCCCTATCATTTCATCCCGTCTGCTAGGTAGGTAGGAAATTCCCCAATGCCCAAGTGCTTCTATTTGAACGGTATAAAGACAAGTCTAATTTGCTTTTGTAACAGTTGTTTTTAAATTCTGTTCCGAAACTTTTATTAATATACTGATGGTGACCTACTTTTGTTTTTAATTTATGGCGACACTAAATAGTAACAAGCGTGAAAGTTGACAAACATAAACACGACAATTTAGTGTTTACAAGCAAATCGGATAATGGTTATATAATAGAGTGTGAAATTAACGATGGTCATTAACTAATTACGGTTGACCCTATACGGCATTATATATTTTAAAAAGGAGTCTTTAACGATTGTTTACTCGACACAGCTTTGAACGATGACCCCTATCATTTCATCCCGTCTGATAAGTAGGTAGGAAATTCCCCAATGCCCAACTGCTTCTATTTGAACGGTATAAAGACAAGTCTAATTTGCTTTTGTAACAGTTGTTTTTAAATTCTGTTCCGAAACTTTTGTTAATATACTGATGGTGACCTACTTTTGTTTTTAATGTATGGCGACACTAAATAGTAACAAGCGTGAAAGTTGACAAACATAAACACGACTATTTAGTGTTTACAAGAAAATCGGATAATGAATATATAATAGAGTGTGAAATTAACGATGGTCATTAACTAATTACGGTTGACCCTATACGGCATTATATATTTTAAAAAGGAGTTTTTAACGATTGTTTACTCGACACAGCTTTGAACGATGACCCCTATCATTTCATCCCGTCTGGTAGGTAGGTAGGAAATTCCCCAATGCCCAACTGCTTCTATTTGAACGGTATAAAGACAAGTCTAATTTGCTTTTGTAACAGTTGTTTTTAAATTCTGTTCTGAAACTTTTGTTAATATACTGATGGTGACCTACTTTTGTTTTTAATTTATGGCGACACTAAATAGTAACAAGCGTAAAAGTTGACAAACATAAACACGACAATTTAGTGTTTACAAGAAAATCGGATAATGGTTATATAATAGAGTGTGAAATTAACGATGGTCATTAACTAATTACGGTTGACCCTATACGGCATTATATATTTTAAAAAGAAGGTGTTCTTAACGATTGTTTACCCGACACAGCTTGGAACGATGACCCCTATCATTTCATCCCGTCAGGTAGGTAGGTAGGAAATTCCCCAATGCCCAAATGCTTCTATTTGAACGGTATAAAGACAAGGCTAAATTGCTTTGTAACAGGTGTTTTTAAATGCTGTTCCGAAACTTTTGTTAATATACTGATGGTGACCTACTTTTGTTTTTAATTTATGGCGACACTAAATAGTAACAAGCGTGAAAATTGACAAACATAAACACGACAATTTAGTGTTTACAAGAAAATCGGATAATGGTTATATAATAGAGTGTGAAATTAACGATGGTCATTAACTAATTACGGTTGACCCTATACGGCATTATATATTTTAAAAAGGAGTTTTTAACGATTGTTTACTCGACACAGCTTTGAACGATGACCCCTATCATTTCATCCCGTCTGGTAGGTAGGTAGGAAATTCCCCAATGCCCAACTGCTTCTATTTGAACGGTATAAAGACAAGTCTAATTTGCTTTTGTAACAGTTGTTTTTAAATTCTGTTCCGAAACTTTTGTTAATATACTGATGGTGACCGACTTTTCTTTTTAATTTATGGCGACATTAAATAGTAACAAGCGTGAATGTTGACAAACATAAACACGACAATGTAGTGTTTACAAGAAAATCGGATAATGGTTATATAATAGAGTGTGAAATTAACGATGGTCATTAACTAATTACGGTTGACCCTATACGGCATTATATATTTTAAAAAGGAGTTTTTAACGATTGTTTACTCGACACAGCTTTGAACGATGAGCCCTATCATTTCATCCCGACTGGTACGGAGGTAGGTAATTCCGCAATGCCCAACTACTTCTATTTGAGCGGTATAGAGACAAGTCTAATTTGCTGCCGTAACAGTTGTTTTTAAATTCTGTTCCGAAACTTTTGTTAATATACTGATGGTGACCGACTTTTCTTTTTAATTTATGGCGACAATAAATAGTAACAAGCGTGAAAGTTGACAAACATAAACACGTCAATTTAGTGTTTACAAGAAAATCGGATAATGGTTATATAATAGAGTGTGAAATTAACGATGGTCATTAACTAATTACGGTTGACCCTATACGGCATTATATATTTTAAAAAGAAGGAGTTTTTAACGATTGTTTACTCGACACAGCTTTGAACGATGACCCCTATCATTTTATCCCGTCTGGTAGGTAGGTAGGAAATTCCCCAATGCCCAACTCCTTCTATTTGAACGGTATAAAGACAAGTCTAATTTGCTTTTGTAACAGTTGTTTTTAAATTCTGTTCCGAAACTTTTGTTAATATACTGATGGTGACCGACTTTTCTTTTTAATTTATGGCGACATTAAATAGTAACAAGCGTGAAAGTTGACAAACATAAACACGACAATGTAGTATTTACAAGAAAATCGGATAATGGTTATATAATAGAGTGTGAAATTAACGATGGTCATTAACTAATTACGGTTGACCCTATACGGCATTATATATTTTAAAAAGGAGTTTTTAACGATTGTTTACTCGACACAGCTTTGAACGATGACCCCTATCATTTCATCCCGTCTGGTAGGTAGGTAGGAAATTCCCCAATGCCCAACTGCTTCTGTTTGAACGGTATAAAGACAAGTCTAATTTGCTTTTGTAACAGTTGTTTTTAAATTCTGTTCTGAAACTTTTGTTAATATACGGATGGTGACCTACTTTTGTTTTTAATTTATGGCGACACTAAATAGTAACAAGCGTGAAAGTTGACAAACATAAACACGACAATTTAGTGTTTACAAGAAAATCGGATAATGGTTATATAATAGAGTGTGAAATTAACGATGGTCATAAACTAATTACGGTTGACCCTATACGGCATTATATATTTTAAAAAGAAGGAGTTCTTAACGATTGTTTACCCGACACAGCTTGGAACGATGACCCCTATCATTTCATCCCGTCTGCTAGGTAGGTAGGAAATTCCCCAATGCCCAAGTGCTTCTATTTGAACGGTATAAAGACAAGTCTAATTTGCTTTTGTAACAGTTGTTTTTAAATTCTGTTCCGAAACTTTTATTAATATACTGATGGTGACCTACTTTTGTTTTTAATTTATGGCGACACTAAATAGTAACAAGCGTGAAAGCTGAGAAACATGAACCCGACAATTTAGTGGTTACAAGAAAATCGGATAATGGTTATATAATAGAGTGTGAAATTAACGATGGTCATTAACTAATTACGGTTGACCCTATACGGCATTATATATTTTAAAAAGGAGTCTTTAACGATTGTTTACTCGACACAGCTTTGAACGATGACCCCTATCATTTCATCCCGTCTGATAAGTAGGTAGGAAATTCCCCAATGCCCAACTGCTTCTATTTGAACGGTATAAAGACAAGTCTAATTTGCTTTTGTAACAGTTGTTTTTAAATTCTGTTCCGAAACTTTTGTTAATATACTGATGGTGACCTACTTTTGTTTTTAATTTATGGCGACACTAAATAGTAACAAGCGTGAAAGTTGACAAACATAAACACGACAATTTAGTGTTTACAAGAAAATCGGATAATGGTTATATAATAGAGTGTGAAATTAACGATGGTCATTAACTAATTACGGTTGACCCTATACGGCATTATATATTTTAAAAAGAAGGAGTTCTTAACGATTGTTTACTCGACACAGCTTGGAACGATGACCCCTATCATTTCATCCCGTCTGGTAGGTAGGTAGGAAATTCCCCAATGCCCAACTGCTTCTATTTGAACGGTATAAAGACAAGTCTAATTTGCTTTTGTAACAGTTGTTTTTAAATTCTGTTCCGAAACTTTTGTTAATATACTGATGGTGACCTACTTTTGTTTTTAATTTATGGCGACACTAAATAGTAACAAGCGTGAAAGTTGACAAACATAAACACGACAATTTAGTGTTTACAAGAAAATCGGATAATGGTTATATAATAGAGTGTGAAATTAACGATGGTCATTAACTAATTACGGTTGACCCTATACGGCATTATATATTTTAAAAAGAAGGAGTTCTTAACGATTGTTTACTCGACACAGCTTGGAACGATGACCCCTATCATTTCATCCCGTCTGCTAGGTAGGTAGGAAATTCCCCAATGCCCAACTGCTTCTATTTGAACGGTATAAAGACAAGTCTAATTTGCTTTTGTAACAGTTGTTTTTAAATTCTGTTCCGAAACTTTTGTTAATATACTGATGGTGACCTACTTTTGTTTTTAATTTATGGCGACATTAAATAGTAACAAGCGTGAAAGTTGACAAACATAAACACGACAATTTAGTATTTACAAGAAAATCGGATAATGGTTATATAATAGAGTGTGAAATTAACGATGGTCATTAACTAATTACGGTTGACCCTATACGGCATTATATATTTTAAAAAGGAGTTTTTAACGATTGTTTACTCGACACAGCTTTGAACGATGACCCCTATCATTTCATCCCGTCTGGTAGGTAGGTAGGAAATTCCCCAATGCCCAACTGCTTCTATTTGAACGGTATAAAGACAAGTCTAATTTGCTTTTGTAACAGTTGTTTTTAAATTCTGTTCCGAAACTTTTGTTAATATACTGATGGTGACCTACTTTTGTTTTTAATTTATGGCGACACTAAATAGTAACAAGCGTGAAAGTTGACAAACATAAACACGACAATTTAGTGTTTACAAGAAAATCGGATAATGGTTATATAATAGAGTGTGAAATTAACGATGGTCATTAACTAATTACGGTTGACCCTATACGGCATTATATATTTTAAAAAGAAGGAGTTCTTAACGATTGTTTACTCGACACAGCTTGGAACGATGACCCCTATCATTTCATCCCGTCTGGTAGGTAGGTAGGAAATTCCCCAATGCCCAACTGCTTCTATTTGAACGGTATAAAGACAAGTCTAATTTGCTTTTGTAACAGTTGTTTTTAAATTCTGTTCCGAAACTTTTGTTAATATACTGATGGTGACCTACTTTTGTTTTTAATTTATGGCGACACTAAATAGTAACAAGCGTGAAAGTTGACAAACATAAACACGACAATTTAGTGTTTACAAGAAAATCGGATAATGGTTATATAATAGAGTGTGAAATTAACGATGGTCATTAACTAATTACGGTTGACCCTATACGGCATTATATATTTTAAAAAGGAGTCTTTAACGATTGTTTACTCGACACAGCTTTGAACGATGACCCCTATCATTTCATCCCGTCTGATAAGTAGGTAGGAAATTCCCCAATGCCCCACTGCTTCTATTTGAACGGTATAAAGACAAGTCTAATTTGCTTTTGTAACAGTTGTTTTTAAATTCGGTTCCGAAACTTTTGTTAATATACTGATGGTGACCTACTTTTGTTTTTAATTTATGGCGACACTAAATAGTAACAAGCGTGAAAGTTGACAAACATCCCTTTAGACAGATTTAGATCGTACACAATATCTTTTACAGCATAGAGTATCGGTCTGAGCATATTACAGTACATGACCCTTTTATCACCGCAAAACATAAACAAGACAAATACTTAATTGTATCATACCACTACATAGCTTTACCCTCAGCGAACCATATTAATTTCGCCGCCGATCTTACCAACATACCATCGGCCGTTTTAACCTTAACGATGCGAACCCGACCGTCTTTGCCTTCAAATATTTGTTCAACAACCCCTTTGCGCCAACAATTTCGCGCGGAACATTCATCTACTACGAGAACAAGATCCCCGATTTTTAAATTTTTACTCTCGCGAAGCCACTTTGTTCTAGGGAGAAGGGTGGGTAAGTACTCTCGTAACCACCTTTTCCAAAATGCATCCGCGAAATTTTGCGCCCAACGCCATTGTTTACGCAAACAGATTTCCTTAATGTCATAACGCGTGAGAGAAAGCAGACCAGACGAAGACCCTAGAAGGAAATGATTAGGAGTTAAGGCCTGACCGTCTCTAGGATCAGGCGAGATGTGCGTCAAAGGCCGCGAATTTATCACGTGCTCAATTTCTGCGAGTAATGTGTTTAAAGTTTCTTCCGCGGGGGCTTGTTCTTTTAAGATCACACTCAGTGCTACTTTAATAGATCTAATTAACCTCTCCCACGAACCACCCATATGCGGAGACGAGGGTGGGTTAAAGTACCATTCGATGCGTTTGTTTGACGCGTACCGCGCTAGGGCGTTTTTGTCCATTACATACATTGCTTCTCTGAGTTCCCTATCCGCCGCTTTAAAATTTGTCCCATTATCAGAATAAAGTGCTATGGGTTGACCTCGCCTCGCGGACATTCTTCGGATAGCCATAATGGCAGAGTCAGCGTTCAGCGAATTGGCAATCTCAATGTGGACCGCGCGCGTAGTGAGACAAGTAAAAATGGCCCCCCATCTCTTTTCACGTCTCCTACCGACTTTAACTATCATTGGGCCAAAATAATCGACGCCTGAGTGATTGAATGGCCTCAGGTAATGGGCAACACGCGCTTTCGGTAAATCTGCCATTAACGGAGGAGTCGGATTCGCTCGAAGCATTTTACACTTTGAACATTTTGCGACAATTGACCGTAGTAAAACTCGAAGTCTCGTAATCCAAAATCGCGAACGTATTTCATTTATAACTGTTTCATGTGATCCGTGATACATAGACACATGGTAATACGTTACCAAGAGACGCACTTCCGGATGCGTGCCGTCAAGAAGCGCCGGTTCATTTTCAAAACCCTCGACAACAGCCCGACTCGCTCTACCTCTCATTCGAAGGATACCGTTTTCATCAATAACTGGTGTAAGTTTCAGAATGCTGCTACGATTGTCAATTTGTCGCCCCTTTTTTAGAGCTTCGATTTCTGAAGCGAAATTGTCGAATTGAATAGCGCGAATACGAAGTTCTTCAGCCCGTTTTAAATGTTGCGCGGTAATTCCATTCCCCTTAATGCCCTTCCATATTTCAATCGCGATTAAAACGTTCGCAGTCGCACGTATTAGGCGGTTCCACGAAGAGAACCGATTACTCTCCGGTATCGATAACGATAAACTATTTTTTGTTACTATCCCCACGAAAGTTTTCCTCTTTTCGAACGCGGTAAACTCGTCTATTTCTGTCGATCGCAAATTATCTTTATGTGGCCACTGAGATTCGTCTAGTTTCAAAAATTCTGGACCGTTCAGCCAATGTCGGCGACCACCGACGCCAGGGGCAACATGTTTAGTAGCATCGTCCGCGGGGTTTTGCGCTGATGGTACCCATCTCCATTCAGCGGGGGATGTTAACTCGCATATTTCTGCTAATCGGTGGGACACAAACGGCTGAAAAGTTCGCGCATCCGCGTTTATCCAGGCTAAAACAGTACGCGAGTCTGTCCAGAAGATTCGTCGTTCGATTATAAACGCGTGTTCCTTCGCAACCGTACTAGCAAGTCGACTCGCTATTAATGCTCCTTGCAGTTCCAAGCGTGGGACAGAAAGTGGTTTTAAAGGGGCTACTCGCGTCTTAGCGGCTGCAAAACTTATTTCGACATTAATTTTACAATGTTCAAATCTCCAGTAAGCAACAGAAGCGTACGCCTGGGCGCTCGCATCGCAAAAAATATGTAACTGTACCTTCGTGACATTATCACGTAATTGTGAATAGCATCTCGGGATTGAAACACGAGTCACCATTTCGAGATCTTGAACCCATTTCATCCACAACCCATGCTCTTCTTCGCGTAAATTTTGATCCCATTCAATACCGCTTACCCAGATCCTTTGCATCAGTAATTTCGATTGGACAATAAGGGGCGCGAGAAACCCGAAAGGATCAAATACCGACATTATTATGCGTAATACTTCGCGTTTCGTCGGAATTTTCGATCCCTTGCGAATATCTAAGGGTACTAAATTGTCGCTAATATTAAAGGAAAACGCATCCGATCTAGTGTCCCAGCGTAAACCAAGGACCTTTTGTCGCTCGTTCTGCCCAAGGGCGCTTATGTTGACGTTCGACGCGGCACGATTTTTTTCGTCAATCGATTGGACTACTTTTGGATTATTACTCGCCCAGTCATGCATTAAAAATCCTCCCGAACTATTTATCTCCCGAACGCCTTTGACGATTTCTATCGCTTCTTGAACAGAATCAGAACTATCAAGAAAATCGTCCATATAAGTTTGATTTTTTATTTTGAGGGCAGCCATCGGACATAACGATGAAGACAATTCCGCATTTTTATTTTTTACATATAGGGCACTGCAAGGGGACGATCTGGAACCGAATAGCAAGGTGGTCATTCGGTATTCTTCGGGCTGTTTCGACCTATCTTTGCCCCGCCAAAGAAATCTTTGCGCATCTTTATCTTTATTCGATATTTTTACGCGAAGAAACATGTCTTTAATGTCACCTTTAATAGCAATTTTACCAACACGGAAACGCATCAATACCCCTAAAAGTGATAGTAATAAGTCTGGACCCTGAAGTAATCGATCATTCAAACACATATTGCCAACTTTCGCAGCTGCATCGAATACCAGCCGCACTTTTCCGGGTTTGTTCGGGTTGACTACACCGAAGTGAGGAAGGTACCACGTGTGTGTACTTCCAGGAGTCTCTACCTTTTCCGCGTACCCGTTGTCTATCAGTCGCGACATTTCTGCATAGTACAGTTTAGCGTAATTCGGGTGTTTGTCTAATTTCGATTCCACACTCTTTAACCTTTTAAGCGCATATGATCTACTTTCTGGGAACGTTACCGTGTCAGCCTTCCATAGCAAACCCGTTTCCCAAGACGCTCCTACCTTACGGGTGGTATCTTCTAAAATTTTTACGGCTCGTCGTTCTTCCGGCGTTACTCTATCTACCTGTTTAATACCGAGTTCATCGATTTGAAAATAATTTTTTACTAATTGATTTAACGCTTCAACGTTCATTTCATGTTCTAAAACTTCGGTATCTTTCGTTGTAAAAAATGTATTGCAGGTTTTCGGTATTACTTTCCGAGGCGCGCTTCCATGAACAACCCACCCAAGAGGCGTTTTAGAAGTAAAAGGTAATCCGCGCCCCACACTACGAGATTCTAAGGTAGCTATCGCGTGAATGTTGTCTTGACCGATTAATAATGTCGGTTCCGCGTCGGTGTATGGTTCGAGGTTCAAATCACGAAGATGCGCGTACGAATTTATCAATTCATGACTAAGTGACTGTGTCGTCAAACTGAAATTCGGCACCGTATGTATACCGAACAGCGAGCATGTCGCATCTTTCCCTTCAATTTTTAGGTTAACTCTTTCGCTAGCCACCGTTAATGAATTACCCGTAATTCCCGAAAGAGATAATATTTCGACTCGCCCATGCGCTCCGATTTTACGTGCAGTTTCCGTCTTTATCAAGGTCACGGTTGACCCCTCGTCTAAAAGCGCAAACGTAAAGATTTTAGATTTTTGACCAACGAGGGACACAGGCAGTATTTTTAATAAAATCGGGACCGAATCTAACGCTAGTCATGAGGTCAGTACTACATTATTATGATTTCGAACGTATCCGTCATCGGTTTTAACGTTCTGATTTTTCGATACAGGAATCAACGCATTCTCATTTTGCAAATTCGATTTTCCGGCAAATCGACGTCTTTTCGCGTTTTTAGCCGAATTGTGTTCGTAATTTATTCGATTCAACTGTAAAGGTTCTCGCGAGTCATGCAGCATTCGGTCATGAAAACCATTACACCCGTCTTTCCCGCATCTACGTTTTACTCGACAATCAGAGGACCGGTGAGAAGTATCGAAACACGCGTAACAACGATTTTCCATTCTAGCCCAATTCCAGCGTTCTGGTACAGACAATCGGGCAAATGACGGACAGTTGGCTAGTGCATGATAATTTCGCTTACAAAATTGGCAATTATTAGATCTCTCATTCGTATTATTAAAGCGGCTGCCATTCGAAAAGGTATCTACCGTTGAAACAGCGGCATATACAGGCTTTCGGAAATTTTTGGTTCGAGCGGTCGAATTCGCATCACGTGTTCTGTATATTACATGTGTCCCCGCTCGACACGATAATTCAGCTTGCTCATGTAAGAAATTTGCGAGTACAACTAATTTAGGTTCGGCACTATTTACATCTCTAAAATATTTATTAAAGTCGTACACAAGCGACGACGGTAATTTTTGTAAACTTTCTTTTAACAATTCAGGATTTTGTAAATACCCGATGTTATTCATCGCTTGCATTGCCGATACGCCCCCTTTAATTTTAGTCGCAAAGGTAACCAAGTCGATACCCAGCGAATTTAATTTCGGAAGTTTTTTCAAACTAATCACAATGCTTTCTATTACAATATCCGAATTTCCGAATTTCAAAGCAAGCGCATTCATTATTTCTTTCGCACTCGATGAGCTAACCATCAAATACTGAACCGCGTCTCTCGCGTTCCCAATCAACGCCCCGTGTAACCTAGCAACGTTCTCTCGATCCGAATAACCTCCCAGTTCTGACGACAGCTCATAAGATTGTTTAAAATACAACCATTCTTCCGGATCGCCGTTAAACTTCGGTAGTTCCTTTGCTATAAGTCGATTTATAACGCGCCCGGAATTCGTCGATGCATCGGAAAAAATCGTTTGACACCCAGTAGACATTGATAGGTTAGGAATATTTTCATTACGATCAAATTCATCGCGCGCATTAGTTTGACTGGCTGTAGAGACTCGATTAAGATTATTAATATTTGTTACCGTTTCGTCATATTCTCGCGGCAAATTTAAAGCTTCAGAACTGCGAGTGTATCCGGCAAACACACTATCGTTTTCTACATCAATTGTTTCACGGCACATGTCATTACGGCGACGTTCAATGTCGAATCGACGAATGTCGCGGTCATGTTCGAAATTTAACTGATGTTCAATTCCCGCTCGATCTCTATGAAAGTGACTGCAACGACTTTCGCCCGATCTCGATCGTCGATTGTTCGCGGCATCCGAAACGTTTGAAATAACCTCGTCGCCGTTTTCACTTCTATTGGAAATGACTGACCTTTCGATGATTTCTAACCTTTGCAGGTCCCGTTGGTGACGGCTGTAGCGACGCTCAATCCTTTCTAACAGACGCTGCCGTTCCGCCAAAGGGTTACTCGTCGTATCCTCCACCTCCACGTTGTTTCCGATGTCCTCCGAGATCAGCGCTGGTTGTACGGAAATGTTCTCCTGGGTCGTGGTTCCGACTTCCTGGTGATCGAGATCTCCGACGCCCGATGTCGAACGTGTGATGCGCTCGGTTGTCCGTCCTTTCTGCCCTCTTTTTGGAGGCGCCGTTTTCGTCGTAGACCTGGCTCTCCTCGTCGTCACTTCCTTTCGCAGCTCAGTATCGTTCACTACTCTTTTCAAAGATCGCCCAGCCTTTTTTCGTCCCGCCATTATTTTCACAAGGCACTATAGCACAGTTTTTTCGGAAATATTTTCACTCGTCCAAAAGTCCTTGTAAACGTAAAGTCACGTTCGCACTATTTGCCCGAAATATCTTTCACCCCGACCGGCAATTAGCTCCCGGGTTTCGGCACCAATTAATATGTTAACAATACAAAGGGTGAAAGAAAACACGTCGATATACTTATTTGAAAACCGTTTATATTTTGGGCAATTCGGCAAAGGCTAACGAACGCTACCAAGAGCAAATCGAGTCTGACGAGTAGCGACCCGTTATTAGCAAAAAACGATCGTCCTTAGCAACCACGTCGATCCGAAAAACAATTCCAGACTGTCACACCCACGTGACATGTCTCCGATTGGTTCGAATTTAATTTGAATATTTTAAACGGTAGATGCATGATCTCCATCAGAATTCCGATTTACAAAAATAAATACAATATATGCTCTACTCGGCTGTTAACAGATTTCTGGCTGTCAGCACTCCCGGCTGACAGTCCTCCGGGGGGCAGCTCTCCGGTGTTCAGCTCCGGGATAGAGCTCTCTCCGGCTGTTTATTTCCCTCGTGGCAGCACTCCCAGTGTCAATATTACTCGGGCTTGACAGCACTCCCCGGTCTGTCAGCTCTCTCAGGGTGCTAGCACTCTCGGCTGTTTGTCACCCTGTGGGTGCCGAAACCCGGGACTTCAACGTATAAATCATCACCTTACTGTAACTAGTATGATTTAGAAATAAAATTATGTACATTATTGTATTAGCTGTACCCGGGCGTAGTTTTCTTGCAGTTCCCTACGCAATGCATATGAATGGTAATTTCTAAATGGACGGGTGCAGACGCACAAAGGTTAACGAAACGTACTGTGGAATAAATGAATCTATATATAAATAAGTTGTACCGTGACTTGAATGTATTATGACCGTATACAAGCTTGTCGGGTTTCGCGATAGGATGATGCGTGATCTCTGAAGGATCTAGAAAGGGATTTTCGGTATCATGGTGTACTAACAGCCGAGGGAGTGCTGCACCCGGAGAGAAGCTGACAGTGCCGGGGAAGTGCTGTTACAGCCGAGAAATATTGACAGCTGGGGAGGGCTGCCAGGTGTGGGAAATGAACAGACGGAGAGAGTGACCCCGGCGGCTGACAGCCGGGGGAGAGTGGCCACGGGGGAGGGCTGTCAGCCGGCGCGTGCTGTCAGCCAGGAAAGTTTACAGCCGGGAGAGCTTGACCCCGGAAGGATGACAGCCGCGGGAGAGCTGGCCCCCGGGGGGGTGTAGCCGGGGTGTGCTGACAGCCCAGAAAATGTTAAACAGCGAGTAGAGCTGATTTTGTTTTATTTTTGTTAAATCGGAATTTCTGATGGATGACATGCTATCTACCGTTTATAATATTCAAATTTAAATTGAACCAATCGGAGAATGGTCACGTGGGTGTGGACAGTCTGGAATTGTTTTCGGGATCGAGTGGTTGCTAAGGACGTCGTTTTTTGCTAATAATAAAAAAAAAAACGCGGGTCGCTTACTCGTAAAGCTCGAGTAGCTCCTTGGGTAGCGTTCGTCAGCTTTGCCGAATTATGCCAAAATATATAACGTTTTCAATCTTAAGTATATCGACCGTGTTTTCTTTCAAACTTGTATTGTTATCATATTAATTGGTGCCGAAACCCCGGGAGACTAATTGACCGGTCGGGGAGTGTGTGGAAAGATATTTCGGGGGAAATAGTGCGAACGGTGGACTTTACGTTTTACTAAGGACTTTTGGCGAGTTAAAATATTTCGAAAAAAAAATTGTGCTATAGTGCTTGTGAAAATAATGGCGGACGAAAACAGGCTGGGCGATTCTTTGAAAAGAGTAGGTGACGATTACTGAGCTTGCGAAAGATTAGTGACGGACGAGGAGAGAGCAGGGGTTTACGACGAATACGGCGCCTCCAAAATGAGAGCAGAAAGGAGGTACAACCGAGCGCATACACGTTCGACATGTCGGCGTCGGAGATCTCGATCACAGAAGTCGGAACCACGACCCAGGAGAACATTTCGTACAACCAGCGCTGATCTCGGAGGACACGGAAACAACGTGGAGGTGGAGGATACGTACGAGTTAACCCTTTGCGGAACGGCAGCGTCTGTTAGAAAGGATTGAGCGTCGCTACAGCCGTCACCAAAGGGACCTGCAAAGGTTAGAAATCATCGAAAAGGTCAGACATTTTCCAATAGAAGTGAAAACGGCGACGAGGATATTGCAAACGTTTCGGGATGCGCGAACAATCGCGTTCGAGCTCGGGGAAAGTCGTTGCCGTCACTTTCATGGAGATCGAGCGGGAATTGAACATAAGTTAAATTCGAACATGACCGCGACATTTCGTCGATTCGACATTGAACCGTAGCCGTATGACATGTGCGTGAAACAATGATGTAGAAACGATAGTGTGTTTGCGGATACACTCGCAGTTATGAAGCTTTAAATTTGCCGCCGAGATATGACGAAACGAAACGGTAACAAAATATTAATAATCTAATCGAGTCTCTACAGCCAAGTCAAACTAATGCGCGCGATGAATTTGTTGTAATGAAAATATTCCTTAAGCCATCAATGTCTACTGGGTGTCACCGATTTTTTCCGATGCATCGACGGAATTCCGGGCGCGTTTAATCGAATTATAGCATAAGAACAACCGAAGTTTAACGGCGATCCGGATGAATGGGTGTATTTTAACAATCTTATGAGACTGTCGATCAGGAACTGGGTGGTTATTCGACGAGAAGAACGTTGCTAGGTTACACGGGGCGTTGATTGGGAACGCGAGTGGGTACGCGGTTCAGTATTTGATGGTTAGATCTCGAGTGCGAAGAAATAAATGAATGAGCTTGCTTTGAAATTCGGATCGGTATGGTAATAGAAGCTTGTGTTAGTTTGAAAAAATTCCGAAATTAAATTCGGCGGGTATCGACTTGGGTTTTCCCCCTTGCGACTAAAATTAAAGGGGCGTCTCGCAATGCAATCAATGAATGAACATCGGGGGTATTTACAAAATCCTGATTTGTAAAAAGAAAGTTTACAAAAATTACCGTTTCGTCGTTGTGTACGACTATAATAAAATATTTTAGAGATTGTAAATTTTTAGAGCCGAAACCTAACTTAGTTGTACTCGCAAATTTCTTACTGAGCAGCTGAATTATCGTGTCGGCGGGGACACAGGTAATTACAGAACACGTGATGCGAATGCGACGCTCGAACCAAAAATTTCGAAAGCTGTATATGCGGCGTTTCAACGTAGATTTTACCTTTTCGAATGGCAGCGCTTTAATTAATACGAATGAGAGATCTTAATAATTGCCAATTTTGTAAGCGAAATTATCATGCACTAGCAATGTCGTCTTTGCCCGATTGTCTAGTACCAGAACGATGAATATGGGCTAGAATGGAAAATCGTTGTTACGCGTGTTTCGATACTTCTCACGGTCCTCTGATTGTCGAGTAAACGTGGATGGGAAAAGACGGGTGTAATGGTTTTCATGCCGTAATGCGCATGACTCGCGATGAACCTTTACAGTTGAATCGATAAATTACGAACACATTCGGCTAAAAAGGCGAACGACGTCGATTTGCCGGAAAATCGAATTGCAAAATGAGAAGCGCGTTGAATCCTGTATCGAATAATCAGAAAACGTTATAACGATGTCGGATACGTTCGAAATCATAATAATGTAGTACTGACCTCATGACTAGGTTAGATTCGGAGGCCCCTGATTTTTATTAAAAAATGATGTCTGTGTCCCTCGTTGGTCAAAAATCTAAAATCTTTAAGTTTGCGCTTTTAGACGATGGGTCAACCGTGTCCTTTATTAAAGACGGAAACTGCATCGTAAATCGGAGCGCATGGGCGAGTTCGGAAATATTATCTCTTTCGGGAATTACGGGTAATTCATTAAACTGGTGGTAGCGAAAGAGTTAACCTCAAACTGAAGGGAAGATGCGACATGTCGCTGTTCGGTTTACATACGGTGCGAATTTTCAGTTTGACGACACAGTCACTTAGTCATGACTGATAATTCGTCGCGCATCTTCGTGATTTGAAACTCGAACCATCCGACGCGGAACCGACATTTTAATCGGTCAAGAACATTCACGCGATAGCTACCTTAGAATCTAGTAGTATGGGACCCACCCCCCCCCCCGTAGGAGAGGTGGTGGAAGGTTGTAGATGTGGTGTGGGGGAGGCCGTGGCGAGGTGGGGGAGGGGGGGACGGTGGGGGTGGTGGGGGGGTGGCTTGTGGGTCGATAGGGGGGTGGGGGGAGTGGAGGATGCGGGCGCGGATTACTTTTACTTCTAAAACGCCTCTTGGGTGGGTTGTTAATGGCAGCGCGCCTCGGAAAGTAATTCGAAAACTGCAATACATTTTTACAACGAAGATACCGAAGTTTTAGAACATGGAAATGAACGTTGAAGTTTAAATAACTAGTAAAAAATTATTTTCAATCGATGAACTCGTATTAAACAGGTAAGATAGAGTTAACGCCGAAGAAGACGAGCCGTAAAAATATTTAGAAGATACCACCCGTCAGGTAGGAGCGTCTTGGGGAAACGGGTTTGCTATGGAAGGCTGACACGGTAACGTTTCCAGAAGTAGATCATTATGCGTTAAAAGGTAAGGCTAAAGAGTGTGGAATCGAAATTAGACAACACCGAATTACGTAACCGTCCTATGCAGAATGTGGGCGACTGATAGACAAGGGTGGTCCGCGGGGCAGTAAAAGGTAGGACTACTGAAGTACACACACGTTAGGTACCTCCTCACTTCGGTGTAGTCACCCGAACAAACCGGAAAAAAAGTGCGGACTGGTATTCGGTGCAGCTGGAAAGTGGCAATATGTGTTTGAATGATCGATTACTTCAGGGTCCAGATTATTCGATCACTTTTAGGGGTTTTGATGCGTTTCCGTGTTGGTAAAATTGCAATTAAAGATGACTTTAAAGACTTTGTTTCTTCGAGTTATAAAAATATCGATAAAGATAAAGATGGCGCAAAGATTTTTTTGGCGGTGGCAAAGATAGTCGAACAGCCCGAAGATACGAATGACCACCTTGCTATTCGGTTCCAGAACGTACCCTTGCAGTGCCCTATATGTAAAAACTAAAAATGCGCGAATTGTCTTCATCGTTAGTCGATGGCTGCCCTCAAATAAAAAATCAAAACTTATGTATGGACGATTTTTTTGATAGTATAAACACGTCATATTTAGTGTTTTACAAGAAAATCGGATAATGGTTATATAATAGAGTGTGAAATTAACGATGGTCATTTACTAATTTACGGTTGACCCTGACGGACATTAATAATTTTAAAAAAACGGAATTTTTAACGATTGTTTACCTCGACACAGCTTGGACGATGACCCCTCTCATTTATCCCGTCTGGTAGGTAGGTAGGAAACCCATGACCAACTGCTCTATTTGAACGGAATAAGACAAGTATAATTTGCTTTAGTAACAGGTGTTTTTAATTCTGTTTCGGAACTTTTGTTCTTTATGTTGAGGAGCAGGGACCGTTTTCGTAGCGTTTTATAGGTCCCCTTATGCTGCAAGGTGGTTTCCGACGTTATTATGGGCCGCTGATCCGAATTTCGAGGGTGGATGGCTCTCCGAGTGGGGTCGGCCCACTCGGAGAGCAATCCACCCTCGAAATTCGGATTCAGCGGCCCAAAATACGTCGGAAACACCTTATTGCATAAGGGGACCTATAAAAGGCTACGAAACGGTCCATGCTCCTGCACTACTTATACTGATGGTAACCTACTTTTGTTTTTAAAATATGGCGACACTAAATAGTAACAAGCGTGAAAGTTGACAAACATAAACACGACAATTTAGTATTTACAAGAAAATCGGATAATGGTTATATAATAGAGTGTGAAATTAACGCCGTGTATTTCGGGGAAATTTATTCCGGGGAAATTTTTTCCAAGGAAATTTATTCAGAGGAAACTTATTCCGGGGTAATTCCGACGGGGAAATAAAATCCGGTCACCACAATTTTGTATATACTGCAAGTCTATTTTACCAAATTTCAACTAAAACCTAATAGAAAAAATGGTTTTTGCTACCATCAAATGACTTCTACTTTTTCCCCGCTTACCGTAATTCGTGTTCTATTTCAGGTAAACAAGTCGGGTTCTAGAATATATGTTCCTCTGAAAATCGTTCCCGGAAAATAGTTCCTGGAAAATCGTTCCAGGAAAATTGTTCCCCGGAAATTCGTTCCCCCGTAAAATCGTTTCCCGGGGAATTTATTTCCTTGCAAATTCGTCCCTGGGAAATTTGGTAGTCATCGAGCCTAAAACTAACCTAACCTAACCAGTCAAAACTCTGCTTACCCGTAATAATGCCTAAAACCATATGCGTGCCCGAAAGCTAACCAAACCTAACCAGTCAGAACTCTGCCCGACCTTAATAAAATGTCTAAAAGCACATGCGTACCCTAAAACTAACCTTTCCTAATCAGTCAGAACTCCACCTACCCCTAATAATACTTAAAAGCATATGCGTGCACTAAAACTAACCTAACCTGACATAAGCAGCGAGAACTCTGCCTACGCTTAATATTGCCTAAAAGCATTATTTTAGCCCTAAAACTATCCGCAACTTAACTACTCAGAACACCGTTTACTCCTAATAATACCTAGAAGAATATGACTACACGAGAAATTTTTTCCATGGGAAATTTTATCCGGGGAAATTTTGACGGGGATAATACGTCCGGTGAAATAAAGTCGGTCGCCGTTTTATATTGAAATGGTTATTTTTGGTCACCTAAAATTCTAACATCAAACCATACGATATGATTTTACAGAAATCCCCTCCCGCGCACACATTAAAAACTATACTCTACCCCAACCACTGTAGAACCTATGTGAATCTTAGTTTTGCGTCGACATTACTTCCGCGAAGGTAAGGATTTTCTCCGAGAATGAATTTCCCTGGGGAACCAATTTCCGAGGAACGATATTCATACGATTTTTCAACGATTATAATATAGCGTTTTAGTTTCCACTAATAACTGCTCGGCTGGACCGAGCATTTTTAGATAGCAGGATATTTTCGTGGTAAATTAAAACTTTATATATGTATATTACATCAATACATTACAAATAATAACTATTTGGTACGACTGTTGAGATCTTAAATTAGAACCCAAAGAACTAAAGTCGGTTACAGAAATCAATTTATTATAATTTAGTTTAATTCTAAGTACGCTTTAGTAAATAATGGTACAACTAAAAAGTGGGCGAAACACCTAGACTGTGAAATGATATCTTCTCTGATGGGATTTTAACTGGGAAATGCTAATAATTCAAAAAATTGTTTTATCAAAAGTTCATTGAAGTGTTTGATCTTATTGATATCAAAAATGAGAAAAATGTAAGACTAACAACTCAGTTGGAAATTTTTGTTTTCTCTGCTCAAAAATAGGTGACATTGCGCGGAATAGACTCAGGAATTCGATAGAAAAAGAAAATTCCTGGTACAACTTTTTATCCATACAGTTATCAAGAAAATACTAACAAAATTATTTCCCATTTATGTTAAATTAAATATAATAGGTTAAATTTCAAGTCGTTTTCAGCATTATAAGATATAATTTTACAGCCCAGTGCTTTCACCCACTTTTTAGTATTGCCATGACCTATAGTTTCCACACTATTTCAAATATCGAAAAATTGTCTTTTCAACCGACCCGAATGTGTACCCCATGTGTAAAAAATCTTTATGCTTTGGACGTCATAAATATCTTTTTAGAATAATATTCTGTTTTAACTAAAAAATATTAATTTTACATTATCAACAACTAATGACTTATATGTTTAATATTATTGTTTACACTAATAATAAAAACATGTTTAAGAATCTAAAATAAGGTTTTTCTAATATAATAAAATGTAATTTATCTCGTCAAATCTATCTAATTTAATGTAGTTATAATTTTCAATGTTGAACGCCATCAAGCGATATCGCTAACAAGCAGTGTAAGTAGCGGTTGCAATGACCGAAATAAAAATAATCAGAAATGCCAAATTACCATCGACTTTTGCTGCCTTACGTATTCGTATGTCAGTTTGGCATACGTCATCAAGATTGGCCAAACTGGAACGAGTAGGATGGCACAGCTGCGGCCATTTTGCAGCTCTGCAGTTTTACAGTGTCGTTAAGTCTTAACGATCGTTTGTTAGAAGCGTCGAGACTACCGGAATAGAATCCGAACATTTCTCAGCTTCGACATGCATTTTGTCGATGCCATTTACGAAAGTTCCAAAAATTTACATAAAATTAGTACAATGCAAAAAATGTAGAAAATTCATAAGGACATTATTGACAGGGATTATTTCTCAAATTAAGAAGTAATATGTTCACAACACGGTGTCAGCTATGGATAAAAAATATATATTGAGGAGGACGAAACTGTGAAAATAGAATGTTTTGCTGTGTGCTTACATTACTCTAGTATGTTCAAATAAAAATGAACAAAATTTAGTTTAAATATAATTCATGAATTTAACACTCGGTGAAGTTTTTAAATTAGAAAAATCGCCAATTTTTCTAATTTGAAAATTTAATTTAAATTTGAAGGCTAATAAGACATTTAGTAACATTTTTTAAATTTTACCCCGCTCGATATTGAAACAATCATTTCCATGCGTGTAAAATACTTTTTTCTTTCATTTTAGGGATCACTAAAGTAAATTCGATCATTATAAAGGTGTGCTTAAAACAAAAAGTCCTAGATGCTAAGATGAAATGTTCTGTGGATATGCCCATATATTATGGTTAACTGCTACCCTAATTTTTTCATAAATTTTCATATCCTCGCGCATATTTATTTCCTTATTTTCTTTTATATTTATTTATAAATTATTTTGAATAGACAATAATGTCAGAGACAGAAACATTCGAAAATTAATTGAAAGCCAAATCTTTGATTCCTGTCTCATCGATTCCTAAAAATAATAATTTTTTGGACTTTTCAAAATAATTTAATTGGATCGAAAAATCGCTTTTACAAAATTCAATTTTGCATCAATGTATTTTTTTTCAAATATTTTACAATGTTGGTAATAAAGATAAAAAAATTTTACTATCTTTACCAGAATTTATTGTACATTTGTATAATTGAAGTCTGTCATCAAACTATTATAGCACCTTAATAATATTTTTAAGATAATTTTTCATCTTGTACTAAAACACAGTCAGAATTAAAAACCATGTTTTAATTTTTTACCTATACCGTTTATTTATAAAAGAAAATCAACTTGGTTTTGACGACATGTTTTAATAACAGTACAAGTATCTATTTTTTGTGTGTCTTGTTTCCATTTCCTTTTTACTAGCCGCATAAAATGGAAAACAGTAATCGCGCATATAATATATAATTTTAATGATGTAATAATGTATATATCATTAATTCAATATGGCCATAACAGATTTTTTTTCTTTCCTTTTCCCAAAATTTGTCGGTGATTTTCACTAATTCATTTTTTGTTACTTTTGTCTTTTGTCTATTGTTGTTGTTCAAAAACTTCTAAGTTTCAAAATAACGATAACAAAGAAAATCGGGAAGTTTGTTGTACTATACGTATATCATGCATATCAAACATTATGTTGACTGACAATGTCATAATTTAAAATGGCAGTACCTTTATTAGACAAAATCGTAGGTGATCGAGTAAAAGCCCATTTTGAAGGGTAATGGCAGTACGAAAAGATAAAAATAATACAAAAGTACAACAAAAGTGGTTGCCTCTGTACATACCGTCAAAAATAAAAAAAACGCGTTTTTCGAGTACATAACCTCAAATATCTCAAAATCCTGACGTGCTGGGCCACTTCTGACTTCGGATTTGGATTCTATGCACAACATTTCTTCGGAAATGACCCACAGCTTGCGAGCGACAAAACCATGTTGACCGGTATCATCGATCAGCAGATACTTAATAAATGTAATGAAAGAACTTCATAAAGAAATTTATGGTGGCGAAAAATACGTACAAAATACCACGTATAATAGGAACATTTTAAAGACCAAAGAATTGTAAGAAATGAAATGACTTACCTAATAACCGTATACAATATTGTATGTATATTGTGTTTTAATGTTTTAAAAGCATATGTTAAGATTGTATGATCCGTATAGTCCTCTTTCAGCATAAATAATAGACACGTTTTTAGTCTGCAATCAGGTTTAAAGTTCCATACAAATATTGAAAAGTAACGATGTTTTTTCGTCTACATACATACCTATAATAAAAACCTATTAATTATAAGTTGTTCCCACTTATTCTCGGCTATTTTCAAAGAGTTTTATTACGTGAAATGAATTCAATGCTATTTTATCCATGTGTCAGTTTGAAGTGCCCTTATTTTGAGTATTTCCAAACACCAGCGACACATACGTAAAGTTCGACTCCAATGCTGCGGTCATGCGAACTAAACATTTATTCGATCTCGCCACATCAAATCACCAAATACACCATATACAACGTTTATGAGCAAATCACGTATCAATTTGGGAAGAAATGTTTACGCAGGGACGTTGACAGTTTCCAGCAAGATAATAAGTTTAAAGAACATTTTCTATCTTTTTTTGCCTTTAAATTTAGATGTCTAATATCACATTTTTATTCATACTTATTCAAGCATGTTTATAGAAGCACTTGTTTAAAGCGAGAAATAGCTGAATTTTCACAGCATGATTTGGTCATAAACGATGCTTTAGAGTCCAAGAGTCTTAAAAAATGTCTAAATATCATAATAACTTATTTTCGATTTAATCTACGCTTTAGAGGTGTATGCATACTGAAAGCAAATCATGCAAAGCGTCATATAAATTGGGAAAATTCGCAATTAAATATTTTTGCAGATAAAGAGACTTTTTTTTAGAGAGTCTATTTATTTTAAACAAATTATTAAGTTTTACATTTTATGATCAATTTTAATGTTAAGTAACGATTTGCAAATATCCATTAGGTGGAGCTGTAAAGAATCTTCTGTCGAAAAAGTAAGCCATAATTCGTTAAAATCCATTCACATTTAAAAATTGTTTCAAACGTATTTACAAGGCAATATGAAATAAATTTTGTGTCCGTAAAAGTTGTTTCTTTACAAATTGTATTTGGACTTTTTAATTTTTTTTCGAGCACAATAATGCTTTCCTTTTCAACAATATTATTAATAATAAAAACTAAATTCTCTTAAGTGTTCCAACATATTTTCCCTAATACATGCGTAATATATACGATATCCCAGAGAATAACTATATCTTAAGGGGGTTCTAAATTGGTGGACCGATAAGGTAGAAGTCTTCACTAAAAATATTCGAATTGTTTTTTTTTAAATTCGGAAACTGTAAAACTAATTCTAACGGTTTCCAAGAAAATACGAATTACTTATTTCAAACAATTTTCGGTCAGTTCTCAATTAAGTTGTGAAAAATTAATCTATACGTATGCACACGAAACAAAACGAAGCTTGAAAACCAAAATTAGTGAATATCAAAATCATATCCAAAGTCCATCTCAATGCAGTAATTACAGGCCACAGTCAGGAATATAATTATAATTTTAATTTAAGAGATGTAGATCTTTTAAACACAGATGATGATTTTGAAAATTCACAGAATTGAAATATAACTTATGATGATCTAACTAATATAATGAAATCCAAGTATTACCCTCAGTCCCCACCCCTTCAATCTTGGAGAATATACAAGTCCTAACCAGAACTTTGCCATTATCCTCACAGAACAGAAATGGGGTTGTAAGATTACTAACCCTGGTCATTCAGAAAACCTTCAGATAACCATACGCTAATGTTATGCTAACATGAGAATCATCAACCAATCTTATTACATGGAAGTTACAGAATAAGGACATCATCCTTAATAACAGGCAGTAAATTAGTAATTTACCTGTAATTTGAATGTAATATACTCTTACGGTTAACATTTGGCGTCTACGTGAGGTTATTATTGCCTTTTCAGTATATTTATCTCGTTATATTTCTATAATTTTTCATTTATATACATTTTTATATACAATTACAAGTTCTCAAGGCAAATTCAAGTAAGAGGGTCATAATATTACACACAAATCGCACAATAACTTACGTACCTTGCACAATAGAAAAACGATGCATGGTCTCTCTATACTTCATAATATATACTAATTCTAAATCAATTTGCATACCGGGAGCCAAATAGATCTGCAAAAGTTGCGATAACACTTAGTGGCGATAAAGCTAACTAAGTCTGTCAGTTGATACAAATGGTGACCTTATAAAAACGTTAGCCTTACTGACTTTGTAACATTAACTTTCAAGTTCTATATAAGATTTTCGCCATCTTACATTAACATTATACTTTAAGGTACGTTACAAGAAACTTTACTTTGATATTATAACAATGTTTCCTTTAAACGTCAAAGTTGTAACTTAATACTGTAATCTTGTCATGGGTTCTATGAGGGTAATATCAAAGTTGTGATCAATGTCGCGGAATTTGACAGAAATGAAATATTTCATAGGTATAAGTGTGGAAAATAACCTGGTAAAATATATTCCGAAAATGTTCAAAATGGCGTCCGCGACATGATTATTGAATTTATTAAAATGATGTTATATCTATTTGTCTAATGATCGCATTTAACTGAAATTCCGTGCATTTAGTTCATAACATTAAATACTTTTATTGAACAATAAATTAATTTAAAAAATTTGTCACAATACCTACTAACAACGTTTATCAACATAAATTTTATATTATTTATATAAAATAATTTCACCTTTTATTTCCAACAAAAAAGCAGAGGCTCTTTTCGTTCCTAAATTATGATTGCAAGAGCACAATCCACTGTGCTCACCTCTGTTAAAGTATATCTTTACAAAATAACATTAAAAAAATCCTATACTATACCAATTAAATGTATTTTTGGGGCCGGGGAACAAAGTTCCGAAAATCAAAACCCCGAAAGGCTAAAATTTCGGTATTGCGTGAGTCTAAAGTATTTTAATATGCTTTCTTTTTGCCAACTTTTCAAAGACAAAGTGAAGAAAATCACGCTGGAGCCATGCTATATTGAAAATTTGGCCTTTCGGTGTGTTGATTTTCGGAACTTTGTTCCCCGGCCATTTTCGGATCCTAATTGAGAATCTGATGATAAAAATCAAACCAATCGAAGATGCCAACTTGAAAAAAGTATAAAAGTAAAAAATTCTCTATATTTGTTTTGCATGTATTTCGAAAAAATACGTTTAAAATAAAAAAAAGTAGAACTGGACTTTATACCAAACAGTTCTAATGAGAACTATGTTTTAAAAACTACGGTACTTGGTATAAGGCTTTTTTTCACTTCGTTTTCCCTGCGCCATTGAATACCCGAATGGAGGTACTCCTCAAAGGTACAAAAGGGTGCCTATAGTATCAATTTTATAAGGGCCCTTTTGAAATGGCGACGATATTTATACTTAATTTTTAAGATCGACACGGGAAAATTATATTCGAAGTAGAATATATGATGTTGTTGGGTATAGGAGTATATAATAAAAAAATAAAATTGGTCGGCTTTGTCCTACAACCTGCAGTAAACAAAAATTTATTTGAAATTTACTGCAGCAACCCCTTGAAAATGAATGCGAAGTGTTTGAACGTCGAGGGAAATTTTGAAGAGAATTTTGAGGAACATTTTTTTTTTACCTCAGATTGTAGAACAAAGTAGACCTTTTATTTTCTAATATTAGAAGAAGGTTTTCGATTTATCGATAGAGTTGATATTCATTTTTTTAATTGTGACAGTTTGATTTTCGCAGATTTCGACGTTAGTGCGCAGTTAGAGCACTGTTTTAAAATATCGTCGATCGGTTTAATAAATATCCTTTTATACGTTTGTCGATAAATTGTTGTATTTTTATTTATTAGTAATTCCGTACGTTTGCAAGTGCTATTTTCAATATCAATGGGAATTCCGAAAACTGCGTTTTTTAGCATATTATTAATTAGAATTTCTTTCTCTAATATTTGGAAGGTTCTTCAGGAACAGTAGATTAAAATATCGTAACAAGGAAAATAACATGGTTTTAATTAAATCAAAGGCCAAATGAAATAAATGTCCAATCCATGTATTTCTGGCTATTACTGCGGATTATAAAGGGATGAAGTAATGTTATGAATATTTCTCATAAGAAATTTTATTTTACATAAAGGAATAGATAAATTTCATACACATATATTAATAGAATCACTTGCATATAACAAAGTAATTATTTTTTGCATTAATTGCATACACAATAATTAATATCTTAATCTATAAAAAAATCACTGTCAGAATAAAATATACATACATTCGACAATGCTAATCTGCAAAAATAATAGTCCGAAGGTAATTAGTTTCATTTCTTATAAAATATTGTTTACTTCATCCAATAACAAAGCTAGAATATATTCATAATTAATCTTTACTGAAAATAAACATGTTTTAAGTAAGCCATCTAAAAGACGCCACTGCGTGATTGGACATGAAAATGTATAATAAACAAATTTTAAATAATCATATAACATTTTAAAAACACTTTACTATTTCCAATTGTTTTATGTACGAAACTACAATAAAATTGATTTGTTCAGAACTGATTTGGTTTGCGCACCTAAATTTTTGGAAGAATCAAATGGTTCAGTTAAATTGCAATAAGATAACTCGATCGATTAGAATAATATACATTTTTTATGTTTATCAACAATACGATGTATGATGATATACGAATTCTTGCTAGAATTTTGTACAACTTGTTACCGAAGTGAAAATAAAACCTACCTTCTCGTTCAGGCACGCCAATCTCGTACTCCTGCATAAATTTAATAAAACTTAAACCAGAAGCAATATATGATAATTCCTCATCGCTCATCGTATTGATTAGCGCGTTGTTCGTCTGCTTTTTGGGTTAATCTTTCAAATAAACTCATTCAGGCCACGTAACCAGTCAGTTCTGAATCTTCAACCAAACCATTTATTTCTAATAACCAAAACTTTTGCCCAAATGAGTCGTTATGTGAAGGTTACATCTGTATATTCAAAATTATATTCTCTTATGGAATAGAGGGTAGTTATTTCTTTTTCTGTTTTACATGTTTTGCATTTATAAAAACGTTAGTATAACGGTTTTTTTGTTACATTTGTTTAAATTTCATAGAAGTGCAACAAAAAGAGCGTTTGTTACTATGAGAAGTAAATCTTTCTGTTAAAAGTAATAGAATACTCGTTATGGTCCCTGAAAATGTTAATAATTATATAACAGATAAATGTGCTTAGAAGTGAATTATTAATATAAGGCCAAAAAATCCATAACTTTTCAGTAATACACGGAAAAACACCATGCTTGTTACAACCTAAGATATGGTTGTCTTGACCAAACTATATTGATAATTATGTCCTTTCCATACTATGGTCACACCAAGTATATAAAGAAGAGCAAAGAGAAATGATGAAATGAATACAGTACCATTTTCTACATTCTGAAGTATTTAAACAGTAATAATATTTATTTTCGTTACAAGGCCATAATTCTCGACATAACGGATTTAAAATCGAATTTATGCTGTGAAAAGAAAAGAGACATTTGATGAATTGAACCATTCTGAATATGCTTTTAGGGTTAGAGAAACCTTCATAGAAAAACATAAGTCTTATAAGCAGGACCAACGCGATGGCTTTTAAAAATTGGCTTAAATGTTGCCATTAAGTCAGAATATCGTCTTAAAACAAATTCCTGCAGTTTGTAATTAAAAAAAGTTATCATTTATAATTGATGAACCCGAAATAGGCTTTATTGATGGTTGAAATGACACGAAAAGATCTTTTTCATAGTGTTGAATAACAATCCTGAAATTTGTATCGGACCTGATTTTTAATTTAGAATAATCCTAGTATTTATAACTTACTAGAATGTATATATACCTACAAGATTTTCTTTCTGGGTACATTTATTACTATACTAGCAGATAAACATGAAAACAAATGAAAAATGTATTTTACGGTTAAAAATTTGTAAATTAATATTAAATATCATCTAGCATTCTATTTATTGTAATGCTATAATCAAAATATTTACCATTTAATGGGATTAAATGGGAACGTCCACGTTAGCCTTTCTTATTGCAGACTCAGCTTCCCACCCTCTGTGCCGGAAAGCTCTATGTTGACACGAGATAAGGACGTAATTCATGATTTTTTAAAGAGCATTGACTCCCGCTTTGTTTATTGATAATAAGCCGGAGAACGCTAAACGTTTGAAGCAAATGTTTAGAGTATTCCAAATTTTCACCATTCGAATAGCACGAGGTTTCAAGCGGAGGTCGTTGTTTACGCAACGTATGTACACCACTTAATCCGATGTTTTAGTGTTTAGATCTTGGCTGGCGTCCCTACCGCAGGGGGTTGCCCCTGATGTAAACGAGCCCTTGAAGAATTACTGAAATCACAGGCTCGTGGAAAAACTCTTTCGACAACCAGAATATCAGATGGACATGTTTTGGTTATAAGCAGGTTCGGTTTCAATATAGAAAATATTTTGTTACATATTATTTTATTGTTCTTAACCAAACAAAAATGGTAGGTTGCTACAGCTTAAAGCGTTGTGTATCCTAACCCATTTAATCCCAAAAGTCATAATCAACAAACAAAAATTGAACATGATGTATCCGACGTAAAATTTAATGCTCTATCATAATCTAGCCACATAATTTGTCAAAAATCAAAGCTTAATGTAATAAACTAAACAAGATTTTATGAAAAAAAAAACGACTTATTCGACTAGAAAAATACTTAAAAAATACTAAAATTTCGATAGGAAACCGGTATTATACATATTCGTTTCCATATAGAAAAGGAACTTTGAGTCCTAAACTTTGATGTATATTTAGGGTCCCACATAACAATTTATTGCCTTGGTCCCCAACATGGAAATGGGCATTTTTTTTCCAAAATTTTCATTACTCTAACTAAGAATCTAGGAGTTTTTCCAAACAAATGCTTGCTATTCATCGACGGAATATATTAGAGTATTTCTACATTTTCTTATTGACATTTTAAAAATGTTGATAAAAATTCTGATAAAAATTACAGTTTATTTTTTTTTTTGGCCCGCTGCAATTTTTAGAAAAGTTAATAGGAAATTTTAAGGAAAATAATCCAAAATCTAATGCCTAACCTAATGCGTAACATATTATAATAATGTGTATATATACAACTTCTGAATGCGTCACGATTTAATTTTCCCTAGAAAAAATAAAATATTTTTTTTCCCACTTACGTCACTGTGGAATACTCAGGTATCTCTACCCTTATAAATAAGCAATGATTATAATTCATAAAACAAAAATTGGAATTATTTGGCATTTTTTTAAATTTTAAAAAGATTTACACTAACATATTTTTAAATATCATAAAGTAAATCGAAAAAAATTCATATATATTCAATAAGTTCTAAGAACATTTGTTTTAAAATCTCCTATCCTCTGAGTTAGGAGTTCTGAAATATGATTTTGGCATCAGCATTACATAATTAATAAGTTCTGTTATGACCACACACGTTTTTCGGATTTTTTGGAACTTTTTGCAAAATGAATCTTAGCCATTATTACATAATAATGCCTAACATTCAGTGTGGAGGTGAATAAAATCAAATTCCCTTTTTTTGTATTTCTTGTTATCTTTTCAATTTTATTTCATTTCTGTCTCGTTCTGTATCGTTTTTTGTATTTTTTTTGGTTAAACGCCATTTATGGGTATTAAGCTGTTATTTCCTTTAGCAATACATTCTTCGTTTCATGCCATTGCGATCTGCAGCAAAACAAGATTTTGTGGAATTTTTTTTCTAGTTGAAAGATGTACTGATGCATAGGGAGACGATGGTAAAAATTCAAATATTCCGGACAAATAATGCAAATGTGCAACTTGCTAATGATTTTTTTTCCAAAAAAGTGAGGCATTGAAAAATGCGACAATACCATCTTTACATGAATAATAGTCTCACTAGTTTTGAGCTGATAAGAAAATCATATTCAGCAATCCTAAAAACTCTGGTATGACAAGTTTCAAACCAATCTGACTCGTTTTTTGGAAAAAATGTTCGCCATATTTGATCCCCCATTATAAATTTAGGAAATCTAACATTAGATTTGTATTCAGCGATATGTCCGATATATTAAATCCGATATTGCGAATTTCGAAAGATTTTTATTTAAATTGGTCTGAAGCATGGAAAAACGAGATAAAAAATCTTTTAAACGTTTTATTCATGATCATCGTGAAAAGACTCGTTTTTTTGTCACCCTTGGGCGACCGCCATATATTGAATCGGTCATTACTGAGACCGTCAAAAACATTAAATTTTATCAGAAGTACTCCAAAAAATGTTTCGAAATTTCAACACTTTTTCGACATTTTTAAAACGATAAACTATACGCAGCTACAAAACTAAAACAGTTGCTAGTTTTCGAGGAAGAAACATCTCTATCTCTATTACATAAGTACATGTATATTTTTATTTTTTTATTTTTATAAATAATTGAACATAACAAAAAAAATCTTAAAATTCATTCAAGAATATACTACAATTTTTTCAGAATTCTTAGGAAATTTTTGTAAAGTTTTTATAAATAATAGACAACAAATTTTTCAATATTTCAACAAAAAATCTAACAAAATTCAGGTGCTCTCGTTGACTTCTCAAGAACTTTTCAATGTTAGCATTTATTTGAGAAAGCCGATTGTTTTAGAGTCAGGGCGTTCCTGAAAATTTTCAACAAATTTTCATTTCAGCGACCATTTTGGAGGCCGCCACGTTGAAGTTCATTTTTTATGCGTTATTTACATCCGCCTAAAAGATTCTAATGCAAAAAATGATAAATGAAAAAATTAAAGATAAGAGAACAAGAAATCTGGAAAAATCGTGTTTTTTATTCATTAACAACGTGTCATTTTTTACGTTTAAATTTACAGTATTTTTTGATACGCGCAATTAGAAAGAGAGGGATCTGAGCCATAAAAAACATAGATCACACAGTCTTTCATCGCGTTTTAATACAAAAAGTTGCTGTCTAAAGTCATGTTAAATTTTTGTACTTTTGGTCCTGAAAGAGTTGACAGGTAGTATGACTAAACTTTATGAACTGCACTAAATTACCCATCGTAATCAAATTCCTCAGAGATAATAGCGCATAGAAAACTGGCATACAAAATGCTAACTTTAATTAGACAACATTGATTTATAGACATTTTATCGGAAATTCGACAGAAAATTATGAGATTATTACACTCGCATAGAAATAGATGTAATATGTCCCGAGATGATCCATCATGCATCCTTTGTAATTGCATAACTAAATAACTGAAGATTGTCTGCATAAAAACAGATAAAAATTAAATTCTATAACACCAGAAATCAATTTATTTAAATAATTATAAATCTTAAACATTTTGTACTGAAAGCGTTTTTAACTTATGTTAAATGAGGCGTTGGGGTGCAAAACCTTCCAAGTTCGTTTCATGCAGTTTAAAAAAAAACGCGGAAAACTATTTGCCGTTAACATTGGAAAGATAGCAGATTCATAAGTATGCAGCTCAATTTTAAAGGGTAAATTTTTTTTTGCATATACACAATCTCTAGATTATCTCAGTTTTTTATTTTTTTGGACTTGGCAGGTTTCGGATCCAAACGCCTCAAATAATGATCACTATATAGCTCTATTTTGGATTATTTCGTATTTATACGTACATTAGTTGGTATTCGGAAATTTGGAGGACTTTCAATTTCAACCCCATTACCACCTCAATTTCTTTGACTTCTATTCATTTAACCTCTATTTAAATAATTTAGATCGGTCTGTTTGGTATATTCTTACTACTATCTGGCTATTACTACAATGGTAACAACTGTTTAAAAATAATTATCAAAATCTAACAAGTTATAATTTAGTATTGAACAAACGTGAAAAAATCACCTTTTTTTATATAATCACTGGGTTTTTTTGGTCGCTGACGATGAAACCGGTGTCAGATTTTTTTATAATTATATTGGCGACAACTGAAAATTAAAAGTGGGAAAATACCAATAAATTATGTGGTCGGGGGTTTTATTAACAGCGATGGTTACGAATCCGTTGTCCGTTTTAAAAAATCCAAAATTACCAGCGCAATATGACCGTAGTCTATAGAAGCTACCTCTGTTGCCGAATTTAAAAAAATTGCCGCACTTATTATATATTTTTGGCCGCTGAACTCGAATTTTTTGGAAGGCATGCTCAAAAATGTTCAGTTAATTGCTTATAACAATTAAACGAATTTTTTCTTTTTGCTCAAGAAAAGTCAAGTGGCTGATTAATTATAACAATTGTTTATAACAATTCGTTTATAACAATTCGTTTATAACAATCGGTTGTTATGTGACGTAGTAATTTTTTGGCGTGTTCGAAAAAATGTTCATGGTTTTGTGCGATTTTCATCTCTGACATAAGCTAGAACATTATGAATTATCAGATTGTTTATAACAATTGTTTATAACAATTTAATTACATTTGAGTGCAGTAAAGAAGTAATCTTGAATGCGCCATTTTCAATTTTGAAAATCTAAAACCATATTCATAATATGTGACAACCGATATCCCCAAATTTCAAGTTTTTTAAGGTAAAATACATACTTCAAACGGTTAACAGTGCTATATCATTTTTATATTCGTTTATTGCAGATTATTTTAAAGAATAACAAAATTCTTCATTACATCATAATTTACAGAATAACCAAACAAATACAAACATGAAGAAAACTTAAAACAATCGAACAACAAATTTAAATAATTTTACGGAGCCTTACTCTATACAAGCAGATTTTCCAACTTTATTGAATTTCGAAGGCATCGTTTGTACGATGCAATCACGAGAAACTTACGTGGTTTCTGAAATAGCAGCAACGTCAGATAAACAGGTCTTATTTCGAGATCGAGCATGGAGTATGGTCTGTTTTTCACTCTTTCTATCTCAATCGCCATCTCTCTTCCTCCACATTTTTTCTCCCCGTTTCCAAATTTCACCCTCTTCCTCCTCATCAGTACATTTCTCTCTTTTACCCACTGTCACTTTACTTTCTATCCTTGCGTATGCGTGTTCTTGCCTCGCGCAAAAGAAACACTGTCCAGACGCGACTGGAAAAATGCGACAGGAATTTCAAGAAATTTGAAACAAATACCTTGGTGATTCGCATCTGTACAAGTTAAAATATTGATAATTAATCTGTTTTAATCTGTTTTAATGATTATTTTGTAATGAGACATCTATCCAGCTTTTTGCTTTAATTTTTTATTAAATAGTGTGAATTTATTACTAGTTCAACATTTGATTGTATATATAACAAATTATGTTTGCTTTGGATAGCACTATATTTTGTTTCAAAATTAACCTGAGCAAACCAAAGTCGGAGTACCCTAATCAAGTAAAATTGTTATAACCACTTTTTGACTAAAAAATTATCTTGTCAGTCAGACTTTCAATACTTGAAAACAGGTCAACAATTGAGTAAATATAAACTAAAAAATACATTTACGTCCTGTGGCTTCAAAGTCATATATTATTTTAAAATGGCCAAATCGATAACCAAAATTGAGTATGCAAAGTAAAATTACTGCATTTCACCAAAAAGGGCGGGAAGTCTTAATTGGCTATATAAGTAAATCTTTCGACCACCAGGTTACAATTAAGGCCGAATGACGTACTGCAGGTTTAACCTTAAAGTCGAATTTTTACCACGGAAAATTACTTAGAAGTCATTTCCACTTACAAGGATTACTTCTATAATCTAACAGAGTTAGGGGAGACTGGGGTTAGTTGGCGGTAAAATTGTTAATCTATTTCTATAAAATGGTGTACAGTATAATTCAATTAATACAATATACCATTTTGAAGGTATAAGGTCTAGCAATAAAATGCCTTTTGTAATATTTCGTAAATATTGTTAAAAAGAGAGAAAATTACCAAATAATCGGTTAGTTCAAAACAGCCAATACACCCCACACGTGGGGCACATTGACGGGTGCAATGGGGCTAATTGGCGGTTGATAAAAACTTGTGTTTTATTGAATAAATGAATTTATAATACTCCGGCATGATGTAATAAGTAAATAAATCTCTGGCTTTCGCTTAGTTTCCTTTCTTGCAATAAAAATACGTTAACGGAGATGTTTTTTGTAAGAATACCGCCGCTCTCTTGTGGCTATTGTCGACTATCCATACGTTTATAAATAAAACATACATTTTGCACTTTTACAGAAAAAACAATTTTGTAGTATATTATATATTATTATTTGTCATTACTTTTTCATCCATTAAACAATATTTTTGAACAATTTTTGTATTAAATTAATATATAACTATTTTCTTAAATGTTTCTTTATAATTTAGTATTTTTTCTGTCGCCTCTTTGCCTGTTGTTTCAGTTTCGAACCATTCTCTGCAATAAGAACTTATTTTACAAACAATAATGACACCGCCAATGTGCCCCGTGCAAAACCCGCCAACCTGCCCCATCCCGAGTTTATAAGTTAAAACGTAATTTTCGTGATGATGTATACAAATATTACAATATTTCTCACAGTGGTTTTGTGCAGTGAAAGTAGAGGAAGCTAAATGTATAAATACTTACTCTGATATCGGTCGCAACACGGAGAAAAACGCTTATATAATCGAAAATAAATAGTTACGATTCGTATGCCAAATCAATCAAACCGAACAATAACCAAATTTAGTTCGATAAACAAGGCGTTACTGTGGCAAGGCGATGAAGCTGGACACAATGAATATACTATATGATGCATAGACTTTTCTAATGTGCAGAATTCGAGAAAAGTGCAAACCGTCAATGTACCCCAGTCTCCCCTATTTACAGAAATTTTCTAAAGATTTTCCTGCAGACAGTTTTTATGAAAATTCTGATGACGATATTATGTGAAATAACATTCCGCCAACAGTCAAGAAATGAATACCAGTTATTTCACATTTTGAAAATTTTGGAAATGAAATAGAGGATGAAAATTTAATAAATGAAAAAGTTTCCCATATCATCGACCTTTGGAAAATTGTGTGGGATTTTTTGCCGTTTTTGATATTATTATAAAAAAAACGCCAATCCCAAAAGCTCTGCAAAAATGCACAGAATTCCTAAAAAATTGTTTGAAAATATTTCCAATGTGGTAGAATTTATGGTGAAGTCATTTTTGAAAAAAATTAGATACAAATTTCGGTAAAAAAGAAAAAAAAATTTTAAATAATAAAAAGTTTAACAAATTTCATTCAAAATTAAATGACTCCTAGTTTTTGTAAAATTTTGTCCATTTTTTATCGAAAATTTCCCCTTATTTTGGCTAAAAAAGCACAAATTCTACCAGACTGGAAACAAATTTGTTGTATTTTTTCTTTATTTTATGAATTTTTGTAGCAGTTTTAAGGTCGATGTCACACAATACCACAGAAATAAAGCTAATTTTTTCGACGGAGAAACCATGTATAATATTTCAGCAAACTCTGAAGAGATAAGATTTACATGTTGGTCAAATTGGTCAAATTGAGGTGAAATGCCCCACATAGAAACTTCAAGCAATGCCAGAGTTAGTGTTATTACTTATAATTTATTATAATTCGAATGATTTATTCTAGCAATGATACCAATTGTTACGACTACGAATTTTATGTCATTAAAATGACAATAAAAGAAAATAACGTTCCATCGAATGTTGGAAATGCGAAAATTTGAAGCAAATGAATTTTTGTATTGAGGAGGCAATTGCAAGAATTTCTGCATTTTCGGTTTGAGTAATAACAAAAATATTATTTTCCGAATTGTTAAAATCTTTTATGGAAATTTCCAATTGATTGTCTTGCAGAGATAATAAATTCGAAATCGACACCGACTGAATCCTTTTGATAAAACGTATACATTATACGACGTCTCAAATATCTTGGCTAATTTTTGATAATCGTAATCTTTCGCGGTGATTCCAGCAGTTTTTAATCTGTAGAATTCCCGTCATAAAATACGATATAAATACATCATTGTCCGCGCCAGGATTAAAGTAGCATTTTGCCCATCCGATTCATTGAATGAAAAAAAAGCAATCGGACCGATAATTACTAACTTATCTGCATTTCGATTTAGTTTCATTTGACATTCGACCCAGTGATAGGATAGTAAGGAGTAACACGTGGTGTTTTAGCTGCACATTGTACGGCCTAAGGTCAAGTCAGGTTTGACTTCCATCGTCGGCAAGTTTTGAAATTGACACTTATTATTCTCGGTAGAATCTGTTTAGAAGAACGACATCTTTACACGGTATGGACTCGACTTATTATTAGCGAAATTGAGAATTGGATGTCAAATACTTCATTGTATATATATATATATATCTTTAAAACTATTCATTTTAAAAAACTAATATGAAACCGATTTCGAATTTCATAGTTCATCTCATGAATACATTATTGACATTCAAATGTATTTGAGTCAAGAATGTTTTAGTAGAGGGAGAACGTGTCTTCATTTTAGCTTAGCCATTGTACAGTTTTCTAGCTTTCATTTTCTGTTGAAATATTTCAATTTTGAAAAACTAGTTACAGAAACTAATGATAAAAAGGGAAAAGTAGAATTTTGTGATAATTTCTTTACAAATTTCATTTTTCCTTAAGAGAAGATCTTGAAAGAAAGACAAAAACATACCTACATTTTATGTTAGACATTCAGATATGTTAGACTGTTCGACTGTATTCCTAATGCGAAAAACTCTAAATTTGTTTATCCATCTTATGAATTTTGTTTACGGCACAAAATTCGATTGGAATATTAAGTCTTAAACCGCATACCTGTTAAATTTTAATAAGAGTAATTTAATTGAACTTTATCATATCTGAAATATTAAAAAAAAATAAAAATGGTGTAATTAATTAAAATGTAAGGTTTTCACACGAGTTTCATAATTATCACAAATAGCACAAACCATTTCGTACACTTGCACAAAAGCTGCGGTGACCTAAGTGTAGCTAATTTTTGCTGCAACATTACCGCAGCTATATGTGCTACTTCAGAAAGCTTACAACTGCATAATAGATGAAATAAAATGGTTGATTCACACAAGGTTCCGGTTAATTGTCGGCGTATCATATGTACAGTCTATAAGTAAATTTGTGTTTTATTTGAAACTCGAGTAATTGTTTGCCAGTGCATTTCTGTCTCGTAATTGAAGTATCAGAGATCTGGCCTACAGGAATACCAGAAAACATTGCAATTATAGAAAATGTTATCTTACACACATTCAAATCTAAAGTAGTTTTCGCATTTTATTCTTAAGTCCACCAAATTCGTTTGCAACTTTTATCCGTATGATGCTTTTTTAGGAGGTCGACACTTAAATTTCTAAAGTGATGCATCTTTATACTAACATTATTATTGTGGCAAATTTATAATAATTTAATAAAATATTTAAATTGCTTACATGACTTTGTTTGTGTACATACATTTTTAAGTATACGATTAACCATTTTATCGTTTTTTTAAATAAATTTATCTTACTACTTATTTTGCATACACTTTCAGAATGTAGTTTTAAAAGTACCATTAACATTTTAATCGTGATATTCAATTTAGCTCTCAATAAGCAATAAAAGTAATCTCCCTTGGCTGACACATTTTATATTTACATCCTATTACTGCTTAAAAAATTAGTATTTTCACTAGTTAACCCTTATGTGCACAACCAACTTTTTCCACGTTGTTGCACAACCGGGGTACGCGGTATCCACTGCGAGTTTATCTTAATTTTAAGTCGATATTTCAATTTTTCATGAAGATATACGCAAAAGTACGGCGTGGTGGATACCCGGGTACCCGGTTGTGCACATAAGGGTTAATATTAGAATATATTTACTATAGAAATTATACTCAAATTATCAAGTAATTTCCCATGTCATAGTAATTCCCTAGCCTTTTTTGTAATTTATATTGAAATCATAAAGACATAAATCTATTTATAGCAATTTATTCAAAAAATGCAAGCTCTACCACGTATGATTCCAAGAAACACATGATTAAAACAAAAACTCACAGGAAAAAGTAGAAAGGTATTTTGGAATAAGCTGTCACTGACAAAAAAAAATCTAAATATCAAAATTTGAATCAAATAGTTCTGTAACCAGGTTTGCTTTGGAAGTATCGAATGATTTTCGGCATAAATATTATTGAAACAGGCACATGTTATTTTATGGATTTATGAAACCTGCGTAAGCGAAGTCATGATAAATTAGTATATTATGCATGAAGAGAATAAAGGAAGAAATGATAATCACGCGAAACCTATAAGAACCACACAGAAAAAAATGGTTAACGGAATCATCGGAAAAAATTGGAAGTGGTTGTTGTTGACTGTATGTTCCATTTACAATTCAGGATATTGTAACATGTATATTACAATAACTAGTATTAGTATGGCAAAAAGTGGTTTTCATTTAATCACTTTTGTTACATCTCTTGATTTAGTAATAACTCAGGAAAATTTGGAGTGGCTATTCGTTTGTAAAACTGATGTATATTTCAGGTTATGTAAGGTGACGTATATGGGAAATAGTTAAGGGAACAATATCATGGTGTTGTTTACTATCAAAATAGTTAATTGAACTATTTTTTTTAATTCCATATTTTATTAGGGTGAAATAACTATTTTGTGGTTTCCATTAACTACTTTTTATTATCTCTATGCATTCTCGTGTTTATTTCCGATGTTTACAATTAATTAATAAATCTCGACCTCCGCCTTTCACTAAACATCTGTTATGGCGTGACTCTAATTATCGAAATGTCAATAACTTATTATTGTGAAACAAAAAAAAAAACGGAATGCCCCGTATGTTTCCGGAAGGGAACCATACCCCACCATCCCTCGCATTTCTGCACACCAGTTAGAAATAATATATTGAATGTCACATAATTACGAGAATCAGGGTAATTTCAGCATCAACATTGTACCGTTTCTAAATAAATGTGATAATATTTGTATGTCGAGTTTTATAATAAATACTTTTTTCGAAAGTGATAACAATCTTATTTGAGGTCATATTGAATTGCACTTGATGTTTGTCGTATATTAAACTAGAAATTGATAAATCAGTATATGTACCGATTATGCAACTAACAATTTTGTTAACGAAATATATATAAGTTTACATGTGATTTTTATAAGATCCTGCATTTTTGCAAAATAATGCTAAAAAAATCACAAACATAATATACACCAAAAGTGCTTAAGTATGGATATATCTAAATATTACACATATAATAATAAATATTTTGCATGTCCACATACTGCAATTACACCGGTTCCCCTTTATGCGTGTATTGCTTAGATCAACATATTTTAAAAAATCGGAATAAACAAGAATCACAAACATAATTATGATTCATTTTAAATATGAACGTAATTAAATAACCCTTTATATGGAGTAACCTAGAGGCAACACAATAATACAAAAATAGATGAGGAAAAATGAAACTAAGTTTTATGAAGGTTTTGCAATATAAAATTATAAGCGCTCCTTTGATCGTTATAGCGCACTTTTGGAGTTTGAACTCCTTTAAAAAATGTCCTTTCAGCCTGGTAAACTCTATTTTCTATTTTGATTGATTGCTAATCCTGGTTCGTTACAACTGAAATATTATATAAAAAATGGCTTCAATGGAAATATTCACATTGAACAGTGACATTAATTTTTTTAAATATTTTTTAGGTATATTCCTAATAAACTCAAATCTCGTCTCATCATGCTGTTTATATCTTGTGTAACTTGTTTAAGATTTTTGTTATTGATTGAAAAATATGTCGTTGCACATTTTGATGAAAATTTGTCGCCTCTAAATTTTATGTCGCCCGTTGTTCATTAAATAATAAACATAATAATTCTTAATGCACTCTTTTTCCTTCTTTTTCTACTCCCGAGGAAGAAAAATTGCAAAAAAGACGTGATCTTATTTTCCATTAAATCAAAAGTCCTTAAATGAATTTAGATTGTTTAATAATTTCATATCATTACTTTTTAAAGATAAATAAGGTATGGACAAAAATCAGCGACATAGCATTTTTCTTACTTTTTTAAATAACAAAAAAAAATAAAAAATAAATTTGGATAGTGTACACTGAAAATTTAGATTCATTTTTATTATAAGTTTCGTGGATTTGCCGATATATGCAGTTTAATTGTTTTCATCCTATTTGGCCAATTGCCCTCCCATGTGCCAAATTACCCGACTCCGACAAAATTGATGTATTTGAGTAACCTTCGTGTTAGAAACAAAATCAGGAAAATTATTTATAAGCTGCCCCAATAAAATAAGATATATAACGTCCCCTTTCGCCTTACGCTGTAAAAACAGTAAAATTAAGATTTAAAAACACTATCAAAAGGATCTCTACAGTATTTTTTTCGTAGTCACATTTTATCTTAAATGACCACTTGGTAAGTCGACCCGATTACCGATTGCTGAAACTTTTTCACGGTGTAGGAGAGTTAATTTCATACCATTTGCCTCAATTTTTTATTCAATAAAAACATATTTAAAAATTGATATAACCAATCATTTTTATGTTCAATCTTATACTATTATGTTTCTCAATGTACGTTAATTATCGTCAACTATAATATTCGTCGCTTATTCTATATGATTTTATCATTAGTTTTCTTACCGACACTGGCTATATCGTTTTACTTAAGTATGTCGCGAAAAGTAGAACGTACAGAGCTTGGTCCACGTTCATAAATGGCATTGTCTTCCTAAATCCTCATTGGTTCCTTTTCGTATGATTTCGAGCACATTGCCACGGCTGCCATAAGATACTGCAATTCTGGAATTCTGAGCAGCGTTGTTTCTGGGCATTTACAAACTCCAAAGTCCAAATATATTTAGTACCTGGGCTGACGGCACATTTCTGCAGTTTCCCTTGCAGAATAAAATTCTGCTGTGGTTAAATGTCATTTATATGTCAATAATCAAATAATATTATAAACAGATTTATATTATTTACTAAACACGGAAGAAAATATTTCTTAAGTTCGACGTTGTTCACTTATGAATTTTTGTATATTTCTGTTTTAGACGATTTAGAAATCTGTATATTTATTGGGATAGAAATAAGCTTTAACACTATACACTGGAAAAAAATGACCAATTCAATTAAAAATTTGAATGACATATTCGTTTTTTCCGCATATTTAAAACATTCAAATATTTTGTTAAATTTACTACATATTATATTAATCTATCAAATATTTGATTGACATATTCTTTTAAATTTACTAAATATTTAGTAAGTTAAAATAGGCATCTAATAATATTTATTAAATGGCCTACGGTTAATCTTACCTTTCTCCAATTGAATTTATTGCATGTACAATCAAAGAAAATAAAAATTGTAAAGTATATAGATTTTGTATATTTTTTACATTACCTGAGCACTGAATTACTTGCGTACTATTTATTAAATTCTACAGTACACATGAATTCATTTCAAATATTTGCGCTACTTTTTCATTCTCCTGATTGGTAGAACTACGTTTTACCACCAGGTGGCTGAGCATTGAGGTGCTTGAGTTCGCAAGCAGTTAGGTTTGGTTTTAGAAGTATACATACAAGTTCCTATGTGCAAGTATGCGAAAAATGATCTTTATAGCGAGGGAATTGTTTTAATAGAGTTCTCTTGGAGACGCGGCACCGAGCGGACGCGTTTTAACCCCAAACGACTACTGCAGACTAAATGAGAAACCGAACAATCATTCGATAAAAGTATGTAAATGAACAATTGTGAACACTGAGTAAGTGACACGCAATAAATACAATTAAATATATTATAAACTTCTCAACAGACAAATGTGATAAAAAACTAAATACATGAAGAAATGAACATTGAGTTCCATACTTAAGCGGACAAAAGGAAAAAACGAATTACCTATGTAATCAAAGGTCTACACAACGACACATATGAGGAACAATTGTTACATGAATTAGAAGAGTTAAAATTTCTCGTTATAAACACTAATAAAATGAAAAGTACCACGCGGACATCATTTATGATTACCTTTGAAGAACACGTTCCTCTGAGCACCTTAAAAAACACCTAAACTATACAAAAATAACGTGGGAAAACTACGTAAACAAAAGGAAAATCACCCACTTTCACAGGTATCAGGAGTGGGGGCATGTTAAGATAAATTGCTATGCCAACCCTATAAGGTGCCTAAAGCGCGCTGAACAGCACTTAACAAAGGAGTGCACAAAGACAAGAGAAATACCTGCAAAGTATGCAAATTGCACTGGCAGCCATCCTGCAAATACGACAATAAGTACGGAGTATCAAAAACGGTTATCACTCATAGTACATAGAAACAAACAAAGTAAGTACCCGAGCGGAAATTTATTCAGGCAGCCTAAATATATACCAGGGCCTGACCAGGCTCCAGTAAGGCGTTCCTGATCAGGTATTCCTGAATGTGCCCAGACCAGGACATGATCAGGTTCCAGTAATAGCTATGATGATCAGGTTCTCCTGAATATGCCCTGATTAATCCCTGATTATGTTAAAATAAAGTATAACAGATATAGGGAAGCCTGTGAATTTCCATATCAAGACCAAACCATGAATTGATAAGGCTTGCCTTATGTTCAATTTCCGGGAATCGCTAACTGCTTTAGAAATTTCAAAGCAGGGGTAGATCAGGGGGCCTGCTCAGAGCCTGATAAGGATGTCTGAATTTTTTAACTTCTAAATTTTATATAATTCGTTCAGTCGCCACTAGGCGTGATCGCGGATCTACTTCATTCATGTGAAAGAAATGTATTTCTATTTTGTATATTAGCCTAGTTGTAGGAATGTTTCGGGACAGCATATTTTACACGATTCGTATATATGGGTAAATAATATTTTTTTATTTTGCAGCCTTTTTACTTGTCAGATAGAAATAAATCATTAAAAATTAATTTGTTGTTTCATAATACTATTGTAAATATTTTGACCATTAAATTTGAAAAGTATGCGAAATATTGGGCATTGTAAGGTCCTGATCAGGTCCTGTACATTTACCTGATCAGGGCCTTAACAGAAAAAGCGTTACACCATATGCCAGGGTCTGATAAGGGGACATGCCAAGACCTGATTTTGTTCACAGGCTTCATGATCAAAACCTGATTCCAGCCTGAATAATTTTCCGCTCGAAATTACGCAAAATAAGCAACCACCAAAAATAGAAAATCATAGGATGTTTCCCCCACTAAAACAACCGTTCACAACAGAACATGAACAACGACATCCTTGGTTCAAGACTAAATCAAGAAATTTCGGGAACTCGGCATCCATACGAAGTGAATCATCAGTCACAATGCTCAAACCAAATACGAGAAAGCAACAGTGAACTATGTGTTAATAGTGTTAATCAATAAACATATGTGAACTAAAATCATTAATATCAGAAATGAACAAAGTCAAGCAAATATGCATTAGCAAAATGTTGAAAGTGACCAAGGAACTCAGGAGTTAACTAGAACAATGCAAGACAACATTTGAACAATTTGAGGTATTCTTATTATTTTCTGAACAATTTGTTGAATAATGGATACATTAAAAATCTGTAGCTGGAACGCAAACGGTTCAAGTAACAAAATGAACGAACTCAAAAAATTCCTCGGTCGTTTTGATATTGAAATTATGATGGTTAATGAAACGAAATGCAGAAGTAATATAAATTTAAAAATTAAAAATTACACTAGTATAAAAAAAGACAGAGTAAATGCAAGGGCGGCTTTGCAATGTTTGTGAAAAATAATGTACCTCATAAACGATTATTGTTAAACGATATTTCTATTGAATGCGTTAGTATGAAACTAGATAGTAAAATTAATATAATTTCGGTATATAACAATTCGCGTAATTTATTTTCTAATCAGGACCTAACTAAACTACTAAAAGTTTAAATTAGGATCACAACAAAAAATTTATAAAAGAAAAGAAGTTTTTGGATTATAATAGTGCACATTGGAAAAAATTTCGCGAACCTTTAAATAGAAACATAAAAATAGTGCAGAGAACAACAAGTCAAGAAGAAATAGAGATACAGGTTCAGAAGATAACTAGTCTCAAAATGCCATGCAAGACGCATTACCTACTAAATTTTCAAATAATGTTGCAGATAATATTCCGATATATAAATATAATTAATTTAATTAAAGAGAGAAATGATACCCGTCGAGATTGGCAGAAAACTAGAAACAAAGAAACGAAAGCATGTTATACTAATCAAACTCAATATGTTAGGTCTGAAATCTTCAAATACAGAAATGAAAGTTGGGAAAAAAACTTAGAAACTAAATCCCCAAGACAACGCTTTGTGGAAAATGACAAAAATATTGAAAAAAGAATATCAACCTCTCCCAACATTAATCAAAGGTAACGACGAAGCATATAGACCAGGACAAAACGCAAATATTTTAGTCGATCAATATGAACGAGAACACGACATAGATTTAAACAACAAAGAGGAAGTTAAACACTATAGATGCAAAATACAACAGTGCAAGATTATGCAAAATAATATGTGGCACCTAAAGACATACAAAACTACATAAAAACTTAACCTGTACAAAAGGCGCCGGGATTGGATGGCATCCAAAATATAATCTACAAAATCTTAAGAAAAAGTAATAGTTCAGATCATGTACATTATAAATGCGATTATGCGAATGGCGTACTTTCCATCACAGTGGAAAACGGGCTGCATAATTCCGATTTTGAAACCTGGGAAAATCAGTAATGATCCCAGCAGCTACAGACTTATACGCTTGCTGGCAACATTAAGGAAGTTAGTAGAAAAATGTTAATTAAAAGATTCGTACAATTTGAACAAATATCTTAATCAATGAACAGTACGAATTTAGATCCAAACAAAGCACTTTACAACAGCTCACAAGAATCACAAACAATATAAGTGTAAACTTTAACCTCAAAAAAGTAACGGTCATGCGCCTACTCGATATAGAAAATGCGTTTGATAGAGTGTGGATAGATGGACTTCTTTTCAAACTAATATCCTACAACTTTCCAGAAACGTTAATAAAATTAATAGAATCGTGTATAAAAAATAGACACTTCAAAGTAATGTCGATGGTAATATTTCCACGAAAAGAAAAATTAAGGCAGGAGTACCTCAAGGATCAGTACTTGGGCCAAATCACTTTAATATTTATTTAAACGATATACCGAAGTTTCCAAAAACCAAAATAGGACTATTTGCAGACGACACGGCTGTGTATACCGAATCATTTAACGCAATAGTTGGCGCTAAACAAATACAAATTCACATTCAACAATTAGAAAAATTCTATGCAAAATGGAAAATCAAACTGAACGAATCAAAAATACTAGTTATTGTTTTCCTCAAAAAGAACAAGGCAATTTTTCAACAGATAATAGTGAACAAATACAAAACTACACCAACTACAAAAGTGGACTACTTATAGGCATTACACTTGACAACGGATTGACTTACCAAGTACACATCAAGCAAATAATAAGAAAAGCGTACGGCGAGCAAAACAAAACTTATCCTCGTTTGGCAAACAAAAAATCGTTTGCACTAAACAACAAACGGCTTCTATATAAAATGCTTATAATAGCAATAATAACCTATACTGCACAAGTGTGGTGCAATGTATCAAAAACCAATATGTTACTCCTACAACGGTATCAAAATAAACAGCTGAGACTAATACTGTCGGCTAATAGATATACAAGAATGTCTGAATTGCACCAAAACGCTGAAGTAGAACTTATAAGTGATTATATTTATAAACTTTCCGAAAACTTCTACAATAATCAAATGTACAATTCTCCTTTAACAAAAAATATTACTAAACTAAAAAAACACAATTTACCTTTCCAACTGAAACATAAACTTCCCTATAAATTTCTCCCTATTTTTTATAAAAGTCAAGGAATAATAAAAACGTGTTAAAGCAAAAGCAAAATATGGTTCATAATTATAACAAGAGACAATACCACTTTCTTGCTTACAAATTGATAAAAAAAATAACATTTCTGAAGATAGGTTTTTTCATTCGTTTTTCTACACAACAAAAAGTATTATACCCAAAGTTAGACATGTAAGTTTTCATTTAACAAAACTAGAAAGTAAGAATACGCTTGTTTATATATAATATATAATTAAGTGTACGAATAAAGCCATGTCAGTAGGTTAAGCTAATCTCTGGCAAAGACTACACTGAACTACGGATAAAAAAATACATCTATATTTAGTTTATAACTACATTTACTTTGTGTTATGTACATGTTATTAATAAAGTTCTTAATATAGATAAAAACAATGTTTTAATAGATTTAAGTTTTAAGTACTTTTTGAAAAGCCAAATTTATGAAAAAGTTAAAATTTAGTTTTAATTTTTTATTTTCTACAAATATTAAAGTACACACAAATTTACTCAAATACGATCCGTAAACGATTGCAAAAATTACAGGACTTTGAATGATTGAATTACAGGTATTTGAAATTATTTTAAAATTCCTTCTTTTCAAAGTAAACTTCAAACTATTCGTATTCAGCTTCAAATGTCACATTTTTAGATTCATATCCTTCCTTTTCTGTTTTAGCAATTTTATATAAAATATTTTATATAATTAATAAGCTTAGTGACGTACCTTATGTAGTTGAACTATTCTTTGGGATCATCTTAAACGTTGTATTCTGCTTAATTCAATATCTTCATTTTATATCCCAATCCTATCCCAGGATCGTGGTTGAACAGTGGTACCTTTTTTGAAATTGAATGTAGTAGGGCTCTTGAAAAATGGAGCATGCGCAGAAGTGCCAGAAGACAATGAAACGTGCGTAGTAGCACTCGGTCTGATGCCTCCGCAGTAGCCCTCCGATGATCTTTAAACCTACGTAGTAGTCCTTAGAGACGATGAATTTTACATGTTGATGCAGTCATGTGTAGACAAAAAATAATAAGAATTAAATTAAAATTCTGCTTTTAAAATTGAATGCGCCTATGATAAAAAAAAATTGATGTTTACAAAAAAAAATTCATGATATATTTAATGAAGTAATTTAATTAGCAATAAAGTACAATGGGAGACCGATATTTAAGTATAGTTATTTAGCAAGTCCGATTTTAAATCATATGCAGCTTATCGATTTAGTCAACCTTTTAGTCATATCTGCTAAAATTATTGGACATATATGGAAAAACCACTTAATTTTCCTTAAATATACGATCTCCATGTACTGACAGTACTCACTATTCCATCAGCAATATATAAACATTCGTATTAAACCAAAACAATTGATGGAAGTTAATTTCACTATATAGAACATTTTTATTCGTTGATCTTCGTTTTTATCCTAATTTCAACGGATTTCTAAAATATGATTAATTGTACATATATATCTGGATATAAGAAAGAAAATATGTTTAGTAAATGAATGCTACTCTAACAATATTTGAGCAGGATTTTGTTAAAGTTATATCCGTTTTGATCTTGTCAGAGATAATAATGTTTAATTTGCCTCTATTAGATTAAGATATCATCTTTTTCTAACTAATCTTTCTATTCAATTGAAAAAATCAATACTTGCTCTCGTCCTGTCAGAATATTTGTAATTAGATAATTCGATAATATCGTATTACTATATATACGAGATCGCATACATAATAATTAGTCCATCGTATTAAAAAAAAAGAACTGGTCATGAGAACCCATACACATATTAAAAAAAGATGGTTAAGCTTCAGGGAAAGTGTTTATAACACTTTGAATTTTGATATTTAAAGCACCACTCGTTTAAAAAAATGACCTTTCGATATGCCACACTTTATTATGTATTTAAGATGTTTCTCTAACCATTGCTCCTGGTAATTTGCATCTTAAACATTATGTAAGCAATTTCTTCCATGCTGATATTCATATTTAAGGTTTTAAACAGTGATGTTGACATTTAAGTTTTTAATAGTGATTTTAGTTGTTAGGTTTATAATAATGATATAATCACATTACGGATTTAATCTCATTCATTACACGAAATATTGTATATTAAAGGTATGTATGGAAATAATAAGAGTAAATATAAATATAAACTGGAAATACAACCAATAAACATTTTCATTGTTAATGATTCATAGTTCAATGAACTTCCAGCATATTTACCCTGTTCCGTCTCGTTATATTTACCTTTCGCCGCTCTCTTTTTCCCCCACCTTGCGGGCTAGGGTCTCAAGAAGGGTATGATGTGACGTCACGAACATAACGCAATTCAGGAGAGTGGGAGAAGCGGCGCTCCCCTTCTTTTGGTAAATATAACGAGACGGGAGAGGAACCATACAGGTACATATACCGGGACTCTACTGTACGCTTACTCTGATAAGGGGAACCTATATTAGGGATTTGGGGTAATTGCCTGAAAATTTTTTTATGGATTCTACAATAACAAATTAATTTTTTTCTGAAGTAAAATATTACAAGTTCTAGGGATATGCAAATATTTCGAATAACGCTAATCTACAATATGAGACTTTCTTTTTGAATATCGAATTGGTTTTCGATGTATTTTTGGTTCTAAAATGACATATCAGATGAAGATTTTGAGAAAAGTGGGGGTAATGCCAAAAAAAACGGGATTTTAAGGGTTTTGAGTATTTTTTTCTCTTTAAACTAACATGCTACAAAGGTCTGTGTAATTTTAAATTGAAGCTGATATCCTGCACTATAAGAGCAATGTCCGACGAAGAACAACATTTTTTAAACGAACTTAACCCTTTAAGGCCGGATTTTTAAGTTTAAGTACCGCAATTTTCGTTATATTCTGTATCAAAGGATTTTTGAGGTCGCTGATTACGAATCTGATGTCGATTTTTAAAAATACAAAGTGATGGATCCATTTTATACAGCTTAATATTATATAGCGAGGTATAAGACTAGGTCATCCAACCAAGTACGCCATTTTATATATGGTTGTTGCAGAATAAGATTAAAGCTTTAATTTAAGCGTAGACTGAAGTCTTAAGCATATCAGGTGTCTGAGAAAAGTAGGGACCAAAATACCCACAAATTCAATATGCATTGCCTCCTGAAGAGGGACCTTAGATTGGTCCGAAACGTACAGGAGTATTTTAAAATTTTATCCATCCTTTTATATTGTCGGTTATAAACACAGCTAACATCACATTTATTTATTAAAAACCCTGCATACAACACAATTTGTTACCCAAAAAACACGGGTTTTTACATTTTTACACCTACTTTTTGAATTAGCAGATAGAACAAAATAATAAAAACGAATTTGGCCATCAATCCAAGTAGAAATTCTACTCGAGATTGTAGTCTAAAATAGGTAAATATTACCAAGATTTGATCAATTTTGGACTCACCGCTCAAATTTTGGTTCCATTTTAATTAATTCGGATTATGAACATAATAGGGGTGTTAGATTACTTCGAACGCAAATTCACATCAACTAAGACGTGGCATAGAAAATGTTTGGATCACATGGATGGATATTTGGTGCAGATCAGAAAAAGGTAATTTTGACCTATTTTGATATTAGGCCATTTCTATCGAAACTTTTGAATAGAAATATTATGTGCAATTGTAGGATGCATCGTGGCGCCATAAATATTGAGTTGGCCATCGACAAGAGTTAAAAAGCTCGGAGAATAAATGAAGTGACGAATTTTCGAGGGCGTTGCAGACAGCGTTGAGAATTACACGGTCCCTTGGTCTTAGGCTTTGTAACATACGCGCGATCAGCGGTATAAAATTACGGTATGGTGTAAACACAGATTCTTGTCGGCTCGTGTGATGGCTGCTTGGGTGGGCTTCTCTTCCCGAGTAAAGTCTGCTCACATGCTGCACAGCAGCACAAAGTCCGATGATACCTAAGTCGCTCAGGCGTCATTTATAAATGAATGAAAACTAGGCACAGATCGCACAAAACGCTATCGGAGGTCTTCACGAGGGTCGAAAAGCCAAATTTGATTGGCATTAGGTGTCGTTTTAATTGAGCAGTAAAACGCACATTTTTTAAGTCCTCCTTACATGGTTGGGAACTCACGGACGAAGTCATGGGCGTTCTGTACAAAAAAAATCACTTCCGGGTTTTCAGATTCAGTACTGACTAGATTTTCAGTATTTTCTTTACATTATCATTAAATTATGTGTCCGTTTGAGTTAGTCATTAATCGGTACATTTCCTGCCAAATTTATTTTTAATAGTATCGCCATGAAGGAGATATGATCGTCCCATTCACTATATGCATGCCTTTGGGAGGAGTTCAGTAATTGCGAGTCTTTAAGATAAAATCAAATTTCAGGAAGCTTATTATCGAAATAAAAGTTACCAGGGTAAATACATATTAATAACAATTAAAGGTTTTAATACAAACGGCATTGAAAATTAAGATTTGTAGTCGTAACTGAACTGAAATAGTACTTTGTGTAATAAGAGCAAAACATCAAATTTATATAATTTTTGGTTCTGTTGTGAAATTACCCATTATGAGACATTCGTTGTGAATGAAACACTTTTATTTGCGAATTATTTTCGAATAAAAAGAAAATTTGTTGCATTTGAAAAAGGTATTTCAAAACATACAGGACGACCTACAATGATAGAGGCACCTAATTTTGTTTATTATTGTCTTTGTTATTGTAAGAAACTAACAATAAGTGATACTGTATAAGTGCATTATATAATTAGATTAAATAATTATAAAGTTTAGTAAGCCTAACATGATTTACATTTTTATAGTTTGAATGAAAAAAACTGTGTCCCATATTAATAGAGGTAATAACGTTTTATTGAAATTTCGTCATCGAAGAACTGAAATTATTATTTGCTGATGTTCTTCATATTACTCGTTTCTTAAAGCCACTTACAATGTAAAAACCGTTGGCTAATCGAATTAGTATTGATTTTTACTAATTATGAGTAAAAAGCGACTAATTCGGTTGTTATGCTACTAATTTCAACTTAGTTATTGTATTTTGTAATATAAAAATGAATTAAAGTTGTCTAATGAATTGGTAGTTGTTACTATTGAATTAGTAGTTTTTTAATATTTATCAGTAAAACTCATTTGTAAAATGCCGCGAGTTTCGAAAGAATGACCACATTTAATTTCTGGCAAGCTGCACCTTTGGAAAAGAGAACCAACACCGCATACGTGATTGGTCGACGTTACTTAAAATAAATATATTTATTATTTCATTCTAAATAATTAGTTTGCCAAATTCTAGATGACATTTATTATTTCATACCTCGATTGTTCTGATTATCTCGTCTACGGACAAGAAATTTAATTGGGTTAATCCCGACGAAATACAAAAGTACTAGTGTGATCTTTGAAAAGAACCGCAATTTTTCTTGATGCCAAACTATGGTGGCGGATCTCTATAATGGTATAAGCAGCATACAATGGTGCTGCAAAACTTGGTTTGGCTTTTGTGAGTGCGGGTCGAAAAACCCGGACAAATAAAAAATCCGACAGTAAAAAAACTAACACTGTATGAAGGCTTTTCTATTGTTTACTTTTCTACTTTATGACCGACGGTTTTTTTATTTGTAATTCTACAATAGTTTTAATTTTTCACTTTCAAAAATCACCAACAATTATTTTAATGTCACATTAATGGGTTATTTTGTTCTTGTTTCTACACCACTTAACGAGTAAGAATCAATTGGCGTAACTCATTTTATATTACACAAAATATGGAAAAATTATTAATTCTTTACAACAATTTTGAATTGTATGACAGGTATAATGACTTTAATAACGTGCTTTACCTTTCATCAATTATTATTCATTCACAATTTAAATGACAATATTCTCAAATTGATAATGGCGATTTCCTGCAATTTACGAAATGCTTTATCCTATGCAGTGCTTTTACCCATATTACCCTCTTATTATAAACTAAGCTGATCTTCCTCTCTATCTTCTTTATGTAACATATTTTTGTTCAAACTTATAATTAAAAAAATTTTAAAAACTAAAATAAATCATGCATTTAGATCATGCATTTGATGATGCGACTAAAATATAACCAAACCATAGTAATAAAGTTATAAACACAAACAATTCATTTTTGATTATTCATCATTGTATTTTATGGATTTTTCTGAAAAAAATTGTTTCAGCTTTTGAAAATATATCATAGATAGTAGAAAATATCTTGTATTTTGTTATCCAAGGTTAAATTTCGTTACCACCTCAGTAGTAATTGCCGGTCTTTATCACAGGCTGTCAGTACTGCTCTGGTACTTTCGGAGTTATTGCAGTACTGCGAAACAATACGTAAGCAGACATTTCCCACCGGTGCGGTGTAGTACCAACCCAGTACTCGATGCTAACATAAAATATTTATGTTGAATTGTAAAAAAAAAAGTACAATTTTTATCATATTATTTTTCTACAGGATAGTATTTGTATTACAGCTCTATTTAATATATTAACTTGATTTTTATATTATTTATATGGTAGTATATCAGCATACGCTCGTATAATTACATTATGATATTTCTATATTTTTCAACGCTCGCAAATTTGAAAACATGAAATCAGGGAAATTACGTAACTGGAGAATCGAACCCGAGTTTCCCGCTTACGATACGCTAATGTCCTCACTATTCGCAATTGGTAACCTTCGCCGTAGAAATCGCCTTTTAAATCAGAGTGTTTAGAAGGTAAAATTTCATCTAAAAAAAAAAACAGCGCTGTTCAAAATGATGAAAAGAATAGTATTTCCAGAAGAGAGTTTTCGAAGTTGACAAATAAAAACCACTAAAATCGTCAATTGTAAAATTAATTATATTTTAAGATGTAAATCATCATATCTTGGTAAATTATTCTTCACGACCTTTTGAATTTTTGTCTAACTTATAGACTTACAAGCAGAAAGTGTCGACGGAAGTTTCGATTTCAGCAAACTTCCACCTAGACTTATGTTCCTTGATGTTTAAGGAAGTTCTCCAGAAAATGTCCACTCGATTGGTTTAAAATGTAATAAATATAGTTTATTTAATAAAGAGTTTCCAACGAACCGCATGAATATACTCCCCGTTAGTGTTACTTTTATTCAATTAAACGATAAACTATGAAGTACTAAATAATAATCCAATTTTACTTTATGCATCATTTTTAATATTATACAGCTTAACTTATTTATTCGTAGATCTATTTTGTACATTTTAACTTTTTTAAAAGTTATTGTTTTTCATTCTGCTTATTGCAATGACTATGGTTTTCAGTTTTTGTTTTGAGCTTAGTATTATCAATAAATATATTATTCCCTGAAGTATCATGTGTTTGCAGTTGTAACTAAAATACAAAGCAGAATCTCAACATTTATATGATAATCATCCGGTTTTCTACTATATTGTTAAATATATGAATACATGACTTTTCGTATATTTTTCATTCTTATATTCATACATTTATCTGAAAGGCTGTATCAGAATAACAGTAGCAAAAGTGCCCCCTCTTTAATGGCGCACTTGGCCTAGACTATTCGAAAGGTATAAAAAAATATTTCCATTATAAAAATTGCAACCCTCAACACCCTACGTAGAGGCACTAAAGCTAAAAAACATGTTTTTTTTTATATTATTCTCTTCTGACGAGTGTTTGCAACAGAGAATCTGATTTTCAGAGAATCATAATTTTTTGCGAGACACATAACCTTAAAATTGGATCCGAAAAAAAATTATTGAAGTTTTAAATCAGTGTTTTTATATCCTGGTTTTAAGGTACTTTTTGAAATATGTGTTTTTACGTATTTTCCCCCGATCATCATGATGCCTCCACTTGTAAAAAGAAAATGGTCGCACTGTTATTTTTCGCGTTTTTGTTTGTTTTATTAGATTGTATTACATTTGTAGCACTTTAATTTGAAAATCAGTGCTGACCACCATATAAGAACGAAAGTTTTAGGGTCTTGCGATAATGGAACTTTTTATATTTTTTTCCTATTATCGTGCGCAAAGTTCGTACTTTGCGCACGCATTTTCGTGCGCAAAGTGCCCCGTTACTGATATTGAAAGGCAGACATCCAAGTAGACCTATCAAAACTTTCATTTGTTTTACATTTCAATCGCTATTCTTCAGTACGGAAAACGATAATCGTAGGTTAATTCTTTCTAAAATAGTAATGTAATTGAAAATGTACCCGTAAACGCGAATCCGAATGATAATTTCAATTCATTAAAATTTGTTCAAATTATTAATTGCATTCTAACAATTAATATTAATAACAATTAACAGTAATAACGATAATAAATAATACATATATATATATATATATATATATATATATATATTTCTAAATTTAATCTATTTATTATAAATCATTTACAAATACTGTATTGGATCGGGGGGCTTTGCCCCCCCCCCCCCGCAACCCCCGTTTTCCACCACCCTTGCACCACCACTTTAAATGTATACAGGTGTCGAACTTTGCGCGCTTAATAGGAAAATTAGTATAGATACTGGTCGTGAATGATATTCATTCTTTGTCAGGAGCGGTGGGTTCCGGGGGCACAGAAATAGTGTTGGTTGGGATAACCAATAGTTGTTTGGGGCAACCATGTAGTTTCTAGTGGTTACGTGATTATTAAGAATTCTTCCAGCACATTGAATTCTCATTTTGACTTTTGTAAAATTTTCATGGGATTCATAATCCTCGAATCCAAAAACCTCAGAGTTAGAAGTTTCAAACAAATCTAATCAATTATTTATAAATTCTCTGTCATAACTGATCCATCGATTACAATTTTTAAAAATGACATCGTATTCGTAATCATCGACTGTCAAACCCGTATGTAAGTTCTATTAGTGAATGTCAAGAGATTTTTAAAAATTCGTCCGTCATATTGGTCATTTGGATTTTTTTATATCTGATTCGTAATCAACGACCTGAGAAAACCAATTTTGCAAAAATCTACTCATCGTTTTCCATATAGTTGTTGATTTTGTGTTCGTCTGTTGGACTTAACTGCACATGGGACTAAAATTTAAAATTATTATTTTTTTGTAGGCCACTTTCAAAAAGCTTAGGTCGTACCCACTTGTCAAAACTTAAAACAAAAAAAAATGTGTCGAAATTAGCTTCATATTCTTCCTTTGTTCATAGAACTACTTCATGACCAGGATTTGCAAACCTATAAAAGTGTTCTACTCGAAGAAAAATGTTTAAATGTTGTAGCGTTATCAATCTATTTTGGTAAAATGTCCGAAATATTCATGATTATAAAAATAAGGACGGCAATAATATTTTGTTAAACTAGCCAAATATGCATGCAGCGTTACCTATTAGTATTCGAGTTTCGTAGCTGAATACTTTTTCAGTGAATGAAATAAAGTACAAAAAAGCCTAGTTTTATTGCAGTTAATAATTATATTTATTACTATACTTGATGATTATCAAAGTCAAAGTAAGTATAATGATTTTCTTGGAAAAATGTAAGTGTTATTATTTACTGCTGGTTGTTTTGATTTATTGTCATTTTCAAGGAGGTTCATATACGGAAATAAAATTATACTAAAAAAATAAAATCGAATTAAAAATAGAGACATGGTATCTGTAATACCTCGTTCCGTTGTTAACATGTATGTTTACACACAGTAGTAAAAGTGGGAAACTATTCGAACCCTGCTACCAGTCTGTGGTTTTCATGTTCAAAAACACGTGCAAACGTTGGAGCTCTTCGGGTGGTCTGCGTGTAGGGTCCACTTTTATTGTCAAATAGATATGGGAATCTACATCTACGATCCACTGCCCTTAAACTCAGTTTTTGATGATTAACAGGAAATTTAAATGACATTCTCAAGCTAAAAATGGATGGGTAATTAGATAAATTATTTCTTTCGTCAATGACATACAACAAAATGCTACTCTTAAAATCACTTTCTTTTTCGGACAGAGTTTCTTGAAATAGTTGCTAGTCATTCCATATATTTAAAAAAAAATGTTTCAATGCATTTCATTTAAAAACGATAATGTTAATAAATCATTTTGGAAAGTAATTTGGAATTCTACTTATTATTACAGGGCATATCGTTATTTAGCTAAGAACAATTTTTATTTAGGAAAAACTATTATTATAAACATTTATAACAGTAAAAATTGTCTCTTATTCCTCAAATTGTGAATAAAAAAAATTATATATGAAATTGTACATCTTTTCATATATGTACTTACTCTTTGGAGTTATCTCTATCAGCAAATGAACAGTTTTATTCTAAAAAAAACAATTGTGACGAGCATTTTCTAAAAGTAAAAAAATGGACTTCAGCTTCTTGTAGTTGAGTACAAAATATATCAGCAGTATTGAACTACTAAAAATTCAACCATCTCTATACAGTACTTATTTTTTATAGTTTTAACTTTGTGTTATAAAACTGCATAAAAAATAGAAACATGGAAACATATACGTAGATTATATAGTGATAATTTTCATTACCTTAGCAATAGTATTAAAAATTATTGATATTTACCATTTTTATTTATTCTGTCCGATAGTCTTCCTTTGCTTTTATGATAAATTCATAATTTGATGAAATAGTTAAATATGAATATAAATAACTTTTATATTTAAATAAATAAATAAGTACATTTTAATTTTGGGTTCAGTTCGTCGATATATGTATTTTTCTTATAGCAGGCTAATAAAAAACAGGTGTTAATAACAATGAACATTTAAGAAAATTAAGTATATTCTTTATATATCAGAATTACAAGTTTACTCAGTTTTGCATTAATATTATCCAAACAAGATAAAATATGTACACCTCCTTACAGCACCGTATATCACAACTCCCTAAATTACAACAACGAAGTTATATTATTAAGTAATTGTAATATTAATTATTTGACTAGACCTTTTTTTTTAATTTAATTACTTTAAAAGTAACAAAATTTTAAATTTTAAATTTTAAATTTAAAAGTAAACAAAATTTTAAGATTTCTCCTGATAAAGATTTTCTTGCTTCTAAAAGGATATCAGTCGTTAGATTTATAAAATTTAATAATAATTCAGTGGCAGTTTTAATGCTTAAATTATGTACAAAATTTCTTATAAATAATATTTTAAATATCGTCAAAAACTATTTATACACTTTAAAAGTACTTATAATATGATTAATAACTAATAACTTGCTTCTTTGGCCGAGTTGAGTTCGTTTCAATTTGAGAATGAATATTTGCGTTCTTGATCATTTATGACTTGTTTTGTACATTCAAATTTTTCATCGACTTTTCCAGACTTTCACGATTTCCGGATTGCATAAAATACCTGCAGAACATCAATAAAATAAGTTAAAAATACGACACATTATGGAACATAGAATGTCTTTCAGTTTTATAATTTGTATTAAAAGTGTGACAAAGCAACATTTTGTAATTGTGTACGTTAAATTTCATGTAAGAGTGTATGTGAAGAAAATTATTATATGGTAAAAAATAAATAATTATAGATTTTACACTATAATTTTACAACTAATATATAACCGTAATTTAATAATTTGTTCGTGGATTCAATTATACTGATCAACACAATTTACTTGTTTGCCTTTGACAATCTTGGTATCATTTCTACGTTAAAAAATGGGTATTTCTATATTGCTGTTATTCTACAGATATTAATTTTGCAATAATGTATCGATTCCAAACGGAGTTTGATTGCTGCAAAAGATGGCGCTAACAGAGATTTCCTATCACGTCCATTTTCCAAAAATAGCGAAGTTAAATACTTTATAAAATAAATCGAAATAGGGCCAAAAAACACATTTGACACAGTTAACCTCACTTTTATCAAACATACGACGTAATAATAAAATTCTCCTAGAGCCATCATTTTCAGCATGAAAAGTACGAAAAGTTAGAAATCATATTGCGATTGGAAAATTCAGTGTCGAAGAGTGTTATTAAAAAATTAACATCTGTAGAATAATAGCAATATAAAAATACCCTAAATTAATAATACTAAAACTACGATTAGACAAAAAATTAATTAATTTTTCAAAAATATATCCCATCATGTTTAACATTGGTAATATTATATTGCTCTTTTTTGTTTAGTAAATTTGACTGCTTTTACGCTACTAAAGTTGTTTAAATATGTATTTTTTATACGTTACACTCACAAATGTCGAGTTAAGCAGTTAACTCAATTCAAAATATAGTTAGAGAAATAAAATAATATTTTAATAAAGTTTATTTGACTAGCAATAAGCTTAACAAAATTACTGGAGTTTAACTATACCCAATAAAGAAAAAAGCTCCAACCTATAAAATTACGTTAGAGAAGACCTATGAAAACACGTGATGTAATTAAAAAGTAGTCAAATTCACTAAGAAATTCTCTGGAAATTTTTTTAGTGGAAAGTATTTTAGTTGGGCTATTGGTGGTTCCCTTTTGTCATAATAGCATAAATGCCTCTTTAAGTTTAGTGCATATACAGACCAAAAATAATTGTTGTGTTAATAAATCTGTGATTAACAAATCCAGATTTGTTGCACGAACCAATAATTTGTTACCGGTTTTTACTCATGGACAACTGTGAATTGGTTGCATATTTGTGGGTTGGAAACTATTTATTAGGTTCACATATAACAAGTCAGGTTGCTATACCGACAAATCCACTTAGTAGTCCTAACAAACCTTATTGTTACTTCTATATTAACAATCCGTATAGCTGGGACAACAAAAGTTTAATGGAAGTAACAATGAATTATTGACCATAAATTATTAACTTAAATAGAAACAGCAAAATAACAACAACCGAGTTATCCTTAGAAAAAAGGGATAGTTTTTTTTTTACTACTTTCCTTTCAACTTCTCAATGATAATTTAATTAGTTATGTAGAGATTTTTTCAGCCTGCCTATTGAAGTAAAAGATAAAGATCTATCTATTATCTAGACATCTATTGAAGTAATTTTTTTTATTTTGATTACATTTCGAATTAATAAGCACTGAGAAACAAAAAGTAGTGATATTCAATGTTGAGGTAGTCAATAATCAAGTTGTAATTCTTTCAATTTATTTACTAAAATCTACTATGCAAAAGTTACTTGCATTACTAGAACTTAGTAACTGTTGAGATTAAACAAATAGTAAAAATTACGATTCATCAATGAAATGGCAATTTATACATTTAGATTTTAGGATGATTATAAATGGATTTGAATTTATAACAATTTTTTTACTATATTTGTTCAAAATAAAAAATAGAAACAAAAAACATTCAGCTATAGAGAGGTTATAAACGAATTATCAATTATAATAAAATAAAAAATTCTTTTTTGTTGTCGTTTAGACAAAATATATGAACATGACAAAGTGGTGATATAAATGTAAGTTTGAAGAATATTTCACTTATATATGTGTTGAATAAAAACGTAAATTAACATAATAAACATTGTTTTCATATTTGTGTATGTTCCGTAATCTGTATGCAATTTGTATACGTAAAAAGTACTAATCAAATTGCAATAATAGTTTAAATGTTTATTTCATCTTTATTAAAATATTTTGTAGAAACTATCAAATGTAACTTGTTTAACATTTAATCACGTATTATATACGGAATTCTTATTCCACAAGTTCGCAATACTAACAATATCGATTTATCAATTACCTAATCATATAATAAAACATCTATTGATATAAAAAAGAAAGTAAACGTTAATAATATATTAACCCATTAATGCCCAAATGCACAGAAAATTTACACCAACTTCAACGCTTATTTCCAATATGAAATAAATTTCGAAAAAAATCAAACTTACCAGATTCTACCATTTTCGGGGTCGCTCTTTCGAATGGCGATGAGAAAATTTAAAAAAAGTCAACATTTGTCTATGATTTTGACATATATATTAAAAAAAACATACTTTTTTCAGTGCGCATTTTTTACAAATATCGAGTTTTCGATACAATATCGTGCTTTGAATGAGCTAAAATATACTAGAATAGTGCACTCGATAGTTATACTTAAAATATACACTGGTATGCATTTGAAATTTTGCGATGTCAGATCCAAAATGGCCACCGCAGTAACGAATTTCTATTCAAAATTTAACAATTTTTTTTCTTGAAAACCATACACTTTAGAGAAAATGTTCTAAGGACAATTTTGTTTTAGAATGAGCCAAAAAATACCCTTTAATTTTTTCAGAATGTACTGCTACAATTTTTTATTTTTCAAAAATGCAAAAAATCCAAAATTTTCAAAAAGTTATTTAATAAATCTGAAAAAATTTGACAGTGTTATCTAACCAATTCTAAGACATTTTTTATCTATAGAAATTTTCTCTAAAGACTATAGTTTTCCAGAAAAAAAAATATTAAACTTTTCTAGATTTCAAGACAAATGATTTATTTTCTTGAACACTGCTGTCTTTAGAGAAAATTGCTAAAGATAAAAAATGTCTTAGAATTGGTTAAAGAACACTGTCAAATTTTTTCGGATTTTTTAACTAACTTTTTGAAAATTTTGGATTTTCTGCAGTTTTGAAAAATTGAAAATTGTAACAATACATTCTCAAAAAATTCAAGGGTATTTTTTGGCTCATTCTAAAACAAAATTGTCCTTGGAACATTTTCTCTAAAGTGTATGGTTTTCAAGAAAAAAAATTGTTAAATTTTGAATAGAAATTCGTTACTGCGGTGGCCATTTTGGATCTGACATCGCAAAATTTCAAATGCATACCAGTGTATCTTTTAAGGAGGTTCACCAGGTACCTATCGAGTCAAATATGGAACGGACGCCAATATCACTTCGGTGGTATGCTTCCTAAGACGTTGCCGTCCGTCAACATAACCAAAAATTACCCTTTTAGCTATTTGTTTATTTTATTTCTCGTCTCTAAAGGTAGGAAGAGACGTTTTTCTTTCTGCAAATAAAACCTCACAAATTTTTTTATCAGTAGTATAAATTTTACGAAAAACTCAATGTTAATTCAATACGAATTTCATGAATATATACATGTTCCCATAAAACTCAATGTTAAAGAATCGTGAACATTTTTATTAATTTCTCTGCTCTGAAGGTACCTAGGGGCGTGAAACTTTGCAGGCATTAATTTCTTTCATTGTTTAACCTACTATAATTTTTTCGTTAAATTCTCAATGTTAATTCTTTGACCTGGTGAACCTCCTTAAGTATAACTATCGAGTGCACTCTTCTAGTATATTTTAGCTCATTCAAAGCACGATATTGTATCGAAAACTTGATATTTGTAAGAAATGCGCCCTGAAAAAAGTATGTTTTTTTAATATATATGTCAAAATCATAGACAAATGTTGACTTTTTTTAAATTTTCTCTTCGCCATTCGAAAGAGCGACCCCGAAAATGGTAGAATCTGGTAAGTTCGATTTTTTTCGAAATTTATTTCATATTGGAAATAAGCGTTGAAGTTGGTGTAAATTTTCTGTGCATTTGGGCATTAATGGGTTAATAGATAGTACATTCATTGATAATAAAATAATAATACAATTTACAATGAGTATTATAAGATAAGAGATATAAGATAAATTATAAAATATTATTAATTATTTAGTTTTATTATATTTTTAATCAATTATCATCTAAATAGTCGTCAAGAATGTCTACGTCGATGAAATGTGGTAGTGTAGCCTCTTAATAGGTACCATAGTTAATCTAACTATTTTAGGTAGTAATTTTTTAGGAGATTTTACTATTTTTTTCTTTCAGTAATTATTGTAATGCATTACGCCGGACGCATTACCGGTTCAGTCGGTAATTTTGAACAAAACAATTTGTACTTTTTAATTTTTAATTTCATTATTCTAAATAGTTTCATAACTCATAAATTAAAGAAATTAGTACGTTAAATGCAGTGTGCATTTTCTCTATGCGCGTCTAGACAACATTTTTTTCACGTGTAAGTTTTCGTTGACTAGACAGTTCTTTTTTTTTAAAGGAGCAGCTAAAAAACCAGCCACATATTCGGAACTGAAAAGATGTATTTTTAGATCTATAAAAACGGTATTTGTTAGACATTTTATGACATATGATTTTCAAGTGTACTTGACGAAATACGATTTGAGTGTAATAAATTTTCAAAATAATTTTGAAAATGGCTTTCTCAAATAAGACTTGTATTGATATGATATCTTAAAAGAACTTTTCCAAATGGTTTGACATTTTAATGTCACTTGAAATACAAGTGGATATTAGGTACAATTCTAACGTTGTGATTTAATTACATTTTTCTCTTTACACATGTTCCTTTAGAAGACTAAAAGTTTATATGAGAATCGTCATAGGAACCAATAGTGTTTTTCTTCTCGTATTAATTTCTATTATAATGCAAACGTTTATGAAAGGGAAGAGATTATGAAAATAAAATATGCAGTCAAATAATTATACGCAGAACATTAAAGACTACCAATATGTCAAAATCAGTTATTACCTACAAAAAATGCTAAATATAAATATTAATTTTTTATTACGTGTCTGTAATAATCAGCAATCATTCAGAAATAAATAATAAATATTTAAGCTTAACAATTTTATAGATCTTGATATATCAATCATTAAAAATTTAATAATTTACAATAAAATATTTTATTATCATATTTTTATTGTGACATACTCTTAACATTCTAATATACTAACATACTCAGTAACTAAACTAAAATTCATAACAATCTCGAATTAGTGCAGAAATCTTGTCTGCGTGATATTGATAGTTTTACTCCTCGTATTTACAGATGACTTATTGGTTGAAAATACAATATTTTGTCATTTCAATGACAAAATTAAACCGCTTATTAAACACAATTTTTAATATTTTTATAATTATTTGCCATCATCTAGTAAATTACGCTAAGTTTCGTGATTATCAAATGTCAGATTTATTTCTACCTGAGGAGTTAAACATTTTATAACACTGTTAGTTGAAATAGGATATTTTGCATAAAATTACGTATTGTAACTTTATAACTAATAATAATGAACTTTATTTTTTCGTCATACACAATATTCCAGAATAGATATTTGTAAAAGAACTTCATTCTAGAAATCTCTATAACGTATAGGGATCAGTTTCATATAGTTTCAATTTTAGGTTTAGATATTTATATAATTCTAACAACTATTCATTGTTATTGCACATTACGCAATACTTAGACATGAAAAAACATAAAAAAAATAATGTTAATTATGTCAGAAGATGGTTGTCGAGTACAAAAACATATTACGATTAAAAAATCTTTTTTAATTTGAAAATGTGAAAAAGTTCGTGTCCTACTTTGCAGTTTCTGGTAAAATTGACTTTAAAATTTCGTAATATTGACCAGTACTGTCTCAAATTTATTTTAAAATACATTTTTTACCGTAGTAGAACACAAAATGCAATGCGAATTTCCGCTTCGTTTTTGGGACGCAAAATAAAAAGAATAGGAATTAAGGTTGTAGACATATTAAAGAATGTTTAAGAATTTTGCCACTTTCCTGCAAGAAAAATATTATTGGATTCGCAAACCGCGGGCGCGAATAAATTCAGCGAGGTGCAAGTTGTCACTTTGCGCCCGGAATGCGAAAAATTCTATTATCAACACGGTATTTCTTTTTACTGGTATTTAGTAATAAAAATCATTCTTTTAAAACCAAAACTAAAATGCAAGCACTAAAATGGACAAATAACTATCATTAATAAGTTTACTACTTTAGTAAATAATATATCGAAAACTATAATCCGTCAAAAGTGTACAAATGCAAAAATTGTCCATCTAGCGGGAGGCGCCTCTTAGTGCGTAAAACATTAAACGCCAATCGAACTGAAATTTTGACGGTTAATTTAAAATACCAAATGTTTCTCTACTTACGTAGCATTTTTTTTTAATAGATTGCTTATTTTTTTTCTATTGTGACGAAATATCGTCAATCTACCCCCTGACCTGAACATCATAAAAAAATTGCATTTCATTTCGCGTCAATACGTCCATTTTTCGTCAATTAATTCTTTTGGTATCGATAAGTAAACATATTTCGTTTGTCCCTTTCTTTCCTATAGCGTTGTCCTTGTTTCGTAATTATATTAAGTATACATGTAATTTTTATTTGTGATCGAAAACTGCCGATGCACGTTTTCATTTTGTCTTTGTCCCTTGGATATGTTGGTCCCTGTTGCACTCATTGTTGACGTTTGAAGGCGCATACATTTAGCGTACAGGGGCCGCATACATAAGGTGTAGTGGTGTGCGCCGAAGTGGGAGAGGAATGCCCCTCTTCCCGCACAAGGGACTCATGTCCTTGTTGGGGAAGGCGACACTCGTCGCACTCGTGTGAGTTGCCAGTCGGCGTCTCTGTCCCTCCCTCTCTGCCGCACAACCGTTTCATAAATAAGTTTGTCTGTTCTTGTTTCTCCTATTGCGATGTCCCATTTGTAAATACCTTTCCTCTCCCTCCGCCCCCCCCCCACCTTCACCGACTTATCGATACCAACCCAAATATTACATAATGCAATTACATTATAGAAGGGGTAATTTTGGATCCGAGGTACGGACGTCAACGAACTTTTGACTCACTCCAATTTTGCGTTCCCGTCCTTGCGCCTCTTTTGCGATTTTGATTTACATTTTATACTTTTCTTGCGTTTTTGATTTCTTTTTGCGTATTTATTTATTTGATATTTGTGTCTTCGGATATAGAAGTTTAGTGCGTTCCAGATCTGGTGAATATTTCAGGATTAGATTAAGTAAGTAAATTTAAGTTGCGTCCCCGTAATTTCCCTTTTCCTTTCCTTTTTTTTTAATACTGTTACTTCGGTCATATCGCAAGTATTTTCACCTTCGCGTCGAATTTCGAACCCCTAATTAGATAGTCCCTTTTAGCGTGCCCCATTTCTTTTTATTGTTAATTGTTTATTTAGTTTCTTTTAAATTGTAAATATATTTGTTGTTAATTATTATTCTTTTAATTATTTAATAACCCGATCTAGAAAAACGAGGTTATACTATAAACTATTTTCTGACGTGCCATAACTTCAAAATTTAACCTTTTTTCGAGCACTTTTCGAGCCACGAGTCATTTTGCGAAAAATCAATATGTCGAAAAAATTCTACGTACTTTGGTGGCGTGTGACGTCGGTTGATCTTTGCATTCAGTTAAAAAAACCCAAAAGTTCGGTGTATTTTTTATGCGTTACAGTGGTTTCCCTACTTAAAATACAAACTATTATATAAAAACCGTCGACGTGAAAGCCGATATATTATAACAAAAAACGTAATAAATACTAAAAAACAGCTTACAATAAAAGGACTTTTATAAATCGATCTGCACTTAACCAGTTAAATGTACAGCTGAAATGCACACAAACTATATTGCAACTTCAACGCTTATTTTCAGTATGAAATAAATTTCGAAAAGAATAAAAACTATGAGATTCTACCATTTTCGACGCCGCTCTTTCGAATGGTAGTAAGAAAATTATTAAAAAATTGAAATTTATATATGATTTTTACATATATAGTAGAAAAACATTATTTTTTCCGGACGCATTTTTTACAAATATCGATTTTTCGATGCAATATCTTATTTTGAGTGACCTAAAATATATTGCAAAGGTGCACTCGATAGTTGTACTTAAAAGATATACTGGTGTATATTTGAAATTTTCGATGTCAGATTCAAAATGGCCACTGTATTTACAAATTACTTTTCAAAATTTAACCATTTATTTCTTGAAAACTATGGACTTTAGAGAAAATTTTATAACAACAATTATATTCTAGAATAAGTCGAAGAATACTCTAGAATTTTTTCAAAATTGAGGATATATACCTCAGATTCCCGGACTATCACATTAGGGTTATGGGAGATTATAATCTTCCGAATTGCAAGTGGATTAATGAGGAAGATGGAGTAACCTGCGATAACAATGACATATCGTCAGTTGAGGCCAGAAATAGTGCAATGGTTACGGCAAACAGTTATGCTTCAATGGGATTACGTCAATTAAATTCTATTAAAAATACTTATGGTCAAATGTTAGATTTATATTTTTCTGCAGATGTTCATGATACGGTACTTGAGTGTTATGATCCATTGATCTCGGAGGACGAATATCACCCATCGTTCATTATTAATACCAATGTATCGACTGATCATCATTTAGAATTAGACTATGATTTTGTAAATTTCAATTTTAATGCTGTGAATTATGCACCTATTATAGATTATTTAAATGATATAAACTGGGAAGATGCAATCGACCAGTCTTCTGTTCAATCTGCTGTTAAAGATTTTTACAAAATAATATATGATTGCTTTAATTTATTTATTGGTAGGTCTAGACTAGTGTCACATACTTATCCAAAATGGTTCTCTAAAGAATTAATTAGATTAATTATTAATAAAAAACGGGCTCATGCTAATTACAGAAATTCGAAACACATAGAAGACTACAGAAAATTTAGTTTATTAAGATCGCAATGCAAATATTTATCTAAGGCTTGTTTTAATGAATATGTAAATCAAATTGAAAATTCAATTCCTGATGATATTAAAAGATTCATTTTTAAATCAGTGCAATAAGCATAGTATATTGCATATATTGTATAAGCATATTAAGCATATGCAGTGCATAAAGCATACAGTGACAATGCCAGCGCTATTGTTTCAGATACCTTTAGGACGCCACTATTTTCGATTGATGAAATAAATATATCCCCATCTAAAGTAAAAAATGCTTTAATGAAAATAAAACCGAATCAAGGTCCGGGTCCTGATGGTATTCCTCCACAATTTTTAAAAATTTGTTGTCAAACATTAATCCAGCCTATCTTTATAATATTCTCTGTCTCTTTAAAATACGGTTATGTTCCAACTATCTGGAAGCATAGTTTCATTTCACCCATTCATAAAGGGGGGAGCAAATCAGAGGTCACAAACTATCGTCCTGTAGCCATCTCTAGGGCTATCCCAAAGATGCTTGACTCCATAGTGACTGAGGAACTATCGAGAATAATTTACCCAGTAATATCCGAGTACCAACATGGATTCATGCCCAAGAGATCGACTGCGACAAATTTGATATCTTTTACGGAGTATGTCGTTGACATTATAGAAAACAAAAGTCAGGTTGACGCAGTATATACTGATCTTTCAAAGGCATTTGATAGAGTGGATTTAAACTTGCTTCTGCATAAAATTAAAGCTACTGGTATTAAAGGCACATTACTAGTATGGATTGAAAATTACTTGGTAAATAGAGTTCAAATAGTTAAATACAAAAATTATTATTCTAAAGAAATTCAGGTAACATCTGGAGTCCCACAAGGATCTCATTTGGGTCCACTTTTATTCATTTTATTTATTAATGACGTGTTGTTAATACCACGTAAAGCTCATATGCTAATATTTGCTGATGACATCAAAATATTTTATGAAATAAAATCTTTAGCAGATGCAAGACAGCTTCAAGAAGATCTCGATAGTTTCTCAGCATGTTGTGCAATTAATGGCATGACTCTTAATTTAAATAAATGTTACTATGTCTCCTTTTCAAAGTCTATGAAAAAAATAAATTCACGGTACTCTTTGCTGGGTCAATCTTTACTTAAAAAGTCAACTATTAAAGATCTTGGTGTAATATTTGATGACAGAATTACTTTCAATGATCATATAAAATATGTCGTTAACAAAGCGTCAAAAATGCTGGGTTTCCTTCAAAGAACATGTGGAAACTTTAAACAGGTTAAAACCATACGCTTACTGTATTTGACACTAGTCAGACCAATTTTGCTTTACGCATCTTCAGTCTGGTTACCTATATATGAGGTTCATTTTAAGGAAATAGAGAGAGTACAACATAAATTTTTACGATATGCTGCATTTAAATTAAAAAAGCCTCTTCATCCTTTTGATCATGATTATACTGCAATAGCTATTGAATTAAACTTGCCTTCCTTAAAGTCGGTGTATCATGTAAATGATCTCTGTTTATTATACAAACTAATTCAGACAGACATTGATTGTCCTTTTATGCTAAGTAAAATAAATTGGATGGTACAATCTATTTCCACAAGAAACTCAAACATTTTTTCTTTGAAAACACCTCGTACAAATTATGTTAAAAATGCACCCATGTTTCGAATATGTAATTTAGCAAATTTAAATTCACCACACATTAACCTGACTGAAGATACATATTCTAATTTTCAAAGATGTGTTAAAACATTATTATACAGATTTATCTAGAAATTTCATATTTATTTTTATATTGATTACGGCCATTTATTTTGTAATATGTTTTGTAAAGGATTATAACCCGTTGACGATGAAATAAATAAATAAATAAATAAATAAATAAATAAATAAATAAAATGTATTGTCACAATCTTATATTTTTGAAAAATTCAAAAAATCGAAATTTTGAAAAAAGTCATTTAAAAAATCTGAAAAAATATGAGAGTATTCTTTAACCAATTCTAAGACTTTTTGCTCTAAGGCTCTAAGGACATTTTCTCTAAACTCTGTAGTTTCAAGAAAATGAATTATTGGTTCTTGAAATCCATAAAACTATAGACTTTAAAGAAAATGTCCATGGAACGAAAATGTCTTTAATAAAAAAGTTTAATTAGAAAAATATTTGTTTTAACAATATTGCTAGTTAAACCAACATTATTATTTTCTGGTTAAACCAACCAGAATTCTGGTTATCTGGTAAGGACCTATTTAATCATCTTTTCTGGTTGTTTTAACTATTTTTTTCTGAGTGTAGTTTAGACATTAGATTTAATAATTTATAGCCTTCAAAATTACCGTGTATTTGCTGTGTTTAATAAAAAGGTTTTCTTTATCATTTGGTCAGCTATATTGGATTTACAATTTTATAATTTGCAGTATTGAAGACAAATAGAAATCTCAAAAACCCCTGATTAACAATTTTCAAGTTAATTACATTACTGGAAATATGGTTATCTAAAAATAGGGTCGATCGTGTTCCGCAATGCGACTAAAATGTTAATAAAAAACAACGCTGGACAATTATATACCTCTCCATCGACTAGTGTTAGACTAATTGTAAGACTGTGCAAAAAAGTGTACAGATAAAAAATTGCTGGAAAAAATCAAATTATGTCTAGGGGTGAAATAATTAAATTTTAGGTGGACTTATAGAACCAATGCCTTCCGGATTCTTTTACAAATAATAGGGTAATAATTCCTAATATCGCAAGACATAGAATTTAAAGATGTGACCTTAATTGCAAAGTAAAATCTAATATTTCAATCCCTAATCATATTAATTAGACACATGCTGAAAAAACACCTGTTTGCCACTACAAATCACGTTCATTAACAGACAGTTTTAGTTAAATTTGTGTTTTTAGCTTTCAACATACCGGCAATTTGGCCAATTCTAGCAGGAGACAAATCACGCCATTTACCCATTCTGAAAATTACATCATTTTCAGAAATCGCAAAAGCATTTGACGTTTATTTGTTTATTTTACGAATTATTATGACAGAATTGCTGCGATTTACGTTTGAACATGGTAACTGTATGAACAATTACATAAAATGTTACTGCAAGTATTGAATTAAAAATTCTAACAGTCTAGCAATAAAACAAGAAAAATTCAGTGAAACATTAATTTTTCACCACGGGTTTAATAATATGGCCATGGACTGTACTAGAAAACCACACATAAATTTAATAGCAAAAAGAAATTTTACTAACCATCCGATAGTTCCAGACTCGTAAGAATATCTCATTAAAGTTGAAATATATCTGATTTTCAGTTAGCAAAATGAAAAACTTAATTTTTTCGAGAGTCCAGACTAATACGTTCCACTTAAATGTGTCTCTTGTCTGGACATGAACGATGATATGTAGCATCGTCGACTGGCCGAATGTCTCTTCGCGATTGTGCAGGATGCCCAGGCTCTCACGAAGAAACGATTTTTTTAATTTTGACTCCGTATTCCCCCCTTTTACTCTTTCCTAGTCTTGTTATTTTTTCCTTCCCCTATTTACTGTATAAATCTCTCATTTTCCTCTCACGACGGTTCATTTTTTAGTGAAACAACCCTTAAGCCACGTGGGTCCGAACTCTCGAATTAAGATACCGATAAATTAAGGCAAATGGTTTGCATCTCTCTGATTTACGAAGTCAAAATGTCTAAAAGTCCAGCATGTGTACATTTCCCAAGGTCGTTTGAAGGCATCTACAAGTTTATGATTAATTGTACCTGACGACTTCTCTAAATTTATGTGGAAACGAACATTAAAATGATGCTACTGCATAAGCACATGGGTAATTTCTAAATTTGATTCAACTTATGTTCTTGGATAAATTTCACAGAGAAATTATAACTTCAAAATCAAATCGATGCTGCTGGATTAAAGAAACTATCTAATTTTATACAAATTTGTTTAAATGCTCCTTAGTCCTACATTTAATGTCTATTGCCTGTACTGAAAATATTATAATTTGGAAATTTCACAATCTAATTTATATTTTATTACGCAATATATACCATAATTTCTTGCAAAAGCTTTGGAATATTCGCCGTACGTGTAGTAAAAATACTTTGTAAAATCTTATAATTTTCTTTATGCATATTTTTTCATTTATTAAAGAGAACTGAAAGGCGAATTTCCTTATACGAATATCAGTGACGTTATTTTGCTACATAATTTGCTACTTTCACCTGTTCAGAAGTATAGTTTTATTTATGTATACAACATATACAAAATACTAAATTAGTGTTTTTGTTGAACATTCAATTAATGGGATATTAATTTTACGTATAATACGGTTTGAACAAGAAATAAACGTTTCAGCGGTTATAATTACAGAAAAAAAACAGCTGAACTTTGTCATTGCTTATTTCAGTATTATGAATTAAAATAAATTATACAAAGTAATTAATGAAAAAAAAACTAAAATTTGGCCAGTAGTGAATCTTTCTTGTCCCAAAGTAAGCACAAAATGTTGCATTTCCGAATCCACAATATTCATCAATACTTCACTTCTCACAAAAAAAGTCTCTAATTTTCTCTAATTTGTTTGGTTTTTATTATTTTTGCAAACTATGTCCCCAGTAATGTTGCCGAAATATTTTACGAAAATTCCGACATTTATAAAAAAAAGTATACTTTTCAAATTTTGACTTTTTGCAATACATAATAATATGCATTTTATTTGTTAATGTTTTTTTTTTTAATTCTAAGTATAACTAACCGGTATTTTTTGTTGTTTCTTCGATATTTTTTACTAGATTATGCTTCATTCTTACATATTTAAAACGTCACTCAGTCCTCTGATTTGCTGATTGATACATTTTAATGAAAGGTTAAACTCTAAATTTTATTCTTAAAATTAAGTAGTTTGATTTGGTACACGTTTAATTACAAACATTAAGAAATCGCATTAAAGTTACTAGTTTTATGAATTAGTGCAAAATATATGTATATGTTCATAGATATAAAATAAATTTTCCTTCGATTAATAACTTTAGCGAATTCTATTTAAAATATTAAAGAATCAATATTATTTCGGAGTATGTCAAGAATGCTAATACATAGTACGAGACATTAGAAACTGCGACTGATGTACCCCAAGATATTTTATTTTTAAATTTATTCATTTATAATAACAACACTCGAATATGAAATTTTATATTTTTAACATTAATACTTCTAACTGAAAAGTATATTTGTCAATACAATCAGTATTATTATTTTTACTAAAAAATTTGTGAATTATTTCAAAATATAATTGGATACAATAAGATAATTATCGATAATAAAACTATATACTTTAGGGTTAAGATTTGGATACAAAAATAAAATCTAATCAAGCATACGTTCAATAATTACCTCCAGCCATCCAAAAGTTCAAAGAATTTACCTTTACGAACTATTGATGACACTAAACGATTTTGGTGCCATAGTTATTATATTACAAACTTCCATTCTAAAAACAAATATTACATACATTACGTAGGTATCTCTATTCTATAAATCGCTTCGATGCAAGCTTTTAATTTTCTTGTTGTCAAAATTTGGTTATACATTAATTATTATTCACAAAAATGCTTTCTGCACTTCAAATACAATTAGAAGAAGTATTCTCACTCCTGAATATTGAAGAAAATCGAAAAATAAATGGCTAATAATGCAATCTACTGTAGGGTATACTGTACTAAAATAATATGAAAAATATAAAAAATAGTTATACTAATTTTATTCGGAAAAAAGTAAATCGTTGTGCCATAAAATAAAATAACAAATTCAGCTAACAATGTTGGGTTATAATTGGTCATTTCACGTCAACTCAGCCACTTTTGAAATCGAGCACCATCGATTTTGTACGTGATTTTATTACAGATGCATCTAGATGAAGTAAATTTTTTCAATTTTTTAACATTTTTAAAATCACTCGGTAATGAGTGAGAAATTTTCAACATTTTGGATTTTCACAAAACTCAAAATTCTCAAATGTCCAAAACTCTTTTCATAGCACCCAAACATTGTTTCCACAACACCCAAAAACGATGATAAAACGATAAAAATGCAGAAAATTCATTAATTTTATCGTTTAAATCGTAACTTTTGGTTGTTATAAAAACAATGCTATGTTACTATGTAAATCCGGAAACTGTTCTAAAAAAGATGACTAAGTTGACATAAACCTTAAACCCTCTAATAACACAATTTTATTTTTAAACAAAGTAAAAGGTTGTTTGAAATAAAATTAACATAATTAATTAAAATATTAACATAATTAAAAATTATATAAATATATATAAAATAATAATATATAAAATATTAACATAAAAAAAAATTATCATAATTAATTAAAATATTCCTAATTATATTAATAAATGTTGATTACTAATAATCACCAAATACTCACACAAAAAAGAGGAACATAGTGAATTGTGAATTCCATAAGCTAAAAATCTTGAGATTCTTGCAAAAATTTAAATTGCAATGAAATATATAATTCGGTAAAAAATTAACGAAACTATTTGCCAACTTGTACTACCCCGAAAATTGTTCGTTATTTTCAATCGTTTTTGGGGGAATTTAGTAAACAAAAATAAAAAATTTCCCCTTTGCAAAAACTTAAATTTATTACTTAAAACGTGAAAAAATATAGGTAAACAATTCTCAACAAATTTCATTGTACCGGTAAAAAAGTACATTTCAAGACGAACAATTCCATTTTTTACTTGTTCCGGTACAATAAGTAGCAACCAGAGTTATGGAGATTTGAAGATTTTCAATTTTTAAAAATACAAAATTTTTAGAAAAAATAAGGAGAAGAAGTAATTATCATTATTTGTAAATATTTAATCTTATATTCGTTCATTCATAACCTCAAATTATTTATATAAAATTTGGATTTACTGATTTTTTTTTTTATTTTCATTGAATTTCCGATGTCTCCCTGCCATTATGTTCGCGTGAAACTAAAAATTACCATGTACACTTGTCAATGATCGGTTTATAACCTAAAAATAGCATGCAACAGACAGTAATGTTTATAAGAGCATTGTAAGCTTTTACTATGACCATTCTAAGCTCAACAATATAACTGAATCATCGAGTGAACCTCGCCATCCTAGGAAACGTAATTTAAAGATTAATCATTCTTAACATGGAATATCATAGATATTTTTATATATTATACATTATATGTCATTAATTATTATACGGAAAACTGCAGATTCCCAACTACCGATATTGTATTCTTTAGCAGCAAAATTACAACTTGCAGATGCCACCTTCAAGCCGCCATTTTGTTTCTCGAAAGAAAAATTTGCGGGAAAAAGAACGGCTGAGCAATCTGACCACAGACGCTATCAGTAACTTCTGCAATAATCATTATTTCCATTTTCACTGTCAAAAAATGCGATTCATGCAAAGAAATCTAACAAAAATTTGTATTTTTTTTCGAAAAAATTATCATAAGTTTTTTCTTTCAAATCGTCGGCTAATCACTCTCACCACAGAATTCTAAGAAGGAGATCAAAAACTATCGATCTTGTCTTATTTAAATTATTTTTCACAGTGTTTGAACAAAAGTTGCAGGACTAAAAGTTGTGTCCAAATTCTGAATTTTCTAGCCGAAAGGGGTTAAACTAATGAAGATTAAGAAAGTACGACACTCTTTAAAATAATATTTGGAAGCTTATAATGCCGTGTATGAACCAACTACAAAGTTGCAAAATGATAATTATAGGCGATTAATATATGATTAATACATGTTTATAAACATGTACTCATATCGATACAGTCATGAAAAAATTCAATCAAAGCAAGATCCAACGTATCGGCTTGGTTTGATCGTACAGTTCTGCGGGCGTAAAATCTTTATCGTTGATATTTCCGCCACTGAAACGTCATCCAATGAACGAATTCAGACACCTATGTTGGAGATGTTTAGTCGGAAGTGTTTATTTTTCATGACACGTGACCGTGTGTCAAATTTCGGTTCGCAGCTCAAACTACGTGCCATATCATGATTCTTTTCTCACGGGATTTTTTGATGGCGTTTCTTAAGTTTTAATTAATGTCTTGAATTCCGTCCAATGACTCAATTGATCGGCTTTGCTTGGATTTCAATAAACACTACGCCTTAACGGTCATAGCTTCAGCGTAAATAATTTTCAAGAAGATCCTAATTTATGGATCGTATTTCAGTACCACTTTCGTTCTATTATCGACATTTTTAAGTATACTTCACGAATCTTAAAATTAATGTTTCGGAAACGTTTCAATGAATATAGCCATTGTTTCGTTTTTTTTAATAATGCAATGGGGGAAATAAACCTGTTATGCGTATAGAATTAAAATTTCCAATTCTGTGGACGAGTTTTCCTGACATTGTGATTTTCCTCTTGCTATTACAGATACAAGTCGGAGTGCCTATCTAAAAAAAAATATATAAGTAACATAAAAATATATTTAGACATGTTTAAGGCGGATATGTGTCGAAAAACCAACAAATAAACACAAGCGACAGGTTCAAAAAATGATTATCTGATCAATGTTTCTATTTTTTTATGCATTGGCTTTATGACTGTAAGATTTTTTACCTTTCGGCTTTTTGATTTCACTGTTTTCGTCCACAATTATTATGATTTCAAAATTTATTTTTCCCATACTGGATTAGTCATTAAGCAATGGGAGTTTTACCCAATTTTTCTAAAGCTTGTCCGCAATATTGGATCCATCATCTTGAATTTCAAAAAAGTGACGCCAAAACCGAAATCAGGGTCCTTGAAAACCCCTAATGAAAAGTGCTAATTTTCAAAAGCTTTTGCTAAATTTTTTATTGTCCGCCACATTGGATTGCCATTTTGAATTTCGAAAAACTCACACTTTAAACTATTTTATGTCTACTGCACAGAAAATAACATTTCGTTTTTCCAGAAATTAAATCACTTTCACGACGAAAGTTCCGTCACTTCTCAAAAATTACAAATTTGTTACATTTTTCTGTGTGAAATAAAACAAAAATTTCATTGAGTGCCCAGAGGGAAAGCAAATAGTTAATGGAATCATTTTATTACGACGAATATTACACGATAATTCATTTTTTAAATATTATACTCCGTTTTTTACCATATTTCTAAATCAATGCAGTATTAATTAGTAAGTAAAAGTATTTATTTAATTCTACAATATTCTATGCGTTAGTCTACCGACAAAGCCTAACGAGATCATTTATTTTTTCTTTCTTTCTTATTCAACAATCTGTACCATTGTTTGTTCAGAACAAGAATATCTAAAAAGTTCTCACATTTTTGTGATATTTATAATTTATGAGTAAAAAGATAAGCAAATCAAAATTTTCGTACATCTTATCGGTCAGGACCACATGGGTGTCAAAATCCTGATGCCGGTTATTTTCTCCTTCACTTGTTTATACTTAGCCTGCTCTAAACATTTTAGTCATAATGAGTAGTGGTTAGATATTAAGTAGATCCTGAGGCACGGATTGTGTATAAGAGAGAAATTCCTAAAACACGTGTAATCATTTATTTTCTACATTAACGAATATAGAAAGTTTATAAAAATTATTGTTTTGAGATAATAGTTCATTTTAGAGATTTACTTTTAACCATTAAGTCCAGAATGGGCATGTTTTCACTACATTTGTCTACGGTTATATTCTGTGTAAAAAAGAATCTAAAAATTGCCCAAGCAATTTTCAAATAGTTTTTTTTTCTTTATATTATTTTATTAAATGATTTCAGAATTCATGTTTAAAGTAAAAAAATCGTGTTCTCGAGACTAGAACATTGAAATGTGCATATAAGCAATATCTTAGTGGCAATAGTTTTAAAATTAGTAGTTAATATTAAAGAAAAACATATTAAGAATCGTACGAAACAGAGCAAAAAAGCCCTGCGAATTTTACAGAAAGAAGAATTTAATTTTGAACTCTAATGAACTGGAGTAAATTTCTGCTGGATGTGTAAATAAAATGTTGCATCTTTTAGTTTTGTTTTAAATCTTAATTATATTGTTCCCCATCTTTATTCAAACTCATTTGTATATTTACATAATTGAAATAATCATACACCTCGAACAGTAGATTTTCTCTGCAATTATTGTAATAAATAGTACAGGTTATTTGTCTGGTTTTTTGTTCAGAAACAAAATTGAGGTTACCACAAGTAGTCTATTGCTAGAACTATGGCTATGGCGAAATTAAAATTAATTACGGTAACTGATGATGTTTGCTTCAAATCAAATAGACTCTTAATATAAATGTTATTGCAGAAGGCTTTCTCTTAGAATGATGTTTAATGCCTACTCCCTCAGTTTGAAACACTGAAAAAAGTGAATAGTTTTCAATTGAGAGACTATACAATCTATATGATGAAATAATTTAAATGTACCTCTTTAAAAAAGTTTGCTTACACAATCGAATCAAATTCAGACATATTTCGTATTGTGGTATCTAAGTGGACCATCTACCTTCATAACATGATCGAAAACCGCGAATTTTGCAATATTTGCAAAAATTATTTATCCACCTTGTACGTAACCAAAAGAATCTATTTCGTAGGTGAATAAATATAAAGTAAAAAAAATTAACAAAGATCAAATTCAGAACTAAATTATTAAAATTCTCAAAGCAAACTTATTACAAATTCTTACTGCCCTGTATTCTATTATACAGTTCGCTCTTTAAATTCCTTGGAGTAAAAAAGCACTCTAGTGGAGTGAATTTTCACTCCAAGGGACAGTGAAAACCGATTAACTCTGATTGTAGAAAATATTCATTTTTGCAAAGAGTGACATTATTTCACTTCTTTCCACGAGTCTCCAATAGAGTTAGTACGTTTGTAACTTTTATTTTTCTTTAGAAAAAAAATAATTTAATGAAGGTATTTTTCATGAGTTTTCTTTTAAAAAAATCACGAGTTTGTACGACGTAATTCGTAATTCGTAATGTGTTACAAAAAAAAAAAAAGAATTTCATATTCCCATGTAATAAAAAGCTGAAAGTTTTAAATAAATGTTAGTTGCAATATATAAGTATCGCGTACATAACTGTCAGATAATATACATAAGATATCCAGAGCCGAAAGGTCCCTTTAAGTCGTCTGTATACAAAATTGGAACAACATTTCATATTGGGAGCAACAGAACCGCCAGAGTCGCGGGCGCTCCTAGCGGCACGGCTAAACACTTACGTCTGATACAAACTTATAAAATCCCGTTGCACTTAAAATGAAAATTAGAAGCCGCTTTTGTAATCGGTCAGTGAATGTAAAAAATATTTAAAATTGAAAAATTCAACATTGTCGGTCATTTATGTTACCATCTTCAGAATACATTATAATGAAAAATTAAAAAATGAGAGAGTGGGAGGATAATATTGTCTAGATGTTTCTAATTATGAAAGTCTTGTTGTATTTCCTTCATATTAACCATCCATCCACCAAATTGGTTTGTTTATAGCTAAGCAAATGTATGCATTTAATATCAGGCCGATGTGGTGGACGGATGGTTAATGTGAATGAAATACAAAACCTTCATAATTAAAAACAACATCTAGAAAACATTCTTCTCTGAAAACACTCTTTCACTTTAAAATTGTTTATTATATGTGCACATAATAACTTCATTAATAAAACATTTATTATCTATCCCAATAACTTTTACAAAATGTACATCCTAACCTTATCAGAGGCTTTCATAAATAATCGTCGAAAGTGTCTAAGATTTCTGTAATTATTAATGAAATAAATAGGAAATCTTTGATTAAAAAGTCAATTTTCAAGAAAAGTTCAGTTTTTTTCAAGAGTTCAATAAAAATCTGAAAACCGTCATGGTATGACAGAAAGTTTCGGTTCAAGAAAAAATATTTTGGTTCCATCAACAAATAAGTAGTTTACTTCCGTCTTCACAAATTCGATCATTACTAAAGCCAAATTAGTGGTGTTTAAAAACAGAACATTTATTGTGTATGTAAATATCACTGAATGTGAATTTTCTTAGAATGCGACATTCCCCTGATGTAATCAATGAAATGTATCAACACTTATTAATAAACGCGTATTGACTTATGTCGACGAGGTAAAACTGACTTATGAAATATTAAAATATTTCCAAAGCTCAGTGGATATCCTATTCATCATTTGAGGTAAAATGTATATTTCATCTTTGATATTTTTTTCAAGTAGTACATAATTTTGATAAAAAAATACAATATTTTCTCTGGGAAAATCATTAATGCAAAAAAATAGGACCATAGACAATTTCAAAAATGAAAGCTGCTGCATATCTGGTATGGATGTACGTAGACGTTTTGTGCAGCGCTTCCGATTGGTGGAGAGGATACCAATAAGCTAACAACGGGATAATTCTTGCGCGTGCTCGCTCCACCCGCGAAAGGCTACGCCCAGGACTATCCACCCACGCCTACTAACTACTACTTCCAAGATATCACACGCTAACGGCGTTAAGCTCCCTCACCCACGTCCCTAAGATTAAGCTCCAGTCAGGCGCAAACACTTATTAGAAGCAGCAGCGCGCGCCGCACGCTTCAAATATTCAAATAATTGATCTCGCCTTCGTACAAACAGTTTACCCCTGACTCGTCCCGCACTCGCAAATGATTGCAATACAAGAGCGAATACTTTTACAGACCAATCACGAGTAAATTTCACGCCGGTTCCGCAGTAAACAATCCCGAGTGACTTTAAACCTGTTGAGCACTGATTTTCTAAACAACTTAGCTCTAGTGTCAATGTGAAGAATCCAACGGTTGACAAGAATTTTTACCGAGTGTTTGAAGAGTGTTTGGTGATGATCCGGTTTTAAAGTTTAACCTTGGTTCCGTAGTAACTTTTTAAAATGACTAACGAAAGTGAAATTACTCCGGTACTTATGCAAGATCATCACGTACATCATTCTACAGCGTCGCCTGAGAATGCTCATTCTCATGTGGCTCACTCTTTGGCGAACAGTAGATCGGCTAACATCAGTAACGTCCTGAGTGGTCTCGCGCAAAGTCAAGATCCATTAGCTATCGGGACCAGCCAGGAGTCACCTCGGAAACCTGGTGCTCGTCGCCAGGAAAAACCACCGTATTCGTATATAGCGCTCATCGTCATGGCCATCCAAAACAGTCCTGGCAAGCGACTTACCCTTTCAGAAATCTACACGTTTCTTCAACAAAGATTTCCTTTCTTCCGTGGAGCATACCAGGGTTGGAAGAATTCGGTGAGGCATAATCTAAGTTTAAACGAGTGCTTCATCAAATTGCCCAAGGGTCTGGGTCGGCCGGGCAAGGGACATTATTGGACGATTGACCCAGCTAGCGAATACATGTTCGAAGAAGGTAGTTTCCGAAGACGACCTCGTGGATTTAGAAGGAAGTGCCAGGCACTAAAACCTCAGTACCCCCAATACTTTCCGACTGCTGGAACGGTCCAGACTCCCATATACGATAATCTGCCGACCGGGATGGATTACGCGAACGTCTATCAGAACCAATATCAAAACTACCCAGAATATGCTATGTACGGGGCTGCTGGAGGTATAGCTGCCGATTGGGCCTACCCTGAAGCAACTTACAAGACACCACCTATCGCCGAAGTGACCTACAAAACTACAGAAGTTACCTATAAAACAGGAGATCCGTTATACCGAAATGGAGATATCCCGTTTAAGAGCGAACCTGGATTCACGAAAAATCAGGACCAAGTTTCATTCAGGCCTGATGGATTCCAAGCAACGTTGAAAGATCACCATCATGCTCACCATAATCACCAACAACACATGAACCCGACGCAGCAACATCAGCAAGAAATTGGGTTCAAAGTTGATGCTGATCAAGACGTTACCAGTGGAGGCTACAAGTGCAGCTCGACGAGTCCGCATTCGAACTCTTCACAGACCGGATCTATAGGTCAAGATTTTTATACTGGATATGGTTTGAGCGGAAATGTACAAAATAGCATTAACGTTAATGCTGCGATACAGGCAATACAAACTGGAATGCCAGGATCCAGCAGTCCACACGGGAACGTCAACTCGCCGCAAAGTGGATGTCATACTCCTGTTAGTGAACACGGTAAGTCTCGTCAATTTTACAATACAAAAAGATTTTCAAATGAATGAACATGAAAATGAAATGGACAACAGCGTAAAGGCTTGATCAGGGACTGAATACATTTATGCTCGGGAAGCTGATGATCAATTATGTAAACGAAAGGATATCAAAAATGATAAAATTTACATCATCACCGAATGCAACCTTTTGCCTAATCAGTAAAATTTTCCACAAAATGTAAAAACTTATAATTATTTTTTAAATAAAGTTATTTCACATTAGCTTTCGAAATTGTAAAAACCGTTCGGTGAAGATGTACAGAATATGATTCTTGACAGAATAAGTCATCATTCGTTAAAATCCATCGATTTTTTAAAATGTTATTTACATTTTTTGATAATAAGAACAAAATTTAAGTCAATAAAAAGGAGGTTTGAAAAATTATTGTTGATCAATGTATTTTTTTATTTCAAGAACAATAATGCATTTTGTCTTCAATAACATCATCTGTAATAAAAACTATATTCTTGAAAATATTATACAACATTAACATTTAAAATAATAAATAAACCTTTAAAATATCATTTAAAAATTCAGCATACAATATACCTAACTTAAAATTAATTAGTAAATTCGTTTACTTTTTCTTTCTCGCACACGTCTCAAGGAACTATTTCCCTATTATCTGACAAAATAATTTATAAACAATTGTGAACCTCATGATAAATATCCTTTAACTTTACAAATTATGTTCTTAATATTTCAATGTAGCATTGTGCTTATTTCAATTTTGAAATGGAATAAAATGTTGAATTGGAAAAAGACTTAATTAATAAAATTAATGTAATCATTGTAAATCAGTTTCCAATTTCTCACTTAAAATCATTAGATATTTCATTATTTATTCTTTATATTTCATTTAAATCATTTCTAAATAATTTTGTATGATATTTATAAAATTTGAACTTTGGGTCACAAAAGTATAAATAAAGGTCACTTACAGAAAATACCTGTAGCTATTGTTTACGTTTGAAAACGACGTGCTGACATTATAAAGTACGCAATTTGTTAGTTGGGGGTTATTTATATTGACATGTTGATACTTCTTTATAGAGACAAAAATGTTGTTGGTTCAATTTAATATTTATTCAAATACTGTGCGCTATGAAATGACTAATTGATAGTCACTCACTTGTCATTTTAGGTTAGTCGTTTTCAACTAATTCAGATGAAGAAAAAACATCGATTTGAAATAAAATTGGAAATTTAATAGAGTAACATTTATTAAAACGAAGAATCATTTTTTAAATATAAAAATATTCTTTTACTCATTGAAATAAATATTTCAGTGTAGATTTTGTTAATATCAGCTATTATACTAAGGTTTGAAATGTTTGTTAAAGAATAACATGTTCACAGAGAGAAATGTATGTTAATAATAATAATGCGTATTATAAAAAATTCAATAATTTTTTTTTAATTTTATGATGCATACATAGCATATTATAATATACATATTAAAAAATAGATTTAAATCTAAATACTAAAAGATAAAAATATTTTGATTTATTATTTGTTATCATCATCACAATTTATCGAAACATTTACAGAAAAAGGGATGTATGAATTTATGAATCAACTCCCTAACTCGCTTGGAGTGAAAATTCACTATTCACGGAATGAAAATTTAAAAAAAAAATATTAAACATCTTGAAAAATCATCAATAAACTACAACTATCGATCCTTAAGATATACGTATTTTGGTAATTATGCAATGTCTGGGTGTGGATTTCTTGCAATTGCTGAAAATAATATTTTTCCTGTTTTCATGGAATATTATTTGATTTTTATTTGCTAGTCCATGATTATTTTCATGTACATTTTATACGTTAGCTATCATGTAAAAAGTAGATTATCTTTAGTTTGACTAGAATATCGGATGCTTGCATTCTAAAATAGAAATATGTCTTCAATATGTAGTATGTACGCAATCTATATTTATCCTTTCGTGGCCTATCAATTTACACTTTCAATTCCATTTCTACACAGTCAATAAATAATCGATAATGATATAAATTATCCAAATAATTGGATTTCATTAACTAAAAGATTTCCGCAAAACCATAAAAATTATTGTATTTGCCGGAAGTTCATTGATAATCAACTCATAAAGTATTGACCAGTGAAATTATTCAACATTTCTAAAAATTTTCATTATATTTATGATATGGACATTTAGTATATATGTATATGCTTAAAACTATTCATATTTACAAAAAGAGCCACCCTAAGAAGTAGACAAAATTCGCATTTTTTTTCAAATTGAGCATGTATATGCATTTGGAGATATGGTGGTTCAAAGGGGGATTTTATTGCGAAAATTGCATTTTTTTGAAAATGTTACATTTTTTATCTCGGAAAATATAAATTTTATGACAAATTTACAAAAGATAGTTGTTGTTCAGCATTGTCCAAAGAATCTTATCTAATTTTCTACGGATCGAAAAAATCAAATTTCCAAAAATTGTCTGAAAATGTCTTCATAAATGATTTGAAAATGTTGAAAATTTTTCGGTCGGGAAAAAAATTTCTTTAGATACCTTTGACAATTCTAAACAAAAAATATCTCTTATGAATTTTCGGTAAAATTTATATTTTCCGAAATAAAAAATGTCAAATTTTCAAAAAATTTTTTGAAATCTTGTAATTTTTGCAGAAACAGTTCTTAGAATTACTAGGAGAATACTCAAACATTTGCTCGAGGAATATCCTGACATTTATTCAAATTTCGTTTGAAGAGTTTCACAATTTTTCAAAACTTTGGGCTTTTGAAAAGTGAACAAAAAGTTCCGTCAACATTTCAGCACATTTTTCGATTTCAAAATTTTAATGTGCACATTTTAAACGACTTCTTTACTTCAAATAAGAATTCTGACATTATTTCTATATGGAAAAACGATATAAAGAAAAAAAATGATTTAAAAAATGCATGATTTTATGGAAATAATCATACATAGTTTTCATGGTTGAATTTTTTGAAAAATCTAAAAAAAGATTTTGAAAGTTCAGTTAATTTTATTAGATATGCCTTGCCGGACCTTTTTAAAACCTTTTTTCACATGAAATACAAATAATGAAAAACATTACATGTTCTATTATATATAGTTATAGTTATAGTTAAAAACTATAATGTAAAAATGTCCATTCAGGTCTTAATGGGTTACGTAACCTTTATACACATAATAGAATTTTCACAACATTATTAGTTTTCTTCGCTTTAAACTTATTATATGTTTTTGTTAAGTACAGTAAGATCTCCTTTGATGGGCTTTCTCTTTAGCGGAGCATTCTGTTGAGCGGCCAGATAAGCTGAAATTATTAAATAAAACTTCATGTTTTTCGTGGTTAATAATGATTAGGGTAAATGTTTTTTCAATGAAATTTCATAATATTTATTCTGCTTTGAAAACTATTATTTAAATTTAAAAATACTGTTTATTGAGAAATTTTAAGAAATTTCGCTTGTGGTAATGTCAGTAGATTTTAAATAACCAAGTCCGGTAAATTTTACTTGTCATTTTACCTTATGACAAAATATAAAGCCAATGTACATGTATGAACAAAAATTTCAATGATATGGGAATATTGTCTCATTGTTTTATATTTCTTTATCATCTAATATAAAACATTGTTTCAAACAACATTGATAAATGTATTAATAACATTGATAACATTACCTACAAAAAATATTATTTCAATAAGTAAATATTTATGAAACTCACATAAAAATTGCATCGGGTTTTTGGTGACATTTTGGGCTGCTGTTTACACTCACATATTACCGTCATTGTTTATGATAAGAAGTATTGAGATTGTGTACAATCGAATATAATCACACCTCTTTTATTTACACTACAAATTATCACATATTTTTAAATAGAAATCATGTACATAATGTTAATGTATAATTTTTTTATTCGTTAACGTTCCCGAAAAAATACTTACATGATTTTGTTTTACACAAACCTAAAATATTTTCACTACTTTCAATTGTTTCGATTGAATGATGTTAAACAAATTCGTAAATGTATAGTTGAAAATGCATAAATTATTTATCGTAATTTATCTTAAATACAACATCTACAATTTGCATTTTACTAATATTCAAAATTTTGCGAATTATTCTATTTCTTAAAGCTCAATATCCAACTCATTTTTTGGACATTCATAATAAATAGAATTGAATTGACTAACTGCCGTTGCATTATTTTTTGACGTTATTTAGTTATTTCAATGAAAATATTAATGAAAAAATTAGTGAAAAACTTGTTAACATTTTAATTATTTTCTAAATGTTTAAAAAGGTATTTTACGTTTATTAAAAATGTTACTGTGTTAATGGCCTGTACAATTAAAGAATATTTTTGTACCCTTTTAGAATTCACTAAATAGTTTAAGACTTTGATAAACGCGACCTAGATACAAAATCCAGACATCTGTGTACACGAATGTCATGCTTATTGGTAAACACAGAGGTTTAAGACGAATAGAAGATGCATCAAATATATCATTGCCACAGTTGACATCGGGCATATTCATAAAAAAAACTATTTAACGATTTTGACTACTATCACTGAGTTTTATACATTTTTAAAAGTTGTAATAGCAGCTGTAGTTGTCATATGTAAAATCTATTATTCAGTATATGAAGATTTGTATTATATTTAATTTATTAATATAAAATGAAGCCATTTAATCGAATGAAAAAATATGCAGCGTTGGGGGGAAAATAAATTCTGATCAACCCAAATATTACGAGAGCCATAGATCTAATGTCAGAACTTGACACCTCTAATGTGAGTTCTTGATAGATCGTGTTAGGAAGCTTATGAGATCTGTATTTGATCCTAAATTATCGGTGCTGTTTTGATTATTGTGAGATCTAATTTGATCTGAACTTGTTCAGTGTTTTAATTATCAATGATTATCTCAAAGCAAATAGACATAAATGAAGAATGAAACCGTAAACAACACATTTCTGATATTCAACAAGCCTATCCCTAACAACCAACAAGTTTAAAAAAAAAAACATTAAAAAAACTGTTGAGACTATCTTATTTTGTGTATTTTAATTACACATTATGCTCCATGAAAGATCTTTCGTACGTGGAAAAGTTGAAAAAGGTGCCACCGAAGTTGCATTTTTACGCATTTGATTTAAATTTTGACTTATAAATGTTTCTTAATTAAAAATGAAAAAAAAAACTGTTGAGAGCATCTTATTCTGTGTATTTTATACCTTAAAGCTCATTTTCGATCGAAATCGTACTTTTTAATTACATATTAAACCCCATGGAAGATCTGTCATACGTGTAGAAAAGCTGCAAAAGAGGCCCCTGAAGTTCCATTTTTACGCATTTGATTTAAATTTTGACTTAAATGTTTAAACAATTTTGTTTAAAGTCCAAAAATGTAAAAAAAAATGTTGAGGCCATCTTATTCCGTGTATTTGATACTTTAAAGCTCATTTTCAATCGAAATCATATTTTTTTCGTGATGTGAACACAATCAAGAATGAATTTTAAATAATTTGCGTCTATTTATATAAAAATATACCTTGCAAGTGTATTAATTACACTGTTAGATTAAGTGTCTTATCTCAAAACATTTCTGAGGTCTAAAACACTGAAAATATCTTCAAATCAGATACCTATTTTTATAGTAGAGCAATTATAAGATTCAGTGTAATACTCGCGTTCAAATTGGCAACCAGAATGGTAAATTTTCAGACAATATTCCCTATAAGTGAAATAAAACCCCTTAAAACATGATTTACAAAGATATATAAACAAATGTGTGACTATTTTACTTTTGGACAAGAAGAAGATAATGAAGATTATATGCAGAATAATTGGAGAGAAGTAAAATAAGACGTATTCGTAGAAAAATATGAAAAGTATGGGAAAACTGCTAGATTATCTAAATTCATGATTAATATGATATTAAATATTTATATATTATTGTTTTTCATAAGATATATCTTAAAATATTTCTTAAGAGCAGCCTTAAAGTCAGAAATGATAACATGTTCTTTCAGATTTCAAGACAGCAAAAATTTGTTTTAACAGCATATTCTGACTTAATCGTTAAATTTAAGCGAATTTTTAAAAGAAGTCATTCCTGGTTGTAAGACTTTTCTGTGTAGACGATAACCCATAAAATGCACCGTCTACTTTATCAAAATAGCAATGAAATATCCATTTCTTCGGAATCCAGAATTTTTGAATACTTGGGAACATTACAAAATAAACTCCATGAAGGATCTTTCATACGTGGAAAAGCTACCAAAAAACTGAAGTTTTTTACGCATTTGATATAAATCGTGACTGAAGTATTGAAACATTTTTCTTAGTTAAAAATGAAAAGTAAATTTTTAAAAAGTCTAATAAAGTGAAAAATATAAAACACATAAAAAAATACCAAATAGAAAATAAATAAAAATCAAGATATTTATTAATCTATACGTTAGTTGTAGGTAATACTAAAGGAAAGGTTTTTAAATATTTTTTTAGGTTTCTCTTGTTTATTACATAATTTAGAAATGAAATATCAAATTAGTTTTCAAATATTTTGGGAAAGCCAACAAGTAGGATTTCGTTCAAAAAGATTTTGAAGGAATGAAATACATAAAATGCCATAAGTAGATTGATTTGAAAATTTGTTGAAACTTGTGGGACCTTGAGGATAGGTATGTCAAGAAGTAATACAATAATGTTTTTAAAATTAATATTTCGGTTGACACCATCAGCACTATCAAATTACGGATTGACACTAGGAAACTAAAAGAAACAGGTAGATGCCAAACGAAACGAAAACTCCTAATATTACTGAAGTTTCAGAATTGAATTTTCCAAAGGGAAACTGTGGGTGGCACCCATTAAAACACACGAAAACAAAAAATGTGTTGACGTTTGGAGCTACGGGGTATCCTGATACTTTTAAAAATTTACGAAGCTTCGAAGGCTCTTTGAGTCTGCGAGACTTGCGATACAAGTTGTACAGAGGCCATCTGGGACATTGGCAGACGTTTTATGAGACGGCAGGCGCCAAGGCATGTAATTTGAAACTGTCACTCATTTCAAAGCTTTTCCTTCCACTGGGTGCCCTTTCGTTAAACCCTTTCATTTATAATTGTCTGATTACAAAATTGGATGCAATTGTCACAAATTCAAATTATTCTAAAATAATCAAATCATTATTTCATTTGGATTTTGATAAGTTAAAATATAAAAGAAAGTAACGTATGACAAAAAAGAATAATTCGAAACATTTTTAGATCAATACAAATATGACTGTTTTCTAGAAATGAAAAATTATTTTAATGAATTGCGAATCAAAATATTTCAAATTCAGGTAATTTAATTCGTTCGGATATGAACGGCTTGCAGATTCTATCACAAAAAATCTTGAAATTAGAAGCTAAGTAATAAAAATTAAATGTTAAATTTCAGATCAAATAATAGACATTTGAAAGATATTTAAGTATTTTAATTTTTTACTACCCTGGTAGAAATTTGTCCATTTTTTCTTAGACTGGCCATTTCCCCCTATACCATTAACATGATAAATAAGAATGTTATACAAAAATTGTACAAAAAATGTTTTCATTTCTACCCGGGTTGCAGCTATTCACTGCTCAATATTATAAAACCAATGTCATTTTTTTCATTTTGTTAAATAATTGAGTTTGTTGAGATATACAAATTAACATTTGATTTTAATTACAGTATTGTTGATCCTTTTTCTATGTATGGACTATACGTAATAAAAAATGACGTTGAATCAAAATCCTACCTGATTATCTCAACTACTTTAAACATATTTATTTTCTGTCTAATTAAATAATAAACTTAAGTAATACAATTTTAAGATATTCAGAGTTATACTGGTCAGTCTGTAAAGCAGCTTTAGCTGTGGCTCGCCCTTTGGTTTGAACAAAATTTAAATCATTAAAATCGTTTTATACGTATATATATAATATATATTACATTCACGAAATTAATATTTTTTGTGAGAAACGCTGTATTAATAAATTATGCAGAAATTGTAAGATATAAATTTATATATGTACTATAAATTTTCATTTCAACGACATTCAAAGACTGACATAAATATAATGTTTGAAACTGCACCCTCTGCAATGTGCATTTTTTCGCAAAGTACCATATATGTAGTAGAGTATTCGTCTAAATTTTCATTAAAATAAAATACTTTCAACTTTGTTTATTAAAAAGGCAACGTTTAACATTTATTGATTTTTGGAACTTTTTTGGTCTAGTTTGATTGCAATGAATCGTTATAAAACTCACTCACTTATAAAACATACGAGGTACTCTGCACCCCATATTTCGATTAAGTTGGAAAAAGAAAGTTTGCTGGTTAAATCTAATAAAAATATTATTGTAGCTTAATATTGAAAATCTAGTCCCTTGTATCCTAACTTTAACATTGCAGTCATTATCATTTATAGCCAAGGTGTTAATAATCCATACATAATTGTTAATTATTTGCAGTAGTATGAATGCCATTTTTCATTACAATTTTATGACTTTACAGATTAATGATTTCATTAGCTTTATGAAGCCTATTTCTGTGAAAAACGATGAAAGACTTCTATAGCATACATAATAACAAAAAGGTGGAATAACCTCATTCTACATGCATTTTAAATACTCTTTGTTGTTAATATTAACTCTTCATCCCAATAAATCCCTTCCTAACCATTTCAATTGATGTTTAAAAATTGAATTAAACATAGTTGAAGGAATTTTTCTTTTAGTTGAAGACTTTTCTTAATTAAAAACTTTATTTCTTTATAATTATTTGTAACTTGATAATAAGTTAATAGTTAAATGGATTACTGCTACTAAAATTGATCACAAGAGGAAATTCAATGTCTATTGAACTATGCAGATTAGTTAAAAATATAATGTTTAGAATTAGATAATTATGTTTGAATAAAAGGGTTTATTTAACCATGGTTATGTTTCTCCTGAAGAAGATAAAATCATTTCCCTGGAGCTTAAATTATCATTGAAAATTATCTCTGATACATTTTTTCCCAATTGATTTTTCATTTTCGAAACAAAATACATATGTTGATTCATCGTTTTAAAAATTGGAGTCTTCTCAATCATAAAAAACGCTTTAAGCAAACGATCGAGTGAACACGTCGTTCAATTTTGTGGCATTTAAATTTGACGTGGGTGAAAACAGGAATACTCTTTTTTAGCTGTAAGTGATGAGCTTTGGAAAAAAGTTTCTTATTCGTTAAAACTAAAGATACATAAGAGACAAGGTCTATTAGCTGAGGTGACAGTGCTGTCATGCTTGGGCAAACTTCAAATTGTAAGATTTAATGTGTGGGTACAGAATGTGAAGCTAACACATGTTCCATTCAGACAGCATGAACAGTATCACGTTACTCCTCATTCCTCGAAATTAATAGTATTCAACATTATTATTGGTGATTGCAATGCACTACAGTGTTAGTTTAAATTTTCCATATCCCATATTCTGTTTATCGATCATCAAAATATCACATAGAGTACACTTAATTTTACATAAAATAATAGCTTCCTTGTAGTGTCAGGTAATTTTAATGTTATTTTGTAATGCAATTTTGAACTGTACTAATGATTTTTATTTTTTAGTAGTTACTGCAGCACTTTTTCGTATACTCTTGATAATATCATAATACATCTACTTTCAAAATCATGTGCTGAAACAAAGAAACATTTGTCCAAAATACTAATGTTAACCCGTTCAATCCATAACTTTAAATTTATGTCAAAAAAATGACAACTTTTCGCTGTTATTAGTCCGCAATATTGCATTTTATAAATGTAAAGATTTCAGTCACTTGAACGTTTAATTACTCCACCAGATTGAAAGGGGCAGCTTGATCGTGATTTATTGTCAGAATAGAGAAAAAGTTTGTTGATTTATGCATATTTTTCAATTGTAAAAGGCCATAAAATATTTGATCATTTACCATAAAAATTATGCCTTTTAAAATTAAGTAAAATTCCTTGCCGTTGGGCAAAAATATCCTTTTTCAGTTACCTCTATATCTTAATATAGGTTCATATTTTCTAAAAATCTTACAATTGATTTGCAATTGTAATAATAGAACTGAAAAATGTTCCCTTACTTCATTGGAGATATATCTAAGAAATACTCCAAATAAATCTTAGTTAATTTGTCTATACATACAATAATTTCTTTGGGTCTTAATTTTTTTCCTCATCTTTAGCAATACAATTTACATCCTTGGTGCTTTATATGTAGTCGTAATAAGTTTCCAATACGTGTTTCTTAGTGCAATATAAAATATGGCTAATTTATAGAGAAAGAAAACCAAAGGAAACTCCGTAATCATAGAAAATGAAATTAAATCGATGTTAATCAAAAGCTGGAGACTGGTTTATTATTTGAAATATGATTTTCCGATCTTGGGTGATCAAATCGAATATGAGTTTAACGTTCATTTTTTACCTCATTTCTTACTTGAGTCAATTTATTCAATTATACAGCAAAAGGTTTTAATATTAAAAAATAGTTATGACTAGATATTAAAATTCAAAACGTTTTTAATTTTTTTCTTTAATTTTTCACGTAAATTCTTTACGCACTCTTCAAGTTCGTAAACCTTGGTAGACATTAAGTCCAGTTTTATTATTTACAGTCCATTGTCTGGCTAATTTACATTTTCACACTTTATACAGCACAAATGTCTACTGACTACATAGTAACTAGCCACAAATCAGTAAATAAGTCTTTTGTTACAAAACTCTCTAAATATTGGATAGAAGTAAATGGCTTGAAGATGTCCACATATTTGAATAAAATACCTGCTTAATAGCTGTTCAGAACAGTTATTCAAAATATGGATGAAATAAATGTGGATTGGAGAGGGGCGTTATACATTCAATGCAAAATTAACGAATTGTTAACAATCCTTATAACGTATGGTGTATATGTTTCTCGGTTGTTATTATTTTTATTGTTCGTAGTTCTTGGAAAAATTGTACCTTGCTATTATATTAGAAGGGGTTAATGTATTTTGTGAATATTTTGCCTAATTAGTGTACAATAAAATTATATTTCTTAGGACAACATTGTCGACCCTTGGCTCTAAACCAAATGTACACGAGGGAGTCTTGCAAACGAATTTTGAAGGTTCGTTAAATTTGTATGATCATCTTACTCGTCTTGTTTATACTACGATGATTATCAACAATTATATAAGTAAGTAGTACCGATATACTATGAAATGATAAAAGTGCTTAAAAGAGCAATATCCCAAAAATGCATAAAAGCGTGGATAGAAACTGGAAAGAAAGATAAAACATGTACGTACAAATTTATAGATTATCATTTAAAAACCCCTTTGTCCAGATACTAACTAAATTTTGGTCTACAAACTGGGCAAAAACTGATGAGGTGATATGTTTCAGATATTCCTAATCATACCTACCTCTAAAAGCAGAGTAGAAACTGCCCAGGATTTATCTAAAAAGGCTTTCTAAAAAATATCTATAAAATTGTTACATTTCCAATGGGTAACCGGGCCAAGTTTATTGTCCACACACTGCCTAGTACGCAAGTTTATTAGCCAATAACTGGTCAGAATGTAGTCGTATATTCTACCAGCAAAGTGAAAAATCTGAATTTATTTACTTTTAAAAGGCTTACTTTCTGAAGTTATGGTTTTGGTGTCTGAATAATTAAAATCATGCCCAGCGTCAATTGCAGCTTTACTGAAAGCAGTGTAATAATTTCATTGCTAAAAATGTCCGGGTTCTTTAATTCCCCTTACTGTTTTTGCTAAGAACAATTTAATGTTCCTATTTCCAAAATCATTTTTAATTTTTTAATAAAGTGAGAACCAAACTGAAAAAAAAACTTAAATAACAATTGAAAATTCTATATTCGGGCAATGTCAAATATTATTAGAATGGTTGGTAAAGAGACAGTCAGAGTTACAATATATAATTTGTCTTATCGTTTTCAGAATGTTTAAATTTAGTAAGTACATTTTAATTACAATCATTCTTGCTGTTGATTTTAGTCATCAAAAACCTTGACTAGCCATTGGTAATCAAATCTTCTTTTATTTTAAAACTTATTTTAAAGAATTAATAAATTAGTATCAATTATGAGTTACAATTATTTAAGAAAATTACAGATAATTTTTTTAATTTAGTAATACATTTTTCTTGCAATAAATTATGCAGAATTTTGAATCCCTCATTTCTGCAGGTTTCAATGTCAAATTATTGCAGTATGCATGTTAATATCATATGTCAAATATGGTTATGATATATTTTTTAATGCTTCAATATATATTTTAACCTTTTAATTATTTCATATAATATTCATTGATTAATATCCATAATAGTAAAACAAATGTTATCGCCCATTCTTTAGGGTAATAATTATGTTAATAATATATTCTCTTTGCAATAATAAATTATAAAAGATGATTAAAATGAACTGTTTTTGATGATTTATTAATAAAAAATCAATTCGTTAGATGTCTACTTTAAATCAAAGGTTGATCAAATTGACAAACTGATTTGTGCAAACATCATCTATAAAATTGATTGTTGTGTATGCTATGCAACATATATTGGACAAACAAAACGCAATATTAATTACGAACATAAACCTTATGCTTACAAGAGGACATAATTTTATCTAAATTAAAAATTTTAGATAAAGCGCACTTCAAAAAAATGGAACATAAAAGAAATGATGCAGCCTAATTAACTTGCAAATTGAAGTGTATATTTGTAATTGTCGTAAGCTTGTAATTTTTTTAAAAGTAATTAAAACATAAATTTTATAAATAAAATGATATCAGTTATCATGATTAGATCTAAGGATTAACAGCTACGTCTACAACATATTTTTTCCTAAAAGGTCCATCTAATTATTTCGATATTCTATTTAATTGTTGATTTATACAGAATTTTGTTTATTGGTCTTATATTTACCCTGGTCAAAATCAAACCGTTTATTGGATAAATATTAGACACTTTACATATTTACTATGTTAAAGGTATAGGAAAAATGGATAGTGGAAGAAAAAATTGATAGATATTCTATTAGATATTCTATTCAGGGTAATCGTTCAAAATTACCATCAGTCGTCATATTTATCATATAAACTATTTACCCTGGAATTTGGGTTTAATTACTTTTTTCATATCTTTGATATTGCACCTGATTCGCCACAAAAGAAGAATAACCGATGTGGACACATTAGCCCAGCCGGGCTCCAGCTAAATTTCCAAATCTGGTCCCCAACCTGTTCATCCCAATAAACTCCCAACTAAGGCTATACCAATTAGTATTATACAAAATGAATTGTAGGTATAGTACTATTAAAAAAAACTTTTAACTTCGTAAAATATTTTATAGGAATTATATATCTGCAACCAATTTTTGAGCATGGGTAGTTTAAGGGAAACCCGGTTACTATCCTAAAAATTACATTCTAAAATGTACATTGGTTCAAACTACACGGAGAAAAATGACTCCCGTGGATTAGCTAATTCATATCAGCTAAAATTTTCGGCTGGAATTGCCGAAAATATCTACAATTGTAGCTGTTATGATTCTGCTAATGTAGCCTTAACCCTACTCAATTCGCGCTTAGATCTAAATTTCCGCTACATTAGCAGATTTGTTCCGATAAATTTTCGGACTTTTTCAGTAAATTTAGCTGAAATTATCGGCTATCCCTAACGGAATTCCAACAGCTATCCCTATAGGATAAAATTGGTAGAATCTGCGGATTTTTCGGCTGATTTAGCCGGTTATTTTTCTCCGTGTACATATTTACATTGCATTAAGTGTATTTATTCATTTATTTATGTATTTGAATTGTTTCGGAAACATTTTGGATTTCTGGTGGATGTGAGACAAACTTTATTCAAGATTATTAATTTTTATGTACAATTCGTCCAAAACTTGGGTATTAATATTTCAGATCTACATTGAATGTGATATTTTAAAAAAAAATGTCTAGTGTACCAAGATTGGATGTGAATTTTCTAACGAAAAATCAATTCTTCTGCAATAACTCGATTTATTTGAAAGTTATAAAGATTCTCTCATTTTAAATGTTTTTAAATTCCCACAATACCTCCGATATTTTAAGTTATAATGAATATTTTTTAGTTACAGCCACATAAAGGGAAAAAAGCCGATTTTCGCAAAACATAATTTACAAGGGGTTAATTTCTTCATCGTTTTATGATGTACAACTTTTTTCATGTGATATTTCGTGAACTTTTCACTCTATGTGGCGCTCCCTATTCTGGGTCCAAATGTCACAATAATAAATTTATTGTAGGGCTTAAAAACCTTGAGAATGAATACCAACTCTTTAAAATAACTTTAAAATCAGCAGAATTATTGGCAAAAAAGTGATTTTTTCTCTGAAATTGGACGTCTCAAAATTTCAATTGTATCTCTCAAATATAACTTTGGTAGTAGACTTTTTTCCTGAATCTTTCATACAGAATGTACATGTGAAATTCTGCTATCAAGTTTTTGGAAACCAGGCGAATAAAGAACAAATATCAGATTCTAGACGGAAACAACAATCTGAGAATATTAAATTTTCTATTTCTTTTATTTCTAACAATTTGTTATAAATGCTGCATATCTTTATTTGACATTTGCACAATGAATAACTTTACATACATCAACAATGTTAGATCAATTTTATTTTACAAAATATTTTCTTTTTAGAAGAATGCCTAAATTCTTCTTTTGCTTTCGTTATTAGTTGAGTTTTTCGGTAATTATTAAACTGTTTTAAACAATTTTGTTCTTTTCAATGTAATGTATGATTGCATTAACGATTAAATGACATACCAGTTTATATGTGCCTCTTATTTTCGACTAATTAAAAAAATGTAATGCCATCTTTCCTATATCATTGATGTAGCACTTGAATTTAGCATTTGGCATTTCACTTTTAGATTCCATTTTCATATTGAAGAAATCGTACAGGAGTACCAATAAATTGAATGCTTAAAACAAAAAATACTTTTAATGCACATTTTTATAATTATTTTAAATATTTATGAAAATACGAATTTATCTTTTAATGTTCGATACGAAATATCCTAATTTCTGCCACCCACGTGTTACTTCTTCCTTTTATACTATTTCACAAAGTGAAGTGCAAAGGAAATGAATACACATTCACCACGGGTTGTCAGACTTTTTAGCTGCTCTTATAGACTCCATTTCTCCTGTTTCTTCATTTACTCATTCATCCTTCTTTCCTCCTCCTTACTGTCTTCCTCCGTTACTGGCATTGTCTTGTAATAAATATTTAGTAACAAGTTTTTTTTTTATATTGAATTACCTATATTGTTAGTAATATTGACGATGTAAATCTAAACTCAATAAGCAAACAAACATTTTTAAATATGCCAAAAGAATACTTCTTGAATGCTTTTATGACAGAAGAATTCTAGAAGAATTCATTGCGTATGATTGAAAATGTAACTATTATCCGATATGGTTATTAAATAAAGAGTTACACATGGATTCCTTTTTATACCCAATTAGTTTTTTTATAAATAATTCTTTTGTAATAAGTTAATACTACTACTTGTAAACGTTTATATGAAAATGAACACACAATCATTGAAACAACGCATTGCCCTACACATTATTAACTATTATTATTATACTGCATTCGGCTTCGCAGGTAATACGAATACTTATATAACATACCATGCAGAAGGAAGTGCTTTTATATAGAACAACTCGTACCTTCATCACTTACGAGAATGATTGTGTAAGATAATATGCACAGGGCATGTGTTGAAAGCACTTGATGCACCACCATGCGGTGGGCGCTAGAAACACCCACTGTTGCCGACGGACTATTCAAGATAGATGCACATACCGTGTCTCATAAATTTATTAACAATAATACTTTAGGACTACTTTTATCATAACTGGGAAAAAGTTACCTTTGACCGATCGTCTTTCAATTCATACATTTTTTCATCAAGATTCCTTCTTGACTACTTTTTGAATACTTTAAGAATGATTTATTGCGGACATTCGAGATTACTTAAAGGATTCTTTATTTCGAAAGTGTGCTTATTCGGAATAATTGACAGTTGCCTTCATAGTATTTCACTTGTAAATATTAATTATATCACTTTCTGCTGAACGGAATATGGAAATTGTAATTTATTCCGACTTTATTGAGTCAAACGAGACGTCATACTCCTTCAAAGAGTCAAAGGGCGAGCTACAGCTAATTGCTGCTTTATAGACTGATCGATATATCCCTGAAATCAGAGACTCGTATGTACAATTCAGAGTTTAATACAATTTATTATTGGAAATCTTTTTTTTAATGTCAATTAGAGCTTGGACCACGAAAGCATTCAAAATAAGCTGAGTAATCTTCACGGCTTATTTACCCCACTTTGGAAAATCATCCCCTGTATTTTATATGCTAAGAAAAATATACATGCGAATTAATCCTCTAATCTTATACATATTGTTTAGAAGAGAGATGTGTTAATTGTGCATAAAAGCCATATCATTTTTAACAGATTATATATTTACATGTACAATTCATAATAATAATTTAAACAAAAAAAAAAAAAAATAGTACTAATCAAGATATTTTTATACTAAAATACAGCCATGGAGTTTTCTGTTCTTTGCAATATTTTTTTTCAAAAGTTGATGGTTTTCGAGGAAATGAATTTCAAATATTATATTTAGGATTGTCTCGAAAACTGCAAAATAACATCGAAAGAACAAAAAATACTAAAAATTCATCAGAGAAGGTAATAAAATTTTGTCAGAATTTTTCGCAAATAATTTTAAATTTTAACAAAAATGTAGATAAAAACTCTCAAACTATCATAAAAAAATCAGAGAAAATTCCACTATATCATTCGATGAATTCTAAGAACTTTTCATTTATAAAATTTTTGTAAAAAAGCTCCTAATTAATTGAGTTAGAGCGTTCAGAAATATTCAAAGAACATTTCATTCAGGACACCATTTTTAGATCGTTACAATAATTATGTGGAGTATGAAACGAAAATTTTTCTTCAAATTCAAATATTTTGACTGATTGTGTACACAGTTTCAATAGAATCCCAATATCTTAAGTTTGGCGCCATATTGAAATTCCTGATGACTGAAACTCAATTTTGTTTGTTTCCCCTTCGATTTTGATATTTATTATTTTAACAAGGATACTTGATTGAAATTGAAGCAAAAAAGTGTCAATTGGGCGTTAATGGGTTAACAGCGTACAGAATATTAGATAAGGGTGGATTTCAGAAAATTTTTTAGATTAAAAGGTTTGCCAAAAATTACATCCGTATATTTTCCATCAAACTTACATATTTACGATGATGATTTTCAAACCTTTGTTACTGACTGTTATATAATTCAACATAGGCTAATGTTAATAATTAATAATTAATACATTTAACAGTTTTTCGCCTTCCATGTGCATTAGTTAGTTGGTGATATGCTAAAGTTTGAAATTTACGTATGTCGTAATCATTCCGATTCCCAAACAGCGAGGCTTTATCGAAATACTTACAATCTCAAATCGCAGTTGTATCAAAAACTACTATATTAAACTGTTTTTATATCTTTAACGAATATTCGGCCATTTTTATGGAATAACGCTTTACTGTGTACTTTCAAAAGAGATAAATATTCTAAAAAGGTCATGAATGAACATCACATCACTAACACTACATGACATTGTCTACTCTCTAAGTTTCAATGAGTAAAAAAATAATAAAGTAAAATTAAAAGTGGGTTACCATCAATTAGTCCGTTTATCACTAACAAATAGCAAAGTACCATTAATTATTAGTTTAATTATACTAATCGAAGTGTTGACTCTACTAACATAATGTAAAAAACAATATTTGACCAATGAAATAGTAATTTTGAATATTTTATTAACACAATTTATTACGAATAGTAAAGTAAATCACTTTCCGTTTACGTTTCAGTAGTTTTTAACTTATTCAAATTTAGAGACTAGTTAATAGAAATTAGTATTTCCATAATGCGTCTGATTAGATTAGTTTATGCACTGTGAATTAATAAATTCTCGGGGTAGTTTTATATTTAGTAAAGTAAATGCTCTTAAATAATCATTATCATTTTAAATGATTCGCTACGTTGTTCACCATTTTGAGTTTACACTTTCTGGCCTAAAATTTCCAATCAGAGTAAAGTATAAGAAATAAATACTAGAAAGTAATAGAATACTAGAAATAAATAGTATAAAACTTACAATTAATTTTTTCAATAGAAATTATTCCCTGAATCGATTATTGCACATAATTTTAACACTCTTCGGTGGTGCTTAAAAAATAACACCGGCATCCGCTGGTCCATTTATAAGTTAAATATGCACATTTACATTCATTGTTAGATAACCATGGAAGACTTTTTTACTTTTATGTTTATTTCACATTTAGAAAAATTTCTTCTTGTATAGAAATTTTTTAATTTTCAACATTTTACTAGTCAGTCCCAAAATATCTGCTTTAAAAATACATAATGTTTTGGTTTGTTTCTTTAAATTGTCTCTCGCATTCAAGACTATCTAAAACATAAATCAAATGTATTGCTAATGTATTTTTAAAAGTTGCTTTAAAATGTTTGGAAAAAGTCGAAAAAACCTATTTTCTTATTTCCCAATAAATTCTACATTTTTAAGGACCTATCACATGTCCTTTTTATAGATAATTATATGTACCTGTATCTAAAGTGAAATTATGAAATTTTAGAAATCAAAATATCGGATGTAGCATAATCGAAAATTTTAGTTTTATTTAATGGCTTTTTATTTCAAACTTATTACTCGCGGTTATTTTGTTAATGCAAATTGAGCAATAAATGAGTAATAAAAAACGAAAATCATACATTTTTTGAGAATTGTATTTGTTACCAATAACTTCTTTGGTAATAATTAGGGACTTCTTTTCACTTATTTGTTGCCTGGAAACCTGTAAATAGAAATAGGTTGATCCAAAATAAGAGATCTAAATAATTGATGGTATTAAAAAATAAAAGACTAATTTTGTCAATAAATACATGGATTAATGCTGTCGTTAATTATTTGTTATTATTTTTGTTGTTTATCATTTACGTTTCACGATATTTCCAGTTGACATTTTCTGCAAAATCCAGAATGAGCCTTATTTATATATCTATTTATCAATTTTATTTATTTTAAATCGGCAATGTTAGTAATCAAAAACGTCAAGAAAATGAATAATGTTTTCTTAATTTCTGATTAATTAGGCAGTAACCATTTCATAATTCATCTTGACAGCGGATTTGACCACTAGAAGACGAAGCTTAAAACCTATTTTACCACGGTTACAGAGTTTTGTTATTGAAGCTGGAACTGTTTAACAAAATTTAGTTAATTTTATTTCACACAATGTTGTTTTTAAATTTGTATGTATATTAGATTGCTTAATGCTAATTATATATTTGTGTGAGTAACAAAATTGCAATGAATTTTACCCAAGATGGTTGTTCAAGAAATTAAATGTATAAAAATATAAAACAGATTAATGCTTTGAACTGGTTGCAATGGAGTATATTTTAATACATTTTAATAAAAACTGAACTAGTTACATTATTCATTAATAACGTGAACACTAATTTTACTCATACAAAAACATAATTAATATCAAAAACTTGTTTTTTTAACATTTATTATAACTTATAAAATTTCTTATAATTCAAGACATTAATGAACACTTATTAATTTTTATTGTTCCACTAAAAGCCCCAACTGAAATCGACACAATTTATCTAAATACAAATCATCATATTAAAATTTTGTGAAAACATTTTCTGACTGATTTCGATGAAATCGTCGAGTCATAATTTATAAATGAATTGCTGTATTCACATATCAGCCATTCTCATATATTTTATTTTCACATTTTCTTTAAAATTATGCATTTTTTAACTTGTCATAAATGTCACATAAATATTGAGTGAAGTCTAAGTGCATATCATTTTAGATGACATGTACAATGATACGCAATGCAGGGCCAACAAGTGGGTACAATAAGTAGCAAAACTTGGCTCGTGTTGGGCTTGAATTCGGGCATAAGTCGAGACACTCAAGCGTGGTGATCGAAATGGTAATAAAAAATATAGTATATGGAGGGAAAAACGAAAACACAAGAAGCGAGCCTGTGAAGTGGTCACTTGAACCTAGGACGCAAATGCACTCGAGGTTCGGTGAAGTCTTCGCATTTATGAGTCAGTCATTCCAATAATTTTCTCCTTTAATATTCGATTACAATGGTGATTTGTATTTTTTTTAATTACAACAATTTTTTAAATTTATTAGATTTCATTTAGTTCATTAAGGACAATTATATTCAAATCTCATTGAATGAATTGTGGAATAGTAAACAGTTTTAGTTATTGATAAAACAATGAAAAATTCTTTTAGTAAACAAATTACATGGAAGTTTTTGCATTTGTTTTAATGTTTCCAGCGTTTTCTCTGCTGAAGATTTTACGGCCTTGTATCGAAAAATACTATTTCGTCATACTCGGTTGTAAAATCCTATTTTCCGCCCGCATTTGGAAGGGTACGAATTTTACTTCTTTAAAAATTACTCGAATAATATAGGAGTTTCCCACTTTTCGCGTTGTAAATTATTGGCATAAACTCGAATTTTAAACCCGCTACGTCGATAAATTTTGTTCGTAACACAATCGTAAAAGCTTATTTTGCGCCCTTGTAACGAAAATAACCATTTTACTGTTTCGAAAGTTGTAGAAATAACCAGATGTTTATTTCATGTAATGTACAATAGAATATTATTTAAATTCACTATTTTAGTAATATGTCAATATTCTGTAACGAAGTTCTGAATCGATTATCACTTAAATCTGCATAAATATAGTGTAAAATTGATTATAATCTATACTTTTGTGACGTGTTGTTGTATTGAATTAATCAATGAAAAAAAGAAATGATAAATTCATAGAAAATGTATTCCACGGCAAAATTAGCGATTACAAATTAATTACAATATAAAATAGTAGACGACTGATTAACGCATCCTAACGAAAAAGTAAAACTGCTTCTATAACTGAATTAAATAGAGTAACAAGAATGTCTTATATCAGTCGAATTTGATACATCTCTTGATAACACGTGTAATAGAACACTTACTGATTTTCGTATGAAATAAAATCATTCCAAATCTTTCTCGAGTCCAATTACAGTTTAGTAGAGTGGTTTCTAAATTTGGTCCAACCGAAATTAAAACATGTTTCATGATATTTTGTTTGACTAGGAACCTGTGTGCATATTACATATTTAAAAAAAATGTTCAAGGTATAAATAGGACAAAATTTGTAAGCATTTATTTATAACAAAATTATGTTCATAGCCCAACTAAATACTATTGACCTTTTTTTGGATAACATTTCAATACCCAAATAACAAATAAACAAATTTCTAAACGAAACTGAAAATTGCGCTCTTGTAACGAAAATAAATTGAAAATGTTATTTTTTAAACCGTGTAAAAGTATTTTTATAACAAATAATAACAAGTATATCTTAGATGTTGTCGGGAAGATGTGAAGAATTTCCGAAGTAATGTTCTGCAAAATTCGTATACCAAGTCAGAATTACGTCTAGATTTTGAGACATTTGAGGTTATGTACTCGAAAAATGTTTTTTTAGAGGTTGTTTCGAGGAAGAAAACATTTTGCTTAGCCTCATTTACTATTTGCAACTACTTGGTACTACTTGGTACCACATTCCCTGTTTTGAAATGAGTTATCAATGGATCACCTACTACGTTTTGCTTACTACGTTGCGGCCATTTTAAATTATGACATTTACTCTGATAATGGTCATGAATATAAACTATACATTTTATTGAAAAAAAAACATTCATTTTTAATGTCAAAATAATTATTTATCAAATCTTTCAATTTTGTTTAGGTATGAGGATGCAATGTTCAAGTGGCAGTTCGAACAGTTCTGGAGGTGGAATTGTAGATAGAAAATCATATCTAAGTCATCCACCAGGATCAGTAACATTGAGTTCATCCATTAGTTCATTAGCATCAAGTTTAGGAAACAACGCCGGCATCCCTATTACCAGTGGAGTACCATCGAATGTACATTCAACATCGACTCCAACAACCTCCATTTATTATGACCATCTAAAATACCCAATGGGTAATTGTTGAAAATATCATCATTAATAGCGTTTATTAATTTTTTAACTTTCAATTGTGCTGAATTAAAAAACAATATCTTTTTTAGAATACATTCAGATCACCACATTTATACTTTGTTTATTTAAATTTGGTTTATATTGAAGAAAGTTAAAATCAGAAACTGAAAGTAATATTATTTTATTTGAAGACTTTTGTTAAACAAAGGTGATTTCGAAGTATAAACGTTGATAGTTTTGAAAAAAGAGGCTAGACCTTACATAAAATTTTCATTTTTTTTATTTCATTATTTTATTAGGAACACAGTTTTTGTCTTCCAAAGATATTAGTCTGAATATTTTTTTAATTAAAACATGTACAAAACAAGCAATTCGCTCGAATGTACAATGCAATGTCAAGGATACAACTGAGAAATTTTCAAAAAGCACATTAATTGCTGTTTAATCAAAATTAAGATGAATAGTAATTTAATTTTCATTTATTTCAATAGTAAGAGATCCATTTTAATAAATATTGTCTTACTTAATAGTACATTATCAAGAAGTATGCAAAATTGAATTTTGCGTAATCACCAAAGAAAGCAATATTTCTCTGATTATTGAAAACAATCATTGCTAATGTTCTAATAAACATATCATTATAATTGAATTTGCGCAGCGCGATTAATATACAGAGGACGCTTTGTTTGTTGTTTAATTTTTAAATATAAGCTATAATGTACAAAAAATTGGGTGATGCAATAAGGTCTAACAAATTTAAGAAAATTGAACTGTCTTTATCAAAATCTATAAAAAGTGCCAAAAAAGGAATCAATAATTTATTTTTTTACTAAATGTACAATTAATCGTAATCAATTGCAGGTGAGCAATTTTGGAAATAACTCAACGCTGATCAATTATTAATATTCTTGATGTAAATGCATCGAATGCATGAAAGAATACGTTAATTTAGTATTAATTCAGCACATTATTAACTCCTAACAAAATTGTTTTATTGTTTTTATACGTTAGTAATAATTACGTGCATCGAATAACGAAATCGATGGCGATAATCAAAAGCAGCCAAAGAAGCGAATCATCACAAAAAATCGAAAATATTGTAGTGATTACGGCCAGTCTGAAAAACAGTAATAAATAGCTGTGGCTCGCCCTTTCGCACTATTAAGTTGTTTTGTAAACATCTTATCTTTGTAAAAAAGTCGTCAATTATTATTTTTATGTAGATTATTATTACATGACAAGAGGTTTTGTAATAGAAAAAGTAATGCATAATATAAATAGCATTCATTGTTTTGTATGTATTTATGGAGTAACATAATAGCTTTACGTCGTTAATTAGTTAAGTTTCATTTTGCCTACATTAAATGTAAGATTAAAGCAACGAATAACTCCGGAGTTTTAGTGGTAAGGTTGAAAGTGTCATATTTTTACAAAGTTTCTTAGAAATGACGAAATTTGTATACCAAAAAGTTTGTATATACACATGTATTTGATAAGTTTTAATATACAAGTTGAAGATAATTACTTTGAAATTCTTATAAACTGAAATTCACAAACCTCTTTTTTCCTTTTTGAAGGTAAGTATCGGAATATATTTAAAGTATACTATATTTAAAAAAAGAAACAAGATCTTATTAAATTTTAAGTTAAATAGCATTTGCTACAGCGATAAATGTTTACTTTGAAAATCGACAATTTAATCATACAATTACAATAGTTATAATAGTATTTTTCGTACCTAGGGCGCAAAATGTCATTTTTCTCCCACAGGTCAAGGATGTCCCCAAGGGAACTCACCAAAAGTTGAACAATGTGTTGCCTGTGATACGAAAAACACTTTTTGTCACATAGGAGGCTTCAAAGGACAATATTGCGCATTTTAAATAAAAAATTAACAAAATTACGCGTGTTTCGTTTTTTGCGATTTTTTTTCGCATCATATAGACGCGAGATTGATGCCTGTTGCCAACCAAAATTGCAGCAAATTTATGAACTTCAACGTGCCATACACCCGACAATTCAAAATCGCATCTTGTGAAATCAAAATCCCGATAATCAAAGCTTCGACATATCAAAATTCCGACTCAAAATGTCAACGTACAAAATCCCGATACTGAAAAACGTAACTAAAAAATCAACATGACCTCATTTTAGAAGTTTTCAATTTGACATTTCAGGATTATGATGGTCGAGATTTCGAAAGTCGGGGTATTGAACTGACGAATGTATGGCAAAAGGGATTTTGGTTTTAACCAAAAAATTTACTTATTTATGTGATCCTAATAAATATAAACACTTTTCAAAGGAAATACAATCACTCCATAATTCATTCCAGCTTTTTGCAAATTTATAGTTTTTATTATTGTATTACTATTTAGCACCTAGAGACGACACGAGTTGAAATTTATTTGTAACAATAAATAATTTTTTTTCACGAATCTAAAATTTGATATTACCAATCGGAACGCAACTCACGGAACAGGAATGGAACGCACATTAGCCTAGAATCACCGATGGGCCAGAATAGGTTCGTGTGCGATCAACGACGTGCAAACTGAGCCACTCAACGACTTCGGTGACAGAAAGTTTCGATCTACGAATCTCCTAAAATCTTCAAAAATTTTCTTACGTAATGTATCACTTCCTCAATAAAATGTACGAATAGAAATGATAAAAACATTCAAGGAATTCCCCTTTGGTGAAATGATTGAAGATGATTTACAATTAACAAATCAGATGAAATTTTGCGAAATTCTTATTTCAATTTTTTTACTGGTTTCTCTTTGTAGTCACAATGGGAAGATGATGCCAAAACGTACTAACAACAACATGAAAAAGTGGAAATTTACGATTCTTTAAATTTATTATGTCATTCTCGAAAAAAATGGGAAATTAGCTCGAAAAAGCTTGTAACTAATTAAATTGTTATAATAATACTGAATATCATTATTATTTTAATGTGAGTTAATGAATATGATTAATATACATTATTTTCACGATAGTAATAAACTAAAGTAACCCCTTTCTTCGTTTTGTTGGTGATTATGACAATACAATTTTAATTTTAAAACTTTCTTTCAAAAAGAGAAGTTATGTATATATATAAGAATAAACAATAGTAAAAAAAAAAGAAAGAGAAAAGAAATTTGGTATAACTTCGATCATAAATGTCGGGCCGTTATTTATTACCACTTTAAAGTGTCGCTTTTCTTTTGCATTTTTTTTGCAAAACATGCAGTATCCGTAACGTTTTGTAGCAGCAATTACGTGATATTTTTGTTTTAATGAGCTCTGTATAGGTAGGACATTTTTGGTACTTCTAAATTTTCGTTTTCTATTGTAAAAACAAAAGATAGCCATTTGGCGGACGGCAGTATTGTAGTTTAAAATGTGCTTTTTAAGAATCGGTCATTATAGGCTCTTTTTTTTTGTATAAATTCGAAGAAATAGTAACACAAAGATAAAAAAATATACAGGGACAAATCGGAACTTTTATGCAGGGTAAAGCGGAATATTATAATTTTTTTTTAATTTTAGGTGAATTTTTACCCGTTTTAGTATCCTCAGTTCTCCCGAATGCCCTGTTTCTTTTTTCAGAATACTACAAACTAAGCCGTGGCATTTCGACTATTGTAAATTTGGCACCGGAGTAGATACGAAGTGTGTAATAAAATGGTTAGGACCGTTCTGAGTTACATGCATCTGTTACTTGTTCCTTAAAATATCGAAATTACTTCATCAATGTTGAACAATAGGATGAAAAATAAAGAAAAATCAAATCTTCATATTTAACCCCAGGCATGCTCCTGTTTGAGCCCAAAAATGTAAATGTTGGTCTTGATATTCCAATAATATACGACAGCATAAACATTTTTTTATCTCTAGGATAAAATTGCACAATGAGGTAAAGTTTCAAATGCCACTTGTTACCGATGAGTATTTTCACTATTCTGCCTTGTATGAAAGAAAATAAAAAGATGTTCAGCTTGACCGCGTCTTCCTCTACCTTTAATATATGCACCAAACCTAACCTAGCCTACCCTATTCTACCATGACCCTCAAAATAATAAAAGAATATATTACAAGAATATTTAAAATATTTAAAAGATTTACAAATTTGTTTTTCAATTTATCATTTATAATTATGAAGCAGATTAATGCCAAATTTTATTCCTTACATATTATCATTTAAATGTTAACAAAAAATATTAAATGTATATTGTCAATATGCATTGCACGTTAATAAAAAACATGATTTCTTTTTGATGATTTTTAAAATACATGACTTTGTCGTAATGTTGATTTTTGTATATATTCCGAATTTTGTGTAATAAAAGAAATCTATACTCCAATCACTCACCTGAATTACAAGAGTAATAACTTTTGAAATGCTACGTAACACCTAATAGTATATTTTTTAAATTTTAGTATTTTTCAAAAAGTTGTAAACTTCATTTTTTGGCATTGGTGTACAGTAATGCGAGTGACAGTGGGTGCATAATCACTTGAAGAACGTGCAAGAGACATTACTTAATACTAATACACATTAAGTAATTAATAATTACTAACACACAATAAGTATAGCATCTCACACAAACAACAGCATATATATATTTTTTTTTAAAAAAAGAAAGTAACATCCAAAGCAATAGATTGTTATTGTGTGCTGGATTTTGAATAAAATATGGGTTTATATGAATTAATTAATTATGTTTTACTTTTTATTTCCGTTCTGAGAATTTAAAATTTTGCGATCGGTGACTGCATATAAAACGAATGTAGATTTGAATAACGTGGCATTAAAACTTTTAACTTCCAATAATGAGAAACTACACAAAATGTTTCTCGTAGAGCAAGGTAATTATTGTTTGAACCTTTAAATGCTGGTACTAAACGTTGTAAATATCTGGTGTTACCACGAATAATTGTCATTTCTTAATTAAAAATTGAATTTATCGACATCCGGATCAAAAGGTTGTTCACAATGGAGGAGGTGTTAAGAAAAAAAAACACATAACACCCTCATTTGACGTTTCGACGGCCATATGTCCGTCCTCATCAGAGACTTGTTTAAAATAAATTGTAAAATGAATGATACATTATTTGAGGTAGTATGTTACCATGCCAAGATGTTATGGGTAATTCAATGTTTGTCAAAACAAGTCTCTGATGAGGACGGACATGGTCGTCGAAACGTCGAAATGAGGGTGTTATGTGTTTTTTTTTTCTTAACACCTCCTCCATTGTGAACAACCTCTTGATCCGGAAGTCGATAAATTCAATTTTTAATTATTAAATAACACCGATTGGTAAACTTCTTAATTCGTAATTGTCATTTCTGTCACTACATACAAGGAAAAATATAAATAGTTGGTTTTAACATCTAATTAGTTGGATTTCGCACAACTACGTTGTTCAGTTGGATTTACTATTTAAATAGTAGGCTTGACTACATAATTTATCGAGGTCACTATTTAGATAGTAACATTAACTAAAGCCGATGACGATGTCTTATCCAACTGTCCAATAGTTGCAACTTGTTCGTTTTTCCGTGTACCATATTTCAGCATTTTGTTACAAAAATAATTAAGGCATATAATATATACGTTTACGAGGTATATGTCTAAAAGGAGGTTTTAAAAATATATTTATTTTTTACTTTATAAATACCTGTGCATAATACGTCACGTTTCTTACACGTATAAGTTATATATTTTATGAAATACGGTATTAAGTGTCAAATTGCAAGTTTAATAAGTATATTTAGAAAACGTTTGTCATTCATGAAAATAGGAAGGCCTAAAAACGTCTTTATAGTAAGTTTGCACTAATAAATATTTGTTTCAAAATAATATCTCTCATATCTCCGTTCAAGAATATACTGCCAGACATAAAATATTAATTTATGAAATACTACACTACAAATTACAATATGATGCGTACAAGTATAGTACACTAAAAGAAACTAAATATATACTTAATATATTACGAAAAACAGTAAGTAAATAAAGTAAACAAAAATTAAAAAATTGTGAAGTCGACCGAGTTCTCAAAAACTTCCTATACTCCTGATTTTGTTTGAGAGTACCTTAAGATGTTGCTGTAATCTTCAGATTTTCTGATATAGTTATAGTGCAGTAACTTTAGCTATAAGGTAACTATAGCATTTATGAATGTGCCTAAGTGCATTAAAAAGTAACTACTTTATATAGGACCATGCGATTCTCAATTACATGATATTGTTTCATGCATACCAACCATTTATTCATACCATTTTTGTGTACCAACAAATTGAGGAAATTTGTTTAATTTCATCACAAAATGGATTGATTAAGCGTAGACCTATGAAGCGGCTATCAATATTGTATTTGCAGTAACTAATGCAAATTTATTGTCTGAATCGCAAACTATAATACTATTCGCTTCTATTAATAGCACAAGAAAATTATTCAATATTTTCATGGCTGCTGAAGTGTTAATAAATACTCGATATACCTACACTGAGAAAAGTGTCTTTTACATATAGGGACAAAATTATTTCTTTTGCAGGTTAAAAGACAAAGATTTTTATAACATCTCGTAGTCGGTATAAATGTACCTTTTAACAGTTAAAAGACATGTATTTTTAGCAGTCTAAACACGGTAATTTTTGGATAAAAGAAAATTGATTATCTGCTATAATTTGGTTAGTGAACCAGTTTACAAAAAGTATAGAACTCGTTTTTAACCTATTAATACAGATTCATACTTCAGTTATCTTCTGGTAACTTTTCGTAATTATAAAAATATTTCGATAGATACGGTGTACATTCATTTTCACAACTAATTTCAACAAAGAAATTTGGATCAAACTTCCCATAATTTTTAATTTACATTTTATGTTTGGTAAATTATTCTGGTAAATAAAGAATAACGTGATTTTCGAATATTCTGATGGACTTGCTTGCGTATCAAAAGAGGTTATTAATGTAAAGGTGACTTTTTTTTATATAAAAGTTTGTATCGATTCACATCTTTATTTATTACGTAATATTCTTTACATTTGCAAAATATTTTGTATCTTTGAAGTAATACTGCGTGGGTGGTCAAAAAGTCGAGCATTACGATCCAGGTGATATAGTCATGTTTGAGTCGTATGCAGAGACGAACCCGCTAAAAACAATAAATTAATACTTCTTCCCAAGTTTTGTTCAGGACGTTTTTTATTATCTGTATTAAAAAATCCATCCTTTGCTAATTGAAGGTGTTAAACATGAGGTATTGGCCCACGAGCATGACAGAAGGTGTCTTTAAGTATTTCATACAACTTTTTAGATATTTTTTCTTCAAGTATTCCTGATAACAGTTTAAATAGGAAACTAGTATTTTTAAAATGCTAAAATATGTATTATTTTACCCATAATAAAACGTTCTTTTGAAATATGAGAATTTAATAGAATATCTTTCACTCGATAATAAGTAAATGCTAAAAGATGAAGATTTTTATGGATAACATACGAAATTTCAGTAATTACCATATTTCTTTTACCGGATGCAAGAAATCATTTTAACCCTTTGAAGCATGGTATAGCATATATGCTTCTTGTAATTCATTATTTACATATTTAAGGTAAATATTAATTAATTTTGCTGCAATTTTTTGCTTCCTTACCTCAAGAACACGTTAGGAAACGTAAATATTAAAAAAATTATTAAAAAATCAAACAACATGTAAAAATGGTGGATTTTTTACGAAAAATATATGTGGAGAAGAAAACGTCACTCAAATATGACGAGACTGGGTACTCGGGGGTTTTCGGGGTCGATGAATACGAATCTGACCTCAGATTTTCAAAATTCAAAATGGCGGATCCAATATGGCCGATGGAATTACAAAAGTTTACTTGACCGAGGAGAAACTGGGTACTCGGGAGTTTTCGGAATCGCTGATTACAAATGTTGGTCGCAGATTTTCGAAATTAAAAATTGCGGATCTAATATGGCCGACTGAAATATAGGGTGAATCTGACTTGTTTTTACATTTCGGTCGGCCAGTTTGGATCCGCCATTCTGAATTTTGAAAATCTGAGGTCAGATTCGTAATCAGCGGCCCCGAAAACTCTCGAGTAACAAATTTCAGCTATTTTCAACGTAAAGAAAAATGTATGCTTGAAAGGGTAAAAAGATACGGGATTGTAACTGATAAAAGATACTTTTCTCAGTGCAACTAACACAAAAAGACGCGTTAAAATCATACGATTGCAGCAGGAAGAAATAATTTATGAATATAGCAATATCCCTGGTAGAAATTATGAGCTGTCTAGCTGGTTATTACACAGAAACTGCCCATTTTTATGACGAATAACTGCTTCAAGAATGCTATCCAAAAATTAGCTAACAAATAACTAATTAATGCCCATTTTAAACCAGAAACTGTCCAAAAGCTGGTTTCTTTGTAGCAAATCAAAAGTAGAAACATGTTTTGTAGATGTAGCATTTTGAATAAAATACGAATATTGCGAATTTCGTGAAATAATGGAAGACATTTCTTATCCATCTAGAAGCCGCGAACGGGTTCAAAAACATCGCAAAACATTTGAAATTGATATATCATTCACAAACTTATTTTCATTTTGAACAATGTCAATCATGAATTTATTTTGTTCATTCGAGCATATTTAATGACATTATCATTTCATGATGAAAGATTTTGAATCTTTATTACTTTTTTCTAACGGTTTCAATTTTTTTTAAATTTCAAATACTTTGCGATGTATTTGAACCAACCAATGTCAAATCTTGATTCAAACGAGAATAATGTAGATCTCAATTTCCAAGAACCGTAGGAGCAAAATGAAAATTCTAATAAATATTCTACTAATGAAAATTAGTTGACACAGATAATAACAGTGACTATAATAGTGTAAGCTATAAACAGATTAAGCATCGAAAGTTGATGGAAGCACCAGAAATTTAGCAACTAGGAGATAAAAAATAAGATAGCACAGGAACATGTTGGTGAATTATTCGCCATTTTTAGGGCAAGATTAATACCTTAACTACCAATGTTCTGCAAAACCATGTTTCAAACCCAACCTGCTACATATAACGTCCAAAAAATACCCAGGCCAGTTTGTTCCAAGACAAAATTTCTACTTGGGGCAATTACTTGATTAATACAAATACTAAATGCAGAAAAGACTAAAAACCAGTTTTCGTTTACATGCAATGCTGTAAAGCAAAAGGGCAGGATATACAATTGATCAGTTTCACCCGACTTTCCAAAATAATAATCTAAACTGAAAATCAGCCAATCGTTAGAAATAATCTGTAATAATTCTTGGCAAAAAAATCTAGATGTTGAATAATAGAAAAATAGAAGAAAGTCTAGATTATAGGCAAATGAGTGTTATATTACCACAGTAAAACCATCCTGAAATATTGGCCACAAGTATAAACACCAGTAAACCAGGGCAGTAACCGGATAAAATTTCCTCTTTTTTTCCAATAGGAATGAAATATTTAGAAAAATGTATCACTGCTTAAACAACAAACGATGTTTCATCACAAGAATTCAATAAACATCATTACAAAACGAAAATGCAAGTGCTTAAATAACAAAATAAAATCCTAACCTAATCAAACCTCACATCATTTTAACACACATTCTTCTAGACCATTAAATTGAATGATACCTCGAATTCAGAAGCGAGAAACAATTTGTGATGCAGTTTTGAAACAACGTTGTGCATGTACAGAAGTTAGTGAAATAAAAAAAAAGAAGCATATCTAAAGAGTAACATGTTCGCATGATTAACATATTTTTTACATTTAAAGAAAATATTAATAAATTCGACTATGTGTGAGGATTTGCGTACAATATTAAATTGTAATTAATATATTATGGTGAAATATATAAATATATTGCGTTGGAATGTATGTGTTAAGAAGTTGGATATATAATCTTTGTATCACGAGTGATCATATGGCATTTTAATGTGAATAGTTAAATACCTACTAGTTTAAGGCCTTGAATTCATTTTAGAAAAGAAACTCGCATGATAAAATCCCATTAATCATGTTAATTTTAAGTGAAATCTTTTAATTTTAACCGAAAGAGCACCATAACGAATAGCTGAATATGGATTTGCAGTAATTTAATTATCATTTTAATCAGCTAGGGGATCCTTGAATGTAATGCTTTAAAATTTGTAGTTTCTGTGAAGTGCTAGATTCAGTGCAAAATACCATAATTAATATTACAAGACAAATCCTATATTTCTTAGTTACAATAAGACGTTTATGCATTTTATTATAATATATGTATTATTTTTCTTATGTTTTAAATGGAACTATTTATAGTTCTTATTTTTCATTTATTTTCACGATTAAAACTTGTTAAGCATAGGGTAAACAACATGATACTTATCGGCCACTTCAGACTCTTAATTTATGGGACTTTTACTTTAAAGTAACAATAAGTAAGTAGTGTTTAACAATATAAACAAAATTTTAAACAGGTGCATTTTTCTCGGGGAGTATCTAGTGTCAATATGCACATGTTATAACAAATAATATGTAACTTTTTCGTCATACGAGGTTGTAAAATCGCATTACACTCCTACGAAAATTACACGGATAAGATAGGATTTTCCCACTTTTTCGAGTTCTAATTTGTGAGCGTAAACTCAAATTTTAATCTTGTTATGACGACAAGTTTTGTTGGTAACACGGGCGTAAGGTTTTACACCCCAAAGCGATGATCGGATTTCCTCGGACCTGCTGATTACCTGCGGGCGCAAAAGCTTATTTCACGCCCGTATAACGAAAATAACAAGTATTAACAAAAGAAATTTTTAAAAACTATCAAAATAGACACTAGTCAACCAGTTAAATAAATGAATTTGGCAAAGTTAACAGCAAAAGCGTAACAAACCTTAGTTTTGCATTGTAACAAAAGAATATTGGTCATAGAAGTTGTCTCAAGATAAAGAGCGAGTAATAATCGATAAAATAGTAGCTTTCGATACACGTGGGAAAAAGAACGAATATGATATGTGTTTTCGTTCGTCCAAAAAACATTTTTGCACATGTGACGAAATGTATTTTTGGTTACAAGGGTGGGTAAAATGCGACAGAAAAATGTCAAAAGTGTGAAAAATCGCATTTTGTCCACGCTGTAACAAAAAGTATTTTTTCGTAGTATAAAAAAACAACAGTCATCGACCACGTGAAGGAGACAATTATGGTCCACTTTTCAAAATATTATAAAATCTTTAAAAATCAATGTGTCTTCATTACCTACGTTTACACTTACTTATTGGAAACTCCACGAAATTGAAACTCACTAAACGTATAAATATAAAATAATCACTCCTTACTGTCCTGTTTACTCTGGAATAATTTTGAAATGATCATCTTGAATGTTAAGCAAACGTAATTTATAAAAAGTTGACGAATCTGCTCGCATTTCTTGTTATTACTTATTTTGTTATTTCCTAACTTTGTAGATTTGTTCATGTATAAATAGCTTTAGTAAAGAATACAGTCAGGTAGAAATATCTATTACAAATCTTTGAAAACTTGTTTAAAAAATCTTGATCGATTCTTTCACGAAAGACAACATTAATTCTAATAATTCAAGACCAAAATTACCTACGAAATTCCGGTAATACAGGAACCTTTATTTTTATTGAAAAAAATGTAGCTGACGTTGAATAATTGCAAAGAGAGAAAAAACTGAGGAAGAATGCAAAAAAACAGTTTTAACCGATCTAAGAGAGAGAGAGAGAAAAAAAAGTGGGGAATCAAAATGAATAGAGAAAATTTAAACGGCCAAAGATCAGAAAAGAAGATACAGGACAGCAGTCAGACGCAAGGGGTTCATTCAAAAATAATAAACTATTCGACGAGGCTAGGCAAAGAAACGGTCTGGTGACTTACATTGCACAGCGTATGTCCTACTCGTTATTGCACAGGAAATTTCAAATTTGGAAGTCGACAGGAAGCAGATCGTCATTAATTTATTTATTCATTTTAAAAGTTATTCTGAATTCTCCGAAATGGTTTAAAATAGAATTTCCCCTGAATAACCCTAACTCTAACTATATTTATATGAATAAATTATTTTGTAAAATCATCAATTATATGAATGACAATGCTATTGCTTATGAATTCTAACTTAATATCTTAGATCTTTCCAACCAGCAATGTGTTCATATTACAAAATCGTTGTGTCACAAACACTTCAAATAAGTAACGTTTTAATCGGCACAATCTATCTTCGTAACATTATGAATCTTATGTAGAAAAAAATAAGGGATTCTCGAACTGCTTATGACGACCATAGAGAATGTTTAACTAAAATAGTCATACAAATTGGCTGAACATATTTGTTTTAAGTTCACTACTGACTATGTGAGAACACTGTGAATAATAAAAAATAGTCAAAACCTAAAACTATGGATGTATTACGGAAAAAGAATTATAGGTTTTCATCGATATTAGGTTCGACATTTTTAATGATGTACATCATCAACGAGATGAAAAATATCAAATTTTAAAATGATATGATCACGTGCCCAAAAATGAGACCAACATGAAAAAACTATTTGTATTTAATTTATTCTGGGTGACATTTAATCAAATTAATATCGGGGACAACATGTACCGAAGAGATTAATATGTTTGTAATTATTGGGCATTATAATGCCCGTTTGTTGAAATAAACATAATACAATATCAACATCAAAATTATGTATAGTTAATGATTTTTAGTTAAAGAAACAGCAATAGGTAAGCCGAGTAAAAAAAATTGATGGTTTCATTAAATAATTTATCAACATGTTTGATATAATTATGTACATAAATTTTTAGTAATTTGAGTTGATTTGTTGTTAATTACAATAATAAATTATATAAAACATATCAAATTTATTGAACCAACATTGACACATAACTTTCCTTTTCTTAAATAAAAAAAAACTTTCCAGCTTATAATAAAATATTATTCATATACTGTCATTGTACTCAGACTTGTCAACGCCATAATAATTTTATGCTATTCAGATATGACATGCTTGATGCACTACTGAAGATAGATCATCGAATCTCTTATGATCAAATCAAAATCCAACTTCTTCAACAGGAATCTCGGGAGCCACTTAGGGATGCAAACATCGCGTCTGCGCCTGGCGACGACAAACCAAACTAACCTCAGCTCGCTGATACATATTCATATTTCTGTTACAATTTTCGTAATTTTCTTATAATGTTGCATAATTTATCTGTCTCTTACAGGGTTTAGTACAATTCTGTTACTCCGGTAACATAAAAGTATCAGAATTTTCCGAACACCGAACATGTCTAACATTATAGATGTAGATACTACAAACGGACAGTAATTAAAAATTAAAAAACGATCTCGTCGCCCTATGACTCCAAAGTCTTCAACAGTCAGTCAAAATGACAATACAAGAAAACAGAAAATAGACTTTATTTATATTATGAGAATTCTATTTTTGTTAGATAATTTTCGTATAATTTAAATACACATTTTACCTCGACCCAGACCTTAGGTCTGGACGAAGTATTGAATTTGGTCACTTCGGGCATAAAAATTACCCTTTAATTTTTCATCAAATGTCGACGTTTCAGACCCTAAGGAGCCCAAATCAACAATAAAAAAATTTGTGTCCGTGATCTTGTCGCGAACGGATAAGCGTAATGACATACATTTTTTTTAAGATACGTATCTTGGCATAACTTAGATCTGATTAGATTTTGGGGCAGATCCACCCGTCCATTACTAAAAAAAATTAGCCCCAATTAAGTTTCTTCGTAGTTTTTTGCATTTATTTTGAAAAATACAAATTTTATTTAAAAATGTTTCAAACAAAAAAGATAGATTATTAAATTTTCTACAAAAAAGGTTCTAGGCATTTTCTTCCTAAAGTCAACGATAATACCATAAAAACTGGTTTAAAATGTTTATGACTATTGTCTGAAAAAGTATTGAATTTGTTCACCTCGGCAAAGAATTACCAGGTAGTTTTTCATCAAATTTCGACGTTTCGACCCCCTACCCCACAGGGGTAGTCTTTGCCAGCCCCTCGGGCGCGGTGATCACCTACGGGAGTATACGTTTTTTTACGCTCTTTGATACGAAACTAACTATTTCGATATATCTAAAAGTTGTCTTATAGATATCTAAAAGATATCCGTCAGAGATCTTTTCGAACCTTTCAAGATATCTTTGACGAATTATATGTATATATATTGTAAGATCATAATGATACAGACAGTAATTAGAAAACAACACAGTAAACATGTAATATGCATTGAATAGTCTATTAGAATACAAGTGCATGAAGTAAGTGTTTTGCAACTTTTATTTATTAATACTTCCGCTGTGCCCGTATTCTATAAGTCGGTATTAACAATAACGTTAACGTTACTGTCGATAACGACAATATCCTGGACCGTGGTTGGTTGGAATTGTCATAACGTCGACGTTATTCGTAATAACGAGTTACAGAATCCGGCTACTGGCCTGTTGTTGGGGTCGAAGTTTTGAAAATGCTTATTTTTAATTTTACATCGAGGCCTTAGGTCATAGTTGTTAATCATTTTCAATTTTCATACATATAAGAAACACTATATTTTTGTAACATATCTATCGAAGCCACATGGACCTAAATATGATTGGACCCCCAAATATCAATATAATTTTATAATATAATTGAAAGCTGTTTACAACGAGTATTAAGGAATAGCCGACTCTCCACTGGGTCGAAGTTTCTGAGCGAGCGAAGCGAGTGAGGCACCACGCCAACACTAGTTTGTATCTTGAGTTACACTTTGGAAAAATGAATAAAGAGTTCTCACTCAGTTCTTGAAAACTGAACATTTTCAGAACCCTTACGACTGAATTTAGATCCTTTGAAACTTTTGGGTCATCTTTTGTAATTTGTTCTCGCAAAATATTATTTTTCTTATGTTTTGATGAGAAATTAAATCTACAGGTAAAATTTTCTTGTTATTATTTAGATCTATCATTGTAAGTAATAAGGTTCTTTATATTTTTCTTTTTCGAAACTAAAATGATCCCTTATATTAACTTTTTTCCAAGTAGCTCTATGTTTAACATTACCAGAAATAAAATGTTAATGAAGTGTAATATATTTGTTGCAAAAAACATTCCAAAATAATTTTATGATCCAGTTAAAATTTAATATTTTTCTTATTACTACTATATTGTTTATAGAATGTATTATAATTTAATATTACAAATCATTTAAAAAATAATTATGTATATATTTCTTAACCCTTCGTAACTGGCGAATCTCCATGGAATTGTATTGCAACTATCCATAGCCATTCTAAATGGACCGACTAAGCTTGTAACCCATAAGAAAAAAATGTGTTTCAACACAACAAAAAATTTACCATATTTGCTGGATATCGATGTTATGATGAATTATTGGATAATCGTTTTTCAAATATCCTACAAAAGTTAATCGTTGGAAAAGGGTCGAAAATCGTTGGGTACATTTATCTTAATATTCTAAATGTTCATAGTTCTTTATGATTTTCTTTTAATATAATAGATATTAATTCAGTACATGTTAATATGGTTGTCTTGGAAAACTTGTTACCAAACCTATCGGACCAGGTCGACTCGTTTTTTAAGTCAGTTTAGGATCAATCAACAAAAATCGGTCAATATTCGGTCGAATTAAAGTCCACATCATTTAAAAAAAAGCGATTGGTCAAGTGTCGGTCAATATTCGATCAACTTTATTGGCTTAATCAAAACATCATCTTTTTTTTTAATTTTTTGTCAACATTGTAAAAGTCTACTGTAAATCAACCAGCAATATTTTAGGTTGATTTACGACATTGAACAAATCGATCGATTCTCGAATCAATTATAAAAAGTATCGATAGGTTAATTCTAGAAAATATCGTAAAAGTTGACTGAAAATCAACCAACAATATTTTAAGTTAATTTACGATCGACTTTAACCAAATCGACCTATTATTGACTCGATCAAAAAAAGAATTTTTTGTTAACTTCTTAAAAGTCGACTGAATATCCACCAGCTATGTTATAGATCAACTGTCGGTCCAGAACGGAAAAATCGACCAAAAATTGAGGGAGTGTGCTTCGAAGTCGGTCAACTTTCTTTTGGTCGATAATAAAAAAGTCGAACGCAATTTTACGTTTGGGTCAACTGTCGGTCAATTTTTGGTCAATTATTGGCACATACCGACCGTCGATTTCTGGCCGACCCTGACCGATAGGGAAGAACGTAAAATATCAATAGCATAAACATATGACATAGCTTTGATTTTAATAATTTAAAAATCTTAGCCATAGAAAGAAAGAAATTTAAACGCAAACACTTAGAAAACTACTTTATTAAAAAAAATGAAAAATCAGTTAATATTCGTTTTGAAAAATCAAATTTACCAGATGTTTACTTATCGATCATAAAGTTATAAGAATGTCAACAGAAAAACCAAAACAAAACGCCATTGTAAAAGTCAAATGTAAGAAATTTTCAGTCTCCTAACTACTTTTGTTTAAACCGACACAATTTTCAAAAGCAGCGTTAAAGTAATATAGGTATTTCTTTATTCAAAAATTAATAATATAGTGAAATCTTACTGAGTATTTACACTCATAAAATTCATTTTGTTTTTATAGAATACTCAATAACATCCTGATAAATTTACATTATCAACAATAATTTAAGGTAAGATGGAACAAATATAATTAATTAAAATAAATTGACTTAACAGAAGTTTTTAAAAGAATTGACAATTTAAAAATTTTTTAAATTTTTTGTTAATTTATGTATATTTTTTGTTAAACATTTACCGATTTTTTATGTATGTAATTTTTTACTCTGGTTATTTAATTATGTTAAATTTATTGTAAAAACGAATTTTGTTTATAATTTTTGTAAAATTTTCATAATTTTTTAGAATAAACTGTTCTGAAGAGGACTAAAATTCATAGCCGAAACGTCATTCCAACTTTTTTATTAACACCTCGTTACTTTGATATTTAAAGAAACATTTAAAGAGATATTTCACTTATGAAAAAATCAAAGAAGAAGAAAATATTAATTAAACGTAAAATATCATCTAAAAAGAGAATTTTGTGCGCATTATCATTTTTAACGTTAAAAATATATGTTGGAAATTAGTTAGACCGTACAAAAAATAGGAAAATAAAACTCGATTTAATCAACATTGTAATAAGTTGCAAATTTTCATCTTAAAAAAAGACAATAGATAGAAATAATGTCATTCTTACCTTTTTTATAGATTTTTTGCTCCACAACTTTTATTAACCACGTTTTGCGCTGTAAGGCACTTTGGAAAAGTTATATCCATTTATTTATAAAATTAAGCCTATTTTTAATAAAATACATTTTTCCTTAACTGCAATTGCCGGCGATTTTTTGATAAATATTTTTAACTCATGTTTTTAGTAATTAACGCGTAAAAATCGATCCTGTTTTTTCAGCTTACGCTTTTTATTTTGTTAGTTTCCTGGACTACAAAAATTCACATTATTTCAATTGTTTGTATACTCGGGTCTAATGATGTATGAAACTAGTTTCAGTTTCATCAACACTATTTTCAAGTTCCTAATTTCATTTTTATTTGGCAATTTTCACATTAACCCTTTGAAGCACACATTTTTCTTTACATGGAAAACGGTTGGAATTTTTCACTCGGGGGTTTTCGGGGTCGCTGATATGATCTCAATTTTGCAAAATTGCGGATCCAAGATGGCGGACCATATTAGGAAAAAGTTGCTTGATCGAGATGAATCTGAGTACATGGGAGTTGTCGGGATAGCTGATTACGAATATGTTCTCAAATGTTCAATATTTAAAATGGTGGATCCAAGATGGCGGACAAAATTAGGGAAATTTTGCTTGATTTGAATCTGCCATCTCAGTTTTCAAAACGTATTACATATACATATTTCGGGGCCCAAAAATCTCAGAATAAAAGTTTCCAGGCATAAATACATGTTATTTTTAAAATTCTTGTACCGTCATTTGGAATTCGCCATTTTGAATTTTGGAACTCTGACTCTGGATTCGTCATCAGCGACCATAAAAACCCAATAGTAAAAATTGCCATGAAAATCAAAAATGAAATAAGCTGGAAAACGCTTTTTTTCTTAAAAAAGTGCATTTTTTTAGTATTTGTTTATTTATAACTATTTTACAACAAATGAAATTTGAATATTAGCAGTATGATATTGTAGACAAATACCTTAGATTCTAGAAAAACCAACTAATATTTTTAAATACGTCAAAATTTAATTTTTATAAATGAAATTATCTGATAGAAAAGGTGGTCCCTGACATTTCTTTCTTATTTATAATATATTATTTAAAATTGACAATTGATTAAATTAAACCGATCTTCTTTTAAAAAAGAGCACATCAAAATATAACGTGATAATCTAAAAATCCTGGAGACAAATATAGTGAAAATAAATTGAAGGAAAACCTATTGAAATTACCTTAATAATTACCGAAAAAAAATCAGATTTCGTAACATCGTGTATAATCCTCGAATTTAAAATTACTATGAGATTTTTCCTTAGTTGTTTTCCACAAAATTGAAAATAGATCATTGACGCATTTCTAGAGTTTATTTTTTTAGCAGGAAATTTATTTTTACGAACACACTGGAGCACCGGGACAAGTTCACAATAGGAGCAGGGATGATAAGAAATCTTTAAACAAAGAAGATTTAGAAATACCGAGTCAAAATAAACGGAAAAAAAGTGGTAGGAGTGATCGAACTCGTAATAAATCGTGATATTTGTTGTTTTGGCAAAGCTGACTATAAGGGAGTTGTACGCAGCACGATTTTCGACCCTTGACATTCGTTAAGTGTTTATTATCCGAATTTAAGAGGAACGAAACTGAAAAATCATGGGCTCCATCATATTAAAGATCCCTTGTAATAAGTACTGAACGAGGCACTTGACTTAATCTTTTTTACATTAAAAAGAATAAATTTAAAATTTAAGTACTACATTCAGCTAAGAACATCAATTATAACAAAATTTTTAGTCATTTTTAAGAAGTGAAGAGAATAAAAGTATTAAAGTCAACATTTAAAAAAAAATTGAAAATGCAATGAAATTGACATAATTTTATTTAAAAATCTGTAATTTATGCATTTAGTACACTTTTAAAAATATCATGAAATTTAATATACAACTGTATAAAGTTTCCTTACATTTTTAATAATTTAAAAATATATGACGTAAAACTTTTGTAACAACAATGATAATTTTTAATCATTCTGTAGTTCTTCGCCATTTGAAAGTGTCTTGTCTTTTTCTACGACTAATTTTATGTCGCAATTATACACTTTAAAGTGTCCGATTCAATATAACATTTATAGATTTAATCGTTATTGAAATGAATGTAAACTTGTCATTTCTTGAAATTAATATAACTTATCACCTACTATTTATACGATTAAAGGATTTATCCCTTGTTAGAACTCCAGGAAATCAAAAACGTAAATTGCTTCATGAAAAAGGCAAAATAATTAATGAAACTAAAATAAAAAATGAATTTTTATTTAAACGTTTAGATTAATATTCCATAAATATGACCCTGAGATATATTTAATTGTTGTAACTATTTTCAATTTGTTATATAATTAACATTAGAAATCAGTAACTTATCTAAAGCATCATTAACCATTGCAACAAATTAATGCACTTGAAATAACTATTTTGTCAATTAAATTCATTTATTTAAATTAATTAATTATTTCCATTGTTTTCTTTTTTTACTAACTCAAACAGTTGTTTGGATGATTTAAAATAATTAAAGAAATGTATCCATGAGTGGCCCACCCTTCTGATTTTTATCAAACTAAAAACGAAATATCAAATTTTTGGTTGAAACAGATGCGTATTATTATTGCGAAACCACTTTTAATAAGATCCCTAAGTCAATACATGAATTTTAGCGTTCAGTACAGCTGCTCGTAAAAATGTACAGTTGAAAAACGTTGTCAAAGTTTTGCGTTCATTTCAATTGAGTATTAAAAAACATTATTTACTTTTTAATTACTTTTTTATTTAAGGTAAGTTTTATTTTTTTCTTGTAAATTAAACATTGAAATTCATCATACCTGAAGGGTTTACAAATATTTCAATACACATGTACTACGAAAAAATTTCATGCATTTTAATTTCGGCTTCCATTTCCATGAGTGGACCACTTTTTGTATCCATAAGCGGTTCACTTGTTTTTATCAGTGTAAAGGTTATGGTGCAGAAGCGGTAATTTCTGAGTGTCATTTAACATTTTGTTTTTGAATATTAATAAGTCATTAAAGTAGCGTTTAAGTGTTGTATTAAACCGGAATACATATTAGAATTATTGATTCGATGGTTTTTTCACAAAGTTTATTTTTTATGTTGACCTTACCTTTATTCACATTTTCTCCATGTATTGCACACAGTAAAAGTGTTAAAAATAAATAAATTATTGTATGAAAATTAGAATTTCGTTGTATTTTTGCTGTTTCTAGCCATTCTAAGGGGATTTGAACGAGTGGTCAACTCATGGATACAATTTTTTTTTAACCAAAAAAACGTCTCTTCGTAAAAAAGGTTTAATCAATTTTATTTAACTGCAAAAAGTAACCCAAATACATTTAATTTATATCTAGGGACTATATCTACCTAACGGTGTATATAGAAAAATTCCTTTATTTAATTAACTTTTTACATTAAATTAAAAACGTGGTCCACTCATGGATACATTCCCTATCTATAAAAATGATAAATACATATGGGCAAATACACAGAAGTGTTCATTTTGTTAAAAAAAAATTTATTTTACAGCAGACTTTTAACCTATGGTGCATATGTAGACGGTCAATTTCAAATGACAAACCATCCTTAACTTATTTGTAAGGAGTCCCATACCCGAATTTTGAGCTTTGTCAAGTTATAATTAAAACAAATCGTAATATTTTTTTTCTGACACTATTTTGAATGAGAAATAACGTGAAAAAGAAAAAAAATGTTCTTTTTTCACTGTTTTGACACTGTAATTTTTCACTAAATTAAAATTTCGCAAAATCTATAATCTTATGTCTTCCTGAAGGTTTGAGAAAAGAAATAAAAAAAGAGCCATCGAAAAATATTGAAGTTTGTGGAAGAAAAAGCATTTTTTCTACTTTTGATGAGATTTCTGATTTTGCGAAAGATCCATACCTTCAATCTCTTTGAAACTCCGTTTACCGACGTAATTTGGTGCGCTGAACACGAATAATGTAAAAATTTGCGACAAGGTCACATTTATTAAGATCAAAACACATAAAAATTCGTTATTTTCTCCATTTTTTCAGTTATTTTTAGAAATATAAATCTGATGAAAAAATGTTTCCAACAAAATGTAGATTATGAAATTCTCTACAAAAAAGATTTTACAAATTTTTTTGTAACATCAACGGAAACTCCGTAAATTAAGGATCTTATTTATATATAACATTGTATCCTGTCTGGGGACATTAATGATCTGTTGTAGTCATATCTTTGAATATTTTCATCGACTTGTATTATTTATACTAATTAATTTCACTTCCTATCATATTTACAGTAATAAATACTGCCGTACTGTAGTGTTTGTAGAATTCACGAAAAACAGCAAAAAATTATTTTGTTTATTCCATGCAAAATTTTCTTCTTAATTAGAAAAATATTCTTGGCCTTTATGGTTACTGTCACAGAGAAAAATACTCTCAGTACTTTTCAGTGAATTTTCTCTAGCAGAATATCTGTAAAAGGAATTTTTATAAAGGGCGTAGGTTCCAGCATGGTTGCTTCCTTGGCTTTTGAGTCCGCAATCTCGTTTCCATCAATGCCGCTGTGCGCTGATACCCAATAAAACGTTAATTTACTATTATTCGATAAATTTTCGAATTTTCTCCCTTATTTCTAAAAGATATAGTTTGGTTTTAATATTAAAATGAACATTTTTAAGTGATGTCAGAACACTAAGAGAATCCGTAAAAATTATATAGTTTGAGTCAGGATGAAACAAAGCGAGTTCTACAGCTAGTAAATATAATAATGAGTTCATAAATATGCAAGCCACATATTTATTATAGTATTTTAGAGTTATTCTTGCAATTAAACAGTTTATGTCAAATGAATTAAAAAAAACTAAAATAAATAATTTTTAATAAATTAATTAATAATTCTATATTTATTTTCATGATATAATATAAAACCAAGTAATGTTTACTGTTTTGGTAATGCCGTATATTAGAAGAAACTTTGAAAAAAATAGAAATAAATTACAATTTTTTAAAACCCATAAAATTCCGATATCTGCAGAATAATTTAAGGGGATGCTTTACTAAAAATGAAAAAATACACAATTTAAAATAATATTTTACCCCAGTTTTATACCGTAAGTATCTTGTAATACTATAGTTGGCAAATTTGAGCATTTTTAATAGATTATGTACCGAGATATGTAAACAAATTTTCAATCTGTCTCTTGCTCAACAGTTTTCAAGGAAGATCTTTTTTGATTCAGTATGAGTAAAGTGCTACTTTATTGTTTTAGAATTTTTTGTTTTTATATTTTTATAAGTATCCTTATCAACAGACCAGCTGTGCGGTTCTAAGGAAAAGTGATTACATGACACGTTCAAACTTTTTGCATCTTCTGATAATCAGAGACCCAGAAAACCCTAAAGTTAAAAATTTTAAGCAATTATCACGAAAAACATTGCTAATAATGAATTTCATCGAAAAAAGGGAATTTTTTCATATTTTTTTATTTATACTACCTAAATAATAAACAATAATGTCTTCTTAGACATTTATATATGTTATTTTATCACTAAACTTACAGAAAATCGTAAAAAATTGTCATGAATGCGTTAACTGGAATTTTAATAATGAAAAATCAAAGAAAACGTTATTTACCATCGTGATACAAAGGGTTAAAAACATTATAAGATGTTCGTGTTTTGATGTTATCTCTATTTTGCCCTTTTAAAACAATCACACATGTTGCAAATAATGTTCTTTTTCAATTGATGGTGTGCCATTGATGACTATTATTTTAACCAGTTACGCAAGTACTTTTTAACTTCAAGCATATATTTTTTTGACTTCTCTTGTGAACACATTCTTAAATGACGTCTAGCTTTCCTTCTTTTTCTGTGTACTGTGTGTAATAATTTTTACTTTTGACTCGTAACGATTAAAGATATGTTGCACGTGCAATAGGTGAAAAATGAACTAAAATTGTTTTTTTGAAAAAACGAGGGACACATTTTAAAGGCATTTTTTAAAGGCTCTTTTCAGCCTTTCTGAAAAGGGCACATAGCTCTATAAGGGTGCAAATTCTTTGTTTTTTTGTCTATTAGTACGTGTAAAAAATCCAGACAGATTAAAGAAACGCTGAAATCGCTACAGGACCAAACGTGAATAAAAATTACTGTAGGGACACTTTATTTTAGGCGTTTTTGACATATTTTCAGTTTCAAAGGTATGAATTTCGTATTTTTATTTCATCAGTGATGCATTACATACATTGGTCAATATATTTGGAGTATACTTAACAATATTGACCAGTTTAAACGCAGAAAAATAAAATAAAAATGCTCAAAAATACACAGTGACACGAAATTTAAAGGTTTCACAGATTTGCCCATATTCTTCTTGTTGTTACAATATATACATTTACTTTTTAATTTACAAGTGATTAAATAAGGACAGCGTAAAATATCTCTCTTGAGCCATAGTTCACCTTCCCTGCAAGAAGAGGAGAATTCATTACAATTGAAATGTGTTAAAATATCGACCAATTTTTTGTGTTTTTAATCCTTTAGTCGTGTTTTGTCCTTTGACATTCTAATTCGATTCCTAACCATTCAATATCATTTCAATCATACTTTATTCTACGCCCGTATTGTGTCAAAATTGTTCGCATTTTAATTCTCTTAGAGATAGCTAATATCGCAACTGATTTAATACTATTTTTGCACTCGATTTAATGCTTCTTGAAGAGTTGTAATTTGAAGCAAATTAATCTCGTTCAATTCCAGGCATTAATGTGGATTATGAAATTAATTTAATGATGCTAATCGTGTTTAAAATCAGAATGAACAAATTCTGTTCAATACTTTTGAAACATGTAATCGTTTCAATCTTCTTTATCAAGACTTGATATACGTGTTTTAATAAGATTGATTACAATTTAATAACCCGTATATTACAGGTGAACTTAAATTAACAATTAATATGTAAAAGTGAAATCTTTAAATCTATTAAAACTAAAACACTGAATATCATAAAAATAACAATAACCTTCTTAAATAAGACATATATATAATAGTATTTTTATCAGACTAACATTTTTTACATTTTTCAAACGCACTTTATACACACTTGAATAAAAAAATATGTTTTTTATGCAAATGTGAATGCAAACCTTGCTTTCATCTCGGCCTACAACCTTCACATTCGCTGAAATAACTGTTACGCACTTATATAGAAAACTACTATTACGCATCCGCACTTGTACCAAAAACTACTATTTCCTTGTATGTACTGTTTCAGATATTACACTATTGAATTTTATGCATCAGCTTGTCAATCGATGCTATAGTTTGAAAAAAAATGTACTATATTTTTGGCATTTTTGTCGAAATTTCAGTAAAGCATCCCCTTAATACAACGTAGTTATTGTTTCATAAGTGTGTGGCAGAGTTCCCTTTTTAATAAATAAATTAAATAAATCAAAATTGGTATTAACAGCCATAATCGGATGTTATTAAATCGTTTGTAGATGAAACTGATAGTGCTTTCCAAAAACCTTCAAAAACCATAAGCGAAGACGTCATTTGAAAATGCCGACAGAAACGATTGAAAAAGACGTAACTTCTAATCATTTGTATGGCTAAGTTCATGTATGTCAGTTACTGTATATTGTATCTGTTGCGCATGTAGTTAGGCTGTTTGCCTTAGTTTAATCTATCAGAAGTTTGCAACGTTGCAGGTAATCCGGTTACCTACAACGGTTGAAGTGTATATACCTCAGCTGTCAAAAAAAAGTAACTATAGTTAGAAAGAATATGCTGGTCGAAAAAGAAGCAGATGATGAAAATCATGAAAATACAGAAAGTGAAATGTATGAAAATAGTAAGGTGCCGAATGAAAATGAAGAATCTGAAGGAAAGAAAGCTAATAGAGAAACCGAAGGCAATGAAGACAATTATGACAAGAAAGATGAAACTCTTTCAAAATACTTATCCTTCAAGAAAATAGATTTCAAAAATTTGGAAAGATTATAAAATTCAGTGGGAGAGATTGTCTGCAGCGCTTTTGTCCCAACTTAATGAGGGCAAAAAAAACAAATTATTAATTAAGAATTTTATACATGTCATTGTAAATGACCGACATCCCGTATGATGCCTTAAAGGATGTTGCATGGGCATTGTATTCTAAATTTCCAAATACATTCAAAGATCGCAATGCAGATGGAAGTTGCTTGGATAATGGGTATAACATTCTTTTGAGTGAACATAACCATTACTTAAACAGACCATGTAAGCAAGGCTCATTAGAATACCAGTCACAAATACCATTAAAAGATGTGAAGATTGAGTACTAAATTAAAATCAGGTTGCGTTAACTAGGCACCTCAAGTAGAATCCAAACAATGCAACAACGAGGATACTACTATTAAAAAAAAAGATTTCTTAGAAAATGTAGAGATTGAAGAACTTGATGTTGAAATTGACGCTGAAGAAATTAACATTTCTTGTCACTTGGAAGAAACTTATCCTGCTCAAAAGAAATTCTTGAATAATTTGTTGAACATTCCAAAATATCTGGATATCAAGGCGGAATGGCCTGTACTCTTGCAAAAAGATGGAATGTTTTGGCATTTTGCAAAATTAATAGGGCATTCCGTTTTTGAATGCAGAAGCAAGTTTGAAGAGAAATTGCAAAAGATTTTTCAGTACGGACAATTGAAGAGATATACCGAAGAAATTGAAGTCAAGAATGACAATGGCAAGTACTGGGCATCAGTCATAACAATACACAAGCACTTCAAAGAAGACGCAACAACGCTTTTCATATTGGATTCGATTAGTATTTGTCACATTTCTTACTTTCCAGATATATAAAATAACAATATATCAAAATTTTCTTTTTTCTGGTTCTGGAACCAATATTAACGCAGTGGTGATACAAATATTAATAATGCTAAAAAACATAAGGTCAAATACAAAGAAATGAACAAGAAAAAGCACTATGCGCCAAAATGGGACTCGCATAAGCATGTTCGATTGATTTATTTTTTAATATCTAATTTTATATCATTAAAGACTTTCTTTCTATATGGCTTCTTTTAAAAACTTGTGATCTAAGTACATTGCAAAGAATCCATCATTGACTCAAATATTATTTTCAGAATGTCACGGAAGTAGATTATCCACATGTAATATATGGTGTTACAGGTCAATTAACTAATAATATAAAAAATTTTTTTTAATTAACATAATTTTTTTTGGTTTTCGATTGAAAACACGAAGATGGTAAAAAGATGAACATCGCCGGATTTTGTATGATAACCGCGACAAAACCTTCACTTTGGAATATTCATATCTGTATTTAAATTGATTTACATATAAATGGGTTTTGTGTCCCTCTAGCGACTATCGTAGAAACAAGTGCCTATTGTAAATAATATACATTTCGTCCCAGGATCCCGTGTAGACCCTTCAGTAGGGCAATCACGGGAATCCCTGCCCTAGATGTATATATGGTTTCTTCATTTAATGTGCTATTTTTTAAATAAAACTATCAGAGGAGGAAGTAATAGAATTATTGTATAGATATATATACGACTATTATTCGGTAACGGAATATCGTTATCCAGTACGTATATATATTTGATATCCAATGATAAAAATCACAATAATTGTTGAAAATAGCAAAGAAAAAGTTTTGTTCGACTTTCTTAAAAAAAAAAAAAACTGTTTCGTTGCTATTTTCAACGATTATTGTGATGTAATATATGGGTTGTTCTCCAAAAGTTGGAATTTTATAATGAAATATAATATTTATTTTTATAAACGCGCAATATCCGCTTGATAACAAGGTATGTTTACAACTTAATAAATGTGCTTTAATATGTGCAAGTAATAACATTCTGATATGAATAGTTTTTCATTCAAGAAAATCGTGTTTCAATCGGAAATTCTCAATTTTCTGTCGTGTCCCAACCACAATTTTTGAACTATATTAATCTGTTGTAAAATGCATATGGTAGTTAACAAAAAACTTACAGGTATTTGTAATTAACGTATATTAAGCAAAGTAAACCCAATGATATTTATTAAATCAATGTATAATTTTTAGAATAAAAATCTAGATTAATTTCTGCCCCCATTTTTTGTTCTCAGTTTTCTGGCTGTATACTGTGAGCTATAAAATGCGCACAACAAACAATTTATACTTAAAATTTTCATAGAAATGAAGTGTTGGATAGGAAGTTCTGAAACGATCGTGTTTTGTTCAAATCTGGTATCAAGTTTTAATAAATTTTGTGCTTTATGTTGCAGAATAACCTGCGAACCAGTCAATTTCTCAGTTTTCTGGTAAGTATTTTTGAATAATTACGCCTAATTTTCTTTCAATATTTTTCACTAGAACTTTTAAGAATGTTGTTTTTAATCCATTGCTAAAGGTGTAATACTTAAAAAATGCCTGCAATACGATTTTTTAACATAATAACCTGCAAATTCTCAGTTTTCTTTCGATATATGAATGACTGACAATTTTACAATAAATTGTGTTATAAACATTTTCTATATTATTTTTAGTGTCGGACAGCATCTGGGTGGATGCATCAACCAACATTCACGAACGTCGATTCACACCAATAGGTATAATTTTACATAAATAATATAAACGTCTGAAATTTGTTACTCGAGCGGTGAAAAAGAAAAATGAAAAGAAAACTACCAGAAGAGTGCCAAAAAAGTGATGAGCTGCATAATGAATAGAATATAATGATTGTTAAATATTAGTTAATGATATTCCATTTGTAAATAGATTACAAATTTTGAATATATGGATAAGAGTTATATGAAATAATTTCAAATATATATATGGGCATTGTTCTAGAACTTTTAAACTTTATGTTGTCGCTCATTATGATACCATAAAAATTTTAAATATAACTTTGTAACACTACAGATCAACAAATTTTTGTTCGATTTACATGTAATAAGTGTTTATTACTAATTACAAATATGTAGAAAACAATGAGAGTAAATAAAAGTAGTGAATTTGCCTGTTTTTGGTGCGCGACACTCACTACATTTTTTCAATTTTAACACTGAAACTTTTTGCACCTTTTTTTTTATGGTCTGTGGTTTTTTGTGGAAGTATTTGGGGATGTAAACAAATGAAAAATCCTTAACTTAATAATGTGCCTCACTGAGGAATAAAATTATATACCTTCAAACTTGCGAGATAACTTTTTTTATAGTTGACAATTTAGCAATCAACCTTAGATAATTTTTTTCACATTGGTTTGTAAGAAACCACACAACAGGGGTACATAACCTATATGATAAGAAGTAATTTGAGCCTTTGCCCGAATGTGTGCCACCTATACATAAAAAATGCGACCACGTCAAACTTTAAATTTCCAAGCGAAACTCACTTTGAAAAATCAAATTATTTAATGGCACATCTACAATTTAGCTTCTAAGTACTTTGGAATCATTGTGATCTTTTCTCCTATGTTATTAAAGTATTTATAAATTTTGTGTTTTTTTAATACAACAAAAAACACAATTTTTGACAATAATAAAATGATTATTCTTTACAAATCGTTTTAATTTTTTGGTATCCTTAATGTTAAATCATGTATTTGGATTTCAAATTTTAATGAAAACTGACTTTGGATTTGTAATCAGTGGCCTCAAAAACCCTAACATATCAAATTTTATAAAAATCAAAGAAATTTTGTAAAAATAGTCCGCCATATTTAATCCATTATTCTAAATTTGAACTATTAACTAGACGTTTAATTTTATATACTAGCTTCTAAAAATTAGGCCATAAGCAAAAGAACTGAATTTTTTATGTATATTAAACGTTACAAAACTAAAAACTAATTCTACGAGTAACGTAACATATGTTACATTTAAAAAAAAAATACATTGTGTATAAATGAGTCACGCAAGGTTTTTCCTGTCATTTGATCAATTCTAAAGCCAATAAAATTAATTTCATGAATGTGCCTAAAAAAAATGCAATTTTCTTCAACCTCAAAGTTTAAAAGTTCTAGAACAATGCCCATATATTTTATTATATTCAAAAATACCCATATTTCAAGTTGCATTTAATTTCAGATATCATTTGTAATTTTGATCCGCCATATTGGATCCACCATATTGAATGTAGAAATTGTAAAATCTGATTCGTAATCAGCATCCTCAAAACCCATAATTACTAAATTTCGTTTAATTTCAGTTATTATTTTTAATTTCGATCCGTTATATTGGATCCGCCATATTGAATTTAGATATTTTGCAATTTTATTCACAATCAGCACCTTCAAAAATCTCTAAATACTAAATTTCGTTTAATTTGAGTTATTATTTTTAATTTTGATCCGCCATATTGAATTTCGAAATTCTGAGATAAAATTCGAATTCAGCGACCTTGAAAACAATATAACAACTATTTTCAATTAAACAAAAAGTATTTGTTAGATTGACTGGCCGTTACAGTGGCATGAATGACAGTATTTTAGTGGTGCAATAAGCTAATAATTTCGTGAAGCCACCAGAAAAGTATGGGGCCAAAAATGATTTCAAATTATTCCAACTTTTGGAGAACGACCCATATGACAGTGAGTATACTTTCATAATTCAAACCTTATTATCAATAAATATTCATATGCAAATTCGTAAATAATAAGATTACATTTTCTTTTCAGATGAACACACTGAGTACTGGTTGGTCATGGATAAAATTAAATTTTTAAGCTTCACGTGTTTTATTGAAGCGCTACAATGAGATTACTATGCGTATATTTTGTTTTCAATCGAATATACTCCAAATCCCACACATGCTCGATGCTATTTGTCCAGATGTATCTGTGCAACATATTTTCAGAAACCCAAAGAGCAACAGCCGAAGACAGAAAAAAAGTGATAACCTTTTTCAACAAACTAAATTCCACCAATACGTGAACAAAAAGAAGGTGAATATATAGAATTATTTTGTCTACGAAATTTTCAAGAATATTTAAATGTTAAATATGTAATTTTCAATTCTTTTTTAGATTCATGTTTTTCTAACAACCGAATTTGCAAATGACGATGAAAAATGTCAACATAAAAAAAGATGTTTAAGCGGCAATGTTCATCCTGACTTGGAATGTCATTTTTTTTCTCTTTCTTCGTGTGTAAGTTATAATATTTATACATACTTATATTAGACGTCTGTACATCACTATGAAATTAAAAAATGTTTATATATTTTTTTGTTTAACAATACAGTCTTGTTTTAAAAATTGCAAAATTCAATGTATTACATGCTAACCGCCATAATATTTCTTAATTTATCTGTGCTTAATTTATCTTAACTTAAAAACTGTGCTCCATCGTAATTTCACCTTCTGTAATATTTTTAAATTAAATTTCCAGATCCCTTTATAGAAGTCGGAACAAGGTTGACGACAGCTCCAAAAAGTCAAGAGTATATTATGATTCAGCGTTTTAATGTATAGAATTTTAATAAAAGAATTTTTATAATTATATTTGTGAGTAATATATGTGTATATACATAAAACGCAAAACTCATTCATTTCTTTCAAAAAGGCGTTTTTGAAAAAAACTGCCTACTTTCATTACCTAATTTATAATATCACTGTAAATGACAAAATGTCTTTCCATTTTATTTGTAAAAGTACTTTTGCTAAAAATTAAAAATTACTACGCTGAACACGTTCATCAGTATTTAAAAGGTATCAAGTACAAATACTCGAAATGTTACCTACGTATGAAGTATTAAAAATACATAGTGCAGTAATTTGATACATTGCTTATTTTGCACACGAAATATGCTTTTGGGTTTTATAGAGGTCTTCAAATACGTAATATTAAAAAAAGGTGAATATTTGCTAATTATTTACAAGATTAAATAAACAATTTTTTGAACGTTTCATGTCTTATAAATCCTTAATGTACATCTGATGCTGACTTGCGAGTTAATTTTTAGCTTTAGTTCATTAATCGTGTCTGATGTTAATTTCAATACATTTTTCCATTATTCAGCCATCTCATATTTGCACTAAATTATTTAATTCGTACCCACTACGAATACTACTCCGTGTCCCATGGACGTTAATTTTGAAATTTAATTTGTTATTTTTCATTCTTCTGGTAAATCTACTACCTCCAACGTTGGTTATAATTCGCTACACATGGTAAAAGTGTACACTGTAAAAAATCAAAATGAATTTTACAACATTGAGAAAGAGCAAAACCTCAAAAACTTGACAAATCACAAAACAGACACTTCAAAACCACAAAATTAAAAAAACAGACTTTTAAAAAAACACACATTCAAAAACCAGACATTTTAAGAAACAGATATTCAAAAAAAGAGACTTTCAAAACATGTGTGCATCTTGAAATGTCTGGTTTTTTACTGTTTTTTTGAAATGTCTGGTTTTTGAGGTGCACCCAAATTACCCACTTTCAACACAGTAAATGTATAATGAGAAACAAGCTTTGTAACTTTCAAAACGTTATTTTTCATGTAATGTAATGTAATCTTTATACAGGTATATACATATGTCTGTGGGTTACCCACTACATAGGTTCGCAAAGTAGCAATTGCTACTTGTCCGCAGCCCGAATTAAGGTGTTTAAACGTAAATTATAACTAAATAATAATGAAATAAATGATTATTAGGATATACATACCATAAACTGAATAAATCTTTAACAGGTACAAACTATTGAAAACAAAAAAGAAGAAAAACAGAAATAGTGAATTATATGCTGAATAACGAAAACAGATAATAGAAGTACGTGTGTAGCAGTACAGTTTTATTCGGTCGGACCTAAAACCCTATTTAAGTCATCGGAACGTTGTATCACAAGCCACGTACATAACTTTTTCTTAAAATTTGCAATGCTTTTATCATTTTCACGCAACAAAGTCGGTATTAAATTTAAACATTTACAGCCTATATAATCTAAAGCTCTCTGACCAATAGTTTTGTTCCTTTTTGGTAAAGTTAATAGTTTGTTTGTGTTTCCTCTGGTATTTATAGAATGGTACGTGTTATTGCTTTTAGTGTTCATTTTACAATATAAAGAAGCATTTAGATAATATAATTTTCTGATCGTAAGTAGCGAATTTACTTTATACAGTTCCTGGAGCTCATTTGTTGGAAATAAACGAAGTTTGAAGAACATTCCCAGCAATCGAAATTGTATTGAAATGTATTGACTTGGATTAATTTTTCGCTTTTGAATACGCTATTTGAAATTTTCGAATACATTCGAATCCAAAAATACTTCACTATTATTTTAATACAAAAATATGAATCCAAATGAATACATAAATAATATCGTTGTCGAAACTACTAAAAATACTCGAAAAAGGCAAAAGTTGTGAATCCATCTGAATACAAATGAAGATTGAAATGATAATTTTTTAATACAATCGAATCCATAAATAATAACAGTTAATTACCGGAATTAACGAATCCATTTCGATACATGACTGAGCAAAATAATGCCTGCTTTAATCCAAATGAATTTAAAATAAATCAATACAAAAATTAAAGTGTGGTGAATTCATTTGAATACAAATCTTAATGATTCTTCATTTTAAAACAAATGAATCTATAAAAAAAAAAAATAACTTCTGCTCTGAAGAGAAAAAATATTAAAAATATGTTCATTTCGTAATTATTCATTTCAATTACAAAAAAGTTATTTTCGAAAATAAAAGCCACAAATAACTTTTCATTCAAAATTTTGAATGTGAAATGGTTATTTTAAACCAATTTCCAATTACATTTAGCAGTGCTCTGTCGGAAATGGTACACTTTATTTAAGCGTTCAGTACACAAGAGTCCAAAAAGTGTTGTACACTTAAATGAAATGTATTTCTACACTTATTGGACATCTAACTGACACTTATTTTCAAATTTACGCAATATCTCGTAAACGGTATGAGATACGTGAAAACTGATGAAATTTTGCAATGATGGGGGTTGACATACACAATTCAAAAATTTCATAATTTTAGAAATCGAAAATTCTCGAATCATGTACAGTGGCATATCTACTATCTACATGCATTCGTTCTTTTCAAAAGTCGATAAGCAAATTATTACAAAAATGTAAAATATGGTAATAAATTTATCAGATTATTTTTATGTACACAATTTATAAATGCTCCACGTTCCGATTGCTGGGTTACTTTTAATATCAAATTTTGAAAAGTTTGTAAGGGATTGATTACATTATTATATGCACCACCCAATGCAATGATACCATATCTTATAATTGAAAGAAATAGCGAATGATAAATTATTAGAAGCTGTTTGATATTTAAAAACGATCTCAACTTGTAAAAAAAGTAACGGATATGACGCATTTCTTTTAGGATTCCTTGATATCATTTACATTTATCATTCAATGTAATCTTGTATATTTTTCCTTGATTTGGAAAATTACAGTCCAATGTGCAAAAAAATTAACTATGAACTTCGTAAGAGTACACAGTTTGGTGGATTTTCAATATACAATGCTGTACTTTGTTAAAAATCAAAATGAAATTTACACCGCACTGGTAAAATTCGGACATAAAACTTATTTAATAATACTATGTTGAGTGAAGGATTTTTTTCCGAATTGAGGTTAAAGTTCATGACTGCGTTGTTCATTTTTTGGCCTACATTAGACTGTAATTTTACAAATTGATGTTGAAGTGTAATTATTTTATATGCGTAGTTTTAGAAGTTGAGCATTATTGAACATTTATTAAATGAACAAATGCTATTTTCTGATTGGTAGTCGAATTCTATCATGATGGTGGAAAATAGGAATAGAACCGTAGGAGATCGTTTCCGTTAGTTAGTCTGTATCGGTCTAAAGTAAGAAAACAGAGTCTGTATAGTATAGAAAAGAAAACATTAGAAAGCGTAATGAAAGTGTGAAAAATAAAAAGTCTGAAAGAAAGTGCAAAAGGACAAATAGATTTAAGACAGAAAGTTAAATATAATTTACAGTTTAACAGTGAAAAAGAGCTGTAAAAGGCGCTTTTTGGTTTATCTTGAAATCATTTTTAGATTTATCTTTTTGAATATTTTTATGCGAGCTATTCTGAAGATATTTATCAACACTATTGTTCTACATCTTTATTTAAAAGTGAGAAAATCACTTGCTAACTGTGCAGCTATAAATAATGATTATTCATTTAATACTTTCATAAGCCGATTACTTTTTTCTTGTTGCCACATTCCGTTGCGCCTGTGAAGTTTATCAACAATCGAGAAATAATATACAAGATTATATGAAAAGTAACGTTTCAAAAGTTACAATATTCCTTGTTGTAAAACTGTGTTGAAAGTGGGTAATGTTTTTGCTCGTACTCAACGTAAATTTCATTTTTATATTTTACAGCGCACTTGTACATCTCATTCTAGTTAATTTCTAAAACATTTTTTTACATTAATTCTCTAATGTGTGCTGTAAATGAATAATGCAAAAATGTTCTGCAGAATTTTAGATGTATCACTTAGAAACGATACTTATTACACTTTTTTTGATAACTTTCATATAGCATTTACAGTAATTTTCAAACATTTGAAGAAATTTAAAAAAATTACTGCAGCTCAAAATAAGCGTTTTTGTTTATTGTTTTGAGTAATAGTTAGGTTGATAAATAGAACTTTGAAAAAAATGAGAATGAAAAGAATTTGGAACTGACTTCCTAATAAACGAAAAAGAATAAAACGAATTAAATGTTTTATTTCGGTTTCTTGACCATTTTCATTGAAATTCTTTCACTCTAACTAAATAATCGCTAAATACGAATAAAACTGTTTGCATAACGTTTGGCAATTACACGGAGAGAAAAAAAGAGTAAATCTCACGCGAGTAAATATCTGCGCGAGTTGCTTGAACATGTGAGGTGCGTCAATAGAAGAATGTCAAATTAACGCATCAGTAGAGTAATTTCTACGCGAGTGTGTGATGCCTCAAATTAACACAAAAGCTGTATGATTTCTACGCAAGCGTAGATTTTTTGTTTGTTTACAAACACAAGACAGAGATAATATATATAAAACTATTACATATAAGAAATGTTACTCGGGTCTTGTACACACTCTGTAGTAATAATTCAGACATCGATTACATATTCAGTGAAAACATATGAAAACATAAGTGTTATTTGAGTTCAGTACAGGTATTTTTAACATAGATTATACTTTGATATCTAAAATTGGTACTTGTACCAAGACTAAAATATCAGATTTTGGTATAATTCATATTTAAAGCAAGTATTTATTACTTCCTGTGTAATGAAAATGTTGCTATTCTATATGTTAGATGGTGTGCGGTTAATTTTAACCATCGTTGACAGGTTTCATGTATATATGTACTGAGAAATGTGAATACACTTTTCAATATATTTACCACTGATAACATTTACTTTTCAAATTTTTGACAAATTTTTTATTTATACAGTACACAATTTTCTTTTATAAATCTTGTGTATATAATATGTACTATTAATCTTTAGTTTTATGGCATATTTAAATTTTCCCATATATATATATTTGAATTGAAAATAGGTTCCACCTATTTTCAAATCTGCCAATTAAACATTCCAGGTTCCAATTTCTTAACAAATTTGATACAAAATCATCCATGTTTTAACGTTTTGTACCAACAAATAATTGTACCAAGCAGTCATTGCACGAATTACAATAAGCGTATCGGCTCGAATCGATTTAACTCGACTCTCGATGCGTCAATACGATTCTAGTGGAAAGTGAATTTAATTCTCGTGTAGTACAGAAACTACTCAACTCGTGTGTCAAAATTATTCTACACCTCACGAGTAGTTATTACGCTTCAGTTTGTTAATTTTAAGCTTTTTTCTCTCTGTGTACTGTGACAGTATACCTAATGAATTTAATACAACAGTTGCAAATGAAACAATAGTAAGGGTTCAAACAACAAAATATTTAGGAATATTAATAGACTGTCATTTAAGATGGGATCATCATATGAATATTGTTAAAAGAAGTAAATACTATTTATACATTATATCAAAGTTAAGTAAGTTGTTGGATTCAAAAAACTTAAAATCAGTCATGTACAGCTTATATTATAGCTTAGTCACGTATGGTATAATTGCTTGGGGTTCGGGGCAAATAGAACAGTAATGAAATTGCTACATAATGTTCATAAAAAAATAATTAGAATATTTATTTATTTTATTTTCTACGGCCTAAAGGTCTTTTACAAATTAAGAATAAGAATAAAATAGGTAGCGCAAATTGCAACACGTATTGAAAATAACAATTTTAAATATAAATATATAAATATAATAATAACATCAGTGCAATAAATACAAACCGATTCTACGACATAAATTTTCAACGTGATAACCTGACTAGATAAACCATCACAGTGTGTTGTGTCAATTAAAATTACGAAGACAGTGTACCTTTAAAAATCTAGATAACGATACCTTAGTATAGTTCGATGGAAGTTATGGAAGAGCATTCCACGATCTTTTTAGACGCGTAACGGAATAAAATTCGAATCCACTTTTGCACTGGTTCTCCACCAATGTTCGAGAGTTCTTAATCGAATATGGCACATTACGTTTCACCATTTTGAAGCTTAGACATTGCGGACGCGATATTTTTATGTGAAACAGTGTTCTGGTTACTTGCCGTATGAAAAAAAAAATAATTTTTGAAACAAAATTGTCAAAGATTCCTATTTTTTTTCAGAAAAATCGCCGCAACTTTTTGAAAATTCATTTTTTTGCAATTTTATTGACAGATTCTGAAAGAGCTATCCCAAATACGTAAGACATGGTTATTCTGATTTTATATTACACCCATAATAGTAAAGAAAATTAACATTAAAAATAGTTGGAAAAAGTGTAATTCCCGGCGTTAAGTAAACTGCATAACACAGGCTTCTCTAATAACTTCTGCATATGGATTGTCAGTTATTTCAAAGGTAGACAGCAATATCTTCGATACAAGAACTTCAAATCTTCATCAATTGACGTCTCATCAAGGGTCCTACAGGGTTCTCACCTTGGACCTCTCTTATTTTTATCAATGATATAAATAGTATATTCAAGAACTCAAAATTTCTACTCTTTGCAGACGATTGTAAATTTAATCGAATAGTTAAGTCTCAATGTGATGCTGAACTTTTACAAGATGATTTAGATTGGCTCTTTAAATGGTGCATAATTAATAAAATTACCCTTAATTCTAATAAATGTAAAGTGATGAGTGTTACGAGACTCAAAACCATTCAAAACTTTTCGTATAACGCTAATGGAGCTATTTTACAGAAAATACAAGGAATACAGGACCTAGGCATATTTATTGATAATAAATTGACCTTTTCATACCACATAAATCAAGTTGTAGAAAAGGCATTACGTAATTTAGGATTTCTGAAAAGGTAATGTATAGACTTTACAAATGTATCAACGCTGAAAATAATTTACGATGTCTTAGTGAAATCAATACTTATGTACGGGTCGGTTGTTTGGTCTCCCTTCTTTGATGTACACAAAGTAAAAATTGAAAGAGTTCGGCATAAATTTTTAGCATTCTTAGCGTACAAGCTAAAATTAGAAAATCCGGCTCGAACACACGATTACAGTGATATTGCGAATAAATCTGAGATAAGTTCACTACAGTCACACCGATCCTTATTGTTTAAAATCACTAATGGACTTATTCGCTGTGATGAATTGAAATCGAATTTTGTCTATAGAACAGACATACAAGGTTTGAGAAATACGAATATATTTCAATCTCGTCTATACTGAACGGAATACAGGCTGCATTCCAGTATTAATAGATTAATACGGATCGGAAATAGTGGAAGTTGTCCGCCATTACACGGAATCTCCTTTTCTCACTTTAAAACGTTAGCCAAAAATAACTATTTACATGATTTTTTTTAAACATGTTTATTGCGAAAAATGTTATATTACTTTGTTTTTACTTTTATTCTCTTTACCTTTCGTAATAAATATTAATATTATTTAATACAGAGGCAACATGTACCGAACAGATTATTATGTTTGTTGAAGTAAATATAATACAATAATACGTCTATAACTCGCCATAAGTCGATACCTCCACTAAAGGTTAAAAAAGAAATAGGTAGGAAAAGCCATAGATATAACGCTGTTTTATATTTCAATAGTGTAGCAAACAACTGCAAAATAATGCGTACAAAAAATTATAAACGTGATTTAGAAATTATAATTAGAAATATGATAATAGAGAAATTATAGTTAGGTTTTAATTATTTTCTATTATATGGGCAATTCTCACAAACTTCGAACTTCTTTATGAACAAAATTTTTTTTTTTAAGTCTTGAGCACATGTCTGAAATTTTGAGTATACGTTCCTTTAACTATTCGAGTACGTGATCCATCGGGGTGCAACAGTTTAAAGCAACGCACCAAACGTATAACTTTTTTCACGTTTTTTTTTTCGTGATTTCCGACTTATTTTCGTAAGATAAGTAATGAATCATGGTGTAATAATAAATAAACAAACCAATGAAGTCAAGTTACAAAAAAATATTTATTTCACCTACAAGATTATATAACATTTGTCTTGTATAGTATTCTTTTTATCATAGTAATTTTTTTTTTATAATCAGGAACCAGGTTAACTTTATACAAATTTTTTCATGTGACATTTTATATATTATGCAGCAAAACTAGAAGCGGGAGACGTATGACCAATATATATGACCAAAATGTTTACATCGGTGACTTTGTAAATATTATTATTGTTATTTCACTTATTCCAGTGCCCGTATTCTGTAACTCGTTATTACGAATAACGTCGACGTTATGACAATTCCAACCAACCACGGTCCAGGATATTGTCGTTATCGACAGTAACGTCGACGTTATTCGTAATACCGACTTACAGAATACGGGCACAGCCTTGGTATAATTACGTGGACTTTGTAAATATTATTATAGTCTAGGATTATAATGTTGAGTATTTAGCACTTATTTTAATACACTACAATTTATTTTGAATGTTTTGTATGAACAAATTTGTGATGATCTGAAATGAATTTAAATGGAAAATGCACGCTTAATAAGTGTAATTGTATTTTTTCAATTTTTCAATTTTTTTTTCGCTCTGTAACTTTTTAAAGAACAAATAAATAATTGGGGCATGAGAAACGTAGTTCAATAGTATATTGAACAATAGAGCATACCACGGTGCGTCGGAACCAAATTTAATTAAAAGGTTCTGGCATATTCAATTTTCTTATTGATTATCATTTGTTGAACCCCAAACAACATTATTTTACTAGAAATGAAATCTTCGCCTGGGCGATTTTCGAAAAAAGTAGATTTTTGTGAAAAAAAAATTGAAAAAAATAAAAAAAATAAAATTTTTCTAATAAATTGTCATGCATATGAAATTTTCTTATTGATTATCATTTCTTGACTCCCAATATTTTTGGACCAAAAATGAAATCATTGCGTGGATGATTTTTGAAAAAAAAAAAAATTTTTTGCAAAAAAAAATGAAAAAAATGTAATTTTTCAAATAAATTGTTACACACATGAAATATTCTTGTTATGTATTATTTGTTGACTCCCAAAAAAACATTTTCAGACCAAAAATTAAATCATTGCGTGAGAAATTTTGGAAAAAAGTCGCTTTTTAAGAAAAAAATAAAAAATATATACATTTTCTGACCCTAATAAGTTAATATAGCGCGAAAACATTTAAAAATTGTTTAAAAAGATTATTTTTAATCTAATTTATATTTAATGAAATAAACTATGTAAAAAGGAAACCTGTATTACCGATTTTTCACATTTTTGTTCAGCGATGCTCATTTATTAATTTTAATGCTTTCCTATTAAATCATAACCTTATTAATTTTATTTTTTCTATTTTCTTCAATTTTTTTTTCACAAAAATCTACTTTTTTCGAAAATCGCCCAGGCGAAGATTTCATTTCTAGTAAAAAAATGTTGTTTGGGGTTCAAAAAATGATAATCAATAAGAAAATTGAATATGCCAGAACCTTTCAATTAAATTTGGTTCCGACGCACCGTGATACATGTATTGGACTCAATTTTCTGACTTAAGACGATGTGCCAATAAAAAATATTCATTTTCAGTTTGTTGCACGTTTCGTTATTCTTTCTTTCTTTTCTGACTCTTTCGTAAGTGAAATGTTCTTGAATTTTTCCTTCTTCTATAGAAGCGATGAATTCAGGTATGGGGAAGGAATTTTGATATTGAAAAGAATGTTTTTGACCTAGTCCGACTACGTTGACAATTTCTTTTGGAATTTCTATATCAGTGAGATTTATAAACCTATAGTTCTGAATTTTAATTTTGTTATTTGTATTTCTATTGTTGTAATATTTTTGTAGATTGTAAAATTTGTTGTAAAAAAGTATTTTTCGTAAATAGAGGCTGGTAGTTTTTGAATTATTGTTCTCCATATATGTAACTTTTGTGCTTTTAAAATCGTAATTTCTTCTATAATATCTTGTATCTCTAGTTTTAAAAGTTTGAATTTGTAATCTGTAATTAGGTCTTTATGTTTATTAATTTGTATAGGTGAATGAAAACCGGTATTATGGGTGAATTTATTAAAAAGGATGTGTTTAGGAAGGAAATTATTTGATTTACATCTGAGTAAGAATATTCTTCTCGTAATTGATACCGCTAACTTGTTAATGCTTTTCCATTCCTTAAGTAGCTTTGAAGTTTCTTTTCCAAAATTAAATCGAATCCAACTGTAGAATGTCATATCTCCAAGCTTGTGTATTAATATAAAAATAAATAGTTCTTTCTTTCTCTTCCGACTCTTTCGTAAGTTTATAATAACGTTTCGTTATTTTTTAAATAAGTTATATTTTAACTACTTTATAATGAAAGATTATTGTTTTTGTTGTCTAGAATACTGTTAAATTTGCCTCTTGAGCAGTTTCTGTACGCACCAGCCACATCACACTATAATGGCTATGAATATCAGAATTTGAAAAAGGGAGTCACGCCACTTTGACTCTTTATAACTTCGTTCCTACTGAAAACACATTTTGCATTCGATTTAGTGCTCCAAATTCTACCATTTTGTTACCACTTCAAACATAAACAATTGACGCACCAAATTTGGCAAAGTAAAAATTAAAAAAAAATAGAGTCACGCTGCAAATTTCTCAATTTTATTTGTGTATTATATGCAGACTTGTCCTAGAAATATTTAGGGTAGTCCTGTTTTTTGGATTTACATAATCTATGTAACATTTATAACCTAATTTTTCCTTAATATATGAACGAAAATCAAGTACCCGAATAAATAATGTCGAGTTCGCGAAAGTTCGAACTAATTGAGAGTTACCCATATCATTAGCAAGTTTTATAGATCAGCGTTGTTAACTAAGGTACAGATCACACATCACACATTTTACTTTATAGTTTAGATTTAGTTTTAAGTATTTTAAGTTAAGCTACCTGGCTGCGTACAGATATTTGTATATATCTTTGCAGCATATCCTCTTGCGTATATTATAATGCGTTATTACGGTAATCTTATATGTACTTATAACCTGGTAGTCAATAAATTCAAAATTCATTTTCAAATCCAATATAATATGTGAATAGAACAAACATAACTTAAAAAACATTGACAAGCAATTTTTTACATGAAAATATGAACTAAAATGTAATCAATTTCACCAGAACTAAGCAATAATAATATATGTGAAGGTAAATAATGCCCGTTATGAATGTAACATTTGTTTTTGTTTATAATATAATATAATAATAAAATTTTGTACGGTTTGTTCACGCTCCTGTCTGGTCTAATTACAAGATTAATGACCAGCCTCCAGACTCTGCAAGCCCTGTGAAGGATCTCGGGATCATTTTAGATAATTCTCTTAATTATAAAGAGCATTTAATTAGGACAGATCTACTAGAGATTTTCGTAGTATACCTGCGATTATCTCAATATTCAAATCAATTGTATTACTCAGTCTTTTATATTGTTCTCCAATTTGGTCCCTCATTATGCGCAGGATATTAGAATCTTGGAGTCCGTCTTACATAAATGTATACGTTATTTAGCTTATAAAAAAGGATCACCAATGAGTATTATTGATCACGATTATCCGCTCTGGCAAAGGAATTTAATGTGCCCTCCATTAAATCTATTCAGAATAGATTTGATTTAATCAATACTTTTAAAATAATGCAGGGCATCATTAAGTGTATCGAATTGAGACAGTCCTTTCCTTTACGTCAAATTTCTTAAAGCATTCGTTCACAGAGGTTATTAATTGAGGAGGTTAATCGATCGGATATCGGGTATTGTGCTCCGATAACTCGGTTGCGGAGAGCATGGAACTCACTTTTGCCTGAAGTTCGAGAACTGGAGTCGTTAGCGATATTTAAATCTCGAATTTTTCTAATGTTTTCCAATTTTGGATGAATTTGTTTTTATTTATGTTAATTACATATTTATAGGTAGCGATTTAATTGGTTATCTTATTTTTCTATTTTTCTACTGTATTGTCAAGTTTCACCTAATATTGTTATTGTATTTTTATGTAATAGGCTTTTCGCCGTTGATTCTAAATAAATAAATAAATAAATAATAAAAAATATATACAATAAAGCCGACGCAATAAAATGAATTTTTCCGAATTCAAATATTCTTACTTAGGAATGCGTCTTGTAAAACGATTGTGAATTTTATTAAAAGGTGCATCGTAATAACAGCTGATGATGCACCATCTGCATCAACACTTGTGTAAAAAACACCTGAACCCAGTCGGTTTACTTACAAATTCACAATTGTTCAGCAACCGGTATTAAATCATATTCTCCATCATCTCATGAATTGTCAACTTTATATTTTACATTATCGATCTTCTATTAAAATTAAACTGAAGAGGGCACACATCTAGCTGCCGAAACGTCTGTATTAAAAAATCGTTTGATTTTTATTTAATGGACCGTCACACCAAGAATTCTGAAAATTCTTTTTGAATTTATATTTCTTACTTAGAAAATGATAAAAATACGATTCCCACAGTTATTTCACTGTTGTTGAAATTGTATAATTCATAATATTAATTTTACTGTAAAATTGTCACGTTTTATTAATTACTTACTCTTAACAATGTAATTTTACTAAATTTTGCACCACTATTTTGTGTAAAATTGAGTTTTCAGTTGTGAAAGTACGATTGTTACGTGTGCGCATGCACATTTTCCCTCCATAGTTCACATCTGTGTGAAATCACTTCATTTCATTGTAAATTTACCCTTTTTTTTTGTTAATTTCATACTGTTTCTAGCGATTTATTCACGTTCAAAGTAAGTTCAACTGATTACCTTCATTGAGCTTAGTAATTCCACACTACTGTTTTTTACAGTGAAGTATTAAATCGATGAACTTCGAATTCGTTTCTCAATTCGAAACGTCAAGAAACCGAATTGGAAACGTAATTTCTGATTTCGATCTTTTTCTTATTCGTTTGTTGAGTTAGTCAAGTCTTTATTTGCATAAAGGCATCAAATCATTTAATAAAATGTCAACACTCTGCACTTTGTTCTGGAATTCAAAGTTTTAAACACAATAACAATATCACTTGCCTATATAATCAGAATATGTGGCTTTAATTTGCTGCGATATTAATTATATTGTATTGTTTCACAATTTATGTGGTTTATTATATATTTGTCAAGACTTACGATGAATTTGTTGGATAAGTTTCTTTTTTACTAAACCAGAAAATACCTAACAAAACATGTAGAAGACAAATCGATAACACAAGTAAAAATACAGTAAGACCTCTCTTATTCTAATCGTTCCCCCACAAGTCTTCTCCCACTATCACACGAAAAGTCAAAGAAAAGGGGAAAATTAGAATAAGAGAGGTCGGCGCCATCTTGAAAAACTTTACTAATTAGAATAAGAGGTCCTACTGTACTTTATCTTTCAAAAATTCACTAATCAAATTTTAGTATTTTTTTTCATATTTAAACAAATTTTATTTTAATCAAAATGTTTTTATTATTTATAAATAATTAAATTATGATGAACAAATTAAAGATTTACATTACTAATTATAATTCTATTTCAAATTCTTAAGGAAAGAATTTGGTAGTTTCTTAGCGTAATAGACCAAAATAAAAACAACAAAGTGTGATTAAAACGTTTCAGTTATTATCTGTGTTTTTATTAAATAAAATAAATAGAAAACAATATTTAGAAAAAATGAAAAAGTTTGAGACGATTTCAAACTTTGTGTCTCGAACTTTTTCACTTTTTCTAAATATTGTTAAGCTAAGAAACTACCAAATTCTTTCCTTAAGAATTTGAAATATAATTATAATTAGTAACATAAATCTTTAATTTGTTCATCATAATTGAATTATTTATAAATAATTAAATCATTTTGATTAAAATACAATTTATTTAAATATGAAAAAAAATACTAAAATTTGTTTAGTGAATTTCTGAAAGATAAAGTAAGAGTTTGAGACGATTTCAAACTTTGTGTCTCAAACTTTTTAATTTTTTCTAACTATAAATAAATAACTGAAGAAGACTAAAACGTTTTAACAACACTTCATTGTTTTTATTTTGGACCGTCATGCCAAAAAAGTACCAAATTCTTTTCTTAAGAATTTGAAATATATTATTCAAGCAGTCGAGAATAATTCAAGATGGTTTTTAGACCAAATCTTACTTATAATTATTCATTTACTCTAATATAACCATATTTATTAATATATTTTTTAATATTCTTAATAATTTCATTTATGAAAAGGGTTGCATATCCGACAACCGAAACATAATATATATTTGTATTGTTCTTTTAATATTATATTAATTTTAGTCCATTGGCCATATCATGCAATTTAACTACTTAATTTACTTATAATTATGTTTGCTAAGCATTTAGTATCCTTCTCGTATCTCAGTTACATATGTCTACTGAAATAGTTTCCAGTAACGCTGGCTGCTTATGCTTCTTTCTTGCCCAATATAGCATTATTTTTATATAAAAAAATGTTGTTTATAACAAATATAGCATTTTATCTTGGCAATGTATTGTATGTGAAATTTCTTAGGTTACTAAAAAGATACCGAGTAATATGTAAATTTAGATACAAACCACTACAGAATCTCGCTTAGATTCATAAATAACGCATGCTTCGTCATTCTATTTGTAAAGATAAATTAATACAAAATAAAAATGGGATTTATTTTTTATATAACACGAAAGGCAAATATTTTGATTCGTCTAAAGCCATTCAATGGGATTGCAGAAATGTTCACTCTGCAATAACAAAAAAAAAAATAAAAATAAACTGGATTATCTTTCTAGCATTTCATGCAAATCAAGCATGAATTAAATCCACTCATTAGAAAATAGTTAATAATATTAATTCTAAATTTCTAAATAATTTGTTAGTATTTCAATATCAGATTCCATTGAAATATAACTTATAACTGTTTTAACTAGACAAAAAGTATACACAACAATAACTTAGTTAAGAATTGCAACAAGTTTTATATTGTTAAAAATAAGCGTAAGCTTGTTTAAAATTAAACAAGAGAAAAATTGAATGTTAAATAAAGAAATAAACTTAGATTGAATAGTTATTTATTCTACACAAGTTGAGGTGTGTAGTTCAGTCTTTATCAAAGGTACAAAACGAAAGATACATGAAAATTAAAATATTGAACGGAAAGTTTATGAAAATGAGAACAGGCGATGCTTAATGTACGTAATCGTATTATCACAATGTAATAACTGAAATCTTAAAGGAACTAAAACCCGTAATTATAAGTCAAACATGATAAAAGTCGTTCACTAGAAAAAATATGTCTGTGCGACTTTTATGGACGTCACAGACGTCGCATTATGTATTGACTCACGCATGACTGGGTTTGCCAGTATGTTCGATCGCGATCACTCGTTCATTTTCAACCTTTGGTTGCTCTTTCTTTGGCGCTGCGATGGTCAAAACTCCATCCGATGACAGATTGGAAGACACCTTGTCGAGGTCGCATTTCTCTGGAATCAAATACTTGCGGACGAAGTGACGAGAAACTGTGCCGTGTTCATCTTTCTTTTCTTCGTGTTTGCCTATGGATTAAAATTGAAATTAGTATTTTTAATTCTTCCGTTACAAAATCCTTATAAATTCTTCTATTTTCAACAATGGGGCTATTCTTAAATATTATTGCTCTAAATTTAAATGTATTGATCTTGGCTTACAGATTATTTGCAGAATTAAATACAAAAAGTTAAAGTAAATAATATATTAACCCTTTGAAGCACAGGGTCCTTTCTGTAGGACACCTTTTTGTAATTCACTTTTTTTATTTTTCAGTAGATTAAAATTAATGTTTAGTGCAAATTTTGTCTTCCGTATTTTAATAACATGTTTTTAAATGTAAACAAATTAATATTTATTTATTTATTTATTTATAAACGGACTGTAAGTCCTTGAATAAAATGTTACAATACATAAATACCCAAAATATTACAAAAAATAATACAAAAATAGACGCTGAACAGTTGCACGGGTAATAATATAAAATAATAAAAATTTTCAAGATAAAATGTACAAAAAAAATAATAGTGCCAGCATTTACAGGACTAATACAAGTATACAAAATAAAATAAAATTTAAAATTTAGACAGACATAAATATAAACAGAAAATAAGATGCGATACAGTGAATATAAAGTAATATAAAACGCACTGAATAAATAAAAAACAAAAGATTTAATCATAATATTTGTAGACGATACGCACATTACGTTTAAAAGTAGCTAATGAATTAATCGCACGGGTAGTAACATTAAGACTATTCCAGACACGCTTAAGGCGAGCGACAGGATAATTAAATATATAATTCGATCTGCATAAAGATTCCTGAAGTGTTCTGTGATTACGGAAAGAATAAGAAAGGACACGAGAAGGGAATAATGACAATAAATTAAAAAGTTCTGGTGAGTGTAGAATTCGGAAAACAGTTAACGCATCGTGATATCGGTGAATTGAGCTGATAGTAGGAAAGTTAAAACTGAGAGCTATATCGTGATAACTGTGATTAAAACGGGACATTGGGTTCCCTGATTTAAATGACAGATAACGAAGTGCTCTCCCTTGCACTCCTTCTAAAAGATCAATATCCGAAAGCGTGTATGGTGACCAGATCGGAGCTGTGTAGACTAAATGTGGCAAAACAAGAACTCGTATGAGGTGTGAGATCGTTAAAGGATTTTTAAAGTCTTTGGTAGATCTTTGAATAAAGCCCAGCATCTTTGATGCTTTGGATCGTGCATTTAATAAATGGTCCTGAAATGTGAATTTATCGGACATAGTAACACCCAGATCAGTGATGTGATAAACTCTAAGTAAAGGCACATTAAGTAAGCAATAATTATATAAAAATTTGTCAGACCTTCGTGAAAAAGATATAATATTGCACTTAGAAATATTTAAGTTCAAACCGTTCCTCTTAGACCACGCCTCAACTGAGTTTAGATCCTTCTGAATTATTGCGTTAAATTGTTTATAATGATGAACAATATATAAAAAACATGAGTTTTTTTACAAAGAATGTATGCTGAAAAGAAGCAATTGTTGAAATACAACCAAACTGGGTATTCGGGGGTTTTCGAGATTGCTGATTGCAAATCTGGCCATAGATTTATAGAATGTAAAAATGTTCTTGATCGAGATGAAACGGGATACCAAATTAACACGACGGTCTGAAATGTAAAAAGTTATTTCACCAAAATCAAACTGAATACTGAATAATGTCACATTTTCAAGATAAAATTTAGCAGATTAAACAAGCGGTCACGAATGCTGAAATTTCATAGTTACATTTTGGCTGTCATATTAAATCCGTCATTTTAAATTTTGAAAATCTAAGATTAGATTCGTAATCTGCGATCCCGAAAACTCTAGAGTACCCAGTTTCATCTCGAATAAATAAATTTTTGCATTTCGGTCAGTCATCTTGCGTTTTGAAAATCGGAAACCAGATTCGTAATCAGCAACCTTGAAAACCCCAAGTACCCATTTTCACCTCTATGAAATAAATGTTTAAATTATTGTCGGCCACCTTAGATTCGCCATCTTGAAATTTGAAAATCTGAGGTCAGATTCGTGATCAACGACCCCGAAAAACCCCGAGTAACAAGTTTCAGCTATTTTCTATGCAAATAAAAATATATGCTTCAAAGGGTTAAGTGAAGAAAAACAAATTGGACAAATCTAAGACGAATTTTGTTTCTTATGGCTTCTATGCAGATAGTTTACCGAATAGGGAAAGCATAATTATATACACTAAAACGTGTGAAACAGATCAACATTGTAACTGCATAGAACTTAAAAGGGAAAATGAACACCAAATTTTAAGCGTATTTGACTCTAATATAAATTGGAAAACTCATAAAAGGAAAACAGTGAAAAAAAAACTAAGATTTCTCCTCCCAATATTTGCAAGACTAAGGCAAATATTAAATCGTTCAACATTAATCTTGATGTACTATCAGCTTTAGTATTCTGTCTCAACATACGGCATTATATCATGGGGAAGAGCTCACTATAATGCATTCAATCAATTGTGCTCTCGAAAAGGTATTAAAAATGATGTTTTTTAAATCTCCCCGTCAGGGTTGCCTTACTGACGAGTTCAACCAGTATACTTTGGATGAAACGTGGCATTTTTTACAATATTATGATTAGAGGAATACTGAATTTGATTTTAAAGTATATCCATAATTCTTATATATTCCGTCAGCAGAAAATTCAATCATGATAATATCCGACATTCATTATGTTTTTAATACCTTTTCTTTTAACATTTTAAGTAGTTGTACATCGACAACACATTATATTCCTTAATTTTTCTACTTACAAAGTCAGTTGATTCTTAAAACCAAGAAATAAATTCATATTTTATTATATTATCACAAATGATCGAGAAGAAATTAATTTTGCATCGTATTAAAGATGCGTTTGGGATTCGTTAAACCTCAGAGCTATTGCGCATCAAGTTTATACCAAGAAAGTGACATATTGGACATAAGGAAATGCTTTTATTATATCTCAATCGTATATATAATGAAAAACAACTAATTATCAGAAATAAAACATCCTTTTAATACTCGCGCTAAAACAAATTATCAAAAAGAAAATATATTTAGTCGAACTTCAATAGGTCAAAGATGCTATGCTGGAACAAAAGTATACAATATTCTTCCACAGAATCTTCGAGATCAAAAAATAACAAAACACTTTAAAAAACAATTAAAGACATGGTTGAACACGATTAGAATCGATTTCTAAAGAATTATACGAGTGCAATAAAACTATGGCAAAGTAAATGTAGGGTAAACATAGTGTAAATGTAAGAGTAAATAGTAAACGTAAATTGTAAATGTAAAACTGTAATATAAATGTAGAAAATATAACTTCAAGCAAATCTTTTAAAGAACATGAACGAAATTGATACAGCGTGACAGTTATTGATGTATTGCCAGTACATGATGTATGAATATTTTAAATAAATTGAAATTCAAATTGGATTGAATTTAAAAAAATTAATTACCTTCAACAATAACGTAGTTGTCAGCAACTTTAACGTTGATTTCTTGAGGTTTAAAATGTTGAACATCTAAAGCAACTTCAAACTTGTCCTTGTCAGCTTTAATAGTAGATTTTCCTTGCTCCTTCAAAAGTTGTCCCCACGATCTTGGATGATAGTGTCCATGTCCACGACGTTGTACGCCACGTTCATGAGGCACAAGGTAATAATGATCCAATGGATTGTGACGGATGTCATCGAAAATATGGGATGGCCTTTCAAAGTCATCCCACCAGTTGGAGAACAGCATTGGAACCAAAGACATTTTTGATATGCTGCGGAATAAGTTCCATTATTAGTTAATATAGACGAATGTTGTATTTTATTTATTGATTAAGCCTTGGTTGCGAATGTCGCATTGCCTTTTGGCTACACTGTAAAAAAAAATCGTGTAAAATTACAATTGAGACTGGACTCAAAAATTACCCACTTTCAACGCAGTGAATTTACTATGTGGAACACAGTAACTTTCGCTAAATCTTGTAATATAATACTCGTTTGTAAAATTACCACGTCCAACGTAGGCTCGAAAAATTACCTACGTTTGACGTAGTAAAAGTACAACAGTCTAGTATTTTCCCTATGCTCGACGTCGTAAATTTACAATGCGGCGGTAAACCTCCAACCTCACTTCGGTAAAATTTCAACGCTCAGCGTAGTGTTATTACCAAATTTCCATGATTAAAAATTACCATTGCATTGTAAATTTCATTTTCATTTTTTACAGTGTACTTACAAAAAACTACAGGTAGAGAATACGACATACAAAGTATGTGTTTATATAACTAAAATTAACCCTTTAAATCACAAATTTTTCCAGCTATGGTTTTTTTTTCTTAAATTTGGTATACAGGATTTTTTTAGAGCTGCTGATTACAAATCCAGTATCAGATTTACAACATTAACAACGGCAGATCCAATACAAGACCAAATTACCATGTCTCAGAATTTTGGACGGTCATATTGGATCCACCATTTTGTAAATCTGATATTGAATTCGTAATCAGCGCTTCCAAAGACCCCTGTAAACCAAACATCAAACAATTGCTATTAGTTCGTCCTAGCATGAATTTCTTTTGAAAATTATGACAGCTTATTTTTTCAAGAAAAAGATTCTCTACAACTTCACCAAACGAGTTTTTCTAAATTTATTGCCCGAACTCTAAACTCGCACAGAAACTATAAAAAGTGGTAACTTTTTTTATAAATAGACATATTTGACACGTTTGGCTTCAAAATTTGAAAAATTCTTTCGGTGAAGTTGTACAGAATCTTTTTCTTGAAAAAGTAAGCAGTCATTCGTTAAAATCTAAAATCTCTTTAAATTTAACATATAATTTTTGCAAGTTTCAATTTTTTTTCATGGACATGATATTCTTGCACTGAGAGAAGTTTAGGGTAGCAGGTACCCTAAGCTAGGAGACGGGCGGTCCGAAAAATAAAAACCACAATTAAACAGCGATTAAAAATTGTGGGCGTTAAATTAAAATTTCTTTTCTTTAGCACCGTCTTTGTTTTAGCTTTAAGAAAGTGTATATACAACTTCTGCACGGTTAAAGTATTTAATGATATTAAAAAGCTCAATTGAAGTACAAAAGTTGGTGTTATTTTCATATTAACGCTTCCGTCGTGAAAATGGTGCAAGATAGCATAAAATTGTACTAAACCTTTTTTATAGAGCACGAAATTTCCTACAAAAATGTCACGGAGACCCCTAATCTAAAGTCGATAGTTTAGCCATAAATAATGCTTAAAGTTGCATCGACAATTTTTGAGGTTATAGATCGGTCACCGTTGACTTCTAAGATGAAATTATGTCGTTATTTGTGGCTAAACTATTGTCTTTAGACTAGGGCCCTCACTGACTTTTTTGTAGGAAATTTTGTGCTCTACAATAAAGGTTTAGTACAATTTTGTGCTATCTAGCACCGTTTGCGATACGGAAGCGTTAATATGAAAATAACACAAATTTTTATACTTCAATCGAGTATTTTAATATAATTAAATACTTTAACTATGTAGATGTTGTATACACACTTTCTTAATGCTAAAACAAAGATGGTGCAGAAGAAAAAAAATTTTATTTTAACGCCCACAATTTTTAATCGTATGCCTTAAGAGGCGAATCGAGTACAATATAAGATGGTTACGAATGAATGTGAAGTAATGAGATGTTATCTGAATGTCGAAAGATGCGAGAAAGTTAAAATGAGACAATTTAAATATGAAAGATGATTTACGAATGCTGATGGGTAGAAAATTCTATAATCTAGCAAGTGAAAAAGATTTAAAGTAGGATTTACTTTTCACTGTATCTACAAGATCAAAGCGACTGTATAATGATATATAAAAAACAATTTTTCCAATTATAACAATTTATAACAAGAATTTAATAAGTAAACAAAGAAGGACAAGTAACGAATATCGAAACGAATGTTTAAATATTTGTACAGTAGTCGAGACAAAACCAAATTAAATACATGGCATCATGATTTTATCAGTTTCAATTATGATAAATGAAAATTTCAAGTAATAAATTCTAAAAATTAAACGAAAGTTACAAAATTTAAAAATGTAGGATTAGTGGTTTCTTCAACCGTAGATTAAAATATATAATGTAATTATGTTGGTGTCTTTTTAAAAAAAATAAAAAACAACACTTTTCTTTAAAAAAGTGAATTTATTTCCTACGTTTCAGTTCAAGACCCTGAAGATTGTTCACAAGAAACCGAAACGTAGAAAATAAATACATTTTTTTTCAAGAAAAGTTTTTTTTTTCAAAATAGACACACCAAAATAATTAAATTATATATAAAAATTAAAAAATAACCTAACTTGACTGCAATTTAGATCTCAATAAAGTTCACTTGGTCACTATAAAGAGCACAATCCTTTGTCTCGAAATTACAGTTTAGAAGAAAAAATATTATAGAAATGTTGTAAAATACCTTGGTGAAATAATAAATTTGAGTAAATATTTCCGAAAATATCGTTTATCACTTGTTTTCACTTCCTAAGCAACGACGTGCACTGTTTGAATGTTCGAACTGAACTGTGCCAAACAAGTCGGCGGCGTCTCCATTTAAACACCTGTTTCGCGTTCTAGATGTTTCTCGAATAACGCCCCTGGAAACTTCTTAGCCGGTCTTTTGTTTTCACATCACAATTACCACAAATATTGACTCATTTCAATACAAAATTTATTCTTTTCGGTTTAGTGATGTGTTTAGTGAAGTTTTTTACCAACATTAAGTTATATTTTGAATTATTTTTGGTATTAAAGCAGTTGCTAGATTGTTCGAAGCGTGTATTGATTAAGTATTGTAGTATTGAATTTGGGAATTTCGGCAACAAAAAATTAGCTTATAGTTTTTATCAAATGCGTTTCAGGTCCTAAAAAACTCAAAAATTAAATAAAAATGTTTTTGTCTGTGTATCTTGTGTAAGTCCCTTTTTTATCTCTACATATATCACAAACGGTAAAACCGATTTTAATTTTCATAATTCTTTTTGAGTTTTTCATTACCTAACTTTAGTTTTTGATTAGTTTTTGAAGTCGGGAGGTCGAACAGAAAAAAAGGTGATTTTTTTTTTCGTTTTTTATAAAAGAAATACAAATCACACAAAAAAATGCTTCGAATAAAGAAGATATATCATAAATTTCTCTACGCGAAGTTTTCTTTGTATAAAATCAACGGTTATGTCATAAACTTCGTTGAAATTAAAGAAAAATACGAAATATTTTTAGTTAATTGTTGTTGAAAGAAGGTAGAAGTTGCACCGTTATTGAGGTTATGATAGTTATTTTAAGTAAACATTGTAAACTCACCTAGAACTTTCTAGATTTAGCGATTGGATAGAAACGAGATTTTACTAAATTTAGCAAAGAAGAATTGTATGTATCGATCGACTATAGTAGTCCACGAGTGTAGTCTATAGTACTAAACTATAAATTAGGGAGAATCAGGGAGAATAGGGAGAATGATCGAGAATGTTCTCAAAGCATCTCGGCAAAAAAAGAACTCTGGCATCCAGATACATTGTAGTAGAAAATTGTAAAGTTTCTATCGAAATATACTTTTTTGTATGTTTTTTCTCATGATAATGATAAGAAAAATTATAATAGTTTTTTTAGAAAATTAATTATATCGCAAAGAGCTCGATTATATATAAAATGTAGCAACTTTTTTTTCTTTCATTACAAAAAAAAGTTGCATGTATTTTTTATATAATATTCTGAAAAAAGCATAAAGTAAGAGCATATATTTGATGAATATATTTTTTTCAAAAAATAAAAATGTATACAATTAGAAAGACATGTTTGATTATCTTAGAACCATAAAGAACATTTTAGATTATTCTCGTGTGTTCTCTTGATGTACATTTCTAGAATATGTTTTATCCCTTTTATCATTCTGATAACCAGAACGAATTTATTATTTAATTTTCAACCTTCAACAATTTTATTACAAATGTTATAAATGTTTTTAACTTTTTTGGCATCATTGTTATTCAATGCAGTCGAATCCACAAAGAAATATTTTCAAATTAAAACCCATTAACGCTCAGACGGACGAATTTTCAGCATTAGTTTGAACATCGATACTGTTTCTAACGTAAAATTGTATGTTCTTTCAGAATCTTTCAATAAAATTTTAATAAAATATGAACCACAAAAAGTTATACACGCGGTTCTCTGTTAAAAAACAGGATTTTTTACGTTTTGTTTTTCACAAAAACATCGCTTTCACCTCGAAATAGCGTTGGGAACATATCTAAATTGAAAATAATGCGTCCATGGACTCCCAGGATTAAAATGTACCAAATCTATCTGAATTCATAATTCAAGATGGCAGTTTTCAAAATGGTGCCTAGAATCTCAAAATTCTTTTTAAAACTTAATCGTTTTTTTCTTAAAAACTATACACTTTCGAGAAAATTTGCTAAGAACAACAATGCTTTGGAATGAGTCAACGAATACTCTGAAATTTTATCAGCATGCAATAATACACTGCTGGATTTTTCAAAAATTCGAAAAATCGAAATTTTGAAAAAAATTATTTTAAAACTTTGAGTAGGTTCTTTAAATAGTTCTAAAATATTTTTATTCTACGAACATTTTCTCTAAAACTTACAGTTTCCAAGAAAATAAATTATTGGTCTTGAAATATAAAAAAGTTTAATAATTTATTTTCATGAAAACTATAGACTTTACAGAAAATTTCGTTAGAACAAAAATATCTTAGAATTATTTAAAGAAGCTACTTAAATTTTTTAAATGATTTTTTCAAAATTTCGAATTTCTGAAAAATCAAGCAGTGTATTATTGCATGCTGATAAAATTTGAGAGAATTCTTTGACTTATTCCAAAGCATTGTTGTTCTTAGAAAATTTTCTCTAAAGTCTATAGTTTTTAAGAAAGAAAATGGTTTAGTTTTAAAAAGAATTTTAAGCTTCTAGGCGCCATTTTGAAAACTGCCATGTTAAATTATGAATTCTGATTAATCCTGGGGGTCCATAGACGCGATATTTTCAACGTATAGATATGTTTCCCAACACAATAACTTTTTTTGCGGTTCATTTTATCGAAATTTTGTTGAAAGATTCTGAAAGAGTATACAATTTTATGTTAGGAACAGTGAAGCTCAACTTTTTCTAAAGGCATTTATATACAAATTATCAATGTTCAAACTGATACTGAAAATCCGCCCGTCTGAGCGTTAATGGGTTAAGATGCATATATAAAAATAATATTATTAAAAATAAAACATTTCTGAATGTCTGAAACTACAAAATTAATTCAACAATAAATGTGCACAATGTTTTTCAGAATTTTCGTAAATATTTCGATTTTTAAAAAATTTAAATATAGAGTTTCTCAACATATAGTATAAAAAATACTAAACATTTCCAGTATACTTACTCAGTAATCGAAAATGGATTTAGCAAAGATTCATATGCATTCATTTCACATTTTTTGAATGCGTATTCTGTCCGCAGCGAATGCATTTTAATACAAAAATAAAATTCAGTAAATAATTTGAATGCAATCACAAATAAATGTAATAAATTATTATGGATCCATTTATATCCAAAATTATTAAATTAATGAATATAAAAATTGTAACTTGAATCCATACGAATGCAAAATTGAATAAGCATATTATTTTTAATACATATGAATGAAAAAAAGAAATTGTTTATGGAACGAATTATTTTGAATCCAAATATAAAATTGAAATATTACTGGTATAAGTTATGAATCCATACGAATGCGAAATTGAATAAGCAGATTATTTTTAATGCATATTAAAATATAATATATGTTACCTGTATAAGTTATGAAAGCATTTGAATACATCTCAATCCATATTTGAACGCAAAAAACCATTTAAATGTATTCAAATTTTCAATGCACCTGAACGCATTTATCATCATGTAGGCATTCACGTGCATTCAAGTTTTCAACACATCTGAATACATTTCATTCCATTTTTGATTGGATATGAAAGCATTTAACTGTATTCAAATATGAATGCCTGCTAATCCGTTTCAATGCATTTTTGCGGACAAAATACGGATTTATATGCATTCAGATTTTTCAATACCTTTTGAACCCACTTTCGATTACTGGGTAGTTTTTAAGTTAGAGAATTCAGACATTTTCGTTGGGGCGGTATTTTGAGGTTATGTACATAAAAGTAAAATATTTCTTAAGGTTCAAATATTTTCTTCACTTTTCTTCACAATTTGAGTAAAATCCAAATATTCTGGTAATTAAAAACAAATAATCTTGTGACAATTTTTTCCAAATTTGTCTCCATGTAGGAATTCTTGACACCTGAAACTCCATTTTTACCTTAGAATATTGATGAGCGACTTCGAAAATAGTAGAATATGTATCTTTATGTTTTTTTTAACTGAAATTTTTAAGCGAAAACCTTAATTGAAATTGCACTAAAAACGATTAAAAACATAACATTATCACTTCTACTTTGAAAATATGGAAGTCGAACGTGAAACTGTTTTACAAAATTTCGATCGCCATATTGGATCCTCCATTTTGAATTTTCCAAATCTGACAACAAATTCGAAATAAGAGACCGTAACAACGCTTTATTACCCACTGCATCCTGAAAAGGATAAGTTTTACAAAATTTTGACAGCCATATTGGATCCGTCATTTTGAATTTTGCAAACCTGAAATCATAATAATGAATAATCAATCGTCACGATAGTAAAATAAACTACACAACTCTAGAGTGTACCTCAAAAACCTGACAAATCACAAAATAGATACTTCAAAAACCCGACATTCAAAAAGCAGATATTTCAAAAAACAGAGATTGAAGAGCCAGACATTTAAAAAGACAGACTTTCAAAATATATGTGCATCTTGAAATGTCTGGATTTTTAAGTATCTGTTTTTTGAAGTGTCTGTTTTGTGATTGTCGGGTTTTTGACTCACTTATCTCCAATAATATAGTTGTAGAATACAAGATACTGCCATTGTTGATGCTGTCCGACGGTCGCCATGATGGACACAAAAAAAAAGACAAAACATCGGCCTTATACATATACTCAAAGTACAAGTACCAATGCCACGTTTTTAATCGCTCTTAGTGCAAATAAGCAATTATATCTGCAAAGAAACAGTCGGTATTCACGAAAATATCGCGTAAAAATGGTGATTTTTTAAACAAATCAACCGAAAAACGAACCAAATTGACATTTTACACTTTTTAAACCGGATCCGAAAACATATTGACAATGTTGCCTTGTATAAAACTGATTGCGATTTCATTCAAATCTGTGAGCTCAAATTTGAAATTAAATGTTGTGACATTCAGGAGTGGTACTAAAAATTCTCAGCTGTGAAAATGTGAGATCAGATGAGATCTTGCGTGAGAACGTGCGAAATCACATGAGAAATCAGGTGAAAACGCACATGAGATCTCTGAAAATTTCGAAATGAAAAATGAATTTTAAAAGATTTGAGATCAGACACATGAGAACTAGTGACAAAAATCCCATCTAGATGAGTTCGTATATGAGGAAAGTCTCAATCGGGATCTCAGTTGATTTCTCATTTTGACAATCATGGGATTTTTTATATACAAGTTCTCATGTGTCTGATCTAAAATCTTATGAAATTCATTTTCCATTTCGGTATTTCCATAGATCTCATGTGAGTTCTCACTTTCTCGCGTAAGATCTCATCTGAGTTCTCACGTTTTCATGAAAGATCTCACAATTAATTTTCAGGTGAGATCTCAGTTGAGAATTTTCAGTAAATGAGTTAAAATAATCGTGAAACAGAAATTTAGAGCTGCAAAAAACCTTTTACTGAGAAAAAATCTTTAAAATAAGTCTCACGATTTTTTAAAAAAACAGTCGGCATTTTTTTAATTTTCAAAATATTGTGAAATTTGAAATACTACAAAATTAAAAAAGCAGTATATTCAAATTTTGAAAATAAAGAGATTTGAAAAATATATTCCACCTATATTGCACAGTAGTTATGAAACTTGTGAACCTTTTCTACTGCTTGTAACGTTTTGTTTGCAAAAAAAATACGTATCCCCCTTTTTTCGTTAACAAACACTACACATGTGAATATTACATAAATTGTCATTAACATATTCGACCGTTCTCATGTGAGATCTCATATGAGTTCTGACATTCTCATGTGAGATCTCTCACAAAGTGAATTTTCAGCTGATAATTTTCAGAAGTTTTTATGTTTTTATGTGCTATGGGGAATAAGAACATCTAATTCAAATAGATTATTTTTTATTTGTTGTCAATTATAATTATTGATTACTCGTTAACACGTTTATGAGCACAAAAACGCCGAAATTTTAATTGTTAATCTTACGATTTTTTGTACTTTTATCTATATCAGGTTTACTGCGAGCAAAATATTGCTACATACATTGTTACGTATTATCTGTAGCTGATAAGTTCATAATATCACATTCGGTCGCACAGTTTTGAAAATACTCTCACATTGAGATAATTGCAGGCATCATTTTTTTAAATTGTCACTTGTACAGCCATGTCAACGATTTAAAAGATGCATATAACTTTTAACTTAACAGCTAAACAAAAACAATTTATTTTATTTAGGTACATTTCTTATATCGATGTGACATCATTCACTGACTCATAAAATGAAGAAAACAAATTACACTCCTCACTTTAAGTTTCAATGGGGAATGGAAAATAAATATATGAAAATTAAATAGAAAATCTTGAATTTTTTGGTCTGAAAAAAATATACATAAATTCCTCGAACAATTCACTGCAGTAAGCACAGAAGTTGCATCTTGGAATTCATCAGTTTGTAATTGGCACTTTTAAGATGACAAGCTTCATCATTTTTTTGAACAATTTCATACTAGTTCTATAACATAGAGATCAATAAATTACCCATATAATTAGGATATATTATTGCAAATTATACGCGTGCCGGTCAAAAATATAATTTTGTAACAAATGTTTCGCATGAAGGTTTACAGCTTCTGCTAGGCATAGAATTCATAGTTCACTATCACACTATAAGCCCATATTTTTTTGTTGCAAAAAAATCTTTTACTAATAAATCAGCTAAAAATTCCCAAAGTACTATTTCGTAACATTGATCGCTCCAAAAGCTGTAGTTAAAAATAACCCAAAATACAAATTTGAAGAAATTCATATTATGCGACTTTATACACTTGTACGCTGGTTTTTACTGAAACGTATCGTACAAGTGAATATATGTTGGAAAGCATATCATTTTTCATAAATAACAATTATAAAGTGATGATTAAATTTAATAAACGACAATGTTAATGAACTGTAAAAGTTCAAAATTCATTTATACTCAAATGTGAACTGTATTATGAATACTTCCTTAATTAAGACAACATTTACATTATACTTAAATGTTTTTTTTTAATATCAAGTGAGTAAAATGAAAAGATTTTGATTATTATAAAGAAGTATGCATAAGAATGATCGATAATTATTCACGAAAAGTCGCGTTTTGTATACATTTTTATTTATGTCAATAAAGTTATCGAAAATATTGAACCATTGTGTATATTTAGACTCATAAAATAAGACCTGAAATAGAATATTTTTAAGTAAACAATATTGACATCAGCCAAAAAAATAACATTAAATATAACAAATTTCGATACATTACAAGTGGTATAGATCCTGTACACCAAAAAATAAATAAATGATTCAAAATTCACAATATTTAATTTAAGAAAATAATAAAGACATAAAAATGCCAAGAATTCAAAGATTTAGTGAAATTATAAATAAATATTTGCTACATACCACATATGCGTAAAAGCTCATATTATATAAAGAAAAATGCCGAAAAACATGTCTACAGAAAAATCTTAATTAATATTAAATATCTTCACGTAAAAGAATCTTCGAATCAATTTAAAAATATGTGCAATAAGAATTATTGATATTTTTACCATATACATAATTTTCAACTTTTTACAAATTCAACCAACAAATTTGAAATGAAATCACAAAAAATAATATTATAGTAGAAAGTGGGTTTTGAATTTATAATGATTTGAAATACTTATATAGAATATAAAAATATTGTCGAAATATTGTTTCCTGACACTCATATTATCAATGACATCGAATATAATATAACTTAAATGCTATGGAACGCATAATTCATTATTTTCTAAGAACATCTATCGGTTAAGTTATAACTGATATGCAAGATTATAACTGTAATGCATTCAGCAAACATATTTGACTTAAAAAGTCCCATAGATAAATAGAATGAAGTTACTACAAAGTCGGTACAAACTAATTATTAGTCAACTTTAATCAATGGCTGGTCTATTACTTAACTAATTTGACCACATTTCTTCTATTATTCTTTTATTAGAATTTTACTGATATTTGGTAAATTTATCTTCGAAGTGAAATAAGTAAACCACTTTTTACCAATATTTTAAGTTTAGAAAATTATGAAATTGAAACTTAAATTTTATAGACTCGTATAGTAATTTCATTCTTTTATTTTAGCAAATTAAAAACGATTTTTTCATGCAAACTAATGTCCTGATTTTAAAAATTCAACTTTCAGTAATCGAAACAATGAAAGTAGTAAATAAAAGTAAATGATTTATATCCAGGCACTAGATGAATTATATATGGGCAAATACACGAGATTTTTAATACTTCACTTTAGCAGAAAATAAAAAACATTTTTTCTATCAAGACTTATGTTAAAAATCTGCACGATATTTTTGTTTACCATAAACAAGAAAATTTAGCAATTTATGTAAATAAAATGTTACCACACAAAATGATAAAATATTGCTTAGTAGTTGGGTTACATATCTGCCTAAGCCCTGGTACAAAATGTGAGCATTTTCTAGTCAGTTACCATCGTTACCAGTCATTTATTCTGACGGTTGGGCATATTGGCCATCTTTTCTGACCAGTTTTCCTATGAATATGTATAACGTTTAACTGGCTATATAATATGGTCATAATATATGGCCATGTATCTGCTTCGTCGTCCCTACTAGAAGATTTTTTAATTATATTGCTATATTACTTTGAGACAGTATTTTTCCCAGCCGAACCAGCCATCCTATTTTCAGTTGATTCAATGACAGAAAACATGTAACAAGTGTGTTATGAAAAGGACCGAAGTCTGCACCAAGACGGAGAGAAAAATATGACAATTTACCTATCGTTACATCTCCTCTAATTTTCCACGAAAAATACCTTATAACTTAGTCTCAGAAACTAAAAACATTGAATATATTAACTCCCTTAACTTTTAACTCAAGATAAAGTCATATAAAGAATGTTGCCAAACAGCAACTACGCTTTTCCTAGATTTCAAGTAAACACGCAAAAACTCGTGTCTTCTAAACGTCTTATCTGAAGACATTATAGACACTTCAAAAATGTCTTTTCAGAATAAACGTCTTAATATATGTGTCTTCGTTGCAAAGTCTTAAAATTTGAGACATTATTTGCGTCTATCGATCGTAAAAAGGACATTTTTGTGTCTTATAAATCTGATACAATGAAGATTAATTTAATATGTAAATTAATGATATTCACTAGTAAACCACTCGTTATTTAATCACATTTAATTCGGTCATTTACTATTGCTTCAAAACTGAGATATGGGAATACATTCCATATGACTTTATTACAAAAAAGATTACAAACAAATGCAGAGAAAAGTTCGTGCAGTGTAATAGTTTTAAGTTTTTTTTATAATAAAAACAAAATAAATAGACTAATATATACATTTATGAAGCAAAATCTGACTGTTTAAACATTTTTGTATTTCGAAAACTTGGGTCTCAAAATATATTTATAAGTATTTCATGAACTGGAACTAAACATTTTTATATAAATTGTATTACAAAATTTTTAAAATAAAATATAATTAATTCCTGATTTTAATCACTCATTTATTGATTACTTTAATTACTATCTTTCTGTTTTCATTTTTAAGCTATACACATGTCTGATGAATTTCGATTTTTTCGATAGATGTAAAATTTTGATACCTTTTTACTGATGTTAATCAGACGTTATAAAAAGCATGCTGACTTATCTCATATACGTTCGACAAAATTATCAGACAAATAGGACCGGTTTCGTTCTCTTCACTATATGTACATATCACAAGTTCTGTATATAGGAGTGCCGAAATCATGGGCGTAGGCGTCTGTAAGATGCTTTTTATAAGATTCATATTTGAAGTAAACAGTCAGCTGAGATAATGATTCATAAAATTATAAATATACCTTCTTCAATTGTATTAATCAAAATACGAAAAATACAGTTAATATTTTTTTTACAAGAAAAAATTGTTTAACAAGTGTATTATTCGGAGTTCTCAATTACAATTTATATAATTTAATGAAAACTGTATTTACGTCTTAAATGCAACGATTGTTTGTGCCAATGAAATAAAGATTACATAATTTGGAAATTGGTATCTCGTTGTCGACGTGTTGTCCTCCACTTAATTTTAAATAGATCCAGTTTTTTCAAGCTTGATGCTAAATGTCTGCATGAATTGCTCCGTTGGGATTGTACCGAAAATATTTGATCTGCTGTATTTATAAATATATTCGTTAAAAATAGATTTTCGATTTCAATTATACGCATAACAAATTCCATGTTGATGTGTATAGCATCTGTAGTTTTTTAAATTTCCAAATAACAATAAAAAGTGTCTTAAATCATTTATTTTTCAAGGTATACTGTGGTAATTAAATGTATTAAAATTTAGGTGTTAATTATTGTCAATTTAAGTCTTACATGAAATGTAATTCAAGATTGAATAAAACGGTGCGAATCAATTCGCAGGAAGATGATGAGACAATTTTCTCTCGATTAATATAATCATATTGTGGAGTAATGTATAGTCTTACTTATATTCCAGTATAAGATAAGGGACTAAATATCTGCATGTGTATTTGAGATCCATGGAAAGATGATATATTTCACGAATCCCAGAGATTTTACCGAAGAGCGATAATTTTCAAATTATTTTTATTTTTATCTTTGTACATTGTTTTAATGTTTATTGAAAATATTTTGTTACGAGTACTGATACGAAAGATGACATTTTATAAGAAATTGTTTATCTGAAACATATTTAAGATTATAAATATGTGCACAAATATTGCACTTGTCGTATTTTTGTAAATGAAATTTGTGATTACTTGAGTATAATTTTATATTATCAATGCCAGACAAAAACAGCACTGAATATGTCATAATGTATTACAACAGAACTGATGATAAAATTCATACCACAAGTGTATTCAATTTTGAGATATATCATTGCATTGATAATTAATCCGTTAACACCCAAAGGACACATTTGTACACTGAAAAAAAAGTTAATTAAGACCAACTAAAGTTAGCTAATTTTAAGATGTAACAAAAAGAAACTTCTTCGACTCAACACTCTAAAGAAGAAGTTTTAAAATTGTTACATATTCAATTCAGCACCGTAAAAGGCTTAATTTCAGCCTGAAATTGTGCTAATTTTCTTAAATTAAGTCAATATTTGCGCTCCAAATCTTGTTTTTAGTTTCGGAAACTTACTTTTAGTCAATATTCAGGTTTGAAATAAGAATTCTCTAACTTAGGTGGGACAAGCTCGAAAAATTTTTTTGTAAGCATAAATCTCGACTAAAATTGAACTTTGCTGTCTGAAAGTAAGACTTTAAGCGCATATATTGACTTAATTTAAGAAAATCAGCTCAATTTTAGACTGAAATTAAGCCTTTTACAGTGCTTAATTTGATATGTAACAATTATAAGACTTTTTTTTCTGTGTGCAGCTTACCATGTGATTTAAATATTGTACTAAACAATCTGATATTGTTTACAATTTGGCTTAAATTGAACCGGTTGAGAATTTTAGATTTACATTATTTTGTTGCTGTTTTTAAGGAGCCATTTTTAATTTTACATTCAGAGAAATTGTACTCTTCAGATTAAGACTTCGAGGATGAATACGTATTTCAAGTACTATGTACTATGATTTTAGTGAATTTTTTACTTGTTCTACTGTGCATAGCAATTTTTTAGAAACTTCAAGAAAGTTTACTTAAATACTAGTTTATATTAACATTAATAAATCTGTCTTCAAAATCTCTGGTGCACTGTTAAAAATTTTCGGAAAATTCTGATATTTTATGTTACCGGAGTGACTAAATTTTACTAAATCCTGCAGTAGAGTCAGACATATTGTGCAACAGTATCAGAAAATGACGAAACATGTTAGTTCTATTTGTCGCCGCTAGGCGCAGTCTCGACGCTAGGATCCGTACAAGAGGAGTCCGTGATTCGTTAACTTGGGTTTTTGAATCGGCCTTATGGGATTCCCCGGTCAATCTCCAGTAGTGCATAAAACATGTCATATCCGAATAGTTTGTTTATGACGTTTATATAGTTATGACTACGATGGCAATGTATGAATAATATTTTGTTGTCGGCTGGGAATGCATTTGCCAGGGCTGGTTCATTAATTTTAACATGTTTTATATCATTTATTTAAGAACTTAACAATAAATCAACCTACAATACTCAAATTTAACGACAAAAAATGAGTTTTTTTTTTAATTAATAGATATCATACTTGATATAGTGATTAAAAATGTACTAATGGGTCCTCTCAACTCAGCAACCAAATGCGGATTGAAAAAAATCGAATTTTTTTATTCTTTTAAATATCTAAATTCCATTTCTAAACCCCAAAAAATGGAGGATAATTTTGGGAGTGGAATTTAAATAAAATTCGATATGTTAAATATTCAGATTATATTCAAAGAAGAACGATATTCCCAAGAAATTGAATAATTTTTAAATAAAATGTCTTTGGTTAACGTAAAAAATAGTTCAGAATGATCTCGCAATGTGCTCCGTAAGAAGTCAGATGCATCACAATATCAGGTTTTTCTAAAGTACAGATATCAGTCTAACATCTTTTTATTTTCGAGCTCAGAAAACCCTGAGGCAACGATGCATCCGATTTCTTTTATTTTGTTGGCCTAGAAATATTAAAATATAAAAATTGTTTTAGTATTCGACAATGTTATGTAAACTATTCCATAACAAAATAATATTAAATTAGGTATACTATTTATATCTATATTTTTTAAAATAATTATTTCTTTTTTAAGATTTTTTAACCCGAAATGAAGTTATTATATAAAAATTTTTAGATTAAAAATCGCAATTACAAGGATTAATTTGACATTATTTTATGATCATATTTTTCTGAATATTAAAGTAAAACTTTTTTATGATGAAGAATGAAGTAATATTTTAATTTTTTCTCAGTTATTATTTCGATTTCCGAACAAAAACATGTGGATTTTACTCGACAGTTTCTATCGACAAACGAAAGGTCCCGGGTTCAAATCCCCGCGCAGCCATCGAGTTCAGTTCGCATCTTGTTTTCGAAAATCTAAAATCTAAAATTTAAAAATGCAACAAATTTACATACTTTCAGCGAATATATTTTTCTACCCCGAAAAAGGAATGCAATTTATTTTGGTAGACTAATTTCTAACGTCAGTGAAATAACGCAAAAAAAAATTAAAATAATAAATACCATCTTTTATCATCTTATGGCATTTATGTATACTTAGATTAACTTTTTTATTCTTATTTTTTATTAATTTAATTAATTATTAATATATCGAATCTATCGAAATAATCTATCGAATATATATCGAATATTATTTCTCAAAATTAATTTTCAAGAATTATTTTTGTTTAATTGTAATGATAAATAGAATTTTCGAAAAGTCATTCGTTCGACTTATTCACTATTTCACATAATAAAATAACGAATTTGTGTGATTGTGGTGTTTTACTCAGTTAATTTGTCTAGAAAATACGTTTCGTACATAATACATATCTTTAAGGTGAGGCGATAAATGGTTACATAAGGTTCATAAACCCATTACGAGATAAATACACTGAACTGCACTGTACAAAAATATACTAAATTCTTTTTTTTGTGTGTTTTTTTTAATAAAACAAAGAAATAAGAAATACAAATTTACAATTTAGGGTATGAAAAAATACGTTATGTTAAATTAAATTATCTGTAGTCTCAGGCAGCAAAATAAAAAAGAGTTCACAATGATTTTGAAATGTTCTCTAAAAGAAGTCAAAAAGTAAAACGTTGTGTAGAATTCATTGAATCGAACAAAGGTGGTTAAAATTCGATTCTGTTTAATCCAAATAAATGCATAGAAACAAAACTATTGGCTAAGAAAATTGCAATTAATAGGATACGTACGAATTACCAATTTATTAATGTATGTTTTTTACTAATCATGATAAAAAGGAGATTTTAGTAATGACTACGAAAAATAAAATTGTAATTACTGATAACCCAAACAGCAGAATTAAAAAAAAAGCTCACAATGAACTCTAAATGTTATCTTATTAATAAAAGAGGGTCAGATGACCCGCTTTCTAAGGGTGTTTTTACACGATGTCATTATGACATCTTTATGAGCTCATGTTCAGATAACCCTCGGAAAGTGGGTCATCTGACTTCTTTTAGAACGCATTTTGAAGTAATTTTGAACTCTTCGGTATTTTGCTGTCTGGGTGGCTATCAATTTTTCTAAATATCTTAATTAATTTATGCAAATTAACATTTCCGTCAGAAGTGTTATCCCAACAAATGAGAAAGCATAACCAGGTAGCAGAGTACAAAATAATTTAGAATGATCTCATAATGTGTTCTATAAGAGGTCCGATGGGTCAAATTATGAGGATTTCTCTGAGCTCGATGTCATAATGATATCAAGTTCAGAAAACCCTAATAATTTGACGCATTCTGAACTATAATTTTTTTTATTCTGCTATCTGGGAAGATCGAATTCAGAAATTACGTTTTCAATCTGGTTCCTTGACATTTCGAATTTGAAACAAGTCACAACCCAAATCGAAGCTCATTGGTTTAAGACAGTAGTCTGCTTTAGAAGCCGAAAAAACGTTTTTTAGCAATTTTTTGAAAGGAAGTAAATGATTGCGGTAAACGAAATTTTGAGACGATAGTGTGCTATATTTAAACTTTAAAAAACAATTTTTATTACATTTTTAATTCTTAATATCGACCAATATAAGTATAAATACTATCGGTTTTAGTGTTGGTTGTTTTTGGTCTAATAAAGTATAATAAGAATTCATTTCTTGAATAAAAATTAGCATAGGAAAAGAGGCGTAAATAATGTAAATAAAATAGGGAACTATTGGAGGCTAAACAATAAAAATTATCGTTCCGACCCTAATTCGTGCCTTCAGAAAGGGAATGTCGGATCGAAACAAATCAAAGTAATTTATAGCTTCAGTATTAAATTATCTTTCATTTGAACTAAAAAAGTTGGACAAAAGTATTATTTAATCTACTTGTTTTGCAACTTAAAGTGAATTTCTTTTTCAAACTTCAAAAAATTTGTAATTTCATAACTTCTTCGGTATTTTTTTAGTTCATATAGAAAAGAAATTTCAAAATTAAAAAAAAAAATTTCTGAAGACGATCCGAATTAGGGTCGAAACGTTAATTTTTAATATTTACCCTCCAATACTTCCCTATTTTAATTTTTATTCAAAAAATTAATTTTTATTAAATTTTATTTAGACCAAAAAACAACCAACACTAAAACCGATAGTATTTAACAATTTTGATTATTAAAAAATATTGAAATTTTTGAAAGTTATATGGATATTTCTGGAGCGCCTAGAGTCTGTACTTGCGACGCATCTGAAAAAGTCGAACCAACATTTTTTTAAATTTGTATAAGTTTCTTTTCTATATGAACTAAAAAAATATTTAAAAAGTTATGATATTCAAATTTTTTTGAAGTTTGCAAAACAAGTAGATTAAATAATACTTTTGTCCGACTTTTTTAGTTCAAATAGAAGATAATTACTTAGATCACTTTGCTTTTTTTTGCTCTGTAGTGAATGCAAAATTGCTTAAATAACAAAAAAAAAACTACCGGGCATTCGTTATATTTTTAAACCGTTGCAAAGCATTCAAGAAGTATTCGTTTTGAATATTTCAACATTTCTTTTGGCTTATTGGGTAAGTTTTTATATAATAAATAACAAAAGTTATTTCAACGTTTCGGCTTTAAAATTGTGGCCCTCTTCAAGTTTATTATTCTGTACAAAAAATAATAAAGAAAATTTAATTACAAAAAATGTTTACATAAATTTCATGATATATGAAATATGTTACATATTATTTCGTGAGAGGATGAAAGCTAAATTATAAAAGTAAGAAAAAATTATTATTTCTATTAACATTATTATTTCTAAAAACTTTTCAGTGTAAAACAAAACGAGAACAATAAGAAAGACTAATAACATCTTACCTTAGTCGTGTTCAAAAAAATTTTTGTTTACAAAATAAGCGTAAAAAATTCAAAGTACAAAATTATTGAAACTGAAAATAAAAAAATGAATACAAAGGTATTCAGTAAAATGTTACGAATTTAATATTAGTTACTTTTGAAAAAATTATTATTTTATTTAAACACTTGTATTTAAAACCGTGTTCGAAAGTACATTATCGTCTTAAAATTCCATATCGGTCAGGGTCTACTAAAAATTGGTCGACTTGTGCAGGGAGTTGACCCAGAATTGACCGACAATTGACCGAATGTCGATTTTGGGTCGATTTTCAGTTGACTTTTACTAAATCGACCTAATATTAACTTAATCAAAATGCATTAATCGGTCAACTTTGTAAAAGTCAACTGAAAATCGACCACTAATCGACCGTAGTCGGCATTCGGTCAATTGCCGGTCAATTTTGGGTCAATTCCTTGCACAAGTCGGCGGATTTACGGTCGATTTTTTGTCAATTTTTGGTCAAATTTGGGTCGAACCAGGCCAACAAGGTTCCGTTTAAAATATCAATTTCTTTACGTTTGCTGGGTTTATTATTTTATTTTTTCAAGCTATATTAATAAAAAAAACTTATTTTTAGTATTTTATAATTGTAAAAATAAAAAGTAATTGAAATAAAACCTTTAATGTAAATAATGAAATAATTCAAGCAATAAAAAGTTGTTTTCGTAAATTTAAAAATACAAAAGAGTCGTTGAAATCAAGGAGAAAAATATTTTGTTTTAAATACAAAGTTTAAATGTTTTTATCCAGTTCGATGTAAACAATAATATTTTTTCAGTAAACGATTCTTGACCTTAGTCAAGGAATTGTGTGTGTTTAATATTTTCGTAACGGACATTTACTAAAATTGTCAACATTGATGCTGGTTTATATTTTGCGTATATTAAAACTTCACATTTTTGAAATTCTATATATGATGGATATTTATTTTTCACAGATAAAAAAAAAGGAAAAAATGACACATTTTTGTATTTTCAGTAATTCTTGATGAAAAAATATTAATTTGTCTCATTTCATCACTTCCAGAAGCAAATTCATTTTTAAAAACTTTGATAAAACGTTTCTTTACAAGAAAGTTGTCAAATTCTTGCTATTACTTTCTAAATTGTTTCTTTTCTTTAAAAAACAAAATTACTAATTCAATTTGTAACAAAAAAAAAATCATTTCACGAGAGATTACATATATTAAAACTTCACATTTTTAAAATTCTATACGACGCATATTTTTTATTTTTTACAGCTAAAAAAAAAGGAAAAAATGACACATTTTTGTATTTTCAGTAATTCATAATGAAAAATATTAATTTGTCTTATTTTATCACATTGAGAAGCAAATTTTTTTTTTAAAACTTTGACAAAACGTTTCTTTTCAAAAAAGTTGTCAAATTCTTGCTATTACTTTCTAAATTGTTTCTTTTCTTTAAAAAACAAAATTACTAATTCAATTTGTAACAACAAAAAAATTCATTTCATGAGAGATTACATATATTTAAACTTCACATTTTTAAAATTCTACGACAGATATTTTGTATTTTTTACAGATAAAAAGAATCAGATAAAAATTGCACATTTTTATGACAGGTGGTTTCAGCAACTCTCAGCACAAAAAATATTAATTTGTATCATTTTATAATTTTGAGAAGCAAATTTATTTTTAATAACTTTGACAAAAACGTTTGTTTACAAGGAAGTTGTCAAATTCTTGCTATTACTCTCTAAATTGTTTCTTTTCTTTAAAAAACAAAATTACTAATTCAATTTGTAACAAAAAAAAATTCATTTCAAGAGTTCTGAATTTAATTTCATTACTTTATTTCAATTTCTTTTATCAAACTTTTTATCAATGTATATTATGTAACAGTTATATAATCGACATAATACTTCTGACGAATAAAGAAAAGATGTTCTATTTTTTTTCCAAATCTAAATTTTAATTAAATTTTATGTAAAGAAATGGACAAACTTTAAACAAAAAACGATTATTCATCATCTTACATAATCATTTGAAGTAGACTTCACTAAATTGCTAATTAATTTACATCTTATCGTAACCAATCGAAAAACAAGTCCAAATCACCGAATTCATTCTCAATAAATTTGTATAAATAAGTAGTAAAAATAGACAAGTATATTTTTTTTTCTTATTAAATATTTGTTATAAAATATATATAGGATAGGAATAAAAAGACGAGAAATGGGTTTCTCACATTTATTTACGAAGATCTACTCCGTACACAAGGCGCAAGTCTAAGAGTCCTACAGTTTTCAATATACAAAATGAATAATTACATTGTATCGGGAATGATTGTAATGAAACCGAGTCGCGTTCTTAAAACAATGAAATGTAATACTTGTGGTTATTTGGTATTTCATACACTGGATAGAACCTCGCGCACTCTACAGTAAATATAAGAGGAACTGATAATGGAACGCACTTAAACTATAAGTCGAACTGTAAGAACTCAGTCAAGTAAGTTTACTTCTTCGCTTTCTTAGCAGCTTGGTTTTCGCCTTCACGAATGGCAGGCTTTCCAGTTTGTTGAATTGGAATTGGACGTTCGTCTTCCATGACCATCGGTTGTTCCTTTCGTGGAGCAACGATGCTCAAGACACCGTCTGAAGACAAGTGGGAGGAAACTTTATCGATATCGCATTGATCTGGGATCAAGTATTTCCTGATAAATTGTCGGGAAATTGAACCATGGTCGTCTTTCTTTTCTTCGTGCTTTCCTATAATAAAACGATTGCATTTAGTAACGTCTATAAATTTAGTTAATCTTATACATTTAATCAATTTTGAAATCTTACCTTCGACGATCACACATTTGTCAACAACTTTGACAGTAATTTCTTCTGGCTTGAAATGTTGTACATCCAAACCAACTTCGAACTTGTCCTTGTCGCATTTAACAGTGGATTTACCACCACCTTCTGAGAGACGAGCCAATTCTGCCCATGGTCTGCAGTATCCCTGAGGAGTACGCATCAAACCACGATGACGTGGGCCGCAGAAGTTCTCGAGAAGGGCAGGGCTCAATAATTGCTCAGGGTGAAGACCATGTCCAAAGTCTTGGTCCAAAATGCTATGGGGTCTTTCAAGATCCTCCCACCAGTTGGAAAACAACAATGGAACGAGAGACATTTTGAATTCTGAAAGTAATTAAACATTTTTTGTTGTTGTTAAACTTATGAAATTGTTTAACAAATGAAAAATTGTAGTTCATATTTTTTTTAGCAATGCAGAAAGGGTGAAAATGAAGAAATTGAATTTTTATGTATTGTAAAATATTTGTTGCTTTGCGAAAACTTTAAAACGGAATCGTATGAGAGTTACACGAGATCATTAAACAAGAATTTCATGTAAATGTTATATAATGCAATATCTCACAAAAATATTCGACAATTTTTATAATTTTTTATGAAAACTAATCTGATTCGGGTGAGATTTTAAAATGATTTTCAATTCAAAATGTAAGAATTTACACAGAAAAGTTTTAAAATTGTTACATTTCAAATTAAGCACTGTAAAAGGCTTAATTTCAGTCTAAAAAGGTAAAGTCAATTTTTCCGCTTAAAGTCTTACTTTTAGACAGCAAAGTTTTATTTTAGTAGATATTTATGTTTAAAGAAACTTTTTTCAAGCTTGTCACACCCAAGTTAGAGAATTCTTATTTCGAACCTGAATATTGACTAAAAGGAAGGAATTTAAGAAAATGAACACAATTTTAGACTAAAATTAAGTCTTTTACAGTGCTTAATTTGAAATGTAACAATTTTAAAACTTTTTTCTGTGTATGCCTATACAAATTGTTATTAAATTATTTTAATAGTGTGTTTTTTTAAATCAATATTTCTATTACTAACTACTTTATTATAAAATGTATTTATAATAATTACAAGGTACTTTTTCCAAATACTCATAAGATTCCTACTGAAAATTCTTCGCATGGTGAAATTTCAAAAATTTCATTGTATTACACAAAAGAAATATCATGTTTAAATATACAATAAATAAAATGATTATAATTAATTTTAATTTTACATAAGCTACAAATTAAAAGATTGGAAAAAAGGTTTCCATTTAATTAAGTCAAAATACTAACTATACAAAAAATTTCAAACAAAAAGTGATATCTACATATTTTTCAAACAAATGACGGATAAAATTATCACAAAACTTCACTGCTTTACAAAATAAAGTTTAAACTATAAATTTTCAATAAGACTTTTTACAAAAGTTAATCTCTAAAACTAAAATTTGAATTAACAGTACACATAAATTGCACAAAAACGATTAAACAAAGGAAAAAAACTTGAATTTCTACAGCTGAAAAAAATCTACTAAAAATTTAATAAAAGTTTAAACTGACAATTAAAATATTTAAGAAATTTCAATACAACTGTTTTTACAAAAGTTAACCTTGAAAGTTAAATGTAAAAGTTATTTATTAGTTCACATAAATTGCACAAAATAAAACGAATAAACAAAGGCAAAAAATAAAAGTAACAAAATAAATTAAAAGTTGAATCGCAGTATAATTTGCAAAATTGATAGTTAAAAGTAAAATTTGTGTTATTAGTTCACATAAATTTCACAAAATAAAACTAACAAAGGCAAAAAATTTGAATCTACAAGATTGAATTTCTTTAGCTGGAAAAATCCACTAAAAAGTTAATAAAAGTTTAAACTAAAAATTAAAATATTGAATAAATTTTTAATAAAACCGTTTTTACAAAAGTTAATCTCGGTAGCTAATAAAAGTAAAACTTGTTTTATTAGTTCACATAAATTTCACAAAATAAAACGAATAAACAAAGGCAAATCTAAAAGTAAAGAAATAAATTAAAAGCTAAATCACGGAATTTATATTTGCAAAAATTAAAATATTTAAGATTTTTCAATAAAACCGGTTTTACAAAAGTTAATCTCCATAGTTAAAAGTAAAATTGGTTTTATTAGTTCACTTAAATTGTACAAACGAACAAAGGTAAAAAATAAAAGTAATAAAATTAAAAGTTAAATCACAGAATTTCAATTTACAAAAAAAAAATATTTAAGAATTTTCAATAAAACGTTTTTACAAAAGTTAATCTCGATAGCTAAATGTAAAATTTATTTCGTTAGTTCACATAAATTTCACAAAATAAAACGAATAAACAGAAGCAAAAATAAAAGTAACGAAAAGTTAATTCACAGAATTTATATTTGCAAAAATTAAAATATTTAAGATTTTTCAATAAAACCGGTTTTACAAAAGTTAATCTCGATAGCTAAATGTAAAATTTCTTTTATTAGTTCACAGAAATTGCGCAAAATAAAACGAATAAGACAAAAAATAAAAGTAAATGTTAAATCACAGAATTTAATTTGCAAAAAAAAAAAAATCGACCGATGTCTTTGTTCTTTTTTCCACGCCCAAATCGGAATTGACCTTGTAACTCGCGAAAATTGTCCGAAAAGTACCGAAAAAAACTGTTTAAAAATATTCAAAAATGGTTCACTAAACTTTAATAAAACGTTTAAACGAATTTCGAAGAAATGAAATGATGAATTTACCTTTTAAAAACGCTGAAGCGAAATGCCGGTAAGTAGATGTGTTTGAATTACACGGAGACGTTTACTCTTCGAGTGCTCAAACTGAACTATCCCGGCGGTTGCTATGGGGCCGCCATTTATACACAACCCTTGGGTTCTAGATTTTTCCCGACGTTGCCCGAAATTTACCAAGGGTTCTATTCATTTCTCTCGCGAATAAAACCCACATTTTTTATAAAACCAAATTAATTATTATAAATAACACTTCCTACCGGCATTTACTTCTATTTAATATGTATTTTAAAAAGATTTCAATGTAAAAATCTTGAAAAATCAATGAGACAAAAGCGACGTTCGCCAATTTTCGGGTATGTACGTATTTTGCAATAATAATAATAAAATAACGAAATAATACTGTTTTTTAGTATCGTAGGAGTTTGTTGTAACATTTATTTTTCATAAATAATGTGTAAATTGTTAAAATATTTAACAAATTCAAGACTCAAGTTTTTTGTATAATTTAAGATGTAGTTTATATTTTTAGTAGTTTTTGTTGTAAAGACGCATAATATAGTGTACAATTTGAATATATATTTACTTTGTTTATTTGTTATTTGTTTTTTTTTCAATGTTTATGTATTTGTACAAGTTCGAGAAGACTCGAAACGTATCGAAGATTCGATACTTTTCTCGATGTTTAAATCGTATCTACTCGATTATTCTCGAATTGTATGTAAGTTTCTAGGTCATTTTTTTTCACAATTTTAAACATTTGTTAATATTTTTAGGTAAAAATGTATGAAAGCTTCATAAGATATTTTTTTATTAATAAAATAATTAAAATCTTTAAATGTTCATTGCTGTAGTAATAAAAGTTAATTTTTTCAAGTGTTTAAATATATTCGTTAATTAAATGTATTTTTAACCTAAAATATAAGAAATTATATATAAATTTTTGCAAAAAAAAAGTATACATGATATCAATTTGTTGTTACATTAATAATGTATGAAATTTAAATGTGCAACAATTGATTATTAGCTGATTAACGTATTCTTCAGAATATAACAAGTAAGTATTGTTCTTTTTTTTAAGATTTTGTTAATAATTAGTAACATTTTTTATTATTTTATGGTATTTTTTAGTTATTAGAAACTTGGGATTAATATTTAAAAATGTACAAAAACAGGCAACATTTTTTATTAATTTGTTAGTAATTTGTTTTAATGGAAAATTTTATACAACAAAAATTATATACAAAAAAGTTTTGACAATATTTAGTTTAATAACAATCTTGTAGTATCCTTTTTACTAAACATTATGTAATATATTAATAATATTATAAGTATACTATAAAAAATAAAAGGAATTTTACAATTCTATTGTAATTGTCACTGATTAAAAGTTTGTATTTTATGACATTTGACGCATACATCGTCATCAACACGACATCGTCAGTGTAGATCCGATTTTCCCCAACATACATAGTAAAAATATTAATTATTGTAATGAACATTTATATAACTTTGTAAAATTTCTTTTTTGTAAAGAAGGAATTTCTAAAATGATATAAAAATATTACATAATAGAATAGATGGGGGTATAGTCGGCCACTTAGGACGAAGTTCTGCATTTTTTTATTTTTTTAGTTCTTAAATATTTCTGTAGTATTCTATATTAATTTGTTTAGTATAGGGCACCTGTATACTTCAAAAGCATTGGCCATGTATAATTGTATTTCGTTGTAAATAAACAAGAAAACCATAAATGCTGAAAAATGAAGCGTACAGTAAAGCGTCCAGTGAGAGAACAAAAAACGTTTTTACGAAATTGTATGCTTAATGAAGTGAATCGCACGCTTAGAATAAGTTTAACGACGCTTAATTGAAATAGTTCTGAAGCGTGAATATGCAACTTTTAAGCGTTATCTAAGCGTCCAGTTAAGCGGCTTCTAAGAGTGCATGAGGGTTTTTTTTTTACTTTTGTACGCTACGTGAGAAAACCAAAATTAAAGAGTTAATGAGAAGTTCGGGAAGATGAAGTAAAGCGATTTTTACAATCTTCTACAAGTTTCCTTACGACACCTTATAATTTTCAGTCTTAAAAAATGATTTTGCTCTACATTATACTTGGATCAATCATTATTTACTCATTATCAACGAACATTTTTATTAGAATACAAGTGTAACTCGATTATCATATTACGTCATAGAAATTGATTCATGGTGGTAGATTACGACTGGATAGGTGACCAAATGAGAAGACCTTATTTAAAGATAATTAATTTATCTTTAAAAAAATTAAATTACATACAAAAGATAAAAACATATTAATTTTTAAATAAAATGTAGAAAAAAATATAAAATAAATACAAATGTTTTCAAGGTAACTATTTTTTTCTTATACATTAATCAGGAACTCGTCCTGTACGCTTTCCAAAGCGTACGCAGTCGTTCACAAATGCAAAGCGTTGAACTCTTAAAAGATACATATTCACGCATTAAGTACTCTTATAGAACTTTCATGGAAGCGGAATGCCCGTTTCTTGAACGTTTCCCGAACGTCAATTCCACGCTTTATGAACTCTTAATGGACGCTCATATTTTTGGCAGGGTCGGCCACCGTCTAAAAGAAAGGAATTTTTTTATTTATTGCTGTAGGGTATCATTCTAATTCATAATTAACCAAATTAAGTAATCCATTGTTCAGCATTTCGCAACTTTGTAACTTTGGAAAAAGTTGTTTCTAAAAGAAATTGTTACTTTCTTACAAAAAATATGAGAAAACGACAACATTTGCCATAAAATGGGGCTATGCGTATATCAGTTAAAATTGTCAAGTACCACAATTATCTAGTGGTCACTAGTACCACGTGTAAAATAATACCGTTTCGTAAAAATTACTGACGTAGTTTAAAATTTATATCAAAAATAAAAATGTGTGACTGACTATTGGTGGCCGGCCGACATTACCCTACATAATAAAAATACTAATCATTCCAATAAACATTTTTATAACCTTTTAAAATTTCCCTTTTGTTAAGAAGAAATTCCTAAATTGATATATAGAAATATTACATTATACTTAGATATATTATATTTTTTACGTTAATTGTTTACAAACGAAAAGTACCCAACAATCGGAATTATAATGAAATGTATTGACTTAGATTTATTTTTTCGTTTTTGAATACATTATTTGAACTTTTCGAAAACATTCAAATCCAAAAATACTCTACTAATATCCCTGCCAAAAAAATACTATAGAACACGATTCCGAAAACATATAGAGCACCATACAAATTGTATTTACTAAGAAAAAAAGTAGCTAATATTAATGTTATAGAAATGTTGAGGGCTTACAATTTCATTAAAAACTTCTTTCAAAACTTGATACAGTAATATTGCGAATCCTGTGTAAAAAGACCTCGTCCTAAATGTAACTTTGTATAGTTTTTGCACCATATAAAGTTAAATTTAGGACAATGTCTTTTTACACAGTATTTCCAATATTTCTAACTTTTTTTAAGTTTTGACAGAAGTTTTGAATGAAATTATATACCCTTAACATTTTTATATCGTCAATATTCAGGTATTTAGCAACTTTTTTTCTTAATAAATATAATTTGTATAGTGCGCTATATGTTTTCTGAATCATATTCTATAGTATTTTTAAAATCTCAGAAACTCTTAATATAATGTATAAATTTTATGGGCTCTGCCTATCACTTGAAAAAAAAAAAAATTAAAAATTTCTTCTTTCTTCCTTCTTCATGAATTTAAAGACACTATCACTTTTTAAAATTAAGACTGTATTTAAAATTGAAAACATACAAAAAAATAAAACTTAAAACTCTTTAAAAAATATATACAAAAAATTAAAATTAACTTTAAAAGAGTCAACGTTTCGGACCTCACGGGTCCCTCTTCAGGAGTCAATAATTAACAAGTTTTTAAGGAGTTTTAAGTTTTATTTTTTTGTATGTTTTCAATTTTAAATACAGTCTTAATTTTAAAAAGTGATAGTGTCTTTAAATTCATGAAGAAGGAAGAAAGAAGAAATTTTTTATTTTTTATTTTTTTTTTTTTCAAGTAATAGGCAGAGCCCATAAAGTTTATATTTATTGAAGAAATCAAGCTTATCTTAAAACCCTATTTATCCGAAAATAATGGTTTTAACAATAAGAGTTTCGTACTCGCAAACGCAAAGGAATTTACGTTTTACTGTAACACGTGCGCAACGATCACCCAATTCATTCAATTGTCAATCTTATTAATTTATAATTACCAAATATATTATTAAATAAAAGAACTCAATACAATTAAGATTTTAAAGAAAATAAATAATGCACAATTTCCACACTTCTGCCGACTGATCCGTCAGCACCTAGAATTCCAAATTCTGATCAAGACGTTGGTGGGGGAAAAGTTTACTTTTCACATTTAGGACAGTATTTTTTCGGCAAGGATATGAATGACATAAGTAACAACACTATAAAACATGAAAAGGAATTTTACGAATCTATTATAATTTTCACTCGTTATAAATTTATATTTTATAACATTTGGCACACACATCATGTACCAGAATTAATGAATCCATTTCAATACAGTGTTAGAACCGATTTTTTCCAATATAGTAAAACTACTAATGGTAATAAACTTTTCAAAATTTCATTAAATTTTACGTATCTTGTCACATTTTAGAGATATTTCGTAATTTAGAAAAAAAACTTATATATATTATCTATATCCATTTGTTCTTTTCAAAAGTCGATAAGTAAATTATTACATAAATGTAGAAAATGATAATAAATTTAACACCTTATTTTTATTTACACAGTGCATAAATACTCCATGTTTCAACTATTCGTTATTTTCGCATCATTTTGTAATAGCGAGTGTGGTTGAATGGTTACGGCTCAATGTTTTTCTACAAGAGTCCAGGGTTCGATTTTTGGTCGATGCAATATTTTTTTTTCATTAGTTCAAATATATTGTAATGTATTGAAAATTATTTTGACACATTTCCGATTGCTGGGTACTACAGTTTGGGAAAGTTGATTTCTATTTTGTACATTGTAACTATTTTTTATCTTATAAATACATGTAGTTACTTTTTAAGCAACATACATATCGCAATTTTTTACATTCAACACATAAAAATTCTATTTTCTGATAGAATCTGAGCCGTGACTACCCGCATTATGCCAAGACATGTAAAAAAGTACAAAAATGTCTGAAAATGTATATAAACGTACAGAAATGTTTGAATACATACAGAAATGTATGAAAACGTACAAAAACGTTTCAAAACGTTCAGAAACATACATAAAAATATTTAACTTGAGATCATTCGTAATAGACCCTTCGAAAATAGAATTTAAATCACTTTGTAAATTTAAAGTATCGAGTGGGAATTTTATCGAAGCAAATAACTTAATATTGTCAGCATAAATTAAGAATTAAAAGTGCTCGATAAAAGATCTGATGTAATTTATAAATAAGATGAAAAGGATTATCCTAAGGTACAAGCCTTGAGAGACGTCAAAAGGAACAAGAGTAAATTGAGAAATGGATGGAAGATTAGATAAATTATGATATATTTATAAATACTTTATTCGAAAAAGAAACCAAGATAAAGGATTAAATTGAATTTTTAGAAATATAATTATTTACATATAATGGACAGCCTATATACATAATAATCTATCCAAATACGAACATAATTTATGTACCAAAATTAATTAGCCCATTCTCCCTTTCCAACGACTTAATTTCATTAGCATTATCTTAACAAGAAAATCATGTTTCCACAGTATCTTTATGAAAAATATATATGTTAGCAGTGAACTGGACTTATTACGCATGAGGAATTTAACATCACCGATTTGTGGTCACAAATAAGAAACTAGAAAATCTTAGAAACGAAACCGTTTTGAAACGAACCGTTCTGTTCTTCTTTTTACAATGTTATTATTTCCTAATAGTATGTTTCAATCGAATCATGGTAATATCAAACTCCCCTGTTAGCACACCGTGGCGTGCTGGAAGAAATTGCAATGTCTACGTCCGAATCTATCACAATTCTAACGTTATTTTTTAAAAATTACCAACAATATCTTTAAATAAACTCATAAATGCATATGGATTTTCATATTGTTATTTGAGTTTCAAACTTTATTATTTAAAATATAATACTATCACTATTTCTATATTTATAATGTACTTGGAGTTCACATTGTTGTAGTCTAACAAACATTAAAAAAATTTCTATTTATTTTTAGTTTAGTTTAAGCTTATTTATTTTGGAGTATATAATTAATATTGTTAACATAATATATTAGTATTTATTATTATTAAATAAAACCGTAAAAAAAGAAAATTAAAAAAAAAGCTTGTTGGACTTCAACGATGCGATTTTCAGTATGTTATTTATATTTGTATGATGTATATTACCTTTACTTGCAATATCCATGTATATAAGTTATCTCACGCTAAGTGAATATGATTATGTACATGTATTCCACTTTATATTTAATAATAATGAATAATTTAAGTCTTTTTATATTTTATTAACATAAAAATACAGAATATATAACATAAAGAAACCATGGCATAGTAACATTCAACATAGTATAATCAATATAAACACGTAGCTTTTTATATATGTTATAAATTCCATGTAATAAACTTTTCATATATTTTTTAAAAACATAACATAAATATATTACTAAAAAGATAACAATTCAATGTTTTCGTATCGGTCCTGATTTGTTTGGATTCTGAATTAATTATTGTTTTATAATTTCTGGTTGAAAATCTGGTTGAGTAGCGGCAGTTAACTTCTTCGCATACATATCCAGTCTGTCAGTCATCTGGACACAAAATTTAAAATTAAGAAATGCAATAACTTTTAACATGCTAGTTCTTAGTGAACGTATTAAAAAGACAACATATTCTTACCCGGAAACCCCAAAAGTCTTTAGTTTGACGACATAGATTAAGATCGAGTTCTGCTACAAGAAGTCCGTCATGAGAACGGCTCAGTCCTGGTGTTCTAGTGCCATCAGGAGCACTGACGTAACTCGTTCCATAAAAGTGTCCAAATTCATGATGGGCAGGAAGGCCATCACCAGAAGTAAACTCGTTTTGGAAAACTTCTGTACCCACACGATTAATGGCACATGTAAAATAATTATTAGCAACTGCAGCGCATCTCGCTTCTATTGGCCACAGGGGTTCTGATAATTCTCCTATCGTAGCTGATGGATTGAACACAATCTAAAAGTATAAATCAATTATGCGATATGTTTAATTTAATAGATCACGTGTTTCTCACCTCTGCTCCATTAATTCCAAACATAGTCCAATTGAGAGGGTGATGACGACCGTAACAAATATTAACTGCAATCCGACCATACGGAGTTTCGAAAACTGGGTGGCCTGTATTTCCCTCCATATAATAAGTCGATTCGTTGAAATCTCCTACTCGTGGTATGTGATTTTTCCTATGTTTACCAAGAACTTTACCATTCGAACCGATTACCACCGCAGTATTCCATATTGTATCTCCTTTTATGTTGTCTCTCTCAAGAATTGGTGAAATTATAACCATTTTATGTTTCTCTGCAAGTTTTGTCAGCAATTCAGTCGATTTCCCAGAAATTGCATCTTCTGCAAATTCATTCCAGGGATATTTTTCTCGAGTACAAAAAGCAAACGGCATTGCTGAAACAATAATATAGTTTATAGTAAATCGTATTGATTAAATGTTATTAATAATCCAATCTTATTGTATTGAAATAAAGTTTTATACGCACTCCATGCTTCTTGAAGACAGATAATATTAACACCACATTTCGCAGCATGCTCAATGTAAGTCTGGATTTTGGAATGTATTGCATTTCTTTGATTATTTACAGAAACGGTAGTAGGCAGAACTATGGAATGTTGTATCAATCCTACGCGAACAATTCGAGGAGCCCGAAGCTCTTCAGTTCGTGCCCCTCCTAATTTAAATCCTTTAAGCTCGCATTTATAGAGTTCATCATGAAACGGTGGCAAGTCCAAATGCCTGAAGTAGAAAATTAACATACACAGTGATAAAATTTAAAAGTGACCTTAATTAAAAAGATGGAAATTAAAATATCAATGAAAACCGTAGTAAATTTACACCGATTTAGTGAAATTCACATGTGCAGCACAGTTAAAATTACTTAGATATTGTAAAAATATTCCTATATTACTGTAGATTTACAACGATTACCTTAATTGTCACCTTTTGTAATAAAATAACATCGAAATTCTTCATAATACAGTCAAACGATACAATAACCAATATCACAAGCAATTAAACTACCCATACTTACTCAAGACTTCGTCCATATATTATATGTTTTGCTTCTTGCAATACATTCTCAGGTAAATTATCCTCCAAAATTTGTTCAAGGGTTGGTTTAAACATATTAGTAGTTATTTTGAACTGAATATCCTGCCCAACTGTCAAACAAAAATGCAGCAATTAATTGCAATGCACATTAATGTCTAGGTATATTCCTAGTGTTTAACTGATAAGCGCAAGATAAAATAAAGTAAAGAGATAACAGTATTACGTCTCCTATAATCGTACATATGATTTTTGTAATTGCTAATACATAATATGAACTTTATCTTACAGTTAAATTTGTAGCATTATTTACAGTATAAAATTATAATATTACTACATATTAGTAATTAATTTAACTAATAGCAAATATTCACTTCTAGTTATTATGCATTATTTAATAAATTTCATTGAATAACGTATGTATACATATGAAATGTAAACAATAAATATGTTTATAGACAAAAAATTATTTAACTATTTTCTGATTAGACTGGTAATTGATAAACTTACTCTCTAGTTTCTATAGTGCACAGATGACAGGCTTTAGCTTGGATTTGATTACTAAATATCATTTTCCTAAAGTGGCAGTGAGAGTAATAGTTTACATTGCGACAGAATTGAAAGGAAAATTTTTTACTGGTCTGGAAAACTTTTAAGGTTATGTTGAAGGTCATTTTACTTCACGTCTACTTATCAAACCAAATTTATTCTAACAGGGAACTCGATTTATTTGTTTTTCTGATCTTTTTTCTTTTTATTAGCCATTATTAAATGAAAAAAATTCATTTATGTATTCAAAAATATAATGTATTAAATCAAACGTTTTGTAGAAGTTTAAAATATTGTATAGAGAAAGGTAAAAGTTAGATTAATAAAATTAACAATAATTTGGGACTGTAACATTTTTTATTTGTTTTTTTAATGTATAAAAATAAAAAATTTGAAATAGATTTGTATAGTTTTATAAATTCAATATTTTCAACATTTCCTGCATTAGATATCGTGATATTTACCGGAAAAATTCGGAAAAACATTGCTTTATTTAATGAAATCCTTAGATTTTATGTTAGTCTAAAAACATAAGAATTAAGGCCATTTTTGCAGAATTCGCGATTAAAAAAAATTATAATCTTAAAAAGTAATGTCTTCTTTGATTCAAATTTAATTTCGAATTCATTTTTTTCTGGTTTTGAAAGCATTTAAGTACAAACGTATTTGTAGAAACGGATTTGAATCAAATTTTGTCAATAAAAAAATATTCGCAATATTAGTCGCCTACTTTTTTAAAAAACTAAAAAAAACTATGATGATTTGATTTCTCTAAAATACTTTCAAAATTATTACATTGATCGTTATTTTAATTGTATAATATAGAAGAAATCATTGCGGATCTTTATTTAAAAAAAAGTACTCCACAAAAATGATGTATTCTGATAAAATTTTGCAAAAAACCGCTCCGAAAATATTGATATGAAATCTTATGAGAAATCATATGAGATTTTGATCTATTATCTTGTATGATTTTCATTTTTTTCGATTTTCGAAAATTTCATTCGATTTTTCATATAATTTCATTTTTTTTTAATTTGGAAAGTTTATTAGATTTTACATATGAGAAACATAATTAACAACTGAACCGTCATGGGCTTTTTTTACTATCCTACATACATTATTACAATAATCGGTTCATCAAAGATCAATTTTATAATTTACATATGAGATTTGGATTTTTTCAATTTTCGAAAATCGCGCGCGAATGAGTCGTACTAAAAATCGAATGAAATTCTTAAAAAATCTAAATCTTGTATAAGAAATTAACGAAATTTTTCAAAACTTGATTCAACTGATACGAAAAATCGAATGAAATTTGCAAAAAATGGAAAATGAGAAATCATACGAGATAAAACGGATCATTGCCAAATAATTTTTATATAAAACACCAAAATCTCAAATAAGATTTCGTATGAATCTTTTCAGAAGAGATTTTTAGTATTGTATATATAAATAATGAAGCCTTTTCTGCCCTACTCCATAGAGTCTATAAGATTGTGTTGGTATTAAACATGTTGAAACATTTTAAACGTAGTATATTTGTTTATTTTTACATGAAAAAACGGCGAATTAGTCGAACAAAACAAGAACACGTTAAAGCTTGAATCTTAAAACCACTGTGAGAAAAATGAATGAAAGAAAGAAAAACCGTTGGGTGAATTTGATGATTTTTTGTCTGCAGTACAAAATGTATACTACACTGAACAATGTAATTTATTCCAGGTCCAAATTTAAAAAATCCCCCTGTAGTGGTGAGTACCTGCTTTTGTGTCTCCTTTGCTTTAATTTCTATTTAAGAAACGTTTTGATTTCAAATGTACGACACACTTCCCCCATCGTTTTATTCTCCTTCCACAGAATTTAGATATAAAATATCGATTGGGTATCTTCTTCCGAACCTGGGAACAACTCGAACGTGGTTATATATAATCTATTGTTCTCTCGCGATATGATTCGCCCTTACTTTCAAAATTAATTATTTTTTGGGAAATATATTACTATGACCGTCATCAGCTGTCCATAGATTTTTTAAATCTTTCACGAAAAAATTAAAAAGAAAAATTTACTGAACCTCGTTTTCAAAATTTCAAACTTAATAAATACCTAAAATTTTCGCATATTCATGTAAATATCTAAAATATAGATTTTATCAAGTAGCTATCTAAATATTTATTTTAATTAATACAGTATTACTAAAAATTTGTTGTTATACGAATTCTCGAACTCTCGTCTTTTTTTTTAGTAAAATTGAATTTACATTTAAATATTACTGAAATTGCATGAAATGCTTCGTTTCAAGAATTACATTGCGAATTTTAAATAAATTAAGTCAATTTTTGTAAGAATTTATTTAAAAAAATATGAAATTTTTCTGATATTGACTTAACTTTATCTCAATTTATCCCTGCATTTCCTTTATTTAGTAAATGAAAAAGTATTTTATTGCCAAAATGCATATGATTTGCGAAAAACGCAAGCAAAAATTCAATTTTCCTTAAAATCCTTCGTTTAAGCAGTAGCTATACTCGCCTACTAATAGAAAAACTTTGGTTTTTTGATTTCAGATAAAAATGACCCAAGTTACAGTGACTACCGTGAGGATACTTTTCTGATTCTGACGTTACTTCGGGAGCTATCAACGGCTGAATTTACAATATTTTTTAATGCAAATTTTTGTACATGATGTTGACATTATATACGCATATGTGTAACAGGAAAATATATGATACTAATGTTTTAGCTTCAAAAAAATCTAAAAAAAGGACCTTATTTTAACTTACAAGACCCACACAGAAAAAAGTCTTAAAATTGTTACATCTTAAACTAAGCACTGTAAAAGGCTTAATTTTAGTCTAAAATTTAGCTAATTTTCTTAAATTAAGTCAATATTTGCGCTTAAAATCTTGTTTTTAGTTTTGGAAAGTTACTTTTAGTCAATATTCAAGTTCGAAAGAAGAATTCTCTAACTTGGGTGTAACAAGCTCGAAAAATTTGTCTTTAAGTATAAATCTCGACTAAAATTAAACTTTGCTGTCTGAAATTAAGACTTTAAACGGAAATATTGACTAAATATTAACTAAAAGTAAGTTTCCGAAACTAAAAGGAAGGAATTTAAGAAAATTAGTTCAATTTTAGACTGAAATTAAGCCTTTTACAGTGCTTAATTTGAGATGTAACAATTTTAAGACTTTTTTTTCTGTGCATGTAACCCCTTAAAGATGTACGCTGAACAATACATTTATGATAAATTGCCAAAAAATGATGTCATTAAAAAATAGTGAAAAATTATGAATGTTTGTTGCAATTTTGCATGATTCTTTTGTGATTTTGCAGCATTTTTTGTTTTCAACAGAGACTTCATAACCGGAAAAAAGATTTTCTTCGAGATAGTTTATAATTTAAATTCATAACGATTTCAACAAATTTCGATAAAAAAATATGTGCGCATATTACATTAAAAAGTTAAAATATTATTTGTCAATTAATGATAACATAAACTTTATATAATTTTTTCGTTGAAAAGTTCATTTTAAAAAAAAATTATTTTGAGAGTAATACCGTCAAATTTTGTATTTTGAAAACTGAGTTTTCTTGATTTTTCCCCGACTTCTCCCTTCTTCTCAGCCTGCACATCTCAACGGAATTCCATCGGTCACCCTCGATAAATCTAGTAGAAAAGAGAGCGTTCGTCTTTGTTTGCTTTTTTTGCGGGGATCTAAACTTGAACCGTTACAGCTGCAAAATAATCCAATACATACATTTTTACTTTTATCTGGGATTTAAACGAGATTTTCTATAAGTTTTTAATTTTTATTAAATTTTAATTAAGAAATAATCGAAGAGATTTGGACACAGAATAGTTTATATTAAATTTTTATAAAACCTTTCTTTAAAAAAGTAAAGGATACAACCTTGTTTAAAAAATTATGAAATTTTAATTTTGGTACTTCAATGTCTCGCTCTATTAATAAAAGGGTAATGTTAATGTATTCCGTTTTGTTAATTTTGTGAAAAATGAAGTTGATCATTCTTTTTTATTATTGAAATATCATAAATGCTCCTTGGCTGTACTATGTAATTGGTAATACTCGAAATAGTAATATATCAATCGTTTCAAACTTATCTCCAATGTAAATTTTACTGCTCTAAATAGATACTTACGGGAAACTAAACTTTCGAATATCTCATTATCTGCACGAATAATCGCCTGCATTTGTGACAATCTGATATAGTAATAACAGTTTTCTTTTGTATTATTCATGAATTTGTTTATAACAAATGTAAATATTGTGCATGAAAATCTAACCATTTTCATTCAAGAAATATCTTTAGTTAGCTAGTGATTTATGACACAGGTTAAATAACATTTTAATAATATTGATACAATGTAGTCGTTTACAATTTGTATTCAAGTGCAGGATCTAGAGATACATGTATACAATTCGAAAATTTAGTAGATAGGTGAACAAAAAAATTGTCGAACTTCTAACATACATTACAATTTTCTTCGGAATTATAAGAAAATACGACTAGCGATTCTATTAACCCTTTATGTCCCTACAAAGGAAACCTAGCAGATCCGAAATAATAGCATTTTCTTCAATTTCAAAAATTTTCAACGTTCAAACGCCATGTTGAAACGAAAAACAAATTAAATCAAAATATGTGATTGTATAATTTTGAAGTAAAACAATCGGGAACACGTTTCTGATGGATTAGGAGGTGATCTGAAACCGGTATCATAGTTAAAAATGCATTAAAAAAAATTGTAGGTAAAAATCACGTTTTTCAGTATTTATGAAAAAGAATGTGTTAAACGCCATTTTTCGAAAATTTCAATAGCGCCAATCGAAAGAGTGACTTCAAAACCACTCGGATATAGATGTTTGCATTTTTAAAAAATTGTTATTTTATACATAAAACGATGCTGAAATCCATGTGCAAAGAATTAAAGAACGACAAAATTACTTTTAAAAGTTTTGAAAAACTTCCCTGTTGCTTATACTATACTCTTTATTATTTGTGTTAAATGTTAAAACGAATATGGGAATACTTCCATTTTGAATTATTTTTACAACTTTCCACTTTTAAAATATATAATTAGTTCAGCATATAATTTATAAATATATTAATAAAGACTGCACAATAAGTGATGTGATATTTTTCCAAACTCAAATAATTTTTTTTACATAGAATATGTGTCAATTACACGAAGCATTAACTAATTACATAAATAATATTGAATACAACTGATTTAATTTTGAAGAAATTCAATGTTTTAAGGTCGGCAAGAAAAGTCAGTGCAATTTTACTATGTGAAAATTAATCCATTCATATTTCACGTGGTACACGGAGAAAAATAATCAGCAAAATCAGCCGAAAAATCCGCAGATTCTACCAATTTTATCCTATAGGGACAGCTGTTGGAATTTTGTTAGGAATAGCCGATAATTTCAGCTAAATTTACTGAAAAAGTCCGCAAATTTAACGGAACAAATCTGCTAATGTAGCGGAAATTTAGAGCTAAGCGCGAATTGAGTAGGGTTAAGGCTACATTAGCGGAATCAAAACAGCTAAAATTGCATATATTTTCGGCAATTCCAGCCGAAAATTTTAGCTGATATGAATCAGCTAATCCAGCAGTCATTTTTCTCCGTGTAAAATTACGAGTAGTATGTGTAAAAGAACACGTGTAACAGTGTGGATGAATAACCATGTGTAACCCTAACAGCACCAAACCTTGCAGTAAAGTTAAATAAGCTTGACTTAATGTTGATAATCATACTGAAACCTTAATTAACCTTGTCATAAGGTTCGGTGCTGTTAGCGAATCAACAAATATGAGAATTAGAAAATTTGGCAATTTTGCACTCAAGCTTGCACTCTTTTACTACGTGAAACTTTTACTATGTGAAATTTTTGCTTTGTAAAAATACATCAACTTTTTTTGCAGTGCCTATTTTCGGTGGTGAGAAAAGGGGTTCTAAAATATATCATGTTCATTTTTACTTGAAAAACTGGATGCCAGTTTCAACTGCTTTAATGAAAAACACAAGGTACATAATTACATTCAACTCTTATACTTCTTAAGGATTTTTTTTATTTTTCACACTTTGTAGAATATTGTTCTTTTAAAGATATATGGTCGGTGAAGAATAGAGATGAATTAAATGATTAGGTCCCAATTCAATGTTTCACTTGCTTCTCAACAATTTGAGGTTCATAATCTGGTTTGACTACTTCAGCCAGAGCCTCTGCGTACATATCCAATCGTGCAGTCATCTGTGTAAACGAGATTAAATATATTATCTTGGTATTTTTATTATGGTCGTTATCATATTTTAAAGTGTATTAAAGTACAAATGTTGCGAAAGTAGAATAGTAAAAATGAAACGAGTGATTTTTACCGGCAGTTTTTCATTATTGAAACGAAATACTTTGAGAAAGTATAAGCAGTTGTAACGCCATTTTATTCAAACTATGAACAATGGTTGGTGAACGAAATAGTTATAAAAGTAAAGATTTAAGAAAAAATTTTAATTTCATCATTTAATAATGACTTAAGGTAGTTCTTACCCTGTATATTATATGTTTAGAAATCATTTTTTATAACAATTCCAATAATATCCTGTCCATGAATTATATTATCATCCAAGAGAGACAGCATTAAAGTTCATGAAAAAAATTGAAACTTGCAAAAATTGTATGTTAAACAACTTTTGTTAACGACTCAAATTTTCTTCGTTTCGCTATGATAGAAATTTTAAGAATTCAATGGATTTTAACGAATGAGGGCTTATTTTTTCAAGAGAAAGATTCTCTACAACTTCACCGAACGAGTTTTTCTAAATTTACTGCCTGAGCACTAAAATTACGCACAAACTATAAATAGTGGTAACTTTTTTTATACATAGACATATTTGACGTTCGGTTTGAAAATTTGAAAAACTCTATCGGTGAAGTTGTAGAGAATCTTTTTCTTGAAAAAAGTAAGCAGTCATTCGTTAAAATCTAAAATCTCTTTAAATTTAACATATAATTTTTGCAAGTTTCAATTTTTTTCATGAACAATAATGTAATTCATGGGCATGATATTCTTGGAAGTGTTATAAAAAATACATTAACTACTTCACTGGTAATGTATCATACGTGTAAAAAAAAGTGCCACGACTAGTGATGTATCATATATAATAACTTCCACAGTTTTCAATGAAGTTACATGAAACCTGGTATACTATAGGTTTCTAAGTCGCTGAATACGAATCTGATATCACATTTTCAAAAATCAATATGGCGGCGACAAGTTATACGCTTTTGAAGTCAATTTTTTTGACTACCAGTAAAGGGGTTAACTGTATTTTTCTAATGTGGTTTAAAACGAGGTTTAAGCCATTAATGCCTGAATGTCAAAAAATCGTAAGGTAACTTTGAGCTAAAATCTTTTAATGAAATCGCCGAAATTTCTATTTGGCATAAGTTGTTACCTTTGCGGGTGTGCTCTACACGATGCGACCATTTAGAAAAGTGAAAAATTTCATTTTCTATTGTTTTTTGATAAATTTATATAAAAAATAGCGTTTTTTCGTAGAAAATCACAATTTTTTAACAGAAAATATATGTTTATCATATTAAAATTACTTAATAACGTGTCATTAGTGTTTGTACCAACAAACTATGGAAGTAGATTTTTTTCAAAATTTTCTTCCAAAAATAGGAAGCTTTGGAATGCAAAAAATAGCACTAGTGCAGGTATTATCAGAGTTGTTTTCACTATTATAATACCCGATTATTTACAAAAGTGTCTATTCCGGATTTTGGAGGATGCTGATTACAATTCTTCTGTCAGAAATGGAAAATTATAAATGGCAAAATTTTTGGCATTCCAAAGCTTCCTATTTTTGGAAAAAAAATCTACATCCATAGTTTGTTGGTTCAAACACGTTTTTAATTAATTTTAATATGATGAACATATATTTCCTGTTAAAAAATGGTGATTTTTTACGGAAAAGTCCCGTAAAAACGATATTTTTTATATAAATTTATCAAAAAAAAACAATACAAAATGAAATTGTTCACTTTTCTAAATGGTCGCATCGTGTAGAGCGTACCCGAAAACGTCTAGAACAATTTATGCCAAATAAAAATTTCCGCAATTTCATTAAAAGATTTTAGCTCAAAATTACTGCACGATTTTTGGACATTCAGGCATTAATGGGTTAATGTGGGTAAATTTTGAATTTTATAGTGACTTTATGTAAATTTTCTTTATAAATTGATACGATTAACATTGGTAAGTGTATGTTAGTGTGCTCAAAATGACATCGAAATGTGAAATAATGTTTAATTCTTACTCTGAATCCCCAGAAATCCTTTGTCTGTCTGCACAAATTAAGGTCAAGCTCCGCAACCAGAAGGCCATCTGTAACTCGACTGAGACCAGGAGTTCGTGTGCCATCAGGGGCAGTAACATAGCTAGATCCGTAGAAGAGACCTAAATCGGTATGTGGTGCACCTCCATCACCGGATGTAAAGGGGTGCGGATATACTTCAGTTCCCACACGATTGATGGCACACGTGAAACAACCATTTGCTATCGCAGCATTTCTTGCTTCAATTGGCCAGATGTGCTCTGATAATGCAGCAACCGTTGCGGAAGGATTGAAAATTATCTGGAAATAAGGGGAACATTCAAATTAGTATTCTGTACTGAATTTCCGCGATATAATCAGTCATTCAACAAAATATGATTACATAATTTCATGTAAAGTAACTAGTATTAAGTTAAAAGCATTTATTACAAGGTAATGTTATCGTCACTTCTGCATCCAACGTATGTACTGTCATAAACGTTGTTTTCTGAACATCTTATTTGAACACATTAAACATTTCAAAGATGTCTTTTCAGAATAGGGGCGACCGAAGCTATGTCTACATGGGATATGTGTCCTCGAGGTATCTATCATGAAAATTAATGAATATAAATTCATGTAATATCGATTTTATTATTTGGACGAATAAAAATAAATGAATCAATTTTATTAACATTTTTTGTGCTTAGAAAATTTCCTGCTACGCCTTTATTTTAGCCCAAAATCATCGGAGCTATTTGTTCACTCGTAAACTGTTGCCTTCTCACAAATTTATTTCTCCCAAACATTGGGAGCGTTCGATTTGGTCGAATTGTATCTCAATCGTATCCCATCTACAGTAATACAGATCAGAGATCAGACACGATTGGGATACAAGTCAGTCAAGTCGAACATCCCCATTGAAAGTATAATACTGTGCATCTTTTAAATAGAAAGTTTAAAGCCTATTACATGTGCTTAAATATATGCGAAATATCTTCGATTTATGTGAAATCGACCAAAATATGAAAAGCGACGACACGTAAGTGTCTTTCCATATAAACGTCTTAATATATCAGTTTTCGATGCACAGTCTCCCGAAATTTTAGATATTATTTGCGTTTATAGATGATAAATATGGTTTCTTTAATTTTTGAAAAAATGATATATGAGGAATTCCACAGAACTTTTAAAATTACAAGTACTCGCATGAAAATCGTAGATATGTAGGTTAAAACGATTTATATTATTGTGATACTGAAAGAAGACAATGTTTGTGAATGCGTCAAAGATTATCGTCGCATAAAAGGAACTGAACGTTTTTTGACAGATTTTTTACGCGTATATGTTAGAATTTTATAAAGTTGGTGCCTGTTAAAAAAAAATACTTTTATCTAAATGATTTGAAATCGACATATTGCCATTTTTGAGATATTTCTGAGAGATATTTTTGAGAGATTTTTCAGAAAATGTAACTTTTTTTACATTTTAGCCATTTAAAAAAGTAACTTTTATTATTTTATCTACCATGGCGAAAAATATTCCTCTTATAAAGAGAAAGAAAATGAAACTTGGTTTAGGTATACGCCATGTGTATGAATCTCTCTGTAATGCTTTAAATATTGCATTTTATTGTGGTCACTCGAACTGAAAACCAATATTGTTTAAGAGCACACTAACATGGACCATGCAATGTCTCTAATCGTCCACCCATTTTTCTTTAAGACTTTTTCTTAATGGTCCAACCTGGTATATGATCAATTTTTTGACAGTAAGAAAAGAAAACTCAATTAAAAATGTTATTACGGTGTTAATGCATTTTACCAGCAAAATAGTTTTTACATATATGTATGCACATTTAGTGCGGAAATGATGACAATATTACACAAGAAAACAATGTTTTGATGTTGACACCATCACGGCTTTACGGTTTTAGTAAAACATTTAACAAATTGTTAGTGTTTAGATGTTGCAGTAATTAATAAAGCTTGTTGTGTTATTCTTGAGAATAGTTCCAGAAACTTTATCCTAAAACCCTTAAAACGATATACTAGGTATGCACTGCCTTCATGAGTTTAAATTCGATAACACTGGATTTTCTAATGCTGAATGTTGTGCCCATTCGTACAAACGACATTTTGTCCAGAGAATGTTTTCAAACATTTCTATTATCATATTCTTGATTTAGTAAAAAAAATACTTCACTAGGTATGTTTTCATAGGTTGTAGAACTTTCTAAACGCCAGTAATTAAAATTGAATTTAAAAGTAAGTAATGAGTGGTCTCAGACTGTTTTTTACTTTTTGTGGACCTATAGAATTCCTCATATACATATAATCGAGGAGGGAGGGAGGAGGAGGAGGGAGGGTTGTAAAGGTGTCTTCAGTTAAGTCGTTTTATTAATTTTAAGTCGGATTGTTAAGTGACAAAATTTTTTTTATATAATTAATTTTTTTACGAAATATATTTATTTAAATTTTTATATCGTAAAACCCGAAGAAAACAACAAAAGAATTGAAATGATAAGAATAAGGGATGTACAATTTGTATTCCATAATTTAGCCTCTGCTTCTGAAAATAATATTACTACTTTTTATAGGAACATTATGGAGCAATATAATCAATATTGGTTCCTCGTTACTTTAGTGTATTAAAAGGTCCTCCGCTCTCATAGTGTTCACGCGGAAGTAGATTAGTTCTTAGAAATAAAAGGGTAGTATATTTGTGAAGACATTATAGTGTAATATGTCTTATCTGGCGTTTTTAGTAATAATTTTGCCATCACGTAAGATTCAATTTAGATAAAACTGCAAGATAATGAATTGAGCAAACGTTTCATCATCTCAACATTTTTTTGAATGTGGACGTACTATGTTAAACACAAAAAGAATAACAGAGTTATTTTTCTCAAAATGTTCTTTGTTATCTAAATTTTTTTTAAACAGTTCGAACAAAAATTTGACGTACAATCTTCCATAAAAGTACCGGGAGTTCATAATTTAAAAAGTCCGCATAAAGGGATTCTCAAAAGCCTTTTCGTCGATACCAGTGGTACTGCGTTTGAGCGCAATCTGTCATTTTGTTTGTTTACATTGAATTTTGACAATGGATAAAAATATCGAACAAAGAATTTTCTCAAATTTTGTATGCAATTATCGCTTCCAGGCACTCGTCTTCAGTTGTTAGAAGGCATAAGCAAGAATTAGAGGAGAGAACTCAAAAAATATTTTGATGATTGGATTCAGTCGATAGAAGCTATGACAAAGAATTCGCGGTGAGAACTAAAGTTGATGCCAGAAAATGGGCTTACAAAATCGTTTTATGATTGAATATTTATATTTCAGAAGGAGCCTACATTGAAGGCAACATAATAAAATTCCTGATACTTTTTTGACAGAATACACAACGAAAAGGTATGACCTTTAATTTTTATTGTAACTGTGGTCTCCTTATTTTTCGCACTTGTGTTTCATAAAAGTACGAAAACATATGCTAGTTCCTTTCAAAAGGGGGCTAAATTAGCTACTCATTAATAATCATATATTTAGTTATTTATTTATGTATTTCATAATTTACTACGTTTGCAGTAAAATTTCATTCAAAATGATGTAACAATTAGCTGTAAACAAGATGGAATATGGCATAATAATATGCTTTTACTGATAGAGGTTTTCAACTAATTTAAGAAGAAATTTTACTGCAATTTTATCATATAAACGTCAAAAAATGGTGCAAGTTTAGATATAGGCTTTAATTAGTTGTTATATTATATTTAAGATATTATAGTTTCTATGAGGAAAATTTAACCTAGTTAATTAAAGAAAAATATACTACCTCTGCTCCATTTAATGCAAACATCATCCAATTAAGGGGATGGTGACGACCATAGCAGATATTGATTCCAATACGACCAAATTGTGTTTGGAATACAGGGTGGCCTCCAGTGCCTTCCATGTAATACGTTGATTCGTTAAAGTCTGCTTTGCGGGGTATGTGGTTCTTTCTATGTTTTCCAATAACTTCTCCATCATTTCCGATAACAACACACGTGTTCCATAAAACATCACCATGAACAGTGTCCCTTTCCAAAATCGATGAGATAATAACCATATTGTGTCGCTTAGCGAGTTTGGATAACATCAATGTAGTTGGGCCGGTATTAGCATCTTCAGCAAATTCGGTCCATGGTTGTTTCTCACGAGTGCAGAACGCCATAGGCATTGCTAAAGTTAACACATGTTACAATTTATAATATAATTATAACATAGGAAAATACTATAATAGGAGTTTCCAGTCTCTTATTACATGTATATAAATACATAGATTAGCAATATTTACTGGCCAAATATATGCTATCTGTAGCAAGTCATCATTCCAAACAGGATGACACCAACAAATAAACATAATCAACACCGCCAGCAGTTAGTAGGCAGACTACACCATAACAGGTGCATCGGAAATATTGTCCTATTTTCATTCAATACAATATTTACGACTCGTTGATAACGAAAAACCGGAAACTGTCCCGAAAACAACGACCCTGAAATAAGGTCGGTATCAGGCCCAAATTCGTATCTTCGCCCAGCAACGTCCCTGAATTATCGGCCATGGAAATAAACAGAAAAAGTTGCCGGACGGGGATTCGAACTCACAACCTAAGGAACATTCAGTTTACGACGCGAGCATGCTACCACCCGTTATATGTAATTTATTTTAAATTCAATTGCAGTATTAACATTTTAAGAACGAGATGAGACTTACTCCAACATTCCTGGAAGCAAATGATATTTACGCCGCATTCTGCCGCGTGCTCGATGTACTTGGTGATTTTTTTATGGATTTCATGTCTCTGCTGATTTACTGGATCAGTGGTAGGTAAAACAATGGAGTGTTGGATTAATCCCACGCGAACGATTCGGGGAGGTCGTTGCTGTTCTGATTTCGCTCCTCCTAGTCTCCATCCTTGTAGGTCAAATTTGGCTCCTTTTTCGAAAGAAGGCAGATTAAGGTTCCTAAAAATTCATGTTTTAAGTAAATTATGAATGTTTAGGGTAGCGCAACTTAATGTTTACATGGCAAATTAAAAAAAAGCGTTCCTTAATGTTTTTTTTGTTTTTTTTTTTGTTGATTTGTCAAAAAGTGGCCAGCATTTAGACCGTGTTTCTACCACGATTACTGTGCATTTTAAGTGAATTTTTACAGTTCATTTTTTACAGTGAATTTTCCATTCTGCATCATGGATCCATTTTTTTGGGGTATATTCATTAAACTTTTTGGAAAATTATATTCAATTTAAGATAAATACATGATAATTTTTGTGTACATTAAATTTAAGATCTGACATTTAAATGTGCTTCCAGCACTTGTATCTTACTTAGCAGCATGCTTTGAATGCTGACTGCAGCGCTCACTACTGATACAAGCGATAAATAATATAAATAATACACTTTATATTGAAAATGTCTAAAAATTGAAAATTAGCATTTTAAAAACTTCATCCTATCTGCAGGCCAACTGGCCAACGTTATGGATAGACTCCACAAACTAATCTGATCTAAGTTGCGCAAAGATGCGCATTCATACATTAGAAGCTGTAAATTTTGAATCAAAGAATAAAGACCATAGTTGAAAGCAGATGTACAATTTAGTGTAAAAATATAATGAACGTTGCCATTGACGAAAAACTATCGTGTATTTTTGTATACAGTGATGACCGCGTTTAATACATCCAGATGGTCTTAGGTTGAAGTAATAAATAGCAAAGGTTTAAGATGAATTTGTAATACTTGCTTTTCCGCAAGATGTACCATCCTCACTACTTACACCAGTTACGTTATACTAATAAAATGCACATAGATCTTTGTTGTTTGTCTTTGTTGTTATTATATAATCAATTTTGAACTAATGAAAATAGTTGAATTAATTTGAATAAAATTAAATTTTAATGTAATTTATTTAAAAATGAAATGAAAAGTCACTTGCTGTAGGATTCATTCATCGATGATGGTGTAACGCACTTATGGCAATTTACAAGGTAACATCATTCTAACAAGGTAGACAAGGAAGAAAAATGTTTGATGCGCGGTGCTCCAGCGTTATGATAAAGCAGAGTCCATTACTGGAAGACCGCTCTAGTAAACAAATTAAACTCCCTCGTGCCATTATTTACAATTGGAATATGCTAATTTTTAAATTATTTTAATGTATTTTTGGTCGATTTTAAAGAATACGGAGAAATCAAAGAAAATAGATGCTCTCTGACCAAGGCACTCACTTACCCGATCGGGGGATAAAGTAATTAGGTGTTTCAAATTATCAGAATCTAAGAAATACGTTTTTAAAATGGAAGTAGTAAAAACCGTAATATATTAAACATTTTTTTTAGATATTTGCGCTCCTCGAGGGCTCGATCTTCTTATATAAAAGTGTTTCTGGACATTTCTAATTTTTCAAAATATCATAATGTAGGATAAAACGATTTTTAGAATTAATATTCTTCAATAAGCGAATACTTTTAAATGCATCTCAATTTAGAGATGGGTCATCTTGGAATTTTATATAATCTTTTTTTACACAGAATACAACCGTTGAAACGTGTAGTGAAAAAAATCCATTCAGGACATACACCATTTCAGATATATGAATAAAAAATATAGTACAAGTTACAGAAAATGGTTGTTTACTGGCATGTTACTAAAACTATTTCCTGCAAGGATATTTTTTAAAAAAGAAATATAATGTTTTTATAATAATCTTGTTGATTGATCTATATGCAGTGTTATTATTGATTTGTACGATTATATAATATAATATTTATGCTTTTGATAAAGAAGAAATGCAAATTTTATCAAAATAAAAAATAATCACGCTAGCGGACTAAATTTAGAATAAATTCATATCTTTTACGATAAAACCAATATCAGATATGAAATACTTGATATCTCTTTTGCGTTCATTTTAAATCACTGTTTCTTACGTTGATTATGCTCGATTAATAAAACGTGGTCTTATGAGTTTATATGTTTCGATTATGTTGTGTAACGAAGATATTTCTTTTCTTATTGAATATTGATCGTGTTTTTCTTGTTAGGAAATTTGAAATGAATAGGTTATCCCTTGATAACATAGTTACACCATCGTCATTTAAAGGAGCCTTCTAATATAACGGCTTGGAAAAATATCTCTTTTTCTGTTTTGTTTTTCGATTGTTTGATGATTAGTTGAAAAGTTATTTTTTCTTTGACTTTTCAACTTGAAAAACTTTAAATGCATTTTTCTCGCATCGACCTCTCAAAAGCGGTCGTATCGGCTTGAAAATTTAACACAATATTCACCACTATCATGGCTGTTGCCCGTAGCTCAAGGTTATTGGCTATTTATTTTTAACCTATAATTTCGCATGATTTATGGTGCAAAAAAGAATACTTTTTTTCTGTTTCATGGGAAACGTCGCCATTTGGTTAATTTAGGAAAAAATTATGAAACATCAAAAAATTATGGAAAATGAGATTTTGCACCCTCCTGGATGGCAAACTTAAGGAGAATGCAATTAGCGTGTTAATATATTGCTAAATTTGTTGAGGCGCTTCAAATCAAATTATACTCCTACTCGTACTATAATACAGAGACGTAAAGCAATGTATATCTGTTTGTTTGGAGGAGCCGGTAGAAAATAGCAAAATAAAAGAAGTAGGAATTGAAGTTGTAAACATAGTAATGAACGTTCAACGACTTTGCATTTTGTACATTGAAAACAAAGCTCTTCATCGCATTTTGTACCCCATATGATAAACAATTGTTCGTATCATGGGTGCAGCATTGTGCGCAACCTCCGTTGATCGTGTTACTACCGGGGTGGCTTCGCTAGCCCACTAGCACCACGTACACCCACGGGGCACGAAATGTCATTTTGCGCCCTAGGTACGCAGAATACCGTTATAATATTGAATAGGAAGAGGAAATGCCAGTTAAAAGTGAGATACAAATTGCATTTACAGGTGCAATAAGCGACTTTAAAATGAAAAGTGTGTGTTTTATGAATATCAGAAAGGAATTTGTATATCCATTTTTAGACAGTCAATATTTAGGATATATATTGAACAATACCTTCACAAATGGATTAAAAAAATACTTGCAGTAGACAGTCAAATATATCGTAAAAGTGAGAATAGAATTGTCTTAAGGTAGTAGTCTGGTGTCTTGGGACGAAAAAATCGATTTTTGTTCTATTACATATTTCGAAAGTATTGTGTCTTAAGAATATACTGTGAAAAAATCACAACAAAATTCGAAAAATTGACAAAGTTACAGCACATATACAAGAGCGTCTTGTAGGAGGCCTAGCAGTGTTGTCAAAACTTTAAACGTATTTTTCTCAAAAACCATATTTTTCCGATCGACCCAGGTGATAACAATTTTTCTATTCAACCGATTTCGCTAAATTTTGGATCTACACATTGAAATCTTTTATTTTTATTTATAATTGTTTATTTTATAGCCTGATTTCTTATTGACAAAAATTTATATTGGGCATCTATTTGTTTCAAAAGACCGCCATTTTAATATTTTTCAACCAAATTGATTAATATTAGTTCCAACCAGAATTACAAGCTTGTTGAACAATAATCTTTTTTATTTTTTGCTTTCAGACCTCTCAACGTGCTAAAATCACCTGGGCCAGCCACACCTCTCTTTTTGTAGACGCCTATTTCGTTATTACATAAATAATTGTAAAAAATGTTTGTTTGACAAATAAAAAATGTTTTTATATTCTCTTACACACCAACAATAACATATAAAAAACCCGAATCGATTTAATTTTATTTTACCCCAACAAAAAATTCCCCAAAAAGCCTACGAAAAACGCGCGAGATACCACACTACTACCTTCAATTAAGATACCTGTATTTGAAGTGCCATTTTATTATATTTTATTATTTTTTTATGAATCGTAGGTGGAAAAAACTTCCACTAAATCGAACGATGTTTTTTATTAACTTTGTTCATGTCCGCGGTTTTATTTAAAATTATTATACTATGTCCATGAAAGCAAAAGACCAAACTTATTGAACAATACAAAAACAAAATATGAAATATGTATTTATAAACAGGCTTAATCAAATTGAGTTTAAAAATTAAAATACCCTTTAACATCAGTAATAGTTTACGGTAAGAACTTAGTTAAGTATATGAAAATAAAGATAAAAAATTGATGGAACTGAAGAATATGTGTAAAATTACTGCTACCAAAAGTTACTTAAGTGTTCCCATATAAGTAATTCCTATATGATACATTTTGCATATCAATCTTTGAATTTAATGAATTTAATGTTCTACCTTATTTTTGCCAGGGTTACAAAAAAGACCAGATTTTGAATTTAAGTAGATTTTATAGGTTTATATAGGTGTTAAAGATATACTTTGGCAAAGGATTAGATGGATTCAAAATGCAAATCCTACAAATATAATTCATAATTATAATAGTTAATGTTACAAAGCACAAAAATTAAACCGTTTATTATAAAAATCATACGCCGATTAATAAAAAGAAGTTTTTCTAATATATAAAATCAATTTAGTAGGAAGAACTGAATACGTTGAAAAGCAAAATAAAACCTAAGCCTAAGTATAGTTAATTGTATTTATTATTTAAATTAATTAAATTTTACAGTTATACTTTTCAGGTTAATAAGTTCCATTTACAACAGTTATAGTTTCAATGTCATATTATTACTTGGTTGCAGAAGAAAGTAGAGACTTTAAGGGTTTAATATTTCTGTAGGATTTTTAAAGATCATTTTTTTTTGCTTGAAAGGTCTTTAAAATAAAATACCGAAGATTAGAAGGCGGCAAAAATATTCAAATTCGCAGATGAATAATAATATAATATTAATTTACAATATTGAATACTTAAAACCCGTTTCTCTCGATTAATTTTTTAAATGAAATTTTCAACTTCAAAAATCCTCTCCACGTCGTTTTGATGATTAACGGAGTTTATTTTTTTCAAATATTCCTGTTCCAGGTGGAATCTCATTTGCAGCAAATATTCTCAATCTATTTGTTAAGATTTAAAAAAGTGTTTCTACGTGGCCTAGAATCGAATAAAAGGAAATTTTGATGCTTACTCTAATTCACGTCCATAAATAATGCGTTTCGTTTCCTTCAGCAATCCCTCCGGAATATTGTCTTCCAAAATTTGCTCGAGCGTCAAATTATTCATATTGAAAAAATGCACTCTTCGTTAAATAACTAAATCGTAACAGTAAGATCGAAACGACGACCGGAGCTCCGCGATTGTTACTGTGGAGTTGCTATGCCGGGCCTTTATTATATATACACGTCAGAAAATCGCCGGTCGTACACTCTAATACAGAGACCGAGTAAACAGTGCGATTTTTCTCCACTCTTACTTAAGCGAGATCGAGAGTCCGTTTTTATCTTGAATGAAGCGATCATGTACATAGAATTAACTGACGTCGACGCGACTGATCGATTAAAGAAAAAATGAAAAAAGGATGAGGAAAATGCACAAATGGTCATTGAAATGATGCAAGACAAGTAGTTTGACCAGCCATTTATGAAAGCAGTTTGCTACGTTCGATTTACTTATAACAGACTTTTACCTCCGAATTTGGCGAGACTGATGCGAGTACCTTGTTCAGATTGATATACTATCGCGGAAATGAACTACTCAAAGTCCACAAATTCTTACTTGTTATTCTTTTAATTCATTGTGTATACTGATTAAAACAAATTAAATAATTTAGTACTCCGACGTTTCATATTTTATAATTAATAATAACGATGCTTTGAAGCTCACAACACTTTTTAATGATAAAACCAAATAAATTAAAAAAGTCATGAAGCAAAAGTGGCATCTGTATGTTACTTTCCCAAAATTGTCCAAAGTAATCAAACGATCAACTCATATTGTGTTATTGGATGGATTAGATGACGTAAGTAAACAGAAAAACTTGATTTCCTCACTTGGCAAAAGAAAAGCTGTTTAACCCAAGACAATTTTCTGGTCTATAAGTAAGTGTTACTTAGAAGATTATAGCTGATTAATGTAGTTACAGGGCGTTTTGGCTCCTATTTTAGATTAAACATTCGTATAGTAAAATGGGGCAAGCGGAGAAATGACAAAGTCCCGAAATTAACCTAACCTAAGCAGTCGGAACGTTGCCTATCCCTAATAATGTCTAAAAGCATGTGCATGCCCTAAAACTAGCCTAACCTAAACAGTCAGAATTCCGTCTACCTCTAATATTACCTAACAGCTTATGCGTGCCCTAAAACTATTCTAACCAGTCAGGAACTCCGCCTATCCCTAATAACGCCTCAAAGCATATGCGTACCCTAAAGTTAATCTTATGTAACCAGTCAGAACTCCGCCTACCCGTAATAATGCCTAAAAGAATATGTCTGCAGGGAAATTTAGTCGGGGGGTCCGGAGAAATTCTAACGAGAAAATTACTTCCGGGAAATTATTTCCTGGGAAATAAAGTCCATTCACCATAAATACGAATTGTCACATCTGCTTTACCCAAATGTTTTCAATTTTACATACATTTATTTAATTAAATATTTTGTTATATTAAAGGGGGGGGGGGGCGGCTGTTGTTTGCATGGTATTACGTGGCGGGAAGTACAGGCAAAAATTACCTGAAAATGCGTTACATGGTTTATTTATGGACATCTCCGGATGAATGCATTGCAAAACAAAAGCTAATTGGCCTCATTTGAGTCCAATAGAAATAGGGTCCCAGGTGGGTTCCGATCTGATTAAAAATTCAAGCCCGATTCTAACTGGATCCATTCAGAATCCGAATACAACGCCGTATTCTAGTAGAGTACCAATTATAGCCTGGTCAGTAACTCAAATCTGATAGGGCTATAGACATAATGTTCGAAAATTGCAAATATAGCAATAGTAACATAACGAGGTTTTAACTGTAATATGTATGTATTCAGTCTTTTCTAACAATACATAACAACATTCACCTTGAAATGACCTTGACATTAAATTAAAGGGTATAGGCATGGTAAGTTTTAACGTAAGGCTTTCGGCTCTACAAATAATGGTTCCCATTTCATCGTCGAGGTATTATTGTCATACAGGAATTTATGAGATATTCTCCTTGAAATGACCTTGACTCTGACTTCAAAGTATATTCAAGGTCATGTCCTGAACGTAGAATTTTCTCCACTTTCCAAATTCGCGGTAAAAAGTAGTGGTTCCCATTCGAAAAATTGAATTTGACCTTGAAATAACCTTCAAGGTCATGAACAAGGTCAAATTCACTGGTACAATTAAATAGCCAGGGAAAAATCCTCAAACTTTTGTCTGAAACATTTTCCCCGAAAATGCACTCCCGTTGAATTAATTCGCAATTCCGAGAGCTTTATGTTTGACCTTGAAATGAACTTGCCGGAAAAATCGACCATATCATATTCGGACGTAAAATTTGCGGCTCTTTCGGAATCCATGAAAAAAAATAGTGGTTCCCATTTAAAAAACAAACTTGACCTTGAAATAACCTTCAAGGTCAATTTTACTGGTACCATTAAATAGCCAGGGAAAAATCCTTAAATTTTTGTCTGAAACATTTTCCCCGAAAATACACTCCCGCTAAGATATTTAACCGATCCGGAAGTGTTTTCCATCATTGTAGATTAATAAATGGTTTATAAAAATCTCATACATGGGTAAATATAAAGATACATTTCTTAAGGAATTGTTTTTGTGAACTATCGACCAAGTAATTAGTACTCAAGACACATAAATTATTATATTTATGGTAATTATCATATCGAATTGAACCCACTATTTTTTACTCTTTCTTTTTAATGATACTATTAAGTTAATGTCTCTCTCCAAATATATATAATAAAAATAACTCTAAAAGATCCAGGTGTAATTTATTTAATGGCTGTGTTATTAAATTTCAGTTTAGTATTTATACAGGGTGATCCAAAAGTCCCGGAACAGCAAAATATCTCAGCGGGAGTGCATTTTCGAGGAAAATGTTTCAGACAAAAGTTTCAGGATTTTTCCCTGTCTATTTAATGGCGATATTGAATTTGACCTTGAACATGACCTTGAAGGTTATTTCAAGGTCAAGTTAATTTTTTTAAATGGGAACCCCTATTTTTTTTCATGGATTCTGAAAGAGCGGGAAATTCTACGTCCGAGTATGATATGATCGATTTTTCCGGCAAGGTCATTTCAAGGTGAAACTTAAAACTCCCGTAACGGCGAAATATCTCAGAGGGTGTGCATTTCTTTGGAAATTGTTTCAGACAAAAGTTTAAGGATTTTTCCTGGGATATTTAATGGTAGCACAGAATTTGACCTTGAACATGACCTTGAAGGTTATTTCAAGGTCAAGTTTGTTTTTTTTTAATGGAAACTGCTATTTTTTTTCACGGATTCGGAGAGAGCACAAAATTTTACGTCCAAATATGCTATGGCCGTTTTTTTCGGCAATGTCATTTCAAGGCCAAACTTAAAACTCCCGGAACAGCGAATTAACTCAGCAGGAGGCACCATTGAATTTAACCTTGAAAATTACCTTGAGGCTTATTCTAAGCTCAAGACTATTTTTTTTTAATTGGAATCCCGTTTTATTTTCGTAATGTTTCCAGAGTTTCCAGAGTGCAATGCATTATCATTGTTCCCGGATAAAAATATACATTTTTTTTTACATCCGATACGTTTATAAATACCATATGTATGGGTAACATTTTTACATTGTTTCCAATGCTACCGCCGGCTTTAGCATTACCCAAGATGTACCGCGTGGAGGTAGCACGGTCGGGTTTTCACCTCTTCGGGGTGCTTTGTTCAGGTGGTTCCCCTCGCCGTCACCTGTGCGTGTGCGTGTGCGTGTGCGTGTGTGTGTGTGTGGGTGTCCCCAGACAGTTAAGGCAAGATGGGTATACTAAGATTTTGATGAAATTATGTATCTTACTAAAGCTTATGCTCAAAGTGATTGCCATGAACTTCTTGGCAATATCCCAAGCGATTATAAAAAGTCGATACGACTTTTTTAATCATATCTGGTTCTATAGCCGCGATCTCATCCCGTATTCGTTGTTTTACTTCCTCAATATTCACCGGTTTCGTTCGATACACTCTATCTTTGAGATAACCCCATAGAAAATAGTCAAGGGGCGTAAGATCCGGAGATCTTGGTGGCCATTCTATTACACCCCTTCGACCTATCCACCGTTCTGCGAATACATCACTCAAATAATTGCGAACATCTGTTGCATAATGGGGTGCTGCACCATCTTGCTGAAACCAAGTCTGATCGAAATCCTCGCCTACAATAACCTGAATAGCAGGGATGATGTCGTCCCTCAACATATCGTGGTATTTTTGACCAGTAAGGGTACCCTCGATGAAGAAGGGCCCAACTACCGCATTGTTTATAATACCTGCCCATACGTTTACTTTTTCAGGATATTGAGTAGAACGACTATCGACCATCCAATTAGGATTGGTTTCACTCCAATAAGACATGTTATGTCTATTGATTGCCCCATTTAAGAAGAATGTAGCTTCATCAGAAAATACGATGCGATTCAAGAAACCGGCATCAGCATCTATTCGATTCATCATTAATTCCGCAAACTGTAGGCGTCTATCAGGATCGTCTTCATTCAATTGTTGTACGAGTCTAACTTTGTATGGGTGAAATTTTAAGTTTTTAGTTAAGATCCGTTGTACTGTACCGTAACATAAGTCGTGCTGCTGTTTAACTTTCCTGATGGAAGTATGAGGATCTTCCGTTATTGACAGCGCGACATTCAACTCATTTTCTTCAGTTGATGCTGTTACTGGACGACCTGCTCTTGGGAGATCCTTCACAGTACCGTGAACTTCAAAACGATTTATTGTTCTGCTAACAGTAGATTTAGAAATCGGTTCTCGCCCCTCTCTAAATGATGCGTTAAATAAGGTTCGCACATTCTCTAAAGATCGCTGGTTATCACCCCAGCCTCTCATCATGAGAATGGTTATTCTTTCTCGTTCACTTAGCGCAGCCATTGCTCTTTGTACGAAATATACGTATGTATTTTGTTACTGAAATGATGCTTAATACGTTTAGATAGGAAAGGCGTTTAGATAGGAAATCCATGTATCTCACAAAACGATAAAGTTAAGACCAAAATGTAACCTTATAAGACTGTACACGTATGTATAAATTCAATGTGAATGTATGTTGTTTATTTACTTCGCTGGTGACTCGTGCTCTCTGTCGCTGTTCGCGCGCCCAAGTTCACTTTGCACAAGTGTTGCGTAAGATGTATGTATACACTTTTTTAAAACAGTTTATTATTCTATTTACAAAATTAGAGGACAAGCGAGGGACAGGAACTGATTCCTAAATCGACTTTTGGCAGAACAATAAATTGTTTCGAAGTTTACGGCACTGTAAAGGATCTCCCTAGAGCAGATCGTCCAGTAATAGCATCGACTGAACTAAATGAATTTAACCACTCTCAATACCGGAAGATCCTCATAACTTCGTAAAGAAAATGAAACGGGGTTCCAATTAAAAAAAAAAAATAATCTTGACCTGAGAATAATCTTCAAGGTAATTTTCAAGGTCAAATTTTATGCTAGCATTAAATATCCCGGAAAAAATCCTGAAACTTTTGTCTGAAACATTTTACCCGAAAATGACCTCTTGCTGAGTTAATTCGCTGTTCCGGGAGTTTTAAGTTTGGCCTTGAAATGACATTGCCGAAAAAAACGGCCATAGCATATTTGGACGTAAAATTTTGTGCTCTCTCCGAATCCGTGAAAAAAAATAGCAGTTTCCATTAAAAAAAAAAAAACTTGACCTTGAAATAACCTTGAAGGTTATGTTCAAGGTCAAATTCTGTGCTACCATTAAATAGCCCGGGAAAAATCCTTAAACTTTTGTCTGAAACAATTTCCAAAGAAATGCACACCCTCTGAGATATTTCGCCGTCACGGGAGTTTTAAGTTTCACCTTGAAATGACCTTGCCGAAAAAAACGGCCATAGCATATTCGGACGTAAAATTTTGTGCTCTTTCCGAATCCGTGAAAAAAAATAGGGGTTCCCATTTAAAAAAATTAACTTGACCTTGAAATAACCTTCAAGGTCATGTTCAAGGTCAAATTCAATATCGCCATTAAATAGCCAGGCAAAAATCCTTAAACTTTTGTCTAAAACATTTTCCCCGAAAATGCACTCCCGCTGAGATATTTTGCTGTTCCGGGACTTTTGGATCACCCTGTATATTTCCATGAACGAATTCTCTCAACAATCCTGTTTATTTATAGACATAATTATTTGCGTATTCACTGTTACAACATACTCGTCAATTAACCCCGACTTGACACAGTATACAAGATCTTGAAAAATTTAGATATCTCGATGTAACTTTCGAACTGAACTTAAAAGTAAAGGAAAACGTAAACATTGTGTCAATCGAGACCAAAACACTGCTGACCACGTTGGTCAGCATGTCTAGGATAAGGGAATAGGGGCTAATGTTTTGAAATTTTGAGGATATACAATGGTTTGTTCACTTTATCACAGACTTCACAGCCTGCAGTTGCAAAGACAAAATGACTATTACATCAAAATGTGATAAAGAGTATAGAGATATGCGGGGGTTCTACCGATAACTCGTGAGATCAAGAAAAAAAGCATGCTAATATAATCTACACTAAGAAAATTTTCCTTGGAAAAATTCCCATCCTGTCTGCTTTCAGCGGGATATATTCAGAAAATCCAGATATTTTCTACATTATTCTGTAACTGTTCTTACACCATCAATTACATTTTTGTACAGTATTCTAATTATTTCATTAAAATGCAGAAAACTTCATTTTCTGAGTAGACAAGATACAGGGACTGCAAATTCGAATCCTTCTGACCCTATTGGACACCTGGTAGCCTTATTGTTAGTGCAACGAAACAGAAGAAGGTAGCGAAATTTCAAAAGATGCGGATATTATAACACAGTTAACTCTTTAACGTCCAAACGCGCCTAGGTAAAAATGTTTCATAAAGTTTGATAGTAAATGACAATTTCTATTTCGACCAACTTGGTTGGTCTTATGCACAGTTGGCATATGGAGTTTAACTTCGTTTTATTGATACAATTTGTTTTTAAATAGACACATCCATACCCCACTAGTTTTGAGCTCACTCTTTCTGGTCAAATTGAAAAATTACGTTTTATACATTTTTTTAAATACTGGAAAAAATCACGATTTTTTAGGTACAATATTTTTTAGAAGGCAATTTTCACTTTGATACCGGTTTCTGATCACCTTCTATCTTATCTGAAACCGATTGTTTAACTAAAAATATACATTCACATATTTTGCTTTTTATTTTATAGTTTTGATCTTGAAGGTGACCTTGTCGCCAATTTTCACTATGACGTTCACACTCAACGCATCAAAATACGTTGGAAAAGGTACGTTAAAAAAATTAAGGTATGCGGGCATCAATATAAATCCAAAAGCCACAAAATTACACGATTTTTCTAGTTTTGACCTTGAAGATGACTTTGTAGCCAATTTTCACTATGATGTTCACAATCAACATATCAAAATACGTTGGAAAGGTACTATTCTTAAAGGTGATATTCGTAATCAGCGTATTAAAATAATATAAATTTGTATTCCGTTCAATTACTCACGTAAAAGCTGGCATCAAGGAAACCAGCTTATGGTAGCAAGCATATATTCTTTCCACCATGGTAGCAAGCGTAACCTGAGGGTTTTTTAGTAATTTATTTTCTACCAACATGTAAAAATCTATGTAAATGACTATTGTCAAAGTAAATATATATATATGGATATTGAATAGTACTTTTACGATAAAAAAATTAATAATAGTGTTGGTCTTATCAAAATATTACTACGGATTTAAAAATTATTGCATAGTAAACATTTAAAAAGTATACATTATAGCACAAAATCTTTGTAAACGTTTTAAAAAAATATTACTCGTCATCACTAGAGCTGAAGTTTAACATAACGGAGATGTTGATAATCTTATATCTTCATATATTACTCCAGGCATTCATTGAAATTTATTTATCTTCTCGAGTTTCTGTTCATTTAATGAATCTCGAACTGAGATATAAATTTAACTTCATTGCATTATAGATATGAAATCATCTACTAACATTCAGTTGTCGCCCTCTTACGATTCCCACATAAACAAGAACAATGCGGTATTCATTATTTTCTTAAATATCACGCGAAAAATTATAACAGTTTTCAGCAATCAAGTAGATAATATTACATCATTAATGGTATATAAAGAGTTGTGTTGGTGAAAAGAAACACCATTAACGATCAAAATTAGTGACGATAAAAATAATATTAACAGAGCTTCGCAAAATGACTCAGTAATAACAACACACATTACAGCATTAAGTTGAATGGAATATTATTGAAATATTAGATATTGAAAATAAACGTAAAAGTATAGATGTGTTTCCTATGCACATTAAATTAAAGAAAGCAACGTTAAGATTTTGTTGAGTGATTTCGATTACGCATCACATATATGATATTATCGTCGCTTTTTGTCGCTACCACCTAAGCATGATTTATATTATACATAAAAAGTGAGCCGAAACGTCGAAATCAATCATTATTTTATCTTTTGCGAGGCATAAGCCGTTTCATTTTTGTTATTAAAACACCGACTAACGTCACAGTTATTAATTATTTATATCAACAGTTTTTTAAACACCGTTTTTGAATTATTAATTTATGATTGTATTATCTACTACAATGTAAATATTATAAAACTGTAATTAGGTCATTGAACTCTACACAGAGAGAAAGAATATAGATAATGGAACCATTTTATATTAGTAAAACGCTTTAATGCAAAAGGTAGTTAATTCACTCCTGGTACTTAAACCATTCGCACATAACCTCAAATAAGAACTACAACCTTTTATGTTGTTAATTCTACTATTTACAAATGAGCCGCCGGAAAGTAAAATAGGACATAACATTTTTCAATGTGAAATAACATTGAGTCTAGTCAAGAGTGATTTCATTCCATTCCTTAAGAAAAATATTTGAGAATATTTGGTTAGATCAAAACTCCACCTACCTCGGTTTCAATGGTTTTGATGGTGTATATTATTTCTTGACGTTACACTGTGAGAAATATTCGGAAAATGCTGATACTTTTATGTTACCGGAGCAAGAGAAGTTTAATAAAACCTGTAACATGCAGGCAAATTATACACTAGTATCAGAAAATTACGAAACTTGTAACAGAAATATGAATATGAATAAGAGAGCGAAGGTGCAGTTAGTTTGGTTTATCGTCGCCAGGGGAAGACGCGACGTTAGCACCTATACAAGATGCGTCCGTGGTTCCTGTTGTGGAATTTGGATCTTGATTCCATCATAATAGATTCTATAGTCTAGCTTCAATTCATAAAGCATTTCATATCCGAATAGCATAAAATCATTATTAAGTTGCGATACGTTTCAGTACAATGAATATGAATAATATTTTATTATATGCTGGAAATTTATATCCCAGTGATGGTTCGATACATTTGATATGTTTTATATAATTTATTTATGTAGTTGACAAGAAATAAAAATAAAATTACTAGGAATTTACGTGCATAACTATATCAAACATGTTGATAAATTATTTAATGAAGCCGATACATTTTTTATTCATCTTACATATTTCTGTTACTGGAACTAAAAATCACTTAATTTTATTATGAAATGCTGACACTAAAAAGCGATTATTTTTTTTACTTGGGGTGATTTTTTTCAATTTTGTTTTTATTATTTCATTGCCCAACTTTTAGAAAACGATCAGAGTATTAAGAAATTGTTGAAAGAAATAGTGATTTTTCGTGAAAGCATTTTTAAATGCCATGTTGGTGAATGATAGAAATTCATATTATAATCTTTTTGATCATTTTCGATTTTTGGGATATCGGGATAATTTTGGTATTGGTATTGGTAAGGCTTTCATCAGGTCCGGGGCTAAGACCCCCGAAATCAGCGCACTTGACAATTTGCCTTGGTACGCTCTTCCTGATGCCATTATATCGGGATAATAAAAAATGAAAATTATACTTCCTGCTTCGTTCTCGAGATTACAAATGTAGTTCCGCTACTCCAATGTTAAACTGCCACAAATTTAAGAGCTAAAATTTTAACAAACACATATATTGCCATCTCTGTCAACTGTTTCTCGATTTCATTCGTTTCTTTGTGTTTGACAAGTCAAAAGGTTAAGAGTCGAGCTCCTGAATTTAAATTTATTTTGTTTTAATTGAAAAATTGGAAAAAAATCGAAAACGTGGTCGTTCATTCACTAATGCTGAAGAGATGCGAGAATTGTATCCAGAAGTGAAGAGGTTAAAGAGAAAGATTCGTAATAGTCACCGACGAAGGGATTCATCTTTCGAATCACCTAGAAACAGGTCGCATATTATTTCTCGATCTCCTTCAAGAAGTACTTCAACATCTTCTCGAGGTTCTAGGGATAGTTCTTCTCACTCACGTTCTCGAAGTGTTTCAAACGAATCAGCGTGGTCAAAGGTTAGGAATTATTCTACAAATGTAACAAGTACATAACATTTCTTTACACAGTCCATTACGGCGAGGCTCATTCATGAGATGAGATGAATGCCGATATATTTTTTACGGCGAGGCTCATTCATAAGATGAGATGAATGCCGAAATATAGTTTTACGACGAGGCTCATTAATAAGATGAGATGTATGCCGATGTACATTTTTGGTAGAGTTTGTTTACTGTTTCAGGACAAATCAACATTTTATCTTTGTAGAAGCTCTGTCTAAGGAAGAAGCAACCAAAGATGCTCCTCCAGAGACGTTGGATCGTGGAAACGAAATTCCTCCGATTGATGAAAAGAGGTTAGATGTACTGAGAAAGGATCCTACAGTTTCAAATGCAGGAGATATTATCCTAAAACTGGAATTAATATCAAGATGTAACTGCTGGCTCCGTCTTGGACTTCCAAAAGAAGAAAAAGAAGATTTATTAAAGAAATATCCTCGAAGAGGAAATATTTTTTTTTGATGTTCTAGAAGTAAATCCTATAATGCTGTTGCCCATGAGTGAATCTTCTGTGAAAAGAGATGAGCACTTTCAGGATTCTCAAAGACTTGCTGGTTCAGCCTTAGCAGCTATTGGTCAAGATATCCATATTTTATTAGAGAATGTTGTCGAAAATGTTGATGCAATTAAATTATTGGAATATATGTCTGATGCTAGAAAATTAATCACGGATCTACACTGTGCAGAAACGGTCGCTTGACGGGCATTTATAGCTCCTGGCTATAGTAAATCCGTCAAAACAATATTAGACAAGTCGAATAGGGTCCATTTTTTACTTGGAGATAATTTAACCGATAAAATAAATGAAGTTAATTCGTTAGAAAAAATGAGTAAGAATTTGAAACCTGCAATTTCTGGAAGAAGACCACAAAGCCAGATTGGGTCTTTAAACCCGAAGAGCTCGTCCATGAAGAATCACAAGTCATCATGGGCAGCAACAACCACAATATATCGGGGAACTACCAGAGCTTGAAGAAAGTGTACAAAACGTTTCTACGAAAGCAATATGCGAGTCAGTCAACATACAAGAATAGTTCTGTGAAGAATTCATTGACTCAACAAAGACGGAAGTAGAGGTACGTTTCGCGACTCGTTTGAGAAACTTTCTTCCTGGTCGGCAGAAAATTACTGCGGATAAATTTATTCTGGATTGCATGAAGGGTTTTAAAATACCAATTAAGCAGAAACCATGGTAAGAGAATATGTCACAATCTCCAAAATGGACACCTATAGAAGGTATTTTTCTGTAAATCTGAGATCATCTCCTTATTAATTATGGGAGCAATTAGTCCTTGCGAATCATTGAAAGGCGAATTTTTATCTCCGTTCTTTTTAATCGATAAAAAAGATAAATTGAAACGATTTAATTTTAATTTAAAATCATTAAATGAGAATATTGAAGTACCTCATTTTAAAATCGAAGACCATAGAACGGCTTGACCAAATATTGTTATATGGCCAGTTTGGACTTAAAAGATGCCTATTTTTTAATTCCAATTGATGAAAAATATCGAAAATATTTACGATTTTTTTTTGGTGGCATATTATACGAGGTTAATGGTCTCCCTTTTGGCCTGAATATTAGTCCATTTATTTTTACAAAAATCATGAAGCCAGTTATTAGCTATTTGAGAAACAAAGGTTCCTTATCGGTAGTTTATTAATACCTCAGACAAAAGTTTTTAGATTACGAATTAAACTCGGAATCATTAACTTGAGAATTACCTATTCCAAAGCGAGACCATGTGGTTTGCTTACTAGACGATTTCTTAAAGAGAAAGTATTCTATAATTCGAGAATTCTCCCAAATTATTGGGAGTTTCGTTTCTTGCTGCCCAGCTGTTCCTTACGGCATGAGCTATACTAAAGCTTTGGAGAGAATTAAATCACAGGAATTGCCCAATTTTTTCTTCCAAAATCTTTGTTACCTAATTTTTATTGGTTTCGTGATAATATTTCTTCATCGCGAAATCCAATACGTCAGTTTAATTTTGAAAAAGAAATTTTTTCGTATGCATCAAAAACAGTGCCTGTTGTAATGGTGAATCTGCCCATGGATTTCGGAATAAAGAAGGGAAATCATTCAGTATTAATCGACTAAAACTTTTAGCTGCTTTTTGGGCATTGAAAACTTCTGCTTCGGAATCGTATAAATGTGAAATCCTATTACGAATTGACAATACGACCGCGATTGCTTATGTCAATAAAATGAGCGGAACTCGGAATCCACACCTTAATTCTTTAAGTACTATAATTTGGAAGTGGTGTGAAGTTAAGAGAATTTGGATTTACGCATCTTATATTGCGTCAAAGGATAACGTCGAAGCGGATAGAGAATCAAGGATTAGAAATAATAGACACCGAATGGGAATTGGCCGATTTGCGCATTTAATGGATTTCACAACCTTTTCCGAATCCCACGATTGATTTGCTTGCATCAAAATCTAATTCTAGAGGCCTTTCTTTCTGTTGTTGGAATTTTGATTCTGATGCAGTAGCATTTGATGCTTTTACAGTTAGTTGGAGAGATAAACAATTTTACGCCTTCCCTCCTTTTTCGATGATTTTAAGAACTTTACGAAAAATAATAACAGATAAGGCTTATGGAATTGTAATTGTTCCCATGTGGACCGCTCAGCCATGTTTTCCACTTTTTCAACAATTGTTAGTCGGCAAGCCTTTAATATTTCCACCTAATTCAAAACTCCTCTTATCTCCTTGTAGGTCCCAGATTTATCCTCTTGCAAAAACACTTAGCCTGGTTGCCGGGCAGCTATCAGGGAGAGCTATCAACGAAGAAAATTATCAGAATTCACATTGAAAATAATGGTTGCTTCTCTCGCGGATTCAAGTATTAAACAATATGAGAGCGTGCTAAAATATTGGTGGATTTTCTGCAATACGCAGTAATTAGACCCCTTCAATCAAAAGACTGAAAAAACACTCGAATTTTGAGTGAATCTTTTGACAATGGTGCATCATATGGCACCCTAAATACACGCGTTCATCATTAGCACTGATTTCCTTAGAAATTTTCTGATTCCAACATGAATCGGTTTTTCAGAGGTATTTACAGGTTGAAATCTAATCGACCCAAGTATTCGAAAACTTGGGAGGTTCAACTTGTCCTTGATCAAATTTCTGAGTGCTTCCCACTTGAGTCTCTTAATTTTCAAAAATTATCTAAAAAATGAATTGTTTTACTTGCATTAGGTATAGGCCATAGGATGCAAACATTCTCTCTTATTGATATAGATTTCATCACATTCTCAGAAAATGGAGCAAAAATTCGAATAAATGCTTTAATTAAAACTTCTAAAGTGTGAGCGAAGAAATCATGCCTTATTATGTCATTTTTTTCATGATAAGCCGATGCTGTGTTTGGCAAACACATTACAACGTTATTTACAAGTCTCAACAGATTTACGAAAAGATACTAAAACGTTATGTTCAGCATCTTAGCAAATTTGTATTCCAACAAAAGGTTCGCAGTTTGAGGCACAATAATAAAAAATAAAATAGTTTCAATATTAGGATTACGTATATAATAATATAAAATGACACAAATACTATTCTAGAAAAATTGTCAACTCTGAATATCTACATTTGTAATCTCGAGAATGAAGCAGGAAGTATAATTATACGATCAAACGAACTTACCTAAGTGAAGTTCGATCGTAATTATACGACGGCTTCGTTCGAAGAGATTACATACCCACCCGAAAATGCTGTTTAATTGTTATTTTTATGTCAGTATATCCCCTCCCCGAAGTTCTTTTTGAATTTAATAAGAACTGAAGACAATTTTTAAATCAACTTTAAACTATATTAACTCGAGAAACAGTTGACAGAGATGGCAATATATGTGTTTGTTAAAATTTTGGCTCTTAAATTTGTGGCAGTTTAACATTGGAGTAGCGGAACTACATTTGTAATCTCTTCGAACGAAGCCGTCGTATAATTACGATCGAACTTCACTTAGGTAAGTTCGTTTGATCGTATAATTTTAATTTACAACATTCAGCAGCGAGTCATTTGATAATTTGCAAATATATTTGAGTTCTAGGCGGGTTTTTGACCTCAGGGGTAACAATCTTAAAAATGTTATTTTCATCTCTGTTCAGCATAAGATGTTTTACAATTATTACAAATGATTTTTTATATCATTTTTGAAATTACGATACAATTTTTGAACATTTTATTTCAGGAAATTATGAACTGGTAACGTAAAAAAATAACGATTATTTTTTTATTTGGGGGTGATTTTTTTTTTACTTGATAATCTCAAATATCTCGAAAAATAGGCACTTTATGAACTAATGTTATGAATTAGAATTTGAAAACACAGAAGAGTACATAAACTGATTATAAAATCAATTTTCCATTCTGGTAAGTTCGAAATCTTACATGTGAACCCCTATTTTTATTACATACTCGAATTCTTTGGTTAAAAATGTCCATGATTAGTCTGAAACGTTTTTCTCGTTTCACGACAGATGGCGCTGTAATCGACGATTTTAATTTTTTTAATTTCTGAGAATGCGCGCTTACGTTTCTGCAATACTTGAAATTACAGTGGTTCTCCCCATATTTTAACCTTTCGAGTCAAGGAAGATTTCGGCTTCTTCCCTTAATTTATCGCTTCCCCTCATCCCCACGATTGGCAGTATGAGAGAATATAAACAGAGAGAAGACAAATAGTAGCGTCCTTCTTTCCCTGTAAGTACAAGCGCAAACAGCAGGCCGAACTCTTTTGAACACTGCTACTACAAGTACATGACGAATGGTGGGCGAACTCAGAAGGAAAAAAAGTTAAAATAACGGACGGAAGAAAGTTAAAATAAAGGACGCAGTTCAAATAAGAGGAGTTTCTTAAAAGAAACTTCATATTTTGAGTTACTCAATTTTCGACGACTTCTCCAGAAACTACTTTTAACGGAACAACGACGTGTACGTAGCAGTTTTCTGTTTCCCTCGGGGTGATTGATAAACTTGAATCTTGCCTCTCATGATTCGAGATACTCAGGGAATTATGCTCAAAATGATGACCTTTGACTTCAATGCACTTTATCTGTAATTGAAATTAACTTATACAACGGATAAGTGTATCTTCATAAATTTCAGCACATGCACTTGTAATTCAGTCAATCATATTCTCACGGATTGCAGGTTTTTTTGCACTATCTGTCTTTTAAACAGATCCCATTGTGCGAGACAACCATCATGTTTAAACCACATGTTCTGACGTATTTCGAAACTCTTGTTTTCAAGTAATATGGACAGTTTATTTCTCAAAATGTCTTGATACTTTGGACCATTTAAGCTGCATTCGATAATGTGTGTAGGTGTACCGATAAGTCTGCTGCCAAATTATTACACACCATGATACGTTACAGTACGAGGACTTTGGCGTTCGACGTCACGAAACCACTGCAGATATCAAGTAGTCTAATTGTGAATGTTGTGATGATTAACTACACTGTAAAAATGCTACCAAAAAAACGTCCAGCACATGTACAATAAATGTACATTAAATTTCATTACATTTTTAACAGTGTGTTCCATGATTCGTAAAAGTCGACTCGTTAAAGAATAATACGTAACGAAACAAAAAATTTGATTTTGTTGTATTTGTTCACGTGGCCACTGAAAATAAGCTACCCTATTTTGAAAGGAAACGCCATGAAGTTCTTGATATAAAGACACCTGGTACGGATGAAATTTATTAGGTTTCATTCTGGAGATATCCCGGAGTCATTCCGGAGTCATAGGCGATTCCCCGTGTACTAACCCGAGGATTACACAGGGCTACAAAAAAAATTTATTTCGAAATCCTTTATTCGATTTGGCCCATACCGGCAGGATTTTAAGATATCTGATCCGAAAAATATAAAAAATTATACTTTTTGGCAATTTAAGGTTAGGGTGGCCGGGGAACAAAGTTCCGAAAATCAAAACCCAGAAAGGCTAAAATTTCGATATTGTGCGAGTCCAGAGTATTTTAATTTGCTATCTTTTTGCCAAATTTTCAAAGACAAACTGAAGAAAATCACGCTGGATCCATCCTATATCGAAATTTTGGCCTTTCGGTATGTTAATTTTCGGAATTTTGTTCCCCGGCCGTTAGGGTATGTGAAAAATCTGAAACGATGAGTTAACTTATATAAAGAATTCGTTTTCAGTGACTAAAAATCTATAAGATCCTCCACTTCTAATTCAAGTTCTGTAAAAAGAAAATGTTGCGGTCTTGTATTATACAGGACCACAAAATTCTTTTTTGTGAGATAACTTGAATCAGAGGTAGTAGATCCTCTAGATTTCAGGCCGCTGACACCGAATATATTACCCAAATCGATCATGTCAGGATTTCAAGATATCTGAAAAATAGCCCAAAGTACCCTTTTTGGCAATTTGAGGTTAGGATATGTAAAATATCTGACGTGACGGTTCAAATTGGACAACTAATTTATTTTCAGCGACTAAAAATCTATAAGATCCAGTACCTTTGATTCAAGTTATCTCCCATAAAAAATTATTTTGCGGTCCTGTGTAACTAATCATTGCAGATACTTCACTTTTGTGGACACAACTTGAATCACAAGTGGAGGATCTTATAGATTTTTAGTTGCTGAAAACGAATTCTTTGTCCAAAAGTTAACTCATCGTTTCAGATTTTTCACATATCCTAACCTTAAATTGCCAAAAAGTATATTTTTGAATATTTTTTGGATCAGATACGTTAAAATCCTGACGTGCATGGGCCAACTCGAATGACGGATTCGTTTTCAGCGGCCAAAAATCTATAAGATCCACTATTTCTGATTCAAGTGATCTCGAAAAAAATTTTGTTGTGGTCCTATGTTATTAGTCACTACAGCTAATATAGCAGCTTCATTATTTTGTTGTACGGGGCTTTTTCTTATGTTGAACAGTTCCATTGGTAGTAAATTTTGTAATAGTATGATAAAATTACCTGGAAAACGCTGAGCGTAGAGATTGATAGCATTATCAAGATTTCTTCCAGTTTCTCCATACACCAGAACTATTTCAATTTCTTCTAAATAAAGATTAGTTTTATTCCGTTAAACACAAATTAATAACAAATATGTTGTGGGAGATAACCGACACGCCTTTTCTCTGGTCTCTAAACGTTATATACACCACGTTATATATACACAAATTTAAACGTTTGTTAAACGATCGGAGTTTTATTGTGGAGGTAACGTTTTTCATGTTATCGCCTGATTTGAGGTTGGCCCAAAATACGACCTTATTGACACTCCTCCTTTGTTTGTGAAAAAATTATGAAGTCATGGGAGTTGCTTATAACAGACCGAAGTTTCTTTTGACTGAAGATATAATAATACGGTGTTATGGATACGGACTACGTATCAACTGTCAGTTTAGCAACGTTCAATATAGCGAATCCAGCTCAGTGGAAAAATTCTATGCGTCAATTTAATAGTTTTGTTTTTCTTTGAAACGAAACAATATTCGCCATTTTTATTCATAGAGTATAGCCACTAGGTATATGAAAAACAAGTTTGAGGTCAAGGAAATTTAATTATCGTACTTTTTTTACTGAAAAAAATTCGTTTTTAAATTAAGAAATTGTTGGTTGCAATTATTACATGATCTAAGGTGACTTAGAATAATGACGGGTGTCTGAATTGATCATACTCGTATAAACTAATTGACATTCGATTCGAACCAACTCCTGTATTTACAAGCGTGGAAAATATTTTGAATTTCAAATCCAGATAGGAGTATCTGCCAGTGTGGAATGCACGGTTTACATGCATAAATTATTAACCAGAAGCGTTCCAGACTTTTCTTAAATGGATATTAAATTTACAGTATCAATTTAATTGCACAAGTGAGACTATGATGAAATGCCTCCCCGAACACTTCCAGACAGACTACACCCACAAACCCACACGCCAACGACCTACGCGAAACGTCGAGAGCGCGCACACTTCGATCTGCATGTTAATGTCGTCTCGTGACGGTTCTTATCGTTGCAGAATAACAATGAATAAATAATGCACAGTTCTCCAATTTTCATATTATAAATACTGTTTATTCAAATTTCGAATGTTTTTACACATGTGTTCAAGAAAGATAAAACGCGATAAACGAACGCCCGGATAGCGCGGTATGTCAATCATGCAGAGAGAAAAACGTGATAAACAGACGTCCGATTAACACGGTCCATCCACGTCACTTCCTTACTTTCGGACGATTTGCTGTTTGTATTCTGGTTTTGCAGCCTCCGTGAGCTTTTCGGCATACATGTCCAATCTTGATGTCATCTGAAACCAAAAAATTCGATTTATGTCAGTTTTAAATATTTTGTCTATTTTTCTATTACATTTTATTTATAGTTTTATTTTATTTTTTACGTGACATATTAAATCTATGTAAACAACTAGATTTCTTTTTGTTCATAAATAGGGATCAGTCTGTACAGCAGCTTTTCAAAATGTAAGTCGCCCTTTGGCATTGTCAATTGTATATATCGATGGTTGGTACCAAGAACCGGGCATCTCAAACGTGATACGAAAAACGGTAGAACTACGTTTTGGGACGAAGAACCGGACATTTCTGCAGTTGCGACGAAAAACCGGACGCTTTAGAAGTTTGCAACGAAAAACCGGCCATTTTTAGTGGTGTGCGAAAAAGAACCGAACATTTCAAAAGTTGTCATTTCTTCACGGCAAAATTGTCAAAAGTCCGGTTCTTCGTCCCAATTTTCGAAATGTCCGGTTCTTCACCGCAAATTCTGAAGTGTCCGATTCTTCGTTGCAAAACTTTCGAAATGTCCGGTTCTTCCTCTCATGTTTGAAATGTCCGGTTCTTCGTACCAGCCATCGATATTTATCGTCGTGTTTATTTACAATAAAGACGTTAATGATGACAATAATAATACACATAGATACCCTCAGAAAATTTTGATTTGTGCTTAGATTTTATCGATTAAGATTCGTCTCTTTTGAATTTTGTAAAAACTCGTTCCATTAAACTAAGAAAAATGTGGATATTTCCTAAAAAGAAGCAGCTACGACTTGAATTCAAAATGATTTATCATCTATTATACACTCTACAAACATCCTCGCTTTAAGTATTTCTCGTCTTTTTTGTGCAACCTATTATGTCTTCCTTTCCTTTATTTGAAATAAATCTGTATAGTAAAAAAGTCTGTTAGAAATATATTTAGAGTCTAATAAATAATTCAAGGTAGAAAACTTGAAATAAAAGAATTTCGTTAGTCTTACCAAAAAAGTTTTTCTTATGATGTTATCTCTTGAGGTGTGGGTCGAAAAACCGACAGTTAAAAAACCGACAATCGAAAAGCAGACAGTAAAAAATCGACACATATAAAAGTATACACATCGACAAGCTGACAGTCATTTTTTTTGAAATCTCAGTTTTTTAACCTATCAGTTTTTTCTCATATCGGATAAAAGTGAGGCCTAATTACGTTTTTAGTTGGTTTTACTATTTAAATAGTAGACTTGACTACCTTATTTGTCGAGGTCAGTATTTAAATAATAAAATTAATTGAAATGATGGATTTGTCTTATCCTACTATCTAGTTAGTAGTTCCAACTATTTCAATGTTTCTGTGTAACATTTATCGGGGTTGGTTAAGTAAAAGTTATTAAGACGCTGCAACTAATGGTAGTTCGAACTTTAAATAACACTTTACAAAAAACAACTTGAAAAAAATTTAAAAAATACCGTATAGATGTTATAAAACTTCATTGAAAACACAAACATTTACCGCAGTCATTAATTACCACAAAAATTATGAACTATAAAGAGTTTGAAATTAAGAATTCACACCATCTGGAGTGAGAATTCGCTTTCAAAGAGTGAGCATTCACTCTTTCACTTTCTAGACTGGCTCAATTTTCGCTCCATAGAAAGTGAATTTGATTCAAAGAAATTTAGAGAGTTATTAAAATTAAAAAAATTATTGAAATAACTTTAAATTCCGGATGTAGATTTGCAATTAAACGCTATATATTAATTTCAAAAACAAATGAGAATAATTTAAGAAGAGAACCAGCAGATAATTTCTAAAAATAAATCACTTTGTTAATTTTTAAATGTTTCAGACAACTTTTAACCGCTTGAACTCATGTGTACCTGATAACGAGTGTGGTATAAAATATCTACGTTACCCTTGAACAAGACAAATCATACTAAACCGTTTCAATCATTTGTAATCTGATATGTCTGCATAGATTCGTACTTTATCGACGCAGATAGAACTTTGCACCTCTTTGGGAGGAAGTGCTAGGTCGATAATGTGGGAATTTACATTAAAAACTGCACATTTAATGTCTAAATCAATTTTTCGAAATTTTGGCTCTGTAAGAGTATTCTAATTTTAGTAGTTAATTTTTTCTTAGTTCTCCATTTATGAAGAGACGTTATGCAGCAAATTTCGAAAAATGCGACGTTTTTAATTGACAGTTTTTAGAATGTAATAATAGTTAGCAAAAGCGTTGAATAAAGCGTTTTTTTTGCGGTTTACATCTTAATGAAAATTCGAATCAGAAAGTGAGATTCTTCTTACCCTTTGACGTGTGAATTAGGAATATTATACGTTTCCACGAAATAAATATCAATATTTTTCGGCCTGAACTGTAAATGAACTCTTTTGTCACTTTCATTTAAAAGCAATTAATTTACAGTATTTGCCTAATTTGGCGCAACAATTTGTTAGATTTAAGCAGTGCTTCATCCATCGTATATTTTATAAACGACTAGAAAATCCCTTTTTTACAAAGTATTTGATTTAAAATCTTGTTTTCAAGTACTTTTATAGTTTAAGAAAAACGGGTGCGGGTTAAAAAATCGACAAATCAAAAAGATGACAGGTCAGAAAAACCGATAGTCATAATGTCGATATTTGAAGTACGACGGTCAAAAACCAGACGCAACAAAATAAAGCCATCAACAAGCTATCGGTTTTCTGACTGCCGGCTTTTCGATTGTCGGGTTTTTGACTGTCTGTTTTTTGACCTGTCGGCTTTTTAATTTATCGGTTTTTCAAACCGCACCCTTAAGCAAGATATTGTTAATTGTAATCTCGTTTTTATTATTAGTATAACTTTTAGAAAACGATAAGAATATTGAGACTTTTTTAAAGGGATAGTAATTTTTGTTGGAAAACATTTTTAAACGTTATGCTCGTGAATGATGGAAATTCATATTACAATTTTTTGATCATTTTCGATTTTTGGGTTATCTGGATTATGCAAAAAATTGAAATTTTAATTTCCAACATTCAGTAGCGTGTCATTTGAAATTTGTTTCCAAAAAGTAATTTGAGTTCTATAGACGGGTTTTTGACCTCAGAGGAAACAACCTTAAAAATATTATTTTCATATCTGTTTAGCATAAGACGTTTTAAAGTTATTACTATTGATGTTGTAAATCATTTATGAAATTAGATCCGGGGAACAAAGTTCTGAAAATCAACACAACGAAAGGCCAAAATTTCGATATAGCAAGGCTCCAAGTGATTTTTTTCACTTTGTCTTTAAAAATTTGTCAAAAAGAAATCAAATTAAAATACCTTGGACTCGCGCAATATCGAAATTTTAGCCTTTCCGGGTTATTACTTTCGGAATTTTATTCCCCGAAATATCTAACACAATTTTTTGAAAACTTTTACGATACTTCTTTCGGTTGAAGATAATTTAGCATGAATAATTAAGAATGATGCTTTCAATTATTTTGAAATGAAAATTTAATTAAATTTTGTTATGAATGTTAGTAGTAAGTATGTTATAAAATAATGGATGAATGCCAATTCGGAATTGAAAACTCCTATTCTGGAAACGAACTGCATCAATTCGAGGACCTTTTCATTGGCACATTATGTGCGAGTTTGAGCCACGACAAATGATTTTTTTTCATGTCAAAGAATTCAAAGAGGATTCTAATTTTCGATTCAAGAATCTTCAATACTAACCCTGAAACCCCATACATCTTTGGTCTGCCTGCAGAGATTCAAGTCCATGTCGGCGATGAGAAGACCATCCTCGTGGCGGCTAAGTCCCGGTGTCCTGGTGCCATCGGGAGCGGAAATGTAACTAGCTCCATAGAAGTATCCAAAGTCGTGATGGGGTGGTTTGCCGTTACCAGAAGTGAACGAGTTGGGGTACATTTCCGTTCCAACACGATTTATAGCACAGGTGTAGTAACTGTTTGCAATTGCTGCGTTTCTTGCTTCAATCGGCCATAATGGTTCAGATAGAGCGCTGGTTGTTGCCGAGGGGTTGAAAACAATCTAAAAATTTTTATAGAATTTAAATAAAGTCATACTTTTAAAATATGTACCTACATGCTAAAGCGTGAAATTATTAAAAGAAGTTAAAAATATATTTACATTATGTTAGATAGATAGATTTACATTATGTTATTATGTTATAAAAATTTAGACTTTGAATGAAAATTTACTGCTTAACATTCAACCAATTTCATTTAAAATGTTCCAGAATAACGAAGATGAAAATGTTATCTTTTAATAAAAAAATTGAATAAAAGAGGGCAAACTAAATTGGAACAAAAATTTATCCGGATAGATTGAACATTTTACTTATGAAAGCGATTGTAGAATTTGCTTCAGACTTTACACAGTTTATAAGAGTATCTTATATAACACTTTTATAAAAATAAATTATGTTATTACAAAAAGTAGTTAAATTAACTTTTTGTTAATTAAAAATTGTTGATGCATTATTGCATCCGACAAATAGTGTATTGCCCTTCAACTTGTCAAAACTAATATACAGAAGTTGACCAGTATTGAATACGAAAAAAGTACCTTGAACACCCAGTATGAATTATGCCGAAAAGTTACAAGTTTAAAGTTTAATAATGAAATAGAAATTCTTCTATTGATAGATTATTCAGTTCATAGGTTGCCAGGTAGCACAAAGGAAATAGTAACAACGTTGTCAACCTTATGAAAGCTTGCTTTAGTAAATCATTAGATCCTGATTATAGCAAATACATGGATCATTTTAAAAACAGTTATTTGGAGCTAGAAATTTCTGTTACTCCTAAAGTGTATTATATTTTTGTAGATGTTAGAGAATTTTTTGAAAAATATCACGTAAGTATATGCAGCTAACAATCCATTTAATTGATTCATTTTCAATGTAAACTATTTGGTCTTAATATAAAGTTAGTGTAACGCATTCAGAGTACAAACTTCACCTAGTTACAAGCTGTCTTTATATTTGAATGTAAATAATTAAATATTTGTAAAAATGTAAATAAATATATGATAATTGAAACAATAAGTATTATTATTTCTGTGATGTTGCAACAACAAGGTAGAACCGATAAAAGAAGAAAAAATAACTGTTTTTACGGTTTCTCTAACTTTTCTTCGCTTTGGTTAACGAGATTGCATATATAAAAATGTTGTAGAGCTTGTAAAGACCTGGAATTTTCATTCGTTATTTCTTTGGTTTTGATTTTTTACAAAAGGTCTCTAACGATTATTTTAATTTTTTATGCAAAATACTAACATCACAGTATTGAATTAAAAAGAAAATCCCATTTAGGTGGACTGATTTACCCGTGTTTCTTAGTCTCAGGATACTTCAGTCGTTTTAGAGTGTACGTCAATGCGTTTTGTCACCCTTTCTTCTTTTTTTGTTTGAGATTACTATTTCACTAATTGAGTATTTCAGGTTTTTCTGAATAAAATTACTCTCGAAAAATCCGACAATTATATAATCGTCAAAATATATAAAATAGTTCAAATTGTTGAACCCGGAGTCAATTTTCACTTTTAAGAAGTCCAATTTGCAGTCTTTTAGAGTAGATAATATACTAATCAGGGATGATATTAATGATTTACTGAAATCCAAACGAATCTTAAGAAAGTTTCATAATTCACCTCAGCTCCGTTGATTCCATACATCATCCAGTTGAGAGGATGATGGCGTCCGTAACAAATGTTGATAGCTACTCGTCCGTAAGTTGTTTCGAATACAGGGTGTCCCAAAGTACTCTCCATGTAGTAAGTTGATTCGTTAAAGTCGTTTTTCCTAGGAATGTGGTTCTTTCGGCTCTTTCCCAACACTTTTCCGTCAGAGTTGATAACGACGGCAGTGTTCCACAAAATTTCTCCGTGCGCATCATCTCGTTCCAAAATCGGAGAAATTATGACCATTCCGTGTTTTTGGGCCATTTTGCACATCAATTGAGTGGTTGGGCCTGTCTCTGCGTCTTCGGCAAACTCGGTCCAGGGGTGTTTTTCCCGGGTGCAGAAATAGAATGGCATGGCTGAAAATAATTTGTTTTATAAAAATTTTGAAAATAAATTAATACTTGCATTATTAATAAAATAAATACTAGCAGAGAGTAGATTGTTTTATAGGAAATAACTGAACGATAGTAGAAGTCTCCATTTCAGAGACAGTTCGATAATTGAGTCAAATGTGATTATATTTTCTAAATTTTCTATTAAATCATGAAAAATTGTTTGGTTAACCCAATAATGCCCAAAACCTGGAATTTTAAGCTCATAATCAAGCCTCAGTGTCAAATCGAAAAAAGGAAATGATAAAAACCTAACTAATCTTACTATTTTCAGGTGTGTTTTAAGCCTTGTAGCAGGAAAACAAAATGACGGGTTTAATTTGACAAATTTTCGAAAAAATGGAAACAATTTTTTATTAATTTTTCCAAGCCGATAGTGAATGCCGTTACATACACTCTAAATTTCTTAAAGTGAAAGTTGAGCCACTTTCTGATAAAAGTTACTTTTTCACTATTTTTAAAGTGGAAATTTCACTTTACTGATAGTGTTAGGAAATATGCCACTGTAATAAAGTGAAATTTCCACTTTAGAAATAGTGAAAAAGTCACCTTTAGCAGAGAGTGGCTCAACTTTCACTTTAAGAAATTTAGAGTGTACTATACAAAGTTTATCTTTTTAAAAATGGGAGAAAAGTGTATAATTTAAAAAAAGACGTATTTTTCTCCTAAAATCAGTTAGTTCCGTTAAGACACTTTTAATTTTTGTTGTCTTTGATACCGAGGCCCTAATATGAGCTTACAAAATTCTAGGTGTCTGAATTTTAGTAGATTAAGAACATTTTTTGATAGTTAATCCTGAAATAAACAAAACGGAAGTGAAATGCAAATGTGCATATAAATTACAAGTGTCATTATTATCATAAAACGTGACTAAACACTAGCATATGGAAAATTGAAAACATGTTAAATTTAAATTGTCCGTGGGTGAACCGCCTTACTCTCGCTTATTGTTTCGAGTGAAAGTTGACGCGTCAAATGTGCATTGTGCAAAATTACTTACGCCACCCTTCTTGCAAGCAAAGTATATTGACACCACATGCTGCAGCGTGTTCCACATATTTCACGACTTTTTTGTGAATTGCTTCTCTTTGATCCCGAATAGGATCAGTCGTGGGCAAAACTGTGGAATGTTGAATGACTGCGACGCGAACGACTCGTGGTGGGCGCAACTGTTCCTTCAGTGCACCTCCTATTTTGTATCCTTTCAGGTCGCATTTTACGTCCTTATCAAACGCTGGGAGAGTTAGTGTTCTGAAAATATAATTAAATTAATATATTTTTGGACAAAAATGGTGCCAACAATTTTAAGAGGCACTGGATTTTTGATATAATAATCAAAATCTACTATTGTATTGATCAGACATTTTTGTAGACCGTTTACTGTGTAAATATGTAATATACAAGTTGCAAATGTTTTTTAGTTTTGTTTGGATCTATCTGAAGAAACTGTGAATATTAAATGTTGAAAAACACTAACCAGTTGATGAAACAAAGGCTAATTTAAAAGTATATGTTTAATTTTAGTAACAAAATAATGCATTTTCCTTGGAAATACTGCAGTAATGACAAATATTAACTAAGTCGTTTTTCAAAATGACATCTTTTTTTTCTTTTTGTCTGATTCGTTTATTTTTTAAATTTCTTCATTCCGTTTTCGCCGAATAATTATTTGTAACCAAGATCACTATATTCGTATAATTTGTAACACTCTCCCTGTGGGTATGTCCAAGAGCTTTTAAATACATCAAATAAAGTTAAAAAAAAATCAAATCTGTGTTTATTATATTTCATTTAAACTCTGAAAAACAGATTCTAATCGTTTTATCCACTTTAAAAACATGATTGAAATCATTTAAAAATGAATTACAGTTACACCTTTCTCCTTGTTCTTTCGTACGTTTTGTTAACCAAAATATACGTTTTAAATGTGAACAATTTTTTCTGTTACAAAAGTATTGTAGTGAACACATATGGAAAACCGCACTTGATGACATCAGGAAAGGGTCTTCATTTTTACAACAAATATCGGTTTGGTTCTGCTTGCCAGCAATATTTTGTACTTTTTAATCATATCTTAAAATACAAAAATTAAAAAATTTGTTATGTTATTAGATGCACGAAGAAAAATTTAAGAAGGATGATTAACTATCAAATTATCTTAATTTTGTAACATTCTACATGGACAAAGGAAAATCCTGAAGATGTAATCAACATCGTTTTAGGGATAAAATTCTAAACAAAAGGAAATAAAAAAAGTCTAAACATTAAACTTAATGAAACAACTTACAAACAGGAAAACTTTTATACAGCGCATGTGAATATTAAGTGAAAACAGACATTATCGATCAGACATTCAAATTCCGATGTAAATTGTATTTACATTTGTATATCTATCTTGCATTTCATGTTCTGTATATTAATATTAAATTTAGTTTCATTTAAAATCTATTCTTGTGATAAAAATAACACTTGTGAATGTAAATAACCAAATAAGAGATTATTATATATACTTAATGATGTCTAAGGTACAAAGAATTTTATTGCGCTTTGTTATTTTGGGTTTAAAAATATATTTTGTCAGTTTCATGTTATCTAAAAAAGAACAATTAAATGAAATCAATTGACATTAATAATGATAATTTTTCTAATAACTTTCTAACATTATTTTTTAATAATAAGAGTAAAGAATTCTTGCTTATTCCCAATTAAGAAGAATAATTAACATATCGACAAGATATAAACTTCTCTTTTAATCACAGGTATTAGTATTGTGTGACTAAATTTCAGGTTTTTAGCCATAAGTTATTTTAGCCATAATGTTTGCAAACAGCTGTCTTGTCAATTTTCAAGCAATCGCTATAAAATATTTTATGTGTCAATGGCAACTTCTCATGTTCGAGGTGGAGTTTTAAAAAGTCAGAAAATTCGGAAGTTTTAAAAAATGTAATGCCACTTTGTATAATAGTGTGTCGTTATTGACATGCACTGTATTTAACCCCAACATTTACTTAAATTTACCGAAAAGATTATCCAAAAACTGGGCAGCAATATTTTCAACAAAAAATACCGGTACCAAAATGTTATCTGAGGCATGGAATGTGACATGCGAGCAATTGAATTTTCCAGAAAAATATCACCTTTTTGCAATAACCATGCTGGTTTTAAAATCATTTTAAAATGTGAGTGTTCATTATAAAGGATTTTTTAAAAGCTACAATTCATTTTTGTGACACTAAAACCTACGATGAATTATGTTTCTGGTTCGACTAAAAATCGGATCGGATTTTTGAGGTTGTTCGGGTTTAACTCAATTTAAAATCCAAACAATTTATTTAATTGCAGCTTATGTTTAGAATTAATATTTAAATTATAAATAAAATAAATATAAACTATTATTATTGTTTTAAATTACAAAACATTCAAGCTTACATGATCAATTTAAAAAATTGTTACTTTGTCATTTTGTTAATTTATTACACGGAACAAGTAAGAAGCCATAAATGCTCCGTTTATAAAACTACAGTAAAATAATGACCAATAATTAGGAGAAAAATACCTGCTATACTGACAATATTTGAATTTTAAATTGTGATATAATTAAATAAATTTATTTTATTTTCATGTTAGTCTATACCGAGTACATACAGCTCATTAATAAACTAATGCTTGACTTACTTTCTTATAATACAAAGACAGAAATTGGAGATACAGGTACTACGAAAATATTAGTTTGTAGCACAATAAAAATTCTAACTTGATACTCTAATTATTGTATGCAATTAATGAAATCTGTCGTCGTTCCTTACGCGTCCCACGATAATTCACGTATTTTGTAATAGTATTTTGTAAGAGTATTTAGTTTCTATTAGATATGGATGATTTTATTAAAAAATAATCAGTTTTTTTAAATCATCCATAGATTAATCTGACAGTTTGTATGACAGACGTAAGAATATACGTCTTTTTAATATAAACGTAGTCATCAATTACTATGACTTTTGAAAACGACACTTAACATGACAAATATGCTTTTTAAATATTTAAATTTGGCATTTCAAACTAAATTCCATTTGGTAACAATCCTGATTTTTATAGATATGGCAATGGTAACGTAAAATTTGCTTTTAAAACTTAGTTTAAATTAATGTTGCAATTCACAACTAATAGGATTTATTTTCTGATTTGTATTGAATGTGGTACGTTTAGACAGCATATTAGTATTGGGACATTTATCACTTAAAATACTCGAAACGAACCTCGCTTATTAAACTGTAGTCCTTCTCTAAAAAATAAATTCATACATAAATCTTAAAATTGTCGATGGCAACGAAAGTTATATACGAAAGGACACTTTCTACGTGAAAGAATTTGCAATATTTACTAATAAAATTTAATATAACAAAATTACATTACAAGTAATGCAAAAACGCATTTAGAAGTGTTAGTTCTATTTTTATAAATATACACGATCCCTAAAAAGTAATCGTAGCAAAATTACGATAACCTTTAAAAATAAATAACTTTTATTTTGGTCAAAACCATAATCCAAATGTCACTTGAAATCGTGTTTAGTTGCAATATTTTATGAAGCTTATGTGTAATGTACTTTGAATAGTTATTAGATCACTACAATCGTGCATTAAACTCAAATGAAAATGAATATCGAATAAAACATTTGATTAATGAATTTCTTAACGATGTATTTCAAATTCAAATTCAATGACAATAAAATTGATGACATTTGCAAACGTACTAAATTCTTTCTTTAATTAGATGCGATAGTTGGTTAAGTTTCTTTTTTAAGTGTTATTAAATGTTGACTCCAAGAATAGTCGACAAATAAATTCCAAAATTACAATAGTAAATGAACATTGAAAACGGAATTACGGACATTAGAACTGTAAATGTTTACTATTCTTTAAATTTCTCAATTTTTACTTCACAAAATCTCCTTTTCACTCCTAGAAATTAAGACAGTTCTGAAAAATTGGAATTAAAATAGAAAAAATAAAAAAAAAATTAGACATAACAAACCAAAGTTATGACAAATCTATAACATGTCAAATCTACACTTTTGAAAAACAGCTTTATGGGTGCGGGTCGAAAAATCGACAAATCAAAAAGCCGACAGCTCAAGAAACCAACAATAAAAAAAAACGACAATCGAAAATCCGACATTACAAAAAAACGACAATCGAAAAGCTGACAATAAAAAAACCGACACTTAAAAAAATGATAGATTTGTCGGTTTTCAACCCGTACCTAGATTTATAAGGTTGTAGATCAGAATATAATAAAAATGGTAGAAAATATATAAAATTAGAAAATATTGTTTCGTACATTGATAGACGATTTATACAAAAGAGTTTTGGATAGTATTTCAGGACCCAGATCCCCGTATTGAGGCCAGACTTTGATCAGAACCCTGATATAAGTTTGAAAATGTCTATACCAGGATTCTCATAAAATTTATAAGAGCACAATTTTGAATTAAAATTGTTGTTGCTATACTTTTGACACAAAAAGTCTCTGTGCGAAAACTCTAAAATTTAGACTTATGAGATAATAATAAAGGACTCTTACTCTACTTCCCGACCGTAGAGTACACGTTTGACTTCTTTGAGTAGACCTTCCGGAATATTATCGTCGAGGATCTGCTCGATGGTCATCTTCTCCAATCCTGCGGTAGTGCTCGGTTCAAATACTTCCATTGTTGATTGTAGATTGCAGGCTCAAGTTTTTTAAAGTGAAGATCTGATCGATTCTGCCGTCGGACAGAAAAGTTGGTGGGAGAGAGTAAGGGATGAAATTGAGCAACTAATGCAGAGACTGCTCTGAGAGTAATTGCATCGATCGCCGATTATATATGAACAAAATGACGTATGCGTCACTCCTCGGAAGCTACACGATCGGACAAAAATGCTGCGATCCTCCTTAGGGATTGGTCGGAGACAAGAAAACGTTCGTGTACTGGACGGTCTAAGATATAAAACAATAGATAACTACGGTCACGACGGTCAATCACGGGCTAGCGATGAAGGATAAGCATTTTGTGCGTGATTAATTTTAACCAATCCGATTAACAAATTTGCTTACATAAGTTATCGAATGTCATGTAATATTATTATTTTAGACATTTATCAAAAGGCTGCCACGAGTGATCATAGGCAAATGTCCTTCTGCTCGCTCTCGGCTTTGTCTCCGCCCGATTTCTTGTTGGGGTAGAATATTCTGGATCGAAATCTGATCCGACGGCATTTCAGACAATTCAATGACAAATTTTAGTAACCATTAATAACGTTTTGATAGTTTTACTAGATATTTTTAATCCATTTTATTTTATGTATTTGACATTTTAGAACATTTTTCTGATACATTTCTGACGTTTGTAGTATACTGAAAATTGCAATAGTCTATTGAACATAAATTGTATCTAATGTTAAATGTGCATAATTATTTACGCAATTTAATTATCGCACTATTATTGAATCATTATTACTTTGTACGATGCAGATAAGCGTTTTGATGCGATAAAAGTTATTATCTTGGCATTTATGAATAATTCAACACAGTCGCTTAATTTTATCGTTTGTTTAAAGATCTCATTAACCTAATTGTGGCATTTAATATTTATTCTGATTATTACAATAATTTTGGTACGATTATTTCGAATCTAGCTTTGGCATCAAATGTTGTGTTGATACATTAATTGAATAATAATGAACGTTTAATAAGTATCATTGATTAAAAACACTTTTTTTCCAGACATAATGAAAAATAGATAATATATTTGGTCCATTTTCGTAACAGAATTCCTACTAACTCATATTTAAAAATAAATCAGATACTCTGTAAACATGCACATAAAACGAATGGATTGGTTTAGGAATAACTCATTTGAATAAAATATTTTTTAGTAAACAAATTAATCTTCTCCTAATTCTATTTGTAAGATCAAAATCAAATCGAATGACTTACAAAGACATGGGAATTGATTGTTTTGGTAGGCAGCATCAGTGTTAGCAATTACTCATATTATTTTGTTGAATACAATGTTTGATGGCAGTGCAATTATAAATAGACAAAAAAATATGCAGTAAGTAAATTTTTCTACGCGAATACCTAAGAATTTCGCGTGAATGTTTAATTTTATAAAGTGCACAAATGATAGATTTAATTAAAAATGTCCTGTAGTGATATATGGTTGCATGAGGTGAATAACACAGGTACCCAAAAAAGTGTTTTGGCCGAGTCACTACACTAGTATATTCCTATGCATTTTCACCCCCGATCCGAATGCAAAGTCAGAATGGTCAGATTGCTGCTAATTTTTAGAAAAACTCGACAAAAAAGTGATTGAATGCAAAGAACAAAACGATTTTTGCCGATACACAACAACAAATTCTGCATCGACCATTTGAATTTATTCGAGTGCACTATCGGAGAAAAGCTATCTAAGGATGCTGTATTATATTAAACAAAAATTCAGTGTAAAAAAATAAATGAGAATACACCGTGGCAGTGTCTTTTTGCTTTTATTCTGAAATTTTTTGCTGAAAATTCTGAATTCCGGATTAAAATGCAAGGAGAAATTTACGTGGAAAATGCTACCGTGTAGTGTCTTTGCAAAAGGCGTTTACTTCTTAACTCTTAATCTACGTTTCTGATCAATTCAGAATTTGAGCAAATCTGACAATGAAGGATGCCCACGAGCATAGATGTTTTCCGCCCCGAATATGGAACCTCCGAAACTGATAAATTCGGTCAGAGTATTAGTGTTAACACCTAATACCAAATTTGAGTGTTTTATCATGTGAGGAAGTTTGAAAAATAGTTACTGAAGTCGCGAATAATACGTAAAAAAATTCAGTAATCTAAGTAGTAACAGTCTGTTTATACTGCCAACAAAAGACTTATTACTACTTACTATTACTGCGTTTTCTATGTAAAATCAGCAACTTCAACAACGAATTTTTATACTTTCTTACCTGATAAAAGACTCAAATTTGGTGTCAGCTCTCCATCTTTAGGGCGGAAATCACGTATGCTTGACTGAATCTTCCATTGACTTCGGATTCGAATTCACCGTGAAAAATAGGTGAAAATACACTGCCGTCATAGTATCTTGGCAAACACATTTTCTTTGTTGCCTTTAATTAGTGATTATTAAGTTTTTTTTTTGGTTTAGCTATTCTGACATCAGATTCGGATTCCACGGGAGAAAATATTATTGAACAACATACTATCGAAGTGTCTCGGTAAAAATTTTTCTTACTTCAATCACTTTTATTTTAGTAGATTTGAGGAGTTTTTTGAGGCTATCTAAATAACTGAGTCCAGCTGACTAAATTGGTTTCAAATTCGGATTCGGGGAGTGCCCGAGTAGGATTGACTAGATTTGTCCCCAATAGAAACAGGGCCCCAGTCGGGATACGTCCTGGTTAACCCAATTAACAAATCGATCTGGTTTCTGGCTGGCATTCGGATGGGCGAGCCGGATCCCCTCGAATTCTGAACACAACGAGGGTTATCTGGTCGGGTTCTGATCATAACCCGGTCTGTATCTCAAATCTGACCGGGATGAAGTCAAGTAAGCGAGACAAGTCTGGCCGGATCCCCGCTACAACCGCGGTAACCTAGCTGGATGTCGGTCACAGCCCGGTTGAAAATTCTATATGGGTGTCTCAGCCACTGTACTTTTTTGCATGTGTCTGTAAAGCAGTATAAGCAGACCCTTTCTCTGCAAAGGAAAAAAGAAATATGTACTTAGTTTTACTATCTAAATAGTAGAATCTGGCATAGGTACGTTTTTTAGTTTGATTTACTATTGAAATAGTAGCTGACTGTCTGGCTTGTCGAGGTCACTATTTAGTTACTAAAATTAATTAAAAATGAGGGCTGTGTCTTATCCTCCAACCTATTAGGAATTCCGACATCATTTTTTTCGCGTCTACAGAAGGAATTTAACCTCCATACAATTTAGAGAGAAATTAGTCAAAATTTACTTACATTTGAAATCCACTTTCCTTTTACTTTAGAAAAGTGGTCGCATTTTATTACTCACAAACTGGATAGTACACAAGTTTATTAGCCAAAGACTGGCCAATATGTAGACCTAATTTCTACCTGGGCTACCAACTTATTTTCGATGTGATGTAACCTCTATTACTTCTGTCCGTCAAGCATAAGAAGTCTTGAATCTTAGGTGCAAAACAATAAATAGTACAGATACTTTTACCAACACCCAAAGTAGTAATGAGCCCAAAGCTGTAATGAACAAAACCATTGATACGACAAAATCAACTAACTTTTTAAAGCTAGTAATTAGTAGTAGAAGATGTTGGAATTATTTATTCGACCAAATACATTGTTAGTCACTCTGACTACATTAGTTACTCATATTAGCGAAATGCAGCTGAATATCGATTGAAAAAGATAGAGTGGTTGATGGTCAGAATGTAGGACTTTTTTCCGTAATTTTAAAAAGTCCTTACTGAAATCTTATTCACTGTATAAACTCTTATTAAATTATTGTTACATTGGAAAAAAAGATTAACGATTTAGTATTTCTATACGCTAACAAATTCTTAGTAAATTTGAATACTTTTGGATTACTTGACATGGTTCAGTAGGTTTGCAATTCCATTTTAACAGTTACAGTAACTGTTGAAAGTAGTTAAGTGAACGATGAATGTTATTAAAGAATGTAATTTAGAAGTTAGTTGGACCTAATTTAAAAAAAAACGATTGCAAATATTTCGATAAATATAATTACTTATTAATAACTGATATAAAAATATCAATATTAACTACATAAACGGCATCTAACTAAATAAAAAGTAGATTTTACTACGTTCCGGTCCACTGCCCATAAGTAAAATTTGCTGTCACAATTTCAATTACATCATGTTTTTATTCAGGCCGTGTATAAATAAATAATTGATTTATTTTTGTTGTTGAAGAAATTGATAAAAGTTTCTTATCATTGACAAATGAAAAATATATAATAATTAGTCCATTCGATGACATTAAAAGATGTAAGTATAAACATTACGAATTATCGTTCAAGTTTTTTCTGCCTTGATTGTATAACGTGTTAAATAATTACTGAAGCTCATGCGGAAGTTAGTAAGAAACAAAGAGATTTCCCTTTGCTATTGCACATTATTGAAATTTAAGATGATATACAGCTGTCAAGATTGTAGTACAACGGCACGCGCTCAGATTTCCCCACTCCTTCTGATGAGCATGGCACGTGCGTGCTGATTAGTAATGTAGTTTATATTATGGCATATATAAATACCATTCTCTCTTTTTGTAAAGCAAGCTGATATTTCTATCGCACAAAATATTCGATTTTTCAATGCGACTCTTCCGCGTTCAACGCGCTCTTTCTTATCGGCAACAACTGGAAATTTCTACAGAAATAATTCAGAAGTTGTACGGTCTCATTTTGAAATAGTATAAAATAACAAAATTTCAAACGAAATTGATCAATTTTTTTAAATACACCATTAGTGACATGTTTAATAGTTTCTTGAACTTTTTACTTAGTAATTTTGTAATTTTTTTTATACATTAATTTACAATATTTTCTAGTAAATATTGGAGGATTATTTTTAATTTTCGTACTATTTGAGTTGCAAATATTTTTAAGTATTTGTATTGTCTACACATGACGTACATATAAAAAATAGGCTGAAAGGAAATGGTAGATCAGTGTCCTTGAAATGCATTGTGCGCTTTATGATGGAAAGCTTGAGCCATACTAGTAAAAGGGCGAATTCATCCTCTCAAGGATCGAAAACTCACTCGGCATAGAGTAAAAATTCACTTGTGAAGAGTGAGAGTTCACTCTTTCACGATAGTGGCTCCATTTCTACTCCAAGAAATGTGTAGTGTACATTTACCATACAAAATCTATAAATCTTTAATGCCGGAATGGACGGTCTTTTTAGTAAATTTCAACGTTATTCTTTTTTCAATTTAGACTGCTGATTCGCAATCAGTGATTAAGACAACCCCCGAGTGACAAGTTTCGGATGAAGCAAACTAACTCTAAAAATATCGTCAGTCACATTAAAACCGACCTTTTCAATTTTTTAAAGATGACTTCAGAATTCTCAGCGTCGACTTTGAATATCTCAAAGTAAGAAACTTCAAAATGATGCGACAATTTTTTTATTAAAATGTTTTAAATCATTTTAATATAATTTTTTAATTCTGACATCGTTACCAGAGACCCAAAAAAATAGTTGGATACTTAATAGCCAAAATTATTAATAGAGTTGCACTGTTTTTCTGCATGAATTTCAACTTCGTACATTTATTAGAAAAAATGTATAGATAAGTTTCAATGAAGAGAGAATTTGTAAAAAAATATGTTCGAATTGGTTCGATAATGGATCCTCCGAGGTTTTCAAAGTCCCTGATTATGAACATAAATTTATATTAAAAAAAGTCAAATAAAAGCTTAATTAATCGCACATAGTTTTTTCCAACAAATGTCGCAATAATTTATTTGACAATATTGATGAACTGTTCAGATATGGATCATAAGCCCATGCTGCCTTCCCAATGCTAAATCATATACATAAGTGACATTTTTATGAAAACTGTGCTTTTTCTATCAATTGATTGACAAAAATATTTTGCCTGGGATTGCTCTGACAAAAATCTAAAATTTATATTGTTATCGCAAAAAAATGAATGTTAAAAATTAAAAATGACCTAGATAACTCCTAGAAAACAGTGAAATATACCTGGAAAAGAATTTTCCTATTGTGCGATCTGCAGAATTATTGATAACATATTTCCTATGAGTCATTAGGCTAAGAAAGTAAATACGCATAGTAATGTGCATCAAAGTTTTATTGCAAAATAATGTTCTTGGTAAAAACCAGTTTCTCACGATTTTATAGAATCTATCAGATTTATGTACCTACGTGGGATGTTACATTGGAGATAATCTTTTACTACATATTGTAAGTACAATAACACCAATAATTACTTACAAATCAGTAACTAACATCTTATATAGCTATAATTTCTTGCAGGTATGGATGTAAGAGATGAGTTTTAAGTTACAATGGGAAAAAGCATTTAAGCAATACCATTAGTGATATGTTCAATATATTCATCATATTTGTTAATTATATTACCTCGAAACTTGTAAAAAAGAAACACAAATTTAATTAAACGTTATTTTTATTGATTATTGTACAAAACCTTTAAAAGCTGAAATTGTCGCTGATAATAACGAGCTACAGAATAAAAAATGTTTGATCGTTTGTGAAGTTAACTTTTATTGATTTAATTCATATCAATGGTTGGCAAATTAAAATTTTCTTATTAACTAGTGCGTAGACGAACCTTTTGAAACAAGACAAAAAATTCGAATTTTGAAAACGACTATTCCTTTATACTATATACTACTCCTTTCTTGACGCCAAAGTCGATGATAAAATTTGGAAGTTGAGATTTGATTTCGAAATCAGAACCATAAACTGCAAGAGGTTCTTCGGACTCTTACTCTGAGTTCCCTCCACGGATATCGGTAAGCGATACTATTGAGTCCTGATACACCTTCTGCTGATTTTTACACTCAGATCAACACACTCTATCTAATCTGAGCCACGGACAGCTATTTCCACACTAAGGGATGTCAAGGAACTTCAATGGTCCAAAGTAACCTATGACCCCCGACATTCAATAATCTTCTTCACATAGAAGCTTTCATACAAGTTCTGAGAGACAGAGCTTACTTACCCGGCCTGTGATCTCGTCTCCCCATGTGAATCAATTTGAAGCGGATACTAGGACTTTAACCCGGACTTCATCGAATCACTACCGCAACAGACTATCACTGTCTGGATCTTCCAACCATTCCATAACTTTTCTATCAATCATGGAATGTATCTCGATCAATCATGAGCTGCATTTCAATCAAATTCGCGAACTGCATTTCAAACAAATCACCAACCGAATCTCCACCAATTGACAACTGGATTTCCGCTGGATTTTGATAATTTGCGAATCGTTGATGACTTTTTCAAGGTCCATTACAATTTTTCCGTTGATCCTAATGTGTCTGCGCCGGTCTCGTTTCAGTACCCACATTCGTGTGTGCAATGGCGTGGGGAAAACTGATAAAATACCAGATTTTCGATTTCAAACTTTTACAACATGGTATGGCACTTTCAAAATACCATTTTTTTAAATTGATATTGCTTAATTTTTAATGTGTTGAATTTGAATTTTAGACAATCTTTTGAAATCAAACTATAAGATAAATCACATTTGTGACATATTGAAAATTGTAATAGTACATTTCGTTAGTAGTGCGTGAAATGTGATTTAGTAATAGTAATTATTGACTAGGCACAGTCATATTAAGAAGAATGTATGTGTGATGTAAATCTACTCGTTTTGTGGGCTTTTTATCAATTTTGTTGAACTGTAAATAAACTTTTTTCTAATTTTAAAGGTAATTTAATGCCCTAAAAGATGCATTTATTGAAATAGCTTCTTATGATTTGCTTTTCTCTAGCTCTTTAACCCTCTTGTGAATGAAAATCAATTTTTGCAACAAGAGAGAAATAGAAGTACGACAACCTGTGCGCGCATCTATCGGCGGTCACTTAACTATGTCACAAAAACAAATTTATCTTATATTTTGAATGGGTCCATAATTTCATTTTTAACCCCTTCGCTGTGAGGAGAAAAATCTGAAATGTGGGTCAAAAATGTTAAGAATTTTTTAAGCTACCAAAATTTGTGAGATTGGGTACACTTGGGTTTCTGGGATCGCTGATTACGAACCTGAAGTTCATTTTTAAACATTCAAAATGGCGGATCCAATATGGCGAACATATTTTTTTGAAATCCTTGGATTCTGTTGAAACCTGTTACGTGTTGAAATTGTTTCAAAAATAAGTTTATTTAACATTTCATGTCCTGAGTTACGATAATATATTCACATTTACAGATAATTTAATAAACTATCATATGTTTTATTATTTTTTGTTTTTAACACTAGATGTGTAAGATAAGAGCAACACTACCCTAAACAGAAACAAGATTTTTGAACACTCCCTGTTCAGAGAACGTAATTTGTAAGTCATATTAACACGAATGTATGTGTGATATAAAAATCTGCTTGTTTTTTGTGCTTTTTATCAATTTTTGAATGTACGTCTATAGAGGCGTACCCTTCCACGCACTCAAGGGGTTAAATAAAAGTGAGAAATTGATATAATCACAGTATTACAGTTAAGTAGAAAATGTACTTTACATTAGGAAAAAGTGAGATTTTCACAATTAAAATGGTATAGGGTAAACTGATTACTTTGATAGTCTAAACTAAACAAACAAATGACCGAATCTTTTAATAAAAATTAGGAGTACCTTACTCTTCACCTTTTAAGATTATGATAAATCATACATGTCCGAGGCCTCATAATACAAAATGCAGTTAGATACATTAAAATGTCCCGTTATATTCTTATACTAATAATACTATTGTACTGTATAAAAATGTGACGCTAAAGATTTAAAAATCAACGTTCTTGAATATCGATAAATATATCAAGATTTTATTATGTAGTTGATGTTTGTACAATGCAGTAGCTATGAAGCGATTATATAAAGACGATAAGATACAAACATGTTATCGAAATTAAGTCGCGTATTCAATACTTTTAATAGATAATAGGTGTTTAATATTATATTCATTAATTTTAATAAATGTCAGCAAATTCTTATCAGTTTCTGAGACTTGTTTGTTTAGCGAACTTTACGCGCACATTATCACCCGAGACACTTCTATTAGTAATTGTTTTCAAATATTTACACTTTCTTATCGATTATTTTCTGCACTTCGCACATTTTTTAAAGAATCGTAGTATTTTCACAAGTGCACATAAATTAAATTAGATCGATAAAAGAAAATTAATTTAAGATAAATTTGAAATTTCTTACGAGTTGAATGTAATATCGATGACAGCTGAAACCTGATGTCCAATTTTGTTATTTACACCGGAATGATTTTTTTACTGTTTTGTTTTCAAGTTTACGTAAATACATTGGTGGGATAGAGAAATTTGAATAAGTTTGTATTAAAATTCGTCCATATAGAAGGTAGTAATAAAATTACTTCCATAAGTGTTTCTCTTATGATATAAAAAATATTCTTATACTATTAATTACCCTCTTTGTGCAGCATATAGAGTTGCCCAGCATTTTATATAAAAATATACGAAAAACAATTTATTTTTTTTAAAATTATTATTCAACTGGGGAATTCGCCCTTTTTACACCAATTGTTTATAACCTAAGTCATTACAAACTTACTTCAATAGATTTTAGTAACAAATTCGCTTGACTTGGGAAAATATTACATATTACATTTAATTTAATTTATACGTATTGATATTATTTAATTTTGCGTTCATTGCGCTTTTAAATGTTATCTTCAAGTGGATTCAATATCTCTTATCACATTATATAATTGTACATCCGTATATTTTCTTTCCGTTCACTTATACTTATTTGATTTTTGCAATCTGATAGTAGGTGATTAATGCAATAGATTTACCCATTTCGTAAGACAATAATTGTATGTCAAATTAAGGAAACACTGACCATATGTTCGCCGAAAAGCACTTCGAACATCTGCTTATATCTCAGATACACAAAAGTTTGTTACTCTGTTGATTAAATCTTTTGTACACTTGTATAAAAGTTACTACATGCAGAAAAATAATCTCTAGATTCTATAAAATAAATCAGTTGGTATTATAGAAAGTGATAGTAGAAAGAATATATATAATCCTTAGGTGATTTCAAAATGAAGTGCAAATTGATGCAGATCCGATCCTATATTCCTTACACTATATATTACGCATTAAAAATAATTCTAATTCATGTGTGATGTTCTATATTGTAATAAAGTAAGATAAAAATGTTTTTTTTTTCACCTTTATATATTAAAAATCAACTAAAAATGAAAATGTGACGTTCCAGGACTGAAGAAATTCATGAATTTGATTTTCGTTGACATTAGCAATACTATAGCTAATAGTTAAACAATTTGTGCAGCATGTATCATTTAATTTTGAATATTATTTTTTTTTCTTGCCTTCAATGTACATAATTTGTTGACAAGTGAAATAGATTAAATGTTTAAAACTGCATTACTTCAAATTTTTTTAGTTTGAAGGTTTTACTCGTGAAATATTTAGACTACAATACCATTTTGTAACAAAATTCCTTTGTATGCAGCATATTATCAAAATTATTAGAAATATACGATTTACAGTCTCATAAAAAAATTAGAAACGATTGGGTTTAAAATTCTTGTATTACAGCTATTTTAATTTTCTAACACCAATTAAACTGGATCACCGTAAAATTAAAATGGTATGATATCAATATCTGCTAAACTTCCTATACGTGTCAGTACTTGCAAATTCAGTAAAATTTGCAGTGCCGTTTTCTCCTTGCACTCTAATTTTCGAATTCAACTATGTAGGTACATAAAAGTATTCATCGTATTAGTTCAGATGAATTGTTTCTCATTGTCGTGATAATGCACCGCGTTAAAAATGATTTTGTCCCCATTTTTTTCATTACAATGGCGAATATAGTTTAAACTTTTACAACTGTACCAAAAAAGACAACATTTTTATGTCCCGACGATTTAACTGCGGTCTTTTTTAATATTTATGGGGCATCCTAATTGGGGATTCACAAAGCTTTTGTTCGGGTTGTCTTATCGTCTAGACCAAGACAATATTATCCCATGTAAATATTGGGTGAGTCTTTCCAAAATATTTATTTTGTTTGTTGCAAAAGTATTTGTCATATGTTTTTTTTAGTAGGGAATTAATTTTTCATCGATTTTATATAAATAGTCGTCTGTAATTTATGAAGCTATCCTTTGTCTCCTCTATTCAATGAAATTAAAGCAACCACATAAATAACCTAAAAATAATAAAATGTCATTGTAACTGTCTATCACGCATAGTTTACTATTTTCATTCTATCATCCAAATGTAAACTTTTTGTGATCTGTGGAACGAATACAAACTGTATAGTACTACAGTGTCATAGCCCAAATTGTATGAAACGGGTTCAATAATTGTTTAACAATAGGGTAAAAATTTTATTTTATCATTTTGGCTACATTAGAATTGAATGTTAAATAGATAAAAAAATAGTTAAGATTACTGAAGAAAACTGAAAAGTTATTCGTTTAATAAACAAATTAAATTAAAACTATTTTCTATTTAGCTTTTTTATGTGACCTTTAACTTTTCTACTAAGCGCTATATAATCCTGATAATAGATGTAAATTGATATAACCTTGCTGTTAATGTGTCATTAAGATTAACTTGAACTTTAAAATTTTATTTTCAGTAAACTTTAATTGATACAGAATTATGTACTGCCACGAGTGTGAATCTTTCCTTGACATTTTGATTCCCACTGTGTGTTCTATCACTGAAGCTTAAATCCTTTTTATTCTTTTTTTGTTTACTGGGTGAACAATATTGTGTTAAAGCAAATGTTGTTTAAAAAATAATTAACGTAAATATGTTTGCGGATATAAAAATATTGATAAATACGCGATGTAATAATAATTTTCCTCTAATGACAGAAACTTATCTATGAATTTTGTTAGAAAAATCCATAATTTTTTATAATGGTAAAGATGGAAACTGTTGGATTGTTTAAAAAAAATGATTTAAAAAAATGAGGACCATTGAAGTGCAAATACTCGCTGCACCGGGAGTTGAACCTGAGGCCTTTCGATTATCGATCGAATCTTATATTTATTATCGTTAATGAAAGTAAAGCAAGCCTATAAAACTACATTTCTAAAGAAAATCTAATACATGTTAGTAAGAAGACCAAGACAACACTATACAAGACCCACACGAGATTTCGAACAATATCGTTCTATCTTGGTCTTGAGAAGCCTTAAATAAGTTTCAGATATTAACGACTGACATTGTTCCTTTTAAAGACGATTCTAATTAGGGTCATTATAATAGACAATTGATACGAAAAGTAACTAATAATATTATTTTGAAATTGATTTAAATTTGGAATGAATTAAGTGTGTGTATAGTAATAGTAGGCCAATGTCTCGGCATAGTGCGATTTGCTCTCCCAAGTTAAACAACCTAGGTGAGGACTATAACTTGGATAGGTGTCCTGATGGAAACACTTATCTTGTTAAGACTAAATACCAGGATAGTCTGATGAGGAGATCGATGCGTCAATGTTAGAATTTAATTTTTTTGGAATTCAATCGACAATTAAATAAGAGTACGATTGTATCAGTCAGCGTTTCCGGAGTTTTCCCTGACCCTCAGAGCAAATGCGATACACATCAGAGGTCAAGTTACTGTTCACAGTTTTGTATTCGTTTGCATTTGTCAGTGAATCCGACCTTGTCCACCCAAGAATTGACCCACGAATAGGCTAAAAAAGACATTAGAGAGCACAAAACTATCTATTCTTTATCATTTTGTAGATTGTAAAATATTTATTATATTATTTTATAATATAAATTATTCATTAGGAATGGATTGTGAACGTCTTAAAAATTTCATCGAGTGTGCAATTCTAAATATATCAAAATATATATCAAATATATATAAAAAATATATAAAAAAATATATATCAAAAATAGTTACAACCTCATTAGGCGCTCATTAAGATTTAATATGACATATTACACTTACCATCAAAATTTTACAATTGGTTTTCCTTTGGCGTGACCAGCATTTGTTTGTGCGGAGAACAATAGAAGCCCCAAAGATTCTGGACCACGTCGTATTTTCGAGGAAGTGCAGTTAAATATGAGAAAATTTACGTTTTTTGGTCATTTTCTTTTGTAGCAAATTTCCTTTGACAATCGCAATATCATTTATGAAGTAATTTTTTGTGTTGAGAACAATGGCGCCCTCAAAGTTTTTCTATCATGTTAGATTTTCACGGAAAATTTGGTTAAATGTATCTAAATTCGCTTTCAGGAGCAAAAAATTTCCCCTAACAATAAGTTGACCCCCAATACCAGGCAATTCGATAAAAATTGAGCCCAAAATGAAGCCTCTGAAATTCCCGGAATTGACCAAAAATGCATGTTTTGCGAATATCAAGCCGTTTTTTGCAAATTTTGTGAGATTAAGAAGGTCCTTTTGAGCTTAATTTTAATAGAATCTCATTGGGTGAGGCCTTAAATTGTTCGTTTGTCAAGGGCTACAACTGCCTTGCAGTGGTATTTTATTAACTTTTTATTGAAATGAGATATATGGGAAAAACCGCAAAAATTGACATTTTTTACCCTTTTTATGACTATAGCAAGAGAAATATTCATTTTAGGTCAAAGATCCTCCCAGATGAATTGTAGAGCTTGAAAGTGCCTTTAACTTCAGCTTAATTTTCTTTAAAAAACATCAAAAAAATACAAGGTATTGCAAAATGAGTGGTCTTTTTTCTAAACTTCAGTGACGTGCCAATCAAATTGTAGGCATCGGATCTAATTTTGGTAGAGGATTTTTCTGCTTGAAATTTCACATAGAATCTGCGTGTCGTGAGACCCCCTGTATATACAATTCGGGTTTAAACAGAAACGAAAATATGTGAGATACAGTGGGAATGGAAAGAAAAAAATCCGTTGTCTGTTGGTAAAAATGGCTGTTTTGATTCTGATTTTGTAGCTCTCTAAGTATACAAAAATGGAGGCCATGAATCGAAACGACTCAATCGAAAGCTAACTGATTTCTGAATAAACTTCAATTTACTTGGAATTATGCTAATGGGCCGTTTATGTGCAAGAGAGTTTAAAATTGCCATCTAACTCATTACCACGAGAACAGACATTTTCCACGACAATGTAGTGTCTACAATTTGTACCTAAACACACCATAATGTTGGCCTCAGAATCGACTGACGTTACAAAGAAAGGGGGGGGGGGGTGTAAAGATATTAAATAACAAACTATGTAGAAAACTCATTTTTTTCATAGGTTATAAATTACAATTATTTTTTTGTATTTTGCACCATCAATATTGGTCAAACTTCGAGTGATAGACTGAAAAATTGGTTTGTACCCGATTAAATATTACATGGTTTACCAGATTGTAAAAACACTACTTAATAAACAATTAAATCACAATGTTAGAGTAAATTGATTAAAATTTTATGTAAATTTAATGAAAGATCCATTGCTGTAACGCTTCACTGAGAACAAATTTCCCAAAAACCTCCATTATTCGTGCATTAATTGAAAAAGAATCGTGAAATTTAGTCCTTTTCGCTTAGGGTAATAATAATGTTTCACTTGTGACTAACAATACGTAAACAACATAAATAAATATTCAGATTTCCTGTGCGAGAAACTGGAATAGGTTAATTAAAGCGTACGCCTGTAAGTAGTTCCGGCCTACAACGTTTAGACTTTACTACTTAAAACTTACTAGTCAGCCTAAATGTATGCGTTGTATTTTAATTTTGTTCCATACGTAGATAACGCATCTTAGCATATGTTCAATATTAAACTCAGAAATTTAACCTCATTTACAATGCAACAGATAGCTACTACGGAACTCGAATTAATATTATTATTTAATATTAAATTACATTCTTTGCTAGTTATTAAAACAAACGATTGTTGATGTCGATTATTCTTCTGCTGTTTAATAATTACATACAACCTAAAATAAATTCAGAAATAATAATTCTATACAAAGGAAATAATACACATTACACACTACATGTAGATAGTAAATATGTAATTGAGCACGTTATAATTTCACTTCATAAAAATTACTATTTTACGAATTTTAATAACAGAATTACTTACAAATCGAATATGAAATAAAATATTTTGTTTCCTGCAACAGAAAGATGCAATGGAAAAAATGTACAGTTATCTAAGTAAAGATTTAAACAATACAGGAAACACTTTTTCCAACAACATTTTTTATACAAATTCATTAAATTCCCTTGAACTCGAATAATTTACGCAAATGTATATATTGAACTTTCTGATAGTACGAGCGATTGCAATAACTGATTACTACTATCTATTACGATACCACGAAGACGAAAATGTGTCTTTATACCGATCACATTTTGTGATAAATGATTATTTTTGCTGTTGGAGATATTTTTGAAAGTTATCAAATTATCTAATTCTTTAAAAAGAATAAATAGTCCTTATCATATTCAGAGTATATTTTAAAAAGTCTTGTAATAATTTGTACAATGTTCGCACAATCAATTCAAAAAGGGTGAAAAGTTCAGTGAAGTACATCTCATCCTATAATATGTTATGAATTGATTGGGCAACATGTTTGATTTAACTTTCGGTCGTGATGATTTTACGTCAATATTTTGTACATTAATACGTTTTGTACATCACGAGTCTCACCATTAAAATATCTAAATAACCGTTTAAAATAAAAGTTACTCCGTAATATAATCCCATTATTTTGTTTATTATGACAATATACAACAGTTTGTATGAAACATTGGGCAAGTAATAAAACTCCATTTGGAATTTTATTAGGTTCTTTTTTAAAACATTGTTTTAACCGAATTGGCCATTTTAATATATCTTTGAAAATTTATACAACTGTTTACAACAAACAAAATAGCTTCACATGATGAACCATCACAAATACAAGAAATCAAAAATATCCAAAAAAACATTAAGGGAAGGGGTAAGTCCCTCGATTTTTAAATGTTACAAATATGTAAGTGCTGTAATTTTATCACATTTTCTCTGTAAAATTATGATATTTAGTAAACTAAAATATATAAAATTTCTGTTCTTCATTTAGAATTTGTATTTCTTGAAGTATATGACATATTAAGAAATCTCAACGAGAGATTGTTCAAAATAATAAGAAATTTTTCATTTAAAAATATTTAAAATTGTAAGACTTATTCTATTTGAATGATTTGAATGGGGTTTTTATGTAAATAATGACTTCTAAGCGCCTAAAAATATTATTAATTTATTATTTTGAATACTTTACAGTGCCTAGACACACATATCTATACAGCTTATAGCTAGTGAACGTTATGCTTTGCTAACTTTACTACATATACTTTTAACAGAATAAGAAAAAAATCATTGTGATTACATCGTGTGTACGTTATAAAATACTATATTTAGTAATTACACTCATTTTATTAGTTATAAAAGTAACAACTATTTACTAGAAGATTCCTGGGCTTTTGGTTTTTAAAATAACCAACTTCGATAATTTATGCAATAAATTTTACTACTTCAAATCGAAAAAGTAATAAATTATATTACAAATAAAAGAATAAAATCTTCTCTTAATAAATTTAATATTAAAATCAAATCGTTGAGTTAAAAAGATAAATTTGTTGTAATCGAATTCACTTTTATGATATGCAAACTTTTAAGAATATACCCTTAGTTTAGCTGTTCGACAAATTCTTGAATACTTTTCCAGAAATAAACTCTTCTTTGCACGGTTCACTGATGAGATAATATGTTACATATACGCTTATCAAAATAGCACGGCAGCTTTTACAAAGTTAAATACGAGTTTATATCCGTCCCAATGAAAGTGCACTAGAAAGAATACCATAGATTTAAATTGCTATTTCAATTGAAGATGAAAAAGATTATTAATTTCAATTAACAAATTGATAAAGTATGATATTTGTTGATTACTAAGATAATACTCATAGAGATACCAATTTTAAAATCGGTTTATGAGGTTAGTTAGTTTTTTTGAAGTTATGTTAACTAGTGAAAGTCCATATTGAACATATTTTCAAGCTCTATAATATTCATCTCGAAGGCTCTTTGACCTGCCAAGAATATTTCTCTTGTTACGCAGTAAAGAAAATCGTTAGCCTATGTTCACCGGAAAATTAAGAATAAAAGTAAACCTGCTTGCATTTAACATAACTTAAATTTTCGGGGCACCGTATGTGTGAGTAAAATTATTTATTAATAATTTACTCGATACATAATACGCATTAAAAAATGCGTGTATTTTAGTCGATTATTAAAACGCCGTCTTACCGAATTCACAGAACTGTTTATTTTTAAAACATCGTTCTATTATTATATAGAATGACATCAAACACATAATAAAAATAAATAAATCTATTGATTATGACCCAGATCGGACGATGAGTAATCTATTTATTTGTATTTATTATTGTATTTTTTACGTGTAAATACGTAACATACATAATAATAGAAAATAAATAGATTGATTTTGTCGAAACATGAATTATTGATTATTTGGGAATATCGTAAATTGTCACTGTAATCATTATAATCATTTAATGTGCACAGTACTTCTAGTTACATTCTAATTTTGTTGAGAAAAGTATACTGAACAATGTATACTTTCAAGCACAAGGCGTATTCAAAACTATTGCAATTAAATAATGCTTGCACATTATATGTCGATTTATGATAATCAGAAAAGCTCTTTAATAAGTTACAATAACGGATATTTGAAAACAACGTATTTCTCTGAGAGAGAACTAGTATTAACAGTAATTCAATTAGTGTAAAACACAAATAGCAATAGCTAAAAGTAGCAATAATAGATAATAGCAAATAAACAAACTGGTTCGGAATCCAGTATAAGCTGTAGGGCCTGCATATACCTCTCCATTCCAAGAATCGAGAAAACCAAAAACAAAACGCCAAGCAAGTTAAGATAGCAATTATTTTTGATATTATTTTCTTTTTGAAAATTCCGCAATAATTAAAGTACGAAAAAATCACTTGTGTGCTGAAAAGCGGTGGACGGAGGGGTGTACATTCCTTCAGAGGCTGCACATGTGCGCTTTTTTTTCTAATATCAGATTTGTTCATATTCGAATTCCGTAAAAGCTAATAAAAAAAGCATCTGTAATATACTTTTTGTCACACCTGCACAAATTCAAAGTCTTTACGTGCCGGTAAAGTAATCGGAAAGGCCTCGTTTTCCGCCCTGCAACATAGATGTGCTTCTGCGCATGTGCAAAGGGCGATTGAGCGTTTTTTGCCGTCCGCGGGCGTTTTTTTGGACGTCGACGAATTTACATACAGATGTGACAAAAAATAGTGTACATATCGCGGACGGAAACGCATTCCACACTCGGACGATATTGGGGACTCTCGCCGATAAAGAATCTGCTACTACGTATTTTTGTTATATTATTAAGAATATTTGCGTAGTCTGTAAATGTATCCAATTTGTTCTGTAATTTTAATGCGAATGTTCTAAATTTACCATTACGTTAAATGTTGAATTTGTTTCAGAGATGAGCGTTGGTCTTATAAGGTAGGAATACTCCTTTTTTCAGAATTTGAATCCATATATCAATATCCATGAAATATTTGTTGTTCAGTGCTGCAAATACAGTGAATATTGTCGACAATTTCTATTCATTTTATATGACATACACTCTAAAATTATTTGACAAAATTGCGCAGCCCAAGAGAGAGTAATCGTCAAATTTCACTCCTATAGGCTTCAGTTTTACTCTCTTGGAGTCACATTTGCTTCTTTGGGGTACTTCATGCTAGGTCTAAAAAACTTTACCGGTGTAGTTATGTATTGTATACTGCGTCGAAAACTGGTTACGAAGACTGGTTACGAACATGTTTTATTTCGATTTGCTATAATATATTAAATTCTGAGGATTTTGATACGAATAAAAAAGAAATTGTTCGTTACAGTTTTTTGCATCTAATGAAGAAAGAACAAATTATATATCTCAATAAACAATGAAGTTATTCAGGGCTCGAAACACAAGACGTGTTGGTCATCGGCAGCCACCAACTGGAAACATTCATTACTTTTGACTACACAGGACCACAAAAAAAATTTGTTTCGAGACAACTTGAATCAGGAATAGTGGATCTTATAGATTTTTAGCCGCTGAAAACGAATCCATTATTCGATTTGGCCCTTTGCATCAGGATTTTAAGATGTGACGGGCCAATTTGGGTAACAAATTCGTTGTCAGCGCCCAAAAATCTATAGGATCCACTACTTCTGATTCAAGTTATTTCGCAAAAAAAAAAATTTGTGGTCCCGTGAAATCCATAAAATGCATTATCTCACCTAAAAAATTGTTTGATATTTCCTGAAAAAAAATAACACAAGACCACGTTTTTTTTTAAACAACTTGAATCAGAAGTGGAGGATCTTATAGATTTTTGGTCGCTGAAAACGAATTTTTTGTCCAAGTTAACTCATCGTGTTAGAGTTTTCACATATCCTAAAAATGCCAAATTAAATTGGCAAAAAGTATATTTTTGAGTATGTTTCGGATTACATATCTTTAAATCCTGACGTGATGGGCCAAATCAAACAACGGATTCGTTTTCAGCGGCTAAAAATCTGTAAGATCCACTATTCTTGATTCAAGTTGGCTCGAAACAAATTTTTTGGTGGTCCTGTACTATTAGAGCAATAAGATAAAACTTTCCAGAAAATTTGTTCATACCTGTACCAGACCCCCCCCCCTGCCCCCTTCACCTGCAAGTAGAACAGGTGGCAACAGGGGAAGCTCTGAGACTCGAAGCGGCTAGGGGCTCCGCTCCTGTGGAAGATAAGGGACACCTAAATATCCTCAACCAGGCGGTGTTTCCGGACGTCATGACGGCCGTCACAGATGCATGCACCAGAATAGTCAGGTTCGATTTGGAATAAAGTCCAAATGGACAATAATGAAATAAATTGGGTTACAGACGAATCCAAATCAGAGAGAGGTGTGGGACTGGGTATCTCTGGTCCCAATACAAGGCTACCTATCTCTATGGTGAAGCAATCCAGCGTTTTCCAAGCTGAAGTCATGGCCATTTTAAAGTGCTCTGAGCTAATTGGAGAAAATGAAAAGAGAAAAAATTAACATTTGGTCAGACAGTCAAGCTGCCATCAAAGCAATTGCAGCATACGCAATTGATTCAAGTGGCGGATTGCCAAGACTCGCTGCAAAGGCTAGCAAAGAATAAGAAAATACCCTTAGTTGGGTACCGAGACACTGCGGCCTAAAGGGAAATGAAGACGCTAACGCCTTGGCTAAGGAAGCTTCCAAGTCCCCTTTCACAGGTCCAGAACCATGTGTAGGTGTTCCCATAATGACAGCTATTGGGTACACTAAGCAGAAAATGTACAGCGATTGTTTAAAGTACTGGGAAAATCTCCCAGGGCTAAGGCAATCTAAAAGGCTCATCAATTTCTTGGGGAATAGTAGATAGCGACCTCGAGAAAACTGAATAGAGCAGATCTTAAAGTTTTGGTAGCGGTCCGCACAGGGCACAGACTGTTTCGCTACTCTCTTTATAAAATGGGACTGGTCGAAGATAGTATCTGTCGATTATGCCTAGAAGAAAATGAGACCTCGGAACACGTCACTGGCGAATGTCCAGCGGCGATGAGGCTCAGGCGGAAAATCTTTGGCAAAGAGTTTCTCTCTTTCGTAGATATAAATCAAAGCAATGATTCGCTTATCCTGAAATTCTATAAGAAACACAGGATGGAAACCATATAGGGGTCTTAAGGGTTCAGGGGTACAGTACAAAAGTTCGACTTTCCTGACAAAGTGCCTAGAAGAACTTCAAGTGCTCCAACCCCAATCTTTATCTAAATCTAAATCTAAGTTGAAAAGTGGCCGATAACTGTCTAGTTCGTGTGGCCGAATGATATCGTTTTTTATACTTTGGAAAAGCACACTTTTAATACGTAAAAAATACTTTTTAAGGATTATTACTGGAATAAATTTTCTATTTTGTTTATATTTTGAATTTAAACACACTTACTGGCACTTTAAAGTCAAATTTGCTGAATTAAGAGCCTTAAGTAACCGATAACTGTCATGTTTACCATTACATGTCCGTAATGTTTGTCCTGTATGAGGCTAAAATATTATCAATTATAACAAAATTGTGATGGTGAAATGTACATAATATGGTAAACATATTGAAGCAAGCATCTAATATGAAGCGAAATAGTAGTAGCATGATTCAACTTGTTAGGTAGAAACGAGTTCGGACTCCATCTATTTTAAATTTGTTGAACCATGTGTTAATGTTATATTTAAAATTACTAAATTTCCGGAAATCTATGTTAATAGTATTATAAAATCAAATGTTGATTAAATAAAATTCTATAGTTAATGTCAGTAATTGACAATATGCGAAATGGTATTTTCGGAACAAATATATTCCAAATTCAATATACGATAAGAAAAACGTGCAATCAATGAAATTTGATTTTATATTTTCGAAAAATTATCTATGAAATGGAAGATGTCAGTGGTACTAAAATTGTTTCAGAAACTACGCGATGATGCATGATTTGTATAAGTATTTTCAATAAGTAATAGAAATGTAAACAAAATGTACAAATGAATAAAACATTTTCACATATTGCATTTTTGCGGTATAGCATATTAACCATGATTTCATACTTGAAACTTCAGAAATATTGAATGAATATTTAAAGTAGTACACATATACTATATAAGAAGACATTCATTTAACATTGTCAAAATTATGTGTGTAGTATTAATTAAATATATTCGTTCTTGAGAGAAAAACATCCCATTCAAAGACTATTCGAACCATTACCGCATTTGCAGTCTTGCTCCATTTGGCCAGATATGCACATCAAGAAAAAGACAAAATGGTGTTGATTGGCTGGCCAATGACAAAGGAACATAGTTTACTGAACGTTCAAAATACGAGAAACAATGGAAAACTGAAAGCCTCCAAGATCTTTAGGAAGTTTCTCGAATTTCTCGAATCAATATATATACATCGCCTGATAAAAAAGCACGCCGTAGATAAATGCCGAGAACATTGTTTAATTACTTTCCACTCCTGAGTTATCGCGAAAGAAAGTTCTCGACATTTTACGCTTATCGCTGCCCTCGTCCGACCTTTTATAGTTTTATATGTTTCTATCCAATAAATTTCCCCTTAGTTATAAAATTGTATAACCAAAGGAAAACTTGTCATTCTTGGAATTTTAATTAGTTCGGCATATTAAAAAAAGGGGATGCATTATTCAAGAAAATTATGAGTACAATTTTCCGTTATGCTTTTAACAAACTTAGTTTAGAAATGATGATGACGTGCATCTATCAACAGGGTTGTAAATTATCACTATTTTTGACCTGCCAAAACCAATCTAAAACTAAACGACCATCAGTACTTATTGTTGGGAATAATTTTTAATTCAAGGAATGAAATTTCTGAATCTTTTTCGGTTTCATATATAAATTGTATTCTATCTTGAAAACTATTGAAAACTGTAATCTCATCAACTTTGTTAATAGGAGTAACAAAATTCAACTAGTTTCCATATTTTTGGAATATTCTTTTTTATATTTTTCAGACACGAAGAAGAAATACTTATCTTCTACTAATTTTTAGGACCAACATTGTTGTTTCAACTTGTAATCATAGTGAGCTCTACAGAACAAGGGTCTCTACAAGAAGAAACTAGAGCCTTCGACCCGGGTGCCTACCAATTGGGTAGCTATACGACTTCGTATTGTAGTTTTATTTAGTGAAAATTTGCGCTTACGAGAAGGTTCCCAATGTAACGTAACCAGAAACTGGAAGAAAGAGTGGCACTTATGAAAACATTCCCTCTGTAACTTATGTTAGGTAGCGGAAATATTAATAAATAACATTTTTAACAGTCCAGGCGCGAAGCTCGATTTCTCGCCCTAGGGCGAAACCTTCGGGCTCGAGTTGTCGAGCCCCACGCCCGTCGTATTAAAAAATATCGTTTCAGCTGTTTCACTGTCGACGTAGTTATTTTGTGTCTTTGAATTTTCTTAGAAAATGAAATTAGAAATGAAACGTTTAATATAAATTAATAGTCAAATAGGAAGGGATCTCAACAACTGATTTCAGAAGGCTTGAATGATACGATGAATTATTAAGATCATTGACTTTATAACGTCTCCAGAATTTTACAATAAAGAACATTTGGTGTTCAGTAGATGTAGTCGGCGATGCCTACAGCATACAACTGATATACATCATTTTTCATCTCTTGTGCTTCTTTTCTGGAATATATAGGGTGACCCGATATATAAATTGGATAGTTAAATAACGCGAAACAACGCGATTAAATTAAAAAAAATCGGTATGAAGGAACTGACTGAACTATAACAATGACTTTTATTTTCAAGGTAATTTGAAGGTTAAAGTGATTTTTTTTAATAGGAACCACTACTATTAATATTTAATTTGCACAATTAAATTTAGTTTTGTCATTTGTGAACTGTTAGTACGTGCAAAAGTGGTATTCTTGACTATATAGAACATTTCAAAATCGAATGTAGTGAAAGTTGTGACGTGTATGTGTTCTGCAAAAAATACGTCATCCCCAACCTACATGTACTACAAGGTTTTGTTAACCACTTATTTTGAAGAGGCTTAGAGTCTTTACTAGACCGAGAAAAAGGTTTGTGGACAACAAAATTACCCCTCGTGTCAAATAACTACCACACGGTGAAATTTTCCAAGGCATTGCCTGTGTTGACAATTATTGAAGCAAGGTGATAATTTAAAGGGCCCACAGTTGTACAATGAAGTAGGGGTTTTTTAAATTTTACCCTACATGGCAGCATTTAAAGCAAGTGATAACAATGTTAAATGTAGTTTCGCTTCGGGCAAGGTTGGATCGTCATTAGATAAATACAAAAATCAAGGTATCGCCGACTAAACCACCAAATAATGTCCTTTATTCAAAAATTCCGGAGACGTTAAAAAGTCAACTTAATAATTCATCTTATCATTCAAGCTTTCTGAAATCAGTTGTTGAGTTTTCATCTCTTCATATTTAACTTTTTATTTATATTACAAGTTTCATTTCTAATTTCATTTCTCTAACAAAAAATCAGAAATACAAAAAAAGTTGGGACCAGAATATCATTACGTCATCGTCGTTGGTCCTGGGTTCTAGAAATGTACTGTTTCGAAATAAAACATCAAGAGGATGTTTCTCTGCAGATTATATTATGCTATTTAAGTGTGACTACAATTTTAACCAAGATCATTATTCAAACAATGAAAGAAATAACCAAAAATCGGTTTTCTGCGTATAACTTGAGAACCGCTGTTGCTATCGAAAATTTACAACAATATCAATCTATATGTATTAAAAAAATCTACAAAATGAGCCATCGTGGATTAAATTTCGTTAATTACTTTTCTTGTAATATAAAAATATTTATATTTTACACAATTCAGTTATTTTTGCTTCTAAATAATCGTAGTACAGGTTTGAGGAAGGTCAATATTAAGGAAATATTAATAACTTCTTGATTAATTATATTTCGAAAAAGTTGTCTTAAAAAAATCTAATTTCCAGTTTTTCCAGGCATCGTACAGACTTCTTTCACGTCTCATTGTACTCGTAAAGTGTTTAGTATAAAGTGCAATAAAGGAACTTTTAATTTTCCAACTGTTAATTGTTTAAAAATGACGTTCAAGATTAAACAGTTTAAATAATTAATGTTAATTTTTAATTACCGTTAATTTATTAGCAATAATTTTTTTGTTTAATTGAATTCACGAATCGATTAGTTCATTGCTATGATTTTTCTTCAAATATACATGGGGAAGAATGAAAAAATAATAACAACTAGCTGCCTACATTTTTAAATTAAAAATTGTTTTAGTATTTTACGTAATGTATTACTTTGATGTTTACAATAGTGTAAATAATATTCATATTATTTGTTATTCATTTATTTATTATTCAGGCAGGTAACGCTGTCAAGTGCTCACTGATGTAGTCTGCGGGCCATTCTGTCGGTACTGGCTCAACTTTGAACATTGGTACTGATAGTCTGTAATGGACCAGTACTTTGCCGGTGATAAACTCTGGTATACATTTGACATAACTGATAGTGCAGTTAATTATGTGTTCCATCGCTCGGCTCCACAGAGGGAGTCATATCAGGAGGGGAGAAATAAAATCATTCGCGCAAACGAAATACGCTGCTAGTACTATAGAGGCGATAACGAGCAACGTAAACATTATAAGGCATACATGAATGATTTACCCGTGTTATTGCTATTGTCATTTTGAAATATTCCATTCTCCTGTATTGCTACATCTCTGTTGATGTTTTTTATATTTACACTTCTCAGGAAGTTATTATTCAAAGAGTATTCCCCTGTCAATCGATGCTGCAATGCGTTTAACCCATTAAGGCCCAACGGCCACTTCTTCTTGCGTCAATTTCAGTCCAGTATTTCGCATCAAAATCGAAGTTAACAAAAACTGAGAGGTACATATCCTACTATTATCGAGGCCGCTCTTCAAGATTCCGAGGTCAAAATTGAGTTTCATCAATCGGGAATTCCAATATGGTGCCGAATTTGGAAACAATGTCCAGAAAATTGGGAAATATTTATTCTTACCAATTTTTTTCGAGCCCTTAAAATATTGGAATTCTATTGAAACTCTGAACAAAGGTGAACAAAATACTTCAATTTTAAGGAAAAAAAATAATTTTACTTTTATATTCACCTACATCATTCTAACGACCTCAAAATGGCCGCAATAATGCAAATTTCTTTAAAATTTTCTGGACGCCCTAACTCAAAACTACGAGCTTTATTAAAAAAATTATAACAATGAAAAGTTCTTAGAATTTACCGAGAAATATCACGGATTTTTTTTGATTTTTTTATGACATTTGGGGATTTTTTTTTAATTTTGTTGCAATTTGTAATTTGTTAACGAAAAATTATGAAAAAAATTTACTGTATTCTCTAATGAATTCTAAGAATTTTTTGTTCTTTGCAATTTTTTTCAAATGTTGACAGTTTTCGAGAAAAAAAATCCTAAGCTATAATATTTAAAATTCATTTTCTCAAAAACTATCAACTTTCGGAAAAATACAAAGGAGAACAAACTCTTAGAATTCATGAGAGAATACACTAAATTTTTTTCAGAATTTTTTGAGAATAAATTACAGTTTTGAAAAAATTTAAAAAAAAAATTCATTACAAAAATCTAAAAAAATTCCGTGACATTTCTAGATGAATTCTGAGAACTTTTCATTGTTACCATTGTATTAAAAAAGATCGTTGTTTTTGAGTTAGACCGTCCAGAAAATTTCAAAGAAATTTTCATTGTTGCGGCCCTTTTTGAGGTGGTTAGAATGATGTAGGGGATAAAAGTAAAATTTGTCCTTAAAACTGAAGTATTTTGTTCACATTTATTCAGAGTTTAAATAAAATCCCAATGTTCTAAGGGTTCGAAAAAAATTGGTGAAAATAAATATTTCCCAATTTTTTTGTCATTTTTTTCAAATTCGGCACCATATTGTAATTCCTAATGGCCGAAACTCTATTTTGACCTCAGAATCTTGAAGAGCGACCTCGAAAATAGTAGGATATGTATCTGTTAATTTTTGTTAACTTCCAGTTTGATAAAAAATACTCGATTGAAAGAGCAGGAAGAAAGTGTCATTTGGCCGTTAATGGGTTAAGAGGAAGAGAGATGCATGTAAAAGTAATTCTGAAGACGAAATTTCGTAAAACAGTTGAAGAGATGTAAAAAACATAATCTTGATACTAATATGTGGATGAACATAAAATTATACGATATTTGTCTGTTATAGAAGTAGCCGAAATTCACGAAAATGCATCATGCTCCTTAGATGCATCTGATAGTGTGGAAGTAGAGAATGAACAATTATAAAAATTATAAATATATTTTTCGAATCGAAATCGATCGATACAAATTTTAATATATATTTTTTTTTAAATACTCGTTATTAAATAGTAATGAGTATATATTTATTTATTTCTTAATGAGTAAAATACGATATTTTATAACGTTGTAAGTTAAGAAAAAAGCAAAAGACAATATTTAATGTCACGTAATTAATTAAATAGATAAAGGTTTGAAACTTGTTGGAAAATTTTCTTATGTGATAGCGGGCATACAGTAATTTTCTTGACACGATAAGAGATGGGAAAATTTGCACTTGCTTATTCGCCTGGTCCTTTTCATTAACAAAAAAATTTAATTTAAGGAGGTTCTAAATTTTCAATTTTTCAAAATTCGGGCTCTGATAAGGATGGTTCTAATTATTATTGACAATACTCTAGCAAATACCAATGAAATTAATTCAAACCTGATCGAGAATTTTCGGAAATGAGTGATTTTCACTTATTAAATAATAATTAATTTTTCTCTGATAGTTACTGAATAACATTATTTTAGGGCTGAAGGCATTCAGTACATATTATAGATTTATTTAAATAAATCACAATAACATCTGTTTCTCACAAGTCCCATAATATTTCATTAAAGTAATAAAAATTGCAGATTCTTGTTAAATATAAGAAAAGAAAATTACTCATAATATTTCTCATAAACAACCTAACCTTTAATTAAATTTTAATTACTGATTTCATATATCTATATGAAGAAGTATACCAAATTTGATTAAAATCTGTCAATTATATTACCGAGAGAACTCTCTTAATTCAAGTAATTATTTTAAATTCTCGACCGTGAAAAATTATGTAAATAACATTTAACAATTCGTGTTTTAAAAAGGGTTATCTTAGAAAATAAGATATACAAAAAATATATTCATAATTAAAGCTTAACGTTTTAGGTCATTTTTTGTAGCCCTCTTCATAATAAAAACAAACTTGGTAAGATTTTCCTTTAACATATGAAACCAACCAACTACCAAAACATATCTGGTAATTTATGGAAACGAACAAAATGTTGCTTATATGCAATTGAAAATCCATTAGCTTAGTAGGATAACCTTGTTAACTAAGGAGGTATCTATTGTCATTAGTATGAATTAACTATACGTAGTCTATTGAAAATAATGTTAATATTATTGTCAAACATTGCACATTTTCGGATGATTATATTGTTCAAATCTGATATTGACAGTATTTTCAACATTTTTCTTAATAAAGTAATTTTAAAATTCTTTTCTTTCTTTATTATTTTGTTCTGTAGCTAAAATTTTGAAATTATTATAATCAAAATTAGACCCAGTTTCTATTCTGTGGGTGTAATTACGCCGATAAATTTTGTTTTTTTTCAGCGTTGATATTCTTTTTGTGTTCGTTTAACCTTGTTTTAATCTTCTTTCTGTCTGCCCAATGTAAAATTTGTCGCTGTGAGGACAATTTTTTGTTTCGCAAAGAAAAATCTAGTAAAATTATAAGTGGTAGATAATTGCTTCGGTATAATATTCGAACTTGGATGTTTTATACGTTGTAGGGTCATTTAAAAGAGTATGCATCCTATGTAAATAATCATTTTTTGATAAGACTACATTATACCACACTCCCTTAAATTAAAAAATGATTTTTTGACAAATTAAAAAAAAATTATTTAATTTTTAGATAAATTACTTAAATTTATTTAAAAAATGTATCCAATCCAATTTCAATGCGATAATTCGAAAAATAGATATCGTAACTTAAAGAAACCCTGCGAACAATTCTAAGTAGGATTCTCATGAGAATTTCATGAGAAATTGAAACAAGTTCCTTATAGTTGTCATAAATAAACATTATATACATCTATTAGTCATACAAGTATCGTAAGGAATATGTAAAGCTTTATTACATGACAGAAAATAATTTAATCTGTAGTTTTATGAGCATACAATCATGAATGTTTTGAGTTGAAATTTTATGGAAATTACATAAAAATCTCATTACAATCGGGTCAATTTTCAATTTACGGCTACCCATTTGAAAATTAAAAAAAAATATTCTACCAAGTAATTTTGATGCCTGCACAAATAAAATATTTAATTCTCGATGAATTTGGTGACATTGACCTCAAGTTGTGATATTGTTGACGTATTGGAATGACTCTTACAATTAGATGATAAAATGCGAAGACATGGAAATTCCCTCTGTTTGAAGAAACAGCCATATGTATATGTATGTACGTGTGAATGTATGGTTTTTATCTGACCATGCACACATATCTTTATCTAATTTATAACAGATATGAAAAGTACTAAAGTCACCCTAGTGAAAGAACTATGCAATGCAGCCATCTTCATGTGTTTAATTACACTTTCTGCCAGGTCGTTTTTTTATCGTGCCTCGATATATTAGCTCAGACTCAAACCAGTCATTGCTATTATACCGAGGTCAACACATCTCGGTCGACATACACCATCTGTAGGTAAACCATTTAGTCCGGACCTACACCTGCTCGGCTATACCACGTGCTGATAAAGTGTTTAGAGTTTCAATGGCCTGCCGATAAGGCAGTAAGCTATGATCAAAAATTTAATCTGAAAATTACTGGAACGATTTTTCAAAATTCGGTTGTAATAACAGATAACATAATATCTATAGGCGATATTGTATAAAATACAGACAAATTTAATTAAGTATCTATCAAACATTTGCAGAAATAAGTATTATTTATTTTATTTTTCATGAGAGATTAAAATAACTACTACAGGGTCCGAATTAAGTTCTTATTTAGGTTAAATTAACGATAAATTACTACCTTATCGACTGACGACTTTGTAATCTCTTTTAATATACATAAACTCCTGTATTTATTTTTTATTCTAATTCTGTATTGCCTACTTCAATTTTGAATTTTGGAATTATGTTTGTAATTAATTACGTTTTATTACCTGTGAAACCTTTTTGCACTAATGTTCTTTATCCGCTAATTTTATTTAGAAAAATTTAACTTCCATGTATTTAAAAGTAATGGTTAATTTTTTCTAGTAGTTACAATATGTCTACAATATTATACTAATCTTTAAATTTTATTTGTTGTTAAATTATTATAAATAAACAAACACAACAAAAAACGTTTTTTTTTTTAAAGAGTTTTCAGCTTATTTGAGGTTTTCTTTTCATGAGAACTTTTACTTAGAGCTTTTTTTCGTGGTTGTTGACAAATTCTGGGTCAGATTTCCAAAATGGCGGATCCAATATGGCAGATGAGAAAACAAAAAATTGACGGAATTTCCTAGAAACTTGTAACTCGGGGGTTGTTTGATGACGCTGATTAGGATATGATCTTGGATTTTCGAAATTTTAAATGGCGGATCCAATATAGCGGACGAGAAATTAAGTACTGGTTAAATTTATTTATTGAAACCTCGCCATATTTGATCCGACATTTTGAAATTTTAAAATTTTAGTATTCAGAGACCCCGAAAACCCACGAGTTACAAATTCCAGCTGTTTTCCTTGTAAGGGAGAATGTATGCTTCAAAGGTTAAAGCCAAACTTTCTAAAAATTGTCATAAATAGTCCAAATTTGATTTTAGGCTCAAAAGAATTATCTTTTTAGTTTAAATAAATTTTTTGGAATTTGTCCTAATATTCCTACTGAAATATGAAAAAATGACCTTTCTACTTTAATAGGCCCCTACAACAAATTTTTTGTGGTCATTAATACTTATATTACTCATTCCAAGATTTATTTAACACTTGCCAATGATCTTTAAATGGGAAAACGAAAAATGCGACGAGACACCCCTTCCACTGCACCATCTGCGCCAGTCTTGGGGCATTTTTTCTCGAAGCTGAAAACTATAAGGGAATTCATTGTCGGAGATACGAATTTACGAGAGAACAAATTTCTTAGAAGCAACAAATATTCGCTATTTATTTAATATACCCATTGTTACAGTTTCTATGCTAGCAATGAACTCAAGCTTGTCAAAGACGAACTAACAATAATCATATTTAAATTACAATGAAAAGCACGCTAATTTTCAACAAGATAGGACATTTGCACGTATATTTTGAATAACATTTCTGAACAGTTATTAGGCAGGTTTTTTAGACCAATACGTGGACAGCTTCAATCCATTTATTTCTATCCAATATTTAAACAGTTTGGTAACAAAAAATTTATTTGCAGCTAGTTATTATCTATTTCGTGGACATTTCTGCTATATGGGCAAATCCACAGAACTTTTAATTTTTGTGAAATACCCATAATTCAATAATTATTAAGGCTGTAGGAATGTTTAAAAAATATACTTATTTCGTATTCCAACAAAGACTTTTTTTCATATTCAAACAAAGCTTGCCAAAGTATTTTTATGTAATAACAAGAGGCAGTCAAAAATATAAAAATTTGGAAATTGCGAATGAAATAATCCAATTTTTTAAAAATCTCCCTTATGCTAAACCCTCGGCCCCAGAATGAATTAATTGATTTGATGTTTAACTTGTAACTGCACATACTGGAAAACAGTATTATAAGTCACATTGATGTGCGCAAAGTTTATTAAATAAGATTTCATTATCTGTTTAACATGAAATAACTGTTTGTAAATGCACATCCACGGCAAGATAAAGTTGAAATAAATAATAAATTTCGTGCAACCATAAAAAATTTGACATTATCGTAGAGCACATCTGTAATAAATTTTTAATATGTTTCTTGATGTCTGTGATTCCATCAATCGATCATTTATTAACAGAAATTATGTGGGCGGCAAATAATTCATGTATTTTTTTCGTATTATTAGAGAAAATGTAATTAAAAATTTAGTGAAAATAAATTCAAAATTATTAAAAATACCTATCTATTTCATACACATTCAAACGGCCCGCAATAAAAAAGTTACACAGGCATAGATTATTTCTTCTAGAGGGGTACACAATTAACATGAATGCGAAGGGGGAATAGTGTGCGATTAAAATTTGTTTCAACCTTTTTTGATCAAAAGTCCGTGGATTTGACCATATACAGTTTTAAGTAACTAAGCCAGAAAAGGGACTGTATGTAATAAAACTAGACTGAATTTCCACCAGCATAATGTAGCGATATATTGTAATAATTAATATATTGTACAACACGCGTATATATACATGTGTATATTTTTTAATAACTTGAAATTAAATAGTACAGCTTTTAATAAACTCTGGGACATCCTCGTTTGCTTTAGTCAATTAACTTCTTTGATAAGGATGTCAAAGGTATAATAATACCTATAATAGTCATAATTGTAAGAAGTACGTAGCGAAGTTCCTCTCCATATATTTTGGAGTGAAAAATAAAGAATTCTTGTAGAAATTCCTGAAAAATTGTTTAATGCAGAATTATTAATTATAAATGGGGTAATTTCACTCTTCTACGAAACAATTTCCACATTGTTCCTTATAATATTTTTATCGCTCCTTATAACACATTGCACATTTGGTCACACATTTGGTCCTTTATTTCATCTTCCTTTTCCATTTTCTGTGGCTGAAATCGTCAGCCCGATCTAATTATTATATCATTTACATTTTCGTCAAATTGACTGAAAAACCCGAGATTTTACATATATTGATTTTACTTAATAACGGTCGAAAAATTAACAACCTTTGCATTTATTGCTCAAAATTTCCTTTTTGTCTGTCTGTGTCAAGCGAAGTACCATTTCAGACGTATTTTTTCATGCTGAAAACGATGGCGCTAGCAGAATTTTGCTATCACGTCACACTTTTGAGAAAAACGTGGTTAAATATGTCAAAATCAGGGGTTTTCACCATAATTTGGTTTATTTTGTAACAAAAGGGAATTTAATTTTGACAAGGAAAGTATCATTTTCGAAGTATTTTTTTCGTATTGAAAACGATGGTGCTACCAGAAACTTGTTATCACTTCACATTTTTGAGAAAAATGAAATAAAATGTGTCAAAAATAGTGTTTTTGGTCGTATTTCGATTTACTTTGTAGCAAAAGCGAATGTATCTTTTACAGGTGAAGTATCATCTCCGACTTATTTTTTCCTGCTGAAAACGTTGGCGCTAACGAAATTTTGCTATCACGTCAGACTTTGAAGAAAAATGAGGTTAAATGTGGTTCAATTTTACCACGTTTTTCTTCCAAACGTGACGTCATAGCAAAATTCTGCTAGCGCCACCGTTTTCAGCACGAAGAAATACTTCGGAAATGATACTTCGCTTGCCAAAGGCAAATTCAGTGTCGGACAGTGTAATTTACGTCCGAGGATTTCACGGTGGCGCAAAATCGAGTTCTACTCCTGTAGTGTTAAAAATAAAAATGACCAACTTATTTGCCAAATAGAACCAATAAATTTTAGTAAAAAAAATATTAAAAAATATAATGACTAATTTGAAATTAGTAGAACTTACCCGTTGGACACACATGTTGAATAGATGTCTTAATGGTGTCTTGTATGGAACGCCCTACAAACGTTGGAAAAAGACGTCATAAAGTCGTTCTGGAAACGTTTTAAATTTTTCTACGGAATGCGGGGCCTTATTACTTGGACAGCCAATAAAATGTGATTTTCTATACCCAGAAACTGAACTAACACTTTAATTGCGTTTTTACTCAATTGCAGTTTGGCCCGCCACAAAAACTTACTAAAAATGAGCAAAAATGTTGTTTTTTGTACCTTTAGATTAGGATATCTTAAAATCTTGATCTAAAATAAAATCTAATAGAACAATTCTGCAGTCAGATTTTAATCCGTCGTAACGAAAACCTTTCTAAAAGTATTGTAAATCTTGTTGGACTGTGTAATTAGTTTTTGTGACGTCCCCGTTACCATTCATGGGACATAATATTGCCGTCTCTGAAAGGTTATAAAGGCGCCACCCTGGAGAGCATTAAGCGTTACGCGTAAGTATAAAATGTCCAAATACACGCTTATGGTACGCTAAACCAAACTGTTTATGTTCCTTGGTACAAATCTAAGAATACGTTAAGCATTTTTTATTTAATTCACTTTTTGTTAAATCTTTTGGCATGCTTCTTGAAGTGGATTTAACGCTTTTCAAACTCCTCTGGAACTCTTACAGTCACTCTTAACTCCTTAACTGTGGCTCATAACAAAGATTTTGTATGGTAAATATAAATTAGGCTAACGATTTCGATTATTGGTGCAAATTTAATATTAGATCATTTTCAAACGGTCTAAGATACACTAAATAAGATGCAGTTGTCCATTTTCAAAATCATTGTTTTAAATAGAAGATTTGAAATATGTAAAACTGCAGTTTTTACGATTTTTGCAAAATCTTCGTCATCGTCAGTTAAGAGGTTAAGTAACGTTCGTGCAACGCATCCATTTTTACCAGGGCAGTAAGACGTTTCCAAGACGTTTAATGTCAGGCAAATCAACGCCTCTAAAGTGTCCTGGAGATGTCTATCTAAAGACATTTTCCACGTTTCAATGCACCGCTTACGGCGGCCTGAAGATATCCTTACCTTGGCTTATTGAGGACCTCTTACCTCTTATTCTGCTAATACTAAATTGGTACAGTATTTTAATGGTGTCTTACTCACTAATTGAATATTTAACTTCACATTCTTGTTTACATTATTATAACAAATTATTGTTTATTTCCATAGCTCCTTGAGAGTCCATTAATTCCAAACGTGAATATGGTTCACCTCAACTAGAACTTTTTACTGAACAGAAATTTTAAAAGCAGCAGTAGGAAACTTCCATTTTACATGTTGGTGGAAAACAGTTATTATGTATCTGAAGATCATCAGGCGTTCTAATGAAAAATCACAGACGCCGCGGATGTCACAAGTCTTCAACATCAGGGAGGAAAATCATACATCAACTGTAATATCTGGTCTCGTAGAATTTATTTAAAACTTCTTCACTGGAAAACACTTCCAGTCAGATCATCTAAAAAGCAGCTGGCAAAACATCATAACCCGCATAATGGATTACTACATTCTATATACATTTATTTATTCAGTTATTATTAATAAATGGTCGTTTCTGCACCATGATGGACTTAGATCGTTTAGAACAGATACGTGCTTTCAAAAAATTGTCGAAAAATGAAAAAATATTTGGTTTAGATTATTAGGAAAAAGCAAATCGTTTTAAAATACTTCAACATTTTGTGTATAAAAATATCTACGTTAAAAATGCAATAACTCGGTCAAATAATTTTTTAATTTTCGGGTCCTTGTTCATTACGCTCACAAAACTATCAGGAAAACAATTTTGTACATTGGGTGAACATTGAGCCTCGTTTTTATTAGGAGTGAAAATTTTGACCCTATGAAGAGTGACATTTGATGACATCAAGAGTGAATGAAAAAAAACTCACTGAATTGAGAGCGATAATTCACTCTTTTCTAAAAAATGACTCAATTTTAACTCCAAGGAATTTAGAGAATATGATCAAAAGTTTATCATAATTAGGTGAGTATCGTTTATATTCTAATTTTAATTACAATAAAGTAAAAGTATTCAAATGCGAATAGTGGGTACGTTCGATACATTGTTTATATTCTTACATCTACTCTCCAAATTCCTTGGGGTGAAAACTGAGTCACTCTTCTAGGAGTGAGTTTTTCCATTCACTCTTAATAAAAGAGTGGCTCGATTTTCAATTCAAGGAAGTTAGAGAGAAATTATATGCATTATCTAGAGAACCCTGCACCATCCCGCATAATCGGAAAGAAATTCCCTAGTTTTGTATTATCTTTTTGCATCACGGTTTTGTTTCACACCTTTCTTATCCCCTCAAAGTGGGGACCATGACTAAAAAGCACGAAACCAGATGTTAAAGGATGATTCCTTGCTTTTAAAAGATAAGAAAACTATGAAACTACTGGATCACTCAAATTGCGATGTAAAACTTGAAAATTTGCTTCCATGTAAAATGACAATTTCTTACTGTACTTCAGAACATTTGCTAAAGATTAGACTTTGCTCAAATTGAAGGGCTACGGACGCGTTGACTTAATATACGTAATATGTTTTATGTTTTCTAGTATAAACCATTCTGATACGAAATTATAATAAAGTTGGTTTAGATTTCAATATTTACAATTTAACATAATCATGCTTCTTCAATCATAATGCACTTTTAAGGAATTGATTTTGACATTTCCAACTTCATTACATTCTATAATGATCTCATGGAAAGCATCTCCTATTTTAATCTGTTCGCAGAATCGAAGACATATTCCATGGATTACGACGGAAATTAGAACAAGCGTTAAAAGTTAAAATGGACTTTGTGCGTGTCATACATTAAGCTCACTTCTCTATGAGCAATCTGGTATGCCCTAGGTCATTTGGATCTAGTTAAGAGCAGAGCTTGATTACCGCATTTAGCTTACTCATTTAATGAATTAAATAGATACTCTCTTTCATTGTCGAGAGAGAGAGTCGTATATTTATATCAATTTTCTCTCTTTGGATTTGAATGTTAATTGAAGAAGAAGTAAATATTTGGTTGATATAAGAATCGTTATATCAGCTTGAGACCAAGTAATTATAACTATTATTATGCAATATTAAACGAACGTTTTTAATCACCACAATTTGATAGAATCCTTTAGTACGATAACACCTTTTATAGAGGAGGTCCTCCAGAGATCTTTTCAGAGATATCTCCACAATGACATATTAAAATATTAAAATCTACCAAGCTTTGTACTTGAGATCTTGCATGAACCTTATTTCGCATCATTCTTTTTTTAATAAAACTATTCAATATTCTGAGATCAAATGACATAATTTTTTATGTTTCTCGATTGTAAAATGAAATATTTAAAAAATATTTTCTTCATTATCATTATAATGTATTTATAAGTATAAACACATTTCAAACTTACTTTATCTAATTCAGTGTTTCTTGTCAACAATAAAAAGCATTACAAAACTGTCGTTGACTGTTGGATTATACAAGTTTGAAATTAATCATATAAGGATTATTGAGGTCGCTCAATACGAATACTTCGACACTTTTTAATCGTCCAAAATGGTGGATCCAATATGATGGAGGACATAAATAAAATTCAATATGAATTGACAAAGATTTTTCAAAGTCAAAGGAGTATTCGAGATTGATGGTTACAGATTCGATATTTAAACATTGAAAATGATAGGACAAACTTGTTTAAATTTAAGTCAAATTGTAAAATATTAAATTTAAACCGATTTGGGATTTTCTGCTGGCCTCAGGTCAAACAGAAGTTCGATGGTTCGTAACGCAGGGAATACCTGGATCGGATGAATGAATCACAAAGATCATGTCAACTCCGAATTAAATAGAAAACGAATGGTTTGGAACGAAGATGGTCGTTGGCGACTTCGATTCGAATTCGGATATGTTCATCGATTTTCGAAGTTTATCGTTATTGATCAGTTGGTAATGCAGGTCATGAAATAATTCAAAATTTGGACAATAATTTTTTTGGGACAACAATTTTGATTTTGTTTGTGTGTTTAAAAGAGATGCGATTGTAGAGTGATCTTGACGTAGAAACCGCAAAATATCGTCGCCGTATCCGCGAAGTGAAAACATAATAAAAGGTGCGGGTCGAAAAATCGACAAATCAAACAGCCGACAAGTTAAAAAACCGACAGTCTTAAAGCCGACAGTCATAAAGCCTTTTAATTGTGGGTTTTTGGACTGTCGGTTTCTGACCTGTCGGCTTTTTGATTTGTCGGTTTTTCGACCCGCACCCATAATAAATCCTTTTCCGAAAATCCATGCAGTGATTGTCTTCGAACACACGAAACACTTGAGGGATTCCATATAGAATAACAATATATTTAGTGAACTTGTATCGTTGTTTACATTACAATAAACCCTCTCAATAATTCCTGGACACACTGAAAGGGGCAATGTTTTTCCAAGAACGCGGGTTCCCTCACTTTCTACTCGTCCACTGAAAACCGAGAGTGTTTTGTTTATTTGATTGTTGTGAGGTGATACGTTCGTATAACATTAGTTTAAAATCAGCATTAATTAATATTACTATATATATATATATATATATTATCAGTATTATATTAAATTTTGTTGTCTTTTGTATTACACTTTTTATATTGCAAGTCCATAACAAACAAAAAATTACTATGAAGGATACAAGACGGCTATTTTGCATTTTGCTTAGCGCAACTACTGAGAACAAGGTAAATGAAACTCGAGAGAAAACCATTCCAGATCAGTAGAAGGGGAACAAGCTCCCTCGACAAACTGGAACTATTGAGAGAGGCTCTATTGAGAGGGTCGACTGTACTGAACAACATAACTATTTTAGTTGTAAACTAAATCAAATGCGATAATCAGAAAAGGTGTAAGTTAGTTTAGTACATTTAATAATGGTACAAGTTGACTTTAAACCATTATATTGAATGTATTGAAGGAACTGTTGTCGGGTGCTTGAAATTTATGCAAAACTGTAGAAGCAACCCCCATAAATTTATAGTCATTAATAGCAGTGAAATGATAAAAAATCTGAAGATTATCAAAATAATTTAAAACAAGCGTAATAAAGTAAATAAAATAAATTCTTTAAAATTTGCTAAACCATTAATATTTAGCGGAGAGGCAGCGGATTTGGCTTATTGTTTATAAATCTTGATTGGGTCTTTCAATTTTGATGATCAAGCAAACATTGTAAAGCTAATATTCATACCTAAATTTTTGCCTTAAAATTATAATGATTCAATATAAAAGGAAGAAAGGGAAATATTCGCATTTTCGTCCGCCATGTTGAATCTGCTATTTCGATTTTCGAAAATTGGACAAGGGTTTCGAAAACAGCGACCACTGAAACTCGCCGAGTCCGAAATGTTTACTTAATCAGACAATTTTTTTTTGTATTTTGGTTACCATATTGAATCCACCAATTTGAATTTTGAAAATATTAGAAAGGATTCATAATCAGCGTCCTCGAAAAGCCCCCGAGGCATAAATTTCAAGTTAATCGAATGAAAGGAAGGACCCGTAAACTCAATGTCAAAGGCACATTAATATATTACTATTTACCAAGAGCTTTCAAATTTATAATAATACCAATGAATTTTGTGCCACTTCAGATTGTCACTTTATAAAATATTTTTAATGCACTAAACAATGTAACTTCAATAATAAATGTTTTCATACAAAGGACGATGTCCATGAGTATAGGTGATTTCTGCCTCCAATATGGAACCTCCGAAACTAACAAATTCGTTTAGAGTATGATGACAACTGCCATTTAATTGAAAATTCGATTGTTTTATGATGTGGGAAAGTTTTAAAAAACGCCGTTAAATCCGTGGATTATATAAAAGAAAATGCAGTAATTTCAGTAGTAATAGGCCGATGGAAAATGGATTTTGAAGTGGAAAAGTAGGAGTATCAGAAATTGTGGAGATCTTTTTAAAATAAAACTAGAGCCTTCGACCCGGGTGCCTACCAAGTAGGTACCTTCAATATGAGTTCGTATTGTAGTTTTTTGAGTGAACATTCCCGATGTAACATAACCAGAAACTGGAAGAAAGAGTGGCGTTTATATGTAACTTAGGTAGGAAAAAAGGGGAGTGGAGGTGGAGGTTCCTTAAATGTGTAAAAAATGAAAATGATTATGTCGGCCGAAATATTAATAAATAACATTTTTATGTTTTTTTGTTGTTTCGGTGTCGGCGTAATTATACGGACGTACGTACATACAAGATCACGGATACTCAATTTTTTTTGCTTTTTTGGGTTTCTTGTGGTTTGAAACGTCGGATATTAGAGGCAAAATTACAGCATATTTTTTTGGCGGGAAGTAACCAAATTCAATACTTTGTCCAGACCTAAGGTCTGCATCGAAGTGATTATCTCCTGATAATATATGCTCTTAAATATTACAAGAAAGTACGTGGATTTTGCACTTTTTCTTTAGAATAACTATGAAATCCTACTGCATCATCCGGCATCATAAGTTTGTTATGCGCAGCTATTGCTTTTTGAACGTCGCGTTTCAGATGCGTCGGATTTTATACACTATTTCTTTAAAAATCTTTTTTAGTCTTAATAGTCTCGACGAGATCTCGTCGAGATTCGGGATCCAGAATAAACCACAAAAAATTATGAAATTTCGGCATCGGGATATCTGTTTCGAAATGAAGATCGAGAGTAATGAATTTTCGTCTCGTCTCGTGCGCATCTTTATATCAGACGTTTTCCACTTTTCTCCGAAGATTGTCCAATATCGACTTTAAATATAAAGAAATTATTTCTCAGCGCATTATTAATAGCATGGTGAGAGACACGCCGTTAATTAAATAATTATTGTAAATCAAAACATATATTTATTTCCAAGCTGTCTTTTAGTTTGAAGATTTTAATCGTGTCATCGTACCACCTATAATTCTTATGACCATGCGCGGAAAATTTTTAAATATTACAACGAAATTCAGATGAATGCAGTAATCATTTTAATATTGTTTATCTGGTTCCGTATGCTCTTACAAATTAGCGCTAATTAAGATAAGTTTAATAAAGTTTCCCTAACGATCTTTTTAATGACTTTTCCGAACAAAACTTTGATTGATTGTTACAGAAAAGTGAATAATAAAAGTTTATTTTACGTCAGGAATAAACGTTAAATATTTTATTAAATGAGAAAATTGAACTCTGTTGTAAAAAAATAAGAGGACCATACGGAAGCGAACGCAATGAATAAGAAAACTCAAAATGAATAAAGGATGAGAATTAATAACTGGCTTTGAGGACAAAGGATTTCTATTACAATTGTGAATAAAATTTTGGCTAAACATGCACTTAACATAGTACGCAAAAAAATAGAGATTTATTGAAATGTATTCAAATTTTTATTTTATCCTGAATATTTGGTAAATTGTGACTATTTTTCATAGTTACATTTCGAGAACTTTTCGCTCAGATAGATAATACGTCTTTCTAAGCTCCAATATTTATTGAGTATTATATGTGCGGGATTCATTTTAAATGTGTATAATCATGACCGATATATTTTTTGTAGTTGTGATTAAGTGATGGATTTACGAAACCAAGACTGTCGGATGTTTTACCGATAACAATGCAATGTATTAATCTACTATATAAAGTACGCAGTTGATATACTAATTAATACAAAATAAACAAATGATTTTCAATCAATTTATTTATTACGTAGATTATTGAATGTTAATATTTTTATTTCATTAAATAAAGTTGCTTTTATGATTGAATTTGTTGTTTTATTAACGATCGAATTACAGTTGCCCCTCGACTGCCTGCGATAATTTAAATCATTTTAAGGAATCAGTTTTTCTTGTATATTAATCTACTTTCATTTACTGGGGTGTATAAAAAATCGCTCAATAAATCACGAACTATTCAGAATCAGAATTTTTGCATTCGAGTGATTTCCCTTGACGTACTAGTTTGCGGAAATACCTATTCGACTTGGTTAATATGTTAATCGAAAATGAAATTAATTCCATCTTAGACAACAGCATAAACATGTACCCAAGCTGATTCATTTGCAAAGAATGGATTTCCCCGAAAAAAAACATGAACTTAAGTGTATTTTATAAGTGTTCTTGTGTGTGAATTTAGACACATTCAGCGTATAGTGTAATCGAAAAAGCATTGAAAATTTAATGTATGTTATTCTACTTAAAAATAAAGAAACACATATTTTTTAACATTTTCTTTAAATATTTTTTAACATTTTTATAAAGACTAGCAGATTTTGGAAAGAAAATAAGTTTTTTTGCAAGCGTTTTGGCTAAAATATCGTCACTCTCTCAATTTTCAAGTTTCATAGCCGCCCTTAGGATTATTTTGTTTCGTTTTTTATACTTTTAAACATTTTTTCGATAGTTAAAACAGGTATTGTTACGACTTATCAATATTGTTTACTTTTCATGATATTTGCAAAAATAGTGTTATAAAAACTTTTTTTTTTTAATTCAAGAAGCAACTAGAAATTTGAAATTGAAATCGCAAAACTCGCAGACTTTAAGAAAATTAAAAAAATATTTTATATCTACTCAAAAACAATTAAATTCTTATGGTAAATAGTACAAATGATTATCTATATAATCTAGTCTTAGCATAAATTAAATCTCTGAGATGTATTGAAATGAATTCCACATCAATACATAGATTGGAAAACCTAGATAAGTTTCAGAAATGGAATTCAAACATAAATTACTCAATTATTGCAAAGTTTTTAGTATTTGCAGAAAGTTGCTTCTATTAGAATTTGTATATAAATATATGCATTGTTTTCGAACTCATGGACAATAATAACATACTTTTCGATCGTGATTTAAGTAATATCAATAATGTGAGTTAACCATTTTATGAATTCACGTAGATTACAGTATGGCACCTTCAATTCAAACTTATGTATTAACAGGAATTGACTGCAGTAATGAAAAAACGAATTCGCTGGGGATATTTTGTTCTTGTTTTCAAGTGAAAAATGCAAAAGTCGATGTCTTTGGAGGTTACCTGGCAAAGAAAAAATTGTTCAGAATTATTCGAAATTTTTAAAATCCTGAATGCTTCACGGAGATAAATTTTCATGCAAATTACTGTCTCGGCACCTGAAAACAGGTGAAAAATGATTTTATGCAAGTGTTTACAGGTACAGATGAGAAATATTGAAACAAGACTATTTGCAATAACGGATAGAGTATTTCCTGCACACCCTACACGAAATGTGGTTTCTAGAACATCGTATTTTGTCTTTGGTGCAATTCTAACAATCCCATGCAGTTAAAAAATTTTCAGTGCATAGCACCGTCATTTTTCCTGTACAATTTCGTAAAACGTTAGCGAAAGTTGTCGAACATATCCGAACTGTACCAACGGTGAAAACGGTAGCAATATGGCGCTTGAGCACATTTTCATAACAACTTTGTTAAATGGATTGCCTTGTTGATTGACTCTTATTGTCTGGACGTTTTTTACATTTGCGTAAGTATGTAAACTGTTCATTTGCGTAATGTTTTTGATGAAATCATAATCAACACTTATAATTCTACTAATCATACTGATGCCTGCTGTAAGCATAAAATTGTAGTAATAAAATATCGTAGGTCTACAAGTGTTTTTGCTTTTTACAACCAGGCTAGTTTATATACAGTAATCTTGGGTATGACTATAAACTTATAGTAAATATCAATAAGGCTTTTATTGTTGTAGGAACCATCGACACTACTTATAGGGTTACAATCTATTTTGGTTATAATTTATGCTTATAACAAACATCGGTATAACTTGTATGTTTATGGTAAGTGTCGATGAAGCTTCTGCTATTATAAGATAAGCGTAGACAATATCAACACCTCTTGCACACATAAAGAACTGTATATAATCATTACGGCCATTACAAAACGCACGCAAGTATTTTTCGGATTCGAATTAGAATTATTCAAAATTTAACTCTGTAATCTGTCAAAATTTTCCGTGCTGTGACACATAAATTTTTCTGGTGCTAATACCACAAATTTTACTGTGCTGTGGCTCCTGAATTTTTCTGGTCGTACTAATAGAAATTTTACATTTCAGTTTTAAAAAATTCATAATGCTAATTAATGGAAATGCTACTTTGCGTACACTTTTCAAAGGAAATTTCTCTCCTTGAATTTCTTAATCCTGGAATGAGCATTCAGAAATGTGTTTTAATGCTTTTGTATCGTTTGGTGAAGCATACATATTTGAATAAAAAAATACCATGAAACCTGAGAATTTTATTCCGATGATATGATATCACCGGCGAAAAAATCGGTTTGAAAAGGAAAGACGAATTTCTTTCCATCGCAATTCGGAATTTGTCGCCGATCTAATTCTAGTCGTTCCAAACCAATCCAAAATTATATCTGACTCAATCCAACGCAAATCGAGATTTACTTGGACAATTATTTAAGCCGGGTAAATCCGGGCGAATCTTATTTAGATTTCGATTCATTAAAATCCGACTTAATCCTACCTATTCCGAAGTTATTCGATGGATTCCAATCTTGCTGAATCCGAATTAATCCGACCTATTCCGAAATTATTAAATGAATGCTAATCCTGCTGAATCCGACTTAATTCGACCTATTACGAAATATTCAATTACTGCTAATCAAGCTGAATCCGACCCATTTTGAAATTATTCGATTCATTCAAATCCTGCTGAATCCAACTTAATCCGATCCATTCGGATTAAAATCGAGGAATGAAATGGATTGACAATATTTGTCGGAATGGCATAGGATTCGTTCGGATTAAAATCGAGGAATGCAACGGATTGACAATATTTGTCGGAATGGCATAGGATTAGATCGGATTAAAATTGTGAAATGAAAAGGATTGACAATATTTGTCGGAATGGCATAGGATTAGTTCGGATTAAATCTCTATCCAATTCTTTTGCCAGGGTTTTATTACATCTTTCACCTGTTACGAAATATTACAATTTGGGTACGTTTCTAATTCCAAAAGCTCAACACCATTGCCTTTGTCTATTTATTATTTTTTTGCACTAAAGACAAAAGCGAATTAAAAATATACGCCTCTGCGGCGGCTTGTGCAAAAATAATACTGCACATCGACTCATTAATGCATCATATCTATACAGATACCTATGCATAGTTTACCATATACAATATTATTACTTGACTACGGTATTCGTTTACATATGAAAATGTAATTGAAAAAAATTAATTTCTACAATGGGAACGACACGGTATGGAAGCCCGATTCCTATTAATTGCCAATTTCTCACAAAATACTTCTAGGAGAAGAACGAGAAAGGAATCATTCTCTTTACTATTGCAGGTCGCATTCAGAAGGATTCAAAACCTTCACGTAAACGAGTCATTCGGAATAGTGAAGAATTCAAGAACAAGATAATCAATTCTTGCAATAGCTTTAGAATGATTGATACCAGGGAATTGTTCACAAATTTCAACAAATAGAATTCAAAGCTCAAAAATGAATAATTTTCAATAATTCTGAATCGTTTATGGTTTGCCGCGAATGTGTTTACCTGTTGACAGTAAATCGGATTAAAATGTAAGGAAATGTGTCAAGATGACCCGAATTAAATCTGAATACACTATATATTCAATTTTTTTTATTTGATGAATACCTGTCATTTTCAATGAGCTATTTTGGAAATCAGGATGTGAAATTAAGGGCCTTCGAGCGCGAGGGTGGGCGAGAGGACAAAGCGAGGAAACGGTGCTACAAGTTCCAGGTTTTAAAAAGAGTTTTCTAATGATTTTTTTTTTCAGAAAACTATTTTTTACCATTTTGGCTACCAGATGAGCCATTTTTAAATAATTTTGCCGCTAGGAAGTATTTAAAAATAAATAAAAAAGTTAGGAATTAAATGGATTAGCGTGCCTGACATTATGTACTCGATTCTCATCGGATTTTCGGGATGCCGGGCTCGCATGTATTTTGGTTAGGGTCAGTTGCTTGCAATTCTTAGCGGCGAACATATCCTAACATTCCTAAGCAAATCTTGCATGATATGGATGTTTTTTCGGAGCAGGTTCTACCCAAGAAGACAAATGGTTGTTGAAATTAGGTAAGCATTAGATTAGAATAATAAATTGTCAAAAATTCGGAAACAAAACGACATTATGTATTTACTCGAACAAACATTCATCGATATTTACATAGATTACCGACTATCGATGTCTATTATCCCATTTGGTAATCCTAAACAACGGGTGGTACTGGTACGATCGATTCAGGACACGAATTTTTTATATACGTAATTAATTGCATTTTACCTCTTGCGAAAAAGATACTGCGTAGGGTGGAAGTGTTGGATACGATCATATGCGCCACCAGACGGCGACTGTTCGATACATCATATTTTCGAAACTTTCCTTTTTCCATCAGGTCATCTGACCAAGGTTCAGTTAAAAATGGCTGCACTCACTGTATCCTACAGTGAATTTCGAGACGGGATCTACCCTTACTTATTTGCTAACAGTGAACAATCTCACTGTATTGCAGTGAAATCTCGAAAAACGTCATTTCGAATTTTAATTTCAAACGAATTTTAGAGTGTAGAGTTGGCGTTATCACAATAAGGTCAGTCCACATTTGAAATCGACCACCATTGATTTCGTTCGTCATTTTTTTACAGATGCATCTCTGTGAAATAAACGTTGTCAATTTTTTCAGATTTTTAAAATCACTCGATAACGGCTGAGAATTTTTCAACATTTTTTATTTTTATGGAACTGAAAATTTACAAATTTCCATAACTCAATTGGTACTTATCGCACACGACTCTATAAAAAAAGGATTTGTTAGTCTTAAAATGTACTTTTATATAGGTATAATGAAAATTTAATTGTGATTTGTTTACATTCGTTTGTTTTTACGTTTTAAGTAATGAATTTAGGACTTCTGCCAATAGGACCATTTTCTTTTAGTAAAGTCACAAACAAAAAATAACGAACAATTTGCGGGGTCGTACAAGACGGCAAGAAGTTTCGTTAATTTCTTACCCAGTTATTTTTTTTACACTTTAAATTTTTGCAAAAATCTTAAGATTTTATCTTACCGAATTTACAATTCACTATGTTCCTTTTTTTGTGTGTTTACGATGTTTACTAGTAATTCAAACCATATTAATATAATTAGGAATCTTTTAATTAATTATGAAATTTTTAGTAAAGTTCCTGGATTTATATAGTACCATAACACCTGAAAATGATGATTTAAACGAGAAACATGCAGAAAATTGATTAATTTGATCGTTTAAGGGGTTAGATGGATCTTTCTCGTTTTTTCTTTCTTTTTCGTTCGGAGTTTTTCTCGATTTTTTTTTTTTGTAACTACACATTAGTATTATATTTTTTTCTTGTTATCCGTGTGTAATATAACTTGGGTAATTTTTATCTGAAATCGAAAAACCAAAGTCTTTTTTAGTAGGTGAGTATAGCTACTGCTTGAATTAAGGATTTTAAGAAAACTTCAAAATTGAATGTTTGTTTGCGTTCATATGCATTTTTGCATTAAATTTGGCCACGTATTACCCTATCAACTGAATCGTAAATGATGGGAAAAATCCTTCGATCAAGCAGTAGTCAAATATGTTTAAAAGATGTATGCAAAATTTCAACCGATGGAAATTTCATTTGATCGGTTCATAAGTTTTCGAGAAATTTTGACTACCGACTTCAAAAAATCAATTTTGAGAAAAACGCGTTTATAGTTTCTAAAAGAAATAAAGACGCAAAACTACGTGCTTTGAACTCCTATATATCTGGAAATTTTCAGACAATGTTTCGAATGAGTTGTACAATTGAATAAAAAAATTAAGAAATCGATTTCTTTAGTTTAGAAGACCCATGTAACCCCTTAAATCATTTTTTGGTGTTATGAAAAGGATGTTATGATATCATATAAAACTTAATTGAAAAATATGTGTAAGTTTGAGTTTGAATTGTGAATTCGGTACGATAAAATCTTAAGATTCTTGCAAAATTTATATTGTAAAAAAAATATAAAATACTGTAAAAAAATTAACGAAACTTCTTGTCATCTTTACGAGACCGCAAATTGTTTATTTTGAGCAGTTTTTTGGGGAATTTCGTAAAAAGATATAATATATCCCAATGGCAAAACTCTTAAATTTATTACTTAAAACGTAAAAAAAAAGTATGTAAACAAATCGAAACAAAAATTTCTATTATACCTACAGTTGGCTCCGCCCTAAGTTATACCGTCCAACGTTAGATGTCTATCCAAAGTTATACATTTGGCTTGTCCACAGTTATGCCACTCTCTTCCTCTGCTCCCCCACCACATTGTTTCGCTGAGCCGCAATCGCTTCGCGACACTCACACACAGAAGCACCCATTGCACGGATATAAACAGAGTTACGGAAGTGGGGATAGTGAGGGGCTATAACTTTGGATAAACTTCCGCCATTTTGGAAGAACCCACGGTATAACTTAGGATGGGGACTCCTGTATATAAATGTACATTTCAAGACGAACACTTCCATTTTTTACAGATTACTGTTCAATACCCTGGCGAAAGTTCCGGATAGGAATTTAATCCGACCGAAACCGGTGCTATCCGAGACTATCCGGAATCTGTCCCCTGTTTAATCCGAATTTAATCCGGGTCACTTTGTCATTCCGTTCCAATCCATGTCATACCGGAAAATTCTATCCGTTTTCATCCTCAGTTATTCCGAGACACAAATGTAAACCGTTCCATTCCTCGATTTCGATCCGAACGAATCCTGAGTCATTCCGAATCATATTTGCAATCCGTTTCATTCCTCCATTTCAATCCGAACGAGTCTTCGGTTATTCTCACTCGATTTGCAATCCGTTTCATTCCGTGAGTTCAATCCTAACGAATCCTGAATCATTCCGAAATATCATTTTCAATTTCGACAGGAATGGCCAGGATTGGATAGGGGACAGATTACGGCATGAAACGGACTAAGACGGAATGAAAGTCATTCCTTTTCAATCTGATTTTTTCGCCAGGGTAAGTAGCAATCAAGTTATGGGCATTTGATAACTTTCAGTTTTTTAAAAAGCTGTGTCGCATAAATTAATTTCATATAAGCTTGGATTTTGCAGTCAAATCGAGTAAATGCTTTCACCAATTGGGGGTGCCTTCTTAGGAGGATTAGAACCGCCTTAAGAGGGTTCTAAAGTACTCGGCCGATAAGGTAGGCATTTTCACTAAAAATCGTAAATAAAAAATGACTGAATCAATTTTTCAAAATTCGGGCTCTGTAAGAGCAATTTAGGTACTTTAGACGGTACCCTAAAAAATGTCACAGAAATTAATTGAAAACTGACCGACAATTTTCGGAAATAAATAAAAAATCACATTTCCTCAATCAAATCACTAGTGCTCTATCGGTACTTTCTAGTAAACTATTTAGAGTTCTTAGAACTATCCTTACAGAGCCCGAATTTTAAAGATAACTGAATAAAATTGTCAAAATTTGGATTTTGTAAGGCAATTTTAAGCATTATAAACAGTTTCCTAGAAAATATTAAAGATATTAATTGACAACTGACCGAGAATTTTCGGAAATACGTAAAAATCACTTATTTCCGAAAGTCAGTTCTCAATTAATGTCTGGCGTTTTCTGTATATAGTAATTAAAATTGCTCTTTATACAGAGCCAGAATTTCGAAAAATCGATTGTCACTTTTTATTTACGGTTTTTAGTGAAAAGTCCTACTTTATCGGCCGAGCACTATATAACCCCTTTAATTACTGTAAGAAATGATTAGTTTTCAATCAATTTTCGGCAGGGCTTAATTTTTTGGAGAATGTTTTTGGTTTCATATGGATTCCAATAAGAATGCATTACAGCCTGCGTGAATCACACACGAATTCGAATGGATTCAAAATTCCTACAGTAGCCCCCATCCGTTGTTATATCGTCGGTTCCTTCAAAATGGCTAAAGTTTCTCCTAAGTTATGGCCCCTCACTAACCTCACTTCTGTAACTATGTTTATATCCGTGCAATGAGTGATTCTGTGTGTGAGTGTCGCGAAGGAGTGTGGCGCTGCGAAACAATGTGGTGGGGAAAGGAGAGGAAGAGAGTGTGATCTCAGTTAACACAAGCTGCGGAAAGACGTCATAGAGGCGTCGTTTTTGAGACGACTTAAAGTCGTGTCTAAAAGCTGACAGAAAGCCGGCCTTGGAAGACCGCCTTGAAAAGGTCGTCTAAAAGGACGTCTTAGAGGCCTCTATAAAATGATGCATGATTCTGCCTTTCTCGAAAGTGGCAAAGTTTCATGTAGACCAGTATATATATGCAGCATGATTAATCACATATCACCTTTACTATATAAACATTATTATATTACTGTATATAACAAAACAGATTACCAACGCTTGATGATAATATTAGTCGCGTCATTGCGAGAGACGGCATAATTGTTCTTCTTTAGACGTCTTATTTGAGGTCTTTAAGACCGTCTGCTGAGGGTGCATATCATGTCTTTAAGGCGTCGCAGAACAGTCTTCAAGACTAAAAAGTACAGTAGGACCTCTCTTATTCTAATTATTCAGCCTCTCTTATTCTTATCGTTCCTCCACAATCACGAAAAGTCAACGAAAAGTATTGTCCACGAATCACAAGCTCGCAAGCAAAGTAAGTGGGGGTAAGGGGAAAATTAGAATAACAGAGATCGGCGCCATCTTGAAAAACTTTACTAATTAGAATAAGAGAGGTCCTACTGTAAGACTGTCTCAAAATTGTCAGGACCTCTTTGCGTCCAACTTTCAGACATCTCGGTGTTAACTGGGATAACTGTGGACGGTATAACTTAGGGCGGGGCCTACTGTAAATAGAAACGCATTGCGAATAAAAACGAATTGGTTTTTCTCAAAGTACAAATTCAAAACGTTTAAAAACGAATGCATTTCAATCCATTTCCGTTTGGTGTGTTCCAACGAAGAAAAGCGTATTGTTGACCGATTATGACGTAAATTCAAGAACAGATCGTTTTCAATTTTCTCCTCCAGCTGTAGACAATGTGTGTACGTACATATCTCAGACATAATAACGCGCGCACATTATTCCGCAGCTAATCCATCGACCTAGAAAACAATGCGTGCATGCCAACAATGAACTTTTCTCTTTAATCAGGATGATCGTCGTCGCCAACGTCGACGCGACCATCGCCGTCGAGATTCTTATATTACGGAGGCGAAAAACCTGCGCGTTCGTCCTTCAAAAATCCAAGTTCGCTGTTATCCTCGCATTCGGAAATCTTAGCTCGCTCCGTTAGTGTGTGTGGAAACGCGAAATAGCAAAAGGCCGCACTATCGTCGTCGGCGGTGGTCGTTGGTCCTATCGCCTTAACTGGTGGGGTCGTGCATCCTCCTCTCTCTCGCTCGCATTGTTGCGTCCGTTCCTCCCGTGCGCGAGAGTGTGCCGTCGGGTACAGTCTACGTCTTCTTCGTCGGCCCTCCCTGCGCCCGCGCGGCAAGCCCCGGGATCGGGATTCGGGACAACGCGACTTTCGCCCGTCGAAAAAATCCAAAAACGAACAGCAGAGCGCCCCCAGTCAATTTTCAGGAACCTGTGTATGTGCGCGCGCGCGTCCCTCTAGATGGTGTACGTGCGCCTGTAATACACATATATATATATACGTACGCCCGAAGAGAGAGAGAGAGAGAACAGCAACAGCACCATCACCGACGTCGTGTGGAAACGCGCCTGTGTGCGCGCCTGCATGACACGTACGGGGCGTGTACGTTTTCCTCGGGCTTCAAGTCGAGGTGCTCCGACCTGGTGAATTCGCGAGCCGCGGTGACGTCGCACCCGGGCGCCAATAATGCGAGGAGGCCGCGAAAGCGCCGCAAAACCGTCCGAGGACCTCGCCTGAGAGTCGACTTTCCGGACCTGCCCGCGCGCATGCCTCTCCGCACTTTAATCTCGCCATTTTGGAGGTGAATACACACATATTACTCTCCGTGTCTCCGTCGAGTCCGTCCTCCGTAAATCCTCGAATCCTCGATCTGTCCTGATCCCCGTTCCGTCGTCTCCGCGTTCCCCAGGTGCCGCTGGCCAGGTTGTCCCCTGGCCCCAGCTCCTACGAGGAGGTCGCTTCCTGGAGCGACACTCAGAGGATCACGCTTATTTAGTTTTTACTATTGTGCTTCCTCCATCCTGCGCTGACAGGCCCATTGTTCTACCCAGAGTATCCAAGTTTACCTTCGGGTCTTATACGTCTGTCAGGTTCCGAGTGTGATGTGTGTAAGGAATTTCTCAGGATGAAACAGTTTCGACCCAGGAACGTTGGACAGGGTGAGGTTGTTGTGCAGTTTTTTATTATCAATGTCGGGTGGCGACAAGCAGTTTGGATATGTCATGAAATAGTCGATAGACGATACATACGTCTTTCTAGCCAGGGGGTTGTCAAGGATATTTAAAAGAGATTTGTACAGATTAGTAAACAATTGCTCTTCAAAGGATACTCAAACGTTTTGTTTATTTTTTTACGATTCATATATGTCACTTGTTCAAGTATAAATTAAGATTATAAAAGCAAATATTTGAATTTTTTTATTACAAAAATAGTTACAAAAGTCTCGTCTGTTTATTTTTTTCGAAACTAGAATCGTGAAATATGTCATTGACGAATAGTTCCAAGATGTAATACAATATTCGTAAAGTAGGGCATGTTTTGTAACCGAATTGATGTTAGTAGCAATTCCGACTTGTACTACATGTGATAACAAGTATTGGTACAGTTACGTTACAGTTACATATATCAGTATTCAAATATTTTGTTTATATTCGAGATAATATAGATCTTTTTAATTCCTTTGTTTCGACATTTTTTCGGTTGTAAAATGAATGACAATAGATGTGTCAAACAGTACATTACACAACCGGCATAAACAAAATTTGTTTTTATTTTGTTACGACTAACAGCCATGTCAAAATCGGTATTTGGCGGAATTTGTAGGTCATTTTGACATTTTGTTTTAGGCAACAAAGAAGGAATTACTTTTTAAATATGTATAGTTTAATTCAAGCAAAGAATTTTTGTTTTCTTTAATTTTTTTTCAACAAAATTAATGTATTTTTACATATATGAACATTTTGTAATTAATTAATGGGTTGATTAATTAAGACAGTAATACAAGAAAACTTATGATTTTGTTTAATGTCAATGTCTTTTCATTGATGTCATTTTTTAGAACAATAAATTCTTGGTCGGCAACAAAGTATATGTATATGAAATTTGGAATTACCATTAGGTAGTGACTAATCTATAATTGATTAAAGTGGAAAATTCAGTTTAATACTATAATCGATCATAATTCGTCGTTTGTATAATGAAATACGTTAAACAAATCATGTAAACGTAATTTTTGTAAAAACTATTTTATCCTTTCGAATGACCTTTTTTATACTTTCAATTACGAAATTTGTATTGTGTTAAATATTGTAGATAGTGAATGCAATGCCTTTTATTTGTGTTTGACTTAGCAAATAGAAAACAGAAGTGGGCAGAGTTTATTAAATATTATATAGGTAATTAAAAAAGTGATAAAATTAACTTATTAATCTTTTAAAATTTACGGAGTCAACATTACATTTGGAAATGACGCTAAAGTTAGCAGTCGATTTGAAATGTAGTTCTATTTTATATTTCGATTAGAATTACACGACTAAGTATCAATATAGCATAAAATATTATTATAAATACCAACTGGATTTTTTATAATAAGGAGAATTCGATTTTATTTAAATCAGCTGCTACAAATTGGCTGCCGACTTCAGCGTCGCCAACTGGAAATAATTCTGAACATAAATAAATTTGTTTTCTTGTTTTTTAATAATTCCCTGAGATATAGAGTTTACATTTTCTTTTTTTATATCTATATATTGCCTGTACTTTCTAGTATAACATAAACACTAGGATGGACCTTATTTTGGTAATTTTTTAATTTCTTCGATCTGACTCAGTCAGGGAGGGCTCTGATCTATCTACAATAGGTTAGCCACGAATAACGCTGGAATTTTATCTTACAATTTAACTTATGAATATTTTAGAACTTCTGTAAAAAATATGCTACAAATTCCATCGTTGCTTGTGGATATCCTGTTAACTTTGGACTAGGGCCCTCACTGACTTTTTTGTAGAAGACTTTGTGCTCAATGAAAACGTTTTTTGTACATTTTTAGCAAATCTTGGACTTTTCGATACGAAAGCCTTAGAATGAAAAAAGTACCAGTAATTTTCAGTTTTAGTAACGTTTACAGATCATTACAAATAATTATTAATAACTAAATCGACTAGAAATTAAGAATAAATATTCTCAAACATGTAATAAAAGTGTACTTGTCCGTAATATTTTCATTCTTAACGATTTTTAATTTTAACAGCCATTTTACGTTTGTAATAACTCATATCACATACAATTGCTCGCTGTGTAAAGCAAAAACTACTAAAAATTTCTTTCCATATATCAGTCAAATTTCAAATCTTAATTCCATAAGGAAGCACAAGAAAAATCGATCGTAAGATTTCACTCGAACGGACAGACAGACAAACAAGAAATCAAGTTAATAAAAACGTGGTAAACAGACCACACACTAATAATAATAATTCAAAATTTGATCACAATTTTTTAATAATTGTCTTCATTTACATAAAGATTTGAACAGAAGCATAAAAAGATTGTAGTGAATCTTCGTTATTTATCAAAGTATATGAAGGGATAATACGTAAACAAATCGTATTGTGAGATTTTCAAATGTCAAATCATTTAAAACAAACTATATTTTAAATTTCAGAGATTTAGAAAAATTAATATTTGATAATCATGTAGATATCTTGTAAAAAATACTTGAATAATTTAAAAATGTAATTAAGTTTACTGTAAACTTTATCAGAATTGACAATTGGAACTGAGAAAGGATTACGGACATTGTGTTTCAAGGTGGACCGTAGAATATCATGTATTGGGGAAAAATATTTAATAACGTTTACAATAATGTAATTTTCATTATTAATGATATTGATGAACAGAGAATTATTCTTCATTAGAAGAAGCATTATTGTTCTTGAAAAAAATTGAAACCTGCAAAAATAATTTCTTGAGCCACTTTGGTTGTTTATCCAACTACAAATGACAGCTAATTTTTTTGAGAACAAGATTCTATACAGCTTTACCGTACAGTATTTTTAAATTTCCGAAGCCAATGATCAATTATCTCTATTTATTTTATAAAAGAACTATTAATTTTTACGAATTCTGAATAATTTTGGTGATTGCACAAAGAATATTAAAAAATATGTGCGGTAAAGTTAAACAAAATATTTTACTCGAACCAATAAACCGTCATTTGTTAAAATCCATTCATTTTTTAAAAATTCCTAACAACGGATTTGGGAAAAAATTGCTCAACAAATTATTTTTGCACATGGAAAGAAATTTCTAGCATTTGTATCATGCTTTGTGATATGCTTTTGATTCACAGCTTTCTTATCCTCTAAAAAGATGGAATCTTCCTCCAATAGCATGATTTCGTACTTTTTAGTCATGGCCTACGTTTTGAGAGGAAAAGAAAGCCGTGAAACAAAAGCTTGACGCCAAACCTGCAAATGTCTTCCATGCAGGTTTCAATTTTTTGAAAGAAAAATAATGCTTTCTCTCCTCATTAATATCGTTAATAATGAAAATTACGTTCTTGGAAATGTTATTAAATATTTTTTACAACCATGATATTGTGGGGTCTAATCACCTTAAAGCGCTATGTCTGTAATTCTTTCTCAGTTCCAATTGTCAATTCTAATAAACTTTACAATTAAATTAATTGCATTTTTAAATTATGCAAGTATTCTTTTGAAGATATCTACATGATTATCAAATATTTATTTTTCTAAATCTCAGAAACTTCAAATCTATTATTTTGTTTTAAATCATCTGACATTTGGAAATCTCACGGTACAATTTGCTTACATATCAACCCCTTGCATACTTTGATAAATTACGAGGATTAATAACAATCTTTTTATGATTCTGTGCAAATCTTAACTTAAATGAAGAGAATCATTCAAAATTTGTGATCAAATTTGGAACTATTATTATTAATGTGTAATCTGTTTACCACATTTTTATTAACTTGCTTTCTTGTCTGTCTGTCTGTACAGGTGGAATTAAGACTTGAAATTTGACCAATACATGGAAAGAAATTTTGGGCAGTTTTTACTTCACACAGCGAGTAACTGTACACGGTTTGAGTTATTACAAACCTAAAATGGCTGTTAGAATTTAAAATCGTTAAGAAAGGAAATTTTATGGACAAGTACACTTTTATTACATGTTTGAGAATATTTATTCATAATTTCTAGTCGATTTAGTTATTAATAATTATTTGTAATCATCTGTAAATTTTACTAAAAATGAAAAATACTGGTACTTTTTTCATTCTAAGGCTTCCGTATCGAAAAGTCGAAGATTCGCTAAAAATATACAGAAACTTTTTTCATTGAGCACAAAATCTCCTACAAAAAAGTCAATGAGGGCCCTAGTCCAAAGTTAACAGGATATCCACAAGCAACGATGGAATTTGTAGCATATTTTTTACAGAAGTTCTAAAATATTCATAAGTTAAATTGTAAGATAAAATTCCAGCGTTATTCGTGGCTAACCTATTGTAGATAGATCAGAGCCCTCCCTGACTGAGTCAGATCGAAGAAATTAAAAAATTACCAAAATAAGGTCCATCCTAGTGTTTATGTTATACTAGAAAGTACAGGCAATATATAGATATAAAAAAAGAAAATGTAAACTCTATATCTCAGGGAATTATTAAAAAACAAGAAAACAAATTTATTTATGTTCAGAATTATTTCCAGTTGGCGACGCTGAAGTCGGCAGCCAATTTGTAGCAGCTGATTTAAATAAAATCGAATTCTCCTTATTATAAAAAATCCAGTTGGTATTTATAATAATATTTTATGCTATATTGATACTTAGTCGTGTAATTCTAATCGAAATATAAAATAGAACTACATTTCAAATCGACTGCTAACTTTAGCGTCATTTCCAAATGTAATGTTGACTCCGTAAATTTTAAAAGATTAATAAGTTAATTTTATCACTTTTTTAATTACCTATATAATATTTAATAAACTCTGCCCACTTCTGTTTTCTATTTGCTAAGTCAAACACAAATAAAAGGCATTGCATTCACTATCTACAATATTTAACACAATACAAATTTCGTAATTGAAAGTATAAAAAAGGTCATTCGAAAGGATAAAATAGTTTTTACAAAAATTACGTTTACATGATTTGTTTAACGTATTTCATTATATAGACGACCAATTATGATCGATTGTAGTACTGAACTGAATTTTCCACTTTAATCAATTATAGATTAGTCACTACCTAATGGTAATTCCAAATTTCATGTACATATACTTTAAAAAAATATAATTTTACATCGTCTTTGTAATATTACAAGCGCACTCTAAATTGTGCTATAGGGATTTATGTATCTGCTCCTCTCTCTAACGAGTCGGGTCCCTCTCAACAATAACCGATTGACATCTGCTTTACAGTGCACATTTAAAATCACATCGATAATGTAGGAATTTTACCACAACACTGTAAATTTACCATGATTTTCACTGGTATTTTTATTTTCACCATTTCACTGTAAAATAACATCGAAATAAAGTATATAGTAAAGAAGTGAACGTTAATATTCATATTTTTTTGATTTTATAAATCTTTTTGTCTTGTTGAGAACAAAAAAAATATGTGGATATGTTTCAATCTTTCATCTCATATACATTTCATTATTGATTTAGTCTTTTTTTTTTTTATTAGCGGTAGTTTCCTTCTTGAGTGCAAAAGCATATGAATGTATCTATTTCACTTTTATTCTGTATGAATGTAATCTTTAAATTTACTACATCCATTTGAGTACAAGTATTTCTATTCTTCATGAATTTGAAAAGTTCAAAAGTTCAAAAAGTCGCAATGTATATTTGATCGTAGTATTCATTAATTAAAGTTTGCCGTTCCTTATAAATTATCAAAGTTCATCTTACAAAAGCTTCAGTTACAATGGCAATTTCAAATAGACAAAATGGGAGATCAAGTATTTGTCTAGAAATTTTGTTTTTAATTTAATTGTTTTCTTGCTATTTTTTCAATGATTTACAAGAAACGATAGTGCTTTACATGTAACAGCTGAGTATATTTGTAAATGAGGATAATCATGACGCTAAAGCTAGTAGCAGATTCGCAGCAGCAGATTCAATATAACTGTGGAAATGGATAATTTCTTATTAAAAATTACTTGTGTTTAAATATTTTTAGACAAATTTTATACAAATAATCTGTTTTTGGCAATTTTAATGGCTGAAAACCACAGTGTTTTTGAATCTGCTGCTACAAATCTGCTGATAGCTTCAGCGTCATGGATAATCTTAAATAAGATGGTATTCTTTTGTACTAAACATGACAAAAAGATATATAAAAACAAAAAAAATTAACATTCACTTCTTTACTATAAAAGTAATATGACGTGATGCCTTACAATGAACAAAAATAAATAAAGAAATATAATAAAAATTGGCAAAAAACATTCCATCATTATCATAATCATAACAATGACATGTTTTCTCCAATTTCTTTGTATATGATTCTGAATTGTATAAATTAGTTTCTGACTGCAGAAGAGACTATGTTAAAAAAAAAAAACTAAATATTTGTGTTTACACAGTGAAAAATTTTGATGTGATTTTACATTGAAATGGTGGATATTAAAATACCTGTGAAAATCATGGTAAATTTTCAGCGTTGTGGTAAAATACCTACATTATTGACGTGATTTAACATGTGCACTATAAATAAGATGTCAGTTGATTATTGGTGAGAGGGACCTGACTTGCAAGAGGGAGGAGCAGGTACATAAATTCTACAAAGATGATGTAAAATTACCATGATTATTACTGTTATTTTAATTTCACCTTTGACATTGTAAATTTACACTTCCATTGTGAATTTTACATGTTTATGGTAAATTTCCTTCTATTTTCGGATGATTTTTACAAGAAAATTGTAATTTTAGTACGAAAATAATAGGAAATTTCAACAAAATTGTAAAAACTTAGAAATGTAATTTTACTTTTATTTTTCGTAGTGTTTAAATGTTCATCATAGGGCATTACAGGTTTTCTGCCCTTTTTTGCCTGGCCAGTCAGAAAAATCAGAAAAATGTGATTAGTATTTTACTTTCCACGCTTTTTAAAACATTTGTAACATCAGATTAAGATTTACAGTCCTTTCCGAAACTTATATTTATCTATATGAAAACAAAACATCAACTAGAATACTTGCAAATGAAGCTTCATAAATATACCATTAACTTTTTTCTACAATAAAAATTGAAGACTTAAGTAAAATTCTAACAAATTAATTAAATAAGAAAATTGTAATTTTACAACGAAAATAATAGTAAATTTCAACAAAACTGTAAAAACTCGGAAATGTAATTTAACTTTTAATTTTCGCAGTGTAGTCTAACACAATTCGAATATTGTTTTTATTTTATGCGGGAAAAATTATTTTGTTTCCAATTTGATTGGGATGAAAGTGTAGTATCGTCATTCATTCGGTGATATATAAGCATATCTCCAGAACTTTAAAACTTTAACACGACAGATGTTATGATACCTTAAAAATCATAGAAATAAATATGTAACATCATATTTTGGCAAATTATAGTACCTCTTATGTGTCCCTAATGCATGTTCGACATGAGAATCATGAACGAATTAAACCTTGAATTTGCAAGTGTTGAATTTGACAATTTTTTGTGCGTGACAATGATGTTTTTTTTTCCAACATTCACAATAATTCTTTTTTAACGAAACTTTGTATGCTTTCGTGCTCACAGTAGAAGTAGTTGAGATTATATGGAAGTGAAAAATCATGACAACAAGGATGTGCCTTTCTTCATAATGAAAGGAGGAACACTCAAAATTGCGAGATAACTTTTTTTAAAATTGAACTTTTTCGTAATTCGGCTGTTGTAACTTTCGTAGCGATATATTAAATGTGACTATATTAATATTTTGTTATTCCATGAGTAATAAGGAGTGGTTTGAACACCGGCAGAAACATGTGCCGCATGTAGTTCACAAGTTTAGAACCCTTAAATATGGAAAATTGAAACGTGATTCGTCAGAAAAATGTACATTTTTTATTGGAACATGCTAAATTTAGCTATTAAAGGCTTAAAAGTTATCATTAACTCTTTTTATATAATAGAAGAGTATACAGGAAATTTGTTAACTGCATTCCTGATCTAGAAGCCATAAACCACAACTGATAATATGAATTGCGAATGTCATGAATTTCAATATAGACCTCCTATTTCAATGTGAGGTGTAATAAATATGATATTATTTTGAATTGTTTAATTTTAAATATAACCATTTACAATAGTTACAATAGATGCCACTCTATTTCTAAATTATCTTTAACGATCTGATTCGAGATGTTTAAAAAATCCTCCATCTGAACATTTTGCCATGTCTGAAAAAGGGTGTAATGCGGGATTGCAAAAAATGGTTGTTTCTAAGAAAAGAAAGCAGTTGAACGAAAGAAGAGTCAGTGTTCGATTAAAAAAACCTAAAGGTGTTACTTGTCATGAGTTACAAAAAGACAACATTAATCGTAGAGTAACTCGGTCCATGCAGAGTTTTAATCTGTTATAATTGCTTTTCATTGCTTTATTATTTTTATATTACTGAAATGTCTCAAATATATTTATTAAGTGAATTAATATATAATGTATATAAAGTAAACAAGCAAGAAATTCTTTTTTGTATAAGACATTAAAAACAAAAACTGAAAAATCAATTGTTTGCCATTTTAATCAAATTCAAAAGAAGTTACTTTTGCAGCATATAACAAAGCTTAAAAATGAGTAACACCATAGATTAATACCAGATAAGCAAAGGTTCCTCTAAATGCGTGAATTGTTTTTCATTACCAACCCTACTTGTACATCGCTTATAATATTTGTTTTCTTGCAAAACACATGACCATGTCTTTCAAAATCAAAAAGTATTTTAGGAATAAAATGAAATAAATCAAACGTAAATAGACAGAAATTGTAAAACAATGTATAATTAGGGTCGGTAACGAAACGGCAGCAGATTTGACGCTCATTTAGGAGAACTTTTGGATATCTGTTATTAATCTGTGGTAAAGTGGGGTGTTTTATGTTATTTGATTGATACTGAAAACAACAACAAAATTAATTTTAAGCCTTTAAAAATAAAAATCAAAATTCGTGTACCTCAAAGTTTGAAAGTTCTAGAGATGTGCTCATATCCTATCGAGTAATCGTAAATATTACTAAATTGAAATTAGATGATACACTTTCCAGTTATCTGCAATATTTGATATTGAATACTGTTAAATTTTGCTAAGGGCTGATATTTGAAATAAAATTGGTTTGTTTACTCATAGACGTTTTGGTTGTTAGATATTCATAAGCAAGTATTTCTCTCACACGAAGCGCAGAATATGATCTTCTCCTTTCCTTTTCCTTTTCGATTATATTTTATTGAATTATACAAAGTTTTTGGCAAATGAAATATTGTATTAATTATTTATAAAAAATGTTGATCCACAGAGTAAGTAACGGATGGTGAAGGATCTAATGGACTGACAGAAGCTACAAAGTGCTGGCAGTAGGTCAGGTCCATTACAAAGGGGACAAAAAATAGCAGAAACGGCCGAGAACGCGCACAGGAACGGCCTCGGCCGTCCCAACGGTCACCCGTTCAACATGCCGGCCGTTCCGAGGCCCGGCAGTCTCAAAGACCCTGAGATTGCCGAGCTCTTCGAGAAGAACGACCCGGAGAAGATCTTTGAAGATCTTCGGGAAATTGGGCATGGAAGCTTTGGTGCGGTGTATTACGCAAGATGCCTCGTTACCAAGGAGATTGTCGCAATCAAAAAGATGTCGTACATGGGAAAGCAGAGCGCCGAGAAGTGGCAGGACATCCTCAAAGAAATTCGCTTTCTCAGACAACTCAATCATCCAAACACAATCGAATACAAGGGATGTTACCTCCGAGATCACACTACCTGGGTAAGACAGGATCTGAATAGATCTAAAAAAACTTTTGCTAGTAAAATACTGAATATTGTATTTCCAATTGCAGTTAGTCATGGAATACTGCCTTGGTTCAGCGTCTGACATCATTGAGGTTCATAAGAGGCCATTGAAAGAGGATGAGATTTCAGCAATATGCGAAGGTGTTCTTCGTGGCTTGCATTATCTTCATTCCTTAGGTAGAATCCATCGAGATGTCAAAGCAGGTAACATTCTGCTCACTGAGAATGGTACTGTTAAGTTGGCTGATTTCGGCTCGGCGAGTATCAAGTGTCCTGCCAATAGTTTCGTTGGTACTCCATATTGGATGGCGCCGGAAGTTATATTGGCTATGGATGAGGGTCAGTACGATGGGAAAGTCGATGTTTGGTCCTTAGGAATCACTTGTATTGAATTAGGTAAGTAAATTAAAGTTTAATTAAACAGTACGCATAATTTTATTAAGTAGTATAATTTCATTATATTTATATCAGAGTTGGAGATGTGCGTTTTGTTACGTGTCATAATAATTTACAGTACATCGTGTGGATTTAAGTAATATTTCACGGTTTACAGTCTGAATATTACTAAACCGTAATATTATAGTGGCAAAATATTATGGACAAAAATATTACGCAGTAAAAATATTATAACAAAAAATAGTATATACAAATTTTCTAATGAAATTTTCATGAAATAAATGTATTGTTGTATGTAAAATATGATATTGTGAAAGGTTAAGTTAGGTTGGGTTGGATTATGTTAAGTATGGTTAGGTTACGTTAGGTTAGATAAGATTAGGTTAGGTATGGTTAGGTTAGGTTAGATAAGATTAGGTTAGGTTTCGCTCATAATATTAAGGTATAACAAAATATTGATGTAAAAATTCTGGTAAATCAGTGTAGTAACATAGGAATAAAGTTACGACAGAACCCTAAATTTATATTTTCTACATCGTGTGTAATTTATTTTGTTTTTATGTGTTTAATGAAAAGAATTAATTGCATGTCGTATAAATTTTTCATTCATAACATTTTTTAACTGTAATATTTTGTCCGTATCTTGTGGTGTAATATTTAGACCTGTATTCATATTTGACAGTTAGCAGAAAAAAACGAACAACAAGAGTAGTTTTTTATGTAAAAAAAATTTGATTGTTTCAATTTGGATCGCTGTTAAAAAAACATATAATGAAATACTGTGGTATTTTTATTGTAAAATCTTGTTCTTGAAGATGTTGGAGTGCACAATTTCTGCATAACATTTTCTACATTCAAGTTAATGATTAAAATTAAACTAAAACTTATTATTGGCTTTATTGATTTATCAGTTTACTCATACTCTCTTCAATTAGTAAATGCTTAATAAGTATTATTTTATTATTATGTATTTGTTATTATTTTAAATTATATGAATAAACTATTTTAATTTTTATCAAACATAAAATTATAAAAACAACAGTTTATGTACATTTTTTGGTTTCTACAGTAAAGTATGCTTTAAATGTTATTTAAATAGAGAAACATTGATATTTAATACAGCATCCCAGACAGCACAAAATGTTTTGTTACATACCAAATACGTTACCGATATATAACGGTTATGAAGTCGGACATTTTTACATTCCTGCAACGTAACTGTTATATATTTGCAACGTCTGTGCTGTATGGGATACTTTGTTGCAAAATAAAAGAATATCTCGGAAGAGAAGTCGTATCTCCATTTTTGTCAAAATTGAGATAAAAATATGTTTGTAATAAGCAAAACGAAATACATCATATTCTGAGCATAAATATTATGATTGTTTATTATAAATATTTAAAAAAAAATGAATTGTTTCTTACAAAAGTTAATTTTAGGTAGGTATACTTTTTAAAAAAGCTGTAACTGCCACACACGGGAGTTGTCACTGTATTATCCCAATTTGTGAATTTATTATTCTCGCTAAGAAAGTGGTATCTCAAAATACTAATTATAAACTGCTTTCTGTTGGACATACAACATTTTTCTGTTGTATAGATGCAATTTCATTCAACAAAATCTAAATGAAAATGTTTTATTATTAAATAATTTTACACAATATGTTTTTACAAACAAAGAAATAAATAAAGTCTCACACATATACTAAACTATTAAACTTATATTGGACTAAAAATGTTAGTTTAACTTACTTGAATCCGACGTTACAGATTTGTATAAGGAAGATGACTGTTAATTACATTTAGTAATTTCTTAATTAGCTCTTTTTTAAAATAACATGTAAAAATTAGCAATAAAACATTAAATAAACCCTAATTATTATTTAATGTTGAATTGTGCATCTGTAATTTTTTAATTTAGCGTAGAGTACAATAATTTGCACTACCATTTTCGGAGCTTTTATGCTATTTCTCAACCAATTCAGGTTTATTTTTATGTTAAATAAATAATATAGCTTACAGTTTCGAAGTATTTTCCTTTGACTTTGGCAACATTTTTTAAAATTTCATTCTTTATGTCAATACCACCATTTCTTTGACCGGACAAATGCATAAAAAGTGCAGAAAATGTTTGAACTTAACGGACATGTAGGTAGGCATTTTTTATTTCACCTTGAAATATCCAAAATGGCGGCTTATGCCAAGAAATTTAAAAAAAATTATATATAATTATACTAATAAATTATATAATTATACTAATATTATTATAATAATTATACTTAGCAACACCACGCACATAGTCTTTTGTCAGTCATTTTGAATTTCGAAATTTTGACTTCAGATTCGTGATCAGCAACCTCGAAAACCTACAGATATAAATGCTTCCCCATATCGAGAAATGACTACCGTTCCGAAAAAGTTTCCCATGAATGTCTGCCATATTGGGTCAGCTATTTTGAATTTCGAAATTTTTACTTCAGATTTGTGATCAGCATACCAAAAAACATCTTATAAGATAGATAATTTAGTTGGAATTTTGTTTAAAATGCTATATTTCCATACTGCCAAAATTGTTTAAAAATTTCTTGAAATAAGCCGCCAATTTGAATATTTCAAGGTAAAATAAAAAATGCCCATTTTATGCACCTTTTATGCTCTTTTTCCGGTCAAAAAATCGCGGTATCACATGAAAAATGAAATTTAAAAAAGAAATGACAATTATGTAAGAAATGACATCAAATATGTATTTTTTTCACATACTTTTGCCAAAATCAAAGGAAAATAATCAATTTTTTCATCAGAAATAATAATTTTTGAAATCACCATTCAAAAGAGCATCCTCGAAAATAGTAAATAAGATACATTCCGTACATTCCGAATATTATTTTCAGTTTGAAATATGCGGTAGAAGTTGTACACGGGAAATGTGCATTCTGGATGTTAAAGGGTTAAATTAAGAATTCTTCAATATAATTTCAACTTATATGCCATTATACTATTTGTAATGTTCTGAAAGGGCTTCAGGCCCGTTAATAAATAAATAAATAAATTGTCAACATTTTATTATAGCGGAAAGAAAGCCACCATATTTCAATATGAACGCAATGAGTGCTCTCTACCATATTGCACAAAATGACACGCCAACACTGAATTCTCCGGAGTGGACCGATGTGTTCCGGTACTTTGTCGAGGTATGCCTTACCAAGAGTCCCAGCGAAAGACCAACATCTGGCAAACTTTTGTCGGTAAGTCCAAAAAGATTAATATAATTTTTGTTTTCCTTCCTTCGTAAATGATGCATTGGAACAGGGTTATCAAGTTGATTCGATTTATCTCGATTTTTCGAAAGCATTCGATTCTATTAACCATACAATCTTGATTAATAAATTAGCTAACTTTGGAGTATCTGGAATAATGTTAAAGTGAATCGAGTCGTACTTATCGATGTAGGATAAAGCCCCAGGCCTCCCATCAAAGACCACTTTTGTTGATTTTATATATAAATGATTTATGCTCAGTAATTAAACATTTCAATTATCTGTTATATGAGCAAATCTCCAGAACCTTTCAATTTTGAAGTCGACATTTTTGAAAAATAAAGATGCAAGCACACTTCTGATATTTTAGGTACCGTTGCTTAATACATTCAGAAATAGATATTTATTCATGAACAACGCTTTTTATATTAATATTAAAAAGTACTAAAATGTACGATACGTTCTGAAACAAAAGAATCAAACAGTTGTAAAAATGCGAATAACAATGTTGCAAAGTACATTTTTATCTCTTTTCTCAGCACTTCGTTTTTTCGGATTTCTTCTCGTTTTCTTCGTACATTTAACCATTTTAGTTCCTTCAAACGATCCATTTCGCCGGTTAATGCTTTGAAAATGCTCGGATTTATAATCAACTAACGATACTAAAGCTATAATTTACATTTTTAATTCGCTAGTACTACCTAACTCTGTATGGTCACCCCTATCTAGAATTTTAAATCAAACTTCTTGAATCTGTGCAAAGAAAATTTCTTCGTTACGTATCATTCAAGTCAGGTAACCCTACGGATTACATGTCTCATTCTTATCTAACGATATCGAAACACTTTAATATTCCCACTATTTATTCAATTCATAAAGTGAAGGATGTAATTTTTATAAGAAAAATTTTAAAGGGGTATATTAGGTCGTCTACTATTTCAAACTTATTTTTCTATAATCAATATCATCCATGTCGTTATTCTAAAGTGCTTATCGAAAAACCATGTATTTACTTCTGTTATTATGTTAAGGGGCGTTTAACTGTATATTTAATAAATAAATAAATAGTCAAATTGCATTAATATTTGTTACTAAATGAAATGATGATTTGCGCAGCACCAATTCGTAACGAGGACACGCTCACCTCAAGTTCTGATAGACTTGATTCAGCGTACAAAGTCTGCGGTACGCGAACTTGATAATTTAAATTATCGTAAAATGAAGAAAATCTTAATGATCGACTCTTGCGAGACGGAGAGTACGGTGGGAGATGCTGACGGTAAGTTTCGAATAAAAGGCTTGAAAATAGCTTGTTATTAATAGAATCGAGTGAAACTTGACGGTTTAATCATACTTGACAGACACTCCCGACGAACAAACAGGTGGCGATAGTAGCAAAAGCAATTCCATTACTTCGGAACATTCGATCCATTCAATGGGCGTATCGGCAAGCTCGCAGAGTTCATCGACGAACAGCCTACCACTGCCCAATGCGGATGCCAACGATTACTCCGCAGGTTCTGTCAGGAATCGTCATAAGATTTCGGCCGGCGTCACAGCCAATCTCCTTCAGCACGGTGCCAATAATTTCGCGACTATAAGGACCACTTCCATCGTTACTAAGCAACAGAAGGAACACATGCAGGAGGAGATGCACGAACAGATGAGCGGATACAAGAGAATGAGGAGAGAACATCAAAGTGCTTTGGTAAGTATTGAAAACAGTAAATAATTTTGTCAATTAATTAAATTATTAGGATAATTTACAATTATTAACATAAATAGGGTTTTAAGATAGGCTGATTTTAAAAATTAAAAATTCTTTTTTCTTCCTTCTTCATGAATTTAAAGACACTTATCACTTTTTAAAATTAAGACTTTATTTCAAATTGAAAACATACAAAAAAAACAAAAAAAAAAATAAAACTCTTTAAAAAATAAATACACAAAAATTAAAATTAACTTTAAAAGACAAATTGAAAACATACAAAAAAAAAATAAAACTCTTTCAAAAATATATACAAAAAATTAAAATTAACTTTTTGTCTTTTAAAGTTAATTTTAATTTTTGTGTATATATTTTTTAAAGTTTTATTTTTTTTTTTTTTTTGTATGTTTTCAATTTGAAATAAAGTCTTAATTTTAAAAAGTGATAAGTGTCTTTAAATTCATGAAGAAGGAAGAAAAAAGAAATTTTTAAAAGACAAAAAGTTAATTTTAATTTTTTGTATATATTTTTTTAAGAGTTTTAAGTTTTATTTATTTATTTTTTTTTTTGGTATATTTTCAATTTTAAATAAAGTCTTAATTTTAAAAAGTGATGTTTCTTTAAATTCATGAAGAAGGAAGAAAAAAGACATTTTAAATTTTTTTTTCAAGTGATAGGCAGGACCCATAAAATTTATACAATTATTAACATTTCAAATAGGTAAAACTGGAAGAGCGATGCAAAATGGAAGTTGAATCCCACAAACAATTGCTCGACAAGGAGTATGAAACTCTTTTACAGCAGTTCAGTAAGGAACTTGAAAAACTTCACGCCAAGCATCTTCAAGAGTTAGATCGCAAATTAAAGCACAATCAAAATGCGGAGAAGAAACTCCACAAAGAAATATCGAGTCGACAGGATGCTGATCGCAAAGCACTCGAGACTCAACAAAAGAGAGAATATAAGGTAAACTTTTAAACATATAACAAATATTTAAATTTGATTAAAAATGTTAATATTTTCTCTTTGCCTCGCAGGCATATAAGGAGAGGTGGAAGAAAGAACTTTCGCAGGACGAAGTAACACCGAAGCGACAACGAGATGCCACTCTTCAAACTCAAAAGGACAACTTCAGACAAATGGAAGCACAAGAAGAACAACGTTTAGCTCGTGGCCAGAGAGAATACCTGGATCTTGAAATTCGCAAGTTCCGAAGAAAAAAGCTACTGACTTTCCATAGTCTCGAGCAAGAACTTCTACGAGAAGTATGTACAATAAAATTGTTGTAAATAATAAAGTTTAATCAATTGTCTTATGTCTATTTTTCTTTTTTTTTTTTTGAAGGAATTGAATAAACGACAGCAACAACTGGAACAAGCTCATGCAATGTTGTTACGACACCATGAAAAAACTCAAGAACTGGAGTATCGGCAGCAGAGAGCTGTGCATGCGTTACGCGAAGATCAGATCCATAGGCAACATGCTACCGAGTTGAGTAACCAACAAGATTATATGCAGCGGGCTGAACGAGATCTTCGAAAGAAGCATGCGTTAGAGCTGAAACAGCAACCGAAAAGTCTCAAGGTAAATTTTATAAAATGTTATCGAATGTGGAAGAGAATAATTGAGGTGGATATTAATAAACTTTTGTGTACAGCAAAAGGAAATGCAAATACGAAAACAGTTCAGGGAAACTTGTAAGATACAGACGCGCCAGTATAAAGCCCTTAAAGCTCAAATATTGCAGACTACTGCGAAGGATGAGCAAAAGGCTGTAATTAAAAAGTTAAAGGAAGAACAGAGGCGAAAGTTGGCCTTGCTGGGTGACCAATACGAGCAGAGCATCGCTGAAATGCTTCAGAAACAGAGTATCCGTTTAGACGAATCGCAGGAGATAGAATGTCAAATTTTGAAGGTTAGAATAATTCAGTTTATTAACCACTTCAACGGTAATGGATCATATATGTACCAAAAAAATTCTTGACAAACGTGGTAATGGATCATATGTGTACATTTTGCAATAACGTTTACAATTCTTAATGAATTTGCGTGAAACTTCGTATACCGAGATATTTTGGGTCATTCAATCCGAATCTATCGTCAAAATGGGAAAATTCAAAATGGCGGATCCAATATGGCGGCTGTAAATTTGCTAAATTTATTAAAATGTGCGGCGCACATTTTTCTTTAGACGGAAAACAGCTGAAAATTGTTACTCGGGGGTTTTCGGGGTCGCTGATTACGAATCTGAAGTTAGATTTTGAAAATTCAAAATGGCGGATCCAAGATGGTCGACCGAAATGCGAAAAATTACCCAAACTTTATGAAACTGGGTTCTCGGGGGTTTTCGGGGCCGCTGATTATAAATCTGAAATCAGATTTTGAAAATTCAAAATGTCGGTTCCAAGATGGCCGACATAAATGTAAAAAATTTACTTGATTTTGATGAAAGTTGGTACTCGGGAATTTTTTGCGTCGCTGATTACGAATTTGAAGTCAGATTTTGTAAATTCAAAATGGTGGATCCAAGATGGCCGACATAAATGTGAAATATTACTTTATAATTTCACCGTTTTTTCGATATCTTAAGTACAGGGCTGTACCACTTCTGGCACTTTTTTTTTTTAAACAGCTACCACTGAACTGGTTAAGGAACAAAACTGTTTACGATGATTTTTAGTCTACAATTGTGTTATGATTTAATTTAGTCTGTTTTTGGTATAGTGAGTTTCGATTGTGAGTTTCGATTACCTAAATATTTTGTAATTTTTAGGAGAGATTGAATTACGAGCTTGAAATTCTTATGGCGTACCAGTCGAAGAATAAAATGCAAGCGGAAGCTCAAAGAAATCGCGAGAGAAGGGAACTCGAAGATCGTGTTTCCGTGAGACGCGCTCTGCTCGAGCAGAAGATGGAGTTGGAGACGCAGAAGTTCCTTCAGGAACGGAGCGAGCGAATACGATTGCTCCACGAAAGGCAAGAGCGGGAGTGTCTGAAATTCGACGAGGAAAGTGCAAGGATTGGCTTTAGGTAAGTTACGTATCACTCGTTTCTTTCGCAAAGCATTTTATTTCGTATTGCTACATTTTAACGGCCACAAAAAAAAGGTCTGATATGAAATGATAAAGATGAATATTAATTTCTTTTGTTTACTTATTCATTTTTTTATTTATGGCTGCGCTGATAATGTGTAAACAAATACATATCGAGTTTGATGAGTTTAGTATATATAATGTACTTGATAACGAGGAATATACGGATATTTCCAAACTAATTTAATTGCCAATAAAAGCTAGGATCCGACATTTTTTTCTATTATATAATAATTATTCATTGTAACAGTATATAAATTGCTTTTTTGAGTACTTTAACAATTTTATAATATTTATTTCTCTTGTGGAATGCAATAACTTTGTATAAAACACATTATCGCAATAAAAATTACGGTTAATTTGATGTGTAAGGAGACTAAACCATACATTAACAAAGGAATGACTATAGGGTTTAAAGATGTAAATAAATGAAGTTGGATTCTAGTAATAAAACCAAAAATTCTGAGAGCCTTGGAAACAGTCAACTCAATATTTTTCTCAAAAGATAAATCAGATTTAAATGTAACACCTAACTCAACTATGGTGGTGACCCTCTGAAGTAACTCCCTGTCAATAGTATATCGGAATAAGAAACTATGTTTCGATTTATAAAATGTGATTATATTGCTCTTTTTGAGGTAGTTAGATCCCAGAATATCATATGTTGACGAAAAATATTTAATAACCTTTCCAAGAATTTAATTTTCATTATTAATAATATTGTTGAAAAGTGAAAGCATTATTCTTCTTGAAAAAAAATTTAAATGTGCAAAAATAATTTGTTAAGCTACTTTTGTTATTTTTTCAAATTTGTTCTTCTCCGCTGTTAAGAATTTTGTAAAAATGAACGGATTTTAACGAATGACGGCATATTTTTTTCGAGAATTTATTTACGACTTAAAAATTACTTCATAGTAAAATTGTGCTTGAGGTATTTTTTGAAGTCAAATCTTGCCAAATTTCGACCTCTGTTCTGACTTGATAAACAAACGGACTTTGAAAGCGGAAATAGCTTGTGCTTTTTGGTAAATTCGACCTCGTGAATTTCCCTAATTTTTACTTAAAAGTCGGAATTACCAAAAACTTAGAATGTATATAATATATTATAAGATATGTATTATCTTGTTTGAATAATTCAGATTTTCTTTCACTATGATTTATATTTACTTTATGCATTTTTTTTTTATCAATTATTTGTCCAAGTGTTTTCTCAGTTTCCTCAGTTCCACCCTGTGTTACTTTCTTTTTTGTAAATGCATTTTAAAATTCTACAGTTTAAAATATGAAAACTCTGAACAGAAACATTTGAAATGAAATACAATTCATGGATTGACATAGAGATGTAATAGTCGTCAAAAAAGTTTAAAAATGGGATACTTTATATAAAAAGCTGCGACATGATGTCGTTCCAATATATGGGTGATTCTCCGGAAAGAGGGCATTTTCGTGTCTTTACGTTATATCTTACAAAAACTTTGACAATAAATTATTAAATTTCGACAGAAATGTTAAATAAATATCCCTGGCCCATGTTAATTTGAAAAAATAATACTTTTGTTACAAAAAACTGGTGTAAAACGACATTTAAAGACTAAAAGTAGCATTTTTGATATATCCAAACCTCTAAGTTCAAAACTTAAAAATATTAGCGCTATTAAGAAACCGAATTATTTTAATTTATTCAAATAATATTTTTATAGTACAGCTCAAACTGTACAATTTCTCTCTGTATAATATTTAATTAAATCAATCTATATGCTTATAATTATTGAAATATTAATGTCTTAAGAAATTTCTATGAGGTAACGACAATGCGTAAACTGGTATAAATGAACTGGAAATAATTAATTTTTTTACTAAAACTTATGAGAAAATCAAAGAAAAAACATACACTTTACTAATTCTCCATAGAAAATTGAAAAGAGAACATATTTACCTCATGAACAAGTAAAAACTGTATAAAAATACTACGTATTTTTATTAAATTAATTGTCGTCACCCGTCCTAATTTTGGTATTTTGATACAAACAGCAATTAAAAAACGATTAAAACTTAAATATTAAAGGAATAAACGTTACTGGCAATTTGTTGTTTAATTTATTACTGTTTAAAATATGTAAAATTGGATTTTTTTACAAATTTTCATTGTCGTCACCTTCATTGTCGTTACCAAACATTTGGCGTATCAGGTACGAAACAAGAACAAAGTGTAACCCGTAGCAGAAAATATTTTTCAAATCATAAATAACATTTATATTTCTCTTCTTCTTAAACATTTATTTAAATATAATTTAAAAAACCACAAAATTAAACTTTATATTTGTTACAACGTTATGAATCAAGTTTATTATGAAATAATATTATTTATTAAAATTATGAATATAATATTATCATTGTAGTTACTAACCAACGACACATTAACTTTAATAAATTTATTTTGTCTAAAACTTCTTCAAAAATTCATGTGTTTTTCTTAATTTTTTAATTATTACTTAATAAATAATTTTCATTTATTCACAAAAATGCACTAAATTGGATATGTACATTATGTTTTTGACTCTTTAGTTATTTTTTTCAAGTTTTTAATAAGCAATTGTTGTAAAAGTCTTCCCCTTTCCTTTAAAATAATTTTGTAGCGTGACTACTTTAACAATAACTTAACTTGGTGCTAATAAGCAAGAATCCATTAAAAAAAAACGAATTTACAGTAACATAACAAAAAATTTTCATTCTTGAAAATGCCCTGTTTTTGGAGAATTACCCATATATAACCTAAATGAAAGAACAGAGAAGAAAAACAAATTTTGCTAAAATATGAAGTGTGAATAATGTAATTTTTTAATTCATTTGATAATTGTTTGTGTATTAAAGGACCTTTATAAAGGTTTCATTGTATTTAGATGGATTAATCAATACAATAATGTGATTTTGTTTGTTACAGCGCCCTGGCAATAGCTGAAGCATCGAAAGAGTCTTATCCGGACGATGAGAGCCTCAGCGGTTCTATGTTAAGCCTGGCTCACAGTAATAGCTCTACATCTTTTCCCCCTAATAGTCTTTAATCTTAATTATACGTGTTACAATGTATGTGCGCCTGTAACCGCGACGAGCTCCTTAACTTATATATATATATATAAATATACAGGCTAGGCAGGTTGACTCGATTCGGTGATTCGGGTATGCGTATTGGATCAGAACGTAACAATCATTTATTTTCTCGGCGACGACTCCGACAGCGAATCCGCACGGGGGCCGCTTTCATTGCATTATCGACTTTTTCGTTTCGTATCGAAAAAGATCAATTTTCGCACCTCCCTTTTTCTATCTCGCTTAAGACAGCAAACGATTTCGTCAAAAAAAAAAAAAAACGACCATCATTCCTCGGATTCGCTGTCAAGGACTCGCAACCTCCTTGTCGTAGCGGTAATGATTTTGTAAATACATCGGCCATCGATCGATAGCTTTTAGACTGCGTCATGTATTCGTGGTACGTGTAGCGGTGAAATACGTCGTCTCTCCTCTCATTCTCTCTCCGACGAGAGCGAGAGAGACACGCGCCGTTTTTTTTTTAATTGTTTTTTTGTTCGAAAAGAACGTATGCATGTATTTATACAAAATATACTGTATGTGCATACAAATATATATAAATATATCATCGCATTCAGACTAAAGACGAATTCACGTCGGGTAATTTAATCGAACGAACACGCCGATTACATTCGTGTAATTCTTATAGTAGCAATAAAAGAAAAAAAAAAAGAAAATAAGAAGCCGCTGACTTTTTTGACCGTCGACTCGAGGCGTTTCTATACTGCCGTTGGCGATGGAGTTCGAAATTACGCGAATTAGATGGGTCAAGCGAGTGGGAAAGTGTTTTTTTAGAGGTTAGGTTCGCGTTTTATACGGCACTATTTACCAAGAGATTTCGCGCTTTTTACCCATTTCTCGACTAAAACCGTTTCTCTAATCACACAAACGGTTTAGTTCTTGCTTAATGAATTTTAGATTTTTGTTATTGCGGTATTTTTTGAGATTGTCAAGATTGTCAAATTTTAAGCATCCGACAATCGATTTTTTTCGATGTTAACGTTTTTGTTTTAAAATTTATTATTCGATCGAGTAAGTAAACGTTAGTCGGCGTTTTAGCATAACTCAACGAATGAATTATAGTTCTCTATAATCCGGCAGATCAGAATATGTTAAAAAAAAAGAAGGGTCGGCCCACGTTTCTTAGCCGGCCTTCGCAAGACGCGCGTTAATTAATCGTACACGCGCGCTCGTTGACGTTACAGTTAAGTTAAAACAGCATTGTATCGTTTTTTCAGACTGCGACGAATACAAAGGGGCGAAAGTGTCACAATCAGCCAGTCACTGAAGGCCGCTTTTTGCAGTGATCTTTAAGTCGCTCGAAGAAAAGCGGTTTTGTGTATTTTCTCACGCAGAGGAGAGACGCCAACGACTGCAAAATGGCCGCTCGGAAAAACGGTCGACGAGCTCGATCAACATTTTAAGACGATAAGCGGGGGCGGTTCGGTTCGTATACTGCAGCAAGTATCGATTTGTCGTGAGATAGGAAAAAAAAAAACAATCGTCGGCCTCCGCGGGTGTTTTCGTTGTTCGTTTGTTTATATATATATATAAAAAAAAAAGAAAATCTGTTTTTTTTAGAAACTCGACGATTTTTTGGTGAGGATCTCGCAAGCGAGGGATCGGCGTGGTTCTTTTGTATTTACTTAATTGCTTCTATGCAGCGCTGTGCATACTTGTAATCTAAGCGCGATCGGTACCTCGGACAACGCAGAACCGGGGAACTGCGCGAAACTATCGGAATAAGAGACGCAATGTTATTTCAGCGATCGTTAGTCCGTATTGTACATACAATATCGATTATTAACTACGTCTATCGTTAAAAAAAAAAAGTCCAGCCAAAGATTGAAATTTGTCCAGCTCCTGTGTGCTCGTTGCGTGCAATCTATTGTCATTTGCGAGAACGATTGTTGTTTGATCCTTTCTTTTTCTTTTTTATACGAGCTCCCCAAAAAACCCGCGCACAAGTCAGTGAGCTTCTATTCGTTGAAAGTTAAGAACGATGAAAGAAAATTTTTAACTTTAGTATGTTAAGTGACAATCAGGAAAGGATTTTTGTACTGGACTTAGTCGACTTAGTCATCCAGTCATATGACTTAGTGATCAAGTTATAAATTTTAGTTACAATTTAGTCATTACGACTTCAATGAAAATTGTTTACTCTAAGAAAAGTCGAGTACAAGTTCCTTTTTAATCGTTAATGTCAAATAAAATATCTGGAAGTTTTTAATTATATAATGAAAGTTTTTTTTCAACGTCCTTAATTTTTAATAGCGATTTGTACTTTTTCGTACAGCCCGTTAACTTTTCTCAGCGAAAATTAACGAAACGATAAAATTGCATCGACGAAAGAAAACTTTCCAATTAATTTATTGACGATGGACACGAGACAATCACGAATTTTCGTCGGCGATCGTCGCGGCAAATTTATCGATTCGGATAATTTCGTTTTAAGACGTTTTCACTTTGTAGAATCTTAAGGATAAGGCGCTGCGATGAAAAGCAGTTAGAATACTTTTTATTTATCGTAGAAATTAAATTTGATTAGAATAATTTAACGTAGAAATCCGATTGTTGTCGATGCAACGAAACACACGGCACGTGTCATGATTTTAAAACGAACGCGCTCGATTTTCGTTTTATCCTCATGATTCTGCGAAACGAAAATGCCTTTAATCTGCCGTTGTTTTTTTTTTGTTGTAATTTCTATTTTTACGCCACTTTCCTATTTTCACCCGTTGCCACACGACTTTTACGATCGGAAAGCGGCTGCGGTGACGAAGAATAGCTGAAACATACAGTGGAAAATTATGAACTAAAATTTTATACAAGTAGTTTTAACGAATAATAAAGAAAAGAACAAAAAAAAAAAAGAAATGCAAAACTCCTCTCTGTAGAAACCACGGTAGCGTAATCTGTCGGTTCTTTCTTTTTTGTAATCAGCGAGCTCGGGAAGCAAACCCGTGCGAATCGATTGTACGATTCTGTGGATAATCGACTAAGGATATAGTTGTTACGGATTAATGTTGTCTATTAAACGGGAATTAAAAAAAAAACGAGCAACGCGAAGGAAATCGAAGGAATTAAAAACAGAAAAAAAAAGCCAATAATTTCGTAGGGAGTGGCCGATCGGAGGACTGTCGGAACACTCGTGACCGGTCTTAACGATTACGACAATTATTTTTATCTTTAAGTTTAGGTAGAGCATAAATACATTTTTTAACTGAAAACGAACCGAGCGACGAGCACTCGCTTCGATTCGAATATGCCGAGTGCCGATAACACCATCTACGGCGCGCGTTGGAGGTTCAGAAATGGGCGGCCGAAGCTCTTTGAACCCGCTACGTCGATTAGATAATAAAAAAATTGATATTAAAATATTCAGTGTTTCTCGTTTATCACTCAAGATGACGGATTTTTTTCGGACCTTATGATACCTCATTTTGTTTTTATTTATTAGAAGTGGGCCAACATTTTATAATTTTGTGTTTATCGGTTTTGTATTAAAAAGTAATGAAAATGTCATTTTGACGATGTATAGTCCAAAAATACCGCTTAAACAAGTTTAATCAAGTTTTTTTTTTTGGTATTCAGTTGATATTTTTAATTTGTTACGCAAAATGATGATAAAAAATATTGTCTTACATGTTTTTTGTAGATTTTTGGACGAGCTTTAACCCATTAAGGCCTAAACGGACACATTTTGAGCATCAGTTTAAACGTCGATAATTTGCATATAAAAGCATTTGGAAATATTTTACTCCCACTATTTCTGACGTAAAATTGTATGCTCTTTCAATAAAATTTAGATAAAATTAAAAACAAAAAAGTTATAAACGTTTGTTTGTAAAAAAAATGGTTTTTGAAAATTTATTTTTCATTCTAACATCACTTTCACCTCGAAATTGCATTGGGAAACATGTCTAAGGTGAAAATATCGCGTCCATAGATCCTTAGGATTAAAACGTAGCGTGTTCTAATTTGAATTTCAAGATGGAGACTTCCAAAATGGCCCCTAGATGCTAGAAAAAATAGCTCTTTCATGACAAATTTACAACTTACGGATATATTTAGAGCTTATAATAAAAAAAGAGGAATTTAGTATTTTTTCAAATTTTTAAAAATACCCGAAATTTTGAAAAATTAAGACGTTAACATCAGCTCAGTTTCTACAGTAGAAATAATTTGTTTTAATTTTTGGAAAATACATTTCTGACTGTTTTGAAATGTGCTCTATCGATTACCGTTGAAAAAATTGCCAAAAAACTAATATTTCTGCAAAAATATTTCAAAATAAAAAATATGCCATGTTTTTTAGGTCGTTTTTTTAATTTTTCACGATTTACTTCATCGAAACAGATAATAATCAATTTAACAGAAATTTTGTGATTTTTTCCAAAAAACCAGAAATTTGTTGTGAAACAGGTATTTTCCTCTCTAAAATGAAAAAAAAAAGATTGTTCCGTTATCCAAAAATTAATAATAATCCGTTTCGATGGAGAAAATCTTAAAAAATAAAAAAAAAACGACCATAAAACAAATTCTTTCTACTGATGTTGACGTGTTAATTATTTTAAATTTCGGGTACTTTTAAAAATCTGAAAAAAATTCACTAAATTCCTCTTTTTTCTTACAACGTGCTCTAAATGTGTCCGTAAACTGTAAATTTGTCGTGAAAGAGCTATTTTTACTCTTTAAAATGAAAAAACAAAAAATTGATTTTTTCGTTAATCCAAAAATTGATTATAATCCGTTTCGATGGAGAAATTAATGAAAAATTTAAAAAAGAACGACCTAAAAAACATGGCATTTTTTTTATTTTGAAAATTTTGTTGTAATTTTTTCCACGGAAATCGACAGAGCACACTTCAAAATAGTCGAAAAGGTATTTTCAACAAATTAAAACAAATTCTTTCGACCGTAGAAACTGAGCAGATGTGTTAATTTTTCAAAATTTCGGGTATTTTTAAAAATCTGAAAAAAATCATAATATTCTTCTTTTTCTAAATTATATGCTCTAAATGTACCTGTAAGTCGTAAATTATTATGTATTTTTAATTTCAATTGCAAGTCGATATATCGAAAAAAGTCAAGAGACAAAAATGTCTATTATCGGGTAAAAAAGCAGAATGAAATAAACAAATTTTTTTAAATATACATCTGCCGGATTTCCTTCGAAGCCGGCGGAAAATTGCATTTTTCTGCATCGAAAATGTCATATCTCTTTGTAAATAGTAATTTTAAGAAATTTTTGTTGTTTTTTTTACTAATGTAAATTTTTAAAAAAATTAAATTAAATTTTTTACTAAATACAGCGTTTTCTATTAAACTGCAATAAATTACATACTTATTATTATTATTATTATTACGACTTTATTGGCCTTATTAAAATAGTTACAAACAATAAATATACATATAAACAGATATGCCAAAAGGCGAGCCACAGCTGATGCTGTTTTACAGACTGACCTCAACGGGTGTGGTACAATCAAAGTTACTCAGGTACACATACGGTAAAAATACAAAATGGTAACAGTAAAAACAAAAAAAAAACATACATTAAAGTACACGCATATAAATATGAGATATGATCCGCTGGTTTGTAATAAAAATCAAATAATTTGAAATTAATGATACATAAGAAACATTGCATAGCGACTTCATTATCGAATTTATTATTTACAGCGCTTCAAATAAAAATCTCTAACTTTATGTACAAAAATTAACGGAAGCTCTACTAATTTTCGCAAAAACTTAACGGAAGAGCATTGAAAAAATAGTCGGAACGATACAGGCAAACGCACCTTTATATTTTGCAGTTGAATAACGCGGTGCAATAACATCTTCGTCGTAACTAGGCGAACATATCGTGCGACCTCTACCAAGCATTTGGAGGCTAGTGTATAGATACTGTGGTTATTTTTTTGGTTAATACACGAGATGCCAAGAGACAGTATTCCTTACGTGAAGCCGCTCTCGCATGTATAGCCACCCAGAATCCAAAAAAACTTGCGAAATATGATCAAATTTACGGATACCGTACGCATATCTTATACAAGAGTTTTGGACTGCCTGAACTCTACGCCATTCATTTTCAGAAATGCATGGTCCATATACGGATAGACAATACATTAGATTAGAGAGAACAAGCGAATCGCATAGACGGAGTTTGATCTCATGTGATAATTCATGTCGCAACGGATATAACTGACGAAGGCGCATATAAGAAATACCTATTTTTTTTGTAATATGAGGTGAGAAGCACCAATGACTGTCAATAATTAAATTACTTCAACCAAAAAACCTAATTAAACATTTCAAAATTAATTTTTCGAAATTAGGGGTATTTTTAATAATCGAGAAAAAATCACAAAATTCCTGTTAAATTGATTATAATCCATTTCGATGGACAAAATCCTGCAAAATAAAAAAAAAAACGACCTAAAAAACATGTCATTTTTTTTATTTTCAAAAATTTTTGCAGAAATAATCGTTTTTTGGTCATTTTTTCAAAAAAAAATCGATACAGCACAGTTCAAAATAGTCGGAAATGTATTTTCCAAAAATTAAAAGAAATTCTTTCTACTGCAGAAACTGAGCGGATGTGTTCATTTTTCAAAATTTCGGGTATTTTTAAAAATCTGAAAAAATCAGAAAATTCCTCCTTTTTTTTATTTATACTCTAAATGTATGCGTAAAATGTAAATTTAATCGTGAGAGAGCTATTTTCCCTCTTTAAAATGAAAAAAAAAAATAGATTTTTCGTTAATTTTTTACCAAGATACGTAAGGATGTAAATAAAAAATAGAAGGCCCCTGTATTGCTATATACTTGTTTTTTAATAACCACTTTTCATGTTTTTTTTTTGCATATATGTTCCTCTGTTGCCACTTTATTCAATATGGTATCACATTCGTAATAGAATTTTGTGATTTTTTTCACATTTATAAAAATACCCGAAATTTTAAGAAAATTAACTTTTTTTAATTGATTTTTTTTTTTTTTTGAAGTTGCAATTGAAATTGAAAATACATATTTTTATCTTAAAACTCGTCCAAAAATCTACAAATAGCATGTAAGACAATATTTTTTAATATAATTTTACGTAAAAAAATAAAAATACCACAAACGGCTGAATAAAAAAAAAATCATTAAATAAACTACAACTTCGTTAATCATTGGTATTTTTGTTTGATTATATATGGTCTAAATGACTACATTTTCATTTCTTTTTAATACAAAAACGGTAAACACAAAATTAAAAAATTGTGGCCCACTTTGCATAGAATGCCCCTTAGATTAGTTTTTTTTTAATTTTTATTCGTTTCTATCGTATACTTTTAATAAACTACATAAAATAAATATAATTTGTAAAATTAGATGGTTTAATTACATTTTTTAATTTTGTATTAATTGCATTCAAATACCGACATAATGCCAGTTTATTTTATTTCCTTTTCGTAAATTTATTTTATTATCGGTCATACTATGTTCGATAATGTTTAGATTTGTCGAATATGTTTAATATTGTTTATATTCGATAGTCTTTGTATCATTTTATAAATGGCCATTCGTAAGTGTTTTAATTTTTCCATTTTTATTTTTTCTTTAGTAAGTTTCCATTATTAATAAGTTTTAAAAGATTCGTCTACAGGTAGGTATGATTTTTCTCTAAAATTTTTTTTATGAAAGAAAACACAACACATCCATTTAAGGACATTGTGCTTAATTTTTGCATGAAAATATGCAAACTTTTATACTCTGGTCGATACTTGGACTAACTTCAACTGAAAAGTTCTTGCACAGACAATTTTGTTGTTTCAGTGATACCGTACGATTATTTTAAGACCAAAATGAAAAAGATCTGTCGAGGAAATTTTAAATAAATTCAATTTTTCGATTTTTTTTGATAGGTTATTGTATACAGTTTTATTAAATTAATATCTACGAACATCAGTTTCACTTTAAATCTTCTTAGTAACATCGAGGAAGATGTCTCATGATAAAAAAAGTCTGATAATTACTTTAATTCTAATATAGTTGTTAAAATAGTCGTTTATCATCAATTTTTTAAAAATTTATCAATTGTGAACTGTTTTACAGTAAATTGATGATAAAACGAATCAAAGTACTTAATTTTCTTAAAAGTTTAGTTTCTTTTTAGTTTTGTAACGATTAATATACATAAAAAATTCAGTTCTTTTGCTTATGGCCTAATTTTTAGAAGCTAGTATATAAAATTAAACGTCTAGTTAATAGTTATTCAAATTTAAAATAATGGATTAAATATGGCGGACTATTTTTACAAAATTTCTTTGATTTTTATAAAATTTGAAATGTTAGTTTTTGAGGCCACTGATTACAAATCCAAAGTCAGTTTTCATTAAAATTTGAAATCCAAATACATGATTTAACATTAAGGATACTAAAAAATTAAAACGATTTGTAAAGAATAATCATTTTATTATTGTCAAAAATTGTGTTTTTTGTTGTATTAAAAAAACACAAAATTTATAAATACTTTAATAACATAGGAGAAAAGATCACAATGATTCCAAAGTACTTAGGAGCTAAATTGTAGATGTGCCATTAAATAATTTGATTTTTCAAAGTGAGTTTCGCTTGGAAATTTAAAGTTTGACGTGGTCGCATTTTTTATGTATAGGTGGCACACATTCGGGCAAAGTCTCAAATTACTTCTTATCATATAGGTTATGTACCCCTGTTGTGTGGTTTCTTACAAACCAATGTGAAAAAAATTATCTAAGGTTGATTGCTAAATTGTCAACTATAAAAAAAAGTTATCTCGCAAGTTTGAAGGTATATAATTTTATTCCTCAGTGAGGCACATCATTAAGTTAAGGATTTTTCATTTGTTTACATCCCCAAATACTTCCACAAAAAACCACAGACCATAAAAAAAAAGGTGCAAAAAGTTTCAGCGTTAAAACTGAAAAAATGTAGTGAGTGTCGCGCACCAAAAACAGGCAAATTCACTACTTTTATTTACTCTCATTGTTTTTTACACATCTGTAATTAGTAATAAACACTTATTACATGTAAAACGAACAAAAATTTGTTGATCTGTCGTGTTGCAAAGTTATATTTAAAATTTTTCAGGCATCATAATGAGCGACAACATAAAGTTTAAAAATTCTAGAACAATGTCCATATGTTCTATTTTAACTTATTTTAATTAAATTTGACAACTAATCAGAAATGTTTACTTTAACCCTCCTGAGAACTAGTTTTACTTTTCCCATATGGAAAAACAATGTAGTTTGGACGAATATATTCGTCATGGTGCACAGGAGGGTTAATAAAAAAAAAAAGAAAACTGTTTCGCAAATTAAACTATTATCGAATTACAAAATATTTTTATGTCCTAATTGTTTTATTCAATTTACAATAGAAATATTTTGGCAAATAATAAAACCTCATTTAGTTATTGTACAATGTGTATAAAAATTGTGAAAGCACAGACGATTGATACGACTAGAAAGAATATGTCCCTCAATAACAGAAATAAATATTTGCAAGACAAGTTACAAAATTATTCAATAAAATTCAACTCAAAATTAAAAAGTACAAAATTTAAGAGATGTTATAAAGGTTTTACAATGAAATGTTTCAGCCCAATTTATCAAAATTGCAAGTAGATAAGTCTTGCATTTGTCCAGGAACTTAAAAAGTTCAGCGAGCAGTGCTATGATTGAATAATCTGATTTAATTTCTGTTAAATGTTTCTCCTTTTTTTTCCCCATTTAGTAAGTGATGTATATAAAATCAGTTTTTAAAAGTCACATTTAAAATTAATAGTTGGTTCCATCTATTAATAAAATCTAATAGCTTCTTTGATTAAAAGGATTTTTTTACGTTACTGTTTATTTTCGTGAAGTAATAAAAATTAAAATTTGAAAATTACATGAAGTATGAACTTACCATTGGTTTATGCTATAATTCTATAAAAATGGATATTAAAATGTTAAGTTTTAATAGTTGTTATATAATGGAAATCATTATCCTAAATATGGAGCTCAAGTTTCTTGAGACGTTACTAATTCCAGGGTTGGGTAAGTTAACTTTTTTTTTAACTAAGTTCAGTTGACTGAACAAAAAATAACTAAGTTAAGTTAAAAGTTAACTCGTAATTTAGTTAATTGAAATAGAATAATAATAGTTAAAGTCGACAGTTAAATGATGCAAGTTAGAAGTCAAAAGTTAATAATTTTAAACCTTACAAATGATGTAAAGAAACTTGTTGCTTTATTTTTTATAAAAATTTAGCATTATATGAAGTCAAAATACAAATTTCAGAAATTGAGATTTCTATCTATTGAGAATTAGCAGAGAAAATCATGGAACTGAACATTTTCTCTACTGACATGTATATGGGCATTGTTCTAGAACTTTTAAACTTTATGTTGTCGCTCATTATGATGCCTGAAAAATTTTAAATATAACTTTGCAACACGACAGATCAACAAATTTTTGTTCGTTTTACATGTAATAAGTGTTTATTACTAATTACAGATGTGTAGAAAACAATGAGAGTAAATAAAAGTAGTGAATTTGCCTGTTTTTGGTGCGCGACACTCATTACATTTTTTCAGTTTTAACACTGAAACTTTTTGCACCTTTTTTTTTATGGTCTGTGGTTTTTTGTGGAAGTATTTGGGGATGTAAACAAATGAAAAATCCTTAACTTAATGATGTGCCTCACTGAGGAATAAAATTATATACCTTCAAACTTGCGAGATAACTTTTTTTTATAGTTGACTATTTAGCAATCAACCTTAGATAATTTTTTTCACATTGGTTTGTAAGAAACCACACTACAGGGGTACATAACCTATATGATAAGAAGTAATTTGAGCCTTTGCCCGAATGTGTGCCACCTATACATAAAAAATGCGACCACGTCAAACTTTAAATTTCCAAGCGAAACTCACTTTGAAAAATCAAATTATTTAATGGCACATCTACAATTTAGCTCCTAAGTACTTTGGAATCATTGTGATCTTTTCTCCCAAGTTATTAAAGTATTTATAACTTTTGTGTTTTTTTGATACAAAAAAAAACACACTTTTTGACAATAATAAAATGATTATTCTTTACAAATCGTTTTAATTTTTTAGTATCCTTAATGTTAAATCATGTATTTGGATTTCAAATTTTAATGAAAACTGACTTTGGATTTGTAATCAGTGGCCTCAAAAACCTTAACATATCAAATTTTATAAAAATCAAAGAAATTTTGTAAAAATAGTCCGCCATATTTAATCCATTATTTTAAATTTGAATAACTATTAACTAGACGTTTAATTTTATATACTAGCTTCTAAAAATTAGGACATAAGCAAAAGAACTGAATTTTTTATGTATATTAAACGTTACAAAACTAAAAACTAATTTTACGAGTAACGTAACATGTTACATTAAACAAAACAAAAAATACATTGGGTATAAATGAGTCACGCAAGGTTTTTCCCGTCATTTGATCAATTCTAAAGCCAATAAAATTAATTTCATGAATGTGCCTAAAAAAAAATGCAATTTTCTTCAACCTCAAAGTTTAAAAGTTCTAGAACAATGCCCATATGTATTTCGAAAATTTTAAATAGGACTAGAAATACACGACAGGAGTTCTTGCTTTCGGGTTTTTCTCCGCTAACTCTCAATCAGTCTTTCTGAAATTTGTATTATCACTTCATATAATACGACATTTTTTAGTAATAAGGTCGAAATTTTTAAACAGGTTTAGAAATGATTTAATCCACACTTTTCAGGTTGAAGGTAAATCTGTAAAGAAGAAATTTCCAATGTGTTTTGGCCCCTTAAATCTACTGGGCAAAACTGAAATACCATAACTGTTTTTGTCCTAAAAAAGTTATGATGTTTACATTACTCTCTTTGTCTGTAGAGGTGCTTCTGTACAAATAAAATGTCATTTTGATATTTCAAAGTTTATTACTTTTGTATTAATTTTGTTCATAGAACCTAATAACATTGTCACAAAATATTAGTCACAATTTTGATGTCCACAGAACATTTTTCCAAAATGTAGTTACAGTATTTCAGTTTTGCATGGCAGAAATGTAAAAAGTTAAAAATTAACACTTAGAAAACTTAAAGATTAAACATTAAATGTTACAACTTGGTAGATTAAAAATTAAAAAGTTATAAGTTAAAAGTAAACTTAATTAAGTTACGGTACCGGCCAAAAGTTCGTGTACGCTCCGAATTTTCAAACTTGTCCAATACTACGTTGTATCTTGAAACCCTTTGACGATGTTAAAAAGACTCAAAGGATATCTTTTAAAGTACATGGATACAGCTTTCAATTTTATTTTAGACATTAATATTTTTTAGGGGTCAAGTTTTCAAATTGTTGAATTTTGCAACTTTTTTCTTCCAACTTTTAGCGTCGCCAAAAAGTGTAACAACATTTTATAGCAATTATAATATTAACATTTCAAGACCTTTAAAATGGATTTTGTAAAAAGACGTTACAATTTTTTGTTTCAGACTCGATTTTTCGAAAATTTTTAATTTTATTCGATGAGTCGGAATTCTTCGAAAAAAGGTCAAAAGTTCGTGAACATGGAATTTATTCACGTTTCTTCTCAATATAATGCAAAATACTAAAATTTATAAAAAAAAATAATCTTTTTCAATGTTAACTGCAAGTCCAAAGTCCAAAATATAACAAAACGAAATCATGTAACTAACTGAAATGAACAAAATTATGCCGAAATTATTTACAGTCAAAGGAAAATAAAGGAATTTTACGACGGATGGATTTGCCACCACAATCTCTCGATTTAAATCCCATAGAAATACTTTGGGATGAGTTAGATCACAAAGTTCAACAACATTCACCGACAAGTATTAATAAGCTTCATGAAAGTTTAGAAGCTGGATGAGAATCTGCAAAGCAGTGTTGAAAGCCAAAGGTGGTAACTTTGACGAATCATAGGTTTTAAATTTAGTTATTTAGTGTTTATAACTAATAGTTTTGTTATCCTCATTTTGTTGTTTGTTTTGCAAGTTTCGTAGACTTTTATTACGTTTTTGTCGACAGAATGGTCAAGAATCTACAAAGCAGTAGTGAAAAGTAAATTGGGTCATAAAAAATACGTATTCAATATTAATTAAATACAAATAAATGTTATTTTCTGCAAAATATGACTGATTAATTTTCATTTCAGTTATTTACGTGATTTCATTTTGTTATATTTTAGAAGAAACGTAATATTGCGATTCCCGAAACGTGAATAAATTCCATGTTCACGAACTTTTGGCCTTTTTTCGAAGAATTCTGATTCAACGAGTAAAATTAAAAATTTTCAAAAAATCAAGTCCGAAACAAAAAATCGTAAAGACTTTTTACAAAATCTATTTTAAAGGTCTTGAATTGTTGTATTCATGAAAAGATTGACAATTGCTATAAAATTTTGTTACACTTTTTGTCAGCGCTAAAAGTCGGAAGAAAAAAGTTGCAAAATTTAAGATTTTGAAAACTTGACACCTAAGAAATAATAATGTCTAAAGTAAAAGTGAAAGCACCAATTGAAAGCTGTATCCATGTATTTTAAAAAATATTCTTTGAGTCTTTTTGAAAGTTTGAAAATTCAGAGCGTTCGCAAAGTTTTGTCCGGTACTGTAAGGTCTAAAAAGTAATTAAGTTAATTAATATTAATTAACTTTTTAATTTCCTACTATCGAATCCTGCTAAATTCATATATAATTAAAAAAAACTTCACAATTCAATTTTAAAAATAATTTTTCTAGAAAACTTTGAGGAATCAAAAATTGACCAGAAAAACAGTGAAAAGTTTAAGATATATTGTTAAAAACAAATTCCTTTCGAATACATTCAGCTACTTTGGTGCATTTATATGCAAAGCAACAATAATTTTCATGCGCAAACTCTTCGACCCCAGTTCTATTGTCATAATTATTCGTAATTTGTTTTTTTATTTAATTGAAAATCACTGCTCAAATTAGATCTTGTAAAATAATCAAAAAGTCACTCATACTTTCACTAGTAGATTGTTACAAAGTTCTGTACAATGGTATGGTTCGAGTCCTCAGGTAATATAGATATACAAATGTGGGTATTGTTTACAGAAAAATCAGGTAGCAGTATTTATTTAGTTGTAGAGAACGTCGTTGGATGCAGGATGCGACAGTGCATCTCTCGAATAAGTGGTACGGTATATGCGACACACTCGTCCCAGCCGGGTGATCGCCAAGCACTTTCTCTGGTTTCTTTACGAGATTGAAGATCTTTGTAACCTGAACAAAAAAGAAAAAAATGGATACATAGACTTTATATATTATTCGCTTTCAAATATTGAATACAAATATCAAATGAACAAAAATCTGATCACACAGGACTATTCAAAAGCACACAACAGGTTTAGCGTTCCAACATTCTTATTGATCATTATTTTCCTTATTGTTTTACTGTTTTTTTCTGACCAAAAAGAAATTCGAACTCAAACCGGTAGAATCGTTCTGGATAAGGGTCAAGCATGCTAACCACTTACTCAATACGACTCCATAACCTGAAAAACATTAGAACAACACACGTAAATGACGTGAAGATTTAATTACTTAAACAATTCATTTATTTTTTTATTACCAGATACTAAAACTCTGTTGTATTGGAAAATATACATAAAACATTCTAATAATAAATATATACTTACACCATATGTGGTGTACATTATACAGCCGTCCGATTTGTGAGAAGAACCCAGCGAAAGCTTCTTCGTTATTACGTCTAAAGTTGATTGCTCGTGCCCAGTTATTTCCCCATTCAATCATTGTGCCAGGTTTTAAACTGTAGCTTCGAATTTCATAAATGTTAGGGCCACTTCTTGTCTCGATGGAAGGCCAATAGCTGAACGCTAGTAGGTACTGTAAGTGCCGACTCCTTAGGTAGTTGCCACGTTCTTTCAATAGTCGTTGGTAAGACTACAGAAATTATTTTATTACTCCTTTGTACATAATTTTTGTTTAGTGTCAATATGTTTCTTTCTTAAATATTTCAAAATCGGAAGAGAATTGGAATTAAAAATGTATTTAATGTGTACTCTATATTTACAATTTTATACTTTCTTTTTGCTTTACATTTTTAGAGTACAGAAAAACAAAAGAATGAAAAGTAGAAATGAGTAGAAATAAATAAATTTTAATATTTACAATGATATGACTTGGTATTTTTGTAGGATTTTTATAGAATTATTACAACAAATAAAACATGAAATACTCACTTCATCCTTCTTTAGTATGCCAAGTGCACGATCAACGTTTTGAAAACCGCCGCTGTATTGCCACAAATGTAACGCTTGATCTAAATCACCGACTTCAACAGTCCAGGAACCAACAAGTTCCAAATTTAGTTCTGATTTCTTGGAATGAATAAGATTTACGTTCTCTTCACTATAACAAACAAACACCATTGATGCAATATAATTTATTTACATTAATACAACAATTTATTTTAGATTATGTATAATTCATAGATCTTTTCATTTGCAGTTGGAAGTGTAAAACTTCAAATATGACTGAAAAAATTCAAGACAGAAACTCTAAAAACTTCTCAATCGGTCTTATATTAGAAATAAGTATGTTGAATAGAATTTTTCTTGTATATAAAAGTGAAAATAAGCTACAGAAAAAATACATGGAAAAGAAAACATTTAGAGAATTTTATAATTAAAAACTATAATAACACAGTAAACATTAGATTTAAAATGTCTAAATTACAAAAGATTTATTTCCCTTTACTACATATTTGATCGTTTCTCCTTTTTTTTTTCGTTATTTTGAAAATTTGAACACAGTGTTTAATTCTTATGTAAAAGGTTGACACTGATAAATATTTAGATTCTAATCAGTTCGTCCTATACCATCGGACACACAATATACATATACTCTTATTTAGTGTCAAATTGAAACTTATATTTCTTCACTGTGAGGAGAAAATCTGAAATGTGGGTAAAAAATGTTAAGAATTTTTTAAGCTTCCAAAATTTGTGAGATTGGGTACACTTAGGTTTTTCTGGATCGCTGATTATAAATATGAAGGCCATTTTTAAAAATTCAAAATCCAATATGGCGAACATATTTTTTTGAGATCCTTGGAATTTTTTCCCTTTTTTTTCCTTTATTTAAGATTTCATGTCCTGAGTTATGATAATATATTCACATTTACAGATAATTTAATAAACTATCATGCATTACATTTTTTTGTTTTTAACGCTAGATGTTTAAGATAAGAGCAGCACTACCCAAAATAGAAACAAGATTTTTGAACAGTCCCTATTCAGAGAACATAATTTGCACAAGTCATATTAAGAAGAATGTACGTGTGATGTAATTCTATTTGTTTTTTGTGCTTTTTATCAATTTTTTTGAATGTACGTCTATAGACGTACCCTCACACTCAAGGGGTTAAACTTCTTAATGCATAGTTAATGTAACCGATCATGTTATTTTTGATATCTCGATTGTAACGCATTTTTTCATTCTGTATTTTTGTAATTATTTTTTTCATTCTATATTTTTGTAATTATTATTTTGTAGAATAAATTCTGAAAAGGTTCATGAACTTTCGACTGAAATATAACCTTTTTTTATATACTGTTACTCATTTCTCAAATATGACTGTCATGACAGTCGGTCATATTTTGTTCGAAAGGCATGTCAAAGATAGAAATGGTAAACTTGTGTCTTATCTTTTGTTCACATACCAGACAGAAAGTAACAGACTCTCATGACAACCGTATTTGTAGTTTTTCAATTCTGGATCTGGATGAAAAGATCTTTTATTTTAAATCATTGAAAATATTACAAATACAAAAATTGAAATAACAGTATTGTTTTACATATTGATCTATAAAACCAAATTTCTTTAAGTAATATTTAAAAATAATTGTACCATAATATAGATCCGTAACTAAAGAAAATGAGTGAAACTCATTTATTGTACATTTGATATTAAAATCTCTTGTAACTGAATTAAAATTTTAGAAAAATCAGATTTAATGTATCATAAATCGACATATGTTTAATCATCTTAAATTATACGAATTCTGAAGCAATCAATGTCAATTATGAAAACATCAGAAATAGTTATCTTTTCAGTATGGTTTAAAGCAATCCTATGTTTTCTTCATATTTAATAAGTCGTTATCACCTAGTTAAAGTGATTACTAACATTAATTCATGTGTCTCATATTTAATAGTTAATGGTCTTCTCAATTAAATTTAATTAAATGTGATAGGCTTTAATGTTTATTATATGGCTGTTATAAAATAGGTTTAAAATACAGACCACTTGTGAAAAAAAAAAAGAAAATAAATGAACAATTTCAACAAGTTCACCCATACTCCAAGGACTCAGGTTTTTTCTACACTACAGTTTAATCGAATATTATATTTATTTATTTAATAAACGGGATATACCCTTTTTGATAACATAGTGTACATCGGTAAATATAAACTTAAAAATTAATAGCAAATGAACTTCCAAAGAAAAATATACATGAGAAAAAATATAACAATAATTAGAAAATATTAATTAAATGTTAAGTAAATTCATGGAATTCATGAAATTCATACTAGATATTATGAATAATATAAAAAAATTAATGTTAGTATTGTAATTGCGTAAGGAGTTAACAAAAGCACACATTCTATATATCAGCATATATTTTATACAATTTTTTGCACTGGACAGCATATAAAAAGGATAGTTAACTCGCAATGAATATGCCCAATCACCAAATGATCGTGTATCGCATAGAGAATTGCAATTAAAAATATTCCGAACAATTTTGAAAATAAAAATTATATCGTTCAAATTATATCATTCCTGAATAGTTGTGGTCGTTGAAACTCATGAGCTGACCTAATTTGTATGCCAGATAGCAAAGAAATTTATGTTGAACGGTTTCAATTTTGGATATGCTGTTTTGATAAAATTGAGACCAAATAACAGAAGCATAGTCAAAATTGGCCTTATGAGAGTCATGCAAAGACTAGGATTATTGAATGTATATTATTACATAGTACATTAAAAATGATGCGCCATGTTTTGATGACATGCGCGTACAAGGTTTTTTTAATATGTAAATGTACCGTGTATGCACACATTTTGGTCTTTTGGATTTCTGATAACTATCGGATTTGATATTAAAAAGTAAACATCCTCCTAGCGCTTAACAGTGGAACTATTCTGAAAATACATTTTGCACCAGGATGTCATTTTGTGTTCTTCAGCAGGGCTTAAAATATACTGAAAATATAACTATTTCTGATACTTTTATAGTTGACATTGATTGCTTCAGAATTCTTATAATTTAAAATGGTTAAACATATAATATTGATTTAGAAAGCATTAAATCTGATTATTCTAAAATTTAAATTCAGCTGCAAGGGATTTTAATATGAAATTTACTATAAATAAGTTTCACTCGATTAGTTTAGTCTCAGATCTAGATTATGGTACAATTATTTTCAAATTTTACTCCAAGACTTTAAATTATATAGAACATGTAAAACAATAAATCGTCTGGAGAGTCAAAAAACTATTTCTGCATTTATATATGGGGCAAAATTTGTGAACTCGGCCTCCCGACCTCTCCTTAATTCGTTTGCATTATCTACAATTATAAGCATTCAAAATGGCGGATCCAAGATGGCGTATCGAAATGTGAAAATTTAGTGGATTAAGCTGAAACTAGGTACTCAGGGGTGTTCAGGGTCGCTGATTACGAATCCGATCTTAGATTTTCAAAATTCCAAATGGCGGACACAAAATTGAAAATTTATCGGAACTGTTTGAAATATGTTATTCGGAGCGTTTTTGGTGTCGTAGTCTACAAATGTGTCAGATTTTTTAAATTTTAAGTGGCAGATGCAGTAATATAATAATGGCAATAAAAAAAAATGAAGCCACCCGATTAACTGTTGATAATGAAATTTTAGGTTTCGAGTCTTGAAAATCTAAGGTCGGATTCGTAATGAGCAACCTCGAAAACTCCCGTGTAACAAGTTTCAAGCACATACGCTCAATTTTAAATTTTGTGGCCGCCATGTTAGATCCGCCATTCTGAATTTTGAAAATCGTAGATGGGATTCGTAATTAGCAACCTTCAAAATCCCTGAGTATCAGGTTTCAGCTTAATCCAATAAATTTTCACATTTCAATACCCCATCTTGGATCCGCCATTTTGAATGTATATTATTCCATCATTCCTGATGTAGACTACAGGAGTATATGCATGTTTTCTGGACAAAAAATTATTTTTCCTTTGAGATATTATACTTTTTTTAACACGATACATATTTTTTCGAGAACTTTTTATCATTTTGGCGCTGTAACTAAGTCCGCCATTTTGAAAATTCAAATGGTGCACAGAGCATTCAAAAGTAGACCTTTTTAGCTAAATTTTAAGCCCAAACACAACTTCCTTGATGGAAACGAAATATGGAGAGGTCGGGTGGTCGAGTTCACAAATTTTGCCCCATATATAATTTCAAAATCACTAGAGATGTTGATGACATTTAGTAAAAGTATTGGTATGACAGCATGGAATAAACAGGCTGATGGTGAATGCCATGAAATATGCGCTATTGCCAGCGTTATAATCAATTTATTAAAAAAAAAAAAAAAAAAAAAAAATAAAACACAATTTTCTTTAAGTGCCCCTATTAATGTGGGACATCACTTTTTCACTAAAAATGTCAAAATATATGGAGAAATAATTGAATGCTTACCAAACTTTTACGAATATTCGTTAATTCAATTCTCTACTATCCTTAAAAAGTTTCGTGTACACTAAAAAATCAAAATGCAATTTACACCGGACTGGTAAAATTCGGACATAAAATTTGTGTAATAATACTACGTTGAGCGTAGGATTTTTTCAGAATTGAGGTTAAAGACTGCGTTGTAAATTTACAATGTTGCGTATTGGAAGTATACTAAATTGTGTACTCTTACACCGTTGTTTGTATTTTTTTGCCCACATTGGACTGTAATTTTTCAAATCGAGGAAAAATATACAAGATTATATGAAAAGTAACGTTTCGAAAGTTACAACGTTACAATGTTCCTCATTATAAATTTACTGTGTTGAAAGTGGATAATTTTTATGTCCATGCTCAATGTTGTAAAATTCATTTTGATTTTTTACAGCTAAAATAATAAAAAGTGCTCCTATCAATGTGGGACGGACTACATTTTATTATTTTTCAATAGATTCCTATTTCACGCCAATTGTTATTAATTTATTTATGTAAAACGATCTTTTTAAGTTATTTATTATTCATCACACAAAATGAATAAAACTATTCATTCTGGACCTAAATATTAATTTGAAATAGAATACTTTAATCCAATTAAAATTGCATGATATTTTAGTTGTATAATTTTAAAACACATTTAAAATGTTTTATTACATATAATTTAAATCAATTTTGAGCTGATTTTAAATTTAATACTAATCAAACAATATTGCATTTCATGTTGAGATAATTGAATGTATTTGATAACAAAATATATTAATTTATATGTATTAGATTTGTATTACTACAATTTATAAATCATTATCTCTTTTATGTAAACATCGATTTGAAAACAATAAAAAGTAGGAAATGAAAGATACCAGGCTGTTTAGTAGATAACAATTATGATTTTCTGAAAGTTCTATTTACGTAATTTCACAGTATTCTTTCTAAAATAACAAATAACTTTATTTACATTTAATACTTGGCAATATTTGAATAGCTATTTAAGGTACAGTAGAACCTCTCTTATTCTAATTGTCCAGCCTCTCTTATTCTAATAGTTCCCCCACGAGTCTTCTCCCACTATCACACGAAAAGTCAATCAAAAATATTGCCCACGAATCACAAGCTCGCAAGCAAAGTAAGTGGGGTAAGGGGAAAATTAGAATAAGAGAGGTCAGCGCCATCTTGAAAAACTTTACTAATTAGAATAAGAGAGGTCCTCCTGTAACTCGAGCATCCCAGCCCTGACATTTAGAGGGTGCTTAAGGACCCAGTTCGATTTATTAATTCTTAGTCATTTTTCTGTCTACTAGTGAATTTATATAATTTATTTTCATCGATTTATACAAATATTTTTCATTATTTGATGTAAACTTTAAACATTATATTTTTTCGAATATAATTTCGAAAGTTTAGTTAGTTTCGTAGGAAAACGTGGCAAGAGCGCTTGAATAATTTTTCTAATCATTCGGTGATCGTATATGTTTAAAATCGTAACGAAATCATTATTAAATGATTGATATACATATGATTTTTTTACAAAGATCTGTCTTTCTAAAGTTTTGTTATTAAAATCGAAATGTCATTTTATATTACATTACGTACAGTACCGACCAATTCCGTGTAAATAAGCGTTACTTTAATATTTTTTTCTCATTAGTTACTTCGGTAACAGGGTCTCAAACTTCGCAAGATGATGAGTGGGGTCATTAACTAGAATATAAAATATTTTAACGCAATTCTGTTGGTTGATTTTTGCCCAAGCCACCTTAAGGAATGATTTGTTATAAAAATGTAAAATTCTACTGATTATCTATTTCCATAGAATTTGATTCAATGAAGCTATGAATAACTGATACTGACAATATGTCATAAAAATTTTACTTCTGAACGGTATCTGTATTTGAAGGTGTATTATTAATTTTAACATGCATTTTTGTCTGTAGACAATTTTAAAAAATATATTTCTGAATAATGAATAATACTTACTAATTTTTGAAGTATTTGTCGATGGAATCAGGGCGGATATTGTGTGTGTTGAGGGCAAAGATATGCTGTTTGTCGGACAGCATCCTCGAATGCGACTCCTTGGTCGGTTCGATCTTCCTTACCAAAAGTTTGCTTAGCCATGAGTCGCTGATGTCCTGTCTTTCACTCGACTTTGAAACGTATCTGTATTTAAGATAAAATGTTATTCAATTAAGCTACCTTCCATCAATTGATACATAACCAAGTTAATTAATATTCTATTCATCTTAGCAAAAATCCAGTTGAAATTTACATTCGGTAAGAAGTGAATTTACCGATATTTACCATCTAAATTGGTAGAAATTCAGTGGAACGACCTTTTACCAAGGTGAACTTTGCGATAAAAAAAATGTCTATTTGCGTACGATCGGTGGAAGATCCCGATGACGCAGTGCCGAGCCAAAATTTGACCGCAGCCATTCGGTAAAACGCGGACAGAAAAAAAAGACGATCGACAGTTGAGGATGGAAAACAAAAGAAATTAGGGAAATTGTTGGAGGCCTACCGTGATCCGCCCAAGTTTGGAAAATTTGTTTTGCCGAGAACCGGCTGTAGAGCTCCGAAATTTCTTCTTAGTGCGGCAGCCATTCTTATTGGAGCCTTCGGAACTGATTCTCCACGCGAACGCCGCAATCCGGCCAATCGCAGTACGCATTGATAAAAAGAATCTTTCGGTAAAGAAGCTCTCGTCTGCTTTCACTTTCGATTAAGGAAACGTTTCTATCGAAACCGTATGTACACTCGAAATTGCGAGATTCCTGTTTTTTAACTCTATGTATTATGAAACAGTTACGAAATGACCTTTAAATGATAAATAAACACATTTGTATTTAAAACTGGTTTATTCCCTTTTTTCAACAAATTTAATTTCGTCATTTTATTACATATTCAAAGTTATTGTACATTACGGTTGTATTTATTCGCAAAAATAAGTATTCGTAAATTTTGTATATGTGAATTTTTGAAATGTGTACAAGAGGTCAAATTATGATGAAATATGTGATTTTCTTAACTCCTTTCAACTGAAATTAACGAATTATGTATTTATGTAATTGAATGGTGTGTTAAAATGCATTTTTCTAAAAATTTGTTACGGGGAAAAAGAGAATGTACATTTCAATCGTAAAAGTTGGTAGAACTTGTTTTTAAAATAAACGATGACTGCGCATGCGCAGAACACGTAAAGAAGAGCCAATAAGATCGAAGAGATGTTCCAAAACCTTATGGCGGCAAATTTAAGTGAATGAAATTGTTTTCACGAAAATAAATATTATGTATGTGAAATATTCGGTACAAAAATTTTTTTTCAGTAAATTTGTATGAGATATCAAGTGTCCCGTAAGGTTCTTCCCCTGGTCCAGTTTTATTTTTCGTGTTCATTAATTCTCTTGCAAAGGTATTAACCCATTAACGCTCAGACGGACGAATTTTCAGCATTAGTTTGAACATCGATAATTTGAATATAAAATGCCTTTAAAAAAATATAAGCTCCACTGTTTCTAACGTAAAATTGTATGCTCTTTCAGAATCTTTCAATAAAATTTCGATAAAATAAACCGCAAAAAAGTTATACACGTTTTTCTCTTATCACTTTCACTTAGAAATAGCGTTGGGAACATATCTAAGTTGGGAATATCGCGTCCATGGACCCCCAGGATTAAAATGTACCATATTTGAATTCATAATTCAAGATGGCAGTTTTGAAAATGGCGCCTAGAAGTTCAAAATTCTTTTTAAAACTTAACCATTTTTTTCTTAAAAACTATAGACTTTAGAGTAAATTTTCTAAGAACAACAATACTTTGGGATGAGTCAAAGAATACCCTCAAATTTTATCAGCATGCAATAATACCCTGCTTGATTTTTCAAAAATTCGAAAAATCGAAATTTTGAAAAAAGTTATTTTAAAAATTTGAGTAGGTTCTTTAAATATTTTAAAGATATTTTAATCTAAGAACATTTTCTCTAAAGCTTTCAGTTTCCAAGAAAATAAATTATTGGGCTTGAAATATAAAAGAAAAGTTTAATAATTTTATTTTCATGATAACTATAGACTTTACAGAAAATTTCCTTAGAACAAAAATATCTTAGAACTATTTGAAGAAGCTACTCAAATTTTTTCAGATTTCGATTTTTCGAATTTTTGAAAAATTAAGCATTGTATTATTGCATGCTGATAAAATTTGCGAGTATTCTTCGACTCATTTCAAAGCATTGCTGTTTTTCGAAAATTTTCTCTCAAGTCTAGTTTTTAAGAAAAAAATGGTTAAGTTTTAAAAAGAATTTTGAGCTTCTAGACGCCATTTTGAAAACTGCCATCTTGAGTTATGAATTCAGATATGGTAAATTTTAATCCTGGGGGTCCATGGACGCTAATGTTTTTTTAATAGACAAACGTGTATAACTTTTTTGCGGTTCATTTTATCGAAATTTTATTGAAAGATTTTGAAAGAGCATGCAATTTTACGTTAGAAACAGTGAAGCTCAAATTTTTCTAAACGCATTTATATACAAATTATCGATGTTCAAACTGATACTGAAAATCCGTCGGTCTTAGCGTTAATGGGTTAAACCAATCCAAAATAAAATTTTCTTTATTGGCTGACGACTTACAAATTTATTTGTCCTGCTTTTCATGTAATTTGATACCGACTATTAACCTCCTAAACTCTGTCATTATTAACATTCTAAATTGGGCATCCAGTGTTGGTCTTCAAATAAGTACGTCGAAAATGAAGGCAATTATATTAGGCAGTAGTCATCAAAACATTTTTATTTTTTAAAAAAGAATTTAATTTTTATTGAATGTTTTTTCACATTCACAAACATTTTTCAATCAATTACAAAAATTTCAAGGAGTCAAATCTGACGTACACTCAACTGAACTTTCAGAATCTGTTATTGTATTTTTCAAAAAATGGAACTTTGACAAATTATACACGATTTAAAAAAACACAGATTTTTTAAATGTATTTTTTTACCTCGTTATTTCACACTGAAATCATTTCGGAATTTTTATTTGAAGTACAGAAATCATGTCCTCGAGACTTTGATATGCGCATATAGCTATTTTGAAAAAGGTGAGAGCATCGAAAATAGCTGCTCAAACACGAAAAAAACGTCAAAAAGTTCAGGAATTTTTTTAAAAATGTTAAAAAAATATATTTTTTTATAGACTTTTGGAAACGATGTTATTGTACAACATTTAAATTTTCTTTTATATAATATTTTAAAATTTCATTTTAAACAAAATGTTTCAAATATTTTAAAAAATTTTTGAAAATTAAAAATTTATTTTAAAAATTCCAGTATATTTTATAACCAATTCTAAGAACATTTTGTTCTATAACATTTTTCCCAAAAGTCTATTATTTTCAAGTAAAAAATTCCTAAACTTCTCGGCGGGTTTTTCTTGTATGAGCTGCTATTTTTTATGCTTTCAGCTTTATTTTCAAAAAACCTACATATACACAATTTAGAGTTCCAGTCTCGAGGAAACGATTTCTTTACTCAAAATATATGAATTCCGAAAAGTTGTCAGAGTGAAAAGTCGAGATTAACAAAAATTAATTAAAAAAATCCTTGTGGTTTTGAAAAAAATTATGCATAGTTTTTCACACTCTCATTTTTTTGAAAAATCAAATAACATATCCTAACGTTCAGTTAATTAGATTATTTATTCCCCAATGACATAAACGTTGAAAACTGTAGTACAAAAATCTCCATTGAGTACTTAATTTTAAATTAATAAGTCCCAAATATCGTCAATTTTCATTGTAGTTTCATCCATTGTTTCTTCATACTACAAGTACCAAAAGGAATGTCAATAAACCATATTTGATGTAAAATTTCATACTCTGTCAGAATATGGCCACAGAATTTGTATAAAGCAATGGTGTATTAAAAGATAAGAATTCGAGTTTTTAAACGGATTTATGTTTTAGAAAAATTCTATAAAAATGTGTTCATAAACGATTATTTCTCTGAATAGCGTGAACAAGCATCGAGATAGCTACAAGTTCCTGAAGACTTCATTTTGGTAAATAATAATTTTATAATAAATTAGTACAACTACCTGTAAACGCTTATATTTAATTAATTCGCACGATTTAGCCTAAATACAAACAGAGTTGCAGCTGCAATCTAGTCGGGCTAGCCCGATTACAAAATCAACTGAATTTGTCCCGAACAAAAAACGCATCCTGGACGGGGGTCAGTCCGGTTAGCCCTGTTGGGATCCGGTCAGTGAGTCAATTTAAATCCACAGTACAGTCAGGGTAATTTGGATGGTTTTCAATCGTGCCCGGTCAGTGACCCGAAAAATGATCGGTCAATTGGCAAAACCTGACCAGGTTATCTTACTTAATTTCGGAGTCGAATTGGTGGAGCTATTTGGCTGGATTCCACCCAGAACCCGATTTCTATTCGGGCCAAATTTATACAGTATTACACTGAGAGATTTTTATTTCAGAAAATTGTAAAAATATATTTAATTTCGGGATATCCAGGGTGTTATCATACGGCTTTTGTACTTTTTGCTATGGTTTGTAAATGTGATATGTTCGGTTGTAAATATTATAAAACTCATTTTTAAATAACACAACCGGTCCCGGGATGTCCTGAGGAGCTCCTGAGGACGTCCAAATGCCCGCCTTTGGTCAGGACAGCCTGAGACGGACTTGTGTTGTTTGGTTTAGCTAAACGTAGAAAAACTGGGCAATAAGTTTCCACCTCCTGGTTATTCTTAAAGTGAAAATGGTTTTTGCAATTTTCGTTAATAAAAGTCTTTCAATGAATGTATTCGGATTAAAGAGACTGGATCCCAGCAGGAGCCTTATTTTTATCTTAGACATCTTAATAGATTTTAAATTTAGTCATCCCTGGTTTAAAGACAATGAAGTAACAATGAACATTGTCAAATATTACGTTAAATGGTTTATTTAGATATCACTTGTTTTAATTGGGATCAGACCAGATGTATAATAAGCCTATTAAACTTTTTCTAAAATGCCTTATTTCGTACTGCATCTTGAATAATACGAGCTGTTATAAAATTGAAATGCTTATTGTACATAATGTGGTATGGCATGAATTTCTCGTTATGAAAAGTCGTAATCCTCCCACATCACAGCAGAATATTATTATACCATGTATTAATCATGCATTACATATATTGGCTCACAAACTGTGTATTTCAATCTTGACATTTTGCTCCGGTAAGTTTAACCGCTTGAATCAAAACAAGTAGGCCAACAGTACTCTGTTTCAGAAAGATTGATGAAGTATTTGCCCGATAGCACATCGTCCCACAGTTTTTTCGAAATGTTTCCAATTGCATAATTCTTCCTTTGCACTTCATAATGGCATTTGTATTGCATGGATCTTCGTATACATTCGTAATTTCTCAATTGCACTTATATCAAGTACAATTTAGAGTTATAAATTACTTTTGACGTTTCTAATTTGTGAATTGTTGATGTAATTATCGTTAATAAATTTAATTACCATTTGAATTGAATTATGAAACTTGTATCTACAGAAGATGAGATCATGAATAGCGTCCATTAAACGTGTCATTATTGTTAAGTTTCCTTTGACCGCAATTGTTTAAAACGAAAGATAAAAATACTTTCTTTTCCTGAAAAAAAAACGCAGTTAGCTTTTATTATATGTACTTAGATTCTTTTTTCTCCTATTATTGTGTCTTATTAGACAATCCAGTCTATATACAAATAAAATGTAGTATATGAAAAAGAAAAATCAATTTTTTATTTGTTTCCAAAGGGATTATTTTTTTATTAATTGGTTTGCCAAATTTTGAAATGAATGTATTATAGTATACAAAATTGTATGATTTGCGTATAGATTTTCAATATTTATAAATATTATTTTAATATTTTGGATGAATTTGTGTTTTACTTTTCAAATAATTTCTCAACCACAACTTACTCTGAAAGACTAAGTATTTATTCTTTTATCAGAGCACCTTAATTTTCACTTCATAATTAAGTAAATTGTCATACCTAGCAATTTATGAGAGTACGGTCCCAAGTAATAGCTATCATGAAGTATATTTTATAGAAAATTCATTGTTTTTATAAGACAAACCATGTTCAACATTTTTAAGATAATATTCTAAGGCGATTTTCTTCGAAGTAACGTAACTATATATTTTCATGAAATAATATTAATTTTAACTTATTGGAATATACTCAAAAGTTTCATAAATTCCCAAGATTGAGTTTTTAAATTCAATCTTTGATCATTTTTGAGTGAAATCACTTTTTGAAATTCCCAATTAGAAGGCTAATCATTCATCGGTATCTATACTTACTATTATTATCCTTGTTTTACATCGCACATTTGTTTTAATACAACAGTAAACTGGCATGTCTTCACTTACACCTGATTTAGTGTTATGTGAATAATAACTTAAGTTTAACAATTGTGTGGATGTACTTATATAACCACTGCTTCCAAATTTAGAACTGCAGAATTTTTCTTCATCCATTTTTTTTCTGTATTATATTCAAATTACTATTTCAACTTCATTTTGACAATTTAACCCGTTGAAATATTTTCCCTTACATGGAAAAAAGCTAAAATGTTTGTTCAAGACAAAAACGACATCAGATTTCATAATGGTGCATCCAATATGGCGAACAAAAAATTGAAAATTAACATTTAAAATTTTGAAAATTCATCATAATCAGCGATTCCAAAATCCCCCGAGTAACAAGTTTCAAGCAAATCTGATCAATTTTCAATTTGTTATCCGCCATATTGGATCCGTCATTTTGTTTTATGAAAAACTGACCCCGATTCATCATTCAAGACCAGAAATATTTCATATTGATTTATTTTCAAATATTTTTATGGTGTAGCTTAGTCACAATTACATTTATTGTAAAAAACGCGATTTTTATACTTTTTTTGAATTTATAACAATACATATATATATATATATATATATATATATATATATATATATATATATATAGAATTAACATTTGTTATGCCTTTATTATAATAGAAAATACCATATGACATAACAAATTTGGAGATAAAATATGAACTACTATGCCGAAAAGGGTTAAATGTGTCTAATATTGCTTTATAATCCGTAGATAGCCTGAAATAATGATAGTATGTAATCATTATTCTTAATGTTTTGACCCGAAAGAACTTTCCGCATCGATGATAGCGTCAACCACCAAAGATTTATCGACAGGTCCGAAACGCATTTTTAGTACCATCTAAATGGAAATAGTAAATTTGTGCAGGAATTGTAAAGTCGATGGAGTACGTATTATATTCCTTTTTATTGGCAGTGTTCTCTCTATAAAGGCTCATTCAAAATACTAAATGTGCTTCGAGTTTACGAGCCCACTTAATGATAACAATGTTTAATGGATTTAAGGAACTTCTTAGAGGAGTCATAGATCGTGAGAGCGTAGAAGAGAACTCGTTATATTTACGAAATGGAACCGCGAGTGAAGTTTTCTTCTTTTAAAAGTCGCTGGTGTAGTGGTAAGAGTTAAAATCGAAAGTGAAGTTTCCACAGTGTGCATCACGTAGGAGGTTCTGAATTTCTTTCTCGGAAAGATCAAGAAACACTTCGTATACTCTCGGACATGCTGAGATTCCCTTCTCGATTCCTCTGGTTGCACTTATTCTTAGGCTTATTACGGTAATAAGCTTCGAAGATTATTATTTATCATTATGTCGTTCCGGAAGTGCAATGCCTCTATTACTTTCTGATCTATCTCCACCTAATCCTGTTAAGAAATCAGTTTTTCATTAATTTTCAGAATGAAGATATTTGTCAGAAATGTATAATTGACGGCAAAGACAGTGAAATTTAATGGTTAAAAATTATACTGCACGAGGAAGTTGTAAACCAAACTTTTGCTGCCGCATGGTCGACGATAATATGAATAAGTTTATTTCTGGTCTGTGTTAATTAATAGACGTTATTTTTTCATATAAACATTGACCAATGAAGAGTATACGATTATATAAAATTATGAGCCAGCAATAATATTTTAGAATTTTAGAATTTTATATGCAAGGAGAATAACTTTTTACAATTTCCTACAATAATATGAAACCCGAAATTATTCCATAAAGGCTATCGATATCAGTTTTGACATATGCCCATTGTTTGAACGTCATAAGAGAAAATAAACAGAAATTTTTATTTAAAAAAATACCTTTATGTACGTCTTTTCGGTGCGTAAAGTAAACTTGTGCGTAAAGTAAACTTTACGCACTCGATTATACTTTACGCACGAAAAAGCCGTACGTAAACAATATTTCGGCACACGCGTGTGTGTAAAGTTCTTTACGCATACGCCCTTGTATCGAAAACTACCATTTTTACTTAAAGCTCGCTTTTTCCTTACGATTTACGTATTTAGTTGGTTAAGTTAGAATTATGACTCATAAACTTTTAACTCATCTTTAGGAGACGGCGCGCGTCATACTCAGTGTTTAAATTCATAACTTCGTCTAGAATTACGGTTTTAGGTAGAAGAAATTATAATGCAGATTTTAAATAATATAACAATAATTATATGGAGGTAATAATATTAGTATTAACACAATGCTAAAAAACAAAGTTACTGCAGTCTAATGTTTAATAGACTCAGGAGTACGACTTTTATAAGTGAATGAATTTGTAGATTATATTATTTTTAGACCAGTTACTTTTTAGTAATCCATATTTAACATCCTCACATTTCGGGCCTGTTTGCAGCACACAGTTCTGGAACACCTCAAAATCTTCGTTTTCATGAAAACTATAAAGGTACATTCATAGTTTTTAATTTAAAAAGATGGCATATTTTGTAAGTTATCAACTTTTTTTTATTAAAAGTTACGAAGCCAATAATATCATATATTGTAACTACCTGCTTAGAAGAAGCACGTCAAATTCTATTACAGGTGAAATTGTGTAATTAAGATGGGAGCTATAATGCATTTGTATTTAGTTTCAGTCATCCTAGAAAGATTGTTGAGTGTAAATAAATGTAGACAACTTACAAGTCAATTTTCCTTCATTTGACGACTTTAAATCGCTTCAAATTTTAAAACTATGAGGCTAATACTTCGTTTATTGTATCTACTACTATTGGATTTATTTTATATCGTGCATTTGTTCTGATGGAAATACAAATTATCATGTCTTCACTGACACCTTTATTCTTACAAGTTTAAAAGTTCTATGGTTTTATAATTGAGCTATATAAATTGGGGTTTAAACACGTATTCAATAGTTCTTGTAGTTAATTTTTATGTAAATATACTTCTGAAGAGAAAACAATTTATTAACATCCGTACTATAAAAATAAGTGTCTTAATTTAAGACAATTACGTGATCATTTTTAAGATATATCCTGCTGTCTTATTGTAGGTGTCGTGGAGTGCAAGACAGGTATTTTCCCCACCAACTTGTGGCTTTAATTTTTGGTTTATTGATGAGGGAAAAAGTGCAAAAGAAACGGCATTGCTATGGAAACGTGCGGAAATCGAAAGGAATGTTATATTTTGCTTCTTTATTTAATTAAATGTAATGTTTGTTGACCTGTCAAATAAAGTCCATTTTAATGCTTTTTTTCTCGCTTTAGTTTTCAGCTTGGGTTCTTACTTTCCCACGTGTGGACATCCCTTAGATTCATTAACAACAAATATAATTGCAATTAATGCACGCATATTTGCTTAAGTTGGTGGCCAAATTGCTTCCGGTTTGCGGGTTTCAAGCTGACTATAATAGGTCGCGGCACCACCGAGGTACGGAGCACTTTTAAGAGTGACTAAATTGACGACCCACCTTGGCGGCTACCAATCGCGACATGTCTTGGACTAAACAGTTAAAAAATATGATTCTTTTCACTTCTGAGAGAAAAAAAAATGCCAAATTCACTACCTGCTAGGCGAGATAACTATGTAGGTGTAGTTAAATGAACTATTCTCTATTCTTTCAGGTTATGCGGTCAACATTATTAAACAATGGTCATTTCTACTATACGAATTCCAATAAATGAGACCGTGCACAACATTTTCGGTCACATGAAATTTAACAAATTTAACTACGACATTAAACATTTTTAAACGAATATGTCCGCAGTGTTAATGGATTTTTAAGTTTCAGGTTATGTTCTATAATTTTGGAATGCAAATCTAATGTAGAACCCAATGAAATTCAACGAAATATCATTCATTTTAAGCAGGCTATACCAAAAGAACGTAGCACTTGGAATGAAAAATGAATATTTTATCTCAATATTTCGCAAAGAATCGAATACAACGTACGACAATCGAATACAACGTTTGAAAAACATTGGACGTATGAAAACATTTAAGAATCTTTAATTTCGTATTATTATCGACTACACGAATAATTATCCCGTTTAGAGTTAGTAGATTTTACAATTTGTTTCTCTGTCAGTGTTTTTACGAAATTTAAGTGTCCATTTCGATAACTCGCCAAACGGTAAAGCAAATTAAAACGAAATTTTGCTTCTAAGATCAGATTAGGTTGTGATAGGTAGGTCATTTCTTAATGTTTCTAGCTTTATTTTCATTATCCTCAAATTAGTAGGTAAAAATTGATCAAAAGTCATGTTTACTGCGTGATTTTTGGATAAGTTAATTCGATCTCCTTGTGAAACACATGAAAATATACCACAGAAACGATCCGAAGTTCATTAAATGTGTTTTATTTCATTAGACAGAAAATATCTTAAACGTTCAGAAACTTCGTTTTTAAGACGCCTAACTCAAAACACACTTTAAAAGGGGACCTCTCTAAGTGTTTTAGTGTCAGTTCATTGAAGACACCCATAAGACACCGGTTTTGCAGTGCAAATATCCAGATGTATGTTGATTTTAAATTAATGCTTTAATAATTTAAAAATGTCTAAAAGAGTCTATAGACCCTTTGAAATGTATGATCTGGTATTATTCATATTTAGAAAACTTAACTCTTGAAAATATCAGATTCAATGTGGTAATTGACATTGGTTATTTTTTTATTTATTTATTTATTTATACTTAATAAACCTAAATAAGGGTTTATTTAAGTTATGTACACGGCAAAAATTTATAGTTGGGCTTACTATTTAAGTAGTAAAATACGGACCAGACATCTTTCGTAGTTGGCGTTACCACTTAAATGGCTGGCCTTACTATTTAAATAGTAAGAACAACTACGAAATATCATTTTTAAAGTAGATATATTTTTATTGTTTAAAATTTTAAGTATTTCTGACAGTAATAAGTTGTTCAGTATTCAAAAAATAAACATTTAGATTCTCCAAGAGTTATGTCAGTGGGAGTGCTACATCTATGATTAAAACTAACCTAACAACATTATACTGGGTTCTATATAATTTAAGTTTGAGATTGTTATCTTTAGGATAATAACTAAAGCTGTCATAATTCATACGTGATCTTATGAGGCTTTTAAAGGGCTGAATCAATGTAAATGTTTCAGCTCCTCATCGCATTCCACTGATGAATTTAATAATATGCATATATCGAAAGCAATAAGTTCTTATTTTTCCAACATGGAACTTACACTTCATGTCATAGTGGAAAGTAACACTTAAAATTATGATAGATGAAATAGATTTAATAATATGAGAGTCAATTTTTACTTCGACTGTTCCTGGAGGACTTCGTTTTTTATTAAAATGAATCAGATGATTTTTTTCAGTAACAAAGTCTAAACCAATATTTTTCAAATTTACATTTATGGATTCTGTTTTCTACTTACATTTCAGTAAAATCTCTTTCAAAAACTGCTGTTGATCTTTTGGGAGAGAATTGATGTTACTATGTATATTACTTATATTTATCTTAACATTTAAAAACACCTCCTTAAAAGTAAGCACGGTGGTGAATAAAGTTCTTTTTGAAGCATTTCGTGTTGATTCCGTTTGAGGGAATATGTAATTATTTGAGTGTACCAATTTCAACTTTCAAGTATAAAAGAAAAATACCAATTGAGCGAAATTATACCCTTATTCTTTGGAAAACTTATAATATAATGAATATATGTTCTGCACATCGATCTTTTTAATGTGTATCATTTTTAATTGTAGAATACGTTAATGTCTATAGGTAGCTAGGTATGCAGAATAGGTCAATGATTCAGAACTTATCTAAACAGTTGTTTTTAACAAATAATTTATGAACTTTATGTCCATTAAAAATTTAGTAAAAAAAATAATAAAAGAAGTTACAACGTTATGCCACTTTTTTCAAAACCAATATCGAATTTATTTACATAGCAATTAGGTTCTAAAAATGTTTCCAATTTTAGCTTCGATATTTTTATATTCTTATTTCGCGAATAACAAATATAACTGGCTAGAATGACGCCCATAAAATGTTTCTTTTCTCGAAATTAAGAATTTTATCGAAATAAAATTAAAATAACAATAATTAAGAGTTTAAATATATCTCTTAGCAACACATCATAAAACATTTCTTCAGCAGAATCTTGGAATCCGTACTTCTTAAGCGTTTATGTTAGTTTACTTCAATTCTCGAGACTTATGAAGATTTTAGACCAATTTAATTTGATAATATTTTTACACGAGATAAAAAAAATTTGCTTTTAGAAAACGGTGCATTCTTTCTGCAGTTTGTTGCTTGCGATGAAAGTATTCTTTATCAATATTTTTCCTGTGAATACTCATGCGAAGATAGAGATTCAACGATTTAATCAGCAGCGATTTTTACACACAATGCAAGGATGTCCGGGTGCACTATACTGGTGATTCGTCGTCCAATTGTTCTTGAGGATTTCGCGAATGAATTTTTAGAAAGATTAAAGTTCGCAGTTGAGCAATAGGTCTTCTACATGCTTATGTGAAGAATATGAAACATAACTTTTTAACTTAACATTTTTTTGTTAGTTTATTCAACAATAGTCAATGGTTACAGTTTCACACAAAGAACAAAACACATTAAGTTAACCCACGAAGTTCTGAATAGAGATTTTTTCATTGTAGTTTTCAACTTGCAGAGAAATGTCATTATATATTGCCTGAAAAATTATTTTACTGTTAGGAAAAATGAAAAAAAACATCTATGTGTTAGATTAAACTGTAAAAAACCGTTTCGCACCAGGTTGCAACTTTGTACTCTTCGGCAGGGGCAACCTTACTCTGGACGCTAATATTTGAATAATTTTCTACATAATAAACATAAGAAACAGTGCCTTACATGAAGAGAAATGCATTGTACAATAATTATTGTAAGCCATATAAAATATTTTGATAATAATAATAATAATAATAATACTAATAATAATAATTGACTTTATTGGCAATACGATACATACGGATACAAATATAAGAACAAAATTAATTCGTACAATGCCAATGGGCGAGTCACAGCATCAAAATATTGCTGTTTAATAGACAGACCCGCCGCTGATACAAATGGATGTCAACAAATATTGTAGAGATGATGATATATTTTATAATTAAATAGTTTTATGCTGCTGCACTGTTACACTGAGAAAAGTGTTTTTTACTCAGTATTAGAATTCTTATGCCCTGTAAAAGATAGTATTTTACGCATAGGGATTGCCATCTTTCTATTACCTATTAAAATACGAAGATTTTAGATTATTGTAACCAACATGTCAATTTATTTTAGCCTTTACTCTTTAACTAAAAGCAATTTTTGTTTATGGAAATTTATCTAGCAAATTAAAATATTAAAAATGCCTTCTTTTAGTCATAATAAAACATTCTTTTAAAATAGGAGAGTTTACTACAGTTTCGTATAACCTGTCAAAAACAAATGCTGAAAGACGGAGGATTTTACTAGTTATAATATTTCTTTTAAGGGCTATAATATACACTTTTTCAAAGCCAAGGGATAGTAACTGATAAAATATACTTTTCTCAGCGCATAATTGATAAAATACCGTTTCTTTTACTACAAAAAAGAAATAATTCATTAATTAAAAATGTTTTAAACCTCGAGTATATTTGATTTTACAAATATTTGACATTTAAATGTTGACCGAGTTTATAGAATTTAATAATGTCATAAAATAATTGACTATTTAACCCTTTCTTCGTTATTTCTGTTTTTGTAAATAAAATTAAATTTATTATTAATTATATATATATATTACGCCTTGATTTGCGGACTTAAAATCGTATTTTACCTTCTCGAAAATCACATGGCTGATATAGAAATTCTCCAGCCATCCATAGTTATAAATTCCGAGATATAAATTCGAATTTTACACCGGAAAAATATTATTTTGTAGAAGTACTATTTTGGATCCTTTTATAACTCTTTTTACATAATAACGTATAGTTTTGATAACATGATTCTCTTAAATTGTTTTTTGATGCTTTATCAGTTGTAAAAATCAAGAACTTTGTGAGGAAATGCATTCATTAATGATTTGTTAAAAAAAAGATGGTTACTTACTATAGCTAAATTGTAATATCTGAATTTGATTTCAGATAATTTGACAGCCCTCTGTAATCCACACCTCTTAATATCCAACTAATATCCAACCATATTGTATGGACTATATGAAAAATGAAGATTATTGGATCAGTCTGTGTCAAAACCATTATTTTTGCTGGGAATCATTATATTGAATCGGATGTTGCTATTCGCTTCAATTCCTTATGAAAAAATTCTGTTTTCCAATTCATCGATGTCATTAAAGCCGCTAAAGATGTTGAGGATGACATATACGTTACCTATATGCTAATAATGTGGGGTATGGAGCCAAAAAGCGACAGCCGAAAAGCCGACAGACAAAAACACTACACTTCAAAACATGACTTTTCGCTTGTCGATGTGTCTATTTTTTTATGTGTCGACTTTTTCACTGTCGGCTTTTTGAAAGTCGGATTAGCGACTGTCGGTATTTTTGACCTGTCGGTTTTTTGACCCTCTCCTATAATGTGTAATCTTTATACTAAATAAAGACAGGAAGATTAAAAGTTAGTGTATTCAATAAGTAAGGTTGCAACTATCGCTATCTATATTATAAAATAAAAAATTAGAGTATTTTCGTTGAAATTATAAATGCTCAAATAAAATCCGTTTCAGTTGATAAATCTTGTAAATGATATTTAATTATTTTTTAAAGAGTACATGCAAACTTTAAATATATTATGGGATATAAATCTGAAATTATTAAGTCCATCTGATAGCAGTTGATGGAACTAAACTGTTTAAATGAAGTGTTATCTGTAATGAAGTCTGTATGGGGGTTTTAAATTTATACCTTGTTAAATCGAAAACATAAAAGTACATATGGTAATTAACTCAGAAGATAAATTTCGTGCAGCCCAGACACGGTTGCTTACGAGTCGAGCAAAGGTCAAGATTCTTGCTACCGTAAAAGGTACGCGAAAGATTACGCAGGATAATTCAGGAAACTAACAAGATTTCATCTTCCAGGTCATTTTGCGGGTATCGAAGGTTACAACTGCTGATTTAGGTCTTGTAAGACAAAAAGCTTACGTGATATGTTCTACATATGCTAATCGATACAAACACTGAAAATAAAATCATGCTCAGTCAAGTAACTACTTACCTTACTTACTTATATGTTTTAATTTAAATTGGACTTACTTAAAAGAAGAAACAATTCTTAAATATAAAAATTGATTTTTTGAATTCAAATTCCTTTTTCATCATTGCATCCTTTCTCAATATGAAACAGCGAATACTCACTAGTTTCCTTTGTTTCAAAATTGAGGGAGTGATTATTATTTCCACTTTTTGTTAATTCCTAATTACCGCATGGATTATCTTTGCTTTTCATATTTGTGTAATGATAAATACTCTAACGATTATTTAAATTTATGATTGGATGCAAATCTTGAACCAGATATGTATTTTAATTATTCCTATCAAGTATGATCAAAGATTGATGAGATTATATGTAAATATAAAATTAATTTTGACGGCAGATTGCAACTTACGATTATGCAGAAATATTTCAAGTGTACTTAGCAAGACGAACAAAATGTATTATTTCAATTCTGTGCAAATCGATGTCCAATGCATTTCTATTCATATTATTATCAAAATTCATCATTATATATTATGCTTTTTCAATTCAACTGAATAGGTAGTTTCTCATTACAAACTAAATATTTAATAGATTTGACATTGCATTTTGGACATCAGGCGAAGTTCGAGATGGATAAACATTATTTCAGTTTTTTAACAAATTTAGTTAAATCACTTCAATTTCTTTACCGTGTATCCAAAATGTTTAAAAACGTTATTATCAACTCAATGTTTTGTCGATTATGCGAGCATGACAATGAAACTTTTATTGAAATTTATTTTGGTACACACCACATTAAATTCTTTTCGATGTGACATTAACAATTACAAAAAATGTTTTTTGTCGTATTTTATTAATATCGACTTTTTTAAACGTTGCAAAAAACATTACAAAAAATGATTTTTTTTCAAATTGAAATTAAAGTCGCCATAAATATTTCTTTTAAAAAGTCGTATGTATTTTCTGAAATTATCATATTCAAAAAGCGTTTTTTTCCCGAGACAAAATATTCTAAAATTCATATAATAATAACAACATACGCTTTTATTGTACAAAATTATAAATATTGCACAAAGGGCAGAGACACAGCTTAAAACTGTTTTACATCCTGATTCATTTAGGTACACTTTAAAAATAAAGAAAATAAGTTTCCAACTATTTCGGACAAAAGTTACGAAAGTAGCATAATTTTTGTAGTGCTCGTAACTTTTAGGAAATTTTTGTTTGCATTGAAATACCACTTGATTATCGAAATGATTAAAGGATCAATTTGAAAACTAAATCTTGGCACCAAGGAACTTTTGAGTATATTAAAAAAACTGAGACGTTAAAATTAATATTATCTCACGATATAGTTACGTTAATTCGGTGAAAATAACCTCGGAAAATTGCTTTACAATTTTTAACCATGGTTCGTATTTAAAAAAAATGAATTTTGTATAAAATATCTTTCGTGTTATGTGTAATTAGTTCTCTACTACTTTCAAATGTGTATGTCGAAAAATTGATCGATACAACTTATTTTATGAAAATATAAAAAGTTTGTTTATAAACTTATAATTGTATTATTGGATTATAATATGTACATTATGCATTGAAGATTTCTAAATTTTATTTAAATTTCACTCCAATTGAAGTGAAATAAATCACTCCAGAGTACCTTTTACTTTTACTTGGAATCAGTTCGCACTCTCACTGTAAGAGTGAAATTCACTCTAAGAAATTTAGATAGAAAATATACCGAATAATATTATTGGTGTACCATTATTGCAGAAGACTGCCCTACTCTTCACAGAGAAATTGCTACACAAAATGGGTCAGTCTGTAAAGCAGCTCTTAACCCGTGGCTCGCCCTTGTAAAATTGTAAAATGTATATTTATATGTATTGTAAGATTTATTTCCAATAAAGACGATAATAATAATAATGGAACAGAGTCCTAAGTAAATAGGAAAATTTACAAAAATGTCTTAGAATTAACTAAAAAATCTTCTCAAACTTTTAAGATTTTTTAAATTACTTTTTTCAAAATTTGAATTTTTGAAAAATCAAAAAGTGTATCAATGCATTCTGATAAAACTTGGGAGTATTCTTTGACTCAATTCAAACTATTTTTGTTCTTAGCAAATTTTCTGTGAAGTCTATAGTATTCAAGAAAACAATTTCTGAAAAAAATTCATCCATTTTTTCAACATATTGACTTTTTGAAGAGGTTAGGTTGATTCGGGACAAAACAAACAAATTTCTAGTTGAAGTTCATAGATTTTATGTACTTTTGGTTGCGAATGTGTAACGATCCGACATCATTATTGATGCGAAAAAAGAATTCACAAAAAACGAAACCTACGTAATTTTATTCATTTTTTATTTAAAATGCGCCATATTGGTTTTTGAAGTAATTTGAATGAAATTTTGACCACACTAATCGAAAGGGCATACTCGAAATGGTAGGGTTGGTCACTTTCAAGCCAATATTAATCTTATTTCCTGTTGAGAATGAAGGTCGAATATCAATTAAAAAATATGAATCTCCGGGACTTAATGGGTTAACATAAATGCCGGTAAAAAGTCAAAATAGTGAATTTTTATACACAAAGATTTGTGTGTGAAAATCAAAAAATAACATAAATATTCTCAAAATTAAAATTAACCCAAATATATGATAAATATTTTCATTTTTTAATTACTAATACAGTTACAAAGAGCGTCTCGAAATAAAGTTTCCATATCGCATTTAATCACTGTTTGACAACTGTTATCATAACTAATAAAAGTAGCAACTAATTAGCACTACAAACAAATAATAAAGCAAAACAATTTTATTTTTTTGATGATATAATCATGTTTACTTTTATACCAATTTTTAGAATATTTTTGTTTGTAGTTATCAGTACGAGTCGTATGAGATTATGGAACAATATTCACCATTCTCCATCATTCTTGCTTTTACAAAATATTAGAAATTTACGAACCTAATATTTGCATTATTTTACACAAAAAGGATATGAAGGCGTTAATCAGGACAATGGATGAAATAAGTGCTGTCATATTACGTGCGATGAGATGAAGATAGCTGGAAGTTTATGAACCACATAAACCTGCAGTCACAAACGTATCTACGCATGTTGATACTTTATCAGATGGTGCAAGAGAAGCGAACGAGTATCATATACCCAAATTTTAAAAAATTCAGAGTTCCAGGAGCCGTTGCGACGAATTAACGAAAATGGGCGAAGGACAAAGAAATTGTGAAATTTCTTGACGTCATATTTTGCTAAACCATATTCAGATGCTTTGCTAAACTTGTTCTCCACAGCTGCGGATGTAAACATCGTCCTTGATTCCATAATATGTCGAGGCAATGAAGCAAGTGTATTGTTTATTCCATTTAAGTGAATAAAGTAAGCTGTAGTGGAAATTGTTATCAAAAATACCACACAAATGATAAATCATATATTATGACATAAGTAACGAACGAGTCTGAAATCATAAGAATGCATTAAAAAAGATAGATAAGAGTGATTCTATGAATTTTTCAATATTTATTATATATCAATGTTATCAATAATTTATTTTATAGTATAGTACAGTATTATCTATTATTTTTAAAATAATTTTTGAAATAATATGTATTTATCAGTACGTGAGAATTGTTCATTTTCGACACCTGCAGCAATGATGTGTTTCATTAATGATCTTTTTGTGGCATCTACAGTACGGATAATTTTCTAACAATGTAAAAAATGCTCGGCAACTAGTTGGGCGATTAAATAAGTATGTGGTAATAGCACACTCAGTGCCATAAACTTGGATTCTTTCATTTTAATTGCTCTTAAACAATTTTTTCAATAGATTCTTGACCTGTTTTTATTAGTTGTTGACATATAATTTAGTTAGATCAATTTTCATTACTTTTGGCTTCATAATGTTATTTGAAATGCTTCCATGTAGTGATGGAAATTTTACAAGATCAGAATCACGTTCGCAAAATGCGATGATAGAGAGTCAACATCGGTAGCTGAGATTTCGAAGATAGTGATAATGAAGATTCTTTTGATATGAACAATGCTTCTGGTCGGTTTTTATTGTATTCGTGATATTATGATAGTTGATCATGAATAATATCCGTGAAAATATTACCAATCTAATTTTTGTAATCCATTTTTAAAGTAACATTTTATAAATTGTAGTTTTTAAGAAATAGTCCAGGTATTGTACGTGGGTTTTTAACATAAACCGCGCTAAAAATGAAGTTTAGAATTACAAGTGCTTGTATAACTTTTCTGTTTCTCATTGTGGCCCTTTCAAGATATAGTTTTTGTCACACCTACGTGAAAAATCCACCTTTCCGCCCGTAAAAGCGGACGGAAAATTAGTCCTTACTATCCGCTCCTGTTATGACAGGCATCGTTGGGCGGAAACGATATTTCCGCCCGGTGACATCATTTAGCGCACGGAAAAACGCTTTTTCACGTATTTTTTTCTGAATCTCAAGTCCAGTTTAGAATATTTACAATCGTTTTTCTACTATAGTGGCCAGAATGTACCAATAAAAAGGTAAATGCATGTACTCCAGTTTCTGTTCATACGTGTTTGGTATTAGAAATAAGTTCTGAAATCGTGATAAAATTGCAGTGTATTTGGGAGCTAATGGGTTAAGATGCCTGTTTTTATAAGTATTATATTAGAAGCATATATAGTTTAGTACTAATTCTGTATTTCCGTATTAGAAACTTTTTTAGAAAATTTTCTATTTAGTTTCGACTAAATATGAAAAGAAGAAATTTCATTAATACAATAAAAGTTAGAAATTTAATACTCCAATGAACAATCCGTATCCTTAAATTGGCAGTTATGGGATTAGTCTCTAATAGACAGAAGACAGTGCTTTAGCTAACCGATTAGACCGAATTATCCAATAGTATTGCCATATTAGACTCTTCTGATGAATCTGTATTTGAAAAATTCCTCAGCTAATTTCAGTTTGATGCGAAAATAATCGTTCGTTATCGTCATGATCTGAAATATGATTGCGATATTGCACTGAAGAGATTTGAACTTTGATATGACTCTTCGGAAATCCAGTACAGGTAAATATTACATGTAGCAATTCACGGTACAACCTCGACCGAGTTGTCTCGGACAAATCATCTTGAATCACTGCTCCACTTGGTACAGAAGATGATTCTTATTCTTCTTTGCTTTTACATGCCTTTCTTTTTATCTTTATCGCGAAACAGAAAACTCCCAAGAAACAATTGAGAGCAAGAATCGTTCAGAGAAATCTAGAAGTCACAATGCATCATAAAAATTTGATTATGAAATGTATTAAAGAAGTTTATTATTTTAAATGAATCCTTTATATTGAGATCAGAAATTAGAATATTACCGATACAATATTATATTATTAAAATGGTGCTGTGAAGAAATGATTTAATGTGCTGCAACTGAAACACTATTTACATCGTCATTAATCATCGATACTTGAAGAAAGGTGCAGTGTAGATACAAAATGATGAATTGTTCTATGCAACAATAATTCATAACGTGCAATTTTTCATGCAATTACTTTGAGATTGAAAATGATAGGAAGCAATGAATTACGTCGCCAAAATATGATTTATATTCTTAAAACAGAAATTTACGTTGTTTAAATCTGCATTTGACGAAAAAATATACATGAGTAACAACAGCTGTGGTCCTGTTAATTAATCATGATGTTTAGTATGAGACGTTCTAAATCTGTTTGGAAATTCGGATGGCAAGTAGGTCAATTGCTTGGAAAGCGAAGACGATTCCTAGCGGTTATGTGTTCATCATTATTCGACCGCGTACATATTAGTTTACGGCTGTTCCATAGCACGCGATAAGTAATTGCTATCATAATTAAGTAAGCTAATTCACGATTTGAAACTTCCTATTTAATGGTAAAGAACTAATGATTAATGATTCTATATGCTTGATACAATTAATTTCAATATACTTTCATGTTATAAGAAGTTATTGAATGATAGAAGAGTGATTCTTGATTCTTGGCAAATATTATGTTGACAGAATCTTCAATAAACGTTAAAAAATGAGATGCGCGGTTTTATGTTTAGTTATAAAGAAAGTAAGACTTTGTTTGCACTTTATCCACGGCTATAATTTTGGAGAAAAAGTTTGTTAATGGTGGTACTGAGGGTTTTACAGACTTTCTAGCGTAATTTTACCCCGATCATGTGAAAACCATAAATCATGCGGAATAGAAAGCGATAAGAGACTCGACATTAACGATTTGTACATAACAAGTAAATAGTAAATAAAGAGTAAAAAATATACATTTATTTAGATTTCTGATTTAAGATTTATTATAAAAATAGTAATTATTATTATCTTTCAAATAATTATTTTTGTATAGTTTATTTCAATATGTGTGTATATCAAATTGTAGGAAACTGTAATATCTAACGCTCTAAACGTGATCTATTAATTCATATTAACCGAAGGGTTTCTTATTCTTAATAGATCCTTTTTTAGTAATGTCATAAAATATGGGACTATTGTGTTTAGTAAGAATGCCTCTTGAGTGGAGATAAATATCTTTTAAATTAAATTATGCTCCTTAATATTTCGACTTCCTGCATCACCTTGACTGAATGATGGGAGATATATTAATCACGTTTATTATAATAATCGATCTAGTCATTTCTTCCTTATTTTAATCACATTATTGTTATACTAATAAAGAGAAAATCTAGTTTATTTTATAGGGGAAGGCGGGGCGAAGCGGCGAAAATTTTTTCCGTGTATCATATCTCTCCTTGAATTTCGTATTTAGGATAATGCAAAGTATCATTTGATAGGTAATTTTATAGTCAATATTTATATGCATATTACTAACGGTATATGTTTTACACATGGCCAGCTATGGCCAATTTAAAAACTTAAAAAACACGAATCGAAGCGGCGATATCGGGGTGATGTGGTGAATTCTTATTTTTAGAGGTCTCTGAGACGACTATCATAAAATTAAGTACAAGTCATAATCTTTTAAGTTATTATTGTTTGTTTTAATAAAAATAAAATTTCCACGTTGGTGGAATGAACCTCTTCAGATATATCAAAGTTTCCAACGACAGTAAAAAAAGAAATTGCATCTTCGGAAACTTTGAATAATCGTATTATATCAGGATTACATATTTTAACTTCGTCTTTAGTTACTCAATGCATTCGACAAAAGGTAAATCTAAATTAAAATATAACCACGGAATAGAGACATCCAAGAAAAAATTTCGCCGCTTCGCCCCAAAGGATCACTTGGACTTCCAGGTGCGATATCTCATTATAAACACACAAAAAAGGAACAATTCACGTTTTATAAATAAGTCAAAAAAATATACTTTTAGAATAAATACACTGAAAAAAGTGTATTTTATCAGTTACTATCCCTTGGCTTTAAAAAGTGTATTATAGGCCTTAAAAGAAATATTATAACTAGTAAAATCCTCCGTCTTTCAGCATTTGTTTTCGACATGTGATACGAAACTGTATTAAACTCTCCTATTTTAAAAGAATGTTTTATTATGACTAAAAGAAGGCATTTTTAATATTTTAATTTGCTAGATAAATTTCCATAAACAAAAATTGCTTTTAGTTAAAGAGAAAAGGCTAAAATAAACTGACATATTGGTTAGAATAATCTAAAATCTTCGTCTTTTAACAGGTAATAGAAAGGTGGCAATCCCAATACGTAAAATACTATCTTTTACGGGGCATAAGAATTCTAATACTGGGTAAAAAACACTTTTCTCAGTGTACATAAATAGTGATTATAAAATTGCCAAAATGAAAATATTGACCAATCTGAGAACAAAGTACAGGAAAATGACTTGAAAATTTTGTTTAAAAATTGCATTTCTCGCTCCCAAAGGGAGGTAAGAGAACCAAAAATGAAATATCATGCCTCAAAATGTGAAAAATGGTGTAAACAAAGAAACCACATATGATATTTTACAATCAGTATGATCATAATGGAAATATTTGAGATTCGTCACTTCGCCCCGTTCACCGCATCGCCCCGTCTTCCCCTATGATAAAATTTTGTTTACGTTTCGAAAATATTGTTTATCGGGTGGAAGTCGACTCATGACCGCTGCTGTACTTGGTGTAGGTTTCTGTAGTTCCTACATTTCATACACAAATATGAAATATGACGCCATTTTCTTAAGTCGATCTGCAGCTCTCGCAAATATTATAATTGAATATTTATGAAAAACTAGGTAAAAGAGCGATTCCACTCTATATAAATAATAAAATAAAATAAAAAACACCTATAAAAATTATACAATTAATTGTAATTTTTCTCAGCTTCTATTACACCTATACCAAAAGTGCATAACATAAAATGTGGATTTTAAGAAGATTTACAATTTTCAATTCAAACATTTTTCAAATTTTGCAATATTTTTAAAAATAAACCAGAAGAATCCATACAGTCTTAATTTTTATAGGGTATTCTCAATTTCACAGCATATAAATGGAATTGCTTGAATTTTCGTTATGATATTCGTTTTTAGCACATCGAATGATGGAAAAAAGAAAATGTGTACTATAAATGTGAAAAGCGACGTTCATGCTTGTTTCAATTTATCGATTTAAAAAAAAAATCATGGTTCTTACAATAAATTCCTTAAATTTTCGCATAGAGATGGTCTGTAAGTGTGATGGAATCGATTCAAAAAAGAATATTCGATGTCGTTTTCACTTTTGATTTAAATAACATTTAAAAAACTTTTTTTGCGCCCTTAGTACGAAAAGTACTGTTTTCTTTAGAAGAAACAATACACACCCTCGAGTACAGATACCTCTTTTACATAAATACATATAGAAAAGAAGTTAAATTAGTCTAGATTACCAAGATCTTGTATATTAAATACTTATTGACGGATAAAGTAGAGTTCATACATGTCATTGTTTACATAGTGACAAAAATATTTAGCTGTTTTTTTTACAGTTTATGCACAAAACTCGCTAAGTTAATGATTCAGGAGTAAGATATTTAGGCACTGATTCAGACTCAGAATTATTCACTTCTTCGAATTGAGAAACTAGTAGGTAGAATAGATGAATGAAAATTTAAAAAAATACTCAAATGTCTAAATTTTTAAAAGGGTATTGAATTATGAAACCTCGAGAGATGTGTAAACAGTATCAATTGTAATCTCAAGAGAGTCTAATTTAATAAACACAGTTTTAATATAATAGCACTCTCTAAATTTTTTACAGTGGAAATTGGGTCAACCTCTACTAAAAGTGACTTTTTTACTATTTTTAATGCGAAAATTTCACTTTAAGGAGAGTGAAATGTTTTTACCCACTCTTAATCAAGTGAGATTTCCACATTAGAACTAGTGAAAAAGTCACTTTTAGCAGAAGATGACCCAATTTTCACTGTAAAAAATTCAGAGAGAACATAGAATATACTCAATGCCGCAAAATTACGAAAATTTTCTACTAGGGTCGATTTATTAATAATCATAATTTTGACACTTATATTAGGTAATGGAAAAAATTTGGACAAATAAGTTATTGCTCGATCTCGAGAGTGGAAAAATAATCTTTTCCCAGTATTGTTAATCTTTAGTAACGTCTACATCGGTTCTATGTAGTTCTGACTAAACTGTTGTTTTTTAAATGAACAATTTTTAGAGAATTAATATCTATTTAGATGCTTCATGTACTGATCTTGAAAAGTAAATACCTCAAAAGTAAAACCCTATTAATATTTGATGCCCTTGTCATATTACAGATAGAGAGTTTCTTAGTATGCTAATAAAATTGCACAGTTTTCGTGTTGTATTTCTTGTATAAAACTTTATTAATCTTGGTCTGGCAGCTTTGGGGGTAGGGTTAGGTTAGGTTTACGCAGCTACCTTCTGAGGACTTTAAGGTAAAAAATAAATGGTAAAGAAAATGGGTTGTGGGAGGCGATTCATCTTTCGTAAAAAACGTGTAGAATCGCTTCCCATAATCCATTTTTCTTACTGTTTTTTTGGTTATTAAAATTGTCAGAAGATAGCTGTGATCTATTCTATTATTCTGGCCAAAAACGTAATTTGCTCATAAATAACATAACCGAGCTCCTCTGCTATGCGGTCTACCGGAGAATGTTCAGAAAGATGTGTAGAATCGCTTCCCACAACCCATTTTCTTCACCATTTTTGTCGATCTTAAAGTCCTTAGAGGATAGCTGTGTTTGGTCATTGCAGGAAATATAGTTTAAAAATTAACCGTTTTATTCGAACTGTACTGTAAGAAAGTTTCTTCTTCATATTCGACATTCAAGTTATACTACTCATAGTCGAATTAAAGAATAAGTTTATTCGACCATGGAGATATATTTTGAGGCACGATTTAGTAATATGAATATACATTGATTATTTTGAAAAAGATACGCTTTCGTAATTTTTTAAAGAAATATTTCTTTTTTTTAGAAATGTGTTTTCTAAAAAATTGAAATTTGCGAAAAATTGATCATTGTTATTATGAATTATGTAACCTTATAAAATTTGATTTTCATATACATTACATGATTGAAAATTAAATATAAGACAATATGTATAATAAAATCAGAAATCACATCAGTCGTCGGACATAAAATTTAAATTCAAGATGGCGAATCCAATATGACCGCATTATTAAAAAGTGACTTGATCAAGTCGAAACTGGATATGGGAGATGGGTGGGGTCAGCGTCGCCGATCACTGTTAATGAAATATATATTTTAAGTTAAATTTACGAAATATACGATATGTAGTTTCGATTGGAAATAAAAAGAAATTTAAGGATATTAGGGCATTCTATCGTTAGTTCGGTTAAGATTATTAAAATTACTGCATGGGTCTTAGTCCTAATACCTATAACTTCAAAAGCTTTCTTGGAATTGGTAATTTTGAATACGCCACTTAAGTTTTCATGTATAATAAACAAGTTTATGAACAAAAACCTATACAGTAACAATATTACAAATTTTCTCAACCAAATGGTTTTGTGTAACCTTTATACTTCGTTGCTCTCATTGTAATTACTTAGAATTTGAAAATGTATTTTTTTTTCATTGGCAATAATTAAATTTTAAATTAACTGCATCGTTGCCTTTTTCTATATGAAAGCGACTGTTGTTAAATTGATCAATTCTACGATAAATAGCCCACGCATTACGTGATATTGTAGATTTAATGGGAGAAAATAATTACCTGCATTGTTACAAAACTAACAATTAAACTGATTCCTATTTCTGTTTATGTCCGGCGCTATTAAATCGACGCATTCAGTAAAATCCATAGGCAACACCATGATTAAGTCATCTCAATGAGATAATAAAGTGTAATAAAATGATATATTACATTATAGTCATGTAGTTTCATTACATACTGCGATTATTATATCCCAAACAATCTTAGCCCATCACAGACCTTGACATGCGGTAGTTGCATGTGAACGCAGGCTGTTGTAAAGAATCGCTATAGCCTCAGGCTGACGTACCAATTTTACTTGCAAGAATCTAAATGCCTAAAATGTTTTGCCGTTCAATAACTGAAATTGTTGTAAAAATGAGATTTAGGGGCTCATAAAATCAGTTTACCTGTTGTAAAATTGGAAGAGAAGGTTCGAACACTAATTATATCTATTATTCCGAATATTACAAAATGGAGAATGCGTGTACATATATCATGCATTAATAAGTGCGCACATAATTCCACTGTCTTCGTAGTTAAACTACACGGTAATTTACATGGTATTTCATCATTCACGACGCTGAATGTGAATAAAAAAGATTACAAGAGCAGGCATTCGTTTCATGAATATCAGGAATATGAGAATAAAATAATTGAAGATGCAAAGTTATGTGTCGTTGCGAAATTAATGTAGTTCATTTAAAAAAAAAACATTATAAATGTTATTGACGTTAAAAATTACCAGTTACGGACATTACGAATTAAGCACTTCAATATTCAAATGGGAAGCATACATTTTTATTACACGGGAAATAGATTCTAGTTCTTAATATTAAGTTTTTAAGGTTGATGGTTATGACTCTAATCTCAGATTTTCAAAAATGAGAATAACGTATCGAAGGCATACGACCGTAATGTATATGTTGATGGATCTAAAACTGAGTGTGTGAGAAGTTTTGGAAATCGTCGATTCGAATATAAAGTTACTTCGACCCAGACCATAGGTTTGGCGAAGTATTGAATTTGGTCAGTTCCCGCCAAAAAATTATCCTATAGTTTTTCATCAAATGTCGACGTTTCAGGCCCTAAGGAACCCAAAGCAACAATAAAAAAATTGGTGTCCGTTAGGTTGTACGTCCGTCCGTCCGTCCGTCCGTCCGTCCGTGGGCAAAATTTTGTATACGCGATATCTCGCGGCTGGCAGGACGAATTTAAAAAGTACAAACGGATTTCGGTTTTTCTTGGCCAAACTTAGATCTGATTAGTTTTTGGAGACAATACATACTAGATTATGGGGAGGTTTAACAAAAAAACGCTCAAAAAACACGTTTTTCCATTTTTTAACAAAAAATACAAATCGTACAAAAAAATGTTTCAAACAAAAAATATAGAACATCGAATTCTCTACAAAAAAGGTTGTATTCATGTCTTCGTAAAATTCGTAAAATTCAACGATAATGCCGTAAAAAACGGAAACCGAAGTATCCCACATATAAAAAAAATTTATTTCCTGCAACCCGACCTGTCAAAAACTCGACTAAACCGCGTTTTTTTTATGCATCAGTGTGAACAAGACGTGCTCATTTATCAGTGCTTCGGCTGACCTGCGGTCGGGGTCGAAGTTTTGAAAATGCTCATTTTCAATTTTAATGTAGGGTGAATATGCCAATGAATGGACGATGTTCTACATATTTCTATTTCTTATGAATGTATGATGCACAACGTGCAACAAAATACATATTTTTATGTTCTTTGAACATTCAAAACAATATTTACAGTACTATTGATCTTCCAGTGTTTATTATTTTGTAAAATCAAAGCAAAGTTTTAAAGCCATCCAAAACTGGTACTGAAAACGTTCCATTTGATTTAACCCGTCTATTCATTGGGGTTTAGCGGTATTTTTTACAAACGTATGAAGACGAAGTTAATAATTAAATAAAATCAAAGGTTGAACTACACGGTCATAAAGAGCAGAGTCTAACGATTCTAATGGTGGTATCATAATTAAATTTTCATAACAGAATTCAAAAGTTACAATCAATCAAAGTGTGAAAAATGCTTAACCGTCCATTCATTGGCATATTCACCCTATTTAAGGAACAAGATATTGTTACAATATATGTATAGAAACTACTCGAACCTAACGATGCTAGAACTACCCTCTGCCGCCTTCTTTCCTGGCAGTGTTAAAATGGGAATATTCCCGGAAGCATTAGCCTTTCGTCAGAGAACTGCAATGCGAATTTAGCCAAAATTGTAGGCACCCGGGTCGAAGACATCTAGTTTAAATTAAGTTTATTATCACCATTTAAATACGTTTTCAATTTTGAGAACTTCAGCGAACTAAAAAATATAATTGTCATAATATTACAAATTTCAAGGAAATTCGGGTGTCGGTCGAAAAACCGTGTCTGCTTAATGATGTGTCGGCTTTTTTTACTGCCGGCTTTCTGATTTTCGGCTGTTGGTTTATGACTGTTGGTTTGTTGACCTGTCGACTTTTTGATTTGTCGGTTTTTCAACCCGCAACCGGTTATAATCCCAGAAATAGATTAAATGGACATGCAATAAGTGGTACATTTACCCTAGGTATAGATCGATGATAATGTAATATAATATAAATGCGATATGAAGGTTTTTATAAGGAGCACAGTGTAACGGAAAGGAATGCAAAAATTTAGTATCATTTGGTACTTTAGATATCCCAAATTTAGCCATTATTATTTTTTGACTATTTTCATTTATAATTTTGTACAGTTAAAAATCCGATAATTAAACAACCCAACAAGTAAAAAAATGGGCATATTGTAAAGAGAACAATACTTTTGCCCTGTCAGCTTTTTAATATGTTGGTTTTTTACTTGTCGGCTATTGGACTGTCGGTTTTTTGATAAATAGGTTAAGTAAACCGGAATAAAAAAGTTATTGTTTTGACTCACTAAGGGTCATAGCCGCTTTATTAAGTTTCTGATATCAGACGAGAATAGATGAACGAAAATGGAGTGCATTCATTTTCATCATAATTTGCTCTTTATATAAGGCGTTAACATCTCATTTATAAATATATACTATAAGCATAACTATGTTCTTTCACCTAAAAAAAGTACTTATTTGCAGTTAGTAACCAATTTATTAGTAGTTACTAAGTAGTTAATAATTTATTTAATATTAATAAACTGCAATTTCAAATAAAAAAGAGACGCATCTTTACTGGGTCTCAATAACTGAATTATTACCTGGTAGAAATTGCAACCAGATATTAGACATTTATTATCCAACACTCTTGTGTAATGCCTATGATTTAGACATTTCTAAAGTATTTTCTTAGGTAATTTTTGGCTTAAATGTGAGATTTGTTCAATTAATTATTAGACAGTTTTGCTAGACAATTTTTATCTATTATTAGATTTCAAAAGCATTAAAATATTACACACAGAAAAATAATAAAAAATCTAACACCGACCGGGAAACGAACCCGGGTCCACCAGTTCCACATCCGTGAACTTAAATTTTTTGACAGTTTGCATCGAACCTGCATGAAAAGGATACAGTATTGAAATGTGCAATAAAATTATTAAAATGCTAAAAATAAACTCGTTAAATTGACCTTCATTGTTGACTGTTTTCTCTTATGGTAAATGTTAGCGGAATGTTTTGTCGGTTTTTGTCACGTTCGTGCGTTCATGTTTTGGAGTTTTACATGTATTCGTTCTGCCATTATCGTCGTGTCGCAGAAATGTTGATGGTCTGGAAGTCCACCATTTTTTCACGGATATATTTCCACAACACTTTGCTATATTCTCCTAAATTTTATAAATCTGGACAGAAAGTAACCAAATTTTATACACACTAATTTTTTTCGATATTTGAAATAAAAATAAATGACTATATGTCTATATACCTGACTGTAGGTCATAGCTGAAGTTGTAATGATTTATAGAAACGATTTATATGTGTTTTAAAAAAATCCTTTTCCTGACTCAGGCGGTAACGCACTGGACTATGAAGTCGTAGGTCGTGAGTTCGATCCCCGCGCTTTAAACAATTTTTCGATTTCGTTTTCGAGCTGCAGCTCGCTGTTGGTAAGACGAGCGACGTTGTTTGTTTACGTTTCGAAAATATTGTTTATCTGGCGGAAATCGACTTATGACCGCTGCTGTACTTGGTGTAGGTTTCTGCAGTTCCTACATTTCATACACAAATATGAAGTATGGCGCCATTTTCTTAAGTCGATCTGCAGTTCTCGCAAATATTACAATTTGAATATATATGAAAACCTCTTTTAAAGGGTGACTCCGACAGTTAAATAATAAATAAAAAAAAATTATCATTGTAAAAAAAAAATTAGTCATCATCTCATAGTGAATAAATATGCTTAAAAATTCGAAATTCATCCACGCATGTTTGACATTAAGTGAAATTCTAGCGGTCGTGAACTTGACGTATGACTTTATCACTTGCATAATATTTCCTAGCACGGGAAGTCTTGTTGTACGTGATGCCTTACAAAAAGTGGCACTGGTTCTCGATTCCTGGAGAAGTTGTGGGGAACACGTCTGCACTCGACCGTCGAGGTGTAATGAACCAGTTCGTACATCATCTACCTGAAGAAGTAAATCGAGCGTGGCACGTTAAGTGAGAATCGCTCATAAAATGAACGAGCGTTGCAATCTAGTTACCTGAATAGCAACGTAAGATCACGAGTGAAACGTGCCGCACAAATTAATCGTTTCGCTGGTGGTTCGTAAGTAGATTATGCCCCAGATCGAATAGTCTATCCCTATTAATTAATGAAATCCTGTCAACGTGGACATTTTACACATGTCGAGAATTTGGCGATTTACATTATTTTTTGAGTTCGATATGAATAACAATGAAAATGTTTGTCACAGAATGGAAAAACTGTAATCAGGGCCTTATTTTGGGAAATACACACAATACAGCAAGTATTTAGAGCTGTTGATGCTTTAAGAAATTGATCAGACAATTTTTCACAGTGGTCTTTACTATTCACGTGGTAAGACGCTTAAGTAGTATTGTCAAGCTCAAAATTCACTCTCTTAATCTGAAGTTCATAGTCGCTAATTCATTAAACGCATTTGCGATCGCTGTGAATCAGCCATTAGACACTGATTTCAATAGCGAACTCTTCTAAATTGGCTGAAAATCATTGAAATGTAATCATATTTCTGTCGCTTCAAAACAATGCCTATTCACTGATCGATCCAGTGAATTTGATTGAAATTAGTGGAATGAAATCAAGTGCTTTTCACTAGCATATAGTGTTTACTAACTGATAGATTAGGCAAATTTCACTAAAATCACTGGAATTAAACCAAATGTTTTGTGTCGGTAATCAGTGATTTGCACGGGAAAACAGTGTCTATTTACTGATTAATTCAACAGTTAACCAGAAAATTTGCTCATTTCTCAATATTAAATAATAAAAAGGAATTTCATAATCTAGCTGCTGAATGTACCGTATATATGGTAAAATCATCTATTTCAAGAAAATAAAACCGATAAGGTGCAAATATAACTTTGTACACTTCCCTCAAACTATATAGTAGCACCTGCATGCAATTTTAAAGGTTATAAAAATGGTTAAAAACGAAAAATTACGATAAACATTAGATACATACCCGAAACAGATCGCTATTATTCAATTTTTCGGTGGCGTCTCCGGTATCTGGAATTTCGTGCTTGCGTAGGCAACTTGTGGAACTCAAATGCGATTATGAAAAATAATACAAAACATTTATTTACTTCCCCTTATAAAAACTTGTTGGGCCAGAAAAACCTGCTCAAATTTGAGGAAAAAAAGTTCTTGCAGCCTTAAAATCTATTTTATTGAAATTGTATATAGATCTTCAGATTTATGTAGGATGAAAAGCAAATCACTGGTTATATTCAGTGATCGGCGTTAAACGAATGTACAACTAACGAACCAGTGAAATAGTGGGCATTAGGATTGAGTTCTGCAAGAGTTTCAGTAAATATCAATATTTCGACTAGTTAAATAGTAAAATCATCTGGTAACCAGTTAAACCAAATTGACTGATTTAACATCAAAAATTGTTTTCGCTGACGCATTTGTTGAAATTTTTACTGATTCAGATTAAGAGAGTCGTTTTAGTGCCTCTTTATATGTACTTAAATATTATACTCGTATGTACTAGGGATACCCGTATGGCACTTTCAAGAAATTGAACATGTTCGTATATTTAAAAAAGTAATAGTGCGAATCATGTGTAAGATCAAAAATAAACTTTCCTATGGCATCATAACAGCCCTGAAAATATTTTTATCCTCGTGATAAGAAATGTGTGTACTGCAGCATTAATAAACCGTGGTTCGTATAATTTCAACAATAGAAACCATAGCAAACGTAAGTGTAACAGATCTAATTTAAATTCTAACAAGAAATAAAAAATAACTTTATTTACACTATGCTTTAATAAAGAGAAAATATATATTTTCTAATTTATTACACATAATTATTTTCGAACATCGACGCACAAAAAGAACAGAAAAAAGTGTTATAAAATGTTTTTAAAAAATCGGAAATATACAGGACAAACCTAACTCAAATAATTTTGTCTATTTTATTAATTTTATCAACCATTTGCTTCATTTCGTGACTGCTTGTTGTTCAAATATGAAACTATTGTTGCTTCTTGCGGTAAACAATCGCTTTCTTCAAAATATTTGCCATTATTCATAGGGATTTCCCTATGATTTCCTGCGGGGTCCTTTAGTCTGTATTTATAATTTATGTTGCAGGTTTTCAATTAAAAATATTATGCGCATTTACAGAAATGTACACGTCATCAGTGTTTTAATAACTGCATTTTGCAAATACAATTCCTGATAAGATGATGGCATGCCCTGTTCTCGTCAACGTTGTGTGTAAAAATAAAAGTGAGGGTCGTAAAACCGACAAATCAAAAAGCTGTAAGGTCAAAAAACCGACAGTCAAAAAGCCGACACAATAAAAATAGACACATCGACCAGTGTACAACCATTTTTTGAAGTGACGTGTTTTTGACCGTCGGTTTTTTATCTGTCGGCATTTTGATTTATAGGATTTTCGACGTGCACCCAATAATAACAAAAAAATGTTAATTACTCTTCACTTATATATATGGGGCATTCTCTGCGTGTCGGAGTCCCCCTCTGCCCATTTCAGTTTTTGACAGAATTCAATGAACCAGGGCTTAAAATTTTCGTTGGAGTGTCTACTTTTCAATGGCATGTGGCGTTGTGTGAAAATTCAAAATGGCGGATTGGTTCAGCGCCGAGAATGAAAAAAGTATAAAAAATGAAGCAAATATCTTTAAAGAAAAGTGCAGAAGTGACACTTCATCGGTCCGCCATTTTGAATTTCTCAATTTCGGCTTCATAATCGGAATTAGCAACCTCGTGAACTTCCCAGTATACAGTATCGTCCAAATGAAGTGTCACTTCTGCACTTTTCTTTAAAGATATTCGCTTCATTTTTTATACTTTTTTCATTCTCGGCGCTGAACCAATCCGCCATTTTGAATTTTCACACAACGCCACACGCCATTGAAAAGTAGACACTCCAACGAAAATTTTAAGCCCTGGTTCATTGAATTCTGTCAAAAACTGAAATGGGCAGAGGGGGACTCCGACACGCAGAGAATGCCCCATATATATTTTTATTCATTTTTTAAAAATTTATATTCACTTATGTATTTTTAAAGTTAAATCTCATAAATTTGTTAGTTGAATGTATTTATTTCATATTAGGCATTAATTGTAATCTATCCCGAAAAAATATGCTTACATTCAATATTATAACACTTACAATTGTTAAATATAATTTTTAGCAGTTCTAATATAAAATTAATTAATTAGACATTTTTTAAAGATACTCAGTCACTCTTCGTGAGAGTTCAGTGACAATCCAGAAAATCTTTCTTATCAATTTTTGGCTTCAAAACAATTTTTTTTTTATGAGGTAACGCTCGATATAGGTCGAATTTTAATTATTTTTGTTATAATTATTAATACTTGAAATATGATATTAAACAATAGGTGTGATTCGAAGGTCTTATTTATTTTATAAAATAGATTTATTTTATCAAGGAAAGTCGATCAGTGTATAATGGTAATTTTCCTGTGCAACGAAAGAAATAGTTATAGGCAAAGTAATAATTTTTTCCACTTTCGCCAGCGTTGACAAGCGTAGACGCGAGCTCGTTTATAAATAGCGATATTTAATTATCCCAGAAGAAACGTCACGAGTATCCTGAATGTTCTAGCAAATACATAAATTCCTTATGATTAATGTTAATCTTTATTAAAGATGTTTTGAAAACAATTACTATTAATTTTACGTTGATATAAGGTAATTATAGTAACAACGTTAATAGATGTGAAAGTGCGCATTGAACTCATCAATCGATAAACCGTATAAACAGCATAATGTGGCAGTTTACGAATTATTAATCTCATGTTATGGGAAAGTAATCTTAAACTAGTAGTGGGTCTTGGTGTGCATGTACTGTTTTCTCTTTGCGCAGGGTTTGCGAGTTTGTTGTACCTGCAAACAACAGTTTAATACTACATTTCTCACGGGAATACAACATCGATTCACGATTCTGTTAGTGGAATATATACTGCCATAAAATATATCTTTGAACGGATTACAGAATGATAATGTTACAGTAAAGTATGGTAACTATGTAATAAATTATCCTAAACACGATTAATTTATAAGATGTGAAATAATTTGTAACTAAATTAAATACATAGTAATGAATATTCTTAAACATGGTTATTAAAACTTTTTGTGAAGAAATTCATTAGGTGTATCCAAAATAAAACAAAAAACATCAATTTAATATGATTGATAAAACGAATCGGCAGTATTTTGGGCTTCTTTCGTTTATTATCGAAATAGGGATACTTCTCAATCATATAAATGAATCATTCGGACTATAATTTGATCGTTAATATCACCCCAATTACACTGAGAATTCTTCAATAGTAAATTTTACCATAAATGTCATAATTTATGCTAAAATTATAGTAAGGACTACTATTTTAATACGAAAATGGAATAATCGTCCAAAAAGTTTGGACTATTTAATATTATTTTTTAAATAGTTCACAAATGGATAGTATTTAATAATATTCACGTATTATAAAATTTACTACTTACATGGTACTTTTTGTTAAGTCACTTAAACATCCATTTAACGTTGTAAATATTACTACTTCAATGGTAAATTTTAATGCAAAAATTATATTAAACTTTACTACTTCAAAACAGGAAAATACACATGAGCGCCACCTACAATTGTAAATAGGACCATTTACTATTTAAGATTGTATAAGCTTAAAATTTAAATATAAATATGATCAAAAATGTGTGACATAAAAAAATAGAGCAGCACATTAGATTAGTTTCTAATAGGATTGGGGAAGTAAGAGTCGAATCACTACATAGGTTAACTATAGAATTGCGTAAATTCCAGGGAATCATTTTTTTTTTCATGGGGTGGATTATTACGTAAGATTTATTGCGTATATTGTTTGTAGTATATTTTAATAAATATAATAAAACATCGCAGCTTGAATTAAAAATGTAAGGTAGGTTTTGGATGTCTATGTCTATATTTATATATGTATTGTATATTTGTTGGTTACGTACGAGTTGAAGAGATTTTTTCAATAATTATTCTATTAGTAGTAATGTATTCAATGAATTTTAATTATGACAAATATTAGTGACACTCACATAAAATAAGACGTTAATTACGAAACTTAATTGATAAAAAATTGCAAATTGATAAGAATAAAAGTTCGTAACTTCAAGTAGAAAAGTAGTTATTCTTGCAAGGAAAAGTAGTAAGAATGTCAACTAACCTGAAATTGTAACGCCAACTAAAAAACGTCGCTGAGGCATGTTTACTACTTTTTGTAGTTGGAGCAACAACTTCTCTCGTGCTAACGAACTATTTTTTTCCGTGCAGAATGTTTGTGAGAGTATGTATATGTTTATGAATGGATCGGATATGGTCTGACTAAATAATGTTCTTTGATTTTAATCAATTTCCTCTGAGAATAAGATGAGAACATCACACAATTTTACATCCATTAATAACAAAAATGTTTAATCATTAAGTCGATCAAGGAATTGATTGTCTATTCGTCGTATCGAATTTTGGTATTAAATTTATTTGCTCAGAACGTTGTCAGAATTCACCCTCTAAAATACGGTCCGCGAATTGTGGGACACCCTGTATGTATAGAGAAGGGACCAAGTCGCTTATTTCAAGTTTGGTGCTACTGGTTGCTATCAGGTTTATATAGTGTAAGGTATTAGAGACAAGGTAAGTTCATGTCGACGGTCGTACACTTGTTCAGTATTCATAAGACACCTATGCCTAGTGCAACGTTTTCCAGTGGACAAATAATATTTTATTTCTATAATTCTACGAGAGTGCGTGTTTTTCGTCATTAAGATGCAGATTACGAATTTCATCGCGTTTTCTAGTAATAACAGTTGAAGAGTTTCGTAGAGTATTACTTTGTTTTGTGATTTATATGGCGCCTAAAGTGCGATACGTTTTGTTTTTTAAACAAACACATTTTTCGTATGTGTATTTCTGGCAGATTTATATACATATTCTGTAGAGAAACTTTACTCAATTGCATCAGTTATCCAAGAGTCCTAGTTTTATTAAAATCGGATTTACCGTGTGTCTTTAGTGAGCGGAAAAGTAGAGTAGGTCCGCTTTAGGTCACTCTCCTCTACATGTATATATTCGAATACACAGAAAAAAGGGTTTATGGAACAATTACAAAAAGGTACAAATGGTTTAATATATAATAGTAGCAGAGTTAATTACGTGAAAAATTGTTGTTTACTGTATGCTAATTTTACAACTTAGAATATTGTAAACTATACAATGAGAAAAACATAATTCATCCAATGAAATGCATTTCATATAGTAGTCGATTTCATCAGGTGAAAGAATTTTTTCATTCACACGGGCAAAAATAATTGGTTGTACCAACTAATGAGTATAGTTAGACTTACCAACTAGATATTAGGCCTGACTACTTATTTATTAGGACAAGTACCTACTTATTTCGAGCAAGTGATACATTTTGTGTAACAGTAATATAATATATAAATTTGCTCATGATACCAAAGAAAATATTTGATTAAAATTCTTTTCATTGTACGAACTAAATATTTCATACATACAATTCTTTAAACATTAAGCTTATAAAAGTAGTGATAACATTTATACGTTTTGTTTACGATGAAAAGCAATTTTCAATGAATTAAAATTTTTGTATTGTGTTTGTTACGGATTGAAAACTTATTTTAATTAGACTAATTTTTTTGTTTGTATCGGTTGTTGATTTTCCGATACAGAACGGTCTCCAAAAAATTCTTGCTGCCTTGAGACTTAAAAGAAGACGTTATTATTTTTCTCATTTTAAGAGTGGAAGGCTTGCACTGGTCGCAATGAACCCGAAGTAGGCTTTATTAACAGCTAAAATTGAGATGATCATAATGATTGTTGTAAGCTTTGTGGGCCAATTATTCTTTAAGTCGGAAGAAACACGCAAAATAAAGGGCAATTTTGACCTTGTTTGAGGCAAACACATAATAATAGTAAACATCATAAACAATAACGACCTTACAAGTCGAAACAGGTTTAGTAATAACCCGACGATGGTATTGATTAGATTTTTTGTGACATCCAGCCACACGAAAAGTTTTTTGAATTTTTTTATATGAAGTTGTGTCTCGTATGACAATATTATAGAAATTAAGAAATTAATTAACACTTAACATTTTATTCTCGGAGTGGAAGGGAGTTTTTTTAAATACCTTCAGTGACACAGTGAATTGATTTATGATTTTGAAAGTGAATTACTATTAAACATACTTGCATCGATTAATTATGGTTATAAAATCAAATAAATTTAAAATAAATCCTGCCTTTTTTTGTGTATTTCATTTTCTTCCTTGTAGTGGTCGATTAATCCAATCGGAACCCATACTTTCTTTTTCATGTACGAATCGAACGTATATTAATTTTTTACAATGAGAAAAGATTCATTGAACCGATGAAATATGCAGACGATAGCCACAATGAAATATGTTCTTCCAACGGATATTACTATGAAAATGTCATTTTGTTAATTATATTGATAAAAGATTCTTTCCATTCAATAAACACTTGCTAAAGCAAATAATTTTTCCTAGTAATAATCAAATATTTCATCCGTGGAAATATTATAGTTCGCTATGATATCGGTTGTACTTTTTATTGTACAATGAATTTTTGTTTAGTGTACACAGAAAAAATAAGTCTTAAAATTGTTACATCTTAAATTTATCTTCAGATGAGGGTTAATTTAAGCCCGAAATTGCGTTAATTTTCTTAAATTCAGTAAGTGTTTTGGATTAAAGTTCTTACTTTCAGTGAGCAAAACTGACTTTTAGACGATATTTTGGCTTAAAATAAGATTTATCGAGCTTATGGCATCTAAGTTGGACGAATCTTATTTCAAACCAAAATATCGGCTGAAAGTCAGTTTTGTTGTCTGAAAGTAAGACTTTAAGCCTAAATATTGACTGAATTTAAGAAAATTAACGCAATTTTGGGCTGAAATTAAGCCTCATCTGATGATGAATTTAAGATGTAACAATTTTAAGACTTACTTTATTCTGCGTACGGAGGTTCCATTTTAGCACAAATAACGGAATTTAAAATTCTCAACCGGTTCCATTTAAGCCCAAATTCTGAACAATATCTAATTTTTGGTACTACATTTTAGTTGTGTGGTAAGATAGTTTTAAGGCTTTTGAGGAAGTCTGCTTTTTAGTCTAACAAGGTTCTTTTTGTTACATTTTAAAATTAGCTAACTATAGGTCTTAATTCGAGATTGACTCATTTGAATTCAATACCTCCTCAGATTAATGCAGGTACACAGCATTGCACGCATAAAACATTTTCATAAACTTTTTTATAAAATTGATTTCATCGAATTCATTAAATTCTTCATAAAATAAACAAAATATTTTAATCGACGGAATTAATTCTATGAATTGAATAAAGGATTGATGTAAAATGAACGCATCGTTAATGCAAAGACTTTGGGTGTTTCAAATAAACACAGACAAAAGATATACTTAAACTCAGCTAGAATTAAGATTGAAAGTTAGATGTAATGTAAAAAATAAGACTACTTAGAAAATATATATATTGGGTGAAATTAAGATCATTTTAAATATTTCTTTTTGTAGTGAAGAAACAAGTATAATGAGCTTCAAAAAGTTGCTAATTTTTTTTTCCAATCTTATGAAAAGTATCATTCATCCAATTCAACGATTTCAGAAAATTTGACTTTCCTGGATTGCTTTAAGAGCCATGAACTTTGCACTAAATGAAAGGAGCGTTTCTTTAAATAGAATAAATAGTTCGTTTCTGAAATGAAATATTTCGTCGTTCTGTCTATATTTGAATACCGTTAAATGTCTATTAGCTCGATAAAAAAATCATAAAGACCATGATCAGAAGAAATACTCTTATTCAATCAAAATAAATATTTAATGGTAGCGATGCGAAATTTCTTTGTGCTCAAAAAAAATTCTATAAAGATATTATGCAAGAACTACTTATATCGTAATAAGAGGTTTTTTCGTTTAATAATTGTTATTAGATTTATTTTAATATTCACGAATATTTAAAGTGGTTATTTGACTGTAAAATTGCGGTAGATTTAAAATTATATGCACACTCTGTAGCATTATTTAACGACCGGAAAATAGTAAACGGAACAACCGTTTTTTGCGTGTTTTGCTTTTGTTGAATTAACTGTATTTTTTCTCCTGTGTTTTAATTTAGTTAAGACAATACAATTATTATTTTCATAATACTATCTATATAAGGAAACAAATAAAAAATATTTTATTCATTTGGAATTAACTAAAACATTTAATAAATAGCATACAAATTCGCTAGCGAGCTTAGAAATAACAAAAATGTTAGTAGAACACATAGTAATTTATAACATATATATTCCGCATGCAGTCTTTATAGATGAATTAAGAGTAGCTTTCAGTCTTACATTTGTATCAATTTTGTGAAATTACACAGAAAGCGAGTGTGGTTGCTGCAATTCAAATTATAAAGTTATAGGCTGTATTGATGTCATGCCAACATATTTAATTATGAAATCTTTTATTTAAAAACGTTATTTTACCTGATCGATCTAGTTGCCAAAACTAGATCTAGTTTGGGATTTTATCGAATATTATAGTACTTAAAGTGAGAGGTTGTGTATGCAGGATGATTTCTAAAATGTTTGGTTTCGAGTTAAAGGTCAAATATGTATACTACTATTCGGTAAATTTCATTATTATTGTGTAATTTAGTGTATATGAAATATAATTTCTTAGCTCATTTGCATGCAATTCATTTTTATTTCGGATGAAACCATAAACCAAAAAATAAATAAAATATAATAATTTTAATTACCTACAACCGGTGACACGTTTTAACTGAAATTTATTTTCTATGTTTATTCCAGAAAGTATTCCATTGCTTAATTATGAAAACCATTTCATTTCAAGAACTGTTGTTATAACATTTATCATTGTGACAGGAATCATTCTTGTGGCTATATATATATGACGACTATGTGGATCGGAATTATTTATATAAAAATGAATCTAGTGAGAAAAATCACAAATTTAGTTATACCGGCTAAATTTTACTATTTTATATGGTTTTCTTATCTGTATTTATAAATGTAACAACCAGGTTGTTTTCTCCGTATATTTTAAAAGTAAATAGAATGTATAACTTTCATTTAAAAAACGACGCGAAACACTACAGTTTCCCAATTAATATTGTACAAGTTTAAAAAGAAATGTCCTAGTCTTTTGAAGAAGTATTCATCTTCTATCTTAATTTGTTAAGTGATTTTTATAATGATATTTATAAGTATACTCATTTTTATTCCCAAAAGGGTCTAATTTAGTATCTCTAAGTTCAAATAGATCGAATAGATTTTAATACTGATTTTATGACATTGAAGTGGATCAATAATATTCGGCCACCGATCAATTATTATTATTAATGATTATTATTTATTAAATAAAATAGTCCATTAATTAATTTTTATAAAAATTCAGTCCTAAATACTAGTTTGCTGGAAATTATGCCTTTAGGTGATACATACGTAGTTAGAAATGATAACATTGACGAATTAGTTAAAACGTATATTTATTTGAAAATTATGAAGAAGAAAATTTTGTTAAATTTAATATTAGAACCATTTTATAATTAGTAAAGATGTTTTTATGTACCTTAATTTGTGTAAACAATCATTAAGTTATATTCTGTTGATTTACAATTTTAAAATACGTATTTTACTTTTTGGTGGAAGTATTTTTCTAACTATTTTTATGAAATGTGACATATATTTAACAATTTATTGATTGGTAATAATTAACATTTATTAACTACAGTTTCTGTGTATTGGTAACAGCGCATTAATATAAAAATACGTTAAATAACTCGTACTCGCGAATTAAACGATAAATTTACCTAAATATTAATGAATGGAATCGTTAATAAATTAATTTGCAAAATTAAAAATGTATTAAAAATTGTTTGATCCACATTTAGAGTTCAACCATATAATACGATAATAATCAGTGAAATATTTTAAATAATCACTGGAAATTTTTCAAAAAAATTCCGCATCTAATCATTATGCCTAAATCAATGTTCGTATCGATTTTATCAACATATAAAATTTTCCGTGGATTTTGTAATTGTTTAATTTTTTAGGTCGTTTGAATATATTAGGTATATCATGTACATAAGGTCATTATGACAGACAATGTGTGACCTAAATTGATTCAAATAATAATTTGTGCTTCAATTACCTAATCTTAACATTCTCTTCAAGAAACGTTGTAAGCAAAATAATGAAAAGTGTCAGTAATTATATTAGATTTGCTAAAATAAAACTTTTCAAATTAGCAAAACGGAACGTTTTAACGAGACATATGACAACTATATTTGATTGGAAACTGATAAAAATAATTAGAAAGTACACATCGTATTCATATCTGATCATTACATAATAAATGAAGCGACTCCTAATCCATGAATCACTTTCATTGCTAGTTTATAAATCTTCATTCTGGTACAATTTGTCTCAATATCTCACCATAAAACAAATCACTTCTATTTGAATTGATTTTTATCTTTCTTTATTGGTATTCAATTTTTATTAAAAACGTCTTCAAATGAACATTTTTTATTCTTGAGCAACAGTATACCGGTTAAATGGATGAACTAGCATATCGATTATATTACGAGTTGATTAGCACACCAAGGAAGTGAGCGTAATGAAAACGACGTGCGAATATTTCCAAACGTTTACAACCGCTATGCAATCGCGTTGAAAAGGAGAAAATTGGTCAGCTGATACGATCCAGAGATCTTTGAATAAATCATTCCCTGGATGACCCTCTTCTTACCTATCACGGAACCATTACGCAAAGGACGCTTATGTAAAGATTACCTTTTACTCGTACGCAAATCGATAACTCGATTACTAAATTTCAGTTTAATCGAGGTAATTCAATAAAGAACCAAATGGTACATCTCTCTGGACTGTATTTAATAAGGATTTGTATTTAAATTAATTTTATTAAAGCTGTTTAAGTTGTACACCTCGCATGACAGAATTATGATGATTACAGTTCCGGAATGTTGCGTGTTTACAATAATTAAGTTAGAATAATTAAGAGTTAACGGTATTATATTTCACGTGGAACATGGTCGCTTTTCAAAATAGTTTTCTACATTGTGGACTTCCTTCCTAGTAAAGTGTTTACTCTGTTCAACACGCGTAAATAGAATTATCGTCTACATTATTAATTCACACTTTTAAGAATTAATTTCTAATTAGTCTCATTATTAATCAGTCTATACTGATGCATTGCTATCTAGAACCAATGGATGGGTCATAATTACTGTTACTAAAGAAAACACTGAAACAACTATTTATCACACCTCATGCTTCAAAGCTGTTTTTTTATTTCAGCTTTTATTCCAAATCTTGAAACTTAATAGAAATATTATAATGAATAATAAGTGCGTCGAAAATGTATAAATATATTCACTCCTGATTGGGTAAAAACCCGACAAATTAAAAAACCGATAGTGAAAAAGGCCACATATAAAAAAATAAAAACATCGACAAGTGAACAGTCTATTTTTTAAGTGTTGGTTTTTTGACTGTCGTCTTTTCAATTCTTGGTTGTTTGACCTGTCGGATTTTTGATTTGCCGGTTTTTCCACCTGCACCCGGTTTAAGAATTTGTGATGATATGTAAGTTTGAGATACATTCGACAACTATGTGTATGAATATGCATAGAAAAAGCACAGCGTTACGTTTGTCAAACTTCTTAAAATCATTTTGAAAAATATTTATACGGATTAGAACTGAATTTTCGTCAACAAGACTAAGATTTGCCCTTACTGTAGGACAGTATTCATAGAAGTATGCGACATATATTGTTAAATAATGTTATTAGGTGAAGATTCATGAAACCATTAACCATGTACGAGTAACCATGTAAGTTGGATTTTTTTCTGGTGCTAAAAGAAATTCAATAATGTAATCATTTAAGTTGAATTGAAATTAAACAATTACGTTATGTCTACAATTTTCGTACAGATAAAATATGCATTAATTCCGGTATAATATTAGTATTTTTTGTCGTGTTTCTAAGATTGGGGCAGTGTTTCATAATGGGCCTAATTAATATTTGTTATTTTTAAAAATTCAATGTCAGAACTGAGTGTTGCAGTTTTCCTTCATTATTCTGATTAATTAAAATATGGAATGAAAAGGGAAACTTGAAATTCAATTTCCTACGTGTGAATTTTGATAACTCTGACAAATATTACAAATGAACGATAAAAGAATAAAACATTAATATCATTTTAAGCACCCATTATTTATTCGCATATCATTTATGTATGTGGAATATAAGCTGCACCGAAACATTCTTGTTGGCGATAAAACGCAATGTAGATAATACCCTGCAATGTCGGATTTAGATTAAGACAGATAATCTATGGACATTTTTCATTCCTTTTCAATATTTATTTCTGATTCTTAATATATATGTCATCGAATACATTGGTAATTATTGCGAATAAAAATGTGTATAAGTTTGAATTACCATAGCTGTAGGATTCAGGACATAGGCGAGAACCGACGCTACCGAAACAGGAAACGTTTAAGTGCAATTTGTTAGCGCCATTATGGTATCGGTGTGTCGAAGTGTCTTTCTATTGTTCTTCACGCCCTTCATGACACGATTAGGCGCAGCTCGATTATCTTTATGCTGGCAGTTGACGCGTGCGATGACAAATGGTGACATCTGAAAAGAGAAAAGCAAATGGAAGACTTTTCATAGGCGTGAAACGTTGCGACATTTTTTAACCCAGATCACTGATTAGATTTGCAAATGCAGAATATGATCGTGAATCTCTGGGAATGAAAAATGGTATACATTTTTATTCAAGATGATTGATAACTCTATCAATTTTTTAAGGCTATGAAAAGTGCAACGATTGCTTGATGTCCTTGAGTTTAATTTTTAGAAGGTCAAGAATCCATGCATTTGGCTTTGGTTATATATTCACAGATTATGGTTACCCCAAATTATCTTCTTTAATACAATTTTTTTTTAACCAATATACATTGACATTCATGTTTTTGCGGTATAGTTATTTGAAATGCTTTGAAATGTTTATATTACAATCGTTTACTATTTCACAGATGCCTTTTTGGAAATCATTGAAAATTTTGTATATGATCTCCTTTATTGGGATAGTTGTCCTTGTCGTCATGTCGTTATGTTTGGTTAGACATTTTTTTATATCTTGCTTTATTGTCATTATCTAAAATCAATAAGTAAAAATGTTTACTGTGTGATTTTCGGATAACTCAATTCGATCTGTCTTTTGAAACAAGTGAAAAAATACGGAAGAGGGTCGAAAAACCGACAAATCAAAAAGCCGACAGCCATAAAACGAACAGTCATAAAGCCGACAATCAAAAAGCCGACACAAAAAAATAGACACATCGACAAGCGGATTATCATTTTTTGAAGTGTCGGTTTTTGACTGTAGGGTTTTCGGTTGTTGGCTTTTTGACCTCTCGGCTTTTTGATCTGTCGGCTTTTTGATTTGTCGGGTTTTCGACCTGCACCCAGAAATACCACAGGAATAATCCGAAGTTAAAAATTAAATGTGTTTTATTTCATTAGACAGAAAATGTCTTATTTTAATACACTTCGCTATTAAGACGCTTAAATGAAGACAAACTTTAAAAGAGGACACTTCTAAGTGTCTGAGTATCTTCATTTAAGATACCCATAAGGCACCCGATTGTGTAGTGAAATGACATATTAAAAAGTTTGCAAAAATTTAACGAAGTTTAGTTGACCTTCAATTTGGAATGAAGTTATCTGAGTATAAGTTTTTTGACTAACTTTAATAACATTCTTCATTTTTTAAGGTGATTCCGATAAGCGCCATCGTTCTCATAGGCAAAATGTTGCATTAGAAAACTGTTTTACATCTTCACTCATATAGTTAGATTTTTACAAGTCCATCAGTTTTCTAACCTATTATAACGATTAATTAAAAAACGTTTTAAATATATCATTGTGTTACTGTTAATTGTTTAAAAACTTCATCAGTAGTTAGATTTACAACTTATGACAAATAAAATTGTTGAAAAGAAATAATCTTCAGGTAATCTTAAATAGATTATAAAGCAAAGATGAATTATTATACCAAGAAGAATTTTTGATAATTAGTTGATGAACAAGCGGTCGAGAAAAGAAAAGAAGAATTATACTTTTTTTGGAGATGTATTTTAAAATACTTCTTGATATTTTTTTTTAATTTTCAGAGGATTCCATTTTTGTTATCCTTTAACGTTCTTTTTAAGATTGAAGTATTTTAGAACATAGTTCATAACACTATATGTCATTTAATTACAACCAAACCCATTATTGTACAGAATTATTAAAAAATGTTACTTGATATATTTCTATCAAACGAATTAAGGAATGCGAAATTAAAAAAAAAAACAATCGACATAGCTTCTCGTTTTGTTTCTATAAGGTGATAAATAAAGAATGATCGACTGAATATTTCGTGTAGATAATGTCTCTATAGCGCATAAATTCCAATGTATTATACGTAATGTGCGATTAACGTATTATGTTTACATTTTAATTTTTCTTTCTATCATCTCACTTTGTACTAGACGTGCCTTCAAATAATTCTAGAAATTACGAAAACTACTTGCAATATATTTTGTAGTTGTGCAGTCGACGGTAAGTATAATGTAGTGAGTATTGTTGTCAGGAAAGATAATAATCACGTATGTACATTGCGGATTATACCATTGTCATTCATACCTAATCGATGATAATTATCGAAATATTTTGTATCATAATACACTAGAAATTTAATAAACATGTCGGGAAAGTGTACCAAGGTCTAAAGATATTATTTCATCGCATAATCATCATGTGAACGTATCGAGTAAAAATTGATGTGTAAATTTTTAGGTTTCAAAAATTTATGTAAATTAAACAAACTATATTATGTAAATAAAATTGTTTATTTTTATTTATTTTATTAATAAGTTTCGCAAATGTATAACGATTTCTGGAACGATGAAAAATCAAGTACTTCCTTAAATTATATGAAGATGACGACGAGTGAGCACACATGTTACGTTCATCTATATATTCATCCATTTTTATTAAGATTTCGATCGGTACTAATTATAAATTACGAAATTACATAAAAATTGCAAACACTGATTTTTCATTATTTTTTGCTAGGTTTAATACAAAGCTATTATGAAATACGGAAATGAAATAATTTTTGCCATATAATTATTACCACGTAATAAAATTGAAGGAAATAGAAAATAATTTCGATAAGTAATTATTAAAGTAAATAAAATATAAAATTTTCTATTACTTATCTATCTGTGGTTCAGACGACCCCTTTGGTATAATAGTAATAAAAGTTTCGTGTGTAGTATTATTAATTAGTCAATAGCTGTGGAATTACAATATTTACGATTATACACGTTATTATTCCAAATTAGTTTTGCGAAAATTATTACTATTGCTAATGGGTATTATGCAATTGTTATGTAAGTGGATATATATTTTCGAGTGCAGTAAAACGATATCCTTTGAATATGGTTAATTATTTCATTACTTCGTGACCGTGTACTTATGGAAGTAAGTTTTAAATACTTAATTGATAAGCAATTATGCTTTTAACTCTATTCTTATAGCTCAAGGTATAATTTGAATGTTATACTGAATACAGTGATTAACCGTTTGTCTGTAAATCGCGTGAACTGGAGGTTACTCCTATTATCATTTACTGGTATCTTTTCAGATTATTTTTAAAGGTGAGTTAAGTGAAATTATTATTGTACATTCGTTACCTAGTTTGTGTACTGAATGAAATTTTTGGTATGTATTAAAAACAAACTATTTTTTTAAAATTTGTATAGTACATAACGCTAAAAAATAACAAAATCTTATAGAAATTTGAGGTTCTGAATGTTTAAAGATTTTAGCATTCCAACAAACGTAATACTACAGGTATGTAGACGATATTATCACCTTCACACTGAAGATATGCATTTCTGACAAATAAAATCCCCGATTGAATTTGAATTTTACTCGTAAAGTTTTCTTGCAAAACCAATTATTGGAATAAGTTCTTTAATTTCAGTTAATCACATTTCAATAGACAGAGCAACAAATGTATAATACATTTCCTTGATCAAGATTTTTTCAAACCAATCTGCTAGTTACTATAGAACAAGTTACTACTGGATAATCATTAATCCAGACAATTTTATCATATACAAATTACATAAGTAATAACCTGTTAGAAATCATTCACAAATTTACACATTTTACACGTTATTGAATTTGTATTAATATAGATGATTTTTTGTTATTATTGCAAGATGTTTAAAATTATTAATATTATTTTAAATGACATCATATGTAGGGATAAAAACAGGGGCATTAAACAACAAAAGAAAAAACTATGATTAAAAGTTTAAAATAAGGACAGGAATATGCATTCTCATTACTGGATACTGTGTAATTCAGAATAAAAAATAGTGAATAACTATAATAGAGAATATATACAAGTTTTAAATACTGAAAATATTATTTTCATTAGGTGTATATAGAATGATTTCGTGTTAAATGACAGAAAGTCGCCAATTAGGAAATAAGTGCACCAAATGTAAATAATCGGTACAAAAATCTTATTAGATCATCCTACTAGAACGTTAACAAAACTATTTTCCATTATTGTGAAGTTTCTTGAATAGAACTCTGATAGATAATGGGCGTGTAGCTACGCATCAATTGCATATTTGTTTGCAGAAGCGATTAAATGACCTTTTTTGTTTTAAAGTGAACTTTTATTGGTCAGTGCAATTGTAATATATTTGCTACGACATAACGATATTCAAATTCATTTTTTTGGTAGAAGACTTTTAGTAGAACATAAAAGTTTCTTTGCAATTTTTCTCTGAAATGAATTAAAAGTTTCATGTAATGAAAGTTTGCCACTAAATCAATACACAAATTATCGAATATTATATAATTATTGCCTTATTACGCCCTATTTCTTTTTCTCCTTTTCTTATATATCAATTTTTTTAGTCAATGCGATGAATTAAAATACATTGATCAAACTTATGAAATGAGAAGAAAAAATGTAAAAAGTGGCTGCGAGTGTTGGTAAATGTTCTATGCTTAACTATTTTGTTCTGTCCCCTTTAAATTTTGTTATATTTTACAGGTTTTAAATAGTTAAGCATACACTGTAACTGTACTTATTAACTTATAAATATGTCTATCTTCGCTAAAAAGTTAATAGACGAAATATGCTTTAGGAAACTGATATTTTAACCAATATTTTGAAACTCCTTTTTTAAATAAATTATTTCAAGCGTAGATATTAATTGCAAGATTTGCAGATAGTATCAATGTGAAAATACTGACTTATAGTCGATATGGAAATCGCATGTTCTTAAGTAAATCCCATAACAATCATCGGTATATTAATGTTCTATTAATTAAAAAAGTACTCTAAAAAATATCTGGCTTTGCAACGATTTACTTCAATTACCGGGATCATTGAATTGAAGACTTTGGAAAATATAATTGTTTACCTTAACGGGTTAAAATAATTATTAAACAACGACTAGAAGAATCTAAGAAATTTAATGCAGGGAGTACACCAGTTACTGAAAAAAATACCAGAATTATTGGAAATAAAAATCACAATTGTTCATATTTACAAGAAGAAACATGTTTGTTTTTTAATATAATACGTTTTGGTCAGTAATTATTTATTTATTACTTTTTTAGTATGTATTATAACTCACAATCGTTATTAATTTCTACAATTAAAATGTGTTATGCACGATTAATGCCCCACAACATTAATACATAGTCTTGATATAAAAACTTTGTATGATGCGGACGTCGTAATTTTAACGCCGTCATCCTGAAACGATTAACGAATATTAAATGACCATCTTGAATGCTAATCAGAAGTGCCATCAAAACTTAGAGAGTGTGTCCTAAGTTTTTTTTTTAATTATTTGATTTTACTTTCAAAAGTTTTGTGGATTTGCTAAATTTATTACTATCATTTAAAAATTACATCTTAAATTGCGTTAGGAACAGCGAAAAATCGAAAGCTAGTTTCTATGGTAACTGATCAGGGGGAGGAGTAACATACATGAAAAATAATTTTACCAGAAGTAATTAACACCGAATAATAAAGGTGCAGAGGTGAAACTAAAATAAAATAATGTTCCCAATTATAAAAATCCAGAATGTAAAATATCCGAAGGCAAAAGGTCTCGAATAAAATTTTGTGGAATGAAATTTTAAGAAAATCACAGTTCATGCATAAATAACCAAATTAACAGTTAAACACCTGTATATTATTCGTATTTATTTGAGTTTTTTTTCCATTTTAGTGAGCAAAGAGTAAAAATATTATTGCAACCATTAGATACTTATAGTAAATCAACAAAAAAATATTCAATCGAAATGTCAACACTGTCATAGATTAAATTTAAACACCGATGCACTGTAATCTACATACTACACAATATTACACCATTCACCTATGACCATGTCTTTGTCGGCTCTATAAACTCCAAGTGTTAAATTACAGTTCTAAACCAATTGCTTAAATTGAATATATGCATGAATTTTCTTAAAATTCTGGACGTGTTTTACATTTCGGATATTTTTACATTCTGAATTTTTAATATTTGGGATAAATTACTTTCGGAAATTTTACCTCCTCACCGTTCAAAGATAGTTCGATTGTCATTAAAACATATAATTTTGTGATATAAAACGAACGTTTTTAATAAAAAAAAACGATTAAACACTACAGTTGTATGCATTGGACGAGCCTGCCAAGGTTCAAATTCAATGCAGATCAGTTCAAATTCAAGATCATTTCTATAGTTTTAGTAATTTTGGTAATCGCCTTTAGGGCACCCAGGCAGCACATCCAGTTGTATTGCAGGGCAACAAAGTTTATATGACTTTTCTTAAAACTTTATAACTTTTCCTATAACGATTATACAACTAAAATGTTTATGCATTAACGTTGTAGAAACGATTATGTCAATAAAGTGGGGAATATATACGATTATTTTTCCACGTTGTGTAAACGTTATTACAATTATGAATACAACTGCTAGGGAACCAATAATTAATAGTCACAAATAGGAGTTGTCGTAACGGTTATATGACTTTTATAAGACCTTAAAGATTAACCTTCTAACTGAAATGCATCTAAACCTAACATATATTGACGTTGTTATAAATTATAATACAACCATTATACTATTGAAATATTGCTAAAATCTATGAAATGTAATGTTTAGTATACAAAAGCTATTTAATCGGCACACCATTTTTTACTAAACATGTTCATCTAAATACATACGTACAATGTAATATATATACATCAATTTCGCAGTTACGTACATATATAAACACATGCACATTTACAATTTTAATATTGCAACCTACCTATGAGTAATCATGTTACAACTTGTGCACTGTATTACAATGCAATAAATTTATATGAAGTTTTAAAATATGAAGTTTTTGAAATTCGCTAACGGCTAATTTCTTTATTACGATTTAATAAGTTTAAAGTGAAATAATAGTTTAAATCGTGTGATTGTTATTCTATTATTTATCAATCGTTCTTTTTAGTAAAAGAAATATGTTAGAAGCTATTCATTTAATTTCGATTAACAATGTCTTATTTTATGAAAACGATTAAATACAAACACTAATGAAAGTAACATTTTTCTACAATGTAATGTATTGTACAAAGCATTTTTAAATGTAAATGAATGGTAGGAATGATGGTGATTAAAAATAGTTTGTTTTTCAAAAGGATTATTCATTTGTTTAAACGTAGCTTTCTATAAAAGTATTTAAAATATGTGCTACGGAATGTATTACAACAAAGTTTACATAAAGACACAGCACAGTAGTTGTTTTCTGAAAGATTTTATCGAAAATCGATTACAATGCGGAAGCAATTTTTCATTGTTATATAATTCAAGTCATAATTTTGGTACATCATTTGATCGAGATATGATATTTTTAAATCAAAGTTATTTTCTTTGACGTCAAGAAGGTAGTCAGGGATTCCCAGTTGATACATTTACAATCGTGCTCAAAAAATGAAATAAAAATGTAGAGCTTATGTCACATCGAGGATGAAGATCTGCAGGTGCTTTAATTGCTTCTGCAAACATACTCTGATACTGTTGTTGAGCTTGCAATAAATCTTTCAGATAAGAAAATACATGATATTTGGTTAACAACTTTAGAATATCCAGATAAGGATCGGTGTGATTGTTTAGTTCCTACTTGGATAGATAGTAAATAAACATCGCACATAAGATGTAGCATTTTCAATATACAATGTGAATTTCAACCATGACGATTTTAATGAATTATTAACAAATATTTTGAGTTCTCTTTGCTAAAAATAACTTAGAATGCAATACTGTTTTCTTTGTAGATACTGAACAGATGGTATAGATCAGAAGCAAAATTGAATAACCTTACTTACATTTGGAAGCAATTGTAGAAGCAGATCACGGAGATCATTTAGTTTACTAGATCCGTTACGGACCATTGAAAAGACCGTAAAAATGTAAAACAGTTTTGTACCCATGGGAACTTACGAATTATAAACACAACTTGCTTAGAAGAAAGTATTTGTATTTTACGGCATATTTCGAATACGGTATTCGGAAATGAACGTAATTGTAGTCAGATAATTGTCCATTTATAGTTTCTCAAATGTGTTACGTCACTCTTGTACGTTCCAGTTCAAACTACTGTAACATGCACAACTTGTTTTACAAAGACTGTAAATTGTTAAAAATTAGAGCTAAATGCATTTAAGTATTGTTTATTTTGTTTTGAAAGGTTAGCAGCCTATGAACATTTAACGGCTTAAATATATTAATAAAAAGTAAAACATGCAGTTAATGTACATAGACGGTGGAAATAGAATAGTTCATTCAGGTAAACGACAAGTTTTTTCGAGAATGATCGAAAAAACTGAGATGAATCGGCGAAGTCGTAGTGACCTCAATTCTGATTGCGTAGTATATCGTTCTACTTCACCATCAGTGTGAATGACCGTATCTTTAGAAAGCATACGACTGCCAAAATTTATTCTTTACTTAATTTTATAATTTGTAAATACTCCAATACGTATATAAAGAAGTCTTTACAAAAATCAACTTGTAAATGCTTATTGTATAAATCACATCAAAATTTATATATGGTTATGTTGAAGATAATGCACTTTTCGATAGGATATTTTCCTCAGTATTTTATTTGATTCTAGTATCAGCATTTATTGGATCATTCCTAATCTTTCCGGTCTTTGAATGGTTTTTATCGTCACTTTGAGGGAAAATGTTTTTTACTTTTAGGCGCCACAATGTGTGCAATTTGAAGAGTGATTTATGTCCATTTTCAAATGATGCAAACTAGACAAATCGTGCTAATGAATTTAAACAATGAATATGTCATCATATTCTTTTAATATTGCACAGTGAAAGTAAATACACTTCTGAAATACTAAGTAACTAAACGACTAATACGATACTGAATGCATAAAAGGGAAATGGGATGTTCGGATTTCCCCGCGTAATTGTATAGTTTATATGTTCGACGACGAAGACGACGAGAAATTTCGATGTAATTTAACATCGGAGTTATACGTTACAACGTTTAAGTTCAGTTCATTTGAAAATTTCAATTTAGTTGTAAATAAATTAATTAAATGTGTGAGTGTGTTTTCGAAACCAGTATTCCAAAATTAAACGAAAAATCAGCCCATATTCTAATTTTTCATATACTGCTTCCAGTTTTATATTCCTTTAGGAACATATTGAATGTAAATATTTCAACAAGTTTAATAACTTTCTTGATTGAAAGAGGGTCTGAGTAAAATCCATTGAACCCAAACATAAATACAATTTTTTGTTTTACCTGCCATTGGATATCCTGACCGTCATGATGAAGTTAACTTTATTCGAACTTTTAGGATAAGGTATATTTTTAGCGACTGAGTGTTGTAAACAGTACAGATGAAGATAGAATAATTATAATTCAAGTTTGTTAGCTTTAACCATGATTCCATTTAGCTAAGAATTTGAAATTATAAATGTTTAGAGCGTTGAACTCAGTGATATTTCTAACGTGATTTGCTATAAAAAGAAATATTTCTCGAAAATCGGAATTGGTAGAATATTTCGTAAAAATATTTGCATTACCAATATATCACATAGAAGCACATCTCCATTCATATCAACCATATGAAGATGTCGATATTTAGCTTTGTTCTTGTATATAAATATCAATTACAACGTTTTCGTTCAGTTGATTTATACACTAACCGAAAGAAAAGTCCCTATACTTGCGAGAATATGCTACCTTAACGCATCTAGCGAGGAAATGTTGCGGCACATCTTTCAATAGCGCCACGGATTTTTAGCCCAAAATAATTAAACCAAAATGACCATAAACAATATTAATAAATAAATGTTTATAATTTCTATTTACTCAGCATCGAAACTTTCTGTTTCATTTAATGTTGTCAGTGTGGTAACCTAATTTTCGAGGAATGCCTTCAAGTTTTTGGGGTCTTCCTAATTATTTAATTGTGATTTTGGATTTGACCTTGACCATAGCCATGCATCTCGATTGAGATTTTTTAATGGGAATCTTTTTGTTTTACTGCAGTAATGTAAAGAGTTACACGCTTTATCCCCTACCACGACTTCGATCACGTACTTAATCATAATCTTGAAGGTCATTTCACTGTAAAATTAACTTATTTAAATGAAAACCCGTATTTTTTACACCAATTTTAAAATGGAAAAAGTAGAACGATTGACGACGATGGTAATTATCTGCAAGGTCATGATGAAGGTTATAGTAGGACGACAAATTGTTTTAAAATATTATAACTTTTGTCTAAAATCTTTGTTTTTAAAATGTATTCCTAGAAAGTAATATTGCAGTTTCTATACTTTTGGATCACCCTATATGATTACCATACAATGTTTAGTTGTTCATATTTGTCTGTTTCTTGCACCGAAACTTTTTGGTGAAATATTTCTGTATCATGTCCGAACTGATGTCACTGAAATTTAAACTGCAATTATTTAAAACAATTAGGTAAACCTTTTGCCTTTATATAGTGCCACAATGTCGAAAATCGGTAAAAAAGATTTATTTAAATTTTTCTCGCTAGCTATCGAAACGCCCTCTTGAAGGTTACGTGTGGCATTTTTTATAGCATGGCTTCCTCTTAACCTACATGTCAATGAAAAAATACATATTTTAATACCAAATATTCATTAACTAATAAAGATAAATATAGTCGATTATAATTCATCATTTTTAGAAATTTCTGGAATAGTATATTACGTATATCGGGTGGAAACAGAGGCATTGCAGCGAGGGCGACGACTGGGCATGCAGCGCTTTTGTCGCTGCAAGGGTCACAATCGTCGTCCGCTATATTTTTTGTTACATCCGTGCAAGAAAAGTCCAACTCGATGAAAGACTGTCAACAGATTGTAAGCGAGAAGAAAAAAACATTTTCCCGACATTTTCCCATTTTTATCAGACCGGTTGGCAATCGGGCACTTTCAGCCTACTTTTCCGGGCGGAAAGATGGACTTTTCGTGATGGTGTGACATCAAATTTATTTCGATTAGTTTTGAAATATTTTGTTAAAAAATCAATCGAAGGTATTCATCATAAAATTTTAATAATTGTGTAATATTTATATAAAATATTAATTACACAAAATCAAAGTTATTTTTTATAGATTTTATACATAATGGCTAATTATTTGACTATCATTCGCCTCGACAGCGATATAAAAATTTGAAATTACGTTTATAATAAAAGAATTTTAAATATTTAATATATAATAAATAAAACATTAATTAAACTGTTAATTTAGTTTAAAGAAACGTAAAGCTTCGATATTCAAATTTTATTTAGCAGATATCATTTGTTATTTTTCCTTTGAGAGACAAAATTCACCTAACAAAGTTTCAATTTATATTTTAGATAGTTATATATTTTTAATATTATTTAAACCAAATAAAATTTAATAGTTTTCCGAGGAACACTTAAATAAAAGACGTATACAAACTAGTAAATACACGTTTTCAATTTATAATAAAGATGAATATTTTCTTTGTGGAATATATATTTGCCTTTTATCCTCTTATTACAGCTGGTTAGGAAATGATAACATTTGAATTTTAATGAAACAATACAGAAGTACATTTTTCACACTACTGAAAATAAACACCACTTTAGCAGATCTGCTTAAATCATTTCGATATGAGGACAACTTATTTGTGCTTCTATTGAAGAACGAGTTACAGAATCCCTTTTGTTTATATAAATGTGAAATAAATGTACAATACTTATTCGTAGAATCGAAAAGATGATTTGGCAATTTTTAAAGTTAAATAAAAACAGCAATTTTGAGTGAAAAATACGCGACTATTATTTCGGGAATGTTTTTTTCCTACGAAAATAACACTGATTAAAACGCAATATAATGTTCTATTTAATTTGTCCTAAGTATGCGGAAGTGATATATTGACTATATTAATTGAAGATGTGGGAGGTCTAGCTCATAATGTATTTTAATTTTCCTGTGTGCACTTTATGAACTTCTTTGAATCTATTAGCATTTAAATACTTTTATCTGTCTGAATCTTTCAAAAATTTCCGTACTTATTTATCTGCAATATGAATATTTTTCATTTTTATATTTGACTTGATATAGAAGTATTTATATCCTCTGTGTTACAAATTTATTAAGTTAAAAAGTAAGAGTAAAGAGCAAGTGGATATTAGTGTTGATGTTGTGTAAATGAGAGGTGTGAATGTGCATAAATTTGGTTTCAATATAAAATTAAATTAATTGCCTCTAGAGTATAATTTAGATGTACATTATAATGTGCGTATTTGTCGGTGTTATACGATTTAACTCTGAGATATCATTGAAATATTTCATTTAGAAAATTCCAAACTGACATTTGTTCGAAAGTTTCCTCTAATTTAAGATGAGCATTTTCCTCTCCGATTCATCTCGTCAACTAACTTAATTACCCAAACAAGTGTCAAATAGATATACGACTAGTTTGTGAAATTACATTTTTTATTTTAATGACTGCATTGTTTTCTCGAAACAACAGATTACAATCGGCTAATTAGATACTAATGACTATCCGATTTAATCTATTTTTACTCAGGATTTATTACGTAATAAATGTGGTCGACAACGATATTTGAGTGTCATTATAATATTTAGTGTGTACTTTGAATCCATAACGATCGGAATATTTTAGACTTTGTTCAATTAAGATCTAAGATAATAGGTGTAAGATATTTTTTGATGAACTGTGATATATTATCCTTTAATATAATGGACAATTTTAAGATTACAATTTAGGCTTCCGGGAATTGGTTATCCAGGAAGTTGAAGACTTTATGCACGTTGACATTCGTATTTACTTATTATTAGATGCAAAAAATTATAATTTGAAGTAATAAGTCATAATTATTTTGTAATCATGTCACAATATTTATTATAAATGACAATTGTAAGTGTCGAAAAAAAAAGATTTCTACTGCCCGTCACAAACGTGAAATATAAAATTTACTGTGTTCTACATTGATTTTGTAATTTTGTTGATTTTATAACTTATTTTATATTCTACGGATGAATAAAGATTTATCCAGGTATTAAGATTAAAGACCTTCAGAAAGTAATTACTTGCATGCTAAGCACGAAATGAACATTGGAATACATTACTTCCTTACACGATATTAGACTGACAATGAAATGCATGTGGATATACTCGTCAGGACCTACCTTGATGATAAAAATTTGATATGGAATTTATACAATAAAAAAACTGAAAAATTTCGCATCAAAAGTGTTATTCTTAGTCATTACATTACGAATCAGAAGTTTTATGAAACAATAAAAAATGGATTGTATTATCAATATGTAAATCTGTTGGCAGCTCTTATTATCTTCCAAATTTCGTTTTTTAAATATAATAAAATCAATATTTTTAATTAGTATATTAATAATTCATTATTTATCTGTATACATGTCCATTTCGATTTACCAAAAGCTTTCGCAGTAATATTGATAGAGTAGTTTGTAATGGCTTCTCGCTCAAAAATATGTATTTTCAGCAATATGTTTTAAAAAGCCTCTGAAAGCACTTTAATACATACCTAGCGGGTTTGTCTCTACCTCTTTTATGTTATTTATTCTTTCTTTCATTTGTATTATTTTTTTTTTGTTACAAACATAATTATTTATTAATATACAGAAATTTTGTCAAAATATGGCTTAATATTCAATGTCAAATTATTATTTATTGTTTATTGGAAACAAACTTTAATAATCTGCTAGAGTACCCGTGTTTTGTTTCTTTCCTCTATCTCTTAATCCATTAACGCCCAAAACCCAAAATTTTGTAGTTCACTTTCAGGCCATGTTATTCTTAACTAGAAATATAAGATTTTATATCGAAAGTACAGTTTCTTTAGGTTCTGATCCTCCGCTTTTAGGTTCTGAAATAAACAAAAAAATTTACCCTGACTAAAATTAAATATGGCGGTTTTAATGGCAAAAAACCTACAAATATCCGTTTTTTGAAGTTTGATCGTTTTTATCATTTCGAAAAAGTGGTCATACATAATTATGCTCCCAACCAAAAGTGTATAAAAAGTGTGTACTTTCGAAATATGCATGGCGGAAATAACAATTTCAAGATGGCGGACCCAATATAGTGTCCAATCCATTGCAAAATCTTATAGAATGCTCATATATTTTGCAAATTGCCAAATTATCGTCGGATTCGCCTGAATCTTGTTACTGCAGGGTTTTTATGGTCGCTGATTACTACTTTGAAATTAGACTTTCAAAATTCAAAATGGCGGATCCAAAGTGGCGGACAGAAAATACGAAAATTCATTGAATTTACCTGATTCTTGTCAATCGCGGGTTTTCAGGGTCACTGATTACGAATTTGAAGCTATATTTTCAAAATTCAAAATAGCGGATCCAATATGGCGGACAGAAAATTCATTAAATTTACTCTGATTATTGTTACTCTGTTTTTTTTTGCAGTCGCTGATTATGAATTTGAAGTTATATTTTAAAATTTCAAAATGGCGGATCCAATATGGCGGACAGAAAATACGAAATTTCATTGAATTTACCTGATTCTTGTTATTCGGGGGTTTGTTGGGGTCGCTGATTACAAATTGAAAGTTACATTTTCAAAATTGAAAAAAAATGTCTCGTATAATACGGCGTTACTCAGCCGTTATTGTGATGGCTGATTACGAATTTCAAGTTAGATTTTAGGAATTCAGTATGAATAATCCAATATGACGGACCCAAGATATGAAAATAAGTATTTTTTATCTATTTGCCGTCTTCTTTACACATTTATCAACATGTTACCGAGTAAAGTTAGAATGAATTTCGACAAGGATTTTGGAAACTATTTTCAATAAACATATTTTTGGTAAACTATTTTATTTGAATAAAACGTTGACTCGAAAGTAAACGAAAATAGTTGTTAATAATATGCACTGCATTTACAGAGAAAGGCGGAGAATAATGCAAACCACATTCGAAAGACTATACATCAATGCATAAACTACAAGAGATTTGAAGTTTAATTGGGTCTGTGACTTTCAGGACGAAAGCTAATTTGCTAGAAACTCGAAATCCTGGATTTTCATTACCCGTCTACTCTAACTTAGAACAGCTGAAAGATTTATACTCGAAGATTCCGTAAAAGAGTGTAGGATTAAACGAATGTTCCTTGTAGAATTGAATAATTTAAATGACTTTACAACCGTACTATTATGCGAGATATATTTACCCTTCTTGTATCCCATATAATTAAACAATTATTTGTAATAAGTTAACTCTTCTCTGTATGTGAGGAATTCTTTGATATCTGACATAAAAAAAAAGTTTCTTTTGATCAGCCAAACTTGTACCATTCTTTTAGAGGATTTAAAGGAGTAAAAATAGAGGGGTGTGAATCACTTTTTGAACCAAGTTTTTTTTTTAATGACAAGAAATAAAAAAAAATGTTGGTAATTTTTAAAGCAGATAAAACGCATAACTCGTAAACTGTTTTCATGCATTTTTGCTAATATGATAATTAAATTTATCCATCGCTCATATAAATGCCGGAATCATCATGAATAGAATAAAAAATATTGTAAATAAACAACAAATTAACATCAAATTTTGCGCAAAAAATATTCATTACATTTTTTTCTTACTTATCATTCTATTTTTCTATGTATGTTTTTGATGAAATTACAACCACAATATTTAAGAATTCTCCGTATGTCATTTATATTACAGAGATCTACACAAAAGGGGGTTTTGGGTGTTGTTGAGTAGCTGTGGGCCATTTCCGACGTAATTTTATGCGCAGAATCCGACTGCGAAGTCAGAATTAGTCCATCACATCAGGATTTTGAGATATTTGAGGTTATCTACTAAAAAGCTTTTTTTTATATGTTTGAAATGACATCAACATCTGAAATGAAAAAACACCAACAAAATAATTCACCATCTACGCATTTTTGCTCCCCAGCGAAATTTTCGCTGTAAAATCACAAAGCTCCTTTAGACATTTTTTCTTTCTTTTTATCACCTACGAGCCTATTATGCTTCTCTGCGTCGGTATCGAAAAATAACTTATTTCTTCCACTCTACGAAAAAAAAATGTAAGAATAACATACGCCGACAATTAGCATCGAGAGCTAAAAAGTTTGAAATGACATATACGATTTTTAGGCCTTCTTGACTATTTCCATCTTTTAATTACTACCCTTATCCTTCAAAATGAGCTTCTATTCGAACTCTTACTTTTTACATATGGTTACGTCCATTTTAAATTATGATATTGGTCCTAAAAACGTCTTATGCAGTCACATTAGCCCTTTAAAGACTACATGTTTCTACTTAATAATTTCTCTTCAAAATTTGTCATAAAACAGACATCGTCATTTCCAAGATGGCAGATTGAAAATGGCGTATCAACATGGATAACAAATGATATTAACATAATTTTGTGATTTTTAGGCTATCGTTTTGAATTCATCAATCATCTGCTGAGAAAAATTGAAAATTCATTTCGATTTCGTCATTAGTAAAAGTATTACCCACAAATACATATTTTTAGAGCAAAATAGTAATGTCAATATTTTTTACGAACTTTCGAACTATCATATACTAATTTTTACAAAAATTTAATAAATTTAAAAATTTAATTTTAAATAAAAATATGTCGATGTAAACCTGTATAAGTTGGATTTTTATTTAACTTTGGTGATAAATATAAATCGGGTTTTAAGAATTCAATATGACAGATCTAATATAACAATTTTAATATTATAACTAGTGTTGGCGTGGTGCCTCGCTCGCTCAGAAACTTCGACCCAGTGGAGAGTCGGCAATTCCGTAATACTCGTTTGTTTACTAACAGCTTTCAATTATATTATAAAATTATATTGATATTTGGGGGTCCAATCATATTTAGGTCCAAGTGGCTTCGATAGATATGTTACAATAATATAGTGTTTCTTATATGTATGAAAATTGAATATAAGCATTTTCAAAACTTCGACCCCAACAACAGGCCAGCCGAAGTAATAATAAATAAAAGTTGCAAAACACTTACTTCATGCACTTGTATTTTAATAGACTATTCGATGCATATTACATGTTTGCTGTGTTTTACTAATTACTGTCTGTATTATTATGATATTATATATATAATATATATACATATAATTTGTCAAAGGTATCTTGAAAGTTTCGAAAAGATCTCTGACGGATATCTTTTCGATATCTATAAGACATCTTTTAGATATATCGAAATAGTTATTTTCGTATCAAGGGCGTAAAAGAACTTATGCGCTCGTAGGTGATCACCGCGTCCGAGGGGCTGGCAAAGACTACCCCTGGGGGCTAGGGGGTCGAAACGCCGAAATTTGATGAAAAACAATAGGGTAATTTTTTTGCCGAGGTGACCAAATTCAATACTTTTTCAGACAATAGTCATAAACATTTTAAACCAGTGTTTATGGCATTATCGTTGACTTTAGGAAGAAAATGCATACAACCTTTTTTGTAGAGAATTTCATCCTCTATCTTTTTTGTTTGAAACATTTTTTAATAAAATTTGTATTTTTCAAATTAAATGCAAAAAACTACGAAGAAACTTAATTGGGGCTCATTTTTTTTGGTAATGGACGGATGGATCTGCGCCAAAATCTAATCAGATCTAAGTTATGCCAAGACGCGTATTTAAAAAAAAAATTATGTCAATACGCTTATCCGTTCGCGAGTTATCGCGAGACAAAAAAACGGGACGTACGTACGTACAAGATCACGGACACAAATTTTTTTATTGTTGATTTGGGATCCTTAGGGTCTGAAACGTCGACATTTGATGAAAAACTATAGGGTAATTTTTATGCCCGAAGTGACCAAATTCAATACTTTGTCCAGACTTAGTCTGGGGTCGAAGTAATAATGCTACGTGTATGTATCATTAAATTATATCATTAATTCAATATGGCTGTAACAGAATTTTGTTTCCTTTGCCCAATGTTTGTCAGTGATTTTTACTTTTTTAATTTTTGCTACTTTTGTCTATTTATATCAAATATGGTTGTTGTTAATAAACTTAATAAAGAAAGTCGGAAAGTTTGTTGCAATATTCGTATATAATCCATAACAGACATTCAGTTCACGGACAATGTTTTAAAATTGCTCCACCTTTATTAGAAAGAATCATAGGTGATCGAATAAAAGCTCATTATGAAGGGTAAGGGTAGTACTAAAAGATGCAAATACAACATAAAGGCCAAATAACATGGCTGCATCCTGTACGTATCCACAAAATTAAGTCGGAAATCAACAATTTCCCAACAACAATAACATCAAATCTGTGTTATATGAGGTTTCTGTATTGATATATCAATCTCGCTATTAGCAATTTTTATTTAAGTCAGCAAATTGATTATTTTTCAAAATGTTTATAAATTTTCTGCTAATTGATATTTTTACAGGAAGCAAATTATTTCGCTTACAGAGAAATCGTGAAAGTGAGGAATATATACCAGAAACGGAGGCAAATGAAAGATAAGCAGGCATTTCGATCACTTTAATTCCCACGTGGTCATGTTTTCAATGCAAACATATTTGATGATGAAGGAAGTTGTTTTTAAAGACTTCATACAAATATGAGTGTACATTAATGTATGCATGAAAAAACTCTTCTTTTGTAAAATAATGAATGAGAATTGAAATTCGTTTTTCTTTTATTCTTGTAACTAATTCTAGATAAATTTGAAGTTGTATAGTAATATGATGGGGTATTCGGACTTTTTGCACCGTTTCTATAAGAGCTGTTTTAAAAATGCAAAACAGTGCAACCGCCTGAATACACCATAAGATATATTGTTATGAGTGTCGATCGTTATATGTACATCAATATCGAAAGCTCTTCACGATGAAAATCGAACTGATGGTCTGTATTTTGTGAATAATGTGGCCAAAAACTGTCCCCATGTCTAACTTTTAATATATACTCGAAACGTACTTATATATAAAGCTTAATAAATAAAGATTTTGGTACCACAAGTTAAGTAAATTAATAAAACCGAAAATATTTTTGTATATATTCGAAATTGTTTTATCTTTTAAATAAATTTTATTTTCAAACCGTAACTGATGTATTTTTTTAAAATAATTATTAAGTACAGTTGAATAATTATTTACTCAAAGCTGCAAACGTGTATATTAAATATCCTGGAATTGACAACATTATAATTACACATTAATTAATGTAATTTATTTAACCTCTACTCTAGAAGAAAGTCTTCATTCGAGACAATATTTATTTCAATAGTTTGAAGTGAAATGTTTAGTCGATTTCCGACATTTTATTTTACATTTAACAAATGCATTTTTTCTTAATAATTTACATGTTGCTTTGCCAAGTATCTACTTAAGCCAAATAAATATTGACTTATGATAATTGAAATAAATACTTTCTGAAATCTGCATCATTTCTATTTAGTATCTTTATGATTTCAGTAGTTATTTTCTATTCACAGTACTTGTAAGTATTTAAGAAATAAAATAGTAATGCTCAAATTACAGTCTTTTTAATTTTCAAATTCATAGCAGATTTTATATTTTGAACCTAAATTTTCATTTCTAAAACGTTCAATAAACGTGAATCCAGGCGAAGCAAATCATCGTAAGAAATGTAATTTTACACACATCAAACAGTATGTAGATGCGACGTCAATTAAGTGACAAATGTAATAGTACGGTAAATTGCGTAGTCTATCATTTGCACGTATCAAAAGCCCACACTTGTACTTTTTTGCGAAAGGGACTATTTTCAGTGCAACATGTAATTTCGATGTGTAGTTTTTCCCGTGTCACTAAGATGAATATTTGAATTGAATGGAATTACTCAGGAATTTCATTAAACAGTATACACTCTACTATAATTGATGACACATGTTTAACATGAATATTTGCATGTCACGAAAAACTGTTGAAGACGTTTTCTTATAACTCTTTCGAGAAATAAGAACAAAGCCAATATGTCACAAAAACACAGACGATTACAGAATAATTTACAATATGTATACATTATACTAAATACGAAAGAAAAGTAAATTGTGTCAACTGTTTCAAATATTGAACGATATATCAACGAAATTATAGCTCGAGAGATTTGGAACTCTACTTTATTTATTTTTTACATCACTTTCCTAACTTTAAAATTAATTTGGTCTTTGTTTGGACTTTTATGGAACTTCACTCGTTTGTCATATAGAAGATAATCAAATATAAGAAGTTTTAAAGTTCAAGTTTCATTCCTGGATTAGTATACTGTTAATACAGAAGAGAAATGTTTGCAAAATGGCTTTTTATTTTCCGGTTAGAAATGCGGTGTTTATAATTATGTTAATCAATAATAATTTACGGTTATGTTAATATTGTTTCTAAAAATACGATTTAATTTTCTGCGCATGTGTTGCAGAAATTCTGCGTTAAAGCCTTCGTTTCTTTATATAGTTCATATTTAGTTCCTTTTTTAAAAAAAATTAACCTTTTTTTGATCTGACCTTATCAGAATAATTCTTTTCTTTTTTATTTTCAAATTCACTTTAAATTAAGTGAGTATGTATATTTTTTAGATTGTACAACATGTTTACATTGGAGTATTGAAGCACATCCTCTTCGGGCGATGAAGCATACAAAAAATACATGCAAGAGTAAACTTCTCATCAGCCCTTTAAATAATGGCAATCATAGGCGTAAATTTTAATTTTACTCTCTGTCAGAGGATGTTACAATAGAGAAAGTAAAAGTGAAGTTTACGCGGTCAATGCTCTAAAATAAGGTATGTCGCTTAAGTGGCAAGTGATTATTATTCCTGGAAATGATTGGAGGAAACAAATCCAGATATCTGTTAGGAATTGAGTAGGATTTAATTGCGTAAACTGCAGTTACTAAGTGTTTAAGAAAAGTGTTAATTCTGTTAATTTAACATTTTTGTTATCATATTAGGGCATATATATTTTAGCTGTATCTCTTTAAGAGCTTCATTTCTACATTTTCTACAATTCCTAAGTGAAGTATTTGTTTTTCTTTAACTGTTTTAAGGAATAATACTCCTAGCTGTATTTGTGTTATCGATTAACAACTTTACAATGAAGTAACATAGTTAGTCTGACAAATAAAAGTCGTCGAATTAGAGCTAAAGTAGATATATTGCCAGAGCAATGAACTGCTTGTGACTCCTGAAAGTTATCACCAATATTGCAGCTAAAATACACGATGTAAAAATAACCTAAATATTATAAATAGAGGATACCAGAAAATGTTTAAAATTATAACAAATAACATAAGATTATAAAATTGTACATAAGATTATAAAAAATTTTTTGCAAAAATTAAGGGAAGCACAAATTATGTAGATGTTCAGTAATAATCGTCATAATTTTGTACTATCTTCAACTTCGGTAATTTATAGGAATAATATATATTTTCTATATATAAATACGAAAAGCAATGCAGATGTCGGTTTTATAAAAATATCTCACAAGTACTTTCGGTGTTCGCAACAAAATTTTTTTTTAATGTCTCATATGAGATCTCTATTTTAAATTTGGGTGAACGAATTATTTGGATGCGAGTTTATACAAATTTAGATATTAAGATTTAAAGTGAAACATAAAAAAGTCTGTAAGTAACACATTCTGAATTATACAAATTGTTTAAAATTAATTAACATATAACTGAGATTAAAATCCGTGAAGTTGATTAAGTGTTTCTTCTTTACAAGCGTCTAAAATAATTATAACGATTAGAACTAATAGTAGTTTTGAAAATTGAATGTTTGATCATAAAACTATTTAGTAAAATATTAAACGGAATTAAATTATCCCTGGAATATAAAGAAAAAAGCCGAAAGGACAAGTGACATTATAAAATTATTAAATTATCGACAGCATATTCGAATTATAAAACCATTTAATTTAATCAACGTCCTTGTTAAGATAATTAACATTCAGTTAAATTACATAACGACTTATTAAATTAAACTTGAGCTAAATAATAAAATAATGGGTTGACCTAGAAAATAATTTCTATTTAACACTTCATCAATTTTAGTTTACTATACACCATTGAAATCGTATCCTTTTCACATATTTATCACCTTCTTAGATATTTGGATGGTTGGAGTCATTTATTAGATATGCTTCAAAAGTAAACGTAAAAGACTTACGCTTACTTGAAAATCATATGATTGTCCAAAAGTACTATAATTTAAATTACGGTGTGCAATACTGATGAATATAAATATTATAAAACTTTTAAGCAAAATTTGATATAAATCTTAGTTTCGCAGTATGACTACTTTTACGTAACAAAAGTTGTGGATACAATCGATTTTACCAATTGCGGTACCTCGAGCCTCGATTGGGGTTTTCCCATAAAAGTGGGTTTCCCCGCGCAATAACCCAACCGAATCGGGGTACCTCTTAAATTGAAGGTGACCATCTGTATAATTTTCTGCAAAGGCCTCTCAAAGCCTTTTGATCTCGGTAAAATGATTCGTAATTCGAATATTACAATTTCAAGATGTATAAAGCTGCTTTACTTGATTTACACAATCAAAATGAAAATATCTAGCTATATGCTAGAAAAAGAGTAACGATTTACATTAGATTTTTAATATTGTATAAATTACATTTGGTTAAAAATGAATTTGAAATTCTCTTCCAGTTATAACGCTGGTCTTTTAATTTAAAATTACTCGTATAAAAAATGTAACATTCCGAGGAGAAATTTATACAGGCCCTGATCAGAGTCTGACACAGCGTTACAAGCCTGATCAGGACCCTAAATGTGCGCTTGGGATGTAGTTCATGAGGACATTCATATTAATCCATATGGGAAGAGATTATCTAGTGATATTGGAAACATCCTGGCTTGTAGATGTTAAAACATTTCCTTAAGTAATAATTTAGTTCAACTAAGAATTGTTTTTATACTAAGACACGTCAAAAGGAAACGATTGTTGCAACTTTTAAAAAGCACTTTCTTCAGTTCAATTAATCATATGTATGAGTAATTCCGAGAAACTTGTAATATTTAGGAAACTGTCTCTTTACAATATGAATATAATATTACTGATAATTCAACAAAATTGTGTTATATATGAAAAAAATATATGTTTTTTTTCGGACAAATAGGAAAATATGATTATTCATGAAAGACCGTAATAATTTGTCTGTTCTATCATTTGATATTGAACTTTCAACCTATTTTATTCTTAAGAACGTGCCTGCCTTCTGAAATAAAATATTTTATCTTTGGAATGAAATCCGAAGGGTGAAGAAAGGGTTGAGAAAAAAGACGCAATTGGTATCTTTTGCAAGGGTCAGTATTGCTTTTTTCAATGTAAAAAAATTTCGTGTTTCTTGAGAAGTAACGTCGAAAAAATTAGGTATATTTTTCGAAAAAATCTTCATAACTATTTTCTTTGAAATCGACTGAATCTTATCAGGGGATTCCAAACAGAAGATCCAAAACTGTCGATCTTGGCGTGTTCAGTTTTGTTTAACCCCGAAAAGGGTTGAAGAGACAAGTCTTCCAAACCCAGTTTCGATAAGAATTCCAAAATGCATAATACAATTATTTTTCGTTTTTGATCAACAATTTACAGTTGGTCATATAAAATCAGTGCTTTTAAAAAAATGACACACTATAAATTTTTGCAATTCATATCACCAAAAAACAATTTTTTTTTTAAATGTCAAATATTAAAAGTCTCACGAAATTCTCTTTTAATTTGAAACAGTGAAAATTCAGTGTTTCTTAGGGAATAGTAACTGATTGTCATAGGGAAAAAGGAGCCAATGAGAAACAGTGAAATATCTCTGTTTTAATCAGTGAAGAATCAGATTGAAGAAAAATCCCGAAAATTACGTGTATTTTATTAAAAATACGTATATACGCATTAGCGTTACAGTGGTTTACCCCCTATTTGAATAATACCAATTAATTAATTACACATAAAATATAAATTCAGAAACTTATCAGAATTGAAGTGGAACAAGGCATTAATTATTATTAAAATAAAAAAAAGACATCTATTCGGTATAATTATTAATATAAAAAATTAATATAATAGCATTCAAATAATATAACAAATGCTGATTGAAGTATTGAAAATTGTTAATTTTAGAAACTTATTCACGAAAGCGAAGAAAAAGGATTCAGAAAGAGTCTAATAAATATTTATCAATAATTCTTCATAATTTGTATTTGCCGGATGAGATTTGTAGCTTATTATAGCTTATTCCGGCAAAAAAATTATTTAAAATTATCCGAAAGTATACAATGTTATGGGTATGATTCCTACTTGGTGTCCTCCATGAATAATTCCTTATTTCAAATTCTAATTTAAGGATGAACAACTCTTGTTTTGAATACTTTCAAATAATTTACCGCAATCTTAAAAATATTCCTGAATCGTTATGAATAATTTTTTGAGAAATCGTAGTATTCACAAGTATTCACATTGTATGCAGGTTATACATGTAAATCTTTTGAATGCTTCAAACCCCAGAAAGAAGATTCCAAGGAATGATTCAATTTTCAATACTTCTTAATAATTTCTAGTTTACTGAGATTGTTAATTTTTTACACAGCCATGCCACGACAGTTGTGATTTGGAGTCAATGGATCGTTTATGTCCATCCATGTAAAGATATTTTTTTTTATATATTTTCTAAATCCACGATAGTCAGGCGTTATTATTAAAATTGTTAGACTCTAAGCTGACAGGCCTCCCAGATAGCAAAATAAAAAAGAGTTCAGAATGATTTCGAAATGTGCTCTAAAAGAAGTCCCACTTTTTGAGGGGTTTATAAACATGAGTCTATCAAGATCTCATAATGACAAAAAAAAACCCTCCGAAAGACATCTGATTTCTTTTAGAGCACATTTTGAAATGATTCTGAACTCTTTTCTATTTTGCTGCCTGGGCTACTATTTATTCACTTATATCAATTTTTGTATTTAACAATTACCAAATAAAGTAAAATCGATCGACATTGAACTTTAAAGGAGTTCAATGCCACGTGCGCAAAATCCTGCAGTCCTGCAGCATCTGTTTAAGATTATTGATTCCTCCGTTTTGAAGGTTCACCAGTGGCCGTGGGAAGGATTTTGGCGCCAGAGAGCACACGAAATAGCGCAGACGCAAAGTCACAAAATCCTTCCTGACTATTGTTTGTTTGTTACGCTCAGACACGCGTAGTCCTCTTTGATATACATCACTTAAATTTTTGTGTAAGTCTTCTACTAAAGTAAGACGTAAGAAGTAAGTTGCGGGTTCGTGGATTTAAGTTTGGCTGCGTGAAATGACTTTGCCGAGGGAAAGTGCAGAGTATTGCGCAGCCGCGAATTGTGCCGTGTCCTACGTCCGCTCTTCTTTTCGTGCTAAATCCCTTGAAAGTGAAAGATAAATGAACCGACTAATTTCTAAACGCTGATGAATGGAAATTTTCAATTTAGAATAGTTAATCGTCATTTTATAGCTTACTTTTATCAGACCACCATGTGGTGTATTTACGTTATGCAGGCTTATTCGGAAAATTCATTAACAAAATTTCCCACGGTCTTAATTTGGCTGATTTAATAAAATAATTTAAAATATCAATTAAAATGCGGGTATCTTTCTCCGTAGTTTCTCCAAAATAATGTTTAATAGACAAATCTTAAGTATCTTTAATATTAGATACTATAGAATGAAGATTTATGTCTTTATATAAACGTCAATAATTTCTAATAAAATAAGAGTTCTACTGAAAATGTTTATGAAACATTGTTATGTACTTATTTCTTGTGTAATTTGATTATATATGGAAGCACACAACAATTGTTGGTTACGTAAACGTGGTTTCAGTAAGTACGTAAACATTGATATTATTTTTTATTCGATTCACCTGTTCCGAGTTAATATATAAACGAGAAATTCCCCGATACTTTTAATATTTAAGCTGACAGACAAATTTTGTATTAATTATTATATGGATGTAAATCGTTAATCATTAGTTTAAGAAAATATAAAAAATTGTGTCATTAACTTTTTCCAACGATAGTGAGAAAGTATTCTTTTGCTAATTTAAAAAAAATATATTTTTGGTTCGGTTAATGTTTTCAGACTGCTACTAACATAGTAACTCAAAATTAATGATAGATGTTGAAGAATATTATTCTAAATAAAAACTAGAAATAGTTTTTATTGTTTTTAAAATTGTACAAATGTCAGTATAACTTCTATAAAAAGGGAAGGATAACGTTTTTCCGAAGCATGTAATTTTTTTAAGTTGATTTCTACTGAAACTAACTAAACTAGTTTCCTACTGAAATTAAAAAATTTTATTTTGGATAATTTTTAAGATAAGAAAACTCTCACTCATTTTTTTTCTAAAATTAGAATGTTTTTTCGAACTATGATCTCGAAGAATTAATTTTTTTTTACACTTTACATTTATTTAAATATGATATCGAAAATGCTCATGATTCTTTAGAATAAATTATATTTCTTGTTTGTCCGAAAAAAATGATAGGTCAGTTTCTATCGCAAATCTTTTAGAATAAAGTAATTTAAATTGTTTTCATATGCAACTAATTACTCTTTATCATCCAAATCGGCTGATATATCCCTACATTTATTTTATATACAAACAATTTCGTTTTTTATCATTTACGATAAATTCTTCATCTTCATTCACAGTTATCTGAATATTAAAAATATCGCGGAATGACGCATGCTTCCAAGTGAAATGCAATTTAAAAATAGCAACAAAAACATTTAATTCAGTCGGTAGATTTTAATTCAGAATTCTGATGCTATTTTTATCGTTTAACAACAAATTCCTTGTCTCCTAACTAATACCATAAAATATTATAAATGGTCATATTATCTACTTCAGTAATAGTTATCACATACATAAAAAACTAGTAGATTGTTATTCATCGTTCCTTTAGTGTTTTTCTCACTATTTTTTTAGATTAATATAGAATGTGTCAGGGCAGATTGTTTTTTGGAGTTCACATGACCCAGTATAAATTGGCCGTTCTTAATTGATCCATCAAAATAATTTTCGTGAAATTTCAATGATGCTAATAATAAGTGAAGTTTTTTTGTTAAAAGTAACAAAATGAAAATGTGCTCATGAGTGGAATCTATTCTATTCTATGAAGATGATATATAACCTCAAAATAGTTTCAGGATTTCAGACTTTCATTCTGACATTTTTTGTAAAATCTTATATTAAATCTTAAGATATTTTTAATATATATTTAATATTTCACAGAATTAATGATTATTTGTATGCTGTGAATTCTTTTAATCATACGAGAAAACTTATAAAAAGCTTCTTATATCATCTGATATATTAAACATTTTATATCATTTATGGTGTGATTTGGTGATTATATTCAAGAACGTTCAGTTTCGATTTTCCATTTATTTATAGTTTATTAATTGAAATTCGTAATAATGAAAGAACTTCTTAATGTTATTAATAAAAATAATTGTAAAAGACTAATCGTGTTCTTTAAATATAAGAAATTTGTTACCTTTAAACATTGTAGCACAACTGAAATCTTTTTAATTTCTGATCAATATGTACAAAACTATATATTTAAAATAAATATTTCATAAAGAATTTGAATACTTTACCTTTTTAAAGCCTCATTAGAGTATTTTAACACGTTGCCCATACTTGGATACAAGTTTTTTTTTTGTAAAGAAAACAAAAATTTGTTTCAGACATCTTTTTCAGACTCATCTTCAAGAAATACGATGTCTGTATAATAATATAAGATTATATTAAACACGTTTTAGAGACGCATTCTTTTTTTTTGAAAAAACTGGAGTTTTATTTACTCCAAAAACTAAATATAGCTACAGTTTAAAAAACTTATAAAGGTTAAAAACTAAAACATGTTTTTTATGAATCTATTTGGGATGCCATATTATGTTGTTAGTTTGGGTTTTAACGGTGTTAATAGATTTTAACTTTTGTCTCTTGAATTAACTGCGAATTCGCGATCAGTTGGCGAATGTGAAAGGAAACATCGTTCAGTCCTCTTTGCACAAGGCAAGTAGAATCGTTTAATATTCCAGATTGCATCGTTTCTAGAAGAGTACAAGGAGAGAAAAAACATCCCAAAAACTGTACCACTTGCATGTTCGGTTTGAAATAAGAGAAAAATATACTTTGCAATTAGTACAGGTGAAATTTTTGTTAACTGTCAAACCAAGATGTTTCTATTTTATTTTTTTTGTTGCATTTACTATATCGGTTTTTATATCTGTTATCATACGGTTAAGTACTGCTGTTTTTTATATTACTGAACACACGTAAAAATATTTTTCATGCATATTTTGAAGCTAATTTCCTGTGAACTAATTTGAAGCACAATAACTTTATATTCTATTTAATCAAGATATTATTTAGAAAATTGAATTTTATGAAATACTAAGCGACAATGTCTATTGACTACAAAATATTTAATTAACCTGATTTATTTTCACGCGTTGTATTTAAATATTTAGTTAAAAAAACGTTTTTTTTTACTTTGATTCTTGTTATATTCTTTTTTTCCTGTCTGAACGAGATGGTAACCGATAATTAATTAGGTCATTCAACTTTAATAAATTTTGACACTTAAATTTCTTTGTAAGCAATTTAATCACTTATTTTGCTTTATAGTATAAATGTCGTGCTTTCTTCTTACTCATTACAAATAATGCAGATAATATAATATTGTTAATAGTTATGTTTTTCAAATAAACAATTGATAAACGATAATTAATTATTTTGATTGTATTTATTGACTGAATTTCTAAATTGTATTTTTAAATATTTACATTAAATGTTTTGAAACCAACATAAATTAGGAAATTTGATCTCGTCATTTTTATAAAAAGAAAATATTCATAATTTGGTTGGTTTGTCAAAATATTTGAAATCATAATATTATTTACAAATTTATGTCAAATTGAGTATGAAAATCTATAAACAATGTTTGTACTAAAAGTAACTTCCTTTTACAGTTCTGTAATTAAAAAATTCGTTTGGTGCATTTTTTAATAAAATGTTGGTACTATGCCTTATGTTATATAAACCAGCAAGTAAATCAATGGAAAATATTCATTCTTTTCGCTTTTTGTGACTTGATATGAGATCAATTGTGTTCTATATAAATTTTATCATCTTCAAGGATTTTCAATCATCAAATATCGATAATCTAATTAAATTCTATTTATCATGGATATAAGTAAATTCCATACATACTTTAATGTCTAATTGGTAATATTCAATTATTACTTTAATTCATATTTTATTTTGTATTCATTGCTACAAATAAAACTATGTATTTACAAAAAAAAAAATAAATGATTAAGGTAGAGCTTAGTTCGATAGTGAACATTCAAAAATTTTCCTTAAATCTCAATACTTACAATTTATTAGAGTCTGCATATTCATAAAATACTGAGCAATATGTGATTGTACCGACATTTTATGACGTTCTTAAAAGTGTACATGGTTTACTTAACAATAAATTCATGATTTTTCATTAATATTTTCAGAGCAGAATAGCTGTAATAATTCATTAAAAATTCGGACAATACGTTGACATTTTACCTTCATTTTTCAATGCTACTTCAAACTTTGTAAAACCTTATTACGAATTATAATGATAAAATTCATTGTAAATGATTAAAAATAGTGAACAGTGAAATTTCAGTCCGTGACTAATGAATTTACTTAAATCCTTTTAGTATATTGTAAATTCTGATTTGAACAGAACAAAAGATTGTGAAGTGTAAATCATTTTTTAAGTGTCCTCTCAAAATCTTCAAATGCAAAGTTTTAAAGAAAGTTTTATTCAAACTATTTTGTGTTAAAATTTATTACAGGGTGTAGACATTACTATGTAATTGTGATTTGATATTTTCAATTGTTTGTATTCAATTAATTATTCTTTTGAGTAGTCGCAAGTATTTACATGAAAAAATAATATAAAATAACATGGTTTTATCAATAAATATTATAAAACGAAAAAAATTGAATGCAATGAAATATTCGTGTAATGCAAGCAAAACTTTTCTTACGAGTATCTAAATACTTATCTGATACTTAAATCAATAATTTTTGATAATATAAAATGTCTTCATCTTCCTGTATGAAAATGAGAAATGATCTAAATGCATTTTGAGTTTGATAGTTTCAAAATATCAAACACTAAATGCTAAAAATCTGAATGTCAACAAATGTTTTAATAATTAACGCATTCCTTTTTAATTATTAACACAGAAAAAAAATAATTAGTAGATTCTACCTAGAACTTATGTAAAATTTACCGAGAAAGTTAAGTAACCATTGAAATAATCGTTAATGAAAATAATTAAAAGAACAATCCTAATTATCTGGAGTTTATTTGGAATTTATCTTTTAAATGCTTGATTAACACCAATGATGTATTGAAATTTTAACCAAGTAAACAAATTCAGATCATTTTTGTATTTAATATAACTGGTGTCTATTTTCTTTGCGATTGATGTTATAGAATATCTAGCCTAGTTTTTCGTTAATATATGATTACACATCATTTTAAAAACTTATTACTTGATGGTTAGAATACTATTTATTTATATTCTTCAATAAATTTTGATTTTAAATGAGACTTGGTAAATTTTACTTAACTAAGTTTGGTAAATTCTACTCATGATTTTTTTTTCCGTGAAGAGATATTCTCGATATTAGCTTTCAAAATAATTCCTTTACTACATTTTATTTATACACTCACAAAAATCTACATACAAATTGAATTACCACTAGATAGTTGACAGGAAAGTAATAAAAGGAACTACTTTTTAATAAGTCGATGTGAATTTTACGGGTGCACCTCATTTTCAAAAAAACAAACTTTCAAATTATGTGTGTATTTTGAAACGTCGGCTTTTTGAATATGTGTTTTTGAAATTACTGGTTTTTGAAAGTCTGCTTTTTGAAATGTCTGTTCGTTGAATGTCGGGTTTTTCAAGTGTCTGTTTTGTGATTTGTCGGGTTTCTGAGATGCACCCAATTTTATTATTTTTACTTATACCTGAATAATATTTAATCAAACAAACTCAATTATATTCAACTAACTATTTTCTTAGTTATCATAACTTCTTTACGGTAGTTATTACAAATCGCAGTTGACTACCTACTGAGCTATGTCAAGTTGTTAAAAAGTAGTAAAACTGAATAAGAATTAGTTTTATTGTATAGATATTGTTCACAGTACTCTAATATTGCGTTAATAATTATGAAAAAAGGCGTTAACTAACTACTCGCGATTAACACAATTAAAAAACCGACAAGTTTCATATTCCACGTGACATTACTTTGTTGCCAGTTTCTGATACTGTTATATATTTACCATTGTATCATTTGTTTCATACGCACTTTAGCCGGTGGTGTGCCAATGTTTATAGCGCACAATTGCATGTAACGGGAGGCTGAGACGCTACTACCAGAGGAGGGCGTCTGCATACATATATAGAGGTGAGCGCATTACGGACCGATCCAGTCTTGTCCAAACCACGCGACATTAAAAGGCTGTCACGAGTAAACAAAAGTTCGATCGATTGTTCGTGTGTCGATACGATTACCCGCCGAGGCTTTCCGGGAACTCCATTAACAAAATTGTGTGTTCGGAATCTAAGCAACGTACAAAAACTTAGTGAAAAAAAAAACAATTTTTGACGTTTTTGAAAAGTGCTAAGGGACAAACGGTGCGGATCAAGGGACTAGGACTCCCAAGTTGTTGATTGGGGACCAGATTTACTGGTAAGTATCTCATTGTTTTTTTGGGAAATTTCGGAGCTGTATAAGAATGGATTGGTAGTCGCACGTTGATGGTCATACAGCTGTAAATTGAGTTGTTATTGATAAGGCGGGAAGTCATCGCGTGTACTTAGAGGCACTGATTCAAATAGGTCATGTCGATGAGGCTTGACGTCACGTTAATCGTCACGAAGATTATACCTTGAAATAATTGTCACGAGAGGCTCGTCGATTAATCAATCGTTATTGAAGAGGATGGTCGTTTAATGAAAAATCTTATCTCTGACGGGTTTGGAATGAAAATTCACTACTTAGAGAGTTGGCTACTTTTTTTAAACGATTTAGTCTTAATCTACTTTTTAGTGATGTTTTTAAAAGAATCAGAGGACCGGCGATGTCAGCTGTTGAAAGAATACAATTTTCTTTCAGTACCGTCAACTTTTACTGCAGGAAACGTAGAAAGTTATACGATCCACTTCGAGAACTATTGATTAAATAGATGAACCAATTGTCTTCTTGAAGTGAATTTGAGAGTTAGATCTTTTCTCTTCGAGCAATCACTCCTGTTTGAGACATGTTTGCATTGCTATTGACACCTTGCGAGATCTAAAAGAGTTATAACTGGAATTATGAGATTTACGATGACAGGTGATATAAAGTGAGTAGCACATGCTACACGTAACGAGATAACGACGTTTATCGCTAATTCCCCTGACGGGTTCTGGTGGTAAAAGAGATTGATGGAATCAAAATTTTTCTACGGATGTGCACAATCATGGGGAAATTCTGTCGTAGAATTGGCTAAATGTCGACTTGCCGACCGTGAACGCGACTAAGGCTGTCGGACTGGCTTTAGTCCAATTGGGCTAAATATACATCACTTTGCTCGAGAATGTGAACTTCGCTCGACACTATGCCCTTCCTGGTATTATTTTTTTTCGGAAGTTGATAGCGAAATTTTGCAGAAAAACCCGTGCTAATGAAACATAAATAATTATGAATTCAAATGAATGTTAAGTAAGTCATTATTCGAAGTATGTCAGGAAAACGTAAAGTATGGAATATTATTATTATTTTTTGATAACTTTAGTATTGTTTATGATGGTTTGCTGATAATTGTGACGAATATTATCTAAATGAGTTTGCTGTTTTACTGTATGATTTTTGTCGATGTTTAGAATAGAGAAAACGCGACTGTTAATAGATGATTTATCCAAGTTAATTGTATGTTTTTATTGTATTTTAAGTAAACGTAATTTTTTGAGTAAAAAATTGATTAAAATAATCCTAAATGAAAAGAGTGTTAAGACTTTGTTAATTTATTTTTATGATGAACTTGGATTGTGTGTCTCTTAAAGTGTAGATAAGTATAGAAAACATTGGAGATATGGAAAATATTAGTTTATAAAGATATTGAAAATATAAGCAATAATCGTGGTTTTACTTAAAACTCAAGTCTAATGAAGAATTGAAAATGAAAATGATCTAACATGGGAGAATCATTTATTGTCTATTTCGAATTCGTGTGAAAATTATCTTATCTCAATCGTCTTTTTCTTATTTTAATATTTGAACTTGAATAAATCATAAAAATTAAAAAATTAAGCCGAGTAGAAAAAGCTAACTATGGTGTCATAAATTTAATCAAGAATTCCTAACTTTTTATAATTAATTCAAAATTCAAATGCATGTAAATGTTGTAAAAAAAAATTGTTCTTGAAATTCGATGTAAAAATGTTGTTGTTATAAATATTTTGTCTAATCGGTCATAAAAATGGACAAATAATATAATGGATGAAAATTTTAATCAAATTTATTAAAAGTAAAGAGTTCTAATATCAAACTTTTCGTTATTTTTTATTTTTACAGTGAGAGGTGTTGTATCTTTTTTTAACTGATATTTGTTGCATTTAATTGGAGATAAAAATAACGAGATCAGTAAAATTACGATTTGCTGAAAGTTGTTCTAATTCGTCTAGAAACTAGGATCTAATTTATTTCACTCAGTTTTGATTCAACACTGATAAAATTTTTTTATTTTTTTCGAAAATTTTTAGAAATGATTGACAATTTTGTACGAATTTCCTGTCATACAGCAATTATAGACATTTTTTACAGTAATTTTATGATTGGTCGAAAATATTACTTACCTCTTAAAAAATGGCAATGTTTTTCCGTATGTGTATAACTCTTCATGTCCTGCGAATGATTAAAGTAAAAAATGGCTTTGTCAAATATTTACGACTCTGCACAGTTCACAAAGGGCTCATCATTCTCAAATACACGTGTATTATGATTGAATTATTCAATATCGGAAGATCAATAACAACTTACTGTTTACTGCTATGAAAGAATGACGTTTGCGTAGCGAATATATAGTACATGAATTAAGTGAGACTTTTATACCCATACAACGTATTCATTCATAAATCAAATGTAAAAAAACTTTCGTACAAATTGGTTTGGCTAAAAATAATTAAGAAATATTAATTGGTAACATTACCCATGAAATCTGAGGAAATTATAAATAAATTACGAAAATTTAAATGAATATTTAATTGAAAATTTGCAAGTATTAGAATGATAATATAATTATTCTGTCACAATCAGTTGATAAACTGTGAAATATACTGAAAATTAAATATGTAAAAAAAGATTTTGTATATTCAAGTTTGACTTGAAGACATTTTTATTTGATTAATTGCAAGAAATTATTTGGTTAATTTTCAATTAATCTGTAATTAACACGTAGAACATGTAAAAATATTGAATACATTAAGAACAATTTGTGTTCTTTTAAATAAATAAATTTACTCGAATTAAAGAATTATTTTCTTTGTAAAATCTATTTATTTTTCAGACATAAAAGCATAATTTTTTACGTCAAGAAAATCGTTTACGACTAATAAAATAAGTAATGACTTGATTAGTGATTGTTGTTTAGTATACAGATTAAATAAAATATCTGAAATATTACTGATTTTGTTGCACCCCAAGAATTGAATGAATTTTAATATCCAGCTATTTAGCGATAATAAGGTTTGCATTTAATTTTTACAAAATAATTTTATTTGGATCAATTAAAGAATTACACTTTTTATCATAAATGAAAAAAGAGTTAGGTTTATTAAACACAAAAATCTGATTTAAAAACATTATTTTTATAATATAAAATTATTTTATACAAATATATTGTATTTAATCATTACATATAAGACCGTTAATTCTCTTTCATTATATTGGCGATTATTGACGTATGATTTTATCTTTTTGCTTCGTGAGTACAAACGTACGAATGCGCTGTCAATTTTCCCGCATTTTTGGCATATTCATGCATATAAATTCCTATTTCAGTGGATTCTGAAAAAAAATGATTTATACCTGTATCTTTCCGAATATTTTAGTAACGTACTTAATAGTTTCCAAGACTTCTTACGGTAGCATTATCATTACATTAACCCGAAAAAGTTGAACTTTAAATGAATTTTCCAAAGTAGCATGATAAATACAATTTTTGTATGACGTCATAATTCTCGTATACAATATTTAAAAAAGATAATATTTCTTGCTATAATTAAAATGTCGTAAAAAAGTGTTTGATACAGTGTTATACGAATTAATTCCTTTATTAAGTAATTTTCTTTGTTACTTTTGTGTTTCGAAGATTTATTTACTTTTTATGAAATCTGATCCATGGTTCCATAAGTTACAGGTATATTTATTTAATAAATTCTCTCGATGTATTCAAGTAAATTTGCCCAAGTCTCCAAAGTAATTATTAATCTGGATATTAACGATGACTAATTTTAATCATATTTATAAGTACGACACAAAGAAATGTTTTTTTTTTACTCCAGTACTTTTTAAATTTGTATCGAGAATTTACATTTTTTAATGACAATATAAGTGACGCGGAAAAACTTAACTCTAAATATTCAATATAGTGGAAATTAATATATACTTGAACGTAAAAATTGTTCCCAGTATAATAATCGTTACAATTTACACATAAGAGGAAAGAAATACATTTTTTTTGCGATGGCGCCGATATGCGAAATGTCCAACTGCTTGGAATTCGTAATCAGACATCAAATAAGTTGTTTAGGCATATGAAAGACAAATTGATGTACTAATCGAAATCTAGATAATTGTAATGATTATATTAACTCGTGCAGGTCTTGCATATATATGGAGCAGGGAGGTGTTTCGATAATACCGCCGACGAGCTTAACGGACAATTCGACGGAGAAGGGTAAAAGCAACGGCATAATTCACGGGAGCAAAATGTTGAACGCTAAGGAAAAGCTGCGGGCGCCTTGTAAGTATTTATCATGTTTATTTTTGAATCGATTGGATTCAACTGCTATTTAATATTTTCAATGTACACATCCACACACTCATTCAACGACTTCCTTGAAAATCACTTTTCAAGCACTGGTCACGTATTGTATCTTGAATATAGTTTAGGGTTATTTACGTCGTCGAAAGAAGCCTATTGTGGCGGAATGTGTGCACGCGATGCAACTAATAATTACTAGAACTCAAATGGTATTGTCGCATATAGATGCATTGTATGTATGATGATGTGCATGTACAGAAGATGCCAGCTCATAATATAAAAGGTCATGTTTGTATCTGTAAGATATTAAATGGTACATTTTTATCGGCTAGGTCAATCGAGAAGTTTGTAAACTTAAAAACATGTTTTTAGTAATATTGAATGGAATACAATCACGATTTGCATTCTAGTCTTAATGAAAATATGCTGAAACAATTTTTGCTGTAGTAACCCTCAGTTGTCACTGTGAGGCTGATACGATGATTAGATTGTATCTTGCAATATCTGAGGTAGAATATTGAGTAACCTTTAAAACTTTATACACATAATTTGTGCTGGTCATTGTAAATATTATTACATTTTTTATGTAGTTGGTTTATTTGCTCAACACCGAAAAAGAGTGCTGTACGTATGTCGGTTTTAAATTGAACATAGTTAATTTATCATAAGCCACAGGCTGGAAGTCGCATTCTAGCAAATTAAAAAGTATTCAACAAAAATTTGATGGGTCCAAAACTAGATTTCATTAAGTCTCAATAAAATCATTCATTGTTGTATAAATAACCATTATTACTTAAATAAAAATTAAATTTGAAAACGGCTTATGCACTTCAATAAACTTAATATTTGGTGATTGTCCTCGATATTTCGATCAACTTGTGACCATCTTCAGGAAGCCGTTTTAAAATTTAATTTTTATTAAAACCTGACCCACATTACAACTGTTAATCTTACTGGAATATTTTTCAGATATTCAAATCAACAGATACTATCTACAAATTAAATTCAATTATTTGCAATTCATATGAATACAAGAAATAAATATTCTTTTATTTAAAAGTAATGATTATTTCCATTTTGACGTAAACTGGAATTTATTGGGCTATACTTGTACATTATTCGTCGATTTTAATATTCTAAAAATTATTTAAACAAATCTAGTAATTGAAGTTCTAAGTAAATACATTTTTTCTTGCCAAATCCTACTCAATATGTTCTCCTTTATTACGTCGAATCCAATCGGAATTTATATTATTATTAAGTTGACAATTTCCTAACTATGACATAAAATTGTCTTTTAGGTTGGAAAATTCTGCTTTTGTAGTTAATTATTAAGTACACTGAAACAAACTAGTAGTTCGAAAGATATCTAATTAACTGGAAACGAACGACTTTCAGCAAATAAATATTTGTTCGAAAACGAAAATTTTTAGTTAACCTTGGACAATAATTGTACTTTTGACTGTAATAAGCAGTTAAATTTGTTGTTATATATTTCTTTAATTTACAAATTAACCTTTAAAGTGCATTTTTATTTATTTGAACTGCATTTATCACAGTTATTAAAAATGACCTATTTCTGGCCTAATAAAGTACGAAAAGCATAAAAAGAGGAGTCAGATTTTTTAGAATTTTAACTTGCGGGCATAATTAAGATTTCTGTCACGATGACTATCAAATTCTTATTAACATTTTTAATAAAAGTGTTTGCCTTACATGTGATACTTACTATAACCAATCATTTTGAACCGGTAACTTGGTAACTTTTGATATATTAAGATTTCCTTCTTGGAATGTACTGTATAATTCAGCTTTTACAGCGTTTATCAATAGTTTACTATTATCTTATATTCTTGTGGACATTACAATTCGAAATTAAATCTAGCTTAATATTTTTTGTTTATCATTTTGTTTGTATTTTTAGAAAATGTTTTCAATATTACTACTACTGTTTTTCCGACATGTTTACAAATATATCTGAATGGTGCAGACGAGTTTACGACTTTAGAAGAGCAACGGTTGGAAAAAATGAAATAACATTTGCATATTGCTACTTCGTGCAGTATAAATCACTATTAACATATTGTTACGAACGTAGCCAAGTGATCGTTAAATCTCTTCAAGCCGTTAGTATGAGAACGTCAACTCCTAACCTGAAATATTGTTATTAAACAGACACTAAATATATATTCAGGTGGAAATGAAATGAAGGTAAGGTTATTTGACGCGTTTTCTGAATGTACTTAAAGTTCTAAAAAAATTGATTTACAATCAGTAAACAATTAGAATTATAGGAAATTGAAATTACACTTTTAAAGCTGGCATTCTTAATCTTGAGAAGCTCAATTCTGAACTGATTGTGCTGAAATTTTACATAGGAAACCTGAAATAGATTGAGACCTAATGAAGATATATTTAGTTTTCGCACTTTAGGTTAGGAATTGTTATCAACAGAAATAGTATATTACGATCCTAGGCCAGTAAAAAAGAAAGACCTATCACATGAAATTGTTGTCCGAGGCAAAGCCGAGTCTGACAAACATGTGATCTTAGGCTTTCTTTTTTATTAGCCAAGGGCCGTATACTATTTTTCTGCTCGACGTAGCCAGAAAAGTTACTTTTTAGGTCCTAATAACCACATTTAGACACATAATATATTTCGCTTCTATGATATCGCAAAACTCATAACCTACAGATTATAATTCTAAAATTCACGTGCTGAATAAAACCCAGAAATTTTTGGTTGTAGATAAATATTTTTTTAAATTATCCTACATCTTAGACAGCAGAAATAGTTAATATACCTAAATTAAAATGTAATAACCGCATTGAATCTATGTGCGAAATTAATAATTATTTTTTTTCGCTGATTTGGTAATCGTAAGGGGACTAACTTGTCATGACAATATAAAAATACTATAGTGACTCTGCAATTTCGCGCAGAAAACGAATCGATTTAAAGAAGAGATTTGATTAGTCAGCAATATTGCGAGGAGTTACAAATGACATAAATGTTACAAATTTCTGACTAACTAAACTTCAGTTTTATCGAATTCGATTGGCGAATTGCGGCTTGAAAAAATGATCGTTACTACTAAACTTTGATTAAAACGTAACTTTATTTCTTCCGAATTATCGGCATACATCTTTCATGTAAATGAGACCGATAAGATTCGCAACTTTAGTGATAGATGTAAATCTGATCATAGTTGAAACACTTTTATCTGATAAGATAGGATCGTTAATCAAACATGTCCATGGTGGCTCGTAAATAATTGACCTCACATAACAAAACACATGTGAGTTTTATACTTACGCAATTCCAGCTGCAAATGCATATATAGGTAGTACTAAAGCACGGAAAGAAAAGACTCCTGATGTGCTAAATAAAACTTGAAATTTTATGTTTTATTTACAGTGGTTAACCGTTCCAATTCTTCGGAACTTATATGTACTAATATATGTATGACGTATATGATGGGAAATAATTTTTTGTGCCTTTATGAATTTCTTTTGAAATGGTTAGCTTGTGGTTTTATTATGTTTACGTGATCAATTTAACTACTTATAGGTTCTACCTGAGTAACTAAAGTCCACTTACAATTGACAATGTTTGCGTTAGCTGAATTGAAGGCTGGGAATCGATGAATACTTTTTCTTAGCACATAAATTATTACACTAATAATCTAACTTTTGTAAAATAACATAAATTAAATAATGAGGAAATTTCGTTTAAAATTTGGTTAAAATGAATTTTATTCATTATAGTTAAGTTTAGTAACGAATAATATCTTAATGATGTACAAACAAATCCTACAACATATCGTAGTAAACCGTGTGAGAGTGAATATCATTTGCAAAAATAGGTTCAATCATGATGAAAATTCCGCAAAAGCTTTCACAAAAAATAATTTATTATTAACTTGTAAAAAGATTTTATTACTCTGTGTATAAATAAGTAGCAGTAATTTGACCAAAAGTAATGACAATAAATTTGCATCGGTAAACCTTACGTAACTAATTAAAATAAATTAATTTGATGATACAAACTAATTGATTTAGTTTGTAAGACAAATTATCATTTCAATTAGTAATCTAAAGAGCTTATCATTTGTTTACAAATTTCTTTTAAATTCGGTTTTTATAACTTATTGTAATATTTTTTATTATTATCATTAAAAGCAAAAATATGTGCGAAAACAAATTGAAATGACTGGCGAACCTCGTTGAAAAACGAATCTTTCGAAATTTACTCCTCATTAGAGCTAATTCTAATTTATGCTGATTACTATAAATACACAAACATTTTTTTTTAAATTACTGATCATTTTCAAAAGTCAAGGATATCTGAAAAATACCATCAAGTTTGTTGCAAACTTTAGAGGGAATTTCAATAACTTTGTTAGATTTTAGTAAAGGTCCAAACAATATTCTCACATTTTCGATGTCCAAAGTGTTTTGAATTGATTTAATATTAAAGACCAATTAAGTGTTATTTTAAAAACACTTATTTTTTGTGAACTGGAATATATAAAAATCTATTGCTGCAGCACCTCCAAAACTATGACTGTAATTCAGACGGGATTAAGATAACTGGTTTAGGGTATTTTTTAAGCGTTCGTTTGGTATTGGTCATCCGAAATTTTAGTGGAACATTTCTTTGAAGTCTCGGACATATTTCGTTCTTATCAAACACGCGAAAGAAGACAATCAGTGTACTCGGTCCGACTGACAGGGACATTTTCTGGTGCTGAGACATCAATAATTTTTACTTGTGCATACTTCTGATAGCAATGAAACTTACATTTTCCTTTCACGATTATAACAAACGCATAACGACTGAAGTTTTCACTCTAGAGAAAAAAGTCTTCGATGCGGATAATTTAAGGATTCGGCATAATTTTTCCAACTTTTTCACCACACGCATGAATGCAATAGGGAATTCTGCATACTAACGAGCTCGGTCAGTAAAGAATATGCGGAACGCCAAGTTAGGCTGATTTAAATTAAACGATCTTTCGAGTTTGGAAAGTGTCGTTTGTCTTCATGGCAATTTGGAGTGAGTTTCCACGGAAGAAATCTCCTATTCCCATTCTTCGGTATCGTTCTAGACATTTCGTAGGGAAAAGAAAGTACGGTATACACCTGTACACTTTGCACAGGCGCTCGTGCGAGATGCGATATTTGAAATTACGATGTTCGTCGGGTAAAATGGTAAAGAGCGTAATGTCCTGCGGGTAATTACGTTAGAATGTAATTAGGAGAGAGGTACAATTAGACTAGAATATTCTCGAATGTATGTAACAGCGTAAAACTTTAGCAGACTTTGACTGCGAATTATTCCACGGATATCATTCGGTGTAATGAGAGGTGCGAAATAAAATCCTGATTAACATGTACTTGGTACTTTATGATCTTGTGAAGGTACCGTAGATTTATTCTACGACGATAAAACTCATTCTCACTCGTCAACGTAATGCTTTTTACGTTCATACATTAACAACGAAGTAGTTCAACAACACACATCATTAATCCTTTTCTAGTATTCGTTTAATAATTTTTAATATTTACACTAAAAATATCGGATGTTTGTACTAACTATGGAAATTATGAACAGAACAACACTATGCGTAAATAGTAAGAACGAAATTTTTATTATCATGAATGCCTGAAGACACTGGTCGAGAAAGTAAATTTAGCATTTCATTCAATGATTGTTTCATTATTGAAATTCGATTTTTAAGTCATTATAATATTGAAGTACAAGCACATTCCTAATTTGTGATTCTGTAATGGGAAGTAATGCATTCTTTCCAGACTCTATAAGTACAGGAATAAGAAATAATATTCATGTTTTTTACTTACTGTTGTTTTGTTTAAACGCCTTCGTAATTAATCTCTCCGATGGTCATACCGTAATTCATGAAAACATTGGGTACAATATGTTACATCGATCACACTGAAACTAAAAATTTAGTGGATTTAATAAAATGTTATTTGATTCAAATAAATAATTACTTGAAATAGGTAAATATTAGTTGTGTAAAGGAATAAACACATTTCTTGGTTCAAGGAAATATTTACTGGAACGTAGTAAATGTTTACTCATTTTTAAGAGAAGATTTATTTCTGTTATATTCTTTTAAATCATTTCGGATCTTCTTTTAAATAAATATTTTGTTGCGACTATTTAAGTAAACTATTTACGTGAATCAAGTAAATTTCTTTTAATACGAGGAAATTGTTGTCAGGAACATATTAATCCATATCAAGCCTTACCATTTTCTAAATCTAAACATATGATTTCTTTGTCGCAGTAAAATATTTGTTTAAAATAATTTACTTCTTTCAAGAAATGTTATTTACTATACCTTTAAGCAAATTATTTATTTATTTCAATCAATGCATTGATTCAAGACAATATTTTTTTAATGTAGGATACAATAAGCCAAAGAAGTGATTTACTTGAAGGAAATAAATCTTTTCTTAAGTCAATAAATTTGAATCATAAATATGATTACTTGATTCAAGTAAATAAATTTCAAGTAAATACTTTTCGTTAAAAGAAGTAAAGTTTTACAGATCAAGTGTTCAGTTTTGATATAGTTCTGCAAGTGTCGAATGTTTTACAAGAAAAGTGGGCATTTTAAAAATATGATTTTAACTGATGAATTGAACATAATTGATGAGTTACTGAAAATGTTATGTGATTACTACAAAAATTGTAGAGAATAATAGGTTCAGCGGAGAAAATTCAGTAAATACAAGAAATACGAACTATTATCGGTATTCATTATCTATAAAAGTTATTGAGAAGTAAATAACATATGAGAGTAGTAAAACATTGAATAAAATGTCACATGATTACAATAATCAAGGAAATAAAGATAATATGTGACGGCTATCACTAATTTGAACGTGTAAAAACATCATTTATTAAAAATGTCTTGAAAACAAATTGTAAAAACACAACAATGTAATTAGATTATAGAAAGAATGAAAAACCACAACAATTTCACCAGTAGATGTTCATTTAAATTTGGTGCTGTTTTCCCTTTGAAATAATGGATTCATATTTTGTTTATATTTTATGATGGGATATATATAAATAGAAGCAAATATTAACTTTACAGATAACTAGTAATTAATTACAACATTACTACTGAGTGAATATATCAATAACGTTACGTCAATTACTTAACACTTTAAATAACAGCTTCGGATGAAAATGTGTGAATCGAATTATTAGGTGCAATCAAGATAACGCTTTCATATAAAATGTAATTAAAATTATAATGAAAACAAATTGATTTTCAATCCTTAACCGATCCTTTATGTAATATTATTGCTCGTGGAGAAATTTAATTTTATACTCGCAAATGTAGAGCATGTACCAGTGACGGCGAAAACTGGAAAATTTCACTCTTCAACATGTTTGATTTTCTATGTAATAGAAAAATATAATTTTTATAATGAACATATAGATTGTTTAAAGTAATATATACTTATCTTTCTTTGCATCCTACATTCCTATATAAAAAATTTGCATTAGTTGTTAAATAAATTATTCAATTTTTTGAGAGTGACAAATTTGTAAATGTTTTATCAAAAATATTTAATAGCAAACACGAGCAAAATTGATCTTTTCGACCATTATACTAAATTCGAAGTGATAAACCAAACCAAAGGGTTACACTAAAGAAAAGCAAATAATAGAAACAAACTTTTTTTCAATTATAAAAGCAATTTGTTGGAGAAAATGATGCATATTGTATGGAAAATGAAACCATAATATCAAGTTACTTGTAGTGAATATATTTACCTACCTTAATAACTGTTTAAAATACTTTAAAAGCTGTTAAAGCTTTATAAAATCAATAAATTATATTCATGTTGAATTCAATAAACAGAAAGGAGTACAGAGCATATCATAATTAATAAACCTCCAGAACATTTTAATATTTATTAATTTCATATTTCAATATGTACTAACCTTTTCTACTTTTGTGTAAATGCACTTTTTGTTGATAATGATAAGAAACTTTTTCATTAGCAGCCTAGCTATCAAATGAAATTTGCAATTCCTTTTAATTTATAATTTTTGTACACGTCAATAACGTGAAAATCTTTGAATCAATGTTTTATGTTATTTATTTTCACTGATATCATTATTTGATTCACACGGATTCGCATATATATTCTTCAATTCATTCCTTGGGATTCAGAAGCATTCGACATTATAATTTATTAATTCTATTCGGTTCTTGGGGACTAACATGAGCTACGTTTAATGGAGTTTGAAGGTTTCGATATCTTAAGAAACAATTTGTTGATGTCATCTAATTCACTGTTTTTTAATGACTAGGCTATTCAGTTTAAAAGAATCCCGAGGTATTATTCCAAAATTTCATCATATTTCAATACGAATTTGTCAACAAACGTTCACATTAGTTGATATTAGCCGACTAGTAGTAAATATTGTCATGAAATGTGAGTCAATGATGGATTAATAAAATATTATACTACGTGCAATGAAGACTTTTTATTATGTAGGCTAAAGGAAATAAATAAGGGGACCAAAAATATTTAAAACGTTTTCTTTATTGTCTTTCAATTTCAACAAGAGAACTCTCAAATAATATTTCTAATTTTTTATTGCTTTCATTTGGCTATGAAACTTGAATATACCTGAATCAAGCACATTTGTGCGACTGAGTTCTTTGCTTTTATATCAGGATGCACTAATAACACTACAGTTGATACAGGTATATCAGTGATTACTAAAATAATGTTGGGGCAACTATATATGCTTTAGCTTCCACGCATTGTTGATTGTAATAATTCAAAGGAATAAGGATTCACGACAGTCCTGATACCAAGGCACGCTACTTTTTGAAACTCCTTTTAATATTTTTAATATCTTGAAATAAAGTAGAAAGGTATAAAACTAGATAACGAAAATTTAAGATACCTATAAGAAAAGGAAGAAGTTAAACAATGTCAATACTGGTTTGTCGGTGGTTTGTTCTGTTTACTTTACCTATTTTACTGTAGATTCAATTTGTTTAAGCGATAATAAATGGAATTCAATATTTATTTAGTAATAATATAAATTCAGTGTTTTAAATTGTATAATAAGTAAACTAATACAGTTTAATACTAGTCAAGTAGAAATTAAGTACAAACAGTCTCGGTGTATCTGAACTAGTATGAGGCTTATAAAGATAAGGCATTTTTAATATCATTTTCTATTTTGTTTCTTAATGTTGAGGAAGTGAAGAATGAATGTTTTTGCTTTGTAGAATCAAGTGTGCCAGTTATTTATGGTTGATACGGAGTAAACTCCAGATCACAATGTCTTTTCATTAAGAAATCTCAGTAATGTTCCACTACTCTTGTAGTCTGTATAATCAGTCGTGTATATGTTATCACAATACTTTCACCAATAAATTCCGATCTTTAACCTCTTCTTAATGGTCAATTTTTGAGATTTGTAATGTCAATGTACTCTAGCAAACAAGTACATTGATTGAATAAAATAAATGTATAGAAGCATAAAAATGGCGTTTATAAATCGTATTTATGTTTTTGAAGGATAATCTATAATTTAAGGTATTAATTCGTTAACATAATGCGACTAATAAAATTTTACAATTAACTTTTGACCATGCACAATCGTACGTCGTGGTAATATTGTTGATGAACTATAAATTAAATTGAATAATTTGGAACTTACATTTCATTTAGAGTAGATTCGAAAATCGGTTAACAAATCACATCAGGCTTTTTCTAGATCCCTTCATTACCAACCATTTTTATAGTTAAAAAATATGCTAAATTCTTAACCTTCTGAGAAATTGTGTAAGGAAATAACTACACATATAGAATTCATTTTTTTCTCTTGAACCAGTTCAGCACTATTTTATCGGCAAATCTGAACTAGTATGAGTTTGAAATAATACGTAAATAGAACGAAAACGTAGCAAGAAATACAGTAAAATTCATTACCGATATTCAGCAGCCATTATTGCACAAAAATGGATTTTGTAAATTCTGGTATATTTATGAATCAATTGGAATTAACTTGGCGTGATTTTTCACAGTAAATGTATCAAACTCCTGTATTTTGTAAAAAACATTTTGAGGTAAGCAAGTTACAGCAACGTCTCGTTGCCTAAGGAGCAAACAACGGAACGGCAAAATCAAAATTAAATAAATAATTTTTACCGTGTTTCGAAATTCTAATTCTTTACAAGTGAACTTAATCCTTACATAAAGTAGCTTTTCAAATTTACGCGAACTCCGTTCAAAAATGATGGAGGAAAAACAGTAAATAAATTACACGAAAAAATCTCGGTGTCATCAGTCTCATTGTAAGTGGGCGGAAAAGTGGTTTCCGCTCGGTAAAGTACGACAAGCGAGTGTAAAAAAGTTTTCCTCCCGCTTACAATCTGATGACGGTCTTTCATCGAAAAACAATATTTCACAATGTGGAGTGCATCATCAGTGCTTCGCTTTTGTCCTCTTCACTGTACTTAAAGATGAACTATTTTCGTACGGGTGTAACAAAAAATACTGTACATATCGGGGGCAGACACATATTGTATGCACAATCGGCAATGTTGAAGACTATCGGCGGTGGAAAATCTAGTGCTTGCCTTTGTTGATCAGCAATTTCCATCCCCTCGACCCACTTATGGCCCTCAGCGCAATACTTTAGTTTCCGCCCTTGACACTTAATGTTCTATTAGTTTCTATTTTGCAAATTTTAAGTTAGAAATGAATGCTTAAAACCATTAAATTTCAGCGGTAATTATTTATCAGCGACATATTTAAGCTTTTGTCACCTTCCTTAGAATGACTGTATGTATTACCAAACCGGATCATTATGTTGTAATAATATTTGAAGTTGTTCGATTTTCCTTCTTTCGGTAAAGAAGTTTATACAAGTGTCATGAGTACTATGAATCAATAACAATTCGCGAAACGGTCGAAAAGTGGTGGCGCAAGCGCTAAAAGAAAAATGTCGTAACAGCCTTAATGATCGTCTTACAGCAATAAATTTCCCTAGAATAATCATCGATTTCCGAGTTCAGCGACCAAGTCGATGATCTTGTGCCACGCGAATGTAATGGGCGCGTGGGCCTTCGATCGGGATGCCGAAACCGATCTGTTATTCATAAGATGCCATCGCCTCTGGGCAAGAACGCCGCAACGGCGTTTAGATTTGCTACGATAAAAACGTCTAATTGGATTATACATTATTAATCGCGATCGGCTTTTCATCGACGAGCAAAACCTGTTGTGACCGAATGATTTCTTGCGATAGATTCTCCACGCCACATTATGTGTGATGAATGCCCGTGTTCTTTCTAATCTCGTTCGATTACGATTTTACGGCACTTTCGCGCCAATTCAACGCGCCGATTCGCAAATAGGCCAACGCTGGGTTTTATGGTGTTTTACACTGTCTATAACTCTATCGTAAAGTTGACTTTTCCTAAATCGTACCAAAAAAATATGGGCTAGGTTAGGTTAGATGATATCGTGCGTCATATCGTTTTACTGGCGGCTTTCATTGCTTAGACGGTTAAAAAAATATTTATTTACGGGGGTTTCAAAAGTGAGCCTTACAATGAGAGTTTTTACTGAAATTTGTTTTCTTCATTATTTCTGAACAGATTTCAATAAAATTTGAACAACGATCGTATGACCGATTCGCTGTATCAATCAAATTCGATTTTATACTAACGTCGTTTTTATTAAGAATTAGATTAATTTCGTGGTATGTACGGTCCTTTTACTTAAATAAACAAATAATAAATCATAAATCATAAATCAAATACATGGGTTGACGATTGCAACCACTAAGTATGTCGTAAAGTAAACTTAAGTGAGCATTGCCGGGATTTGTAGATAGTATAACCGCTCAGACCTTTTGATTTTACTGTTCGGAATATAAGGAATTTTAATGATTTGACTATTAATAGGTTCTGCGTCCCTGTAGCGGTGATACAGGGAACAATTGTCTATTTTAGAAAATATACGTTTCGTCCCAGTTTTTTTTACATACCACGAAATTAATCTAATGTTTTATTTACGTTTTTTCATTAAAAAGCACGTGTTTCAGAGAGAATTCGCAAGGAATGACTATGTTTCACGAATGCATGGAAAATTTCATATTAATTGGTTCAGCAGTAAGACAGAATTCACAATAATAAAATTCATAGGTAATTTTCCAATAGCGAATTTTCACTTGTTTCTGGACTAATTTCGCTGAAATTTGTTGGCTGTAAGTTTAAAAAAAACGTGTAAAATAGCTTTAAAATACATCTTGAATTAAAAATATATCCTGTTTTTATTTAATTTATATATTTTAATTTTGGATTTGACATTATCGATTGAGGTTATTTGGAGCTTCAGCAATCTGGCGTTGTAACTCGCTTAGCTCAAAACGTTGCAAAAAATCGCACTTTAAAGGTTGTTCCAAGAGATTAACGAATTTACTGGGCATTACAGATTCTGTTTTCGTGCAGAAATGGCTGTGAAATATCGGAATTGAATTTCGCCTGAGTTCTTGCTGTAGTGTTTGGCATTGGTTTTGTAAAACCAAGAGAATGGTGTAGTTGTGAGAATCAGAAGTATAATCGAGATATAACCTGAGGGATATACTTTTCACTGTTCGGAGGGAAACTGATTATACTTATGATCCTCACTATCATGTTCTCTGACACAATAAACACAAATACCGAAAATGATTACAGCTTAAAGTCAGACAATGTGTAGTGCATAAGTATGTCCTTGTTTATGTTGTCTTATTTACATTACACCTCATTTTCACTCAATTTTCTTACTCAATATCTTATTACAGTTGCATATTTTGGATTGATTTAAGTATTTCTTTTTATAGTGCAGTGTACATACTATTTCACCCTCATGCTAGGCATAATGAAAAAGTGTTCATGACATAGTTGATCACATCTCACTGTATTTAATCTCTTTAGTTAACTAAAAAAATGTATGAATAATGCCGCAACAAGCTTCATTCCACAAGTTTGCTGAACTGTCACTTGTGCGATAATGAATGAATGAAAGCTCGAAACCGATTTTTCAATCGAATTTTGAACCCACTTAAGAATTTATTTCACACTTAAGAGTATATTTGTTTAAAAGAAAGAAGTATATGATTTGCGAACGCTCTTAATAAGTTGAATTACCTTTCAACTTCACTGCTTAGTTCTAATAGATCACAACTACATTTCATTGCTTGCTGCAACTGTCCCAAAGTAGTTAAAACCGTTACGAATTTTTGGAATTGTTAGAGTTAATTTGACTGAGTTCAGAAAATATTAAGATTTAATCGTATATTTAGGTACATCTACAGCAAATGACCCCTAGTAGAAGTGTGTTTTTAAATATCCGGATTCATTATATGCTTATTTCTACTACAGACCTTTAGCCAGAATGAAAATAGTAAAATGAACAATCAATGGGTTTTTCGTGACTAAATAAATGGTTGTTTTTACAAAATTTAGACTCCATTAGCTGATTGTCGTTGGATTTATAATACAGATCTTTTCTTAGTGTAGATAAAAGATAATCGTTGAATTTGATATTTACAGTATAATATTTTAATTAACAATAAATGAAACCAACCTGTCAGGAGAAATTCTTCTGGATGTCGTAATTTTTTTTTTTTTTTTTTTTTTTATTAGCTAAAGGGCGGAATTGCCCTTTTTTACTCAATTATTGCCGTATATTCAATTGCAAGATTTTGCGAGAGCTGCAGATCGACTTCGAAAGATGGCGCCATACTTCACATTTGTGTATGAAATGTAGGACTGCAGTAACCTACACCAAGTACAGCGTCGGTCATTAGTCGATTTCCGCCAGATAAACAATACTTTCAAAACGTAAACACAAACAACGTGGCTCGTCTTACCAACAGCGAACTACTGCTTGTAAACGAAATCGAAAAATTGTTCACCAGACGGGGGTCGAACTCACGACCTACGACTTGGTAGTCCAGTTAATCGCCTGAGCCACGAAGCCGATTAGTTAGAATTTCCAATCATTGTCACTGCTCGATGAAATACAAAAATTCCAAATCTTACATTTGAATTGTTTTGGTACTCTCGCCGAAAAATTCAATTTCTACGTAAAATTACGACTCCAAAAAAAGGTCTACTATCGGGCTAGCTTCAAAGCAGCAGATGTCTCATATAAAATTTCCATTTGGTTTTACTTTTTAATCAATGGATTCAACAATGCAATCTGTCAAAAATACTGTCCAAAAATGAAAACGAAAAAAATTGTATTTTCAACTGTATCGTAGTTCATTATTCACTGATAGAAGTTCCATAATTTTCGTTTTTCCATGTGAAAAGAGACGGGTCCTGATAAGGTTTTCCCTCCTTTGAAAATTATAAATAATTTTTAACAACAACAATCTTTAGTTGTAATTTTATGTACTTCTGTAATTTTGCAATATTTTCTGGAAATTTTCTTCCGGTGCTGACTCAAGTTTAATCAATGACATTTAGTGAATACTCTCTGATTATCAGTGCTTTTTTTCGTATCTTAATAGAAGATATTTAATGCAGTCTACATGAAATTGAAGTAAATTTTTTTGATTATTTTTCCTACCGCGATTTTCGCCAATCGACTTGCAGTATTTCGCGAGTGTTGCTTTGATTTACCCGTCAGCAGGGGTATTGCGAAGCGATAATACGCCTCTAGACTGTCAATTATTTTCCATCCTTCTGACAGAAGTTTTTAAAAAGCAAAACAGAGATCGATTCACAATGTGAAGTTTGCAGAAGTTTGCAAATATCGCACGTCATTTACGCCAATATCGAGATATGAAAAATAATCCTCTGAATACCCCTCGACTTTCGACATTAGTTGTATATTTTCCTCAAGTTCCCTTGCGTATCAACTATCGGGATAAGATTTTTGACAATACGAAGCAGCAATCAGAAAATATTTCATAACTTCGAAGATAGAGGGGTATTAGCCCTGACAATTTATTCCACGCGTTATTTACAGGTTGCATATGTGCGTAATCAATTTTTTAACAATACAATCAACCCCTAGAGTTTTGAAGATAATTCATATTTTCAGTTCTTTATTGACAATAATTATTTATTAAATACCCGTGGAAAACATACAAACTTTTCAATGAGGTGCTCATTCCTCCCTCGAAATATACGACTTCTATATAATTCTTATAACAATTAAACTACCTTATTAACAATTATAAGAGTATAGTAAGAGCCACTCATGAAACCGATAGGATGGCATTATTGACAAATATTTAATAATTGTTTCTAACCATCTCTAGAGTTCGGCCCTCATTTTTTAGATTTAAAAAAAAATAATTCCGCAAAAATGTCCGTCGATTAATGAGTCAATGATAAACGGGGGTACCGATAATCTAACCTAACCTAACCGATTCTAAAGATAAAATATATTTTTTAAAAGATTCACACTAAATTTACCAATATAAACATATTAATGCAATGAGATTTAAATATAAAACAATAAATTGGTTATTAGACGTTTTTTCAAATGATATTTTTTTTCCGATATTTTAGATCATGATTTTATAGTTTGGTTATTTTATAAGCTTTCGATACCATTAATTATTGCTATAAATATTAAGTTAATCCAATTTTGTTTACTTGGCTATAACAAATATCAGTACACGTGGTAACGAAGGTACTAATTTTACCGTATTATAATATATAAATTACTATTTATACTGTATTATACTATACAATTAATTTATATAGATGGAGTAGAAAAATGCTGTATTGTTTTTGGTCTCACTAGGCAGAAACGCAAACATTTTTTTAGAAATTTTAATAAAACGGTATGGTAATTTGTTATAGTAATTTGGTGGTAGGTTTATTATAAGGTTTAGAATTTTGTTATTAAAATATAGAAATATTTAACAACACAAAATTTTGTTGAGTCAGTCTCTAGAAATAAATTTATTTTTATAATGAATGTACGTTTTCAAATATAGAACAGAATATTAGAATCTTAACAAATTCATTCCCATTAGAACTTGTTTATGTGAGCATATCACTTTTATATATCGTGTGATAAAATTACAATTATTTGTTATACGGTTTAAGGGAATTTTCTCCCCATTAGCTGCTAGTAAAAAGTAGGAACTCATTCGAATTTTGCGTCGATTAATTTCGGACTAACTAAGTAATTCTGGCAACGATCTACACCCAATTGAAGTCGTTTCAACCACTTTGATAGCTGGTGCAACCTTTGCCAATTGCTGCGAGTAATGCCAGCTGATGGCAAAGAAATTACGAAATACGTTGACTATTTTTGGAAAATAATTAATTTTGTCTCTTAAAGATACTGAATGAGAATTCTTTTAGACTGAACGTGTTCAGTATATATTTAACTGTTACTTTTATAAATTTCAATAATATCTGTTTATTATGAATTTCACGATATTTGATTAACGTCCTAAAAAGTTTAATTTCTTATAAAACACTATGTTAAATATAAGAAAATTATATTGCTCAAAACTTTTCTTGTAAATATCCTAGCCCACTCAAATTTTAACTGTTTATTTTGTAAACCTATATGATTCTATTCAGTAATCAGTTCAGATGACTCCGCTTTGTAAGGCAATCATACGCATAAAACAATACTTAACAGTAAAATCGCAGATGATTATCTAAAATTCCATAAATAATTCGACAATAGCGCGACGTAGTAAAGTAGAAAATATAAATTAGACGTCTCTGACCAAATAAAAGTACCAAAACTTGAGATTAAAACAGAAACTAAAAAACTATTGAAACAATAAAAAATCTGTTGGCATAAGTAATTCAACGCATTCCAGAATACAAAAGTAAACAGTTTTTCTTTGATTACTTCTAAAGTGACTCTTCTAAGAGCAGAATAGAACGCTATTTAAATCCATTAATACACTAGTTTTGCTCTTTTCAATTACACAAACAAACACATTGTATTAAAGATGCTTGACGACCTATTTTTAACTGAAGTTGATCATTGTATGATTCGTACTATATCGATAGGAAATGACATAGCGATCGTTTTTTCTGGCACAATGTGTTTGTTGAACTTGTTGCCATTTGTTGATTATGCGAGCGAGGATCGATGTGCCAGTACTTGAGTACAGTTACACTCATTGCATAATGTTGACGAAGCATCGACGATGACGCTTCCAGCTTCGTGGCGTTTATATTTTTTCTTCCTGTTCAGCCGTGCGGTAATACGCGAGAATACGCTTTCATATTAAGCAATAACAAATAATCAAAGGTTTTTCTGGTACTATTATTGCAATATAGAATTCTAGTAATTTGTGTAGTTTTCATAATCGATCAATTAATTGAAACTTAAAAAAAAGAGTTTAACTAGAAAGAAAAACTACCTTTCGAAACTGAGTAGAACTTAATTTATTAAGTATGGCTGTATATTTCAAGATTTGGGCTAATTTGTGGCTACCAGATACATTATGTCTAGATGCGATAACCTTTGTTATGAAAAGCCTAAAGTAATAGGTCAGTATTGAATGTCCGTTGATGATGGTCGAAAGCCTAAAAATTAGGTTTTATACACGTTTTATAGTTACAATTTCTAGACAGTTATATTTCACTTTCCTTTGATAATTTAGAAAATTTTTAATAATCAATAGTTTTTTTTCAATTTTAACCGTAATATGGCAGTCTAGTGTTTACTATATAAAATGGAGAAACTACTGTAGAGTGTATGAATATCTATATTGTATGTATATTAGCTGCCATACTTGGAATTTTTGATTACGATAAAAGTGTAGTAATATGTACTAAATATTTGAATTTATTCAATACACTTATGCTAAATCAGTTGAGAGATTAATTATTTTTCTGCACTGGAATGAGGACATAATTGAGAATATATATAATCTTATTTCAATATATATGTAAGATTATATGATAATAACCTGCAACAACATAAAACAAAAATTAAGAGATGCACTCCTTTGGAAATACACGTATTTTCTAGAATTAGAAAGAAAATTGAAAAAAAAGTTCAAAACTGAATCATTTGTAGCGCAGAAGATTCAATTTTTGAGTAAACGATGGGCCTTGAAAAACTCTGAATTCACAACGAAAAAATAAATTAACAAATTTTAATTGTTTTTAAAGATTGAATTATGTTTTATTTTAAAAAAATATATATGCACACAAATTTGACCTTTTTTTTTAATCTGAATATTTTTGTTGAATGATCGAAAAGTTTGCTACACCGATTTATTATCACGTCCTCGATATTTTTAAACTCCAATATGTGGAACAGTATCGACAGTCGCTTGGGACTTGCATGAGATTGTCTTTTGCCATTGGATATAGTTACAACTATTATCCTGGGAGACATTTGCATATAATCTTCATTTATGGTATGAATTTATATTAAAAACTCCAGAAAAGAAAATATTTAACTATTTTCACGTAAAGTAATATTAATATTAAGAAAACCTCAAGCATTTTGATGCTCTAACTTCTTCTTGAAGGTTTGATATGATATTATTATTGCTGACATATCATAAGTACAAAACCAAAAACAGATTAGTGCTAATTATGTTAATCAAAACAATTGCCTCTAAAAAACCTAAAGAAAAATTGGGGTTGACAAAAAAAAAACTATTGAATTATTATTAAAACTTTATTTAAATGGATTAGAGAATGAAAATCAGAAAAATGATAAAATTAGTATTTTTATTATTTTTACTTAAATTAGTATTTAAGTTATTTTTAACAAATGAAGCAAGTATGCCTTATAAAAACTCATCCATGGTAATGAATAACTGTAAGAACAATTAATAAATTGTTTAAAAGTAGTAAAATTCATGTATGCTGTATCATCAATATAAAAATGAAATCGCCAAATTATTATCGTTATTACCAACGGAGTATGGCTTTTTATTATCATGGAATTGAAGCACCGTATTGAGGAGCAAACAGGTAATAATGGTAGCAGAAATAAGTGCATAAATGGAAAAATATTTTCTGAATCTTCAAGTCACGGTAGTTTGTTTTTTTACTTCCCGAAAAAAATAAAATAGTTGGAACTACTAACTGTAGAGTAGGCTGAGACGTATCCATCGTTTTAAGTTAATTTCACTATCTGAATAGTTATTTTGACAATTTAAATGGCCGTAGTTTTGCCAAATCCTGCTACTTAGATAGTAAAACCAACTAATGTAATTACTTAATGTATTTTTTTTTTCGGTTTTCTACACATATTCAGTTTTTTCATATTTTTCTATAATTTATTTACCATCAAATTATATTTTTAAATTAATTTAAAAATAAAATATTAAATATAGCCTGGTTATACGGAAATCGTAATTGATTTCGATAGGTAGGCTGAAAATACTTCTGGATTCAATCCAGAAGGTATCTATCTGCATTACCATCTTTACGAACTGTAATAGTCATACATATACGAATTTTAATTAATTTAATGTTTTCAGTTCATTTGCAGAAAAAATAATTCATCAGTAAAACCAACTATTTTTTCGAGTAGACTTTCATAAATAATGATTGCACTATTCCTGCAAAATTAAGACAGTATTTAATTCATGTTTGGTGACAACATCACCATTGTTACCTATACTGATCAGAATATTTTAGATAAGTTTATTAACCACAATTAACACGGGCTGTAACATTGAATCAAGGCTGTTACAAAAAAAAATGTTAGTCGCAGATTTATTGACGCAGAATCCGAATTTGATGTCCAAAATGGCCCAGCACGTCAGAAATGTTTGTAACACTGGATTAAATTGACAAAACAAACGACCATTTTGGCCATTTTTGTAGTTTAAGAATTTTTTTAAATATTCCGAAGCTATATCGTATAGCATCACTCTTAAGCTTCAAAACACATTTTTTAAAATTGTTTTACGACGTTTTAAAAAAAGTTATGTTTAGTTAAATGTTATAGTTTTGAGATTTTCCAAACTTACAAGTGAAATATACACACATAACTACGAAGTCTGAGGTAGATGATAGAAGTGGTAATAATGCCACAGGACTTGACATCGCCCAACATCATCAAAATCATAGCTTTGATAACCTTTACCATCAATCAAAACACTCATTGACACATTATTTACATATTTAGTGTGCATGTAAGAGTAAATAAAATCGCAAGTGCCATAAAATTGGATTATAGATTAGATTTTCAAAAGATTTCTTCTCGGTATGTGGAAATTTAAGTCTTGCTTCAAGTTGGGAAAGTAAAATTAAATATGAAAGAAACTCAAATTCAGCATACTTTTGGCTGTTTTTAAAATCATAGTTCATTACAAACCGAAAAGTGATTTTGGATTTAATGTTATGAATAAAAATAAAACCAATCACGTATATAATTATTCTATAGCCATATAATATATTAAATATATTTTGGTTATACAAATGGAGCATACTGTTTCATAAAATAATAGATGTTCTACTTGCCTGAAATTGGCATTTTCAGCTATGAATGTTTTAGTTGTTCTTTAATATGTTACTTATGCAAACAATTAATATGTGGCACAAAATTAATTAAATTATTTCAAACATCTAAATAATATTTTGAATATTTTTTCAATTTTTTGAAAGCGTTGCTTTCATTTCCGAAATTCTGTGATTCATAACAAATTGGACGTTTCCACGAATAACATGCTTTTGACATATAAGTAAACATTTCCACATAAAACTTTAACAAGCATTCGTCCTTCATCCTTCGTAACAGAATGGGAAAGTTCATAATAATTAGAAGATTCAGGAGATTTTAAAATAGCATGTAATAACATTTTATTTTGTTCATAGAAGAATTTTAAGTATGCCTTGCGTTTGTGGCATGCATTTTGCGAAGATTTGGAAACATGCGGTAATATTATATTTCTCCCATAAAAACACATTCCTCGGCCAAATTAATTTTCGATATAAATAAGAAGATTTATATACTTTATAATTATAACAGAAAGTGTTGAAAGCTGAATGTAATAAAAATTGATTATTTTAATTGAATATTAATTCCGATTTAATATTAAATCCTAAAAAATAGAAAGAAACGGGGAAAGTGGAATTCATTTTCGCTTTATTATGAAGATCATGATACGTCATTAAATATTTATCATAATGAGGCATACATATAACATCAATAGAGTATAGTATTCATTGCCAAGGTTCATTATAACCGTGTAGCGATTAAGAACTGTTATTATTTCAAGAATAGAAAAGTACACGTGCTTATAAGGAGTATGTTCTGTTTTATCCGAGCGAAAGTGTGATTTTGCAATCTTCATAATATGGAATTCTTAATTAACCTCGAAAAATAGAACCATATAGTTAAAATAATTACCTTATAAAGGTATCTAACAATGAAAGGAATTTGATTAAATGAACTACTTTTTATTTCACTTAATTAAATGTGTTTTATTCATTATTAGATTTTAATTTAAATTATGCAGTTATTCGTTTAGTACCATAGATATGGTTAGTATCATCTTATTAATATTTTACAGAGATGTATTTACTGGTGCTGCAGATTAAAATTTTATATTAACAATAACAATTAAAAATTGTTTACTCAATAAAAAAATAGTGCTGAGATCTATATAGGTATGTGTGTGCGTTTTATTCTCACGCTAAGTTACGGAAGGAGGTGGTTGAGATGTCTCCGTTCGTTGGTCGCTAGTCGGGGCATTCACCGCGGTCGCGAACTTGACCTACTGTCACACTTGTAAAATAGTGTGCATATAACTCTTCTTATTCACTATACGCACGGAAATGTTCTTCGTAATTCATACGAATAATCCTCATTTAGGCATACATTTTATCTCGAACGGATAAACATAAATTATAATGTGTTTTGGTTTGGTCTTGTTTTCTTTTTAGACATTTTTTTGGCGCGTGCTCGTTTATTTTTGTTCCAAATATAATAATCTGGCATGACTTAACCTCTGTAAAAGGTGTTGGGATTTTTAATCTGCGGAACTCTCTCAAATTGGCGAATATCATTAAAATAGTAGTAGTAGTAAGTAATTTTATTCTCCTAAAACGGGAATGAATATCCTATTAAAATAGTATAAACAGAATAATTGGCCTAGTTTAGTTTAAGATGATGCATAAATTATTTCCTGTGCTTTATTTACAATCTATCCTTCACTCGAAGTTTCTTAAAGTGAATTTTAAGCCAAATTTGGGTTTATCTAAAGTGAATGCGTCATTTCCACTTCTATGCAGGAAAATATGACTAACCTATATACACGCAGATATGATTTTTGGAATAACTTTACGAATTCCGTCGTCTTAAAAAACTTATTTAAAAATTGCCATTGTAGTATTGACATTCATAAATGCGTTTATAACCAGTGCCTTCATTAAGGTGACATTTCACTTTAATATGAAGTCAAATTTGATTGTAAAAGGGTGGCTCAATTCTCACTCGTTTAAGTGAAATTTACTATAATGAAGTGATTTTTACCGTAAGAAAATTTTGAGGTTATAATAATAGGCACGTTTGTTGACTTTAATAAAATTAATTGGAAGCTGACAATGACGATTTTCCTTTAACATAACTTTTGTTACTTATAGTTACAGAATCGAAGATTAAAATCAGTAAAACGATTAAGAAGTTTAAATTTTGTTCTTCTTTTCGTTTGATTGTTTGTGAAAGGTTGACATGCTAGTTTGTTAGGATAAGTTTTTAAACTCGTTTCGTGACTCAGGCCCACAAAAAAAAGTATTGCGATCTGGGGATGAATCCACACTAGTCTTATGTATTTTGATCCGCTGAATATGAATCTACAATCATAAATAAAGGCTGTCTAGTAAATGTCAGACATAACCTCAAAAAAGCCTAAATGTACACATTTTTATGGCAATAACCGTTTTAAAATGTAGGAACTGATTTCTCTCATGTTAAAATAAAACAAAATTTTATTGATGCCAGTCTGATGTTTAGATTCTTAGAAAAAGAGGACTCGAAAGTAAGCTGAAGACGAATTTGAAGATATTTGAGCTTCTGGGAAATATTTGACAGTACTCGCACAGTTATCGAAAAAACCAATTTATTTCTGGATGTCCAGTACTATGCCCAGTATTTGTTATTGTCCAAACATTAGTAAAGCAAGGATGTCCGTTTACCAGTAAGATTCTGTTTCATCTCAGTTTTAGGGAACTCTTATTCTACTTTATTCGGCCTTAATCGCTATAAAATGTTTTTTGTATAGTTTTTTGAGGTTTTGTTCTGGTTTTCACTTGGGGAACACTATTTTTTTTATCGCAGATTTCTGTTCGGCGGGTCAAAATACATAGGAATATTGTACTCTTATCCCCATTTCCCTGAACAAAATCCAATTATGGTATATTGGCGTATTTTTTGCTCCTGATTTGGAATATGATAATAAAATTTGACGGCAATCGAAATTGAAATCGCCATCTACGAAAAACAAGATTTTTTTTTTCATTTGCATATTTTAAAAATCTAAGCGTTTAGGAGGTTCCTGAGTAAAGTGTGTAAATATCCTTGAATATGTCGATCCTTCGTTTATGACATTATTTTTAGTTTTTTGAAAATGCGTTTAATGTTTTTTTAGAGAATTGTATTCTATGCCTTTCTTGTTGAAAGTATTTGTTTAGTATATTTTAAAATAAATGTAAAAAACTAAAAAAAACTTTTTTTCGCTGTTATATTTTTCTTATTTTTTTTTATTTTTGAAGATGGTATTGTATTATAGTAGTTGTTTTCAAGTTTTAACGGACAGATTTCACTACGATTTGTAATATCTTTTCTCATTGAACTATTTTAAAGATCATGTTGAATTATCTCTTTAATGAAGGATCTCGGCGCATTTGTTTTTCATATTTTAAGTAGAGTTTTATTCACGGTTCAGAATAGTTTTCTAGATTAACAATTTATTATCCTTCTTAATTGAATATGTCTACCTATTGATTAGTATAAGTTAGTAAAATTTCAGGTTTGGTTATTTTCCTTTAGTTCATACATGAGTTCTCCAAGTTAGTCATGTAGATCCATTCCTGGATACTTGGTTGTTTATGATTACGGGATGATAGTTTCATATGTACGTTGAAAGGTGGGCAAGTTTCTTTGCTCATTTTAAAGGTTACGTGATACGATTTGGATTCAATAGCCCTGATTCTCCAAGTTTTAAGCCATTTGAATGCGTCATTTAGACTTTCATATGTACATAAAGTTTTATTATTCCAAAAGTGTCGACTCTTTTAAATTTTTAAGAAACTTTGCTCAAAGCAGCACATTGATTTTATTTGTTTTCCTTTATGATTCCACCTAGTTACATACTTTTATTTCACTTGGAAGAAAATAAAGAGTTTTGAAATTTCTAAAATCCATCGTATTGAACTGGATACTTTTCCCGATATATATATGAATTAACCACAATGTTTGAGGTGATAAGTCAATGTTTCTACATCATGTTAACATAACCGTTTAACCTGCAGTTTGATTCAAGAGTCATTTCAAGAAATTCTGAGAAAGAATAACATTTATTTAAAGTTACCTAATGTAATATGAGGATAAATAAACATACTATAGTGAACCTCAAATACTGTATGATTTATATCAAAAGAAGTACTTTCAAATAGCAGTTTTAACCAGCTATTGAAATAACTATTGTTGGTTTCGTTGATTTTTTATTAAAATTCTAATTCATACATTTATAGAATAAAAATCATTTCGTTTAATTATTTTTCAATATTCTCCACCATTAATAACGATGCAAAATCTATTATTTATGACAAATCGACAAACAAAAAATGTTTCCCTATGTAAACAAATATATAACAGATTCTTTTATAGTTTTATTAATTTTCAAACTCGTAAAAAAGCACTCAAACTCGTATTTTTCGAAGTTAATTAAATTGAGGCTTTGGGATGCCAAACCTGCCAAGTCCGTTTTATGCAGTTTTGAGAAAAACGCGGAAAATTGTTTGCCGCTAACATTGGAAAGATAGCAGATTCATAAGTGTACAGCTCAATTTTAAAGGGTAACAATTATTTTTTGCGTATACACAATCTCTAAACATTCAAAGAACTATATCTGATGTATGTTTATATGATTATCTCAATTTATTATTTTTTTATTTGGCAGGTTTGCACCCCAACGCCTCAATTCTTCCCGACTTGAATTAAGTTTAATTAACAAATATTAAACAAATAACCGTAAAAGGTTAGTAAATATTGACGTGTATTGAAAATTGTCACTTTGTTAATTCTGAATTAAAATCTATAAACAAATATTTCATTGAAATTCCAGTTTATTTTTAAATAGAAAATCGAAATAGATGATGTTCGTCAATGACATTACATTGAAACTGTTTAATTTGACGACTGTCAACCTAAATTAATTTCTGTAAACGTAAATAGACTTTAATTCGTAAATGCCTAATTAAATATGAATATTTGTCAAAACATTAAAATAGTTAGTAAATTGTAATAATTAATCAATTCAAATTTACTTCGCTTAATTAAATATGAATATTTATCAATCTACGTGAACACAAGTCGATTAACATTTACATTGGTTGCAAATAATTCTATTTGATTTCAATTAATTTCCATTCGTTGTTACCGTTGTCAATACAAATTAATAAACTTTAATACGCAACGGTATATTTATATTGTTTCAGCTAGTTATATTTATTTAAGTTTTTTAATTGGTTTTAATAGAAATCAATGTAATTTTTTTTTAATGGGATCTTTAATATCCTTTTTTAATATCCTCCCTGATGATAACTAAGGGATTAACAAGCGGAAGATTAACAAAAATTGTAGTTAATTACAAAATCCAATTCATAATCTGTCTTTTGACTCTATTGAGTGATATACCTCAAGATATCATGACTCAAAATTCAAACTTAATAAATCACGAGTAAAAACATCAAGATAGGGAAACAATATACTGGTATATATAAAGTAAGTATATATAACGGAATACGAATAAAATGTAGTCTAACATATTTCACCATAACCCCAAGATAATCCTCGGCAACAATTCATATGTATAATAACAAGATTTGTCTTCTAATCTCTACTAATAAATTTTCGTAAAATTTCCTGTTAAGTAATCCGATCACCTCGATCTCCGCCACCAAACTGAATATTACGCTCCTTAAGAAATAAAAACACGTGAAATATCACAGCCTCTAGAATTGCAAAAACCTACGAACTATCTGTATCCGACGCGCAGCCTTATCGAAAGCGGCATTCGAGCATTGTGCAAATGGGAAAGTAGAGCGGCGACCGTAGCTGGTACCTGGCTATAATTTAGCTTTTTTCGAGTTTTAGTTCAAGAGATCTTTTGCGATAAGCGAGCACGTAAACTGGCGAAGATGAAAAGGGCAATTCCGGGGTGGCGAAGTGAAAACACAAAGGATGAAAGACAGAACAGGTCGCGAGAAAACGATCGGTTTTCCGACAGGGAAAATGTCCTTAACTTAAGAAAGCAACGAAAGTGTACAGTGTTTTTTAGAGTACTCAAAGAGGAAATCGAGAGCGATGTAAATTCAAAACGTTTGCAGGAATCGCGTGTTTTGTGGAAATCGCTTGTTGAGCAAGCCCTCGTAAAACGCACGTGCGCACAGACCAAACTGGACTACGTGCGCGTATCATCTAATCGCTCTTTTTCCTAACGATTAATGACGATGAGAATCTTGGGTACAGCCGGCACACCTACTGCTTACTAAACTACCTTGTCCATTTTTGTGGGGAACTGTTCTGACACTTGGGCTTTTGTCCCGCAAAATGTGTTTTGCACCTGCGCAAACCTACAGGTTTTGTGTTGGTTCCATGTTTTGAAAGAGTTCATGTATCGCTAAGTACGTAATAATCAGATACCCGACTGCAGGATTCCGAACTAAATTGAATTTGTCTTAAGAAATGACATTTTTGAATATTTTTCGGTTCTTTTGATGGTGATAAAGATGGCATTTTTTACATTTTTTGAATTTTATTTTCAGCGTGTGATTCTAGTGATATGATTAGGATTGGATTATTTCGATATCTTAGTGATATTGGTACGGTTTTTAAGGTTGGACAGATTCCTTCAGACAGGCGTTCTTTTGAGATTAGAAACTTTCAACGAAAACATCGAAATTGAGTTATAATTTCATGTATGGAACGTCGACCTAGGTAATGTTTAGTTTTTGAATCGCTAACAACGTGAAAATTACCAAATTCAATATGAAAAATATGTTTTATGCGTTTTTCTCGAAATGCTTGGATAGATTTCGTTTCTTTTTTACGTTAGCCGGAACTATGAACATACCGAGATTATAGTACTCTTTGTTTTTTGTAATTGTTTTTCTTTTTTTTTTTTTTCATATTGTCGGTTCACTGGATTAGATTCAGCCACCCTAAAAATCTCCGAGCAACAAAGGTCACCTATTTTCCTTGCGGCAAACAAAATATATGCTTAAAAGGGTTAACAAAAAATGTTTAGGAAGTGTTACAATCGCTCAACGAATAGCTCCGTTTATGATATACGCACGAACTATTCTAAAAAAATTATTCTTTATTATTGTTTTATAATATTATAGTATTGTAAATAACATGGAAGTATTGAGAAATATATTTTATTAATTTGAACACAAATTGTTATTTTAAAGCATAGCAATTATAAAGCATTCTGCCAGCAATCGGAAGTTCCAGGGTTCATTACCCTACGTGATGCATCGAATCTTTTAAGCTTTGTTCTTATTTTTTTTCAAAATATCAAAAAGTATTTAAAAATCAGAAAAATGTCTATTATAACAATCACCGCGATTGTGAAGACCAGTTTCCGACTTTTTACTCCTCATCAAAGTAATTTATGCGACTTCATAACCGTTATATATCAGTAACGTATTTGGCATGTAACAAAACATTTTGTGCTGTCTGGGTAATGTCACTCCATAATTTTAATTGTTGCTATTTTTTGCGCAAGGGAGTTTTCAAACGATTCGTAAGTTTACATCACATGCAGGAAGGATGTCTATGCTCTCGTAATTATATAGGAATAACAGAAAGAGCGATAGCAATGTATCTTTTACTACTTAAACAATTAAAATGCAGACAATTTTGCAGCAGTTTTCTACACGTTCAAACAATTATAAATTATCCCATTGAAAATTTATTACGGTTTTGATCAGGGACTGATCCTTAGTCTACACCCTAATCAGGGCCTTCATTAATTTGTACTCGGATACAGAAATAAAACTAACCTATGTAGTACCGGAGGGTGTGATTTTGTTCTTTTATGTTTACATTTCACTATTTTTTTCCGTAGAGTTTACATAGTAATCTATGTGGAAAAATAATATGCACAGATTATTTCAACAGATTTGGATTTGCATTTACATCTACATGGAGGTCGAGAACACTGAGAAATGTTTGGCTTATAAATTCATCTACTTTTAAGTGCTGGACCTTAAAGTTGTTAAATACTACTTTTTAGTTAGATTAGTCTTGCTGATGTAATGGACCTTGCTATTTTAATTCAAGTTAATAATTACTAGTGAAATTTACTCAAATTTGCAGTTAAATTTTAACATTTGTTTCTTGCTTTACCCAATCTAACTTCTACAATTTCTTGTACCAACTCGCAGTTGTCTTAACTGTTTTAGGATAATTGCTGGAAGTAATGAAATGTACTTTAAAACCTGTTCAACGACGTCGCAGTGTAATTGAGAAGTCGGCGATTTTACTAATTGAAATACTTTTTTCCGGACAGAATCCCATACACATTTGTCATATATTTCTGGAAATAAACGTCTGAAACGGATAATTCAATACCCCCACTCCCTTAGTAAAAATATATAATTTTGATTATGTATCGTGGTTTCGTTATAAGTACATTCAAAGATTAAAATATATAAACTAAATAGCAATAATTAAGTAACGATTTTATTGTTAAATTGGCGAGAATATTATTAATAATGTATTAGTCACTTTAGTAGTAATCACGCAGGCCAATAAAATGAGGGCGATCTCCATACTCAGAAACAGGAATATACTTTTCGAAAGGTTTTTTATGTGCTGAATCCAAAGCTACCTGCGAAATTATGCCATCATGCTAAGATTTTGAGATATCCTAACCTAAAAGTGCAAAACACAAATTACCTATTCGGGTTACCGAAAAATGCACTTTAATTTGGTTTTTTGCCAAAATACGAACAAAAATTTTCTTTTGACGCAAAAATTTACTGAAAATGGGCAAAAACGGTGTTTTTTGCACTTTTAGGTCAGGATATCTAAAAATCTTGATGCTATAGAACCATTCAGAGCAGGAAGGTCGATCTCGTTTCGTTACTTGTTTTCATAGAATTACACATTTACTAATCTCACGAAAATTATATTTATACCTTGATAAAAACTTCGATAATTCGATGAAAAAAATGACATCGGAATGATTAAAAAAAAAAAAAAGAAGTTTAAAGCTGATGATTAGCACTTTAATCAGAGTTTTGGCAAATTGCGCACAAGAATTCTTTTCCACGACTAAAACTTGCTGAAAATGGTAAAAAGTGGTGTTTTTATACTGTAAGGTTAGGATATCTCAAAATCTTGACAATTTTCCAATAGTTTAGAGCGAGACCATCATATGCGAAACATATCCGATACTATTCGGTTTCAAATAGGTCAAATAAATGTAAAAAGAAAAATATTTCGACATCTATGGATGTTGTACAAAAATACCTCTGTTTGAGAATAGGTTATGTTTAATGGGAGAAATGTACTCTAACTGTAATTACCACATTTTCTTCTCTTCAATATTGAATGTTAAATCCAGTAATTTTAGAAAAAAAATTTATAAGTTTTACTTTTTAAATGTAGATGTTAAAAGTAATTAAAAATTTTGAAATTTTATTTATACTACTATTTTATAAACCTTAAATATCATAGAAAATATTTTCTAATATCAGTACATATTTCCATGAATTCACAGTTTTACGTTCACTGTTGAACAGGACAATTTCCGAAAAATATATTTTACTCTTGTATATTATAGTCAAAACATTTATGTATTTAATAATAATCGAAAAATATTTAACTTGTCGTAACTTACATACGTTTTAAACTCATCAAATAATAAAAAACATCTACTAAGCAAAAGATTGCATTACTTAAGTAGTTATTGAAAAGTACAGCTTATAAAAATTACCTTCAGGAGTAGAAAAATGTATTTCTATCTTACTTAATTAAACAATTATTTGTTTATTTCACTATCACGCATAAAATTAATTAAAATATTCTTCAGACAATAAATCTAGGTCACTGATGCACTAATTTTTAAAAAATTTAACTACAAAACGACAAGAAATGGTCTACATTCCATCAGGAAGTTTCTACAATTGTTATGTGCGAGTCTGTTACTTCACTTTATATTGTTTTACGTATACCTCATTACACTTCATTTCACGGATCATTATTGTGTTTGATCTAACGTGCGCAATGGGAATTGCAAAAACCATTTGCGAAGCGGAGCGCATCCTTGTCCCTTATTATATGTCTGATATAATGTTACGTGGACTAAAGGTATGTCGCTTTTTAAGCGTTAGATTTGCTTTCGTAAAGTGCCTTTCTGGCATACCAGGGTACGATTGCAACAATAGAGGTATGTATTCACAATGTGATCTCATTTAAAGAAAAAACGTACGCTACTGGATTGCATCCTATTTCTAAAGAATTCGAAGCGTATTCTATGTTGATAATGGATCCAATTCCCACAAATTTCACAACTTCGTAGAATTATATACATTGATATGTAGAATGCATCCGCATATTTATATGTAGGATAATATCATTTTGGACTGACTAAGTTTTAAAACGTTGCCGGAAATGTCGAATAGCCTAGAATTTAGGTTGTAGTCTGCATCTTAATGAATTGCGAGTAGAAAATCTCGGCATTACAAAAAAAGCTGGGTCTTTCAAAGACATCCGTTGATGGCTATTTTACGACGTTTAAGTGATTGATATCATTAGGCGTGCTAGTTTCTTTATTGATATTAATGTAATAATAAGTTCAAGGCTGATTGGATAAACCTCAAGGATAAGCGCCAATAATCATGTAATGAGAGCTTTATCAAAACGATTTTAGAAACTGTGAAAGGACAAATTTGAAACATTAGATTTATTTTTAAAACACAATACAGTGTAACAGAAGTGTCATAAAAAAGAATTAAAAATTGGCGTGATTTGGGATTTTTGAGGTAATGAAAGAATGTGTAACAGATTTTATATTACGTATGTTAATCTGTACTGTGCACAATCTTTCAGACTACTTAGATGTCTGCGTTAGGAAACAAGAATTCTCTTCCTTAACCGAATAAGTTAATTAACACTAAAGTCATAGTTTTTTAGAGTCATATTTTAGACTTATACGTCAATTATTGCAGCAACTTCTATAGAAAATGAAAAATAAACATCATTTGTTTTATAGATTAATTCGTGATTTTATTTATAGATTACATCGTTTTTTACCGAAAATGGTCAATAAACTCCAGAATTAAAGAGAACTTTCATGACTTTTTAAATTGCTATTAAAACATATTAAAGAGGGGGAAGTTATAAAGCTGGGTGGTGTATAGCATAAATTATTTTGTACACTCAATTTTATGCGATGACCAGTGATGTATATTAATTGATGGAGGAAAATATGTTCATCAAAAGTGATTCATAAAGAAAAAAAGTAGGACATAAGCAATTTTGTGAGTTTTCATAATGCAAGTAAAACACTTACTCGGTTCTTCAATATTCATGCTTTAGAATATCAGGTCAATTATTTCAGCATTACGAGAACATAATCATGAATCGGAGTCAGGTGTATGTAAAATTATATATGCGAGGAATAAATGCTCGTCACTTTCATTATGCGTTTTCTTTCTTGAGAAAGTTATGATTAGAATGAAAGATTAGAAATCTGAAGCGATGAAAAATTCTTACTTTGTTGCCAACTTGGGACTACAATTGAAATCGAGATGGAGAACAATTATAAAGTGACGCTGAGTAATTTGACGGCGTTAACATATTCGCACTTATTGTGGTCTTCTATCTCGCCTCATTACCTTTTCACCGGTTTCATTAAATTTTAACGCTTCAGTTTTATTAATGCAGGAAAAAGTTTTTGAATATAATTAGTTGTTGAAAGTTTAGTGGGTGAAATGTAATTTGGTAATTTCGCGGTTTTATAGAATTTATACAAATTAGGTATAACTGAATAGATATTGTGAAAAGTTCTGTGGTATATGAATTTATTGTAATATTAATGGGTATTTATGATAGAAATAAATAATTATGTTTGAAAAATGCATTTCTACAGATATTTTTTATTCCAAAATTGTCAATTATTTTACTAATTTAAATTAAGCTATATGTATTAGCATATTTATATCTCTTAGATGATGTCGAAATCCCCAGGTTCTGTGAATGAGCATTACATTAAATAAACACTTGGAAGTGATTATGTCACTTCTAACATTTTTCTAAATACATTTGTTAAATATAAACCAAAATTTAACAATATATGTGGATCATTCACTTATTAAAATTTAAACAATTATTTACTTGGATGCAGATTTAAATTTATTGTTAGACATCAGTGAACATTTCTCAATTAAATTTCGTAACTTTAAATGTTTTATTTCAGATTATTTTACACAAGCAATTAGAAGAAAATATTTTATTCAATTGTATTAACATTTATGCAAAAATATGAGGAATTCTCTTAATAATTTCAAAATTAATAATTATCTATTAAAATAAGGGAAGCACATATAGATAACGTGTATTTGATTACTCAGAATGTTTCATATTTATTTCATGGGAAAGGTTCGAAAATGTTATATTTCATACGTATTTCTGTGCAAATAGAAAAAAAAAATTATTTTTTCGTTGCCACTGATGAAAGCGAAATCTATTTTTACATTCGTAAAATGCATGCATGTTATCTTCAAAATGGTGCATGGTGAAAATACCTATATTTTGACATTTTTAATTGTAATTAAACAATTTTACGTCTTTAAGTCTAAATTATATTATTAATAAATAAAGTAAAATATGCTGCTTTTCGAAAGCAGTCGGCAGGTTGCAGAGCAAAAATTGACGAATCAGCGAATATCGAATACGTTTAAAAAAAACTTCGAGAAGTTCGAGACTCTTCGAACAGGTTATATGTATACAAGCTTATACAAGTGATAAATTCGAAACAACGCTAATAGATAATAGTTTTGTAATAGGATATGTGATTGTGGTAAGAAGTTACATTTTGTTGGAATGCGACATATTCAAAATTGAAGGATCTGTATGAAATGTATGTCTTTATCATATCTAAACTTTTCAATTTTTAATTTGTTATTGTTTAGGTTAGTAATGTTGTTTGTTTTTCCAAACGGTCTAGCAATGGAAATTAAAAAGGACTTAGGAATAGTTTTAGTAACTTATAATATTTCAAAAAAAAAATAATGGAAATATTACAAGGTAATATAGTTAATATAGAACAAGATCTAACGTAAATGTCTCACTACGGGTTTTACTATTTGTCTCCCAATTTTATTGCAAATTAGTAAAAATTTACCGGAAACCTGTGGTATTGTTCTGCATATCAGTAAAAACAAATATACATTGCCTTAACCAGTGGTTTTTCCCGATTTGCAACTATTGGGTAAGGCCGCATTTATCTTAATGTCACAATTAATTTTACTATAAAGTTTTTAGTCTGTATGTAAATTTTTAATGGAGAATTTGGTTCGTGTCCTATTTTAGCCATATAAATTTCGAATTCGTTGCCTGGAGACGACAAATCTACAAATTTGAAGCTTTAGATTAGTAAAAATCCCAAAGTCTAAGAAAAACCTACGTTGAAAATCAATGTAAAAATGGTAAAATTCGCGGTATTTTTCCATGTTCCTGCGAAAAAAGGCAAAGGGGATTTTAATGTTTTAGTGAACATCTCATGGAATTGGTAAATGTTGATTTTTAGTATGGAAAAAAAGAGAAGATGTTTACAGATCATATGAATTATTCAGAGAAGATGCTTCGTACTATTTGCGAATGCATTCCTTTTAGTGCAATTTATGGTTTTTTAATATAATAGGAAAAAAATAAATAGTTGGAAGTTCTAACTGGATAGTAGGATAGGACAGAGACATCGTTTTTAGTTAATTTTAGTATTTATGTGGTGACCTCGATAAATTAGGTGGCCAAGCCTACTATTTAGATAATACAAAAAAAAAAACTATTGCCTTTTTCCGTAAAGATTTTGATATAATACGTTGAAATAAAATGAATAATTAACAATTCAACCGTAATTATAAATCTTTATCTTTTTGTTAAATTTTAATTCTAATCTAACATTAATCTGAAGACCTCTGAAACTTTTCTTAATTTTGTACAATCAACGATTAACAAAATGTTATTCTATTCGATTCAATTTATAATCTGAACATTGTATGTAATAAGTGAGACCAATTTAGAAACATACAAATGATCTAACAGGTGTATTTATCTATTCGTTGAAAATATTTACTTTCACAGTCGTCGATAAAGCAGTTTTTTTATTTGTCGGTATGTTATCATTCACCACCTGTTTCTTCTTGTAGTAGGAAACTCTTGCGATAGATGTCACTGTTATCTTTTTCTACATGAAAAATTAAGAATAAATCAAAATGATACCCAATCATCATTCCAATAATTGTTTTGAATATAAAAATAGCAAAAATTCACGTCAACAAAATTTTTAAATAGTAAAAAACGGAAGAAATATTAATACTTATATATATTTCATAATGTGTGCATATTATTTTATTATTATCGTGTATAACTAGTGTATAAGTGCACCTTATTTGCTTAAAATTACCATTAGATTTCAATTACTTTAATATATAAACACATTTTAAATAGTAGGTGGTTTTGGTGTCGTTTTTCTGCAACTTGTTTCTAGTGTATTCTTTATTTTCGGATTATTTTTTTATTATTTTAAAAATGTCTACAGTTGTGATAAGTACCTTTAATCATTTTTCTCTAGTCCAAATCAAACCATTTATTGTGAGGAATATTAGACAATTTATGTATTTACAATGTACGAGATTTCTGCCAGGGTTGTTTTTAGTACATTTATGTTATTTGTCTTCTTAACTTTACTCCCTTGCCACCGTTTTGTAGATTTCAAGTAGTAGTTTAGTGCATAATTTGTGCTTATATTATTTAAATGATAACATATACAATTAAATAGTAACCAGACCAGCGATTGAAGTAATAAGTTTAAAGTTTAATATCCTGGTACTGTATTTATTCTGTTTAATCAACTAAAAATTCTAAACATGTTTTTAAAATCCGATGATTTTTGAAGGATTTAAATAAAAACATTCAGCTATGAATTTGATTAAAATTAAATGCACTTACATAAAATTTGCAATAATTTAACAAAAATTTTGTTTGCCAGTCGTCATATTTATTCTAAAATTACATAAATACATGCCTTTCAAACTTGTACTATCAACATATTTATTCGCACAGGACTTTTAAAAGAATTCCCTAAAATGTAAGCTAGTATGTAAATCACTATACATTACATACCTTCATTGAAATTTATATAATGAAACATTATATATGTGTGTTTATTCTGGTCCTGTAAATGACTTGGTATCATTGCATACAGATATAATTCGAATTTCATCATTTTTCAAACAGACTTGTTAGTAAAGTTAGAGGTTAGAATGTGTTAACATCGAAAAAATCTTTGAAATGTTAATAGAGAAGCAACGTTTCCAAAATGCAGTGGATATCATGTTCGGGAAGAGTCTTGTAAAAAGGAATTACTCGCATAAAGTCGTCAATATATTGGTTTTATTTGTAAACTTTGTATTAGAAAAAATATACGAAATAATGAAAAATGTTAATATAATGAAAGTGAATTTCTAAATTATCCTGCGAGACAATGGAATTTCTACTTTTTTCTACTTTTTCTCAGTGTATCGTCAAAATTCACTCTAAGAAATATCTGTTTGAAGTTTCTAATGTATTCTGCGAAATGGCATGATTCTTGCAAAATTGAAAATTTTTGTTATAATTTTATAATATCTGCTGTAATTTTGCACTGATGTATTGCAATTATACAACATTTTGATGTAACTTTATAATATTTGTGTAATTTTTCAACACTTTTTAAAGTTCACAATAATTGTTGGAACTTTTTAACAGTTATACTTTTACAGTATATATTTTGAAGCTTATATTTTATATCATATTTATTTTTGCAAACAATATTTTGAGATATATTTAATAAGTGGTGTTTATTATAAGTCACTATACTAAGGATTTAAGTTTATTTTTATGATAATAACAGTATTGGTTAGATGTGCAGTATTGGTGACTTTTCATCGTTTTTTTAATGTAGGTATCAAGTATTTTACAATTTTTCTTTACAACCGGTAATGTCCAATTACGTAAATCGTAGTTTGCTTCAAATGATGTTTAAATTGGGATATCATTATATAAAGTAACAAAATATGACTTTTCTGGAAGTGACGATCCAATGCAGAACACTAGCACGTACCATATTTATGTTTGCTCTGTATATTTGTAACGGAGAGTTACTATGCACACGTTCCATGCACATACTGCAATAATTCAGCATTTTTTCCATGCGCTCCGTGAGTATTCAAGTATTTGGCGTTAAGGGTCCTCGACTCCCTCGAGTGAGTCGGGTTCAGGAGTAAACCAAAAATCAGAGACAAAAATTTTGCTATGTTTCAACAAAGTGGAAACATTTTATGAAAAAAATTGTTTTGCTTGTAGTTTTTACCTGTGCATGACTTCACTGGATGAGGCAATGCGGTAATGATTTATTGCATAAAAATGCAAAAGTGAACTTGGTTAGATAGTTAATTGTAATATTTATTAGCACGGTTAACGCCTTTTCTTTCAGATCGCCGGATAAAATATAATGCCGATAAAGCTTTAAATATATTGTTAAATGGTGCACGACCATGGTAAACATAACAAATACAGTTTATCTGTTTAAATGCTATTAGGAGTTTCATATGTTCTCACGATATTTTATATTTACTCTGCTACTGTTGAAGAAATGTTTTTTAGAGTTCATTTAGTTTAAAAGATAAAACGATCGTTAATTTTAATTATTTAAAGTAACCTAAGGAAAGTATTTCATGTTGGTGATTCAGAACAATTTTTGTCAATGACCAACGTTATTATTCGTCAACATACTGATACAAATTTACACATAATCATTAAACCAACCGACTAATGCTTAATTAATATTTATCTGAATCTATTAATCTTTTCCCGATTTCTATTGCCTTTTAACTTGCATTTTTTCTTTCTTAACAAGTAAATAGTAGGTAAATAATATAACCGACCTAATTATTGATAGACTTTTAATTTACTGAGTTGGAATTGGCACAATAGACTTATTAAGGACTTGTTTTCAATAAAATCATCCAAATTTGGCAACTAAAAATACTATTCAAACAAAAAATAGTCGAAAACTCAACTTTATTAATACGCCAGCAATACTAAACAGGCAACCAACAAATTTAAATTTAAACAACTTTTCTAAAATTAAAAATTTGTTGATATTAATGAATATTTTTTTTCCATCCCGTTATTAAAACAGTATTATTGCAAACATTTATCCAAATCACAAAATTAACAGTGATCTGAGAATCTTAATAAATTACTTTGAGGAATAGAATACTACCTAAGAAATTCCACCCTTTATTTTTATTATAGAATAAGTAATTTTTTCGAGTTTCATTTTCTGTGAATGTTAGAAAAATACTGATTTCCAATTTCCGTTTTTAGTCATATAGACTTTGTGATTTGTCTGTTTTTTTCATTCTTACCTGAAAATCGCATTCATTAACGATTCATTAGTAAATTTTCTTTTAACTGAATTTTGATGAAAACAATGCTAAAACATTGTCTTATTCTTTTTTAAAATTTTTTGAAGTAGTACTAAAACTAGTACTGAAATAATGTGTCGGAAATGGCTAGCAATATTGTTTAAAAATCAAATAAATGGAGATTTAATTCTGTCACTAACTAACAAGAATTTCACTAATACTATAATACAAGAATTTCAATAATACTATGTTACTAAGATGATAATAATAATAAACTGAATAAATGGTATATTATATCTAAAGCAACCTAGATTATAATGCCAATACTTAAATAACCTAAAGAATGAAAATTCAAAATCAACCACTTTTTTTAATTTTGTCTTTATTGTTACGAAATTAATCATCACATGCAAGTTTCATTACTTGAATGTTAATTAAAACAAATTTTAGACAGTGAATTTACATTCTACTTATGTTTTCTTCAATCAATTTTCAACTTTTAATTAAAATTTATTTATGTGATCCCAGTTATCATATCACCTATTAACAAAACCCAGAATATTTGTATGAATGAGTTTACAATTTACCAAGTCATTTATAATTTTAGGTTAGAAATTGCCTGAGAAATAAGGAACCTGAAAGATATAAACGTAGACGTTAATATTGTTAATTCGTTAAATATTGAAATGTTAAAAGTCAATATTTATCTCTTGTCTTTCGTCAGCATAAATATATTTGATTTGAATTTAGCAATTTTTGAAGCGATACCATGATGATTTAGTCTAAGAGAATACATAATTGATTTATCGGTATACGTGTATGAAGAAACTAACCATACAACATTCCTAACTTATAGATTAAGAGTATTTTGAATGTACATTTCGGGAAGAATATATGGTTATTTTACTCAAATTTCATCCGCCAAAGTCACATGCATGCAATAAGGAATCATCGGTATGAATTTAGCAGTTTTGAGTAGACTACATGCCTGAATCGACACATTGTTGCCTAATCTAGTTAAATCATATTTTCTTTATTGGTTCAAATTTTTCTCCGAGTTATATTATACTTTCATCATGAAATAATTCTACTAATTATATATAAGTGCCTGTAAATACTATGTCATTTAGGCCATTTCAAATTCTTCAGATGCAGGATGTAAGAAAACAGTTGAAAAAAGATTAGGCGAAGGGAACTTTAAATTTCGAAAAGTTTCAATTTGGGTATGTAGTATTTAAATGAGTATGTAAATGCTGTTATCTAACAGATCGAAATTCATGAGTATAGGAAATAAAGGAGCTCGATAGGAAGTGGAAGGGAGAGGAACGAAAAAAATAGGGTAAGTGAATTCGTGAAGGGGCGACGCATTCGTTCAGCTTTCTCCTGTCGATCCCTTGAGCACGATAATAACACCTCTGCGTGTACTTTCTCAAGTCCGTAATTAGACCTTACTTTCGTCGTAACTACGGGCGGACTTAATCTATTGCGGCGTCTACGCTTTACTTTTAATTAGCTTCAAGAGATATCGCCGACTTGAAGTGACGTATCTGGGCGCGGAGGGAACCTTAGAACTGAACTTCAGACATTAAAATTAAAAGCTCCGGTCCAGATTGAGAAAACACACTTTTTTATCATCATCGCCAAGTTTATTAACTTTATGAACCCTGTGTCGTCTCGTTTGAGTATCTAATCCTGCTCTAAACTTGAAACGATCTTATAATGAAAAATACTACAGTAACAGTTTCATGTTAACAGTTATACTTTACGAAATTCTGTTATACACTGAAAGACCTTCGTATGACCGAAAAACGTTATTGGGACTGACCAGAAAGAGTAAACAGATCAATTTTCTGTTTCACGAAAATTGTTTTTATAACATCTGAAAATATTCAAAAATAAAAAGTTTCCTTTCGCAAAAAATTATTGTGCTTTAAGCTACCATTAATAACGGATATTCTGACGAACTAACACTTTACGTTTAGTAGTCGGTGAGTGTTTTATTGAGAAAATTGTATTAAAAAATTGTATTACAAAATTGTGTTTTAAAAATGCTTAATTAAATTATTTAATTTCATTTGTCGAAATTCTGCTGAACTATTTAAAATGAAGTCGCTTCCTCTTGCCAGACAACACATGTACTCATCCTAGACTTTCCTTTCATAAATCGGCAAAATAAGATTTTAAGGTTAATACTTGTTTAAATTAAAGTAGAGTTAATTCTCGATTAAATCTGATCATATTAACAATAGTTTTTTAATTTTAATCTTCTGAACAAGACGACGTACTGACACACGATTCTACAAAATGTATTTCAATAGCTACATCACTCTATCATGGTATACATTGGGTCGAAAGTGACTTCACAAAACATAAATAATGCTTTTCACAACCACTCAATTTTCGTAAGTTTTTTTCGAATGTATTTATTTATTTACATTATATTTACGCTTAAGTACTACTTTGCTATACGGAAACAATGAACTGATACCACTAAAAACTTTCCCTCTCCATATAGTTGCAAAAGAATATGGGGATTTGAAATAATTGAAAAGATATTTAATAATTAAATTTAACATTAAGATATTTGACCAAAAATACAAACATAATATAAAACTATAAACAAATTTCTAATATTTGGAAGCATAAAAAATAAAAAAGTCTGTTTTGTCTATAATATTAAAGGATAACGTTTTCGGCATGCTTATTATATATTTTGTTAATGCATTGGTACCAACAAACGTGAAAACAGTATAGAAGTTTAATGAAACATTGATATATCGCTCTAATGCATCGCACGGAGTAAGTAGAAACATTCATTAACGATCAGACATATGATTTACACATGTTTATCAACTTCCTTCTGGACATCCCTCAATAACATTTTTTATTTGTATTAATGTAAAAACATTATTTTATTTTTTATTTTATTTACAATTCTAATGCTAAAACGGTTTAATTATTATTATTATTAACAATTGAATTTATTGGTTTACCGGACAAAGATGTCTGAATTTAAAAATTTCGCGCGACAAATATTTCGTCCACCAATCAATTTTGAAAATTCAATTTAGATGGAAAGTGACACAAAAATTATTAATCATCAAAAATGATTTCATAAAAATGTGAAATATAGATCTTAAGTCACGAAAAATGTTGAAAAAACGGAATAGCGAAAAATTCTTGACAAAAATTGGGCATGGAAGCACATTCGCAGCCGGTGGGGTATTATTATTATTGTAGATTAAAAGTACATTTTCTCTTACTAAATTTGTAGCTTTGGCTGGGTTCTTTTACAAAATGGGTAATGTTATGTCTCCTAGTTTTCGTTTGGAATAATTAAAATTAAAACATTTTCTCCGTCTTCATTATTACAATAAATTAGAGTAGATATTCTAAACACAAATGTTTCATTAGTAAATATGACTATTTAAAACGTTCCCTAAAAACCTATAGCAAAAACTGAAAGTTCCGATAAAGTACCGTCGATAATATATTATACGATGAATAACAATTATTTTTTCATATGCCAAATTATGAAGGTTTTTAATACAAATTTTTCAATTAATATTAAATATCAATAAAGGCTAAAATCTCAATTTGACCTATAGGCCTCGCATAAATTAAAAAAAAATTCAACATTTAAAAGATTTGGTCTCACTTATACCGCAAATGTTACTATTTTTGCTTAATCTGATGCAGAGTTAGACTTTCTGATTATTTGTTAAATGAAAAATGCGAGAAAAAAATAAATTGAAAATAACAAGCTTTAATGATGGAAACACATTAAATCAGAATGGTTGACTTAATCGTGGCATGTTCGACAGTAAATTTTGTTGGTTGTTAATCTTTTTAATAACTACGTTTAGAGAAATCCCAGGTTTTGTAATTAGACTCTAACACCAGTATTTTTCAGTTACTTTGACATGTAAATTTGTACTTCCAAGACCAGCTACATTCTTACCTCATTATGAAAGCAGCGGAACGTTGCAAATTAAAGGGTTCAATGGTGGTCAGTTGATAAGATAGTACTCTACGATTACAAATCTAAATTAATAATATCTAAATCAATTTTCTAAAAATCGGTTATCCTTCCATTAATTTTAATAATTATATGCGAAAAATATACTTATTATAAGATCCTTTTTATTGGTTCAAATTACTTGCACAAACCCTCTAGTCAAATATAAGACCAATTATAAGTCTTTATATTATTAGCAAATGTCTATAGAAAAATTGGACTAGTTTTCTTCTACGGTATCGAATTTTTAAAAATATTGAATCCATAATTTTGAGTCTAGACACTTTTCGTGCTTGATAATTCAGCCCAAATGCAGTTTCTCAGGTGAAAAAGTTTTTAAAAATTGTATCAAACTTATATAAAGAAATGGTTCAATAAAATATTTATAAAGTATTTATAAAGTTAGTATATTTTTATAAGCATTTTATAAAATGTTAGGAAATTAGAATCTATATCTCATCAGTTTTAGAGTAGTCTTATTGGAGTAGCAAATGGATTTCTCTGCAATTTTCTTATAGTTCTCGTGTAGTTAGTGAATAGTAGTTTTCTTATCAAGGGCGTTACTTTTAAGCCTTAGGGTGGAATATTTATACATTCGCGGTGTGAACAAAATTGTTCGATTCAGGAAGTGTAAAAATGGCCATTATTACAAATGATACCAAAAGAAAGACGTGCAATGATCTGGAAAAGAGGCGTAAAATCGTAACTTTACGCTTCCTAAAACTTTCGGTTCATATCATTTGACGACCAAACCGATTTTGTTAGATAGTATAATATAAAAGATGTTATAAAAACTGTATCAAATATTTTTACCTCGGATGGTTTGGTTGCGATAACCAAAACAATTCGGTTAGATCAATACAGTTATGCAGTTTAAACATATTTGTGACACAGTCGGTAACTCGGAATAGATTTTCGAAAAACTGAAACTGAAACTGAATTAACATAACAAATTAATTTAGCTACCGCATCCATCAAGTTTTAAGGTGTCAATAAATCAAACCGTTTATTTCTAGCAACCATAATTCTGGTTCGAGTATCCTAACTTATTTTTAGATTCTTCTTAGAATTTTCGAAGCACTAGATCTTGCAATTGATTTTTTCTGCGTACGACCTACTTTCTTGCGAAATACCATTTTCGGATCATTTAAGTATGTCAACGATACCAATCTTTCGGTTCATTGGTTAAATAGGAATCAATTGCCGAAGGTGTGAACCCCCATTAGTACAATTTTAAAGTTATATTTTATTTGCATGTCAACAAAAATATTAAACTGAATACATTTGCTTCCTCCGAAAAACGTACAAACTCAAAATAGGTAACTGATGAAGATTGGTATCCGGAGAATTATTAAGTCACTCTGTATTATAGGTGAACTGTCATTTGTAATGCAATTTATTCGTTTAATCGAAATCGAGCGCGATACCTGAACGTATGCGAAATTATCTGCTGAGTGTATGTATACAGGGTTCTGATTTATTGCGAGAAATAGATAGCGATTCTAACGCAATCCGACAGCACGATTCTATTTACGGATAATGGAAACTGCAGCCCAATTTAAATTCAAAGTACCTAGTGCGGTGGTGGTTTCGGACGTGAATCGAGGGAAGGGCAATCGCGTTTATTGCGGTCGAATTTATGATAATGAGAACATTTAAGTATCGATAATTTTTTTGCATGTTGTTAACTGGTATCCAATATATTGATTCGAAACCACGCAAACTGGAATTACCCTACGTGTTCCGAAAGTTACTGATTTATTTTAATGCACTTCCCTAAATTAAGTACGTTGCTAAAGTGGCGTAATATACCTAAATATTGTTCGAAATAAACATTTCCATAGAAACATTCTACAAAAAATATTTTTTTGGATGAGAAAAGAATAAGAAATTTAAAGGGTTTGATATACGGTAATAATACCAACGATTGGCTATGATACGAAAAACAGTGGCTAATGAATTTAAAGGATACCGTTGTTCCAGAAAAATAAGATTTCGACCCACGTACATACGTGTGGGAAGTACTTTACATACACGTACTTGTATCGAAAAATACTACTTAGACATTATTGTATTAGATCCCAAATTTTGTCAATCAAATAATATCCGAAGACCAGAACGCATCAATACTTCTAACATCATTAACGTCTTCAACTATTGATCACAAAGATAAAAAAGAAAATTAGGAATATTATTACTGGCAAGTTAATAAATTATAACAGAAATATCAAATATATGATGAGAGGGCCATATCTAATACAGCATTTACGACTATATAATTTATTCCAGATACTCTTAGTATTTTTGTTACGTTTGCTGCTAAAGGCAACGTGATCTGTCGTTTTGGATAAAAATGATTACATTTCAATGATGGTGGGACTATTAGATGACATGATTATTTATTCTATCCTTACAAAAAATTCTTTAAAAGTCTTACAATTGTCTAAAACAACATATGTAAAAATGGAATGACAATAAATATTTTAGCAAAAAATTACTCTAATTTTTGTTTAACACAAACTAATACATGTCTATCAAAATGTTATGGTTTACCAACAATTCATGTACTATAAACCTGTCTGCCATAATTTCATCCATATATTTTTTCAAAATTTATGTCATCAATTTGAAATAAAATTAAAAAACCTGAATCATGTATAAAAAAACAGTCTTGATGTTTTGGCATAAACTATACGTACTACATGTTGATCATGAGGAAGATGCGCAAAATACAATAAATTAATCATCACTAACGTAAATCTACTTTTTCTGGCCGGATTTTAAATTATCCGTAGAATCATCCTCAGGCACATAAAATCACAATGATTTACAACTTAGTCGATAAAGCAGTTTTGTTATCTAATCAGGTTTTCCATCATAAAAATATTAGAATTGTTAATGATACGTTAATAATAAATAATTATTCCTCATCCCATCTCATTAATAAATATCTCAATAAAAGAAGGTTCTTGTTATGTAAAAAGTTTAATGATGGTAATATCTCTAGTACTAATATTAAAAGAGGAAATTGTAATTACATGTCCACTGGATACATTGAAGATCCTTTTGAAATATTACGTTCTAGACTTGAAAAAAAGAAAGTTCTTTTAATTCGTAGATCCAATAATCAAATGACGTCAATCATAAAAAATGATGAAAGGATGCAACCAAGAATTACAGAATAACAATACTGTTTACAAACTTAATAGCAATAATTGTGACGCATCGTATTTGGGATAAACTAAACGACAACTTGCTATACGTGTTGATGAACATAAAAATAACGTTAAAAAATCACCCATAATCGATGTTGTCTCTGAGCATGTTTTGAATAATACATAATGCACATGAAATAAGTTGATCTGATGTAAATATTATGGATAATAAACTATCTTTGAAAATATTAGTATCGTATAGTAAATAGATCAAGGAAATATAGTAATAATACAAAATTGCTGCAACCACTTCATGTCACTCATAGTCAATTATTGTATATAAATTGTATCTACGTGTATGTATTATGTGCGGAATTTATTATTTAATATTCATTAGCATGTTTATCTGTATTGTTTCAACGTTTGAATTTAGTACTAATTTGACTATCTGGAAATGTGGTTAGCAGCAATTTTATAGAAATGAATGTTTTAGTCATATCATTGTGTCCACTTCAAACGTAATGAATGTTTAAAAAATTGTTTATTGGAAATAGTGATTTTTATTAGAGGTTTTTAATTTATTTTTTGTAATTCATTATGTATTTAATAAAAGTGAAGTACACTAACAAAATTACATCCTTATTCCACACTTCTGATTATGATAACTGGATCATCGAAACATTAACAATAAGTGATTAAAGTTATACTCTTCACTGACCCGTAGTAATCGATAACTATTATTTTTAAAATTCTTATTGAATCAACGCCTGAATTATGAATTCTATACAAGCAAAAATATTCCTTCCTAATAAACCTAATTAAATCCCTAATTAAATAAACGTTTGAAGACAATATCAGAATCAAATCAGAAAACTTATGGAATTTTGTAAAAGTTCTGAATTGTTAAAGTTAAAGAAGGTGTCGACTTTAAATGCATTTTAAATGATTTTTATTATTTACAATTAGAAACACTAAAGAACTAGATCAGATGCAACAAGATATGCATCAGAGTGCTGGGATACGGAAGTGATATAGGCGTGTTTGAATGCACCTTAACACCGGATTTTGGAAACTGCGTAAGCTATCTCTAAAAGCAACGAGATTGCACAAACTAACAGAAGCTTATACTAACGTTGCAGGATATTGGAACAATGTTAAGATAAACTTGTATCAGGGTTCTTTGGAATTGTGTAATGTATTATTGATTTTAAATAAAAATTATCTTGTTATTTTGGGTATCTTTTCATCTTCGATTATTCAAAAATAATGAGATTGTTTGAGGCATTATTTTAAAATATTATCATAAAAAATGCTTAATATACATGAAGTATTGATGTTTTCAATATTTACAATAAAGATAAACTTAAATTAATTCCATTCATTGCTTTCAATATTTATTGAGTATTTGGTAAAATATTTTTATCCAATCTGGCATTTGTGAGCTCTGACATTTATGGCGAAAAAGAACCTTATGATATAGTTGCGTTCGAAGCAGCTATATATTACAGTTTCTGATCATCTTGATTTAGGCACGATCAAAATACCAATTTGTTTACTTTTAACCAAACTATGATAAAAGTAAAGGAAGAAATTAATGAATTTAATTAAAATACAATTAAGTGCATCAACCCTGAATAAAATTTATTACATCTGAATGATCATTTGATACGTTTCAGAGACTGTTTGCTATAATGTATTGCTACTAAGGCTATTTTAAAAAATTATTTACATTTGAAAATAAAGGTAAAAATATTTTAAATCAGTATTTTTTTAAATTCTGCACCTGATTTTTAAACTATTTAACTCTGCTGCGAAAAGTGTAACAAATGATCAGCTGAAATGAAAGCAATGAAGATCAATAAAAGTGTAATTTTTTGAAAATTTATATAAATTGTATACTCTTTTAATATTTCGCTACCACCAATCGCACAAATTACGCAATCTACTTAAATAATTGCTATTTAGACATAGCAAACGTTTTAAGTAGAATCAGTCATTAATGATCAGACATTTCTTGTTAACAAGTATCAACTTCCTTATATCGTTATGAAAAATCTTCAAATAGATATATTTTATTAATAATATAGTAACTTATATTTTTGCATATTTATAGTTTTAATACTATAATTTAATGAAGTTGTTTTTATTGTTTAGAACTCGAGCATCTAAATATTCAAATAAAAATTGTACTAATTCAATGTTCATCAATTAGTTATTAGAAAAATAAACTTTGTTTTAATTGCTTATCTATTGTTTTAATATTATGAAGTAGATGAAAACTTTAATGTTTTATGTCTGTCATTTATAGTTTATTGTATCCATTTTTTTGTAAAAATCTTAAATCTTTAACAAAAACTGTATCAAGGAAGAGTCAACAGTTCCTGCCATCCAATTCAAATTTAAATTTTAGTAAGTAATCAATATCTTTGCTTGGGTATACTGCTAAATACGTCATTACAAAATCTATCATAATTAAGTCAGCTAATGTTGCACCACTATTTTGTTTATAAATCTGTCCATCGAACATAAAACTAGTGTGACTAAAAAATTACAGACACCATTCTTATAATTTCGTTGGAAGGTAGAGGAATATTCGTGACTTTCTGTAATTCTTGGGCACTTTTTTAAAACCATTGACAATGAGATCATGTGGTACGTTGAAGAATAAACTAAGTACATTGAGTGACAAAACGCTGTAGTTTTCAGGGAAGGGTATATCTTTTATTTGATTAACTAAGGTCCATAAATTTTTAGTTCTGTTTTACCCTGTTTGGTTCTAGATATTAATACTATAATATAAGAATTTACCAATATTATATATCGGGTTTCCTAAACCGCATTATAGCGGATAGATGAATCTCATAGGGTGTGCCAATTTATGGATTTTAGGTAATGTTATGATATATATCCTTGAGAAAGACCTCCAAAGAGGTCGAAACGTTGTACAATGAATAAAAAGATACAATTTTTGAATAATATTTTTTCCCCTATAATTTATGTTTACCTAAGTTATATAGAACTGTATTGGCCATTTTATAATTTATTTCTTCATATTAAGACATTATGGTTGTATGAAAATGTTCTCTAAAGTTCACAGTTTTCAAGAAAATAAGAAAAATTATAATAGTTTTAAGCAGCAATTCGTCATTGTGATCACGATTCTGTTTTAAGAAACTTTATTTGTAGTTTGCTTGGCGTAATTCTTTACAATCTAAGCCTATCTACATAGGAATAGCTTTAGACAAATATATAGAAAAGACAGTCACATTTTTAACAAAGTTTTTAAGTAGATAATCAATTTTCTTTTCCCATAGTTAAAAATCTTTTTAGAAATAATTCTAACAACCACTAATAGAAAGAGCAGTCTTAAAGATATAATAAACAATTATTTTCAAATATTTCATCATCGCACTCATTATATACACAGTAAAAAAAAGTTTTAAAATTGTTACATATTCAATTCAGCACCGTAAAAAGCTTAATTTCAGCCCAAAATTGTGCTAATTTTCTTAAATTAAGTCAATATTTGCGCTCAAAACTTTGTTTAGTTTTGGAAACTTAGTTTTAGTCAATATTCAGGTTTGAAATAAGAATTCTCTAACTTAGGTGTGACATGCTCGAAAAATGTTTCTTTAAGCATCAGTCTCGACTAAAATTAAACTTTGCTGTCTGAAAGTAAGACTTTAAGCACAAATATTGACTTAATTTAAGAAAATTAGCTCAATTGTAGACTGAAATTAAGCCTTTTACAGTGCTTAATTTGAAATATAACGATTTTAAGATTTTTTTTTACTGTGTAGCTACGATTCAAGCCTGAATTGCAAAATTGTCTCTTGTGGACATTATAGGGTCAAATCGAAGTTCTATAGAATCTATATAAACGATCACAAATTTATAACCAATGTTTGAAAATTGCTCGATATTTTTTCTAAATATTGGTCATTTTTAATTCCAATACACCGAAAAAAATAACTCTTAAAATTATTACATCTTAAATTCATCATTAGGTGAGGCTTAATTTCAGCCCAAAATTTAGGAGGTAATTTTCTTAAATTCAGTCAATATTTAGGCTTAAAGTCTTATTTTCAGAAAACAAAACTGACTTTCAGCCAATATTTTCGTTTGAAATAAGATTCGTCTAACTAAGATGCCATAAGCTCGATAAATCTTACTTTAAGCCAAAATATCGGCTAAAAGTTAGTTTTGCTCACTGAAAGTAAGACGTTAAGCCAAAACACTGACCGAATTTAAGAAAATTAACGCAATTTCGGGCTTAAGTTAAGCCTCGTCTGATGATGAATTTAAGATCTAACAATTTTAAGACTTATTTTTTTCTCTGTACGCTATTTTTTATTATACCTAAGGCGGTTAAAGTAATCAACTACAATTATTCACGCTGGTAAAGACTACATAACAATAACGAACCTACACTATCGTAAATTAGCGTGATTTCTTGTCATTTGCATCAATTTTTCATCAGGAAAATTAAATTAAGTATTAAGGTTCAGTGATCAGTCACTCCGATTACGACGAAGGCGAAAATTAATGCTTTAGTCCCGTTATTTCGCGGGAATTATAAATGCGTTTCGTATCTAATCTGGTTCCTCGATGCTCTTAGTTTGCAAATGAGCAGCTACTAGTTGGACGGTAGAGGCGGCGATGCATCGATTTATGCAAAATCATTAATCAACGGGATAAAGCTCCTCGGGAACTGAAAATTGGACTTTTCATTGCATAAATTCCGTTTGATGTCGCGTTAATTCGCGTGTACGTATAGGTGCCATTTCGCGGATATTTCTCCTTCGACTCGTTACATAAGCTCCCCGTTTCATGGAGCATCGACCCTTCTCGCTCGATGATCTGCATAAGCCTCGTCGTGCTTTCATGTAAATTCCAGGTTGACCCTTGCGCTTTGGCGTTCGACATCGTCGATAATCGAATTCGGTGGTTGCACGAGGACAAGAATCAACTATACTGCTCGACTCTGAATTGTTTAAAGCAACGGCTCCCTGTCCTGTCCTATACCCAATATCTGCACGAAACGTTGCTTACGATGCAATTGTCATTTATCTTATTTAAATGTTCAGTTGAAATCTCAGAATTCCACGAAATATAGTTGTAGTAATGTTCAGGAGGTACAAGTAAGACGTTACGTGTATGTAAGTTAATCTAAAACCGTCCAATTTAGTTGAAATAATAGGACGAAATATATGTGAATTGTGGATTTCATTTTAGTGAGTAGCCTTAGGTGTCTTCATTATCAAGGTTGGAGGAAATCTTAGAATTGCTCTATTGATTTCCTGACCCAAAAGCTCTCCGGTAATATGAATTAATTCATCAAAGTTCAAGAATAACTTATTAGCAATTAATTTAGGACCCTAAATCTACTATAGGGCTGGGTTCCAGGTGAATCTAGTTGGAATCTACGTAGATCCGTTTGGAATTCATCTGGATTTACCTTGAATCCACCTGAATCCATCTTAAATCCAGACTCTGCACTTTTGTTTCTAGCTGGAAAATTAAATATCTGAACTATCAAAAATATGGGAAGTCGATTTTAATATTTCAATAGTTAGGTTGCTGGATGAACGATCTATTTTATTTTGAATTTAACATTCCTTTCTTTAAATTTTGTAGGTAAAGAAGTTCAGTTAACTTCTTTGATTATATTTATGTTCAGGACAATAATACGTTAATTTTTAAAATATACCGTTGTTTCTTTAAGGAATTATTTTAACTTTAATAGAAATCTGTCCAATATTCTGTTAGATGGTCCAGTTTCCCTATTATTCTAACGTGGGTAATAACGAGGCTGAACAGAAATTAGTCTAATACAAAGCGTATAATATGTATCAGGTTTCGAACTTTATCAAAACTTTATAATACGAAAATTAAGGAAATTATTGCCCATTTAAACATGAAATGCTTTTGAAAAAAATGTTTAATCAAATGAAACTTTCTTTTTTTGTAGTTGAGTCCAATAAACCATTGGAACTTTCTGTTTAGGGTCGATGTAAATCGTCTTTTCTTGTCGACATAAACCTAATCTAATAGATTTTATTACAAACAATTTATGCCATGAAATTAATTAATTTTTTAAACGTTTCAACTTCTGTTTCCGACTTCAACTTATACTTCACTGATGCATTGTTAATGTTTTCGAGAGTACTCAGTAGTTACAGGCAGCATGGTCAGACATTCTTACAAAGGAACGGACCAATGTATAATTAGTAGTCGTTGATTATTCTTTCTCAATAAAATAGAATTATATAGAATAAAATTAGAACAAATAAAATATATTTATTTCAATATTATTAAATCAAGTAAATAACGGAGGTTTATGATGATGAAAACTTTTGATTGAATTTCTTTATTATGAATATATACATATTTAAAATAAACATTTTTACCCAGACTGTTTGAGCAAAAACTCTTTCAACATTGACGTATTTATACCTTAATTGGTCGAATATAAAGGAATCGATGATTGCCGCACATGTCATTCGAGATTGTGCACACAATTTTTTACTGCGTTTTGGGGTTTTTCGGATTTGAAATGTCCATATGGGATGAAAAACTGCACCAGATTTTTTATACCAGAATGACGAAATTCAATCCTGCATTGCTCTGTAACGATAGGGGTTGAAATAACGTAAAGCAAATATCATTCCGCTATTTGAAGTAGAATTTAATAATCGATTATATAGTACACCCGTAATAAATTACACTAATATCTTCTAGTTCTGAAACATTAGATTACTTCTTAGAATACAGAAAATTTGATAATAAAGGGCACACAAAGCTTCAGAAACAAAATTAAGTAATATTAAATTACTATCTTAAAATATGTAACGTAAATAATAGCAGTGAAATTGACTGACATGTTTGTAAATGTTTGAGGTTGATTTTAGAGTAGTAGTTCATAAAGTTTGTTTAATACGAATAAAGAGCACTTTAACATACTCATATTAGTAAAGTTATATAGAGACGTAATTAGAACTTTCCAGTGTTTACGATCTATTAGTTTAGTTATAGCGAGATTGACGCATACACGGTTGTATTTAGCTTGCTGCGAAAGCCATGAAAAATATATTTAACGTGAAATATGAAGCTCTGACAGTTTATCACTTTATTCATTAACTTTGCATGTGTATGAAAATATCCCTTTTATTCGATACTTCACTTTATTGGTGGAATAGTCCAAAATAATTTATTGTAAATGATAGCTAAATTGAGGATATACAGATATTGATATAATACTTAATGTTACAGTTTAATGCATAATTCGTTACTATAATACTTAATACTTAAAGTTAATAGTAAACTATGTACAATTGAAAATAATGGGTTTGTAAAATAATAATTAGAGATTTGCGACAAAAGTAGTAATTGGTTATTATTTGATAAATCGATTTTGTACTGAACTTTTGAAATTAAACTTTCAATGACTAAAATCATTGCAAGTCGAACTTGTGACATTTTCTTCAATTTTTATTTAATAACTTTTTCAAAAAGATTAAAATAAGTACGAGAAAAACTTTTATGGAGGGATTTTATCGAATGAATGGTTAGACTTGACATTTGATTTCGTTGGATTTTGGTTCTCGATAAAAAATTTGGAAAACCTTATCTTTTTGCAGATTTAAACTAGATATTAACCTTAAAAGCCTTTATTTCTTTGGAGGCTTGAAGATGCTTATTTTCAAGGCGGAAATCTAGTTCGTGTGGATTTTGAAATCTTAGAAATCTCTAATTTTTAGATTGAGAGAATCTGATACCGGAATTTAAAATTTTGCAGTACTTTTTGAGATGTTTTAAGAATTTTTATGTTTTTCTATTTTTTCTATCATTACGAAATTTATTAGGAAAGTGTACTCTATGCCTAAGGAATAAACTTATACTTAACAAATTTTCAAATCGTCAATTTCAAAATGGCTGCAAACGAAATTATTTGCTCTAGATTTATGAATTTTGATATTTACAATTGTTTTCTTATGTTTTGAAAATCAAAATATATTTTTAAGGGGGTTTCGAGGTCGCTGAATATGATCTCATTGTCAAAAATACAAAATTCAAGATATCAAGATATCTGAAGTAGATGTTATTGTTTTTTATTAAATAAGACAAATTTTTCATATGTAGATATTCGGTCCGTTTATCACCGTATGGAGGACGACGGACCTAAGAATCCAATTCTATTTTTTAATGTATTTTTTTTTTTGTACTTTGTATATTTTGTCATTTTTATTAGTGGTTCAGTTTAATGATAAGGAAGTAGAAGGAGGAATTGGCTCTAAACAAAATATTGAAAAAACTCACTAAAAACCTAAGTGAAATTTCGCTGAACAGCAATGAGTCAATAACCTTGACATCTACTAATGAAACGATGTAACGACATTGACTTTGATTGTCTTGACATTTATTATTTTGAAATTTCTAATTGTTTTGTAATTGTTTGGGCATATTTCTATTTATTAGATACCCCCTCCCTCGCCCATATAAGTACTTTCTATCTTATTCGATACGAAACAATGATTTTTGCTTCAGATATTCGCCATATTGGATTCGCCAAATTGCATTTTGTAATTTTGATAATAAAATCGTATGCGATGGTCTCGAAAACCCCTAAAAAGATATTCTGACCTTAAAAACATAAGAAAGTTAGGAATCGAGCACTTTTCCGACAGATTTCGTAATGATAGAAAAATATTTTCGCACAAAAAAATAAAAAAAAAAGAGAAGAAAAGAACTGAAAACAAGTATTTTCTTAAAATTTCATTGAAAGAGAGAAATTAGATGTAATTTTTTCAACATTTTTTCCGCTATCGATAGAGCAACCTCTAAAACATAAGATATAAGAATTTCCGTAGATGAATATTACATTTTGTGAATGCAATTAACAATCAAATTCGACGTCGTAAATCGGTACACTTGGACTGATTAGCGGTAAACATACAATATGGCATGAGCTGTTCAACGTATTACAAATTGTTCGCTAGCTATGCTTATTTGGATCAGTAAAATTACTGGCTAATAATTCTATAACTTTTTAAAAATATTGATGGATTTCGGGTTGAGTTTGAACCAAAAATAATATGGTCCACGCCCAAAAAAGTAATTAACCATAATTTGATAATCGTAGCGATAAAGTAATTTGGATGAGCAAAATAGTCATCTAGCAGAAAATCTATCTTGGCTGAATGTTGGTTATACCCATGTATCAGTCCGCAGTAACGCATTTGGCTCTTTTGTATGTCGTTGGTCGTGCGGAACAGTGCACGTTTCTAACAACGTTCTAGGGGCTATGAGAGGGATGTTGTTTTCTCTTGGCGAATTCGGGCAACACAAATGAGGAGGCTAGTGTTCGAGCGTACCAAAACAGTGCGCACATTCATTGTGTTCGCCGTCATGGAAAATGCTAATTTGCATGCGGCATTTGAAGTATCTTCATTTCGATTTAAATCTTCTTCTTGAAGCACACCCTGGTGTTTGGCTCCTAGCACTTCGCAGTCATCCTTCCACTTGTTGAATTCACTAGTGGAGCGAAGCTTTTGGCTGTATTCATTACATGTAGTTATTTGGCACTTTAGCCACTGATTTACTTTTTGACGAAACTTTATTAGAGCTAGTTTAGAAATCGAGGTATGTGTTTATGTTCAAATAAGATGATAATTTCGATATTGCTTTGATCGTCGACTTCAAATTGAAGTACTTAAATAAATACTAATTTTTTAACATTTTTTCTTTTTCTCTTGATATCTTTAATATTCTTTATAGTTGTTGAAAGCATCTTTTATTGCAGTCAACGCTTATAATCCATGTTATAGGATATTGAATAGAATACAAGTAAACCAAGACCTCTCACTTTTGAACCCCCTTAAATAGATATCCAATGTAGAGTTTTGTACATCATCATTCATTTTCAAGCTATGATCCTATTTTTTAAATTCAGTTTCATCATACTTATTTGCACTATAAAGAGGAATTCGATAATTAATTCTAGGGTAAATCATTTTACGCAGAAATGTTTCCAAAATACAGACACTTCAAAAACCCGACAGTCAGCAACCAGACATTTAAAAAAACAGACATTTTAAAATGCACACATATTTTGAAAGTCTGTTTTTTGAAATGTCTAACTTTAAAAATGTCACATCAAATTATGAGTATTCCGCCATTTCTGGAAGAAAAAAATGCAGTTACAACGGGATGATGGAAAAGTTCTGCAAACTGATTTTGGATTTATGATATTATTATGGAGTTTCAAAAAACGTTTGAAAAATATACCGCTGTTGATTTCAAAAATTAAAAATTTGTTGACTAGTGCTACTTATGGAATTTACACTTTCTTGAACTGCGTTCTTTTCAAAATAATTTTTCAACACTAAGGTTACTAAAATGACTCAATTAAATTGATATTCACATTAACATTTATTAGTTTTTTCTTTGGCAGTTTTGTTTGTTAATTCTTAACCAAACCAACCGTAACCATACCAACCTCTTTAAGTTAAAGCACTAAAAATGATTGTAATTTTGATATGTTTAATTTCGCAAAAATTGGTTTTGAAATTGTACGTGATAATTAGAATATGTTTTGACAATGGAAATTTCACAGTTTACTAAAGAAGTGCATTAGCCTCTCCACTCACCGAATTTCGCTTTATACAGATACTATGTTTGGTTAATAAGATACGATGGAAAACACTGCCTCGAATATACTGAGGGTTGACCGATTAAGTACGGTCAGCTTACTCTGCATATACCGTATCGGATTAAACTGCAGGGGTATTAAGAGGAAGAAAAGCATGATTTCATAGTTCCCATTAACGTTACTAAATCCAAAATAAAATTGTCGAAAATTATTACGAAATATTATAATCAATATTATTACACAAATATTATAAATCATGTATTACTTTACAAGACACATATTAAAGTAACAAAGAAATTTTGGAATGCTGTAACATATTTTATGAAAATTACTGATAAAATGAGAATTTTAAAAAAATTTACACTTGACATAACACAGATTTCATATTGCTGTAAAATTTGTAGCGGAAGCGAAATGTTGGTAGATACACTTCTAACCCTTTTACTCTGTTCGTTTCAGGGATTCGAAACTTGTTGAACGAAGAGCAAACGATATGGCAACTTTCAAAGTTGGGGCTAGCAGAAGTAGTTGGCACAGCTATTCTCGTATTTTTGGGATGTATGTCTGCTGTTGGTGGTATGGGGACCGCGACGAGTGGTTTTAAAATCTCTCTGTCCTTTGGATTTGCTGTAACAGTAGCAATTCAGGTGAGTCAATCATGTTACGAATTGATTTTTTAAACGTCTATATCGGGAGAAATAGATTGCCCTTTACAGTAAATTGCAGTCAAATTTGCAACCTGGCTGTTCCGTGAACGATGTTGATTATAGTTTTCATTATTCTTTTTTCATATTGTTATTATTATTAAAGAGCTACACAAAACGATATTTGTTAAATGTAGATAGTGGAGTGTTTTATTTTAATTGAAATGTTTTTGTGGCATAGGAGTTTTGAAATGTAATCATGCTCCTATTGCGTATGTTAAGTGTTATTTGTTTTTTCTAATTGCTTTTATCAATGTTAGAAAACGCTTATTGTAATCACTTCAGTATTTTACAAATTACTTTTTATTTAAATAAATTTCATTTAAGTAACAGTACTTGAAAGTGATAAAATCATCATTCATTTATCATTCTACTTAATTATGATTTTTGTATGATTGCTGAAAAAACAATTATGTTACTAAATATCAATAAGAAATTCACCTGGAACTGTTAGCAATATTACTAAATTCATTTTCTTAAAGATCTTCTGCAAAATATATTTATAAATTCATACATACATGTACATTCCTACGTGCATTGTTTTTTATGCTATTCTTGTACGTGAATAAACTGCTCGTTATTGAAATGGCGTTTTCTGTGTCAAAACCGAAATTTCTTTTTGACGAATTTCTCACTGTAACTATCATTTTTCTTTTGTAATAAGCGATCTTGGTTTCGGTTTGTTTTTTCTTGCTTTTGTGCCATGTTTGGTTTAACGATTTCTATTGGGTAAAGAAACCCTTTAGTTGATCCTGGATACTGTTGTAGATAGTCTTAGCAACAATAGATTGAAAGAAATTTGCACTAGGAGACTAAATATCAAATCAAACTTAACTCGATAAAAAGTGGGATGCATGTCGAAAAACCGGGTGGGGGTCGAAAATCTGACAAATTAAAAAGTCGACATGTCGAAAAACCGACACATCAAAAAGCCGACAAGAAAAAAGCCGATACGTTAAAAAGCCAATAGTAGAAAACCCAAATTGTCATAATACCGACAGTTAAACAACTGACACTTCAAAAATGTCTGCCAGCTTGTCGATGTGTATTATGTCGTCGATATTATGACAATTCGGTTTTTCTATTGTCGACTATTTGATGTATCGGCTGTTTGCCGGTCGACTTTTTGAATGTCGGTATTTTGACTGCAGGTTTTTTGACCTGTCGTCTTTTTGATCTGTCAGTTTTTCGACCCACAACAGTTTCTTTTAATTTATTTCGCAATTGAATTTGTAGAAGATGATTTATTACTTCAATTAATATTTCAGTGTGTCGGACATATCAGTGGCGCTCATATCAATCCTTCAATTACTGTTGGTGCTGTTATTCTTGGACAGAAATCACTACAAGCTGCTGCCGTCTACATCGTTAGTCAATGCTTTGGAGCAATTCTGGGCTTTGGGTTATTGAAAGTAAGTAACTTTACTGGTGTATTTCTTTTCTATTCCTCTCCTTTGAAGCTACTTATTTTGGTTTTTTACGTATAGTACTGGACAATTTATAAATAGACGTATTTGTACTTATTAAAGTACAAACATTTCAATAAAATTCAAAGTTCATGATCGAATTTATTTGCTTTAAAGATTTAATAATTTATTGGACTTTAATTTATGTTCATTTTGATCGTAATATTTAAAGGATATATAAGACTTTATTAGAATAACACATGATTAATTACTTTCAAGAGAAGTTATACTAAATCAGATATAAACGCTTCTTTGCTTTTGTTTCTACAGCTTCTACTTCTCTAGTCATTTAATGTTTCTTTTCTTGTTAGCTATGGTTTTTTTTTATTATAACAATTACATAGAAATATGTTTTAAATATCAAGTACTTTAGGTTCCTGAGGTTTCAATAATCAGTTACATTTTCTTGAAAAATGATCGAAATAGTCCTAGAAATAAAGAATTTTTTTCTATAAAATCTTCTTATATAATATATATATATATATATATATATATATATATATATATATATATATATATATATAGAAAAGTTCAATTGATCATTATGGTCTCTATATTTAATTAATAATTAAACATGAAAAAATTAATTATTAATTCAGTTAGTAAATGTGTTTACTAATAATAAGTGAAATATTATTTTCTCCTTTTTATGTCATACTATACTTTCAGAAAAGTTAATTTCAGCATATTGATTTGTACAATTATTAATACCAATAACATAGTAATTTTGTAATAATTATATCTAAACGGTGCTCGTTTAGTATAACCTCCAATTTTGAAAAATTCAAAATTTTTAATGAAAAATATAGTTCCTTGTAGTAACGTTTCTGCAGTGTATTTTTCAATCTGAAAATTTGCGTTCAACTAATGGATGAAGTTTCTTTTCTTGCATATTATAAAGAAAATAAGAATAAAAATCTGCATTAAAGTCTAGTTTAATTAATAAACGAATATTCGAATCTTTTAATTTGATTTCCTCTTCGAATTACAGCATTTAAATCATTGCTTTTTAATTATGGTTCCTGAAAATTTACTGATAAGTCAGTGGTTTTTTATATAGTTTATAGTCAATTTGTCATTATTAATTTACTTAAAAAATGGTTACCGTCCTGGTAGAAAATCAACCTGGTTTCGTGGCAGTTTCTAACCAATTTACTTATTCGTGAATATAAAGACACAGGGGTACTGACTGTAACAAAAAACTTTTTGACTCTCCGTCCATAAAATTCGATTTCTCGGCCTAGGGCGAAACCTTTGACCTCGAATTATCGAGTCCTACGACAACCGGATCCAAAAATACATTATTGGTCTCGGGCGAAATGTCGATCTCCGACGAGTGTGATTGTTACGCCCACTTCGCTCGGGCTGCAAACTTCACAATCGTTGAAGATTGATAATTGCGCCGTTGGCATATAATGTATTATTTCGATTCTGTAGGTGTGAAAATGAACATTTTCACACGTGATGAATTAGTAAAATTAACATAATGAGAGTATTTTAGATAGGCTAATACTGGAGAAAATAACATTCAATTATCCGCTAGAGAAACCATAGTAATAATACTGCTACAGAAGAGAAAAATAGATATATCAATAATAGAAATTTGTGGCTGATAATATTTAACTACTTTAAAAAGTGCTTTAATCAATTTCATTTCAGACTTTGTTAAAACTAGAATAAAAATAAAATAGAATAAAAATAAAAAAACCTGAATATTTTTATATGGATTCAAAATATTTCCTATAACCTGTAACAACTCTATTTTCTATAAAGTCTGTTCAATAGCCATATTGCACTGTAGTAATTACCCTACGATATTTTTGTTAACTGGGTCGATCTGAATATAGATAAAATTCTTTGAACAATATGCTAGAATAAGAGATAGTTATTGAATTAATAACAAAGTTAGACGAGGTATTTGCAGTCAATCAGTTCAACAAAAGTGATGTGTCCAAATTGTAGGTAGAATGTATATTTCTTATATTCTGTTGATCTCATTGATTTTAAACTAAACTCATGTCGACAGAGAGCAGTACTAAGAATATTTTATTTGAAGTTTACATAGAAACTTTATGAATTTAACACAAAATGAAAACTTCAAAATTATTATAAAGACCAATATTTGCATTATCTTTGCCATTGGCACACTACTGGTTAAAGACTCTGATATTTTTCATGTTTCCCAAACTTATATAAGATGATGTAACATGTAATGGAACATCTATCAATAATATTAATTCTTAATTGATTTAGTTGGTCACTCCGGATGGTTTACTGCACGGAGGAGATCCAGATGCAAGTGCCGATTTTTGCGTGACGCTTCTTCATAGCGACCTTTCCGTGTTTCAAGGATTTATAGCTGAATTCTTGGCCACTGGAATTTTAATGATGGTTGCTTGCGGAGTATGGGATATGAGAAATTCTAGCAATACCGATTCAGCTGCAATCAGATTTGGTTTGGCCGTCGCCGTGCTGTGTGTAGGTTTCGGGCCATATACAGCATGTGGCATGAATCCTGCTAGATCTCTGGCACCTGCAATATTCAACAACAGGTGGGCTGATCATTGGGTCTACTGGTTAGGTCCTATCGGAGGTGCAGCTCTTGGAGCATTTTTCTACAAAATAGCATTTGGAATCTCGAAGGAAGTTGATACTATTGATCACGTCAATAGCGTATAAATATAGATGATATAGGTTAGTATATACAAATACTGGACATTACTCCATACAGCCATTAACATATTCATGCACGTTGATCACTAAAAATATGAGACTCCTTTCACTTTTTATTTTATAACTATTTCTAAAATAATAGAAAATTATTTTAACGCAAACACTAAAGACATAAAAGATTCTGTTAAAGCGACAAGTGCATTCAAGTGTATATTTTGTCGCATTCCAAATAAGAGAGATTGTAGCGCACGGTACTTCGAAAAATCTCATTCGAGCAGTTTCGCAAAATTTCGCGAATAGTTTTTGGTACGGCGGAAGCTCGCAAGCTCTTCCAACTTAAGATCTGCGCTTCTCGCTTCCGATTTGCCTTCCACTTGCCTAAGCAGTTCAGTCTGAACCCTGAGTTTCGGCCACTTTCGATGTTCCTCTTGCTTTCGAGTTTCGACTAACCTCGTTCCCAAGTTATCGCGTTTGCAGTTTCGACTTACGTTCCATCAACCTTTACAAACTTCTGATGAATGCGCTTCTCGTGAATTAATACCAAGTAATGATTATTTCTCAACTGTACATACAATATACACTTCTGTTATAATCAGTCCGCATAATAGTTGATAAATTACAAAAGCACTTTGTTATTTATAATAATACTTTTATTTTTAATATGCTTCCAGAATATTAATGCATCTAGCAACCATAACATGGAAATGTAATTACAAAAATATTCAGTTTTTTCTTTTTCACTTACCGCAGGGTGAAATCGCCCCGGAGGGGTTCGATGGCTGATGACAAAAGAAGCAAGAGAATGCACTGAAGTTCTGGTCTCATTCCGGCGACCAATCTTGAATTCACCTCACAGACAAATCGTCCCGGATAAAAGCACTGGAGTTTGAATTTCGTGCCGGAAAGAATCTACTTTCTTCGAGCGTTTTCGGAGAAATAAATTTGGAAAGAAATCGGACTTCGGAACCAAGAAAAATTTCTGCTGAGAAACGAATATCACGAAAAAAGCTGCGGCAGTCGCAAGTCGAGGAGAAAATGAAAAACAGCGTTGAGAAGAGTCAAAATTTACTCCGTTCGAAAGATCTCCCATATAAATTTGACGACACCAGTAATACCAGTCCACTGCACCTATTCTCCAGTAATTGGCCAGTTATCGCACGAACGCGTCCCTCGTGATTAAAATTCGCCCTAATTAACTGCATTCGACCGAAACCCAAGATTCAAAATATCGATGGGAACGAAGTTTCCGGCTCGTTTATACGTAAATCGAAAACGCAATGAACGAGCGGAGATATACGTAACTACACTTTTTTCTGGCTTAACGAATTTTGGAAAATAACGCAATTAGTTCGTCGCGTTTTTCGGAAATTAGCTCCATTCGCGCGACTGCGGCACTGAAGCGTGTAAAAGTTTTGATTATAGCATGTGCGGGGTGCGTCAATAACCCATTTCCCCTCACGAATATGTACCTGTAAATATACGTAAATGTTCGGCTACTGGCCACGTCATCCACGCACGTGTATATATAATAATTTATAATTTTTTTAATCGAAAGTCTCGTTACATGTTGTGAATTTGCATTTGTCGACGCGTTTTAATTCGCAATGACCCATCAATCGTTTTATATTTTTTCGGATACCTCGCGAGCTTTGCATTCGCGGGAGTTACGAGATCGACTATACTTTTCCATATTACCAAATAAAATTCGCCGATGCACACAATGCACGCAGTATTTTGTTTAACTAACGATCATTAGTTACTTCCAAGCAGAAAATACGGTTGAAATATCCATTTTAAAATAATTTAGTGTTATTTTAGGCTAGTTTTGATCATCACGTAATTTAAGGAGAGAGTTATTCTACATTATATTTTTATATATCGTAAAAATATTTTTGCGACGTTATGCGTAATGTTTTGTAATTCTCATAATACTTTATGGTATTTCTGTGATGTATATTATATCAACGAATCGCCAATGTTACGCATTGAAATCTACTGTTAAAAATCTTGAACTTTAAAATTTGAAAAGTAATAAAAATATTCGTAATTTTTAATGTCTGATTCTTTTAATTCCTCGAGCTGAAATAAACCTTCGATATTGTTTTATGTTTAGTAGGTTGTTATACCTGAGGTTTTACAGGTACTGGTATGATGCGAAAGCAACAGATATTTAGACGTTGTCATTCTTATATTCCTCAAGAAAGTTGGAAACTATCAAGCCTATATTGAGTATAAAAGAGCTTCTTACTTGATTAATATTTTATAACAGTGAAGACAAAAGTCATGAATAACTTTATGGATTAACATGAAAAATGTTGAAGACTTTATTAGAATATATACTTAAAAAGAAGGAGGGTAATTGTTATTAAGGCAGGTGTATGGTTTTCTTTTGTAAGAAATCTTAAAAAAATTTTTTTTTTAAAGATATATAATGAAAAAAATAAGAAATGAATCAACGAGCGCAATAAACAATTATTTCTATAACATATAAAAGGAACACTTTTTGCGCACACTTCAAACTTGTACCCTGAAATTGAACAAATGGATTTTGATTCTTGGTTATTCGATAATAACATTGAAAAAAAAAAACAATATTGTTCATAAAAATCTGTCTACATGACGATTGATTCTTTAGAAACCACTGAAAACTTAAAACTTAAACAAAACCCAAAAGTGTTTCCTGTTTACGAACTTATTACGTGCTTATTTCAAACTTTCTAAGCTATAATGAATCGATATATAATTATATAGATCATTATAATGAATCAAACAATTTGAATCATCAAAACTCGAAAAATTGACCAATCGTGAAAAAATTAAAAAAAGAGAATAAAATAATTTTGTTTGAAGAATTTAAAACAAAATATTAAAATTAATTTAAAGTTTTGAAAGAAAAATTGCTATTGGAATCGCCCCTATAGAGTATACACATTATGTATATGTTCGAGAAGCAGTCACGTTGTTAGGGATAATCAGGAAAGTGCGTAAGAGCTATAATTCTTTTGTTTGATAATAACTACGCAGGACTAAAACAAGACATGGTTTTTATTATTCAAAAGTATATTTGGTCAGAAGTCAAATACATACGTCTATATATATATATATATATAGAGAGAGAGAGAGAGAGAGGGGGGGGGGAGGGTAATAACACCTAAAGAAATTAAAAACATGTAAGAAAACAGTTCGTGATTCTTTTCTTTTTGAATTTATCAATTTTTTTTCGGAAGAAAAACAAAAATTTTGTAAAATTTTAATATGGTATTCGATAGAAATATTTAATATATCTTTTGTAACAATGAGACGTTATAATCACGTAGGAGAAACGACGTCCGAAAATACGTGTCCACAAAAAAATTTGGTCCGTTTGGTTTTATTCTACTAGTGAATTTGAATTCCAAAATTGGAACAGAATTTAAAACCCTTCTTTTTTTCAACGCTTCGAAGATACACTAATTGTCAGTGGGCTTTGATATGCAGAAAATATTACCCTGTGTCAAGAACATCTCGGAACAGATTTTAATAACATATATCTTCTACAATGCATCTAATCTTAAAATACAAACAGGCTGTTTTTCTCTATTTCATAATAGCAAGTGCATTTTGAATAAAAATACAGTTGTTACTTATATAATACTTCAGTTTCTTTATATTTTAGAAAATTTCTTATTTAGTCCTCCCACAATCCAATAGAAATGATTTCGTTAATAAAACCGGAGTCGTTTATTTTGTTATGTTCTTCAACTCTTTCATGATGGTGACGGTATGAAATAATTCATCACTGATGTATTTTTTCTAAAAGATAATGATTTGAAAATTGAGATAAACAGGTTTTGGAGTTCCTAATGACGTATTCTGAATCTGATTTTCAAAATTCGAAATGGTGCATTCATGACGCCACTTAAATTTAAACGCGCTGTAATATTGGTAAAAATATATAATCGGACGTTTGGGGCTGTTGATTACGAATCTCATGTCGTTTTCACAAAATTCAAAGAGGAGCCTATCATTACATGGGAAAGCAATAAACCGCGTATCCAAGTTTTTTTGAGGTTATTACAGATTTACATTTGAGTGGGCGACATATTCAATCCTTCATTTTAAGTTTTAAACATTTGAACGTGTTTTCGTAATTACCGATCCTAAATATTGTCCCATGTCATTGTAGTTTTAAATTTGAGTAGTTGACATCTTCAACACGCCATTTCGAATTTTCGCACATTTCTCTAGAGTCCTCTTGACCCAAGCCAAATTCACTTATCGGAAGTGGAACAATCCTCTTGTTCATGTAACAAGAGGATTTCCATTTGCGGCAAGTATAAATTCACTTATCACACGTAGAATAATCCTCTTGATCGTATAACAAAAAGATTTCCACTTGCGGTAAGAGGACATGTGAAGAGTCCTGAAAATCTGACACCTGATTCGATTTCGCTTTCAAAACTCCTATTATTAAATTTCAAGTCAATTCAATACAAAGAAAAATGTATGCATCAAGGGTTAAAAAGATTCAACAATTTTTATTTCGTTAGATGCAAAAAAGTTCGCAAGTGGATGTCCGTAGATATATTGAATCTAATTCAGATATAGTTTGTATTATATACAATTATATACTTGCTCACTTTTTGAAGTTTCCAAAAGGTTATTATATATTATTTCTTTCAGAAATGCTCTAAAGTTTGTTTCTGTTTATCTGACATACATTCACCTACAGAAAACTACAGTTCCCGTGAGAAACAATGGTACAACTACAAAGCATATTGGGATATGATTTACTTCATTTGTACAGGTCGATTTCCGTAAACATGATAAAACTATTCAGGAAAATAAATATTACATAATGTAATTCATCAACTTTTTTATTTATACCATGTAATTATTCGCTTGGGGCAATATTTCCGACCATTTGGAGCTATCTTGACATACGAGATACGGGGTTGTCAGACTCTGAATTAATTCAGTTATAATCTGCACGAGTCCAATGTTAATTATTACAATATTAAATGAGGCGATTCAATTAAAGATTCATCTAATGAAGACGAGGCGAGTTAAAATTAAAAGCTGCCTGTAAAATGGTAATTACGATGTAGTTCTTATAAGAAAAATGTAATCTAAAATTAATTAGTTAGCAATTGATCGTTTTAACGGTCAACGTACATTAACGTAGGATTTCATAATTACTTATTATTTTAATTATTTATAAAGTAGCTAAGTGCATGGTACATAAATATATTCCAAAATTATTTTTAAAAACAAAATATATTTTGACAAAATAATACATGCATAATATAGTAGGATAAGTAGAAAGTAATTATACTTTTTCAGAATAATACGCAATTCGAAAATATTACACTCACAAAAAAAAGTAGTAAAATGCCTATGAACATAGTGCAAAATAAGGACTATGCATGATATTGGTTAAAACAACTATGAGGAGATAGTTGGTTCAACAAAATTATAGTAAAATCGACTACGAATGTGGTAAATTTAACTATTTTTCATAGTTGTCTTAGACATATTTTCCCAACTATGTGATATAGTACATTTAACTATGGATGTTTTTTCTCAGTGTAGTTATCACTTTTGGTTGATAGTTGAATCATTTCATGAAACCCTACCTGACTATATCAAAACCTATATGCAAGCAGCCGAATATAAAAGAAACTTTCTTTACGTAGCAAATATAATTATTATATTTTGCATTAAGTCTTTCATCGAGTGCTAAAAAATTATATTAAAGCAGGTTTGATAATATTTTGGACGGTATTTTGACATTTTTTCGGTAAAGTTAATGAAAAGTGTTTTAACCTTAAAGTGTTCGGTTATTTTTTAAATCATTAATATGACTATAAATATTTGAACTATTATTTTCATGGACTAAAAACATATAATTGCTGTTAGCAATCTGCAGTATTTAAAAATATACTTTAAATGTGTATATTCCTCCTTCTCTCGGACTTATCAAATATATTTTTAATTCCCGCTTGGCTTAGTTTGTGATCTATTTTTAATGCATGATTAGTTGATACCATACAAAGTATAAGAAGATTATACATTATAGTGAGAGGAACGCATTAACATAACCTTCATTAAGTTCGTTGCCTATGTCCTAAATACTGCACCATATTGATGCAACTAACTAATGTTGATTATGCACATTAATAATATTGTGTTATTAACTCCTACTAACTATGAGTTTCGTCTGGCCTTCAATCGCTTTCAATTCGAGCATGTATTCTGCAACAATTGCAGTAATAGTTCTTTACATAAGCTAATATTTGTTAGGAGGATGAAGACTAGCGATTAAAATTCATCACATCAGTGAACAAATGGGTTTACTAATTTGATATTGATATAATAATCTTATGGGAAGTAATTTTAATTGATTTTTTCCATACGTTACAAATGTGTCTGTAATCATCAATTAAATGTGTCGCTTCATACATAGACAGAAGAAAGTGTTAACCAAACTATGAAGAAAACGTAGTACTGGTAAAATATGACAACAGGTTGTTTTCGCTTAACCTGTTAACGCCCAGAATTCCATAGAATATTCCCCTATTTCAGCGCGTTAAAAAAATTGTTACTGTCGGAAAACATTAACGTTAATTTTAATCATGCAGTTTTTGAGTGAGCTGTTTTCTGATTGAATAGGTTTTTCAATAAGGCCGCCGAAACACTAAAATCACAGAATATTTTTTATTTTTCTGGCAAAGTATCTTTCATTTTCATGTGAAAACGTTGTTCAATCTCATTGAAACTGTGGTGTTGGTGGAATTATAACATGTAATTTAAAGTCCAAGAGACGTAATTTCGAAATTCAAAATGGCGGATGCACAATGGCGGGTTTCAGTGAGAAACATGATAGAATATCGGATTTCTCAATGTTTTCTATTTGCAAAGTAACTAGAAATACAATTATATACACGAGAGTTATTACTGATCATAAATTCGATATTAAAATTTCAAAATTCAAAATGATGGCCCAGAAACATGGCGGAAGTATCACCAAAAATTGTCTGCGTTGAGCACAGGCACAGTTTGTGTATATTGTTATGCATATTTTTATTATATAATTGCATTAACAGTGTCATGATTTTCGTTATGATTTTTGGTCTCTTCCAATTAATATAATAAATAGTTAATATTAAATAGGTTTTTAACTTATCAATTCAGTTTATTTATTTTTTTTTATTTATAAAACAGTAAACAGTCATGAATCTGTGTTCTTGAAAACATTTTTTTATATCCATTGTTTAAAATTTCAGAAGCATTTACTGATGGTGAAAAGATGAACTTCCTTGAAATCATAAGCGCCTAGTTTATGCCGAAAAAATGATAGGTCCAAACATGGTCTTTGTAAACATACAAAAATGTTTTATTTACAATCAATAAATTCAGATGTGTCAAACTATAAGACATCGAGGCCAGCTATTTTACGCAGTTTTTTGTTGAAAGCCATTTTTTAATTGTCATATCTTACAATAAACGTTAAAAAGACATCTGTTCTTCCAGTGTTGCAATAATGATGACGTTATACCAGCTTGATGAAAAGTTTGTTTTTACTCAGAAGTATTCTTAAATGTTTTATAGCATTGTGTGCCGAAAATCTAAAGTTTTTGTCAATGTCAAAGTCTACTTTTTGTTTTTATTGACTTCTGTTCTCTCTTCATTATCAAGGCTGCGCGTTGCTTACCGAAACTACCGAAGGTTTCACATTCATCTACCGTATTCCCTATATGAATTTCCATATGTACTACCTTAAGACTGAGATATCGTGGAAATAATATGGTTTGGTACAATAAGAATTTAAGTACACATAGAAATCTTTTAACTGTTTTAAATATAATAAACACTACAAAATGTAAATGCGCAAAAACGATACGTTGTAAATACGTTCATTAAGTTATTATGAAATTATTTGTTTTTTATCAAATTATCCCTTTTCTATGTATGTGTAATAAAAATGCCCCAGTAGAAATGTATTAAAGCTCTGACTTGATCGCGGAGACTGACCGTAATATTATGGCACCTGTTTGTTGAGGGCCTTAATAAACAGCAACTATTATTATTGGCAATTGGCCAGTCTTCTGGAATTTCTTCTTAAATCTGGATTCTGAATGTATGGGAAATGAAAATATATGATGTTAGATTATACGCGCAACAGTTTTAATTTGAGCATGTAACACAATCTGCAGGTAGGCAGCGTCAAAAAGCGTTTATTATTGCAAAAATTGTATGTTTTTTTAGTTTGGCATTTTTTATGTAACAAAGTAAGCATTTACGAAAAAGTCACAACACACATTTTTTCTTCACAATGGTTTAACGAATTTTGACATTTTCTGTCAACAAAACGATTAAAATTCTCGAAATATTCCAAAAATATTAATTGAAATTAAATTAAATTAACAAATTTTAATTAATTCAGTATGGACAAAATTTACTTAGATTCTTTGAATAATTCTGAATAAAAATTGTCTTTTATGTATTCCTCGTGAAATTTATATTTTCAAAAATAAAACATTACAAATAACTTGTGAAATAATGTTCTTCCTTGGCCACTGCTGACCTCAAGATTGAGATGCATTATATTGTATTGTAATCTGAAAATTTTGCATTCTACATGTCATAAACTTCCATTTCGCGTGAATTTTAACTCCAAATTTGAGTTTTAGGGTGGCACTTTTAAATCCACTATTTTGCTTAAATAAATGTAGTTTTCTACTAAAATAAAATAATTAAATGTTTGTGCATATTTTTTAAACTGGATTTATTTTACATAAATATTTGTTTATTTTTTCTTATGTTTGGACAGAATCATTAGATACTACTGTCACTTTAGTAAGTAACTAATATTATGCTTATGCATTAAGAATAAAACTAAAGTTCATGGACAAAATTATCAATAATTTTCAATTCAGTCATTATTAATTAAAAGAAAAGTTTTTCAGAAATCTATATAGTAGTCATTTACCTTTACATTATTATTAGATAATCTGTGTATCTCTTCGCATATAATTGAAAGAAATATAAAAATATATATGTAGGAAATAATTGAAACTAACATTGAGATTAAAAATCTTTCCAAGTATTGGATATAACAACAAAATAATATATTAATAAATATCTTTAATTTGCTAAGTATTATAATTTACAGTCCGATTAAAATCTAGGATATTAAATATATAGAAATTCTACGTTCAAAAGACGTAAAATATCTTACTTTTTTATAAAGCAAACTGTTTAATAAGAACACTGTATGTCTTGTTGCAGATCATTCAGGCGCCCATAATTCTCATTATAATCATTCTCGGTCTCAATCTCTCATGTCTTTGAATGCCACCAGACATTGCTATGAATTATTTGCCAACGACGACAATATGTAATTGTTATTGAAACCAACTGTACTCTGCACATATTTTCTTAAATATTTGTATACTATACGATTTTCCACAATTCGATACTAGATATTCATGATGTATGTTATTCAAGTAGAAACGCGAGTAAAAAAATTGATCTAAATTTCGTCAAATTTGGCCGCAAACGAAGGAATCGAAACATTACCACAAGAACATCACTTTTTTAAACATTTCAGGATGTGAAAGGTTATTCGATAATTCGCCATGTTAAGTTCTGCTGTGTGCGACCCCAGCGGCGACAAAATTAACTACTGAGATGGGGGTATGTGACACTATTTATATGGGGAAACGGGCTTATTTCGCGAATAGCTTTTCCAAATGTCATTTTTCAGCAAACTGATATTTCCAAATTACTTCTAGTCTTTGATGAAAAATGACGTACGATGAAACAGTAATATCAACCGAAAAATGTCTGTTTGTAAAGCTATTCGCAAAATAAGCCCGTTTCCCCATATAAATAGTGTCACATACCCCCATCTCAGTAGTTAATTTTGTCGCCGGTGGGGTCGCACACAGCAGAACTTAACATGGCGAATTGATGGAAGTTAGATCAAAATTGCACTCAAATGAGGTTTCTTTCAGACACATATTTGATTTGTTTTTTATTTGATTTTATATACATGCAATTGCGAAGGAATTTTAGGGATTAAAATTCAATAAATTGTATCAGATATGGGTCAGAATAGGAACACTTTCTAATCGAAATCCAATCAAATTCAAATTTTATTGTGACAATCGATAGCATTTAATTGGTCATATTTCGGACCAAAATTTGTAACTAATCAAGTATAAAACATTGCGTAATTTGACTCATTTGATCTGAAAAGTATCACATTTTGGTCGATTTTGACCACAAAAAAGTGACATTCAAAATATTCAAACTTTTTCAAGGTTTTGATTGCTTTTTTCTTTATTTTGCGATGAAATAAAAATAAAACGTAATAAAAATGTTTGTAAATATATTGTTTTTAAAAATTCATATTAATGACTTTTATTTCAGCACCAACGATTCCGATCTATAATTATAATTTGTTTATAAATATTGACTAATAATTGACATATTTATTTTTATGTGTGGACGATTCTTAAAGTTTTTATATACATGACTCCGAATCGTTTCAAGCTGTACATTTGCAATTATTGAGGATACTTTGTTTAATTTTTTTAATTAATGACTTTACGAGGAAAATGCTAAAAATAAAATACTACAAAACCAGTTTTAATTTTGATTGACTTGTTAGTCAAATTAAACGTATTTAGTTGACTGGTTTAATCAATTAAGTTATTTTAATAAAAATTCAAACCATGCTAATTCTACAGCACTTATATAATTATGACAATTTTTAGACGTGAATTACCCTTTTAATAATATTGACGAAGATCTATTTATATTTAATCGGAGAATTTCGTGTTAATTCCTTGTTCAATTATTTCACGGGTACTAACTACATCGCAATTTGTTTATTTTTAGTTTTTTCGTATTGGACATCATTTATAAATTACTTGTAATATTGTTTTGATGTAATACATATTTATATATGTGCGCGTGAGTGTATGCGTGTGTATACACATGTCTGTTTTGATATAATCTATACAATTTGGAAACTTTTTTTTTGGCAAAATATGGCAACAAGATTATATGGCTTCAGGACCATTCAGAGTATCGTAGTGAAAAAACTTATAAGAATAGAATATTATATAATTATTTATGGACATATTGCGTTTAAAAAATATATTGATAATGTCCTATTATTCTACGATTTAGGAAAGCAATACTCTGAACGTGCTAAAGTCTTCTTTCTTGTTGCACTTTTTTATACACAAGTCTTTCGGTGTAGACATTAGCAGCTTCTTTTAATAAACACATTTAAATTGCAATTTCGTAAATAGTTTAAACCCTAGCGTATTCCAAAATTATCATATAATTTCTTACTTGCTAAACTGCAAAAACTAAAGAATCAGGATGATGCGGATTAATTGCCTCAGCTTATGTATGGAAGAGGAAAAAAATGTAATCATGGAAAGTAATTTGAAGTGAGAAGCACATTACAACAGTTTTATTCTTTAGTAAGAAATGAATGGCTCATAAAAACGTTTAAATGAATCTATTTATTACTTTGCATAATTACAAACAGGTTTCCAAGTGTCAATAGCATATTATTCCCACGTTGTAACTTTTATATCAACATTTTAAAATGAAATTATACTCTCGTGAACTAGGAAGTTTCCACTCTTATGAAAATAAAATAAATTACTGTAGAATTAAATTTTGCAAAAGAATGGCTCCTGGAAAATTCTGTTAATAATTCTTATAAGACTTCCAATAATCAATAATATTAATATATATTGGGGTGCAATACAATGTGTTAACAGTACACATTATGATAATCAGTATTAACTAAATGTTTTCAGGTGTTTTTCAATTATGATAAACATTAACTCTACTCTTAGTTACGTTGATTATTGGAATATTATTTGCAGCTACAATAAAATTAAAGACGTACAGGATATATAAATGTAATTTTTAACATTATTATCGTTTTACTGAGAATGAGGACAGATTTTGCTTATAATTAATACATTTTTTAGCCATTACAACACATTTTATTAAATGTAAACAATAGAAAATATATATTGTATATATTAAAACTAGTGTTTAAAGGAATGTGCGCCAAAATCTCACATTTATATTCACTTTAGTTATAGGTACAAAAAACTTTTTTCAGTCATGATATGGAAATAACATTCTCACAATATAGATATGTATACTACTTTATGAAATTACTTTATTTTGAATGGCATGTTTAGATAACAACAACGAAAGAAATAATAGCAAATTTTATGATATTTGTTCCTATATGAATTACTGGTTTATGATAATCATTTGTAACGTACTCTATCGTAAATTTAATTAACAGTTTTTAGAAACAAGAAAACATCAATAAATAATTGATCTAGTAAGGCGCTTCGTCTTTTTTATAACTTTATTCCTGAATTTAACGAAAACAAGTCACGAATTATCACAACAAGTTTTAGCACTTTATACGTTTTTTAATCTTATTGGCATGTATTAAAAAATTCAGACTGTTTTTTTGAAAATGAATTTTATCTTAAAAACAGATGATTATAAATAAACTTGATTGGAATTTTTAATATTTTAGATGGCACATATTTAAATTTAAATATATGGAGATAATTTTAAAGGTCTTGTGGATCATCTGGATACAATTATTATAACTATAATCGGGATTGCACAATGTCCAACCGCTGATCTGAATACATCTCACGCCGACATATAAAAGATTATTGCGCAATTCCACTCTTCTGAAGTATTTCAGAAATTTCTATGAGAAATTTCTCAGCAAACGAATCCAACACTAGGAATGTATTAAATTATAGAAAGTATATAAGCTTTTAATACTTATTCATCAGTTATATTTATAACAATTATTATTTGTTTTTTATTTTAGAAAGTTAATTATAAAAATATTACGAAAATTTCAGATCGTTATATGCGAAGATTTGTTAGATCTATACTTTTACGACTGTTAAGGTATTTTTTTAAACAGTATTAATATAATCAGAAATATTACAAAATAGCCATTATATAACTGGCAATACTTTTAGTCAATAATGCATCTATAACACATCGATGGCTGATACGAACAACCGGGCATTTCAAACAGGAGGCGAAAAATCGGACAACTTGGTTTTGGGTCGAAGAACCGGACATTTCGGCAGTTGCGACGAAAAACCGGACAACTCCATTTTGGGACAAAGAACCGGACATTTCGGTAGTTTAGACGAAGAACCGGGCATTTCAAAAGATGATACAATGTAAAAAATCGCTGTAGAATATCTAGAAATGTCCAGTTCTTCGCGGCAAGATTGTCAAAAGTCCGGTTCTTCGTCGCAAAAGTTATTCATATATAGTTTTTGTATACAAAAAAATGTATTCACACGTTTTATTTTAATATAATCATGTATAGAAGATCATTTATATTCCTAAATTTAGAGGAAAATAAAAAAATATATATGACGGTTTAATGAAAATTTGTTTCAAGTACAACAGACGAAAAATAAAAATATTGAAGTAGTTAATAAACGTTTAAATTAGTATTCAATTCTTTAATTCGCATTTAAAATATAGAAGATATTATCAGAAATTAAACTGTTTTCTGCATAGTTTAGTTTACGAAAAAACGTGTATTTTTATCCCTGAAACAAGTGTTTTCTCTTACATTTATTCGCAATTATGAATTATTGTTCAATACTAATGACTGATGCGAAACATTAAAATTCGAAAAAATCGTCGTTTTATGATTGAATATTAACAAATAATGACCTTTAAATGAGAATTATTGCCTCTACGGCATCGATTATCTGTCAAATACTTAATATATTGCGAATTTGACACGATGTCATTTTTGTCAACATACAGTATCATTGTATAAGCCTCTCATTTGTAGATACACTCATGTAATATATGAGTATTTATTGTGATAAATAAAATGAGAAAATATGTAATGATATAATAGGTTATAGAATATAGTTACGGTATACATAGGTTATTATAATATAGTTATAGTATACATAGGTTATTATTATTGTTAACGACTGGTGGAAGGGCTTTAAATAAAATACACGATTTAATCGGCCGAAAGAAAATCTCAAATTTATTCCGATCAGTGCCGTTGACGATCCGATCGTTACGCGGACTTCCTAACCCTCTGACGTTCCGGAACGTTCTCTCGCAACCCGATCGTCACTTTTTTACATCTTAGTTCGATTTTTCAAACTCTCGAACATTTAAATAGACTACACCATCATATTACACATCGATATTATACTATTCGAATTACAAATAATTGTATCGAGATCGTCACCATTTCGAAGGGCCTTTTACATAATTACCTAACAGGCCAGCTTCATTTTGAGAAGTACCCCCATTCGGGTGTGCAATGGCATAGGGAAAACCACCTTTGTGGGAAAAAACCTACGCCGGGTACCGCAGTCGATAAAACATCGATTCTGTCCGTAACAATTATAGGTTAATGTATTACATGGCTTCATAAATCAAGCATATTTTACTCGTTCTGTTTTCAAATTATATACAATTTTCGAGTAAATTCGACAATAAGAAACTGAGTTTCCTTGGAGAATAATGAAGCAGGTGGTATCTGGTTGCGTCGAAAAATAGTCTTTCTAAATATTTTGAGATGAGAATAAGCGTGACGATTGCCAAGAAATTCGACAAATAATGATATTAGCAATTTATAAAAACATCAACACTGAACAACATTCCGTATTTAACAAATATAGAGTAATTGTTAAAAATAGTGGTTATAATGTGTATTGTAATAATTATGTTGCAACTGTAACGGATTACGAAACGTATGCATTGATTATTATCCATTAGGTATTAGGTATCAGGCATTCATTCATCTTGCGCCTTTGTTAAAATATTCGAAATAAATTTAAACTCTTACAGCGCAAGGAGGTGTACGCTTTTACAATTATCTTTCAAGGTAGTTGTATTTTTATGATATATTTATATTTTTTGTTTGTTCCAATTTGATGTATCAATGTTCATTCCTGTGTTATTCATTTATTTTGCTTCATGCATTTTGTTGACTACAGATGAATTTTTTTAGATTCCAAAAGTATACAGATTTGCAATAAGGAATGATATTGTTCTTAATATTTCCTAAAATACCTTGATAAAACGATGTTACGATTCGTATTGTACTCTCTAAATTCCTTGGAGTGAAATTTCACTCTTAAAGAGAGCGAATTCATTCCAAGCAAAAGTGAGAGGTGAACACCACTCTATGGAGTGAATTTCCTCACTTTGTTTATAGTGAATTCTTGCACTCCCGTGATACAGCGAAATATTACCTCTAGTTAAACCACCGATAGAAACAATTACTAATAAATGTGCAGAATTTGTGTGAAGTTGAATTCATTTACTCAATATTTGTGACAACTGCTATTACTGCAGCGTTTACTAGGAGAGATTGAAATGCAGTGAAATTTCTGAAAAAAACATTAGAATATGGAAAATGAAATAACTCTTCTTAAATTTAATGTCAGGCTTATATACAAATCTATTTGTGAAAATACCGCACTTCAGTAATGACAAAATCTCACTCTAATTGGATTGAATTTTAACTCCACGCAGAGGGAATTTTCTCTCCATGCGAAGAATGCATTTTTACTCCAATATTTGGACTGAATTTCTTAAAGGTTTTGTTTGCCCGGAAAAAAATGGATTATATATATTATATATAATTTTAGATACAATTATATATAATAATATATAATTATATATGTTTATATATAATTGCATAAATTTTTGATACAATTAGATCCAATTATATATAATTATATATAATTACATATTGGCATATATAATTGACTGCTTTGTATATAATTATATATTATTATACATAATTGTATCTAAATTTATATATAATTATATATAATTGTATATAATCCATTTTTTCCCGAGCGGAGTGGCTGACTTCACTCTTTTAGAGTCGCCTTTTCACATTTTTTAGAGTGGGAACCCTGCTTACTCCAGTTTGTACTGAAAATTTCATTCCAAGAAATTTGGAGAGTGTTCAGGATGTGCAGATGTTTGTTTTTTAGTTATGTGGTAATCTTCAGAACATTAGAGGACATCATCAGACTCCAGAAGATTACTAAATTAGAATCAGGTGATTCATTTCTTGACCAGATTCTCCTACAGCTTTACAGAATACATTTGTGCCATCTGAGAGATGTGTTATAAGAAAATCATTATCATGTTCCAAGAAATTCTGAATCCCGAGGCTATATATACTCCGAGGAAATGTATAGTTGGTATGTAGCATTGTTCAAATTTATGGTGACTAGCATAATTATAATTCACTTCATTCTACTAGACATAGTAATGTGGGACCAGAAATGTAGTTGACTTTGCTATACAAATAGATTTCGGATACGATATTTCATCCAAGTTTATGGTGAGAGACACTACAATAGTTTGAGTAGCTTGAGTGTACATTATTTATCTGTTTTACGTAATGTAAGTAGGAAACTTTAAAATATTCTTTTTGAAAAATTAAATAGGATATTTAGGATCAGCCTTTTGTGTTTTCAATACAGCAAGATCTTTACTATACTGTTGCATTTTCAGACAGCTTCTCTGAGTCTATTTTTTTTAGTACAGGACCATCACATTAATAAATTAAGTAGACGATAAATCAAACAGCAGTACGAACTATCGTAAATTAACATTGAATTAGAATAAAGAAGTTGGACAAAGTAGAACAGATTTAATCAGGACAAAATTCTTATCAATTCTTTTATCGAGAAGACATATATATTAGAACTATGAAATTTGAAATAACTACAATTTACGTAACAACAGTATACAATAGAAATGGTATGATATTGTATGTTAAAGATATTTACTGAAATTTTCTCGACAAAGTTAGAAGCCTATCTAAAATATGTGCATCTAATAACGTTTTAATTATCATTAGCAAAACCGATCCTGAAATGTAATGAAAGATTAAAATCGATTTTTAAAAATACCATTAGCTAATTAACTGTTTGATTGAGGTAGTCCCATACCTATAATTCAAGCACATGAATAAGAAATATGCAGTTTCACTAAATTCTGATGAAGAAGATTGCGTTTTATCATTTATGAATCGAAAATGGATTTTTGTTTTTATGCTGGGTAATATATTTATATGCATTTTCTGGATACAGTGTGAACTGCTGAATAAATTATATTTAAAAAAATTAAATTAGTCAAGTTTTCAATAATTTCTAAAGCTATATATAAATACTTAAATATATAGTTCATTCCAATTCCATTAAACAATTTTAATGATAATATTTTCATAACGTATACAGTATCTGAGTATTTAAACGTTATGGCAATATGGAGTAGTAAAAAATATAACGTTTTAGAAATATTGAATGTAATGTTTTTGAATAAAAAAAAATAAAATTTAAAAATAAAAAATGTTGTTGTACATATGTTACGCATATATATATATATCCCACGAGTTAAAATAAAATAAAACAGATTGATGTTTTTAATCTGTGCTTAAGTGAGCTCTTGTAATGCACACGTTACTGATATCTCTTATGTTATAATCTTATATAATATTTATCATTGGAAGATAGTCATGTATGGCTTTCAGTGGCATCATAAAAATAGGACACTGTTATCCATGGAGAAATCTTTCCTTATAATTTTGTACTACATTAATATATATTTAGTTAACCAAAAAAAAATCGTTTGAAGTGGGAAAACTCTACTACGTTTGCAGTTACTGATTCAACTAAATTAAAAATAGTCTGATCATCGACATTGTTTTTGCCCACGTTTCGAAGTAGATTTTTTTATTAACTAATTTTGGATAGTAAATCAACTATTATTTTTTTACGTATAATGAGAATTCTAAGTTACTAATGTAAGTTAATTAAAATATTTTTGAAATTCCAATATTTACGTAGATTATTTTGACAAATTTCCAGTGTAACGCATTGTTTTGCGGACACAACTATTCTAGTTTTATTCATAGGCACTTATATTAATAACCACACTGTTCAAAAATAACTACGCAACCCTGAACAAGAGCGCCTCGGGTTTCGAAAGTTCACTCTTCAAAGCCTCGATTACATATGAATTGTTATTCGTACATTGAGCTAATTGTATAGAAATTATATTGTTCTGGTCAGAACTTCGAGAACAATCTGGGATTTCTGTTCTGTATTATTTTTATGAAATTCATACTTTTTTAGAGAAATTTCTATGGAGAATAAAACTATCATTAAAATAATAGTACTTTCTTTTGAGTTATTATAGTGAAGAAGAAAAAAATCTGTGTTTAGGAAAATAAATCTTCACTCGTTCAGAGGGCATTTTGATGTTTATTTAATTGATCATGTTGGAAAACTCCATACATTTTGATATAACTAACACATCATTTTCGTAATAGCAGGCGGAAAGTTCGTATTTTCCTCACCGTTTTTAGTGTAGAAAACGTTCTTTCTCACATCTGTATATACAAAATGTAAGAACTGTGCGGTAAATATAGATTCCCGATATTCTATTAGAAAATATATCATTTGTCACACGTTTTTTGAAAGAAATTATTTTTAATATATTTTTAGGACCATTGAACATGATTTAGACATCAAAATTTAGAAAACAAACATATGTGATGTAACATGTCTGTAAACAAAAAAAAAATTAGTTAGGTTAAGTTAAATTAGGTCAAATTAGATTAGAGGGAAATCAATTACAATTTCTGCCTTTTATTGCTCCATTGAATCATTATTTAAATATGTAATGTGGGTGCAGTTCGAAAAGCTGACACATAAAAAAATATACACATTGACGAGAGGACAGTCATTTTTTGAAGTGTCTGTTTTATGATTGTCTGCATTTCGATTGTCGTTTTTTTACTGTTGGTTTTTTGATTGGTTGGCTTTTTGATTTTTCGATTTTTCGACCCGCATCTATAATACTTATTATAACACAAACTACAAAATTATTCCTATAGAATCCAAACTATACATTTCTGAAGGATTTCAATGTTCCTTTTTTCCCCAAAAATTTACACTTGGGATTCTAAATTAAATTTCACAAGTTTATAAAATTTCAAATTTTACTACATGTATTAAAATGACTTAGTTACGATGCCAACAGATTAACAATCACAAAACATGTGAAATGCACTAAAATTTTCAGGTTGTTATGTTTAAAATACGTAAATATGTAAAATAAATACTGACTGTTCCCATAGAAAAATTTGTGAATTTAAAATCACACCATCCAATTGAAAACAATATACTTCAGTAATCTCAATGTCATTTGAAAGAAGAATTCTTGTACTTTAAGATCTTGAGTGTAAAAAACAGTTCATGAAAAAAAATTCCTCCACATATAACCTAAAAAATGATCAAAAACCGTTTTTATTGCAAAAATCAGTTTCTTTTTCACGACAGGTTTCTAAATAAGGAGATTGGCCTCATTTTCTTGTCCTTTATAGGCAATGGTCTATAACAATGTTGCAAAGAATTTTGTACACTGAACTATCAAAAACCAGATGTATGGCAATAATAACTTATTGTTTATGTTGAGTTGTAACCTCCAATCAGCGTTTAATGAAATTTATTTCTTATTTTTTCAACTCATTTTGTCTCAGTCTCACTAAGAGGTCGAAAGGTATAAGTTGCTCAGGTTTCATTGTAGTACCAAATTTCCAGTAGAATAATCTACAAATTAGATTTTATATTAATAAAGATTCAGTTCGGCAATCCTAGTTTGAATAGCTAAATTTTCGTAATGAACTATATGAACAGGATACTCTCACTCTCAAAATTTTTGGTCACTATTTAAGAGCCATTTTTCACTCCAAAAACAGTGAATTTTCACACTTTTATTAGAATTACCAAATTTTCGCTCTATAAGAAGTAATTTTTCACTCGTATACTAGAGTGACTTTACTGAATTTTCACTCCCAGACCAATTTAAAAATGTCAGACGTATGCGTAGGTCACATGTCATTCACACCCTAAGTGGTCGGGTTGGTTGCACTTTGCACTTGTCGATATTGCATCCCGGGTGCAGGAAGGGTTCCAACCCGGCGGCACGCGAGCCGACCCTGACACAGACACCGTACCCAAGAAAAAGGCCACGTGCCTCGCGCGATAAAAAAAAACTATTCGCTTCCAATACGCTACTCGTCAACTAGTTGCAGAGACAGGCCTTGCAGAATTCACATCACTCCAGTTTGAGCGTTCCTAAGCGTTCCGCCGGTCTCTCAGTGTCCGTCAGTTTTCACTTTCAGTACAATCCACGTCCAAATCCGACGGTTCAGTTCGACATGGGTTCAAAAGGCATACCATCCAGTGAGTTTGTGTTCGTTTTTTACTGGCGAGAAATTCAGCGAAGTGTTCCTCTTTGTTTGAGTTTTGGATTCCGAATGTTTTCCACCACGTTAGAATTGGATTGTGTTTATTCGATAGGGGCAGTTCAAATATAATCCGTCAAAATTTAGTGGCACTCGCTCCAATCAAGTGGACACGTTTCGACAGTATGCAAACGAAACGTCTGTCATTCGACGTATGAATTAATTATAAATTCGATCGTTCGATTCAATTGATGTCGTAAGAAGACGAACACATTTTCTGAAATTTTCGTTTACTCAATAGTTACCCTAGTGTTTTATGTATTGTGCATGTGGTTGCACGTCATATTCTTGCTGTATTTTCCCCTCACTGAAACGGGAATCGATTTTCACCCCAAATATAACCTGCCACTGACAGGCGGCTTGTTTCAAGAGAATTTTTATATTATTGTTCCATTTTAGTGGCATTGTAAAATGCAATCAAACGACCAGCATAATTCTAGTAATACGTTTTTCATTAATTTTAAAGTTCAATTAAAATCTTATCTCGTATCGAGATCTAGTATTCGTAAATAATACATTGAAGCAATTTGTGTTGCTATATTTTTAATAGTCTAGTACTTGGTAGCATAAATAATATAACGACGTTGAATTGATGAAGGTATATTGATTTTTAATATTATTAAATGACCAATTTTATCTTGCATTGGTTTTATAAAGTCTGAGAAGTTTTCTCGAGTGATACTACTAAATAATAACTTTAAAATATTTTATATAGGCTAGACATATTTTATTAACATATCAAAAGATACAAACTAGTTTCTCCAAGTTCATTACAGGCACTTTCAATGTCGTGAATTTTTCCCTCTTCGAAATGAATGGATTACGTCAACTCTTGTCCATGTCTAAAATAAATGTAGTTAGTTAATTAAACTAGTATTAAGAAGAAGACTATTTTTACCATTTTATTGGCGAAATATTCTGTAAATGATGTGTTATTTAAAATTTTGTATAATACTGAAGGATTTATTACTACGCTATAAAAATATTTAGTAAGTTTAATTAAATGGGGATTTATCTAGTGCGAACTAAATCTTTAGTATTTTTTATACCGATATTCCGTCTAATTAAAAATTAATAAATATATTATGTGTAATATATATTAATAAAATACAAAATATATAGTCCCCTTTGGGTAACGTACCATTTAGTTATTTACTGAAATTTGTTCTCTGTCTGCTAATAATTTTTATTTATTAAATAATACATTGCAAAAATTGAGTATTAATACACGTGGCAATGTTAATTTAAACGTTCTACATACTTCAAATATCGTGTGAAAGGTAGCATTGTGGATAGAAGTGTTAATTCTATTATAATTCAATACACCAACATCTAAAATGAATAATTTATTACAACGAGCACGATAAAAAACATGAAATGGATTCGAATGACAAGACTTTAGTAATAGAGATTGTCATATTATGTGTATCGGTTTATGAATTAGACTGTATTGATGTAATAATTTTTAAAACACTCACAAAAACATTCCGCAATATTTTTTATTTATTATAATAAAACATTCCGACATTTTTTTTATTTAAATGATTTTTTCATTCAAATTTAAAAAATGTTAATGTGATATTTAGATATTTTCGTCATTGAAACTAAGTAAATAATCAATAGAATTATAACTACACTAGTTCACAGCCGAAATGTATATTTAATTCCATCATTTTTTCTTATGTAGTTTGATCTACTAAACCTGACAATGTCATTGAACATTGGAATATTTTTAAAATCAAATTTCGGACCTGATATTTGTTGTCAGTGTGTTATTTTGCTTATTAGAAATATTGCGACTCATGAATCTTACGTTTTTAGAAAGTAATTTGCGTCATTGATATTTGTTTACTAACTCAAGAAATAAATTTATTCTATGTACTTAAGGAAAAAGTAAAAAAACAGACTTTAAATTATTATTTTGGTATTTCATTCAACACCCTAAATCTGAATTAGTTAAAAACTACCAATAAGAAAATTAAAAGTGAGTCACCAAATGAATTAGTAATCATTTTTGCTAATAAAATGTTAAAACCTACTAATTTAGTACTAATTCTACAAACTACAAAACTAAAAAGGTCAATATCTTCTATATTATGTATTATATATTATGTATTTTTTTCAGCGTGCTATAAAAACTACAAAAAAACTAGTTTATTTACATTCAGGTTTACTTAAAAGAGAAATTAATACTGAGGGAAAATTGAATTTGTCTTTCGAAAGGTTATTATTATCGACACGCCATTATGAAAACATCGCAAAAATGAAAATTCAAGAAAAAGCGATCTACAGTTTTCGATGGGAAAAACTAAAATATTAAGAAATTAAGTAAATATTTAAATCAGAGAAATAATTGTTGTTTAATATTTGTTAATTGTTAATCGCGCTTAGGTTTTCCGAATAAATATTTTAAAAACGTATTAGATATACTTAATATGGATGTTATTAAGCATAATTAAAATGTTCACATAAAAACTGTTCTATTTATAAAGTGATGGCCAACATTTCAGCGAGTTGAATTAACAAATAAGAAATAAACAAACAAGCACATTAGTTTAGTATCCTTAGTCTGATTCTCGAGCCACTAAACTAAAATCTATTTTCGAAATGTATAATATTTACGTAATATTGATTAGTAATTTACAAATTTTCGAAATATTTAAAATTATTCTCCAAAAACATTTTTGTTTCAACATTCGTGGTTTTATATGAATAGCTCCTGTCAAGATGAATTGTTTTAAATGTGAAAGCTTATACGATGGGGAGAAGTTTCATAACTTATTTAACGCCCTTTAAATCTTCTGTGGAGAAACGAGCAACACTTTAATTAAAAGTACAAGTTTCATATTGTAAAAAATGATTTTCGCCCTATGAAGAGACGAAGTTCATACATAAATGAAAAATGGTTATGGAATTAGCCAGAAAAGGTAGAAATTGTTGTAACTATTTATAACTATAATAATAGCAGAATTAATAACGTGAAAAGTCATTGCTTAAAGTAATTTTTGAACTGTAAAATAGCATTAGATTTAAGTTTATGTATTCTACTGTTAATTTAAGGATCAGGAAATAGTAAACGCAACAACATTATTTTCCTGTTTGATACAGAAATAGTTAATTTAATATTTGTTACAATCCCGTGTTTTACCTTTGTAGAATTAACTAAAAAGTTTTTCTCTCCGAGCAGTTTTTAAGAATAATTGTTCAATTTTTATTTCAGAAAATATCAGCTGTAAGGTCGTTGATTTTTACTAATTAAAAGGCCTAATCTAAATATAGTAATATGGATCTTACGCACAATATAGTAACTTGTTCAATATGTTAAATTTCCTTAATCTAATTTTATATAATGTATAAATAGGTTAATGCTTAAAGTGAATAACATTTGTTGCTCAGAGCATATATAATGCATTTCGATTTTTAGAATCTTGTTTTCATCTTATTTTGAATTAAAAAATTGAAAATTTATTTATGACGTGGTATAAATTATTGAAATGCTTCTAATCTGTATCAACTCAAAAAAAAAAAACATATAATGGAAATTGTTTTGCTGTTTGTTTGCAGTTAGTATATAGAAGTTGATCGGAATAACTTAATTTCTTTATTAAAAATTGAACAGTTTTCTTATAACTTCTAAAATGATGGCTGTCTAAAACTTTTCAGTTACACAAGCTGTACAGAACTGCTCAATGTATTTATTATTTATGTCGAACACTATGCACATTGAATTAAATATTAATTAGCACCGTAAATAAAAAGTTTTATGGAACGTTTAGCTTCAACTTTCTAGGTATATTATGTTGCTTTTTTATTTGTCATGTATTATTTAAAAAATCTTCAGAAGTTTCGTGTGATTTAAAAAATTACTACTTTACTTGCTTATAAATACAATTCCGATTATATCCAAATAAACTAAAATTCAAAAAGTACATTTACGTCTTTCTGTGCTTTTGAAATATATGAAATTTTTTTCTGTTAAATATTTAATCAAAATCATATCTAAAAAACACCTAAAGATCAAGATATTTTTGAAGTTGCTTTTATTTTCATTATTGACAATTTTACGTCTTTATAACGAAAATGAAGTGGTAAATCGACAAAAGAGTTTCCTACGTTCAAGTAAACGTTATTTGAGTAAAAGAAAGAAATTATTTATATGAATTAGAAATTAATTTTCTAATTCGAATACATGTTTACTTGCTACTATTCAAATAAACATTAACTTAAAGACAAAACATTTTTCTCATTGAATTACAAAAAAAAAGTACAACAAAACTGAATTTGGCAAACTAATTCCTCTAACGTATACCTATAGATTCACCATTATAATAGTATGTCCAATCTGACTAAAATAGGAAAATGTGTAAAATAACTGTAATTATCTGGATTTATTTTACGCACACAATTAATTTGATGATATATTTGTATTATTTATAAGTCACCTTTTAGTAAGTTCGCTAAGTACAAGATTTGTCACATTTTAATAAATAATAAAGTGTTTTTTGAATAAAATTTTCACAAAAAATGTTAATTTCTTTAACAAAAAATACTCGTGTATAACGTACACACTATTGAAAATTATAATACCTTGACACATTTATGTTACTCGTTTCGCCTAATTGAAAGTAGTCTCGGGTTTAAAGCCGTTTGCCTAGTAAACCGTAGATATTACTTTAACTTCATTAATTTTGTTATCAACAATTTAGTAGTGACACTCTGAAATATCGTAATTTATTCTGTTCGCAATAAACGTTGTACCAACACGGAAAGAGATTGTTCTGTGCTGTAGTAATGGAATACTACTTGAAACAGGAGACTTTGCCCCATTCAAAAATATCACGTTACAATTCTTTAATTTCAGTGAAAACAATGTCAGGAGGCACCGGGGGACTTCTTTTTAATTTTCCAACCTCCGCCCATTCCGAAGCACTCAAAAGGGATGAAAGAAGCGACTTTAATGGGAATTTAACTTTATTAGAATCGCCGAGCTTATTCTCAGTGCGCCTTTACGGCGCTTTTTAAGATGGCGTCATACTTGTTGCGAGCATATACTGAAATTACTTTCTTAACGAAAAATAAAAGTCCCTTACAGTACTATCAAGGCCTGGTTTATTATAGCTGTTACTTTTATCGTTAGTCGGTACCATGAAGTTGAATCTGGCACCAGCTACTCCGTTTATTTCGACTGAAAAAGCTTTTTTATCGGTTTTTAACACAAAATTGCACTCACGGCTGTATTAATTAGCATCACCCTACTAAGTACAATCCGATTCATTTCTATGTTGCTCCAGTAGATTGAGGACAACCTGTATTACGTAATAATAAAAAATAACGTACCGCTTTAACAATACTTACTCAAATTTGGAAATATACATGTTTCATTTACACTGTAAGAATTATCTATTGTAAACTTCAAACAAATGCTTAACGTTTTTTACATCATAAAAGTACTGTTCATCATAAATTTACAACAGAATTTGTGAGAATACAGTAAAAAATGTACTTGAAAGTATCTTGCAGTAACATGTTGTAATTTTCGATATTTTTAATGTAGATTCACAGTAAAATCATTGAATTTATTGCGTGAAAAGAAAATCGTGAAGGATCGAAATAATATGCTCGGATTTTCCGGCAAAGATAATTCATTTTTAGTTTTGAAAATCTTTTTGCATTTTTCATGACCACAATGGAAGTGTTTCGTCATTATTCTATGCAGATGGTGATGCGAACTATAAGATTTCCACTCAACACAGATAAAGTTACAAAATTTGTATAAATACATGAAACACCTAAACTATCGAGACGTATTGTTCTGTATATATTATTTATTAATATATGCTTATTAACCTCGCTGCTCATTTTCCGATCTTTTCCAACAATTTCGACATTTTTCTCATTTGCTTCCTCTTCTACTTATACGTGTCCAACTTTGTTTTTATAAAAATTATGACCAATTGATTCTCGCAAAAACTAACTCTATATAGTATAAGAATTATATCAAACCTGTACAGAATGTGTATACTCTATCAAAATATTCAAGCTGTTTACAGTTTTTATACAATTTGTATCCATTTTGTATAGAATCGCTTTTGGGGCAAATCTTGATACAACACATTGTATATTTTTTTTATACAATTTGTACTAAATTTTTTCACTTGGGATATTACGAACAAAACCTTCCTTATTGACTCACTAAAAGAGGGAATGAGAAAGAGGGAATATTACAATTACCTCCCTGTCAAGATTCCCGTTTACTTCTATTTTTTCCTAGAGAGATATTAATCTATATAAAAGACCGTTCCAATCTACTTGCATTTACTTAATTTTATCAAAATTTTAACTGCACGCCTCAACATTCAGCAAAAACCATAATCTAACCTAAAATATAGGACCAAAATTAATGTACAGGAGTTTACTATCGGTAGATCGAAATGGATTGTACATTACTTAAATTCGATATTTTTGGTTTCCTTACTTCCAACTGGATTGTAGTGATTGCATAAAAATTTCATTGGCAAAAATACTTTTTCAATAATGTTTTAAACTCTGGCCTGGGCAAATCTTGATGAAGGCGATAGATAGTCATATACTGCATATTCTTATGTAATTTACAATATATGAATTACAATACATGAATTAAAACAGCGATAGAATGTTGTAAAATCACAAAATAAATGTAATTTTACAACACATTATTTAGAAATTATAAATTCACAATAAAATATTGTAATTTTACATTATTTTCGTACTGTAATTTGGTTATAAAATGACGACCACTTTTAACAGTGTAGTAATTTTTATGTTCTCGCACTAATACGAATGATCGGTAATTTTGGTGATATTATATTAAACTGTTGATTTTCTAAATTTCGACGTACTTGTGTACGCGCGGGAGGTCGAGAAAATAGGAATAAATTTGCAACTTGAGCAATTTATCGAGTTGCTCAACCGGTTCGTTGATTTCAGATGTTTAAGTATGTCTTATGTATATGTTTCGAAACTAGCTAACAAATCTGTTCTTATCATCGAATTACTTCAGTCGCTATCAAAAGTAAATATCGGTTTTGATATGCAGAGAAATACGGTGCACTATTTGAGTCCATCATTGTTTGTTTAATATATTGATAGATGAGTTGGTTTCTTCCTTTATTTAATCGTGAATCAAGTATTTTCATTACGGAATCAATATTACGAATCTCTTTATTATTGCATCCAGAATTCTTATTTCTTCTAGGTATAGTAAAAGAATTTTTAATTTCATGAAATTGATTTCGCCTAACTTAGTTATAAATTCATCTTAATGCAAATCGAATAACTTCTGCAAGATTCACTTTGTTTGTATTATATTACCTATTAGTAAACATTACGTAATATGTTCAAATGTCACATGTTTTACTCATTATTTTTTAAATTAAAAATAGTGAAAACATTATTAGTAGACCTACTATGTACAGTAAATTATTAAATTACAGATGTATAGCAAAAATAGTAAAAATGTCAAACAATAATTTTATAATATAAATAAAGACTTATTACATGTTTAGGAAATATATAAAACATGTCATATTTTGAAAAAAAAAAAATTTTCAGAGATAAAGCATATTACAATTGGAAAGAAATTGGTGCAGTGCAAAAGTAATGGAAAGTTCGTACGAAATCTTGCAGGTATACGAAACGAAATATTGGATCTAGTTTGGGTTACGCAACCGAATTGTTTATTGTGGAAATCAAATAGATTTGGTTATAAATATTACTCGATTCATTATCAGAATCAAACACCAAATAGTTTGGCTATATTATGGCACTAATGTAGATATACTTACTAATTACTTGTTTATAGCAGGAATTAACAAAAAACTAACTCCCGATTAATCAAACTAATTTGCTTAATCGCGTACTATGCAACATAAAAACTTACAACCAAAAAGATCTGTAATTTTTCAGGATAGCCAAAGTTATGCAAAAATCATTAGCAACCAAACCATTTAGTTGCAGGGAATCTGGATTCTGGTTCTGCAAATCAGATACTTTTTGAACGCCCTTACACCAATAGAAATAACAACATTTTGTTCTAAGCATCCAATTTTACATGCAACACAGTTGTTTTACTTCATTTCTCGGTTATTTCAAATGAAAATCATGAGGCGAAGTCTGTGCCTTCACCTTCAGTGTCGCGTTTCAAGAGATTCTTTAAATAATTTTACGACTTCGTAGATATTACTTTACTTCAATGTGCCATGTTCGCTGTACTATTATAGTTTGATATTATGATATAATTCCAACTTATAAAATAACTGAATCTAAACAAGTCTACTAATATACTAGACTAATGGGATTAAATAATCATTAGAATCTCATTTTTCTGCAGTGCTTTTCATATTAAATTTAACCCTTTGCGGCATACATTTTTCTTTAAACGGAAAACTGCTGAAAATTGTTACTTGGAGGTTTTCTGGGTCGCTGATTGCGAATCTGAAGTCTGAAGTTGCGAGTAATCAGCGACCCCTAAAACCTCTGTACTATGACTTTTATAAGGTTATGTCCAAATGTTTCTTCAATAATGAATTTTTTATTATGAAAAGGCCTTTTTTAGAAATTGTTTATTGTTTATCAATAAATTGACAATGATTTTAAACATTTTCCCATGAATTTTCATTTTGTAACATCCAGTAAGCATAAAATTACAAAGAAGCTGCTAAATCGAATAAAAACTACTTTGAATTCGCAAAAAATTTTTTAAAAATAGGTCGCATAAGGCGATGCCACTATACCGCAAAGTGTTAACTAAATGGTTCATGAAATAATTATTTTGCATTAGAGGTTGCAATTTTGAAAAGTTAAAGTAACAAGTACGGAGATAATTTGTTTCAAAAATAAAAAAATCATGCAAACTTCATTGTCATCGTGGCTGTTGAACATTTCTCTTCAGTACATATTTCATTTTTGTTCACCATAAGGAGAATTATATAGAATATTACCACAGTAATTCTATTGTATATATTATTTGTAATTCTATTCTATTGTATTCTATTATAATTTTTTCGGTAGTAAATTTTTCTATTATTATTGTACAGAGAGAGTATCAAATTAAGTCCCGGGATGGCTAAATATTGTCTCATGTATGGTGTTTTTGAAAAAGGTCTGGGTCATTACAACGAGGAATTTAACGGTGACCTTTAATTTGACCTTGAGTTGACCTACAATGCCATTTCAAGGTTATGGTAGGTTTTGTAAATAGAAACCCCAGTTTTTGACACCGGCAATCAAAAGAGCGGCAAAATTTACACTTAAATGTCAACTAAGCCTTACGTAATGTTTGATGTTGTGGATTACTCTCAGGTTATTTAAACTCAGGCGGTTATATTTGGAATCTGGAGCAAAAATCCTACCGACATAAAATTCTTAAATTTTTTTTTTCGGTTGGGTTATCTATTGTATGGTTGCGACGTTCGACATCATCACACTTTACATGCGACTAGTCACAATTTTATTTCAACATTCGACATCATCATTATGGACAATTATGTATTACAGTAAATAAAAACTATAATAAGGATATTTTGCATAACTTTTCGCCTTATAATCCGCCCGTGATCCCAAGTATTTTGACTACAAATGGATGTATGCTACCATTATTGTTAATAGATTGAAATTGGTTCTCTGTTAGTTCATCTATTTTATATTAAACAGGAATCTACTTAAAAAGGGAATTAGCTCGTAGATTACTTTATTATGACAATGTACGAGTGAGGAATTTAAGACAATATGATTATGGAGCCATAGAATGTATAAATTAATATGGCTAGACAAATATTAAATACATCTAATTTTTATTTAAAGTTATTAAAATGTTATGGATGTATTTCTCGAACTAGGCTGTTTCTATCTTGCATATTTCTAAATACATGATGGTTCTGTATAAATGGGCTTGAATTCTTAAATGCCATCTTATTTACTTTATTGAACACGAAGTAATAGAAAATAGTCCAGCTAATTTTATCATTTGTTATATTAACCTGCCTGTACAACGAGTTTTCCTCGAAACATTTTTTTTTAAAAGCAAAAGCTTTACATATTGTTGAATCTCACAATCCTCGAGGTTGTTTTTGGTAGATTTCAAAAATCGAAATGGAGCAACCAACTATTTTTTAAAGAATATTGAACTTTTATGTAGTTACATTTAGACATTGAATATAAGACTAAAAAAGTGCAGGCATAGTCCGTGACGCGATATTTCTATTAGATCTTCCAAGTGAATGTGATAATACGATGCAGAAATTATACATCTGCAAATATGTAAATCAGAAAAATAATAACACACAACAAAACTAGAATTCAATCATCTTCAATTTGCGTGATTGGATTTATGCCAAGAATTGTTCACTTCTCTGTAATCTCAACTACAATGTAAACGCCCAATCATGCAAAGCATTGTGGAAAGAACAGTATTGCGTAAAGTCAAAAAAGGTTTAAATTAAAAAATTTCACCTTAGCTCCTTAATTCGTACTAAATTAAATTGCCTGACAAAGGTTAGGTACGCATAAGAAACACTGCCATCCTCCTAATATTGTAGTTATACATCATACGATATATCAAATGTCGACATATGATAAAAAAATTATAGGGTAATTTTTTACCGGGAACTGACAAAATTCAATGCTTCGTCCAGACCTATGGTCTGGGTCGAAGTAATAAATTTATTTCGTCCACTAAGTTAAAAGTATACATTACACTACACATTACCAATTTACATTTCTTCCAAAATATATATAAACACAGAAGATTTAACGTTAATAATAAAAATGCATTGCTAAAAGCTGACGTAGGTAAATTATAATGTAGTATAATTAATGCATGTAGATCTCACGTTCACTAATAACATGCAAAAGCTCGAGGCATCATAAAAAGACAGCTCTGGTGATTAATGAATATTTTAAATTATATCGTAGACCTATAATTTGAAATATAAGGTAAATAAATACAATTAAGTGTTGCTCATAATTGTAGCTTCCTGAAAATATGTTGTACCTTCATTAAACAAATATTAAACAGTTTTTACAATCCTTTATTACCGGTTTTCCGAAAGTAAAAACCTTGACAGTACAATTTAGAAGTGTTAATAAGAGGCATGGACAAAATAAATTTACAATTATAATTCATCAATCAAACGAAGAGATTTTAGAAAAGCTTTTAAAAAATTTGTGTCTTTTTTGAGATTTTTTTAAAAATTAGGGCATAGTCGAGGTATTTATTGCACTGGGGATTAAACCCGGAACCTTTTGATTGCTGGTCGAATGTTTTAGCAGCTGAATTATACACCCTCTCAAGAATTCGCATCATTTATTTCGAAAGCGGCGAAACAATCCAATTCTAATTATATAACACGTGACGCCATCTTATGCAGCAAGGCATCAAATTTAAACTACATAAATAAACTTTGTTTATAAATTTTGTTCACGTTTACAGAGTAAGTTAATTACATATTAAATTGTTTTATGAAGAAAAAATAGATTAAAGGTATACAACTATTTATTAATTTTTCATGACGTAATTTTCATGACGTGCTCTGAAAAAAATTCTTAGTGAATTTTACTACTTTTTAACTACTTACAGTGTTTCAATATGGCCTCAGCAAATGTTTATAAGTTGTAGTTACATCCGTAAAGGAGTTACGTCAATTGAAAACATAGAGCAATTAAATTTTAGATGTTCATTCGACTAGATTTTAAAAAACAAATGAAGTTTAATTACACAGTAAGAAAATAAAAGGATTAGATACATTTTTAGCTGATTTAACTTCTTTACGGTCGGAAAGCAACTTTCGTTGAGGTCCTATTGAAACATGTTGAGCAGTTTAAAAGTAGACAAATTTAGTAAGCATTTTTTTAGCAGAATTTTTATCATATTCTTTTAGTTCATTGCATTGAATGACAGTTCTTGATCTTCAATTATTTTGAGTATTGGGATAGTATTTGCGCAAATTTAACAATTAATTATTAACTTAAATATAATAAAATTAGCAACATCAACCGAGTTATCTTAACTAAGTAAGTAGGTCTTGTGATATTTTTCCTTTCAACTTCACAATGCTAGTTAAATTTTTCAGGTATATTTTTTTCAGTGTTCATCGAATCCCTTGAGCTTTTCTTAATTTTTTCTCGAAACCTCCAAAAACGATCAAAAAATCATAAAATATTATTTACTTGTGTAATGAATGAGAATTCAGACATGTTGTCTTATTGTAAACACTGGGTATATCACGGTGTATTAACGTTTTATGATAACCCATGTCTAAATGACACCGAATTATGCCGAAAATGTACGAAGTTCCGCTGTATTACCTCGACTTCATCCTCTTATACCATGAGCAAGCAGTGGAACAGCAGCATGACGTACACTCATGTTCCATAACCTAGATATTTCTAGCCAAGCACACTTGAAATAAATTACTGTGACAAAATTATCCTATTAATAATAATAATATATTAAATTATTCAATTCTAAACTTAAAACCCCAATTACATTTTTAAAATTTATGAAAAAAGCAATTATATTCAAATGTTTACAATTTCAATGTGTTTATTCATCGTCATGCTTTTGGTGTTGTTTATGTATTTTGAAATGTTGTTTTGATCTAAATAATACGACGTAGTGGAGTAAAACGCAAACATCCGGCGATTTGCGATTAAACTTGCAGTCTTAAATGAGCGTATTAAGTGTATAAGTGAATGATTTCGGTCCGATCTTGATGAAGATCTTTCCATCATCTTTAGCTGCAGCATTTGACCTAAAAACGATTTGCCGATGGCCTCAATGATATTTGATAGTGAATAAGAAAGTAAACGTCTTTAATCCTCGACATTTTCGAATTGTAATTGCGTGTTATGAATTCAATTCTGATTTTAGAATTATGCATTGCTTTTTTCGTAATTATAATATAATATACAATAGTGACGTAGAATTGCTTAGTAGATATTACTTGAGATTGTGTAGAATTTATAACGATCATTATTTAACTACTAATTAATGTTTGGAATAATAACTTCGCCAATTTTGTATACGATGTATTAAAGAAGTTTTCAACTTTTCCATTTGGTATCCAAGAATTTTGCAATATAGACGTCGTAGCTGTGGAAGTGTGTAATGTGTTAAAATGACAAATACTTCAAGTTTTCCGAAAGATGAAAATACTCAACATTCCAGCTCTATATAGCAGAATCTTGGAATTTTTATAATTTTCAAAATGTATTATCCCAAGAATGGCAAGAGTAAATGAAGTACGATAAGGTATTCCAGAATAAGGAAGATCGTAAGACTTCGAGATGCATTATCGCAGAATACGGAAATTCTTATAATATACTTTCTTAAGAATATGCAAATTTCAAATGATTGGCTTTGGGTTTTTCAATGAAGTCAAAAAAGCAAATGTGTGAAAGGGGCATTTTTAACTTGCACAAAATTATGCTTTGTTTATTAATATCATATAACGCGTAAAATCTTTTAAATTATCTGAATCTAAATTTTGCAAACTTTTTATTACACACATATTCGATGTGTAAGAGAACATGAGGAAGTTAATAATATATTTATATGCATGATAAATGATACTCTCTGCACGATTACTAATGAATTCTTGATGGCTAAACATTCAATGCTTCTATTATGTTCCCAGTTTTATTCGACATTTTACTTCGACCCAGACTAAGTCTGGACGAAGTATTGAATTTGGTCACTTCGGGCAAAAAAATTTTTAACCAACAAAAGTGGTCACGTTTCGTTGTAAAATTATCTACTGATACGCATATCGGGTATGTCGTCAATGAAAAAAAGTACTGGTTGTAATTTACAAATTTTTTAATTATTAATCTCAAATGATACCAACATTTCTCAATATCGGTTTTCGACGAGTTTAGGAACATTTGATCTCAAAAACAATCCGTCTTAACAGGAATGAAATATTATAGTCTATAAATAATGATACAAACGTCCTATAAATATTTTGTTAAAAGCAATTGTCATCAATATCAATCAGTATATTATTTTAATATTTTTTAAAGTTTTTTTTGCATTTATTTTGAAAAAACAACTCAAACTCGTATACAACATTTTTAAATTGCAATGGAACATTATTTATTGATTTTTTGAAGAAAATTTATTATTATTATTAATTTGTATGGTCCTTTTAAGTTTAACCAGTGATTTAGGCCGATTTTACTGGGTGATATAATGAAAAGACACAATCATTTAATAGCATAAGTGATATATATTTGTGATGTATTAAATAATGGAAAAATATTAACCGGAACTCATTGTTAGTCGTACAACTGAACAATCCATAACATAACTTTACTAAACAATGCAAGCAAAAAATTATAAATGAAGCATTTTACTTGGACGAATTCACTTTACGACTGAGAAAACAGTATACATAAAAAGTAGAGCCTTTGTTGGAGTTACATATTTTAATGGATATTTTGATTTTTCAAACTTTCTCTCTTGAGAACTACTTGAAACTTTACTCGCTGATTTACCGATTTTTCAACAAAACCGAGTAGCTACATATACGTAAGTGTGCCACAAAAAATTTTTTTTTTCTTGAGTTTCCTTTTAGAACCTAAATTTACAACACTCATACCTTTGGTTCTATGACAAGCACACTGTTCCATACTAGTGCCATTTTTTAGAGAATATTATGTAGAATTTGGCTGTTTTTCCCCATTTAAAAAAAAAAGTTATAGAAAAGAAAACACAAAAATTTAGTTAAATTTCAAAAACCTTGCATCTCAATTTGAATAATTTTGTTTAGTCTTTCCATGCGTGGCACACATATTTATCACATATATTTATAATTCTTGTTTGCTTAAGATTGTTAGAAAAAAATGACCAGCTTCCAAAAAGTTTTGATAAAAGTTGCGTAACGTTTGTAAGAAATAAAAACTGTAAATCATCACATAGACTTATTGGTGTTTTAATAGATATAAACGTTGACACTGAAACAACTAATACGACTGGCGTGAGGCCCGATAATTCGAGCCGAAAGGTTTAGCCCAAGAGCGCGAAATCGAGCTTCGCGCCCGAGGTTTTAAAAATGTTGTTTCGGCTGACGTATGGTGAGGGTCGAAGTTTGGAAAACACTCATTTTCACTTTTTACACATTTAAGAAACCCCTTCCTCCACTCCCCTTCTTTCCTACCTAAGTTACATAGGGAATGCTCTCATAAGCGCCATCTTTCTTCCAGTTTCTGGTTATGTTACATTGGAAATATTACCGTAAGGGCAAATTTTCATTCAAAAACTACAATACGAACTCGTTTTATATTATTACTAAAACCTGTATTAAGGAATAACAATCTATCGTCAAAGGGTCGAAATTTCTGAACGAAGCGAGGCACCACGTTAACCCTAGTTTTAAACTAAAAGTACATTTGGATCAGCGTCTTTTGGTTAATTAATACAATGTATGTCTTCTTTATTTTTCGAAACACTAAAATACTAAAATCGCTAAGGAAAACTGAATTTATTTTCAAATATTTTTTATAATACCAAAGGACAGCTTGAACAACCATTATACTCTCCAAGTCTTTACATTAAAAATATAGAAGATATTCATTCTTTAAGAACCCGAATTTGTTGAAAGCCCAATATAATTCTGATTTCTTTTAACAAAATCGTGTATTTAAATGGCAAATACTTCGTTTCTCTAAAAAGCTGAAAGAAAGATAAGTATTTTGGTTTATATCGTGTATTGTAAGTTTTACTAGAACCAAATTTATATATGCAGTGTACGTTTCAATATGATCTGCAAATTTTATTGCAACATTTGAAAAACATAATAATTAAAGGGACATTTATATGTATATAGTTGAACCTAGTGTGTCCCTAACATACATATTTTTTCACAAATTTGACTACTCCAATTGAAAGAGCATACTCGAAAATAGGAGACTAGGTTACTTTCAAATCAATATTCCTATTAAGAATGAAGCTGGAAAGTCAACAAAAAATGTGTATCTCTAGTACTGCATTTATTATATACTGCACCTCTATAAGGAAGCGAAGTAATTGCGTGAGTAAGACTTGTTTTCTGAATTTTTTGAGGTGAAATTTATATTAAGATAAAATTGGGGGAAAATCCTTGACTGTTTAGCATCCTAAGAAAATATAAATATATCTTTGATTTTTTTCCCTGATCCCGATCTTAAAAAGGAAATTAAGAAACGGTCTCTTCACATATGTACAGAATTAGATGAGGATTAAAAACGTCAAAAACGGTATTTTCTACAGGAAAAATGAACTCAATTTATTGATTTCCAATGGGGCGGGTAAGGGGGCATTACTCGCATTGTTGTATCGACCGTACCCTTTACAACGTAATGTCAGTAAATACTTTTTGACAAAGAAATAATTGTCATTAGTATTAAAAAAGAGGAATTTGATTAAATCTAACCTTTTTCATATAGTTAAATCAGACCAATTGTCAAATTGAAATTTTAACAAAATAAGTTCGTCGTAATTAGTTGAAATTAAAAAAAATATATTTGCTTTTTTTTTTGTTTACTGTAACTAATTTTTGGGATTCAATTGCATGAAATATTTTTGATTTTATATCAATGATCAGTAAACTATTACGTTCGAAAATCTATGACTCAGTTACGAGCTATCTAATAGATCCCATAGAATTTACTTGGCGTATGAATAAATGTGTTTTGTGAAGGTTGTTTCAGTGATGGAATAATTGGGGATTTTATAGCACCCCTACAAAGAACATTCGTCTTAACTGTAATGCAAGGTAACAAAAAATTTAGTACGTCCATCACACCTTGCGTCAAGCAAGTAATTACAGGGAGCGTAAACTTGATTAAAAATCTTCTTTATTCATAATCAAAAACGCGAAGAAAATGTATGAGCCTATGAATATTTCCGAACGGATAAAGCAAGTACCACGACCACGGCTCTCTACGCGTATGGTAATTTCTTAAGCCGCTTCACACACTGCAGGAAATTTCATTTTGCAATTCGGCTTTTCTCAACCCCACCCAGCATATCCCGGGCGGTATTATATAATTGCATTCGCGTTCAGCGACGGGCCTTTACCTCTGACCCCTTTGATTATGTATTCCGGATTCCACGCGTAAATTCTATATAACTATAGCTACACTCTCCATTTTGGCGGACAGAAACGTCGCTCGCTCCTGGTAACGTATTCACGAAAGTTCCGTTGTTGACAAGAAAAATGTAATTTCATTCGCAAATTAAAGTGCCGAATAACGTTCGTGTGTTTTTGAAACTTGTCGTGATTGAACTGGAAACGAAAGCTGTAACTTTCGATACTGCATAATTTATGGTTGCGTATTGTTTTCGACAAGGCTCGTTTCCCAATTTTTCATAACTCTGCCTTTTAGCGTCTACATGTGCGTTTAATTAATTTGTTATAATCTATTGAGTGTATGAAGCAAGCAATATATTCATTTTTATTATAAAACTTTAATGTCCAGATTTGGTCCGCGTCTCTTTTGACGTTGTTGATTATTGTATGCAAGGCAACTACACAAAACAAAGCTGCACTCTTTTTCGTAAATTAGGCAAATTTGATGCTTAATTTTGTCTTACTTAGTCTTATTTTCGTATTGAAACACTTACTTTTACTAATTCAGATACATTAACCCAATTTGAGAAGACTGACACAATTTCAAACTGAAAATAAACGCATTGTTTCTACGTGTATGAGAATTTCACTACAATTGCCTATTTAGAACTATCGACAGTCATAGGTTTGACATTAGTTATTGTCAGCAATTGCTAATCACGAGTTTAATGATAAATACAGTAGTCCCCCCAATATTTGCGGTCACAATATTTGCTGCCGCTTAATATTTGCCGCTAAGTCTGTCCCAATATTTCCCTTACCCCGCGATTGCTGTTCCCCACCACTTTTCACGGAGCGGTAATTCTTTGGCGATATCACGGATGCGCGATGTAGGAAAGGTTAAACTGATTTCTTTTGGTCGACGCATGCGCGTTCTATAACTGTATGTCGTCGGAGTGGGAGAAAAATGTCTTCCCCTCATTAGGCAAATATTGGGAAGGTTACAAAAGGACAGACAAAATGGACGAGGCAAATATTGGGGAGGACTACTGTACATGAATAAGTACTACAACCAACATTGCGTTACTTATAATAATAATAATAATAAATGTCTGTAAACTCAATTTTTTATCTTAGTTTACATGCATCTACATCTTTTTTGAACAACACGTTATGGCGAACAAATACTATCTCATGTTCGTTAAGGTAAATCAATTACGAATTATCGTTAAAAAAAAATTTTTTTAACATTTTTTAGAAGTGCAGTGCTCTTGCGACCTTTCTCGTTTTTATTTTTTATTTTTAATTTTGTTGTTACTCATCAAAAAAAATATTTTTTATACAAAAAAATGTTTAATTTCGATAATTTTTGTTTTTAAAAGACGGCTTTAAAAAATGTTTGTGGTTTTTATTCATCGGTATTCTGCAAATGTTTATTATCTCGGTTTTTTGTTTTATTTACATTTTTCTGTTTTTTATTGGTTGTATTTTTTATGGAATTTGATGTTTTATTTTGTATTATATTATATTTTTCCCAAATTTTATACCTTTTTGTAGATCATTTTGAAGAGGGCTACAATAAATGGCCGAAACGTCAATCGACGACATCATTGTTTATTTAATTACGTCCATTTCACCAAGAAATTCTTATTTCGTTGCTATTTTCATTCTAATGGATAAGCAATAAACCCACTCATATTGATTTCAAAATAAAGTGCAAATTGATGAAGATCCGCAAAGAGGAACTTCATCGAGTTTTTACGATTACCGTTGGCTATTAATAGTACATAGTACATAATAGTACACTGAGAGAAGTTTAAGATTACAGACGGGCTAGTAGAGTAACTTGTCGTGGAAACGGGAGATGACTACCATTCTTCGATTGAGATGGCGACAGCCTTAGTTTAGGATAGTAGTTGTCCTAAACAGGGAAAGCGGTGTTCTTGGGGACGGCAGTCGTACTATAAACAGATGGAGTGTTGGTATATCTGTATAGCCGACGTCTTAAACTTCTTCTGGTGTATAAATTATTATTTTCATGCAGTATGCGCAAAATGCAACTTTTAAACTACGCATGTTTTGAATTGTTTACCTATCTTTTCGCACACTTGCATACAAAAATATCGTTCAACGCATGTGCTAGTTCTATTTGTGCATTATCAAAGTTTGCCATATTCAATAGGTAACACAAAAACTATTGTTTAATATTAGTCTGTTACAATTGACAATTGACAAGTGGTTAATATTAGAGTAAAGTAGTGATTAGGACCATTATATGTGCACCGTCTGCTTATTTTATAATAATAAAAATACTACTATTTCCATTTGCAAACTTGCTTCAAGCACCGTATAAGACCCATTTAATATCTTTCATGTCAAATGTATTTTTCAGATTTTTGTAGTAAAACATTATCGCTATTAACATTGTCATTTAATAATAATATTATTATTATTTTGCGGCCATTATTACCGCAGAAAAAATTAATAAATTGTAAGAATACAATTCGTCATACACAGTATCTGCTAGCGAATAGGCGAGTCTCAACTAATGCTGCTTTCCAGACTAACCTTTATAGTACCTTAGTACTAATAAATTAAATTAATAAATATTCTACGTAAAATAAACAATAGTCGCGTTTTAAATGGAACTACACAGTATATACTAATGGATGATCGCATGCATCAGGAAAAACATTGAGGTACCCAATTCAGACTATTGATTTATTGAAATTAAAATACGCATACTTTCTTACAACAAAACAATATCAGAAATAAATGAACAGGCTACTATCTAAAAATACAACGTACATACCTAGATTTCATAACACAGGACCAAAAAAAAATTTTTTTGGGAGTTTCTTTTAATCAGAGGTAGTGGATCTTATAGATTTTGGGTCGCTGAAAACGAACCCGTTGTCCGATTTGGCCCATCACGTCAGGTTTTCGAAATATCGTATCCGGAAATTAAAATTAGCGGATAAGATATCCCGAAAACTTGACGTGATGGCCCAAATCGGGCTACGGATTCATTTTCAGCGACCTAAAATATATTAGATCTACTACCTCTGATTAAAGGAAATTAAAGGAAATTTTTTTGTGGTCCTGTGTAATTAATATAATTCAATGAGCGATAATAGCGCTTGACATAAGTCATGAACAAATTGTGGTGATGCACTAATCTTCTTAACTTAATTGGAAGCTCATTGAAGAGTTTCGTAGCCCCACGAGAAAAAGCCCCATTAAATTTCGCAGTTTTACGACGTGGAATACGGAAGGTATAGGAATACGAGAGAATAGAGCAACGAGCGCCGTAAGCTTCGTCTCCTAACGTTTTCAATCTGTCAAACAGATATTTGGGTTTCTTATTAATTAATACACGACTAACTCCAGTAATTTCACCTGCATGCGATGTTTCATGTCCAGTTAGCCATAGCTTCTGAAATATGATCATATTTGCGTATGCCATACGCATAACGCAGGCATGCATTTTGGAGGGCTTGTATTCTATAGTCCATTCTTTGTTAGTTATACACTGGCCAAATATTATATTACAGTATGTTAAATAGAAAAGTTCTAGAGAGTTACAAAATCGTAATTTAGTGTGTTGCGTAAGCTAATTTCTAAATGGATATAACTCCTTCGGGAAAAATGAGATTGATTTTCTTAGAAAGATGATTTAAAACATCTAAATTCGCATCCAGGATAAGCTCAACATTTCTTGTATCCTCAACAATTGGGACTACATTTTCTTTAATGATAACTTTTAATCATTCTTTGCAAACAGTATCACCAATAGATTTCGCCATGACACCGTACATTTTTCAAGGTTAATACGATGACCGTTACAATTCGTCCAGTGTACAACGGATCGCAAATTCAGATTATAATTGCACATAGTTTGGACAAGATTCTTGTTGTTAACTGACATAAGATCTGCATATCTTCTGCATCGGTTATGACACTGACATCATTGTAGCAGTCGTAGATATAAACTTAAAAAAATTATGAATATTAACGAACTTGATTTAGCGCCTTGCGGAACGCCACACAGTAATTCAGGTTCGGATAAAGTTTCGGAAGAGCTTGTCTTGACAGTTTCTCGAGGAAGGACCTTATCAATGAACAAGTTAAGTACGAAACACCATAAAACGATAGTTTCGCAATCAGGAGTTCATGATTTAATGTGTCGAACGCATGAGTAACGTCAAGGAGGCAGAGTGTACGAACTGATCATCCGAATATCTTAATATCTCCTCGGTAATATCAATTAGTGCTTTCTAAATTGACTAGTTTAATTAGTATAGAATGCTCATCCAAAAAAAGGAAATCAACTTTAAAATACAAATCTTGAATGAAAAAGTTTCTTTGTTTATCGATTTTTGTCCGAGTAGTTAAACAGAGAAAAAAAGTGGTTAATGGAACTATGGAAAAAAGATATAAATGGTTGTAACATATAATAGCAGAATTAACATCGTGAAAAGTCAGTTAAATCATATGCAATAAACTGTTATTGCTATGATAGATGTTTGATTGTAAAATAACGTACATACATTTAAGGTTATGTAAGGTGATGAACATGTAATTTTTGATAAATAGTAAATGGAACAATGTCATTGTGTTTTTTACTACCGAAATAGTCAGTTTAACTATTTTTTGTAATATGGTGTTTTACTTTTAGAAAATTTCCATTAACTACTTTATGTTTTCTTCGTGCATATATTAATCGAATTTCGTTGTTTTTTTTAATTATTATTTGTTTGCTGCGGGCTTTGCACTAATTGTTGATATAATATACGGTCATCTATAGTAAACGCATTCTTTTATGTACAAAAATAAAAATTCTCAAAATTGTTCACAAAATGTTGTCTGTTGCTTAGATCGACGAGGTTTGTTAAAAAATTAACTCCATTAAAACTTTCACTCCAAGAAGAAAAAGTGGTTCGCAAATAGTACCTCTGACGACCACAGTAACGATTCTAAAGTGAATGTTTACTGTGACTGGACTATTATTGCAATTAGAATATTAACTCCTCGTCCCTAATAGTTTCTCTCCATATTAGATGTGGAATGATCGAAAATGATTTTGATGAATTGCATACGAAGAAAATCATATATTCTTTCCTAAATGCAAATGAAAAGAACTGTATTCTGGTTAATTAGTATTAAAGAAGCTCTAAATCCATTTTTCGTTGAAGATCAGCGACCAATCCTTAAAACCCGTTACTTTTAGTATTTCCAGAAATAGCAAATCTTTTTAAATAAGCCAGGGTGTTCTTTTAGCTCATCAATCAGACCGACTTTCAGTAAAAGTTTATAAAAAAAGCATCTCTGTTGCATCCCATTCAGTGTATTATACAGTACAATCGTAGTAATCAATATCTCAAAAAACCACAGAATAAATAAGAAACTTGTAATACAGTGATAATATATCAATAATACCAGTATACTATCCTGACTTTTTAAGCTGTGCACATGCAATGTTAAACTCCGCGTATCGACTTGTACTACTGAAGAGGTCGGTGGAAGTAGTACATAATGTTTCATCGGTTTTCGCTGAAGAATGTTTAATATTGTACGTTAATTTATGATAAAACGCAATTAATTTTTGAGATATCTATTTCAGATAAACACCGCATTAAGTTCAGTCAGAAATAAAAAAAATTACTCAGGAAATGTTATAATGAAAATTAATAATTTATTATTTGAAGACCATCATTGTTTCTTCTATTTTACTTCTACAGACTTGGTCTTTGGGAACTTTCATCTTTCACAGGTGTCATCAATCAGTAGTTTATATTTGGATTTATTTCTTACTAGTGGTTTTTGAGTCAGTTTAGAAATTCAAAACTAAATTGCTTGTCATATCAATTATTCCGACAGAATTCAATTACATGTCAAATTGAGTTTGAATGCGCTAAAAATAATCGCAGCAACCGGAAGAAACAAAAGTCATGATGAGACAAAAATTCTTGTCGTGAACTTACATTTGGATATTTCTGTCCTTTTCTTTATTTTGTTGCAATTTTTGCAATAAAAATTAAGCAGTAACTATGTTATTACAATTGGTTATTCTTGAAATTTTTAATTTGTAAAAGCAGATTAATCATTATAGTAAATAACAACTGACAATTTTTAAAAAAGTATCTAGAGTTGTTTTTTTAAGCTTTTCTAATCCACATTTTGAACCTCAGACAAACGTGAACATAAATCAGCATTAAACCACCTGTGGCTGTCAAAAGCAACATGTAATCATAAAAAAGCTTATATTCGTTAATGAAAAGGGAAACGACTTTGGATTTAAGAAAATTGTGCAAATCGTGGTAGTTGCAAATTTGAAATTGTTAGAAAAATGTTCAAACACCATTATTAGGGAATTATTCAATATCGGAAATAGTTTTTTATTAAATTTTTTATGAAAGAACGGCAAAGAAAAAAATATATTAAAATCTAAGATTGAAAAAAACTTCAAAATGAAAGCATAAAGAAATACTAGAGAGTATGCGAATAAAAATACGAATTTGCAGTTACGAGAAACCAAGCCATACATAAAATTTAATAAAAAATTCAGAAGCATAATTTTAAATATTGAATTCTTACAATCAAATCACAAAAATGCAAAATATTAGGAATCTTAATATAATGGTAATTTATCAAGCATTCAATTACAGAATAAGTTAAATATTTGATTTGAAATAAATAAAAAGTTAAATTTTAAAAATGTTGAAACATTAAAAGTATACTTATGTTTAAATCGTCTGAATGATTAATTAGATACCACAAAATAAGCGAAGCACGACCATAGTAGAATTATTAATAATACTACGGAGCAAACTAGGTACGGTACGGAAAAATTGTAAAAATGTATAAATCCTTTTTCATACGTTTATACTTGTTCTCTAGATTATATTATACATTTAATATAATTAATACTTTGAAAATAAAAATCCACTGTTTAAACGAAAAGAGTGAGATCACAGTGTACCATTAAATTAATTGTTTGTAATACCGAGAACCTCATCGTTAGATTAGTAATCAAACGTTACAGAAGAGAATTTATTTCTTGGTTTATGAAGTCCTTCCTTCGTAAAACATCCCCTTTAAAGTGAGAAAGCTTGTAGAATTGAACGGTTTAATCATACTTTACAGGGAATACGAATTCTACTCTTATAGTAAATAAAATATAAAATTTGTCCATTTCCAGACCAAATTTCAATTTACATTTCCAGAAATAGCATGCAATATTCCAAGTGTTGGGGGATCATCTCTAGAAGTCAATTTTCTTATCCATGAAACTTGTTACGGTATACGATGATCACCACAGAAAATGTAAAGGGCTATGATGTGCACTAAAAATAATATAGAAAGTTGTTGAGTATAAATATAGCATTAGGAAAAAATGAAATCAAATATTTTCTAAGAGAATTAATATGTGATATTATGTCTACTCCCATTATACCGGAAACAAATTTATATTATGAATGGATTGTTGATAATATTATCATTACTGACAAGGGAAATTGGGTTGTTCTTTTTTTGGATGGCAATGCAACGAAACGGTACAGATAAACAGATATGGTCTCATGAAGGCAGTATCAAAATAAACACAGTTACAAAACACGATTATAGTGATCTTTGAACCCAAGACGAATATTTTGTAAGTATGTCACATACGATGCAGTCAATTAAATTGAGGACATAAAAAAATACATCTTTCAATGTTTACATTTTGTAACATTCGAAATTTGTCTTGAAACATACAATCTTAATCACAAATGATATATGGGTACTGCAAAGATGTTATAAATAAATTCGGTGATGAAATCTTTTCTGATTAATTTGTGTCCGTTTTCATTTACTACAAATCCGTGGTAATATCAAGATATTGACATACTTCATTATGAATCTAAATATTGAAATTGATATTTAAATAATCATTTACGACCTCTTTGGTCTGCATAGAGGTTTGACATGGTTAATACAAATGATATTTATTGACCTAATACGGTCTGCAGATATGTAATATAATAATTTTTTAACAATATTTTGTTTTGTGTCCAAACCACCTCTGGTATAAGAAATTGTTCAAGAAAGTAATTATTAATATTAATCCAAATATATTGAAATTAAATATCAGTATCAAAGTGCAATAATTTCCAATATAGACTTTTGACTACGATGCTATTTTGCACTGAATAGTTTTTAGCATTTCACTCTTTGCTTGAGGTTAAAGCTGAACTCAGTTGAATTTGTTGGTAAATTTAATTGTACAAATACATATGCATTTATCAGTTTTTTTACAACGTCTAGGTATATCATTTAACAGTTGGTTGTGTAAAAGTCAAATATTTGTTTCGCTTACGTTTGTTACTTATGACGATGGCGATGATTTTACCATTTTCTTGGAACCTTGATCATAAAATTCTCGTTTGTACACAATGAAGTTATTATTAGAAATGGATATCAATACAAATATAATCTTCACCTAAGATGATTAGCGGTTATAATAAAACAGTATTTACCGTATACATATTTAGAAAATTAATCTTGATATGAACATTGTTAAATATCTAATTCTCTGGGTTGTTTTTTAGTTTACGAGTATTCGTGTTTCCATACGCGGATTTCAATTGTAATGTATTTAATACATGAAAAAATAACAGTGTATGATATTTTAAAAATATTTTAAATAAATTGATTGATAATGGTAGTAGATATTATACGCACCCACAGTCATCTAAATCGACATGCTAGATATACTAGTTTACGAATGGAATGTAGGGTACAAGACTAACAAACATTCATCGTTATCTGTGATATTGGAATTTATTCGAATAACTAAATGGTAAAAGAATAATAGATCTGATCAGTTCCTTCTATTTATTTTTAGATGGACTGTTCAGATTGCCTTGCTAAAGAATTTACCATGCAATACAGAGATGTTCACTGGCCTCGTTCTAAATTCAAAAATTAATTACTGTCGTGTATCATATAACTTTATTTAATAAATTACATTGAATATAATAATGTTTTTTATTTAGTTACTGAGGTTGTTTAAAAATACGCGATTCACTTTACTTGGTGAAAAGACCGCATACTTTTTTGGATTGCTTCAGATGTTTTAATCGAGGTACTAATAAGAACTCCAGTTTATTTGGTTAAAAATATCACATTTTCTGGTACGTTTAAGGACGTTTAAGAAATACTATCCAGGAACTGGCTTCGACTTCGAAGTCCCTACTGTTTCTACCCAATTAAGATTTTCACGAATGCAAGTCTAAAAGATATATCTTTTGAACATCTTTGTCAGGGATATTTTACAAAGGACATCTAAAAGGTATCTTTTTTTGAAGATATCTTAACGATCTTTATGAAATGCCGATATTGCGCATGCGCATAAAATTCCCATTTTCTGTATCGCACGTGCCATTTACTTTTTTTTTGTTTGTATAACATATTATCCTATGTTTACCTCGTTTTATGAGAACGGATAATTATTTTGGTGCTTTCTCTGTCTTCTGCATGTACACTTAAGAGACCCGGGTTCGATTCCCCGTCGGGACTAGTTTTTTTTATTTGTTTTCGCTTTTAAAATGATGCAAATATACCGTAAGATATTCTCATCTAAACTTATAATGTGTATACAAAAAAGAGTGAATTGCTGATTTAAAAATAAACAGAGTTATCATCATTATCGAAATTTGTTTACGCTTTTTAATCTGTCGGTTAATTTTCTTCTAAAATATATTTTTGATATATCTAAAAGATGTCTTATAGATATCTAAAAATATATCAGAAATTACTGGGTAAGATATCTTAAACATATCTTTTAGAGATTTTTTTCAACATTTCAAGATATCTTTGACGGATTGAGGGATACCCGTCAGACATCTTTAAGACATGCGTTTGCTTATTGGGTAGCATCAATTTATTTATTCTGTATGACTTGTAAATAGATAATAAGATTAATATTCAATTATGAGGAAATAAACGAAAACACGTTTTGTCGTAGACCGGTACTCAATTTGTACATTACATTCAATACAGATTGCTTTGAGTAAAAGAGTGTTTAGTAGTTAATATATATTTGATAGTAATATAAAAAGATTTCTATATGAGTATTAAAACCTCTTTAAAATGGTTAGAAAACCAAAGTAGATTCAAAATCACATAGCGATATACATAGAGTCAGGAACATCATTAAAAATTCTCTAAATTTTTATTTTTCATCAATGCAAAAATTTAATCCCATCATAAACAAGTTAGGAATCTTTCTAGCGACATTTAGATTATTTCTCATAGAGCAGAAAAGTTTCTGTCATAAAAAAAGATTAGGTTCAAAAATTAAAAGTATGCATCACAAAAACATAATTTGATCGTTTGAGACGTACATAACATATTTACTATATATTTTTAGTTTTCATTGTCACAAAATGTTACTTGATTAAATGTTTAATTCCAGGAATAGAAGTTTAATTAAGGTATTCAAGATTATTATATGTGTATATAAAGCTATAGCATTAACGTTGGGAGATTAACAGCTAACATATCAGGTTAATATCGAAACATTGCTACATAAGAGTGTATCTTTCTCCGATTACCGCAAGACAGATTGGGTTATAATTAACGAATTTGCTTCAACTAAATTACGCTACGTATCAACATTTGAGTACCAATGAAGTTCTTTTTATAAGGTTAAAATATACATTCCCATTACAGTGTGTAATAAAATGACGAATCAGAATCTTTTTCATTGCTCGTATGAAAGCATTAACTATTAACCAATTTCAATGCTATTTCAGGAACAATTACTTACCGTTACTCACAATAATGTAGGATAAATATACTAAAATAGAAATTGAGTGTAGCTATAAAACAATACAGAACTCACTTTGCGAAAGAGTCAATTAAATGGTATGAATAAGGAAATACATATTTGCAGATAATCCTAGATTAACAGCTATTTTTAAAAGTACTAGATTATTTCTTCATCTCGATATTATTGTTATCAGTTTGGAGATTAGGCTACATTATGTAGTAATGTTTTTATCCTTCCTGGGTGCGCAATCACTTATCAAATTATTGACGAACGCTGCTTACTTGAATCATTAGCCATTGTGAAATAATTGACAATTTAAAAATCGTTACATAAACCACTCGCAATCAGAGAATAATATTTACGGAGCGATTTAGCAGATTCCTCTGCAAAATATAACAACATTTTAAATTTATCGATACTTTTCCAATGCTATGTCGGATATTATCGCATTTATAAATATCCAGTTTAATGCATTAGATCGTTTCTAGCTATCCAATTTCATCTTTCCAAAATTATATCGGCCACTCAAATAATTTTAATATTATCGAGCAAATCGTTGCTTAAGTGTAGGAGAATAGATGCACTGAAAAAATGAATAGGATTTTCTAAAATTTGAGTAATTAGGGGAAAATTGTAAGGGTAGTTATTGAAGTGTTAATCGCGAATTTAAACAACGATACGATGGCGCTGTTCGCAAATTAAATTAAATTTTAACATTTTTTCTACTAGTACTATGATTTTTACTGATCCAATATGGGGACTGACTTCTTAAGAAATTAATTTCATTTATTTGAAACTTCCGACTTTCCTTTGGCGTTACACTGGACCAACAACGTGGAAGTAAAAAGTTATGTGGCTCCTTTTATGTTGTTTGTTTTTTTTTTTTGCATTTTTGACTGGTTAATAATATTAATAATATCTAGTGGGTAATGATCACGATAATGTATTAGTGATTAGTCAGAAAATTTAATTTAATTTAATTAACGCATAGCGGAATCTTATATTTGATGAGTCCCTTCGAACCATACAATACTTGTATCCATTCGCGATTAACACTTCGATAACTTCCCTTGTTAGTATTTGTCTAAATAGAGGCATAATTTAGTACGTTTTGCTTAAGAAAGCTAATACTTTTTTAATAAAAACCAGTAAATTATTTATTTTTTTGTTTGTATATTTAGTAAAATGTACTCGTTATTTGTTGAAATTATTTATTTTTATTTACATTTTATAAAATTTCTTGAACTTTTAATAACTAAGAAACCATCATTATTTCTACATGAGATCATCTCAATATCTCAACTAGATATGAAAATCATTTAATGATACCTCAATGAAACCCTAGGGACCAACTTATATATAGGATAATTTCCTCGTACACCGACCAAGGTCTTTTGCATCTAATGATCTTCAACCACCTTCAAGATTAATCACATTCGTTGTTAAGTGACATTCAACATTTTCCTAAGTAAATAACGAGGAATAAAATAAGTTATAAAATGTTCGAGATACGATGATTTGGGTATCAATTGACTTTATATTAGTAGTAAGTAGATGTTATCTATCATTCACATATACGTAAATACACATATCAGGAAAGTAATAGAAAATGTGTTTATAAACTATTAAACACTTTTTCCAAAATGTTCTTTTAAAAAATTAACACGATTACTTAAAGTGCCTTTTAATTTTGATATGCATCATAACGTATCTTTAGGAAATATTTGATTTCTGACAAATTCGGTTAAATTTATCTTCTGTAAAGTGATACTGTTTATTTTCACATGCGGAAAACGATTCATAATCTTTAAACAAATTAAACATTTTAAAATAATCAGCTCCTGCATTACGATGTTAAATGTACATTATTTGATAAGAATTACAGTACACGAAACATCCTCTTACGAAAATTCTTTATTAATACTCAGATGTATTTATAATTAATAACAATAAATTTCAGTTTAATGAGTAAATATTTATCTCAATTGTTCCATTTTTAATACGATTTTCAATTTCTTGTGGGATATTACTTGTTACATTTGAAGTGGAAAGAGAAGATAACAATTCATTATTATAAATATTTCCATTTACTGAAAGCAGGACACCAGATGATATCAGTTTCATTTAGTAGATTACTTGTTGGGTACAAGATATTAAAGAAGTTGTTCTATTGATTATTTTAAACTTTTAATACTTGCACTGATATTTCTTTGCCCTTTATTTAGTGAAATGTTAGACAGCATTGAATTTGATGCGATCTTGAAGTTGGAATACCCTTTGGTTCGTAGGGTGCAATTCAGGTGTCATGAACTAATGACCATATCTGATTAACATATTGACAGATGACGTGGAGTAAAAATAGTAATGCTGCTCAATGTTTTATGAAATACTTGATATACACAAAAAAGTATAAGCATGAGATTTTGCAATGATTGCAAACAATTAATTAGTTATGATAAGAATTTTGACCACTACCGGGCGCAAAGTCGCACTTTATGCCCACCGTACGAAAATAACTATTTGGAAATATGATATTGACGATTGCTAGAAACTCTCTCATGTCATCTCTTATTCGATATTTATAAATGCGGCCATATCGGATAAAGGGTTAGAAAAGTATCGATAAATTTAAAATGTATTATATTTTAGAGAGGAGTTTGTTAAATCTTTCCGTAAATATTATTCTCTAATTGCGAAAGGTTTATGTAATGGTTTTTGATTTATCAATGATTTCACAATAGCTAATGATTGGAGCATTCTGCGTTTGTCAATAATTTGATAAGTGATTAAGCACCCAGGAAGGATAAAAACACCACTACATAATGTAGCCTAATCTTAAAACTGATGCGATGGCATTTCTTCATTCCTCAGTCAGGGAAATGTTCAATATCAGACGGCATTGAATATATGTCGACCTTGAAGGTAATCGCTGATCTTTGCTCGCCAACGAACTTGGTCACTAGGGTAAAATTTGTATCTTGAGTTGGAATTGAGATTCATGATTTTATTGAGTGTCTGAACTCTAGTGATCATTTTATCAAACCCCTAGTAGGTTTTAGTGTATAATGTTGGCAGAGTATTAAAGAATGGATCAATGCATTGAAATTAGAATTAGGTAGACATTATTAGACTTTGAAACACGAGAGTTCAGTATAACCCTTTTTTACATGAAGCCAGTAACTATTTCTAGAATCTCCAATAATTTCATTTATAATCAAATTGATAAATTGTTCTACCTCAATTATACATACGATATATTTTAAGTTTATTGTAATACATTTCTGAACATACCAAGTCATTTCCATTTTCTTTTGTGAGATCTAGACCTACATTCTTGTATGTTTTCAAACAAATATTATGTGAATATACATACGTGGTAACGAACTTATTCCATGCGGACTTGGGATGAATGTAATAAAGAGAATTATTATGTCAAATAAGTTTATTATCAGATGCGTTAAGATTTTAACCTTGACGCATATTTAGGGAATTAAAGGTTGTGGCATCAAGTCAGAATGATTGATTGTGTGATAAAACTAAGAATTGAAGTGCTTTTCTAATTCTAGGAAAATACGTTAAATAAAATGAGAATTGGATAATGATAGTCAGTACTATTTCGGAATACTAATAAAAGTATTATATGATTTTATAAGAAATATCCGTACTGTTATATATCAACTCATTTATAATAAAGAATTTGAGAGCATCATATGTCAAATCTTCTGTGACTGCCACTTTGCTAAAAATATGGCGAATATCTTTAAAATATCAGCATTTCTGGGTTACTTTCAAATTATCGTGAAAAATTTCGTTAGAATTTAAGAGTAATTTCGTGATTTCCTGCGATGTCAGTCACCTGCCCATTTTAATTTTCTACGGAACACGTATCTCTGCTTGCCCTCGAGATATCATCAAACTATGTCAACAGCGCGTAATGCGTCAGCATAAGTGACAGTTTTAATTCGCCCTGATTATCAACTTGAACTTTCGTAAATGTCACGCTGAGATTTTCTAAAAAAATCTACAGGTGACAGACGAAAGATAAGACAGAAAAAGGAAAGAAGTAGAATTAGGTTAGCATTCAAGGAAGATGACACAAATGTCTGATAACTATTGTGTGCGTCTTTAACTGCGTAATTATCCAATTCATGACCTCTAACGATCGGAATGTTACGATTCCGTTTGTGTCTTTGGAAATTCGACCTGATGGACAATTTTATTCGTGACCTCGACACGATCGAGAACGTGTGTCATGTATTTTTAGTCGTGTACTTTCTACAGCGTCATTTCGATTCGCACCGGAATCAGTGTAAGCTAGTAATTGCGTAATTCCGTAGTGTGGGAGCGCACACATAATTGATAAGCTATTCTGATTTTTTTTGCTAATGGTAATCAGCGGTTTCGTACGCGATAGCGATCATCGATCCGATACGATCGACCGAGTTACCACGAGCATACACGTGCAGGTGATCGATGAATAATGATTCAAGCGCCGACGCATGGAGGTAATAGCGCGTAAAAGTAATCTCTCAAGACGAAGAACTTCATTCAAGGACTAGGTGCATGGTCGCAGAATCATTCTGTTTATACCGCCGTCGTATAATGTCCAAGGAAATTCATTATATTCCTGGCGGGAACGTCCGCCAATTTCCATGTCGATTTTTTTCTTTAAATTAATTGTTCGGTCTCATTTTACAAACAAGGTAATTGTTCTTGAAGGATATGTATTATATGTTGATGCACTTATTTTCATGCGCTACCATTCTGGTTCTTGTACTTTTTTTCATGACGGTGTTGAAATGTGGTAAAACAAATGTTTAACGCGATGGCTGAAGATGTGATATTTTATAATATGACGTTTCAATTGCCATGCTATAAACAAAATCACTTGAGTGAAGTTTTTTTTAAAGGTGGAATCCGAACCACCTGAGCTTTGGCGATATTAGACATTTATAAACAAATACAGAGATGTCCCGATGACAGATGGTAGAGGCCGGGATTCTTGAGTGAAGTTAAAAAAAAACATTTCTTTCAGATTGTTTAACTAGTACCTTTGCATCTGGTAAATCTGGTCAAAGTGTTCAGGGACAAATAAGCGAGATATTTAATGCTTTACACCAGGAAAAAATAAAAATTAATTTTTGGTGCACTATTGAAACTTGATCTTTTGTTTTTATAGTTGTTTAAAAAAAATACTATGCCACCCATTTTCGTTAATATGTTAACCATACTGGTGGAAGATCGATATTTCGCCAGTGTTGCAACGATATTTTTTAATGCACAGACGTGGCATTCGATAACACAGGCCAATTAAATTTTGTTGCCGTGTAAGTAAAAGTCGAATATGGTAGGGTTCTTACACCAGAAGCCAAATATAACCGCCAAAATAGCCAATTGGCTCTAGTTTTCGAGATATTAAAGGTCAAACGGGTCAAAAATTTGATTCTAGTCAATTTTTGTGCATCTATTCAGAGCACAATAAAATGCTGCTGTTCCTCCAGTAACAGTCAATTCTCACAGGATTTTTCCCGCAGGATCAAAATATGTATGCTAAAATATTGAATCGGACCGAATTTTTGTCTAAGTTGAAGGTCAAATTGGCAAGAATTCGTTTTAGAGCCTTTTCACTTTTTTATCGAAATTAATTAATTGATTATTTTTATGTACATCTTTGGATTCTGCTGGAAAAATACTATCAGAATTGACTGTAACTGGTGGGACAACTGTGAATAGATGCACAAAAATGCCTAGAATCGAATTTTTTACCCTTTTGACCTTCAATATCTTAAAAACTAGAGCACATTGGATAATTTGGCGGTCATATTGGGATTCTGGAGTAAAAATCATATCAAAATCAAACCATACTTATAGAGCATCATGAAATTCTTAAATTTTGGTTGGACTGTGTAATTTGTGCCCAAAGATTTCACTGCAGGGCGCAAAATCGCGTTCTACCGCCCGGACTGCTAAAAAGTATATTATGCAACTAGACAGGGAAAATTACGATATTTTTTTAATACAACCTGTTTCATTAGTCAGGAATTTTAATACGGCGCCAAATTGGAAAAAAATTGTCAAAAAATAAGGCTATTATCAATGTTATTTTCAACTATCAGGAATTCCATTCAAACTGAAGAAAATATTTGAATTTTAAGGACATATTTTACTTTTCTACTTCACTTTATTGTAACGAGCGCTATATGGCATCTCCCATGAAAAATTACAACCCAAAAACTATGAGTTTTTTTTAAAAATGCTAGGAACGAAATATTCTTAGAATTCATCGAAGAATATTCTGGAATATTTAATGTTTTATTTCAATTTTTTTAAATATTTCAAACATTTACGGAAAATTCTGAAAAAAGATGGTGCATTCTTTCATGAATTCTAAGCATTTTTAGTTCTTTGTGATTTTTTACGAAAGTTCATTATTGCGAGAAAAAAATCCTTAACAATAATAATTGAAATTCCTTTCCTAGGGAACTATGAACATTTGGAAGAAATTGCAAACAATAATGATTAGTACCAAAATTTTTTCATAATTGTTCATGAATATGTGAAATTTTATTTAAAAATTGAAATAAAAAATGTCTCCAATTATCGTTTACAACATGTGGGAAAATGTCAGTTTATTTCCCGACGAATTCTAAGAACATTTTATTCTTAACATTTTTTTTAAAAATCTCATAATTCTTGTGTTAGATCATCGAAAAGTTTTAAAAAATTTCAACGCCATTTTGAAGTTGTTAAAATAAAGTGGAGTAGAAAAGCAAAACATTTTATACAAATTGGCCTCAAAAATAGTAGGGCATACATAGGATGTACATTTAAATTTTATGTAACTTCGATTTTGATGCAAAATACTTGATTGAAATTAAAGTTACAAAAATGTAATTCTCAGTGTTAATGTAAGTTGATGGTGTTTGTTGAATTAAACATGTTTCCTTATAATAAATTCAAATTATGAAGCTTTTATCCTGCAACGCAATTGGTGGTAATTGCACCAATCAAACATTTCAACATGGATTCCCGAACAGGACGATTATTTGAAAAAACATATTTAAAGAAAAATGTTGAAAGGGCTCTATTGAAATGTTGATTTAGAGCATTCGACCGGAAATCGACAGGTCCCAGGATCGTACCCTGGTATCTACCGAAAGTTCTCCGTTATTTTTTCTGAATTTGCATTGATATAACCAGTATTTTGTGTGGAAAAGTCTCCAACCACAACTATTAAAAGCTTAACGATTTTGCCCAAACACTTTTATGTATCAAAATCATGTTGAACCAAAGGTATGACATATATTATTAGAAATTTCGGTAGTCGTAATTGGTGTAATAACAGCAGAAAAATGTAAGAATTTGCGTTTTTGTCATTTCTGTGTATAATTCATATTACATAATTGCCGGGAGTCTGTATTTTTGTTCCTAAAAGGAATAGAGGATACATCTTAGGAATAATTTGTAAGGAGGAGCGTTCATTAGTAAGTATGATGCTAAATACCGTCACTTTCGCATTTTAATCTAGATTTGTCCATTTCGTACACAAATTTGTGGCGAAAAATCCATGACTTGTATTGTATTTCATGATTTAAATCGTCGAGTTTTCTATCTTTTTACCTTTTGTCTTTTCAGAATAATCTTTTAGGAGGCTATTAAGTCTGGACCATTTTTAATCCGAATTTCTAAATTATGAGAAAATGTTTTATTTTTAATATTTAAGGTTTTGGAGAAATTGAAATAAACATTGAATCGGTTAAATATTGAAGGGAATATGTTTCCAGAATTTAATTATGCATATCTTGAAAATAATTTTTTATATATTTGACATTAATCACAATTTTTATCTTTATTGCTATTGGTCATCATTTACTCCATTTCGAATCTTAAATCCTGTATATTTCCTTTAGTTCGACTGCATTTTGAGCAATATGTATAGAGTGCAATATTTTCTTTGCGAACACCATATTTTTCGTTGTATATATATTGTTAATTAAAATGTATACCAAGTTGGATTAATTTGTCTAATTATTTTATTTGAAACGATTCTCAATACTTAAAAACCTAGTATACAAATATTTGACAAACTCGTTTTGCTTATCTACGGCTGTATTATAAATCTTGATATTGATTGTAATTAAACTGTTTGGATATGTATCTACATCAAATATTAAGAGATTGATTATAGACGTCTTCACTAAATTAATTGATAATTAATCTGTTTGCAGAGGATTTTTGTATTTATGATAAGAAATTAATGAAATCGATTTGGGAATACACGGCTCATTAACGGATGTTGAGGATATAAAGTTGTATTGGTCGTTCATTTTCATTGAAAAGTATCTGCATATTCATCAGAATGGAAGAATATAAATATTATCGGAAAACTGCTACCGGGAAAATACCGAAAATTGTTTAAACTATAAAATCTTCAGTATCTTCACTTGTCTAAATAATTCGTCAATATTATTTGTATCAAAAGAAGAATAATCACGTTTGCGATGTCTTCCCATCTTTAAAGCACCAATTTAAAATGTTCGAAAATTGGTTAGTTTTTATTAACGATGCGGACACGTAAAACACAAAGAAATGAATGAAGCATAGTATAATTTAATGTGATAGTATGGTTATGTATATATTTGTTTTTTGGCTTTAAACTTTGTGGCACTCAGATAGAAAGTAGCAGACTACACTAGTAATCCCGAGAACGAGGCGGGAAGTATAATTCTTAAATTTTAATAGTGAAATATATCTGATTTCTTGTCATGCATGGCATGTCGGTACTACTTTGTTAAAATAATTCTTAATTGTTAGTATGGTGTGTACTTTCCTCCTACACGGTAGCTTAAAAATAATCGGCGTCATAAAATGTGACATTTATGACGGCGATTATCTGAATTCAGTTATTTAAAAACAAAGAGATATTTGCAAAAAATCGAATATTGTGATTAAACATTTGTGATTATTATTCATCATTTGGCCTCATCATCATTTAAAATTTGTTGATACCTATAAACATTTTAGTAGAGATATTTTAAATAGGACATTCTTCTAGTATTTGTAAAAACTTCTATGTAGGAAAAGGCTTACTTGAGTAGGAAGTGATATAATTTAATTGGGTATCAGCATATTGCAGGTTAAAAAACAAATTCCAATAGAAGTAATAAAAACATGAGTGGTTAGTGTGTCGATCACTGTAGTATTAAAATGTAAGCATTAGATTAATAATAACAGATGTAATATGCAATTAAAATTATAAGCAGCACTTAACCCAGCTATATATTAAACCTTATTCGTGGAATGTTACGTACGCTTTATCAGATGACTCATAACCGAGTAACTGATAATGTAGCAATTTAATACATTGTACTACTGTAGTAACATAAATCACTCTCTAGAGCAGACACGCAATGAATGTCATGTGCAAAGAACGGGTATATTAATATTATAATAAACGGGAAGACTTTTTGTTGGAAAATTTGTTTCATTAGATAGTTATGTAACGATTAACATTGATTATGCAAGATTTTAAATTTCTTTTTGGTAAAGATTTCTATAAGTTCTAGGATTTGTAGTCCTGTTTTATATTTCTATTTCAATCCAAAACTCCTTTCGGTCCAAAACATATTTTTTCTTCAGAGGTATATCTCATATTTATCGATTTCAGTGACATTTACAAGGAGCACATTTAAGTGCAAAATTAATGTTATTGGCGACGCATTTAATTCAAACAAGAAATTTATTATGTGATGTTCCTGAGTATTATTCCTCACAATGTTTGCAAAGAACTTTATCAGTTTGGAAAATTTTAAGGATATTGCACGGAAAGAAATAGATGTTACCTGGTAACATACTGATGGTTCCGGATAACATCTGATGGTATCCGATACCATCCATATATTATCGGATACAATATTTTTTTCTCTGTGTGGTAAATTACATGAATAGATGCGTAAAAATCGATTAATCAATTTATAAAAGTACATAGTTTTTGTTCCAACGTCTTTTCATTTATGCCTCTAATAATCATATTTATTTTCAATTAATTTGCAAAAAAATTATCCATTATTCCTTCAAACTGATTGAATAAATCGTAAATGACAGGTTTGATAGAAATCGTCGTTATCTTTAAGGTTATACTTATATTACAGAGGTACTAATGGGTAAAGAGGTAATTCCTGTTTTATTATGTCATCATCCACTTATTCTTAATATGGTAAAACTATAATCATTCACATAATTCTGTGCTAAAATTAGAATCCGTTGGAGTTTTTAAAATTTACAAAATTCAACATTTGTTCTTAAATGTTGGGAACTTTTTGTATTAATAATTATTATCAATTGTAATAATAAGTAAAAAAGAAATGGCATCGATTCAAATGTCCCGTACCTGATGAAGAGATTGTGAAATTTATATCCATTTTTTGCTTTTAAATAATAAATATATTTTTATTAAAATTGATATGAATTTCGTATGTTATTGATTGCTGTTGGTTATATCTTACTTTCTTATACTACTCTAAATAGAATGTTTGTAATTCTATCCATTAATATCTTACATAATGTGCGCTTCATGAGTAAAGTAAACTTTTAAACACTCGCGAAAAGCGAAATTTGTCCTTTAACCACTTAACCCTTTAATGAGCAAATCTGCAGTTTGCACTTGGATTTTGGCATTGTTCTAATTATACAAAATAACTTTTAAATTGATACATGCATATCTAGCTGATGGTCAATGTTCCGAATGGACCTTGTGAATTTGTGGAAAAATGGTGTTTAACACATTTATTTCAAAAATACTAAAGTACAAATACATAATATATAAAAAAAAATACTAAGTGATTTTTAGGTAATTTTTGTTATGTGATATGAGACCGATTTCTGATTACCTTCAGACCTATCAGAAATAAGTTCACCGTTGTTTTACTTCAAAAGTACACATTCATATCCTTTGAGTGTTGTCCATTTAGATTATTAAATGGCTCCAAAGAGAGAAAAGTGTTTAAGAAATGGGGATTTTTGTATATTTTCATGTTTTGTAGGTTTCCATATAGAGTATACGTATAGAATTATTTACTTAATGTCAATGGCAGTTTATTAAGATTTCTGGTAACAGACTTTTCAAGAGTCGTGTAACTTTGAATTTTCAGTGGCAAAGGACGCGTTTATAACAAGAATTTTATATAAATTGCATTGAATACACGAATACTCACCTATTTTTAAAGTAATTTTGATAGATCTGGTATTTATAACATAAAAAAAGACAGAAACAAAAAGTTTGGAAAATAAAGAATTTTTGTTACACGTATAAGATAATACATATTTTACATCTCTCATTCACCATACTGTATGTACCATTTTGGATTGGAAAAACAGATTTTGTATTCATATTTGGTGGTGTACAAAACTAAATAAAATAGCAATTAAACATCTCCATCTTGAAAATCTCTAGCAACACCTAATGTTACCAGAAATGTTAATAAACTGCCATTAATGTTAAATAAATTATTTTATACGTATGAACTGTATAGAAAATTCCAAGCTCGTATATTAAAAAATTCTCTATTTTCGAAAAAATGTTCGGGACAGAGGTATTTAAAACTCGAAATCGCAAATATAAAAATACTTGAATATTTCATTTTTTTTCGGCTTTCGAGACTACAGAGGTCAATTTTAACTACCCAGATATGTACATTGTTGTTTTATATAGTATTTACTAATTATTTAATAATATCAGTTAATATTACAAAGGTGATATAAAATTATATCTTAGGTATATCACATTTCTATAAGAATTTGTACATTGAGTAACACGCAGGAAGACAGAAGGCTATTATCATGTCTACGGAATATGGAGACATTAATCCGATACTCATCAAATCATCGATGAGATCACCCCGGTTTTTATGATATAGCCGGCAGTCCCACACAGTACATAGTTAATATCCTCCTCTACCTGGTTACACGTACAAAATAAGAGTAGGAATATTATTGATAAGATGGTCGCTCGACGTCTGTTATGAAATCATTGTAATAAAATCTCTAGGGAGCTTATGTTTTGCATACATTAGAGTTCTAGAGTCTTTATAGCAGTGAAAGAATTTGGATCCCTTGTAAGAACTCCATTCTAGAAGGTTAATTAAATTTTAAAAATTCCTTAAAGTCCGTAAAAGGGACCTTAAAAATGTTGTGAACTCTACTTTATGTTGCTTCTTTAGCCAATCGGTTAGCTATTTCGTTTCTTCTGATTCTTTGGTGTGCCGTAATTGGGTAGAATTCTGGTCGAGTTCCAAGGTTTTCTGTAATGTATTTGACATATTTTTGTTTACAAATCTAAAGAAAATGGATTTGTTGTGACATTAATGTTGCTCGACTTCCGGTTTAGTAGCCCCCTCAGGGAATTCCGAAAAAATTTCATCATGAAATTAATCACCGTACTCTTGGCAGTGAATACCGAGCACATTTAATCGCAGCTTATACTTTTTTCCAACTTTAGCTTCGGATAGGATATGGAACAATGTGCACTCTAAATTTCGCCGTCAGTAAATATTGCTCAAATGCTACAATTTTTTGTGTTGTCTTGGACAATAATATCTGCTTTCATAGATGCTTTTAGCTGTTGTCCAAATTCAACGTTAATTAAAACTGCCTTGTAAATGGTTTAAAGTCATAAAGGTCATAAAAGTCATAAAGTCATAAAAGTACGAGCATTATTTCGTGTTTTCATGTATTTTATCTTTTACTTCCATAACGGCAGCTATGCAGTTAACATTTATCCTGTTTGAAATCTTTGAGTTTTTTCTATTTTTTTTTTATTTTTGTCTGCACTGGAACATCAAAAATACAAAAACATTTTCTACTGTAAAACAAAAAATAACAACAAATTTGAAAAAAACTCGACAGCGTAACCTCATAAATTATATAAAGAATTAGTGTACCAAATTTTAGAAAGATCAGTTCAGTAGATATTAAACTATAGCCGTCACCGACTTTGAAAATATGGAGTGTGGGACTGTAAAACCACTTTTAAGTTTTGAACGAGACAGAAATGTCTCAGAAGTTTCGATCGTAAAAATTCCATATTTCCATTTGTTTTGCTGGGATCGACTTCAAATGATGACACAGTATTGATGAGATGTTGTACATTCATATAAAAAAATAAAACAAAAAGAGACCCCCCCCCCCCCCTCAATACTTAAACTGTTCTGCAACTTTTTGCATATGAAACTTTTGGGGATTCTGTCATTATATTTGAAATCATTGTGAAGTTTTAGTTGCTTGTGTCCCTGATGTAGTCAGAAATATCCAGCTAGCCCTCGTGGAGGAGACAAGATAACTTTTTGTCGAACTAAAGCTTATCACACAGATTTCTACTATGAACAGGTACTAATAGTAGAAAGCTCGTATTAAGTATACGTATTTCGCTTCGTTTTGATTTTCAACAATCGGTCAGCAGCGGTTGATAATACGTCAACTCTCGGCTATGATATACGGCTGAATATCTTATGAAAGTGCATATTTTTGAAGAAACAACCAGGAAAATCGATTGTTTAGAAGGTGATTAAAAACTATTATCAACCAATGTGTGAATTTCATTAAAAGAAGAAATGTGTTAATAGTCATTTTTCGAAAATTTTACTATCGTGAATAGAAGTAACGATCTCAAAACTCGTGGGATATGGATCTATCGTTTTAAACAAATTTTTGTTTTACAAATAGAATGATGCCATGTGCAAATTGTGAACATTTGTTCGTTAAAGGGTTCAATTTCCGTCAACAGTTTAATCACTATTTTTATTCTGCAGAATATCAAGAATAGAAAGCTTAATATACCTTTCAAAACATATTGTGTAAAATTATAATTTACTTATAACTCGTTACATCAAATTATTTCAACCCCGGAAAACAAGTAATAGTATATGCAATTGCTTAAATTGTGTCTAATATCAGAAGACTCTTTTCGACTCTGGGATCAAATATAATAGTCCTAGTAAATATAATGACTCTTTGATTTTCAAATTACTCATAAACTTGTTTTCGAAGTTATTTTCAATGTTACTATTTGATTTCTTTCTTGAATTCTTGTAGCATATGACTGGATCTTCTCCACAGAATAAAAGTTTTTGTATAGTTTCTGACTGCGAAAAATAATATATTCTTTCAATATACATCGATCTGTTACCAAAAATATATTACATATATTTTTAATATTATGACTTTGTTAAATCACATAATAATATTACAGTAACTGGTAGGTATTAAATCTGTCAAAAAAACATATGTTACTATGAATATTGATTACAATATTATTATAATTAATATTTTATATTAATACCCTGGATTTTATAGTGGTATCTTATATATTTTCCATATTTTTCCATTTTTACTCCTGCGAATATGATATCGGGTAATAGTTCTTAATATGTTTATTTACGTTATGCGTGCATAAATTTAAAGATATGGCATGTATAAATTTAAGGATATGAATGCATAGTAAAATTGGATTTATGATAAGACTAATATCCTCCGAGCATTATAACGATGGTCACTTTAATTATAATCTAAAAATGTACTTCAAAGGTGTGACTCGTTATTACAGTGTCCAGAGAAATTTTTTCCGAAAAAATTTTGCACTCCGTTAGATATTTCAGCAGCAACTGCACTTACTCTGAAATCAAATTTCACTTAGAGAATGGAACCTTTTAAAGATCAACTTCGCTAGATTGAAATTATTTGCAAATTCAACTCTTAAAAAATAGACTATTGCCTTTAATAAAGCAGTTACGTCAATTTTAATGAAAATATTATGTTAAATTTTCCTAGGAACCTAAATATTTTTCAATTTAATTACTGGTATTGAATTTACATATGTTATATATTACAACGGTAAACTAATAGATATTGTTTCTCATGTCTATTATCCGAATTCTTATGGCAATATTACTGGAGAAATTTTCAGTTTTAATACGCATTTGAAGCACATAGCAAACATAGTTAGACTATCGGTTTGAAATTGTTAAGATAACTTAAAATTTGTGAAATACTCTTAATTATAGTTAATACTTGACTCATCATTCCGGTTCAGTTTTCATTTAATCGTTCATTTGATGATAGCAAGATAACCGCACTTATAACATGCAATACAACACACGAATGCGACTACTTGTAAATGATTAATAATTTAAGAAACAATAGGTAGTAAACAGATAAATACAAATATTAACACATCGGTATTTTCAATGCTCGTAATGCTTGAGCAGTTACCCGTTTCGGTTAGTCGAGCAGTGACGGGATGAATAAAAAAATGTACTAACGATCTCCACGATCATTAGTGCATAACGTGCGGTATCTGAAGTACGCTTTGAAATATACAACTTAAATAAAAAGAGCGGTAAAAATGAATGCAAACGAATGCTTTACGACAGCGAGTAAATTATAAGCGTTGAGTGAAAACTGAACGATAAATTATGGTGCACGCTAAGCTCTTGAGATTTTTATGATAAGCGATTGATTCGTACTGTTGTTTAGCATACAGAACAGTCAATGGTACGAGAAAAAAATTTATAAAAAGAATGCACAGAAACCCATTCCGTTGAATCGTTTGAATAATGTTACGTTTTCATGAATGGAAGGTAGAAAAAACGATTACCACGGTCGAAACAATTAAAAATTATCGTTTACGTTAAATCGAATGAAAAACGTCGTAAAGTTGATTTCCCATTATTTCAGAACTGTTTTTGTTCTCGAAAATTAAAAATAAACTTAATTACTGTTCATTTTTTATACAAATTTATAATTTTTTCAGTTTTGTAAAAACAAAAAACATTTTTGAATAAAATACAAATTTGTAAGTTAACTTTAATCGGAACTAGTTTGTTTCTATAATTTTAGTGTATTTACTTTTTAAGCTAATTTGTAGTAATTCATTTATATTACTGTACTGAGTGATGTTCAAAGCACGAAAATTGCTGAAAATAATGGAAATGAGGACCAACAAACTGTTGTGTAATTGAAATAGTAAGGAGAATCTCTTAAGTAACATCACCATGTATATAAAATATTTTTTTTAACACGGTTTCAAGCCGCTCCAAGCTTTGTTAAATCATATACGGTAGCGAAGATTAAAAATGGTTTTCCATTTGCGTCTATTTTTGAGGAATAATGTTCACTGAAATCAGTTCATGTATTCCACATATTTTGCACAACAAGTCTCTCAAGGAACATTTTATGATAAAATATTTTGTAGAATAAATTGGGTCTTAAAACACCTAAAACCCATAATTCGTGCAGAGGTTTCGGCTTTAACTCATCAATAATCTCTACATATTGAGGTTAAACATGGATTTCCCTCCTGCACTCGATCTTTAAAAATTCATTCGGTATAATAAAATTTCAAAATACATGAAAATATGAATTTGATTTTGAATTAATATTCTTTCGAGGCAATTTTTAAATCTAAAAGCAATAGAAGAATATTCAGGATTTATGTTTCTTTTAATTTCTATCTAATTAGGAGAGTTTCTTTACTGCGAATATTTTTTGTATTTAAAGAATGTTTAATGTATTGAATGTATATTTTATAGTTATCTAGTTATTAGAAAGTAGTTGATCTATTTAGCATTAATAGAGTATAGTTTATTGTTTACGCGTTTTTTTGTATTACTTATTTTTTGCTAAGCCTGTTTTCCTTTCGTTAAAACTATTTTTATTCAGAAGAATTGTGATTAGTATGTTGCAACATGGGAACACAATTTATTAAGATATATTACAAATTAAAGTGACAGAATGTGATTCTATGTCGTACAATATGAACCTCATATCGTTCACATCTTCACATTGTTCTCCAATATGGGTAGATGTAATGTGATTAAGTACAGCAATTCTTTTGGTCGATTTCTCCACAAATTCACGTGTACGTACCATTGTTATTCACTCTCTTCTAAAACAAAAAATTAACACGAGTTTGGACCAAAGATGTTCTTAGTCGTAGGTTCATTTTAAGTTGTCAGAAAACCTAATGAGCAACAAAATAATCAGATAATCATGTTGTTTTGTACTTTGATAACTGGGTTAAGAAAGTGAATCATTTCTAAGTACAGTAGTACTTCCCTTATTCTAATTTCCCTTATTCTAATGTCTTCCCTTATTCTAATTTTTTCTCTTCTCCTATTCTAATATTTCCCCTCACGCGTTCTCCCTACAGACTTGTGAGGATTTTCTAAATAAAAATAACGACGCATGCGCAACGAAGGAAAAATAGACAATAGTGAGACAGCAAATCTTAGTAGTGGGGGAGAGGAGAAAATTAGAATAAGGGAAGAAGTCCGCCATCTTGCCTGACTGGACAAATTAGAATAAGGGAAGGACGATTGTATTCTGGTTTTAACCTCGTTATAATAATAATACTCCCATGTAATAGATCCCTTTGGAATAATCAAGATAGGCGTTAGGTAAACGAATGTTTATGCAATGATTATGTGCATAGAATCATATGTATGTTATTTAATTCCAAAGTTAGGATGAGATTTAATTCAATTAGCTTATTAGGAATTCTTAACTGCTCCCAACATGTCAAGGTTGAACAAGGTTTAAAAAGCCATTATTCAGGCTTCCGCTATTTTGAAAAAATGAACCTAGTCACGATCGATTGTTATTCAAGTAGCTCTCAAACAAAATTATTTTAAACCGAATTGGTCATATTACATTTATTACCAAAATTAATTAATAAAAAGGGTCAATCATATAAATGTATAGAATGTGCATTGAGACAATGAATCCAAAAGTAATTAAAACTGGTTTCATAATAAATTCAGGTTGTAACACAACAATTTAGATTAATTTCATAAACGTAAGATACGAAAACAAACATTTTGATATACTTTATATTCTTAGCAGGGGTCGAAGTTTTCCCAGTGGCTTAACTCAATTAATAACAAAATCACGATGCTCCTCAGGAGCACGAGGTTATAAGAAAATGAATACATTAGAAAATTGCAAGCGGTAAATCTTCCCTACTGAATAAAGACAATATTGTTCGCGTTTATTTGAAAATTACAGTTATGAATGTATAAAATGGTCGATATTTACCTGCAATTTTTTTTTGAGAAAAACTTTGAAATTCCATATAACTTAAAGACGGAATATGCCACGGAAACTATTTTCGCGTGGGTTAAATTTATCCACGACCGCGTCGTTCACGGTCCGTGGAACCGGAAGTTCCTCTTTCTCTTTCGTCCGAGGGCAATCGCGAAGTTTTATCTCCCGTCGAGGGAAAAGCTCTCGAGGACTCCGCACATCTCCACGGCCCTTTCCGCGTTTGCCTTTTCCATCGCTTCAGACCCAGACTGAAGTACATTCATGTGTTTCCTTTTTTTCGTATAATACCGTACTGCTTTCTTCGTTTTTTCCAGGCAAATGAAAATGCGGCACCAATAAGATTGCTACTTCTTTTTTAACGAGCGAAATTGGACGATGTTTTGCGGATAGCCTCGGTGTGCTAACTGTAATATTCATGAAATTGAGACGTTAGTTGGAAATTGTGTTCTCAAAAATGCACGCACTTTTTTTTGTTAGTTTTGCGAAGAAAATTGTTACTTTTTTAAATGCATGTATTGACACTTTTATTAGAGAATATGACATGAAGTTTAGAAATATTACTTGTGACTTTTACGAAGTCATCCCTCAATACTCCTCGTGCACAAAACTTTTATTTATACGAAGTTCGATCAGTGATCTGATATACATCTAATCTGTAAAAAATCAATGTATAATGAGACAATTTCAGACTGTTTTTGGGATTCTCCTTTGTTTCATTTCATGTCTCGGAAAAGTTTATGAAGTACATTATAAAAAATTTCATATTATCACACGCCAATAGAGCTTTTTGAGCATTGCTCACCAAGCGCACAAAAGTCTGCGAATGGTATTTTACTATCTCATGGCACTCATCTTTTAAAGATGTGATTTACATAGGGTCACTGGTATATCCCAAATGTTTCCAAAATTCTAATAACAATTGTCACTTGTCCCTATAATTTAACCGCGTTTATGGTGTCGTGGGATAAAACTCCTTGGTGATGTAATAGTGTATTTTCTGCTCGCTTTGAGTCTATGGTAGACTTTCCCTACAGCGATATAATGTTCATTTTCCCATAAATTGGACATATTATCTAATCAGTAAACTATAGTTGACATAACATGTAGGGTAACAAATATTGAAAATAATGAAAAATATAAACCGAGTCAATGTAACTATAATGTTTTATAGATTTAGTAGGATATGTGCGATGCTTAACATCAAATAAGATTTGGGGTTTACCTATCAAATTCTCTACTTTCTTTCCAAAAACACTAAATGCGGTAACACATTGCCATCGCAGTTCACTCAGACATTTGGTTGTGATTTTCTACGATATCTGTTTCGCGGTTCAAACTAGAGTTTCAAATATCCATCACATTATGTTGGTGGTTTTAGAACAGTTTGAAAACGGTTGAATTGAACTAAATTTACATGGTTAAAAGTTAGATTCAAACATATCTATCAACTGTCCATTTATTGTTTGTGACCAGAACTTATGAAACAATCATTGATCATCTAAAAATTGGCAAGTTTTCTATCTATTTTTACTTTGTTTTTAATCTGTCAGAGTACTTTTTTTACATACATGTTTAAAATCACATATTTCTTAGTTTTTTAGAGTGTCAATAAATTTTCAAATACTCAAACATTTCAAATAACGTTTTTTTTAAATTCAGAATTAAGTGAATTTTGAACAAATTTCTTCCAGCTTTTTTGTTTAAATTTGGTTGTAAAATATTTTATGGCAGTAATTAAATGAAAACTTAATTTATTTCATTTTCTTCAAGTGGTTCACAATATTAAAAACGCCAGTTTTAATTTTCAATATCTGAAATCAGAATTGACCAGCAACCACAAAAGTCCCAGCACAGTAACATTCAGGAAAGTCCATATAAAAATGTGTGCCACAGTCTTCAGTAGTTAAGGTAACTGTTTTAAGTAGTAACGGCTCAGCTTTTATTCTTCAGCGTTTTTACTTATTTTAATAAACATTAGAATTTAAAACTTATGGAAAATCTTCAGTAATAAATATTTATATTATGTGAGTGAATTTCGATGTTTTCCTATTAGTTAAAACAAAATTATTTCCTTGTTTTTCTAGTAAAATCTTTATTAATAATGTTTCAAATACTACATTTTTTATAGAATAAGTATTTCAATTTTGAACTAAGGGTATTTACTTTCCTTTGGAGGTGATCGGATAATGTCAATGTAACTCAGGAAAATTAATATACCGAAAAGCGAAAAATGTAACATGTAATGACAATTTATCTGTCAGATGACTGAAAAAATACGTCAATTTACATTTTCTGTTTATGTCCTCAAAATTTCAAAACAAATTCGTACTACTAAAGTTTAATAAATATTATTTCTGAATATATTTGATATTAGGTAAGTTTACGATTTATACTTATAAAAATCTATTTCACGTCTCAGAAAAAATGTACAAGTAAACAGAAACAACGGAAACCCATTATGATAAAAACGTTCTACATTTTCAGTTCTTGCATCGCATATAGTTCAAACATAATTATACAGCGGCAATTAACATAATTTACGCTTCTTATTATTATAGTCAGATTTAAATTCTCTTCTATTCATTACGTAATTAAGTTTGTTTTTCAGATAATATTCGTTGTACAAAATTAAATCTGAGTTGTTTACTGAGAAGAAAATGTTACTTATTGGAACAATTTACCTTAAGATATTATAAGATCACTAGTTTTTTATTTATCCGACTGAATGCAATTTACGGTTAGATATTCGCTGGATAATTTGGATATCTGGCGAATCCTTAAATGCTCCAGGCGAGTGAGTCTGTTTCTATCATGAAGGCGGGAGCTGAAGCATTAAACTTACATGAGTTTCATGAACGTCTGATATGCAAGCTGATTAAACTTCGAAAATATTGTTATGAAGTACAACTTTTGTTTGTTTATTTACTTAAGTAATATCTCATTATGAAACTAAATTTTGCTAAGTTATTGTTTAGTAAATATAATGAAGAGGGGAGAGTGGGGCTGGTCCGTATACTTTTTTGCAACGAAATCAAAGAACATTTTTGTCCTTTTTTTAGGACAAAAATAAAGAAACAAAATAAACAATTTCAACAAGTTCACGGGGTATCCATCGGTTTTTGTGGGCTGAATCCATCAAGCATATTAGTAAATTTACTTGGCTTTGTGCTTTATGCTTAATTTATTATGCTTTATTGGCGATACGTTATTAATTTATAAGTAAACGTATTATTTTATGAATGTCGACTAATCGCACGCCATAATGGGCACATTGTGCGTATACAGTTTTAATACAAATATTATTCAATTTAACATAAATATAAATAGTTCAGGAGAGATCCAAACGACACAACTTACCTAACGATAAATTAAAGTTCTACGAAATAAATTATGATGTAAAGTAATGACGAAAAGAATTTGCTATGTACACTCAAAATACTACTTCAATTTATAACTTATCATTTATGGTATGATTTATGAAATAAATTCCTGATCATAAGTCCTGTCAGAAATGACAACTATACCAATAAATTATAACATTGAGTCCTTTTAGACTTCGAAAAATATCGACTGGACAACGGTACCCCACTCTCCACACCAAAAGTGTGTAGACATATTTGATTTTACTGATATTTTTTTTAGGAGAAGGATTTAGGATAAAATGTTTTTCATGGTGTTCCACTCTCTATTCGTTGTGACGAGATATCGGGATAGTATCGAAATTCAATGTCTCGTCTCTGTATCGTTTCCAGTGGTCACGGTCCCGGTTTCGGTATCGGCTGTGAATCAAGAATCTAGTAATAGAGATTTTAGTCGTAATGCAAAGAATGTCGTTGAAAATACTTGCAAAAGTATAAAAGTAGTTAAAATTGAGACTTTGAAAGTCTGAATAACTACTCAAAATAACGATAAAATTTTTAATTGTTCAATAATTACCGTATCTCCGGTCTATGTCCCAAAAATTAAGTCTTATTATTGCTTGAGATTTATGGACACTTTGCTTTAATGGAATATGCGAAGTAGAAAATTTGTTCTATTTGTCAGCAATTTTGCAAATTTTTACTAATTGTAAAAGAGCGATGATTGTAGCTAAATTCAGAATGCGTGTAATACGTTAGAGTAATGGCATAATTTTGATTGTTCATCAAAGAATGATTAAATCAACATTAAATGAAACACTTCATCATAAGGCTAATGTGAAAGAATCAGGAAGATAAATATTTGATCAATTTCGGTTCCTTTAACGCCTGACTAATCGATGTTTATCTTTTATAAAAACAAAACACATTTCCTGCTACAACTGACCAAATTAAAAACATTTTCACCTGTGATACAGGACGGGTGCCGTATTTCTCATTAGTAACGAAATTCCTACAAAAGAGTCCTACACGTGCACACGTATGCTTTTGAAATTCAGAAGAATTGCATGTCATTTCAAGGAAGGCACTGAAATTTTTACACTCTGGTTAGGGCAGATTTTTGAAAATTCATTATTTTTGCCTACCCAAGGAAACCCGTGTGTTTAAACTCTAGACGATAACCGCATTACATGTCCTTTGTTTCGTTGGAGTTGCGATGACGCACTGACACAGGGGTCTACTGTTGGCGACGTCTCTTTATGGGAATCCTTTATTAACATTGTGTACCGCATTTATCTCGAATTCAACATCTCCTAAAGTAATTTCACATTTTCTGTTCAAAATAGTGACATATTAGAAACGTATATTATTACCGTATCTTATCCAATTAAATGTAATCAGCATGAAGACCAACATTTTGGTCGTCAACGAATTTAATCTTAGTACCTTGATATAAATTATAAACCTGCATGTGATGCTGATAAAACCGCTTCTTCGATCTGTGTCAAGTAAATTCAGTTAACTTAATGAAGTCAGAAGATACACAGCAGTGTTGTTTTGATAATCGACAAGAATAAAACAATATGAGTACGTAGAAGTAGTTTAACGAAATTAATTTACAGTCAATGAAATAAGTGTTTATTAATAAATTAGTGTTTAAATAATTGGGCATCAATGTACCGTTTCAAGTGACTACTTTAATATCGTTAAAAACGTGTTATTTTAAATAGTTTGTGCAAAAGTGCTGTATTAAATGAACTTAGTTTAAACTTACAATTTGTCTCCCTATACTATGCGGATGTGAACAGTGTGATTGTTTTTTAAATAATACAGTTTCGTATATACATCGTAGTGGAATTTTCAATAAAAAGGAAGAAATGGAATATTTCTTTGTAGAAATCACAGAGTTTATTTTTATATGTTTCATGTGTATAAAATAATACAGAAAAATAGATCACAGATGAACATGAAGCATACCGTAATTTAACAAAATTTTATTAGTGATAATAAGTCAGTTAATAAATTCTATAAGATGTTTCATTTAATGTAAAAATCATACTGAATATTAAATGTCATCAATTTTCAATGAATTTTCGAAAATGTTCTTTTCTTACTGTATTTATCAAAAAATGCTGGTACGGTACCTGTAGAATTTAATGTTCTTTCAAAATATCACCCTAGAATTCATCTAAAACGGATTCTCAAAAAGGTATAAAGAATTTGTTGTAGAAAAATTCAGTTTCTTCTTTTAAAAATAATTTTAGAAGTAAAATTAAAAAAAAAACAGTAAAATAGACATCCCTCTCCGTCAAGAAAAGTTCTTGCGCATTCTAAATTATGAATATAGCGACCCCGTCAAATGCTAGGGCCCACGAACTAAAAATCGGTGAGCTTTTTCAAAAAAATAATAAGAGTAAACTGGTAAGTTGATTGAGTAATGCTCAGAATTAAAGCAGCAATATACGCTTACATTTTTTGAGATTTTTATGTTCATATATTGTAAAATTTTTTATTGGTATTTTTGAAAATTAAATAAAACGTACTGCAAAGCCTGAACAAATTCTTTTATCTAATGGATTCCAAACAATTTTTATTCATTTCAATTTTATTCCAAAAATTGGTAGTTTTCCAGAAAATGTCAAATGTTATACAGTTTAGGGCTTGTTTTATTTCAGTTTAAATTATAAAGGACAAAAAGGCTCGGAATTCATCGAAGAATATACTGCAATTTTGTCAGAATTTTTCTTTAAATGTTGAAAATACAATAAAAAAGTACAAATAACAAATTTTTTAAAATGTAAACAGAAAAATTTCGAAAAATTCAAGTGCACTTCTGAATTATTTCTGAAAACTATTGAATCTTAGTTTTTTAGGTAGAGTTTGAATTTTTTATACCAGGCCCTACATGTTTTAAAATTAAGTATCGGAAAACACTTTTTTAGGTGGAAACGGATAAGTATTTCACTAATATTACATCTAAAATACCTTGGAATAGAAAAATTATATATTTCGGCATTAAATTCGGCAAACAAAAATAGGATTGTGCTTTTAGTTTGATCCGGAAACATCTAAAGAAGTTATTCTACTCTGAGGTTCGCTGAAAGGCCATTGAATTATTTAAATTCGAATTTAAAAATATTTCAGGCGTTACGATTTATTAACAAATTCTAGTTTGCCAATTATAGATATTTATGGATATTATGGTTATTTTACACTAGGTATAATTGCTACTATTAAAAATTAAACTTGAGGAATACCAGAATGATAAAGGTTTGATAAAGCCTCTTCTTAGGTATAGGAACAACATAATATATACTACATTGTATGCCAATACTACAAGCAATATGAATAAATGTTTCTATACAATTAATGTATATTGACGAAAAAAGCAAAGTTTATCTAGACAAAAATTATAATTTAATATTTCTTAATTTCAGAGTTTAAAACCTTAATGAAAGGCAATGGGTCATCTAACAAGGAGCTACTTCTCACGGGACTTGCCGAATTAATTGGAACAGGAATTCTTGTATTCTTGGGATGTATGGGATGTATTGCCAGTCTTGGTGTGCAGCCTTCCCATTTACAAATAACCATTAATTTTGGTTTGGTTGTTATGATTGTTATTCAGGTAAGCTACTTCAATTTATTATAAATTATATAAATCTTGGTATGTGTCTCGTTTTTCAAGGCTGAAATCTGAATTCTGCTCTAATAATGTGATAGTTGAATTTATCAAAACTATGTTATTAAAATGTTACAGTACTATATAACGAAAAATCAATAACTATAGTACACTATAGTGTATTAGAAATGGTTAAATTATAGAGTCGGTCTACTATAATCATACGAAAAGAGAAAAACAATTTTTTAGTTCATATTTAGTACGCTTTTTGTAGTCATAGGTATATAAACAACAATTTTAAGACAATTATGTATTATTATTTTTAAGTGCTACCTCAATTTCAAACAGAAAAATTAATTGAAAAACAGTGACTATTCTCTATTTTCACTGTTTCAAAATTGAGAGAGTCCATATATATTTTTTTATATCAGAAAATTGTATTATACCTAAGGAAGCTACATTTACCGATATCTAATTATTCGTACCGAATGTGTATTCTTAATGTGTAACTCATGTCAACTGTCAAATACAATTCGAGACTGCTGATGAATAATTTGTGTAGTGAATATGCTGAAAAATGCAGGGTACGGGTTGTACAAGATCACATAATACAAGGGCAAAATGCATGTAATGGTTTTATCAGCTTAAATTATACAAATATTGGTTTTAGCAGATTTAGAAATTATACAAATATTATTTAAAATATTAAATAAATATAAAAATTGTATCTGTTTTATATTATGGCATCCGCTATTTTTCTAGAAGGTATCATTTTTTGCAATAAAAACTAAAATACTAATGATTTTTTAATATTTTATAAACAATTTAACTTCTTAATTATAGCCAGAAAATCTATCGATATACCATAACTCACAAAATAAAGATGCAACCAATATGCCAGTCTTCTAAATTTGACATATCGATAACCTATTGAATGTTTGAAAATAGTCGACGATGAGAGAAGTGATATCGCTGATATTCGAAAAGCCTATTTTAAGAAATATATCAGCTAAACTGTGTTGTATTGAATACAGTTAGTTCAAATCGACGTTTTATAAACTACAAAATATGTTTATATGTGGATGTATAGGATATCTATATACTTTACGCATTTATTTATGCTTGCCATTTTTTGAAAGGGGCTTGGTTGTTAATGCCATGTTAAAACTTCTGGTAATCGACATTTGGTGAAGTAATCATTAATAACATTTCAAATTTCAATATATAGAGAAAAAGGAGATAGTATTTGGAACTACTAACTAGATATTAGGATGACGGACAGCCATCGTTTTTTGTTCATTTTACTATCTAAATAGTAATGCTGATAAATTAGGTAGCCAATCCTACCTACTATTTTAATAAAAAACCCAACTATCTGAATCCTATTCAGTCAATTTTTATTTTTTTTATATTTTTGAAGCGTTTCATAGTGAAGACACCCCTTTTACAGCAAAGTAAGGTCATGTCTTCATCAAGGATAGAAACTGTACTGAACAGTGTCCCGAAGACCGTCCACGGGTGGAATACTGCCCCGTAGTAGAGTCCCCAGTTCACGGACGTTTAGGCATTATTAGGTCGCAAAATAACCAAACCTACGTGGTTCGGCTTTCAGTTTAGGTTCGCGCAACTAAACCATTATTTATCAGAACCAAACAGTTCGGTTGGAGCAATGCTCAAAGGCTTTGTTTATCGGTAACATAGTGTGGGGTTTTTTAAACTGTTTGTCACATTTAAGTAAAGATTTATTTGAATGAAGAGAATAATTTCTTAGGGCAAGTAAGATATATCGCAAGAATGAAATAGTTGGTAAATACAAGTAAATATTTTCTTAATTCAAGTAAATATTCATTTGCTACCATTAAAATTAATGATTTATTGGATGTACAAAACTTTTATGTAATTGAACGAAATTTTATAGTAAGGGAGAAGTGTCTGTTATAGCTATGATTTGAGCATTAACGATATTTTCACCTAGAAATCTCTGTAAATAATATGATGGAGGATGATTCTGGACGTAATTTTTGTAACACAACATAGGTAGTAGTAGGACAGTATTTGTAAAATCTCGTTTAGAAATAATTATTGTCTAATATTCCTGAGATTTTATGTAAGAAGGACCAACAATGATAATAAACAAATGTGTAAAGAGAGATTTTGGTTATATGACTTGTGCAACATTCAGAATTAATTTTCTAAAATTTGATATGCATATTTGATAAAAAATAAAAAGTAACTAACAAAATGAATATACGAAATGTGAAATAAGAGTTGCAACTAGAGCAAGTCAGATTTGTCTCAAATAGTACGTGATAGACACGAAAGCCTTATCTTCAGAACCTTTTGTCGGTCGGAAATTGTAATATAGAACATAGTATCATCAGGTATACCTTTTCTGGACAATCAGTAAAATTACGTCAAATAATTGTACAGTGAAAAATGAAATAGACATAAGGTAAAATCAAACAACGACGTTAATCGTCCATGTTTTGTGTATTTAGTTGCTGTACAATGTTTGGAGTTATATAAATTTACAACAGCCTCGTCGCAAGGGAAGGTCGATATAAAATGCGAACTCGAAATGATCGACAGCTAATTAAATGTATACAAGAACGCATAGGCATGCCCGTTGCAGTTCATAAATTGCACAATGCTCATTACTTTGTTTGCCGTACATTATCCGAAAGTATACGCGTGTACGCGTAGTTTTTACGTCAAACGCGTAGAATATTACCTGACTGATTCGATTTACCACATTTTCCATGTGTCTCGGTACCGTACCAACGGTATTAATTAATATCAATGTCGCATTGTCATCGTGTGACGTGCGGATAATGCATCTCCTAGGGTGTCACGTACAGAGAATTTAACCAGAGTTACCGCTAACAAATTCGTCCCCGACAACAGTTTTCCCATTCCCGGCTATAAGCTCATCGGATTTGCGAAATATATTTATCGGCTGCAATCTGTTCCTTCGATGCGCAAATGTTGGACGATCGTTTCGAGGCGATCAAATTATTTATTCACTCATTTTCGATGCCATGACCCGATGAGACTCATCCGCGATCGACATCGTCGTGTCAACGGAAAGTTTTATCTATTCAGGGATACACATTTCGAAGCAGCGACAATACCAATAGCTGTTTCTTCGCCTGTAGCAATGATCTATGTAAATATTAATCGCTAGATGATGAAAATTGTCATGGACCACGCAGACAGAAAAATATGATACCGGATAACCTACGTATGTTATCGCTTACTATCTACAATGTGTTCGTATATGGACTAGAATATTCATTACATCATACTATCTCAAGATGATACATACAAAGTTATGCACATCACAATCGCAGATGTTAAAAATCAATCACTTTTGCCATCAATAATTTATAAAACTGATTCTCAAATTTATTGACAAAGTATAATTTTTTATACACGTATCCGTATGAGCACTTTACAGACACGTGTATCAAAAAATAGTCTTCGCCCCGCCATAGCATTTTACCCTCTTGTTTGGAGGTTTTGAGTAAAATTCAACTTTACAGCCTAGGACCGGAAAGTACTATTTCTATAACACAATAGTTAATTTTTTTAACAAAAATTCGGGGATCTGGGCAGAGTGGAAGGCGACGATTGCGTTCGCATTATGTCATAGGACATTTTAAGATGTATGCCGATGTGTAATAATGAAGTTTCACGCTCTTTGTAACATAATGATATATGAAGTAACAATTGCGTAAAGGAGTGTTTTCAGACAACTGTTGATATGATAACCTTTTTTCATGTGCGGATAAATTCGATTCTTTCATAACAATATATCATACAAATGTATGCATGTGTTGCACAGAATGATAAAATTGGATTGTATGTTTTTAGGCGTAATTATTGCACCTTTATCACCTTTGATCGTATGGAGTATAACTAAACAATCAGAAAAATTTATATTTGCTTTATTCATTAGATCATGAGACAGTAAATGGTAATCATTGCAATAATTATGGTTTCGCCTCAACCTTTATATTTTATACAATATACAGAATTTTTTTTATTTATTTACATGCCTTATAAAATCTCGGTCCGATTTTATCCGAATAGAAACATGGTCCCATCTGATATCCAGTATGGTTGTTCCAATTAAAGTTCCAATTTAACCCTTCCCGAAAGTCGGAAATTTGGACGCAACATTCAGCGCCGTAACTATTGTTCCAAATGCCGTTAAAACAAAATGAAATAAATGAAAATGGATAGTTCTGAACCTCCTCTTTCGAATCCCCTGGTTTATTGGCGAATTAAAAAAAAATAGTTATGAATATTTTTTTGATGTTTTTTCTAACGAATCGTGTTTTCTTGACATTGAAAAATATAATACTAACCATTGTAAAAGATACTAACCGCATTTTTTGCTCATTCCTTTCTTCTTCCACCGGATTTTTGTTTAAAAAAACAAAACGGAGGCTTCAAAATGGCCTCTGTATATTGTAATTGGTCATTTTCTAGATTCGAAAGTATCGATCTTGACCTATTTCAATTTTTATTATCGGTGTTTGGAACAAAAGTTACATCATAGGTGAATTTCAATAAATGATTTTTTTTAGTAAAGAATTTGTCGCTGTTTTTTATGTATCTATGGACTAAATTAGATGTGATGATTATACCTTCTTTTGTGAGTGATATGAGTGAAACTAAAAAAAATAGCTTGAATATGTGAGTTTAATATGCCAAGAAAACTGTAAATTGTGGTAGTTTCTCATTATTAGTGATTTTAAAGATGCTGTTATCATCAGATAGTAAAGTTTCCACTTGTTGCGTATTACTTATTCCTAGTGATTGTTGCATTGTCTTCACATGCAGGTACGAATAAGATGTTTGGGTTGTTATGAATGAGCAGTTTTGTATCTTTTAGCTTTTTAAGCAATGTTTTCTCTTGGAAGTTACATGAATTTGTTGTTGTTCTATTATTTTGGTTAAGGTCTGTCAGATTTTGTAAATAGGGGCTGTCGAGTTTTAATCACAAAGACTCGGGGTATGTTTGATTTTATTTATAAAGCCATGAGTGCCAAAGTTGCTACGGAAACTATGAGTAGGACTCAATTTTAATGTTTGTACATTTTGTTTGTTAATGTTAGTGTGATCCAGGTTAATAAACCGTTTATTTGTGTTAATATAATTTTGGGTGCCGATCTGCGAAGTAATCTTATGAAGTATAGACATGCATTTTATATTGAAGATATTATGTTAAGCCATTTCATGTGTCCATTTTTGTTTTTGTTGTCATATATATTTATTATACGTGTGGTTGGCTAGTATTTCGATGTTTAAAAGTTTGTTTGAATGATCATTTTTTGTTGTTTTTTTAGAGGAATTAATACTGTGTTTGGGTATTAAATCATGACTTCTAGGTTGTAACATAAACAATTTAACATTTTCATATGAGATAATGTTCTTCTGTGTATAAAGATATTAGAAGAATGCTATTCATGATGAAGTTGAAGTAATAGTAACTATCTGTGCACTACTGCCCTACTGGAAATTGATTACTTCCGTAATCTGCAGCAGTACATCTTAATCGGACTTTATTAATTTTCCACTCATTGCTTGCAATTTATAATAACGTTCACATTCGGTAATAAATAAGATAACAAACGGAATTATTTCGTAATTTCTCTTATTTTAGTAAGCATCTTCCAGTCAATAATGGAAGATCTCAGAGATTACTTGACGACAATCATATACAAAATATTTGTTTTGTAATATGTCAATGAAACTTTATTATCTTCTCTGATATTACAATAGTTATCGCAATGCATATAGTTCCAGCATCTCCGTCAGTTATTAGAACCGAAGATCCTAATAAGTGGTTTCTATCAAAATCTTCAATATTATTTGAAATTCCTATAGGTAACTATGGCGTGTAATCAAAACAAACCGATATATCTACCAAAAATATGCGGTTTATAGGTTTCAGGTCGGCTATATTTGAATAATATATAATATTAAAACAAAGCAATTGGTACACCATCAATCTACTCACAGTCTGGTTACGCTGTCACGTATTCAGTTATACAATCGATAATCATAGTTATAATTAATGAAACGTCGGCTTAATTAACGAGTCCTGAAACGCTTGATTTTACATAATTTCGTAACTGTAGATGTACATTTCCAGTGTTTCGGACATATCAGCCATGCGCACATCAACCCAGCAATTACCATTGGTGCAGTTGTGCTCGGAAAAAAGTCAATTCGGGAAGCCTTGGTTTACTTGGGTGCACAGTCAATGGGCGCTGTATTGGGATACGGATTACTCAAGGTACGTTCATAAATTATTTAAACCGGCCGATGTCTCGGAATTTCATTTGCAATCGTTACGAAATTCTACGAAACAAATTGTTGCATTTATTTCTTTAAACGGACAGATAGATTCATGCCTACAATTTGTTCGCTTTTCAACATTAAATGCATTTTGTACAAATTTAATATTATAAGACTCTAATAAAGAGACTAATTAATTTTAATTCTAAAAATATGATAAATTTAAACTAAAAGATCCGTAGGCATCTTACGAACTGCAATAACAAGATGTAGTTTGCATTCAACCTAGCATCTAGATGATTTAAGTACCAGCAGATGATGCTTATAACTACCCTTAGCTACTGTATCTAACTATCTGGATAAGAAGTTAATAACATGGAAATATGAGTGCCTCTGATTTCTCAAAGAGTGATCATAAATACAATTATATTCATACAATCATATGACGATATCGATTGCCGATTCAATTCATGTTTCTGCATAAAATAGTACATTATGTGCCAAGGGCGCAATTATCGATCTTCGACGATTGTGGAGTTTGTCGCCCGATTTCAATATCATTTAACGCGTGAATTTAAACTATGCATCGAAAGTTGCACGAAAAACTAACTTTTACTTATCATCACTATTATATCATAAGTATTACATTCATGTCCTTATAATAAGGTAAGTTGTAGGTATAAAATATGTAAAGCTGCAGTGCCAAAATCTCGACAATAAAAACTAACATAATCTACAAGTAAAATGTACTGTCTTAACATACATGCGCAATACTAAACTAATTAAATGAAGAATTAGTTATAATTTTAGTCAGCTAATATGAAAGTCTTGTTTATTTATCCGAATTTCATTTAGTAAAATGGTGGATTTTAAGTTAAATCAATAGCAGTATTTTAAATATATATTTTTAAAAAAATTAAGAGAGTAATATCAAGTAAATCCATCAGTTGGAATAGTTATGCTTTTCAACGATGGTACTATTTTTCTAATGGCTATTAACTAACAAACCGGAAGTAGTTATACAGCAACTAGGAAAGTTAGGATCATATACCAACTCCCTAAATCTATTGTTTACGGAGTAAAATCATTTTGAATAGAGTTACAATTCATTTTTAAAGAGTTGGAGTTCACTCCAAGAAATTTAGAGAATAACTTCTTATACCGATTTTAATGTTATCTTAGTTACCATTTTCCTTGTACAGTATAATTGTTCTACTTTAGTTCCGAAATTAAAAGAGGAATAGAATAACTGTAACATATTATCTTGAATGTACGTTTATATTTACTACTGATCTTAAGAAATAACCATAAGCCCTTGGAAAGTAAACGATAAAATAGTGATCAAAAAGTTTATGTTAATTTGACTGTTTGATTAGTCAAAGTAGATATAGTACATCGAAATGATAAGATATTAAATAACTCAGATCTATAACAAAATTGGCATGTCAATAAATTATTTTTTCAATAAATCCGAAGATAATAAATATTTCTACTCTATTGAACTGCAGTAAATATGTTATTTAATAAAAAATAAATGCTATTTTGAATATTGTTTTTTACTTAGATTTCTTGTATTACATTAAATTTTTATTGCAATTTCTGTAGGTTGTTTAACAAGTTTTTACTATACTAACTTAGTGTACTCATTTTGGAGTTTGTTTCCAAGAAGTTACTTTGAATGTTTGTCTATTAATTGTTTGGTCGTACTTTAACGTTTTGAAGTTAATTTGTTTGTTATTCTGGTTATTCAACTTTTATCCCATTTGAAAAGAAACTCTTGACGGCCATTTAAAGTTTCAAAGAATTTCTAGTCAGTGTCTACACTGGGCAATAATGTCACAGTGGACAATAATGTCCTGCAGTGTCTACGAATATCTCACAAATGACTAGTAACATGTATTATTATTCAGGGTCGTTCTAAATAGGAAATATTAAATAATGTATACATGAATATTGAATACTTTGTCTTTTACTATCATATATGACAACAATGAATTGTAAAATTCATCCACTATTTGGCTAAAATAAAAAAAATAGCAGATAATAAATGTAAAATTAAAAAAATTGTGTGATGTCGTAAAGACGCAGAGATATTAGAAATCATCAGTTTTTAAACAGTATCCTAAATTACATGCATTTAAAACGAAATATCTAAATATTCAAGATATTGGCGCATTCTGAAAATAAACAATAGAATTTTATGTATTGAAAAGATTCTTATCCTCTATTAACGCAGTCAGCTTTAAGATTAAGATCATGGCATGTAATTTTTGAACATACTTTTATGTCAAGTATGTCCATTGCGTTTGTGCCAATGAATAGCTTCTATCGACATCACTGATGTATAATCGAATCTAAACATAGAATTATCAGTATCAACATTTGACAAAATTATTAATCCAATTATTAAGTAGTCCGAATGAAGTATAAGAATCGTTACTAATAAAATAGTAAAATGTTCGTTATATAACAAAATGTAATAATATATTAATTTTCATTGAAATAAAATATATTGAATATAATACTGAAATAAATCTTTTCAATGTTTTATAAATGCAAATGACTTGATTTACGTAGATTCTAAACAAGTTGAGATATATCGCAGCGAACGATAACCTCCACCTATGGTTCAATAAATTCCATCAAGACCGCGGAATTTTACCCGCATTACCCATATTTTTATAAATTCAGAGATAGCCCAGTATATCGACCTACTGTTGTCTAGTTCATTCAAGTAATTTAATAGTTTTTTATCCTACGTTCGGGCATTTCGCCGATATAAAATTTTCAACGAAAATTTGGTGAATTAACGATTTATCGTTGTAAGCATTTTCTTGTATTAGTTTGAGCTATTGAATGCAATTTTTATGGTAAAAGACATTATTTTGATGATAATAATATAATCAACAATTGTTTACTTAATCATGCTCTTAAGTGTTTTCTTGTTAGTTGCTTCATAGCCATTTAAATTTTGTACTGTTATTTAAGTAAATGTTAATGCAATATTACACAAAAAGTTAAGACCACATTTTTTTTTAACATTTCACTTGTTTTAATTTTTAGTGGCAATTTTTAATGTTTAACACTGTATAAAGACTTTGAAATATTGGTTAGCTATGATGATTTTAATAACTTTTGTTCTTTACTTGAACTATTTGGCTTTAGGTCATTTGTAATTTTAAAAATAATTGTACTAAAGTATAATAACATGTTTCCAGTTTTTTAATTCATAGCATTAAATTTTTGTGCAGTATTTAAAAATTATCTAGATATGTATAGTTGAAAGTAATTGCGATGCGCAGTGATGTCAATTATATTTTGTAATTCAGCGACAATTAAATGTTAGGTCACTAATCGCTAAAAACTTTATATCACTTGCAGGTTCCGTACGTTATAATCTTTTATCGGTGATTGTTATAATATTTCGTAGAATTTCTTGACATTATATACTACATGTAGATGTAATACTCTACTGAATATACACCATCTTTACTAAATTTCGAAACAAACATGAATTTTAAACATTCGAGTTGACTCATGACAATTTTTTAAATCGCGATTTCCTGTTTCGTCGTAAAGATACTCATTAAATTAATCCGTTCTCTCCACTATCGTATTTCAATATTACGAGGTTATTTGATCAGAGGAATTGATTGCGACATGTTTTAGTATCGATATCATGAACTAATATGTCGTTAAATGTTTTATTCCACAATTTTGTACCGAAGTTTGTTATATAAATTGTATAAACGGAGCTGTTTACAAATTTATTATTTAAAATATCTCATTTAGTATGTATCATGTTATTTAAGAGATTTTGTAATCTAATTTAATTATCCCATCGTTTGCATTTTCAAATAATTTAATGACATCGCTTTATAGGTAGTAACACCAGAAAAAAGATTGACCAGCGATGGTGATGAAGGCTTATCGAGCTTTTGTGTCACTGCTATACATCCAAACGTCAGCCCGGTCCAAGGTTTACTCATTGAAGGAGTTGCAACAGCTATTTTGATGCTAATTGCATGCGCTGTATGGGATTCCAGGAACGCCAAGAATACAGATTCTGTGCCTTTGAAATTCGGTTTGGGAGTTGCATGTCTGGCTATTGGAGTAGGCCCTTATACCGGATGCAGCCTGAATCCTGCGAGATCATTAGGACCTGCAATATGGACCAACAATTGGACAAATCATTGGCTTTACTGGTTCGGGCCAATGGGAGGTTCTTTACTTGCGTCGTTGGCTTATAAGTCTATTTTTTCTCCAAAAAATGATGGAAATGAAGATAACATCCTTCCAGAATCGTTGGCATTGAATTGCGCAGATCCAGAAAAAGCAGAGGTATTGTAGTAAATATTGTTTTTGGTCTTGACTTTAAATTAGTTAATATATGTTGAGCACTATTCATTTCATTAATGCGATTGGTACATCACACCGATAAACGTAGAGGATAGTAATTTATTGCATGTGTCCTCCGTGAATGTTCCTGTTTACCCCGCAGGTTTCGATTTGTCCCAAAAAGGTACATTTATCGTTTCGACATTCTAATAATATCCAATTTTTTGTTATCTTTGTGAAAAGGCGCACAATGAAACGAAGTTTCAAACAACCCTTTCAAGCGTTTTGGAAATTTTTTATTTCCCTAAATTTAAATTGTCATTTCCAAAATTACGCAAACTTGTAAATTTAAACGTGTATAAACAAATTTTTATACTAATATATGACTCTCTAATTGACATATTATCCAATGGGATTAAATATACCTTGTACTTATTAGATTTAAGAGAGAATAGTTTAATGAGATAAGAGATTAAAATATAGATAATTAGAATATAATCTACTATAAGTGAAATCAAGGTAGAGTAATAATGTTGACTTATTTTTCATGCTGCACGAAGTGGATTAAAAAATTATTGTTAAAAATGTTCTTCGAATTTACAGACGTAAGTCATTTTCTATTATATATATCGGTAAATTCAATATGTCGTGACTGATTTTTATTGATCATTTCATGATGTTCATGTTTTGGATTGTATTTATAATTACGAAGATGGAAGAAAAGTTAAAACAATCTAAACCAATAAAATTGGTATTTTCTGGAAAAATATTTTTCAAGCAAATTTTCTTACTCACCAGTAAAACTTAATAGTAGGGTTCTAAAGATTCTTAGGTTTTATTCACAGTCACATGTTACTATATAGTAATGGAATGAAAATCACTAACATAAAAACTACTTAACTTCTCTATAATCTTCGATGGTTGATGAGCTCTATGTAGGTGGTCCTGGTAGATGGTAATAAATTGATCAATGATACCAATTGCATTGGTTCATCTGTTTTCCGCAGAATCTGATATATCTATTTCGGGTTCTCCTCTTGAACTGTTCGTCGTATTTGTAGACTAAACCTGTGCGGTTATTCTCACAAGTCATTATTGATAACACTTTACCCCTTTAAGACCACCCTTAGTTTTTCCCTCGACGAATCGTCCTTTAAAGAAAGCATTTAAAATAAATGTTATTTTAATAAATTAAACCCGGGCAAAAAAACGCATCTTTCGATTTTACTGAATACAAAAATCTATCTCTTTTGGAAAGTTGGTACCCCTCAGAACAAATAAAGATTTAGAAAATCTATAAAGTTACTAGATTAAAAATTTTAATAGTCCAATAATTCCTGGATAGGTGCGCAAATCGTCATCTGTGACTAGGGCTTTGTATTCGTCTAGAATAGATCTTTCAAATGAACCCCCATTCGACTCATGTTGTCATTTAAGATATTTGACCCCCACCTGCTCGTGCCTCGCGTGCCCTCTTACAGGTAGGGGGTTGCAACCTCCCAAAAAAGATTTTAAAAAAATAGTTTCAACGTTTCTTTTTAATATCAATGGTTTTCGAAATAGTTGACCGTTCCCAGACTTTTTGCCATCACTGGATCTTCACAATTCTTCTCATTTTTTCTCAAATGCCCCAATTTACAATAAACCAGGAAATGTTATAGTAGGTACATTATTTAGCCAGAAATTTCATTTTCTCTATTAACATGAAAGCTTAAACATCTGCCAAAATATGTATTCTCTTCTGCGTTCGGGTTTATGTGGTACTTAATAATAATAGATTACAACACTGAACTATGTTGCTGGTATTCCAACTTGCCTCTTCTAATATAACAAACCCAATCACGATCTGTTTCGTGACTCTCATATAAGAACACCTTTCCAAGAACCCGAAAAAGGCTATTAATTATTTTCATATTTTCTTTTTTCGTATAATTTAAATTCGTTACTTATAGTTTGCATATATGAGTAGAGCTTTGTAGTTACCGAACCGAAAAATCAATGAAATCTGGGTTTTGCGTAGCTCTGCCGTTAGTTAGACGATAGGGTTACACGTAACGAGGATTAACTCGGAAGGGCCGCCCGTAAAGGTCAACGCTAAATCGTCTCATGGACGAGTAAGTTGAGTAAAACTGGTTTTACGGGGCGCTGCGTCGAGGTGAGATTTCAGGACGCAGCGGTTTTATTCGTAGTGCACTAAGCTCCCTAGGAAACAATCACACAAGAATGGGCTTCTCGACTCACCGACCAAACCGACCAAAAAATGGATTTCGACTGGTTCATATTTTTTGTTTGGTATCATGGGCACAACTTATGCACCTGAACATTTTGTTGAATATCTGAAGCTTCAAGTTCTAAAATGGCATAAATTTAAAAATTGTACGAATCGTACTGTTCGAGTAACTAATTTTGTCCTAGTCAATGAGTAGTTAAACTTTTGGTAATCGATATATCTCATACAGAAGACGAACTTTGCTGGAAGAAATTTGGCTGAGCTTCAGACAGAACATAACGTCAGACGAAACTAAGAGCTGATGAGGCAACCAATTTCCTCAATATTCCAACAAAGTCAGGGTGTCCGTTCAGTTTACTGTGTATTCGTATAAACGTTGATCTGTATAAATGTGGTAAAATGTCATTAACTTTAGTATACTTATTGGACCCAAGTAGAGGATTATGAGCAATTGACAAACGTATCATTTGTGAAGTCATAGCATTTCTTCACATTTTATTGCATATTACATTTTTTCCTTTAGATATGACTGCCATATCAATTTAAAAAATCCACCAGGAATCTTAATTTAAATAGTTCGCCTAATGTAATGATAATATAAATGGATGTATTATTACAAAAAATTTAAGAATTTTTCTGTATGTTTTCAGCATTGATGTCACCCGCAGGAGATCAACGTAGAACAAAACAAACACTCACAAGTTTCGCTCGCCACCAGCAAATATTCCGGACAATCGGAATATGCAAGAAGCTCCAAGGGAAACGATAAAGAGCGAAACGTAAAATGGGCTGAGTCGATTATATCTCTCCGGCAGTAAAAGATAAGCGAGGACCCCGAGTGTCCTTTTCAAGCGCAGGCCTCAAACTTTTGTTTGCGCTTATTAATGTTCTTACATTCCTTCGGTGAATTGCTCCCCTTCATGGAGAAGCGTAATTCTTTAGACTGATACAAAGATTTTATACAAAGATTTTTCTCATAACCGCTAGATTATCCGCTCTTCTTGTAGTCTGTAGCGTAACGAATAAGTTCGTTCATTACAACGGGATTAATGGATCGACGGATAATCTCGTTCGGCGAAAATTCAATCATGAAATGTGCAAGTCCTCCGCAAATACTCGACGAGGTGTATTGGATGTCTTCGGATAAGCTTATTTCATAGACTTATGTTACATGTAATTTCAAGAAAAATTTTCAAATTTTGATCTGCGATTAGAATAGGATTTTTTGAAAATAAGTGGAGGGAGTTGTGACATATAATGTTGCCCATATCGTTAAATCATCAGTGGGTAATTGCAGATCGAGAGTGTTGCACTTGTTGTTTTAAGTAATTTATTCACGTACAACGATCACCTATTTGTAAAAATATATAAAATAACTCAGTCGTAAATTAGAATTAACTCCTTTCAAGCCAACGATTCAGATAGTACCATCAACACTAAAACATTTACATTTTCGTTTATGCGTTTAAATTTGTCTGGAATTAATTCTTACATTTTAGCATCTGAGTTATTTAAAAATATTGACCTCAAATAGGCAATGCAGATATAACACTTCCATCTGACATTACAATTTAATAAAAACTTAGTCACACACGAAGAACTAACCTCTATACGTAAAACTTGAACTTTGAGTCATAACAAAATTAGTTTTCATTCAAATCGTTTGTGCATGATGGAATTAGTTATTTTCTTATCTTAAATTCGGGAGCTTTCACAGGAAACGTAATATAATGCGAGTCGACCATTTCGTTGGTTATTTTTAAAATCTATTTTAACTGCCTGTTTCATAAAGAAACTACGAGATAATTCACGAAGTTGATTTGAGTGTAAACGACTTTAGTTACTAAACGACTAATTGCCGACATTTGTTAAAGAAGTGTTAATATGTTAATATGTTAATATGTAATATCATATATAATGTTTACTAGTTATGATTAATAATTGTTTATAATATTAAATTGTTAAAATATATCGAATTCGTTAGGTCTTATTTAAAAAACCATTGCTTTACTGGTGATGATTTCCGGCGTATTACTAAATTAAGCATCATAATTAATCATAATTATGGAGGCGATTCTCGAGCTAATTTTAAATATCCAATAAGAATACGAACCCAATAACGGGGAGGTGTAATGTTCGGCCAATAGTAAATTGTATACATAAAATCGACATTGAGAATGCATGTGCAAGATTGAATTTGGGGAAGAGATATTTTTGTGTTTAATTGGATGGAGATTTTCTGAAACATCAATGTAAACATGAAATCAAAAAAATTGTTGTTAAGATGTACAATACGCGAACAGATAATCATTTTTAAACAATTTTTGACTATTTTACAATTGTATGTGTTATCAATGAAATTGTAATTTTATACAATGTTATAGAACTCAAATATTCTATTTATCTATTTATTTCAATGACCTCTCCTAAATAAAAAAAGCAATCGATCGTCAAATTTGCTATCTGTCAAAAGTTCCAGAAGCTTTCCGTGTACACGTTGAAGATCGCCCAAGACTTTGTCGATCATTTGGGATTCAAAAGTCCGCAAAAAGGCATACCATGGGATCCTTGTATGGGCGATTCCATGAGCATGAGGAAGTTGAAAGAAATGTTCAGGTTTCCGTTCAGGTCCACAGAAATTATTAAAATAACTCCCGAAAATGCATCGTAAATGGGTTTCTTAGGTTTCTTAGTTTCCGAGTCATATAATCATTAGTGCATATCAACCTCGATCTGACAGTTCAGTTTTGCGTTGCTTAGATGTAACATGTTATAATTATTTAACATTCTAGAGCTATATAACACATACTAATCTGCTATATAAGAGTCTAGAGCTATATAACACGTGCTAATCTAGCATAGATCCTTTCCCAACAGTGGAGCTAGTAGAATCTAAGCATGATCATCCCATTTATGCCGATCGCTCCAAAAGAGATTCGAGGTCGACCAACACCAAAATGAAAGCTTGATAAGGTCCACGGATGATGCACTGTAGACAATGATAGAGGTAGTCATCATACACCATACAATCACACATTAACTTCACCCTTTTTATATTGTATGTGCATTCGGCTTCAGGAAAACTGCAGAAAATTCTAACCGTTGTAGTAACCAAAATATTTTATTATCAGATGTGCACTTTTGATAATAATAAACACGGATCTGTAGCTCAGCAGCTTACTGGTTATTAAAGACGATGGAATATATCTATGCCCTTGTGGAGCAGGTTATTGGTAGTGTCCTTTCCACATCAAACGTTCCTGCTGGAAAACAAATCAACTTCAAACTTGAACTGTTTATTGTGTTACTAATGAGTAAGTTGTATAAGAAAATTTTGTGAATAAATTTCCATAGGAACAAATTTCCAGGGGAACAATTTTTAGGGGAACGATTTTCCGGGGAAGATATATCCTAGAACCGACGGGATATCCTAATAAAATAAGTTCCATCTTTCATCTACAGATGTCGAAACAAACATTCAATACGCTCTTCCAATTCTTACTAGTTGGTAGTGGAAAGAAACGCATTGGTAAATCACAATTAGAATTAGCTTGCTTCTTAGGTATCGTTAGTTTTGTCATTATCTGCTGTATCGTGCAATTGGAAATTTGAAAATGTTTAATAGCTTCAAATGCCGACAGGTCACTTTGAACTGCTACAACGTCATGATTCCAAAATGTTTTTGTCTTTTTTTAGTTTTTAATTTCGACCCATTTTATGCATTTGTCGAAAAAATAAAAAAGTGGTATTAAAAATAATATGAGCAAATAATAATATTAATAATACTAAAATGAGATATATAGTATTTCAGGTCGCCGAATACGAATCTCGCACCAGATTTTCAAAATTCGACATGGTGGATCCAATATAGCAGCCGAACAAATGGAAAAGTTAGAGAATTTTCATAAAAATTGCTACACGGTCGTTTTTTGGTTGCTAAATACGAATCTGGCGTTTGATTCCCAAGATTCAAAATGGAAGACCCGATCAACACTTGGCATTTCAGCAAATTCCATCATAAATTTTGTCTTACAGGTACGGGTCGGTAATCACATTCGCGGAAAAGATGAGTACTCCCTTGTGTGGAACGATATTTTTTATAACAACGGAAAACCACAATCTCGAAAGAAGATTTTAGCTCCCGTGCTATGAAATAGTCAACTTTTTTATAATTCCGGGGCCATATCGAATCCGTTATGTTGAATGTTGCAAATGTAGTGGTTTTTCTATAATCTCTATTCTTCAAACAACTCATTTCATACACTTTCAACGTGTGTCTATTATCAAATTTCCCCGCTAATGAATTAGATTCACGAAAATACGGGCTTTTGTGGATATGTTTATTTGCAAGAATTATAAACAATTATAGATTTACAGAATATTATTAGTCTTATGTTGAAGTATCTCTTTAGTCTGTGACTCAAAGGGTTGACCAATTTTTCAAATGAAACAGCCGATTTTCCCAATAAAAAAATGGCTGATTCGCCCCACAATAAAAGTTAATTTATTTTCTTGAAATACTTCTTACAGTCATCACTGCTGGCGCGGCTAAACATAACACACGACTGTAGTTTTCAGAACAATCACATAATTGATAACAACAACATGCTTTTTTTCCGAATAACATTAGGAACAAAATTAGCATATTATTTAATTAGTCAACATACAGAGTTGAATTGACGATGAAAATAAACCGCAACCGATTTACGGTATAAACACAATGAAAATTATATTTTTTTGGAAATTAGACTACATCATATGAGTATTTGAAATTTATATGCAGAATATTTCCTGCTTTCATCAACATCAACATTGAGATAAATCAAGTGGCCGAATTACCTACAATGTCATTGTACCCCACTCTCCTCTACTATTTCTTTATTTCTAGCATATTAAATTTATAACAATCTGAGGAAATCATGTTTGTACTTAATGTGTTAGGTTTAAACGCCTTCGTTGTGAGATCTAAAAGAAAATGAGTCTACTGTTAGGCACGTAAATTCAGAACGTTGGCAACATTCATTTTCGTCTTCCCTTCGTGTCGTCTCAACGATAAAGAGAATTTCATTAACATGCTTGATGAAAACATCAAGGCGTAGACTGAAAGCACTCAAAACGCGTCGCTCATGCACATTTTCCGAAGGTGGAACCACTTTGTGGAAACCCTCTCATCGGGTTCGTAGTAGTATTAGATTTATGATAGCATACTCTCGATAAGTATCTGACGAACCTATTCCCCGCGTATCCACGCGAGCTCTCGCGGTACATTAACTGCAGTACATCCGCAATCTCTGCGGCAATTTCCGATCCACTTACGTCACGACGTCCTTCCTGGATAAGTACTAGTTTAGGACGGCGTTCATTTACCGCACAGTTATTGGATAACCTAAAATAAGAATAATTCATTGCGTGATATGCGCCCATTGTTTGCAGAACACTTTTATTTGTAAAGCTTGTTAGCCCTATATACTTCTTACTTGAATTTAGTTTTTCTGATAGTCTGATATAAGGTACGTTTCTTATTTAGGAAGACGCGAACAAAGCCCTTAATTCATGTAATTACAATGACGAAGCGGTATAGGAATTTGGAGATAAAATAGCGTGTTTGAAAATTGCACCTGATAACATCCCCTTTAGTCCTAATTCCAATATATTATTTAGAGGCCTTGTATGTTAATTCAGAATTTCCAAACAAAAAATGTATTTTGGAATGTTTATTGTTAGCAAAAATTTAAACCACTAAGAGTAAACTAGGTAGAGAAAACTTCTTCGGACAATATATAAATTAAGGAGATTCCGGTAGTATAGAAACTTACATATTTCACAAAATCCTCTGCGTTCGTTATACTTTGAAAATGAGTATCCTTCAAATTGTGTGAAGTATAGCGTTGTCTTTAACAAGAAAATGTCTGCATATTTGAATGTTCCAGTAGTTGCTGGAATTCAGAAATTTCATCCATGTAAATCCGCAGTTGCAAGAGAAACCGGAGAAAATGAATGTTTTATTGCTAGAAAATTAAATTATCAATACATTTCTTGTATTTATATGCTGTTGCTGCGATAAAAACAAAAAAAAAAAGATATTTTGCATTTTTTAATGAAATTGCCATCATTTGTTATTTATCAAACCTAAAGAGTTTTTAGTTTCTCTTGATAAAGAATAGGTTTCTACATTAGATTCAGAAAGAAATGTTTCAATAAATTAATTATTCATGAAAATACGGGATATTTTATTAAAAGTTGTGTCATTTTCAGTAAAACGAGGGGTCAAAATCGCAAACTTCTAATATCGCCACAAGATTTTGTTCGTTAAGTGGTGAAATACGGGAATCTTTATTTTCATTATTGACTTACATATTTTGATATAAACTTATTCTGAGAACGTGATCCAATCCGCTCTGTACACGAAATCTTTTGCACTGGACGTTTATAAAAGAATGTACATAAACGTAAACATATTTCGAAACAAACTACATTGATCACAATTTCTTTACATAGTCATCTACTACTTTTTTTCGAGATCAATTATTAGAAAATCACAGTACTAAAAAAAATTGGTTAAAATAACTTGAAATATCTGCACTACAAGTTTCCAGTACTTTTAAACAAAACTGTTTATTTAATGTTTATTATTTTTTTTAATGTTTAATGTTTAATGATTAGAATAAGCCTTAAAAAACTCGCTACAGCCTGCTTAAGCACATTAACTAAAACTCTATAAACTCGAAATCCACTGCAAAATACAAAATGTCATAAAACTCGAAACCTAGTATCATTTAAATCTTATAGATTCCAAGCGTCGTAAGTTATATGTTTGGAAGTGGTGTGTTGAGACTTGCAACACAATTCAAAGCTGAAGTTATTATAAGCAGTCATTTCTGATCAATTTACAAAATAAAACAAAAAAACAAGATAGATCCATTGTTGACCCTCTAGGGCCAATAATTTTACCTACGATTCAACACTCAAAAGACCCCCTAGTAGTATTTTTAGTACGTATAAATTATGTAAACGTTGTATTATATTTTATTATGTTTGCGTCAAATTACAATTTCTCATCGAATAGACTGTTTGAATGCAGTAGAACCTAGAGACTTCTAAATTCACGGGACTGAGTGACTTCGGGAATTTTGGTGCGCATGGGTTCTGCGCAATTTTCAGTGCCGTAGGTTGACGAGGCACTTCCCCCGCTATCGATATGTGTACCACGTGTCATAAATTTTGTACCACGTGACTTCGACGTACTGAGGCTGGGGGCTTCGAAGTCCCGAGGTCCTTAGAAGTTCCGAATTTATAAGTCCCGAGGTTCTTCTGTATGTACCAGGGATTGAAATTTAAAAAAAACATATTTAAAATATTATTCTCCTTGTATTCGGACCCAATTTCTTACTTAAGTTCTACGCATCACCCTTTTTTTTTTATTTCGTAAAAACATAAAGACAAAAATTGTGTTTTCTTGCATCTATCTTTCAAAAGAATCCCCAAACCTATTATGTTTTCAGAGTAAGGGGAAAAGGTCAGTTAAAGATAAGTAAAAAAAGAAAGTAAAGTTTGTGACAGTATTTCTTTTACTTCGACCCAGACCTTAGGTCTGCGTATGTTCGTACATCCAGTTTTTTTGTATCGCGATGTCTCACGTACAGATAAGCGTATCCATATAAATTTTATTTTAAAAAACGTGTCTTTGCATAACTTAGATCTGATTAGATTTTGGCGCAGATCCATCCGTCCATTACTAAAAAACGTTAGCCCCAATTACGTTTCTTCGTAGTTTTTTGCATTTATTTTGTAAAAATACAAATTTTATTTAAAAAGGTTTGAAACAAAAAAGAATAGAGCATTAAATTCTCTACAAAAAATGTTGTATGTATATAAAAAATGTTTTAAAATGCGTATGACTTTTGTCACGGAAACTCTCGAGGAGACGTGTAGAATATTGGGTAAAATATTATTCAGCTCCTATACATCCAAATCTAATGAGCTTTGTTTTACATTTTTTAGAGCAAAAATAATATAAACGCATTAAAAATGTTCTCATTTTTCGTGACCATGACAATTCATTGTTCCACAATCTTTGCAATAGTTCTGAACTTGAAAACTATATTTCTGATTTCAGGAGAGAAATTGCCGGAAAATTGAAATAAAGCCGTTAGGTGCGGTCGAAAAATCAACGTGCAATAAAATCGAAAGTCAGAAATCCGACAGTCAAGACACCAATGAAACAAAAACCTGTTTTGCGTATTTTAATTAGTTATTTTTTATGCTGTCGGTTTTTTGTCAATCAGCTTTTTGACTGTCGGTTTTTTAATTGTCGATTTCTTTACTGCCCTTATGGGTTTTTTTGTTTGTCGTTCCACTTCCACACCATAGTGTTGAAAACTATTTATCAACATATATCCGTTAATTACTTTTAAGTTCATCAAATATCTAGTCGTGAGTTTAGTTGTTAACAGCGTAACATAAAACTGGATAGATTTCAAACAAAGCTTTTAATTTTATTTTTCATGTATTTCAATTAATTCAATACCTTCAGAAATTTGCATGTACAGAGGAATTTTTAATGATTTTAGAAATCTGCTCTTCAATTGTCAATAATAAAGATAAATACTGTCGAAAATGTATTTGTATTTCCTTTTTTTTCATTTAGATATAATATTACATGTTTATATTCTCCATATAGTCAGCTTTTATAAATTTAATGTATCATTGAAGGACATTAATGTTTATTATTGTGGCAATTTCTGGTAGTAATCATTTCTGCATGGAAGTTATAAATGAATTTTTAATAGTAAATATTTATATTTGCCAGAATTATTTAAAACCGTTTACATAGTTCGAAACGTTTTAATATATTTTATGCACTTTTACTTTCGAGCCCATAATTATAGGTCCAATTTGATAAGTTTCACAAATTTGATAAGATATGTTTTATTTGGAACATATTTTTCCAAATGTCTACCCAGAATTTCCAAATAACAGAGCAAGTCGGTGAAAGTTTAAATAATAATAATTATACGCGTAATTCATTTTATTTAAAAGAAAAACTTGTTTCAGTTATAATAATGTAAATTGGAAAATTGGACGTGTGAATTAGAATATAACATATCTATAGAAGGAATGTATTGATCGGAAACACCGAAAGCAGAACACAAATCCATCTTACTGCATTCGCGTCACTGAGAAAATTGGCGCATGGACGAGATTATGCATATCTAGCGTGCATCTGTTTGGTCAAATTTGTCTGAAACGAATGTAGTTCATCTTCTTTGGGTTATTTTGCAGTCAAAGACATTAAAACGTAAAAAATAAGTAAACATGGGGAAATTTACGAATAATCCAGAATACGATATGTTGAAGAAATACTTTAAACTACGGAGTATTTCGCTATTAATTCTGTAGTAAACGATTTTCGATGGAATTTCGCAACTGCCTTGGCATTCAGACGAGAAATATATTCACGGTAATCAACTGACCTCGTGAAAGAGATATCAGCTGTTTTATTCAGTTCTTCTACATTAATTGCATGCACCAGCTAAGAAAACTTTCCATGGAAATTCCTATACTGTGTTGAATAGGGGACATACTCGGGTAAATAAACATTTTTTTTCTTCAAATTAATGAAATAATTCAAATACATATACAAAATTTCCTTGGCGGTATGGGAATAGTTTCAGAATATCCTCCTGTAACCAATTGGTATGGAAATTTTTCCAAGTAAAATGTTCTCAATGCCAATGTTGCAAACAATTTTTTTTCGCCTACTGAATCTTGAATAACCCGAAATAAAAAGTTAATTCGTTTGTAGCACTACGAAAACCGAAAGTATGGATTAATCTATTTTGAGCCTTGATTTCAAGCTATTTGACTTAAATAAATTCAATTTTAATAACGTGAATTTAAAAATTATGATGTTCACTATTTGATAGTACATTAGTAGTAAACAACACCCCATATATTATTATTCTGCGATAGAAAACTCCAACTTATTCAATATAGAAAAATGGCCTATGTCTGTATGCGTTATACGGGTTTACCTAGACGATTGCCTATCGAAATGTACTTTCATTGATTTAATCTGCAGCGAATGTCTTATCGCTGTTAAGTGCTTGCTCCAAAATATTTATTTCAAAATTGAATGTAATATTATATCGAAGTCTTACGGAAAATCATTGCTTTTTATATTTTTTGCGCAGTCTGATAGTATGAGAATATTTAAACATTTTCGCATAAATTCGGGAAATAGATAAGTCTACAACCTTGTACCCAGCTTATTTGTTTAAATAAAATATATATAACCTTTAATAGAATTTATTTAATAGGAAATAATTTTGTTGGAGTTATGCCCTTTTGTAAAAAATTTCGATTTAAATGATGATTTTGTCACGTACAAACCCTAACTTTTTTATTTATAAACTATTGCAAAAGAAGTATTAGGCTTTGCTAAGTCTAAAAATATAGTTATCTGTGTAAAAAATAATGAACTTACGCCTTTTTTCCATACCTTCACAGATATTTCGAGGGACTCTCGTTATTGGATGGTATAGTCCTGGTACTAAGAGTTAAAACACTAACATGCTTTCTTGTAATTTGTACATGTAGACTCCCATTGAATAGCATTTCAGAGAAGCGTCATCATATTTTGTGAATGCTGCAAATATCGAGGGGTCGATAAAGTCTCGCATGATTCAGTAATTCCAGCATTTTCAGAACATGACTTTCGTGCTTCAATGATTTTAATTAAAGTGTGAGATATTTTGAAACCCTCAATGTTTCAATATTATAAATTTTACATACAGAATACAATTTTGTGTCCAACTCTTCAATGGTAGGTAAAAATGTTCATCATCGGATATCCATGTAGGATTTGAACAAGCGCGTTATTTGTAATTGACGTTATACGAATGACAAATCCTAAAAATACATCCTCGTAAAAGATATATTTTTTTTAATTGTTTGCATCTACATTGTTAAAAGAGGGTGAAGTGCTAGCTACTTTTGCATGGATACGTAAAAATTATAATAGACTATGTGCATCAGTAACGTAGTGAATATTTGCGAAAGGGTGCGACCCTATCCTGTCACTGCGAATTTTGCCTTTTCGCAGTGCTATTTAGAATGAAAACGTAGCACCACCCGCTGCACATAGTCTCGCTCCAATATCTTGGTAGGCATTGACAAATGTCCCTGTGCTAACGGCAACCCGCGTACCTCTACGCCATGCATGTTTTCGTTGCACTAGGCGCAACTGCATGTATATATAGGACATTCAATGCCAAGTACTATTTTTTTTATAGCACTACAAATTGCTAGAACATATAGATTTTAAAGATTTATTGAAAATGCTTTTTTATAAAGGTATCTATTTTTATTGTCGTGCTTTGCTGTTACCAATCTCTAAAATTGATGGGGAAAGTATAATGATAAACTTAACAGCAAATTGGTATAGTTGTTTTGCATTTAATCTAACGAATGAATATTTTATAAACATATATTGCAAACATTTTCTATAATAAATTTTGAATATATTTTCCTCGTAATACACACTGACAGAAGCGATTAGTAACCATTAAAAGCAACTTTCTGTTTATAACGTTTCTTATAATGAATATTATATATTTATTTCGTATAGAAAACTTTTCTATTAATTGCTAATATACTCGTTTATTAAGACGCTAGGTCGAACATAACCTTAACCCTATATAATGTAAATATGCCCTCTCGAACTGCCATAAAGCGTTTTCTCGTATATAAGTATACCATTTATTAAATACAAGAAATCAGTTTGCTAACCGTTAATAAACGTTCTGTTACCCGTTAAAAGATTCTTTTAAAAATGTCTGTATGTTAAGGGTTACTAAACTAGATTGCTGTCGCAATTCTTACTGATCCGTATATTAACGGTTATAAGAATTCTTATATGGATAAATAACCCATTCTCTCAGTGCAAGAGCTAACTTTGTAAAAGCAAGAAAAAATTATATTAATTGAATTCATGTGTGACGTTTTAGTCTATAACTCATTGTCAGTCTCAGGATACGTTTGTGTACAATGTGGTTTTTATAGACACTCCAATTCATATGATTTTGCTCATCAATCATATCCGTAGATTGGAGGTAAGAATAGCATAGAAACGAGAATCTTGAAGATAGATATTCTCAAAATATAAACACTCATGGTTGATCACTAGATATTGTCATTCAGAACCAAATTAATATTTAATAAAAAGATACTACACTTGAAATCTGCTGCCTACATCCCCGACTGTTTGACGGTGTGAATAAATCCCTTCTTTGTCTTATTTTAAGTAGGGGTCAGAAAGACTCACGAAACACTACTTGCTCCCGCTCTTTTGCTTACTTTATGGTGAATTTTTAACAATAAAGCACCGGTCTGTCTATCAATAGTATATCGGCCCTACCAACGATGTCGTTGAAAACGAGATATTGCTCTACTTGGTCGCTTATCCTGAACGTTCACTACATAGGTAGTGAGATCGTGTCTGAGTTCATGCAAGCTCCATTTGCTTATTTCAATTGTTTGTATAAAATGTGGGGCTTATAGAGCTATAATGTCGCACTTCTTTCATTGTTTTTATTAATAGTAAAATATTTTCCCAGGTAACCGTATTAAGTACCCAATTACCCATCTTTAAGTGGTTTGAGGCCTTTATAATAATTAATCAAATGTAGATAAACATAGTGAATACACTTTCTAGATACAATTCTTAAATATGAAAAATAATTCTTAGAAAACTCGTCATTAGAAGGTTTTGGCGTTCATTTATCATTAATCATATATCCGTTTTCAATATGGCGGAGAAAAAAAAGAACGAATTACAACTTAAAAATCTAATTCCAATGAAATTCGGGGTTTTATATTATCAGTTATCATGAAATTGGCACCATCAGTCCCTCCCGTAAACTTTGGCTGGTTCGGTTCGTGGAATCAACGAATTGGTTGGTAAAACCAATCCATTAATTGCCCAAACCATTTGTTTTAGTGTGCAGACATCTAGCCAATAAATTAGTTAGGAGGACCAATTTAACCAATTTATTGCTTCTATCGTCTGATTAATCATTTTCCCTAGCAATTAATTGGCTCTCCCAACTTCCAAATTCCAACCAATTCACGGAAGATTTTTATAACCAACTCGTTTTTTCTGTTCGACCATAAAGGTCGCTCTCGATGGAAACGATAAATTTGGCGTCCTTGGAACATAATGCATATTTTTCTTTTACCACCTTAATTTGTAAATACCTATAAACTACGGATCATCACTTGTAGAGTTATTTTTTAATTGTTCGTTTTTTCTTACCAGCTGTACTCTGACAGATGCAACCAGTAATGCTTAGTTTGTAGAGTGTTCACTCAAGGTTGAAAGTATGTTGCGGTGCCTTGCATATGTAATATATGAAATCAATAATACAAAAAGCTTCACAAAAGGGGTTGACAATCACAGTGCAGACATATCTTCCAGATGATGAACTTTTGGTTCGAAGTTCATTCAAATTATTTAACATCTCAATCGAAATCTCGATTTACAATTTAGTTTGAACGTTAGCACTCGCTGGCTCTAGCACTTCCTTAAAAGTTACATTCAGCTCTCTGATTCTTCTTAAGATAATCTCGCAACGATTGCAAGAACTAAAGCCCTAAATATATCTAATGCAGCATTCTGAAATTGGTGGTCAAATACCCTCTCCGAAATTTCACTTTTTCCGGGTACGAGTAATTCCCCGTGTAGCCTTTCCCATGTAGAAAATGTAACGCTAGTTCTGGTCAGAATTTGGTCAGCCTTCCCTATGCCTCACCAGGAAATCACAGGAATTGTAACGCTCTGCCGACCCGATTCTAATTCCGATCGGATTCCTGCTTTGTCCGACCACGAGCTTACTACAAATTTTGATGAACCTAACCTAAATATACCTCGATGAATTCAGTCAGAACCTTGTCAGATTCTGATTAGAATCCTTAAGTAGGGTAAATGTAGCCGGATTCTGGTCAGAATTACGGAAAATCTGAGGGAATTTCCACACGGGTTAAGGGATAAAATGAAAAGTCTATTCTTCAAATATATCACTTTGGTCAAAAGATGTAAAATCAATAAATCCTCTGATGTGATGAACTTGCTTTTGCCTTAAAAACATTAATTTCATTAAAATTACATCATTTGTAAATCAGTTGTACTAAACATGTTCATGATTATGTTAAATCTATGGTCATAGGGATTTGGGATGATCTAGCTAATTCACTATAGTTGGAAACAATATAACACAAACGCCCAAATAAAACTATTTGGCAGCAAACATTTTCAGGCGCTCATAGACTTTTACCCATCCTTACATATTAAGAAATATCCTTTTATTGCTTTATCGAGCATGAAAGTATATATAAAAACGGTTTCTTCGATCAGGGCCACGAAGTTCCGCAACGCAATCGCATTCTAGTTTTGCGGCACATGTGCTTTATGGGCCGTGTGCAACCGACGCGACGCGTCGTCGGAAGTTTTCATCAGACGGCAGATCGTTTAAAACCCCAGTTTTTATACCTCACTTTTTTTCCTTTTCCAACCGTCGCGCCGCCTCTGTTATCTCGTATACCGCATCGATTCGATCGAACTTAAAAGCCACTAGAAACGATTACTTTCACGCCGTTGCCTAAAGACGACCATTTGCAGGGTAAATGTCTTCTCGGTAATTGCAACTGCTTTGTAATGTAGAACCCTCGGCATATATAAAGGAGAATTCACACAACGAACCGACAATGTGTTGGGATGTAGACTTTACTACCTCAAGCGCTTAAATTTAGGTGCCGCTTGACAAGTGTAATTCTTATTTACATAAATCTAGCTTTCGATTACATATTTAGTGAAATGTGGCAAAAGCAATATGGCATTTTATAATTTAAAATATTAAATAATATAAATACAAATCGTCACCGACAGTAATTGCCCTGTGGTCGGCGCGACGCGCAGTCGCTCTTTCAAGTAAAGCATCCTGGATTGGGGATCCTGAATTGGAAGTAAATGTTAAAATAAAAAAAACGAGCGTTGCGCCCGCTACGGCAAAGATAGCAGGCCGATTGCTAAGTGGGAGACACAACTGCTTTACCATCAGTGGGTATCCTCTGATGATAAAGTAGTTCATCGACTGTATCTGTCTGGATTTTCCGTAGTTTACCCAGACCCCGGGCAAACGCGATACAGAGGGGTCAATTCGATCTACGAGGCGCAGTAATGGAGGGACTGGCTCTGGGTGGGTGTTTCCTTGTATTGTCATGTACTGTCTTGTAAATGTCTTCAATTGTTTGTCCGACCTATCCACCCGAGAGCCGACCCGCGAATAGGCTAAAAATGTCATTAAAGCGAGGAATAATTCCTTTAAAAAAAAAAATACAAATCGTTTATTTTCCATGCATTCAGCATTTCGATGAAGATACACTTTTTTGCTTAATCTTATTTCGAACCATATTTGAATCATATTTCCTTTCTTCCCATCACACTCTTTGATTATGTGTTACCGCCGCCAAATAAATAACTTTTGATTGATGAATGTCAATATGGGATTTGCAAGATTCATATTCATTATTTGTCTACGATCACAACTTGCAATCAGATCGAGAGGTATTTGAGCTCAGTTGTATTATGGTGAAAATCTGAGATCTAAAAAATTATGATTTTTAAATTAATCCAATATGTTGGACTATTTTTTAAAACATTAAGGAGTGTTCATAAAAATGTATATCTGTATATTTATGGAGTCGCTGATAACAAATCTGATGTTAAAATTTCAAAATCCAAAATGATGGATTTAATACATAGAATTTCTCAACAGAATCTTATGCAAGTCTGTTTACAAACACCTATTGCAGAATAATAATTTTTCCATTTTTTTCAGATTTCCTATAAATTTTTTCTCAGTGTAACTATATCAAAATCACGATAGAAAGTTTTATGAAAATGCAATAATTTGTTCAAAATTAGTCCGGTATTATGGATCCGTCATTTTGGATATTAAAATATAAATTCAGAATCGTTATCTTCCACCCTAAGCCTTACATTGTCATTCATATGAAAATTCGATAATTTTTGAAAAATTAACCCGCCATATCGGATCCTCCAGTTTGAGTTTTGAAATTTTATATTCAAATTCGTTATCAGCGATCCCAAAAACCCTCAAGTAAAAAGATGGAGGCAAATTCAATATATTTTCATATTTTTGTCCGCCATGTTGGATCCGCCATTCTTGAAATGTAAAAATTTTAGCATCAGATTCGTAATCAGCATCTCCAAAAATCGTAATGTACCAACTCATTTTTAGAGGGAGCTGTAGGAAACTGTGCTCATTTGGGAACTACTTTTCCGCCAGAAACTCGTGCGCAGGAGTGTTCAAACCGATTATGTTTAAATATGGCTAGACGTTAGAGGTGTACAATGTTCGAGATCAAAATAAGTTTCTGTCCTTATTTATATCTATAGCACCTAGGGGATTGTTATGATCCTGACAAGTCAAGATCAATACCAACCAGAGCGAAAAATGTTGACCGCAATTCGATCATTTATTTACCAAATTCAGTCAGACCTACAAGTGAGCTAAATGAAATGATGAATTTCACACTCCAGAACCAAACTTGGACCAGTTTAAAAGCAAGGGCCAAGCTGATTTGGTATTGCATGATATTAGAGAATGATATAATATTCTGTCTTTAAGGTTTAAAAACTGATTGTTTTTGTGAGTATTGATTATATAGGAAATGTGTTCGTAGGGTTCGGAACCTCCGAAATTCGGGCACATGTCAAAAACCCGAATTTCAAAAATCTGAAACATTGAAAAACCGTCATTTAAAAAGCCGACACTCAAAAAACGATGACTGTCAAAAAGCAAATAAGTCATAAAGCTGTAATAATCTTGAAAACAACGATGTCAGCTTTTTAAATGTCAATTTTGCAATGTTTAGGATTTTTGAAATTCGATTTTTTGACATGTACCCCGAAATTACCATTTCCCGAGTCACTTTATGGTAGAAGAAGATCTGTATACCCTTCATCTTAAAGCTCGGGAGAATGTGAATATAACGACATTTACTCGTTTGATGTATTCTCTTTATAATATCTCTATTTTTTGGAAATTATTTGGATGGATTCAAGTATAGCTTCTAATGTTTTGTTACTTATTCCATATACGGTAGAAACTCGACGTATTTCAAATTCCAGAACACTATATTTACAAACAAACTTACGGTATGCCAATGGATTCGTCTCTCTCCCTTGTTCTCGCAAATCTAGTCCTCCAATATGTAACGGAATGCATTGTAAATAAACTAAATCTTAATCAAACTTTTTTTTTTTTACTGATATGTCGATGACATACTTAGGTGCATTCCGGAAAACAAAGGATCAGACATCCTACGAGAATTCAATAATTTTGATTCCACAATAGATTGAAATTCACGTCAGAAATTGAACAAAATAAACAAATCAATTATCTGCATGTCAAAATATTCATTCAAGACAATGAGAGTCTTAAACTTTATTGGTTTCATAAAGAATCATGGTCAGGTAGGTGCATACACTACGAATCCATCCATCCTATGACTCAAAAAATCGGAATGATATACGGTTTAATCGACCGTGCAATAAAACTGTCCTTTTCTGAATTTCACCGAAAAAATATAAATGTTATAAAAACAATATTACTAGAAAACGGATATCCGGCCTTATTAATTGACCAAAGTATCAAGAAACGTCTAAATTGTATAAATTCAACTAGCCAAAACAATTTGAACACGAGTATTAACGAAAATATAATCAAAACATTAAGCTGACCATATATAAAAGGACTTTCAGAGAATATAGTTAAAATTTTCAAAACTCAAAACATAAGGATAGTTTCAACCCTCTTTAAAACTAATATTGCACAAATCAAACCACGAAAAGACCGACTTTCCTTTGACAAACAAAGTGGAGTTGTGTTCAAAATTCCTTGTTTTCATTTCAAAAAATCTTATATCGGACAGACGTACAGCTCTCAAAACACGAATAAACAAACACAAGAGAAATATTTTTGCAAAAAACTCGGAACAGTTTACCGGTCTAACCAACCACAGACTTGAAACTGGACACGATTTTGATTATAACAACACCATAATCCTTGCCAAAGAAAAAAAACTGTGCAAAATGCGGTCACCTTAAAAATTATTTAATAAACAAAGACCGTCAACATCCGTTTCAAAACATCAAACCTATCGTAAGTTTACCATCCCTTTCTGTAATGAATCCCATCTTATCTCCTTAATTCATACATAATTCGTCAAAGGTTCCCTTATTCTTAGTACCATACTACCAACACGTACAAAACTCCATATATGGTATCAGTTTACAGAAATTAAAAATGGCGGATCTAATATGGCGGACCAATTTCGCAAAAGTTTGCCCATGTATTTGAAAATCAGTAGTTGTGGATATTTGCTTATGTAAAATGATGAATTTTTTTTCGACTCGTCGTACGACGAATTGCGGTTCGACGTATACCATTACATAGTTATGTATAAGTCTGCATTCTCGTATGCATGGGACACAATCTTCATTGGTGAAGATTATAAAAAATCGAGGATCATTAATAGCATACATAATCATAATCGGACATCATCATCGTCCGACGATATTATAATCATCATCATTTGGATCAATCGTTTGTCATACTTGAAGTAAGGTTCTTTTCATCGACGAACATCCAAGGAACTTCTGGTAGAAGAGGTGTTGAGTCATTGAGACAGTTTGACAGGGGATAAGAGACGAAGTGTACATGGTATTATTGTCTTATTAACAGTAAACTTTTTATAGCTAACAAATTTCGATATTTGTGTAACTTGTATTTAAATGTCGTCATAAAAACTAAGGTATATTAAATAAGGAGACGGGCTTTAAGTACCATGCGCGTTCGGCTGTCGAAGGCCTCAATAGCGATTCTCCTAGTTTTTATATTGATTTTTCTGTCGAAAAGTATTTCTGAGTCATCTTCGCGCAAAAATGATGAATGCCCTATAAAATTTATATCTGCTATCTTTCACGGTACTTCAAAATGCATTAAGACGTTTCTCATGCATTCATTTCGATGTGCCGATTGTTTTAATTCGGCGTGTCACTACCGAATTTCAAGCAAGGAATATTGCAGACACGAATAATAGACATCGAAGATAAATAGCGAAAAAGAAGAATAAGAAGAGTGTGCCGGAAGAAGAGAAAGAGTCGAAACGCGCTTACTGCTGGTCACGCTTCCGCGCAAGAAAAGTAATATTTCCGTATGATTTACATGCCGAGCGCTACGAGTCCCTCGTTAATAATTCAATTTTCAATCTGGTCTTAATGCTCACCAGACTTTTCCCTCGCCCATGCCGCCCTACTCTCACCTTCTCTTGTATACCGTTAAGCTTCCCCACTTTTCCATCTCCGGCAACTCCTGCATCACCAGCTTCCTTCGATTTCTTTCTCATTCTCGCTTGCAGATTTCGCAGAAAAAAACGAAGTAAATAATAAAACCCGGCTCCTACGACAGCCTTGCGAGAAACGCAATGAGAATTAATATTTGCGCCAAGTGGAGATTTTATCGGGTTTCTCCGTTTCCGTACTTCTTTTCAACCGGCTTCATCTCCATTCATCCATTTCCGTGTATTTTTTTTTGTTTTCTCTCGCTTTCCTTTTTCAGAATTTGGGGTTGTTCCAGCCGTATACCAGACTTCAAATTCACATATTAAAAAAGATACTATCTTATACTATTAACCACAAAATCATAAAAGTTATATGAATTTAAATTACAACGAATGCAAGAAATCAGTAAAAAAATTAACTAGGGAAAATTGAAGGTAAAGAATAGATATGACAAAAATGGTAAGGTGTTTGATCACCTGGCAACCAGCAGTACTCTGATCTTTAACGTGTAAATCCTATCTTAATTTTATATGCATGCAAACATTTTTATTTTTTTTCTGTGGCAAGATATGGACCACGCGTTATATAGTTTATACCTGAATCAGGAGTATATTACACAGCCTCAAAAGAAAACGAAAGTCTGGATCTGAAGGTCAGACCCTATGACTATAATATGCTTTTTGGGTAGCTGAATTCGAAGCTGATTGAATCCATTAAATCTCATCACGTGAGGTTTTTGACATAAGCTTAAAACAACTAAAAAAGCTCCTATAATTCAACCCTAAAATGTTAAAATGCAGAATCGCTTGCGCTTAAAAGTCAATGCCACGTTTCGGTTATGTTTTTGGGGGCGCTGAAACTATATTCGATGTCCATTCAGCACCATCACGTTAAGTTCTTGATATAACCTGAAAAAGAAATCTTAATATCTACCCGAAAATATGATTGTAAAGAAAAATTCTGTCCTGGAAGGCAAACTATATTTCCATTATATTTTCTGGGTCGCTGAAATTGAATTCGAAGTTCATTCGAACTCATTAGGTAAGTCTTTTGATATAACCTCAAAAATAACCTAAAAATCGACCTCAAAATGTTAAAATAAAGAAAAATTGTAACCTGAAAGCCGTGTCATGTTTGCTGTTTGTTCTTTGGGCAGTTCAATCCGAATCCGAAGTTCATTACGTGTAAAATAGGTCTCTACATCATGTACTATGCAGTTACTCCCTGAATTTTCTGGAGTAAACGGAACTGTCAACTGAGCAGTACTGGTTTGTACTGGACTTGAGCGTACAAGATAGTACTGGACAACATTGGACTCTACTGGAATATACTGTACTGAAGAATAATGGAATGTACTTGGCCGTGTCGGTCAATACTAAAATGTACTGGGCAGCACTGGAATGTACTGGATAGTTTTGGGCACTACTGGAAGCTCTTTTAAAATGTTTTGGTTGAATTGTGCAATTATAAAGAAATAGTAGCATATAATGGGAATCGAAAAACGATACCACTCGTGCGTAGTGGCAAAAATGATTCTAGTGGTCAACCCCACTCGGGGTTCAATTAATGCGGATATTTTATATAACATCAAAAAGTCTACAAATCTACCCTAAATATATAATTATGTATCGATTCAGTAGATCATGTGTAGTGTAGGAGCAGGGACCGTTTCGTAGCCTTTTAAAGGTCCCCTTATGCAATAAGGTGTTTCCGACGTATTTTGGGCCGCTGAATCCGAATTTCGAGGGTGGATTGCTCTCCGAGTGGGCAGAAATTGTTTATAACAATTTTTTTAAACAATTAAGCAATTTTAAATTTTTTGGTCCAAAAAAAATTTTTTTTATTTTTTGGGCCATTCTGAACAAAAAAGGTCTTTAGTAACTTTTGCGTACGATGGCGCATTCTCTAGATAAAAATTCCCAAAATAAAAAAAAATTCGATTTTTGCAGTATTCAGCACATTGCCACATCGACACGTGTAATTTTTTGTTTATCTACCTATGCTTAAACTCTTCTTCTGACCTTATATTTTAAGCAGAAAGTTAGTTTTCATTCATTTTAAACCTTCGCCATTTATTGAAGTTTTACTAACGCTGTTTTTTGTCTGTAAATGTACGCACATCTAGTATTGGCAAGCACGACATGTTTCAAGTCGCCGGATCCACCTTATTATTTATTACGTATTTTGGGTCACTGAATCCGAATTTTTAGGGTGGAAAGCTCTCCGGATGGTCCGTCATTGTTTATAACAATTTGTTTAAATAATTAAATATAATTTTTTTACTTTTCGCTTCCTAAAAAATTTTTTTATATTCTTCGGGCAATTCTGACCAAAAAAGGTTCCATGTAACTTTTGCGCACGATGGCGCCATTCCGAGATAAAAATTCCCGAAATAAAAAATGCGATTTTTGCAGTGTTCAGCACACTACTACATCGACACATGTAATTTTTTTTTTATCCACCTAGGCTTAAACTCTTCTTCTGACCTTATATTTCAAGCAGAAAGTTAGTTTTAATCATTCATTTTAAACTGTAATTCCGCAGTCCTAAATACGAAAAAAAATACCTGGATAAATCCAGGAATTTAAAACGTGCCGTGGGACAATACTGGATGTGGGCATGTTTACAAAAAAAGCAGCACTAGTAAAACTCAAATAAATGGCAAAGGTTTAAAATGATTGATTAAAACGATTTTCTGCTTAAAATATAAGGTTACAAGAATAATTTAAGCCTAGATGGATAACAAAAAAAATTACACGTGTCGATGTGTTGCGTGCTGAACACTGCAAAAATCGCATTTTTTTTTTATTTCGGGAATTTTTATCTCGGAAATGCGCCATCGTGCGCAAAAGTTACATAGAACCTTTTTTGGTCAGAATTGCCCGAAGAATATAAAAAAATTGTTTAGGAAGCGAAAAGTAAAAAAATTATATTTAATTGTTTAAACAAATTGTTATAAACAATGACGGACCATCCGGAGAGCTTTCCACCCTAAAAATTCGGATACAGTGACCCAAAATACATAAAAAATAACGAGGTGGAGTGCGCTCACCTTAGTTCTTCGACCGGGTTAGTCAGTTATTCCTTTAGGACACCGCAGATTTTCTGGAGTTCCGGACCCGTCCCGTCGACCTCGTGGCTCTAATGTATGCAGGTCCGGATTGCGGTGTCCACGTCCTCGTTGTCAGGAAAAGAGAGAGCGAGTACATCCCCGGGAGTCCTATTTATAGGCTTGGATCCTCTCTGGGTTCACCCAACCCCCTCAGTCAGTACGCCGGATTGTGGACGGAACTGTCAGTTTTTGAACGTCATTCGTCAATTTCAAACTGACAGCCTGCCCGTCACATTTGAAATCCGCGCCATTTCTCGGTATTCGCACATGCGCCCTCAATCCGGCCTGGTTCGTCCTTACTGCGCACAGAGCGCTCCGACCGCGCTCGGAGCGCCGCGTCGTGATTCTTCGGGTCTTTCCGTCTTCACTCGGTTGATCACCAAGGCAGGTGAGGTTGGGTTTAGTTAGTCGCACGTGCGAATCCGTCGTCTTTTTCCGCGCCAATTTTATTAATTTTCCCAGTCACTTTTCTTCATACATTTTTGCTCCTTCTCTCCTTCACTCCTTCTCTCCCGCGCGCGGTCGAATTAAACGGCTCGTTACATTGTATCTAATGAAAATTATAAGTAAAGTACTGGCGTTAAAATGACCTTTTTTATCAAACAACCAATTTAGGCTGGTTTTGACATAATACTAATACAATCGTCTTTTTGAAAGAATTTTTTTTTTAACAAAAATAATATGAAATCATTTGGGGTTGTTTATTTATCTTAATATATTATAATCTACCTCTCAAGTAGTAAGCAACTGGGAGCTCTTGTTTTATTATATTATCATGATAGTTTCGCATTTTCAACGTATATGCTTACAAAAAACAGATGAGTATGCATATATGCTTACTGTCTAATTTTACGTAAGGGTGCCCACAACCGGAACGTGCTTATAACCGGTAGACTTCGAATACTATTTTGCAGAAGTCCTTAAAGAAAAGTGCATTTGCTGAAACAGTTCATTGTTGACTGATTATTTGAGTGAAATACGTATTGTACTGAAACAGTCAGCAACATTATGAATAATTTTGCACGCTCTTAAAAATTCAAATAAATCATGGGTTATTATTTCTTTTTAATAATTATTTTAAAAGTTGAGGAAGTTATAGAAATATTAGAATAATATTGTAAGGATTCAGTGTAATATTTCGATTCAGTGTAAGTAACCCATTACCACCTTAACTTCTCCAACTTTCATAAAGACTAAAAATGTAGCCGAAGAACGTTTTCTTATATGTGGAGATGCATCGATTGGCATCAATTATTAACCACTTCAAGAAAGAGTGTTATTTTATCTGCACAGGATTCAAAGCCAGCACTTTAGGCTGAAATGCATATTATTGATAGACTGCAAATTCGAAAGTAGTAGTATATATATATATACATGCTCTCGAAAATTTCTCTCTTTACATCATGCATGATTAATAATAAATACTATTACTTAGGTTCAGAATAAAATGAATAATTGAATCCAGATAAAATCAGTAAAAAATTAGGAGACGTAGGCAATGTAGAAAAAGCTAAAATGAATGTAATAGAAAAAGTTTTGGATGCACGGTTTTTTCAAAATCTTAAAATTATTTTTATATAAATAGTAAACATTTAAAAGATGCAGAAAAAATAAAGCGCTTCAGAATCATTTGTTCAACAATAATATTTTGAATATATATATTATTCAACTCCTATAATATTACCGAGAAATACAATAAATTAAATATTCATTTAAATTGGACTATCCTGAATTTCACTTTCATAAATTAAATTTTTAAGAAGCAGTCAAACATCAGTTTTCTACGAAATTAGCAATAGATTACAGTTTGACATTTAAAACAATTATATCAAATTTGAAAATAAAAAATTTCAAAATTGTGATAGGTGCATAAACAAAAATTTATTAAAAAACATAGTTGCACTTCAACAAAATATCAACAGATAAACACCATTAACAATAATATAGATAAATATACCAACCCAACACACATAAAACAAATATTAGTTCGTGATAATGTTTAAAATAAAAAATGTATTAGATGGAGATGAAAATATTATTACTGACAAAACCACGTTAGGCAATACTGCGTTAATATTATTTAAAATCATTCCCTAGAAGATTAAGGGAATATTAATAATACTAACAAAGAAATAAGATCATAAAAAATGGTTGCAACCATCCCAGGTGAAAAAGTTATGTAGACTATACATTGATTGTATATAAATTAAATATACCCATCCGCATATAGAATTAGGCATATATAATGTGTACATCATTTAGATATAAATTATGTACTACAACATTTTTATAAAAAATCTCTCTCTCTCTCTCTCTCTCTCTCTCTCTCTCTCTTAATTATAAAATCTTAGAAAAATCTGAATGCTCTTCCGTTAACCCCCTCGAGTTTATGCTTGTTGAAGTCGGTCACAGCGCTACTACGAACGTCAGAGTGCTACTTGCGGTTATTTATCGACCACCGAAGAAAGCTCTGCTCGAACTATTTGAATCTGTACTGCAAAAACATAGCTGTAATTATGATCGAATCATTATTATGGGTGATTTCAATGTTGACTTAAATCGGGCTAATTTTGAATCTACATATTTGCAGCAGTTTGCCGTAGCCAATGCTCTTCAAATCGTGCCGTATCAGCCTACTAATCATACGAACCGAACTGATACATGGATTGACCACTGCCTTGTCGATAGCCTTACAAATGTCCTAGGACATAGCCAAGCCAATCTACCTTTTATCTGTGGCCATGATCTGATAGATATCGAGTGTAAGATTGGAACACCGAAAGCAAAGCCGATACAAATCACATGTAGAGACTATCGCTCGTTCGATGTATCGAGTTTGCATAGGGACCTGAGTAGCTATGATTGGAATATTTTTAACTCTGTTTCTCCACTGAATAACGTGAACTTACTCACCAATACGCTTAGTCATCGTCTATTGCAAACTTTTGATAAGCACGCCCCTAAGCACACCTTTACACCGACTCACAAGCCTTCCCCTTGGATTTCACCTCAGCTACTTAGACTTAAATACGAGAGAAATAGCCTTTTATGTGCTTATCGCAGGACCAGGGACCCCTCCTTAAGAATTAGACTCATTTCTGCTAATAAGGCTAATAAGCAGGCATGGGTATTAGCGAGGGCAAACTACTATCGAAACAAACTTACTAACATTCGGGATGCTAAGACCATGTGGAGGGAGTTGCGCAACCTTGCCTGGTGGCTTCCAATAAAGCTGTTAAACCGTTGTGTTGCACTTTGGAAGAACTCAATTCCTTTCACACAGCTTCTGTTTCTCCTTACACTGATCTTTTCGACCTAAATTTCGATGAAGACTTTTATCACGGAGATTTTAACGATAGTAGATTTTTCTTCGCTAATGTCACCATCGAGGACGTAGCTGCTCGTTTGTCGGAAGCAAAGTCGGAGGCATGTGGCTCTGATTCGATACCTATTAGTTTTTACATCAAATCATTCCCTGTCATTGCCCCTCACTTAGTTCATCTCTTCAATGAATCGCTTAATTTATCCATCTTTCCTGCTGACTGGAAAAAATCATTGATGATACCCATTAGCAAAATTACTAACCCTGTTTCTCCTGCTCATTACCGACTTATCGCTATTGTTCCTGCACTCTCTAAAATACTAGAACGTATTGTTTTCAATCAGCTACTTGGGTTCCTGAATAACAGTAATTGGTTTGATTCTCACCAATCGGGTTTCCGTAAAGACTACAGTACGCAAACAGCACTATTATATGTATCTGAATATTGCAGGCAAGCAATAGACAATCGCATGATAACTATTGTTATCCTCTTTGACTTTAGCCGTGCGTTCGATACTATTAGTCACAGGCTTTTGCTGCAGAAACTAAAAATGGCTAATTTATCGGATACCGCTATTCGGTGGTTTGCGTCTTACCTCTCGTGTCGATCTCAGGCTGTCACAGGGGTGGATGGCACTAGATCGTCGTGGCTTCCAGTGGGTGCTGGAGTGCCCCAAGGTTCTGTGTTAGGACCTTTGTTGTTTTCAGTATTTATTAACGATCTACCTGGGGTTCTCCATCATAGTGATCATATGATTTTCGCTGACGACACTCAAATTTTTCTTAAATGTCGTGTTTCAGAACTTGACATCGCCATTGCAAAGGTAACATCCGATATCACTCGCTTCTGTCAATGGGCGAATAGCAATGACCTCGTCCTTAACTTTGAAAAAACTAAGGCATTACTGGTCGGCAGTGCTTTTTATCTGAACACCTTTAATACTGATTCGATCACACCGATTGTTATTAATAATTCGGTCATACCGTGGGTTAAATCGGTGAGGAACTTGGGTCTCGTGTTTGATGGAACGCTCTCGTGGAAGTACCATCTTATACAAATGTCCAATAAAGTCTTCTCCACTTTACGTCAACTACGTAATAACCGTGCTCAACTACCAACTGATGTTAGGCAAACCCTTGTTTCCTCGCTGATTTTACCCTACTTCGATTACTGCTGCGCAGTTTACAACGACATCAATGTAACTCAAAAAATAAGGGTGGAACGAATGTTTAATGCGGGCATTCGTTTCATCTTCGATCTACGGCGCGATGAGCACATTACCCCTTATCGTAATAAGCTTGGCTGGCTCAACACTAAATCGCGTAGGTTATACTATATTGGAATCGTCACCTATAAGATTATTAAGACCCACGTACCCCACTATCTTTATGAACGTTATCAGTGGCGTGAAGAATCTACATCCAGGGCTCTTCGACCAGGCTCTATGCAAGAACTTCGAGTACCGACACATCGGCTGGAATCCTATTCCAACTCTTTTATTGTCACATCTACCCGGTTATGGAATGAACTTCCAGTCGAAATTCGCGCAAGTGAAAATGTGTATTCGTTTAAAGTAAAACTAAAAAAATTCCTATTAAGTCGGACTTCAGTGTAATTATTTTGTATTTTATATTTTAGTATTAGCATTATTAGTATTAGTATTAGTATTTTAGTATTTAACATTAGTATTTTAGTCCACTTTTACTTCTGGTATGCGTGTACCCTACCCTACGTTGTAATCGCTCGACTATTATTATTATATATCTATTTTATATCTACTTTGTTATAGAACTAGTATTAGTATAGAATTAGTATTGCGCTTTTATATGCATCTGTTAGTATGTCTTGTTATATTAAGCTTAGTTTTAGTATTAGTTATCTGTATGTATGCTCTATATTGGTTGGCCTAAGAGGTAATACCTCAAGCCATAATAAAGACAATCAATCAATCAATCTCTCTCTCTCTTTCTCTCACATCGAATGAATAAACCTTCTGGGTTAACTCATAGATTTGAGTGTGAATCAGTGAAATCGCCAAATTGTAAAGTTACAAATACTAATAAATAATACGCATTTTGATCCATGAAATTTAATATTGACGATCTGACGATGGACTCGTGATCAGAATATTCAAAAATTCTCGAGTACTTAATTGTAATCTGACCCCATTAAAATGCGCATTTTCATCCGACATGTTGAACATCGAAAATCTGATAATTAACCCCTTCGCTGTGTCGGCGAAAATCAGAAAGTGGGCTAAAAGTGCGGAGGGAGATCCGGTCCACGGTATTTCATAGGTGATCCTGAATCACGAATCCGTTATCAGATTTTCGGAATACAAAATGGTGAAACCAATATGGCGGGCGAAAATGAGAGATTTTAGTCTATCGATATGAAATTCATTACTCGGGGGTTTTTAAGGCCGCTGATCAGGAATTCATAATCAGATTGTCGATATATTTTTTCTTTATTTAGTTGTTATTGTTTTGGTTTTCAGTGATTTTGGGATCAGTGTAAAGTAGTTGTCAGAATAGTATTTTTTGTAATAATGGTACTAACATATTCGTGTTCAGTGACCCCAAAAATCGTTGTATACCCTCCCTTATAAGCATTTTACGCACCATTGATTTTACTGCATTATTTGAGCCGATTTTACTCATGTCTACTATAGTAGACATGCACAGGCAAGTGGTTAATTCGAGATTTTCTGGAGAAGACATCCGTATTTCGTCTGCAGGAAACATCCGCAGTGACGGGGTTAATGGCTTTAATCAATAAGGTTATTGACGTGTGTGTATCTTATAAACATAGGTAACCTAGATATTATAAGTAAAATGATTTGTAAGGAATATTAAACTAATTATATTAAAACGTACGTTGGAGTGGTAGTATTGTACGCGGAAAATCAGCAAAAGCTCACGCTTGATTCTGCAGTGTTCACTTGCAAGCACACTCAGACACAGTTGCATCACACTCACGCTTTCCCTCTCTCTTGTTCAATGTCTCTTTTCCTCTTAGTCTCTAATCTCCCTCTTACTACCCCACGGCCAGTACCCTTTCACTCCTCGCGAATTGAATTAGGCAAACTAATGGATAGTCTGGCCGCGAAACGTCAAGCCGCATTGCCCGAACTTGACAAGCTCGACGTTGCAGTCCGCATTCATCTATGTATATGTACACCAGCTCTCTTGCTACCGGGGAACCTTAAACCTATTGGCGGGGCCCTAATTAAAGCACAGTTTCGCTCGACCTTGCCCGGTACCGTGACAGTTCCGAGGATTAGCTGACTCGATTAGTCCTGGGAACTTTGTGCTCTGTTCGCACTGGCAAACGCAGTCTATCATCTAACCGGTGACATCCTAACTATCTACGTTTCTGAAACAGCGCCACACCAACCGACGAATCTATGACATCAACGCAACACGTCTAATTTAAACTGTACAACTATTAATTTAAACACAGACCCTATTCTACGCAGTAGTTAAATTTGAGACTTTGCATTCAGCGCAGGTGTTCACTGTTAAGAATAATCCTAAAAGGACTAGAAGGATAAGTGTAAAATAATATCAAATATTATGTCGATGTGATGTGCAAGTCCCTGGTTTCAGAAATATTTAGTGAAGATATGAAACTTCTATCTACCGTATTACGTCATTTCATACTCACGATTCTGGTATTTTGTTTATTATGACTAAGTCAGTAATTAAAAGAATATGACAAAGCATTGACAAGTAATGAATGGAGTTCATTGGACAATTTACACTGTTTTTCACATTTAGTGGTTAATATCAACAACCCGACAATTTAAATTAATCTTTCCAATTTTATTTCAGTAGAAGAACTGTTTTTCCGAGTACTCATATCTAATAATTCTGATGATATATATTTTCTTTTACAATGGAATTTGATAATTTTATTGTAATTCGCGACTTCATTTTGTCGTGCACGTCTTTTAAAATATATCTCCACGTGGCAGAAGCAATAGATTTCATACAAGTTTTGGAATTCTTGAAAAACGATGATAAATATTCGATTAAACAAAAAATCGATTGAATTCGCAATGTGCCTTGGAAAATAAATAAAACTCAAAATACCAAATAAATTGTTTCTCTGATTGGATGGATCATCATTCCGATGGATAATAATTGAGCCCAGAAAAATGAACAGAAACTGGTAGTATTTTCTACCAGGGGTGAAAAAAACGAAATATCGATCCCAAATGATTTCGCTCACAAACGCGAGTGTGTGAAGAGGAGACGTCGTAAACATCAATCTTCTTGCGATTATTACAGCTTAACTATTATTAACAGCTTAACAATAAATAACATTTTCTATAATTACCGCCGATTTACTTATCATCATCACTTTTACACCTATTATTGAACAATATCATCCGTTATTGCAAAATAAAAGAGTAATGTTGTGTACCAATGAATTTCAATAAATAAATGTTAAGTATTACAGTCTAATGGGAAATCGAGATTACAATAGATATATTCACTAATAAAATTGAATTGAAGAAATATGAATATTAACTTTTTAGTTTGCGCAATGATATTGTTTTGAAAGTGTTTAATACGCTTTACCTCAGCTGCATGATTAAGATTCGGTTTGATTTAATCTGGAAATCTGAACCTTCAATTTCAGTAACATAATTCGTTTCTGATTTCACTCATATGATAATTAAAACTGAACGCAGCCAAATTGACTAAACAAGTAGGCAGAAAAGAAATAAGGAAAATGGCTAGTTTATGAATTTAAGAGCCTTTTCGCTTATTCAAATGATAAAATATCTTACTTTTCTGAAAATAAAATGAGAAACAAAATATAAACATGCACTCTAAAGTTTTGTGAATTTTATAGTGCTGTATTGTGCATTAATCACACGAAGAATATTAAGATAACCTTAGCGAACAGAAGAAAGGATTTTTATACATTTTACACTGTACACTGTACACATTGTACATTGCTCTAACTGAAAAATGTATCGTGCATTGCACATTTGCTTTCGCTTATTTTTATTGTTTTTCTACACTTATTCTTATTGTCAATGCTTTGTAGAGGTAATGTAAAAATTCTAAAATCAAGTTTTCTCAAAGTATATAACATAAGTTTCATAGTATAGTATGTAGAATGAATAGATGCGCTGTCCCATAAATATTTCCTATATTGATACTGTACCTTATTCCATACAGTGTATCCGCATAAGATAATAGCACCAAGTTGTTCATTATATTTTAACATTAATACTAAATAATATTCACTGGCTTTCGTGAACGAAGATGGAACTATGAAAATATACCTCTGAAATCAGATATTCTTCTATATACAGATCAGAGTTTTGAGCAATTTTTTATTTGAGAAACATTTTATTGAAAAAGTTGGTAACTATTAGATATGTTTTTTGGATCATTACTGATTAATGAAAAGAATAAAGGCCGAACTTTTTAGAACTCCCTCGATGGCGCTCTACCAACTGAGCTCTGAATTCAAAGGCATATTTCTTGAGCAATTCCATCTTTGTTCATCAAAGGAATTGAATATAATTTAGCATCAAATTGTTTTAGTTTTAACAGGCAAATAAAACACTAATAATATGCAATAAATAATATCTTGCTGAAGTGATTTGAGGACGGCTTGAAGTATGCCATCGATCAATTGATTTTTATAGCTGCAAATAATCATAAAAACGGAAATTATGAAGAATTTCTAAATTTACTTTATATTTATAAATCGTTTCATCTGGGATCACGGGAATTTATTGTCATCGTGGCAATTGCAAAAGATACTCCATAAGGTGGAAAATAAACTGAAAACTGGAACATCGATAACTAGCATAGTTCCATAGTTCCGCTGAGAAGGATGAAGCTGTCAGTTAGGTTGAAACTAATTGGGATCAACCTGTTATATTGACGGTGAAAAGTCCTCAATAACCGTTTGTCATACTGGCGGGCATTCCTTTTTTCAGAAAGGTATTGATCACTTGGTACTATTTAAACCTTTTCTAAAATAGACTTTTTTCGAAATATTTTATATGTTTTAGAATATTGAAAAAACAGTACCATTTCATGGTAAGAAATGCTTTGGCTATTTCAGTAAATGAGAAAGTTTGCTCAATTATCTAGGTGATTTAGCAATAGAATAAGATATCATCTAGGTTATGGATTATTAAATGAGAAAGTAGTTGAACAAAATTTTGCTGAGGAAGGTTTTGGAGATTGCATAATGAAATTCTGTAAACTGAAATAAATTTGTAAAATTGAAAATTGCAAATCCAACACGGTTAATCGAAGGCACTCTATTCTTATTCTACGTAACTATTTTACTTACTGAATACAGAAAATTCTGAGTTTATATTCAGTAAGAGATTAAATAATAATATAATATTTAATTTACTAATTAGGCGGTAGATCTATTTAATGACGGATTATAACTTTTTGTATTATTTGCAATTAAATGTGTTACCAAGAGTTCCATAAAACCTATTTATTACCATAAAATGTTCGCTTCATCCATTAATTCTATCATTTACTTGGTTTTCGAATATGCTCCACGATAATTCATCCTTTGTTTACTAATTTCTGTAGAATTAACGTTCTTATAAATAAGTCCATATAAAGGTACGTTTCAACGGCGGATAACATTGTACTTAGGCTCATGAGTGGGGTTCCATCAAAAAAATTGATGGTCGAAAGCGATTTCATGCATGTGATGTACAATGTGAAATATTGTTGTTCGATGGAAAACAATTTTTCCGGCCGCAAGAATGCCATCTCCGTGCGGAAAAAAAGAGATTGGTGACAAGTGCACCTTACACGGCAAGGGGGAGGAACGGGAGTCCCGATGCCGAGGGCTGCAATGGCAGATTTATCTTCGATCCTTTCATTTTCGCCCGTGCTATATAAGATATATTTTGTCACGCCTTTACATAAAAAACTACGTCTTTATAATGCCAGTGAAGTAAGTAGCGGTTGCAAAAAAGTAAAAAACGGGAAGCGGGCGCGAAAACGCGAAAAGCTTATTACGCAGAAAAGTGGTTTACCGGTACGCAAAGGCGCTATTTTTATGCAGGTCTGACAAAAAATTATTTTTTAAATTATTCCTACGTATTCATGTACCAGAAAAGATAATGAAGAATAGCTAAATTAAAGTTTCAAAATTGTTCAAAAATTAAGATTTGTCTGTAATATGTATCTTGATCCTCCGGCTGTGAAACTCGATTTCTCGGCCTACGGCGAAACCTTCGGCCGCGAATTATCGAGTCCTACGGCGATCGGATAAAAAAATTCATTATTGGTCACGGGCGAAATATCGATCTCCAACGAATGTGATTATTATCCTCGCTTCGCTCGGGCGACAAACTTCACAATCGTCAATGATCGATAATTGCCCCCTTGGCGCATAATGTACTATTATTGGCTCCGAATATCTTGCTTCTTTTTGCTCAGTGTAGGCCAAATAATTAAATAAGAATCTTTTCATCAAATGTTAAATTTGTAATATATAAATATTGGAAACTTCACTAATCTTACAAAATTTGCATCGTCTTTTAGTCGTCAGTTCTTGCTCTTACTATACAACAAAATTGTTGGCTATTAGATTATTTTATTGACTCCATATATGCGATAGCGTCTACCAAGAAATATCTCAATCTTCTCCTTTTCTTTTCGAAGTATTACATTGATAATTTAATTCATGTATTCTGAAGTTACTTTCTACCTAATTAGTCCGCTTTGGGAAATAAGATCCTTTTATTTGTCACGATTTAAAAAAAATCGTCACTGTACGGTTTGACCCACAGTTTACGGTCCTATTTCATAAACCTTCTAATAACTTACATTACATTTTAAGATACAATTTAAGATATGCTTTTTCTGGACATATTCAGTCTTTTGGTTAAATGAAAATTGAATGAAAATTTATTTGTTGATTACGTCTTGACTTCGTACATCAGGCTTCGTACACTCTTGGTATTCTATGATGTTATACATTTTGGATTCGAGAATTGGTACGCTTATCGCCATACTGTCTGGATCTGCATTATTTGCATTTAAAAAATAATGGTCATAATCGATCCAACTACTCGTGTCCAACATGAAATAGCGATAATTGATATTATCGATCATCTTGGCCTTGAACGTTAAGACCAGTGTAATAAATTGTTTATTATGGTATGGCTTAGTACGAAAAATATACTAATACAAATTTAGGATTTATTGAAATATATTTTGTGGAAATTAATATACAGTGTCTTTTTAGTCGCTGAACACAAATTTGAACTCAGGATTTGAAAATTCAAAATATCGTTGTCACGATGGTTGAGTAGTAGGTATGTAAAACATTATTTGATCATGATGAAATTGGGTGCTCGGGGATTATTTTTGGTTGCTGATTAAAATCTGATTACACTTTAAACAGCAAGTAAGGAAAATAAACAATCTACAGGCGTTAATTAAATTTTGTGGTCGACAAATGTATCGCCCTGTCCTCTAAAGGTAAAGAAAAAGGGGTTTCAAATAATTTCATAATATGCATCAATCGATTAAGAAATTCAAATCTTCGTTTTTTAGAATTCTTCTTTGTTTTAATTTTTGTAATTTACTTGTTTTCGAATAAGCTATATATTAGTTTGATATTCATCTAGAAGTATTTACTAATACAATAAAAACATATTTAACAGTCAAAGACTATAGAAATGATTATAATATGGTACCTAATCTTACGAAAAATATGCAGCACTTTTAAATTATTGAGGGACAATTCAATAACGACATAATTAAAATGCAATAATCGTCAGTGGTTGTTCAAGAGAATAACAACTTTTGACCCTCGAATGAATGGCAAAACATCCAGAGATTTTTGGAAATACATCGATAATTAGGGAGAATCCGGAAAGGTCTGGTTGCAAACAAGGGCCATTAAACTGCCATAGTACGTTCGTCAAGAATGTAAAACAGTTTTAACGAGCTTTAGGCATCCAAATTATTACATTTATAGCCGTTAATGATTATTACGTACGCATGACAGCATCCATACAACGTATTCGAAATTCCTGCACGACTTTAATGAAGGGTGTCTAACTGCGTATACCAGAAACGTGATTTACGTAAATAGTAAATTAACCATGATCGATTGAACTACATTTTTAAGTATCTTAGCGTTGTAAACCAATGACGTAATGAGTGAAACGTACGTCTTCCTATCCAGCATAATTTAGTGCAAAATCGATTCCACCGAATCGCGTATCGGTGAAATGAAGTTAATCGTTGCGATGTAGCATCATTGAGTACGAAATATTTGCTACAATCTTGTAATGGCGTTCGATATAATTACGATCGGTCGCTTTAATGACACAACTACAATCGCTTCGATTATATGAAGAGGTCTAAAATGCATGAGCTTCGTGTTGTTCGATTACCAATCAATAGGTTTACGTTCGTTTAATCATTTCTGCAGGTGCGGTGCTGTACATGATACTTCGACACATTAAATGTGCATTTGCTACTAATTACATAGCATTTTGAACAATTGATGCAATAATAAGAGGGGAAATAATAGGATTATACCTTGTCAAGCAGTCATGAATTAGGGATTTATTTTCTCTGTGTAATATGTACAGCCTGTGTTGATAAAAAATTGAATAATTCCATCGCGAATATGTAGAAATAATGAAATGAGAATTTCACCGAATATTGAAAACAATGGATCGAATGTTAGGTGGCGCCCTCTTGCAAAATTTTCGTTGAACCTTTATCTAAAATACGGATATAATGTGTGAAAATTCGGTATTTGATGTGAAAAGTGTATCACCAATTTTTTATTAAACGATACAGCAATATCTTTTCAACAGGAAATTTTCTGTTGTTCAGTAAAAATATGATAAATTTCTATTATATAAAATGTTTCTTGCAATATTTGCATTGCGAAATAAGTAATTGATCTTTTTAAGTCTAAATTGGTTTGGATTTTAATATAGATTTCTTTTTATATATTCAGCTCATATTTAATTATATCACCAATAGCATTATTAGATTTCAATTCAGTACACGAAGTGAAACTCGGAGATATATTGATGAAAGCATAAATATAATCTTGACGTAAAATCGTTAGATTGAAATCAAGCTATAATACACGGAAAATAATTTTACGCCTCGACAGGCTAATATTATGGAGCGACAGCAAAATTGTGGTGCCGATATGACTATGACCTCAGTATTACCTTGCGACGGCATAACGACATCAGCATAAGCATTTGTTGTACTACCGTAGCACAAGCGTTTTCTTAGAATACAGTAGCGAAAGCTTATATATAATAAATGTGAGGCTATTTATTTTTATTTCTAACAAATATGTTTTAAATAATTCCGGGATCTAACATAAAATTGAGCAGCTCCCCGGACATATTGCGATGTGTACTCATGGAGAGGGGAAATTGGTTCAAGACATATACTTTGATGTACAGCAGTCTTTGATGTAAGTTTATCTTAAGTTACATCTCAATATATTCCCCTCACGACCCAAACTTCCATATATATTCGTACATGCCCGTACAAGTGAATATCTGACCGAAAATTCGACAAATTATTCTTTAGCCTAATTTGGTCCTTTCGACCAGTTGTTTTTTCAATCAATTGTTGTTCAACCAATTGACGTGAATTCATTTCAAATTTATTATTTATATATCGGTGTTTTCGACCTGCCTTGCGACTAATAATAAAGTTGCCCGCTTTTTCCTAAATAAGATGCAATATCTACCATAACTATTTTATACAAACAGTGAAATCGATTTATGATATTTTTACCCAAGCGGCAAAATAGGGCGAAATTACCTCTTTTCGACCTTCCAACAGAGAAAGAGATTCTCTCAACCTCGGTTTATTTACTTAAAATAGAAGTCGAATTGCGGTATGTGGGGACAGAAGTGGAAATAATTTGACGGTCGAATTGCATTTTTCCCATTAGGTCGTAATCCAAATGTGGTCAAATAGACCTATAATAGGGTGAAAATTGTTAATATTTAGGTAATTTTCCCCTCTTTTTGACCTAATTCTGACCAAATCTCTCGATATTTGGTTTGGCACCTTTTTCATGGCTATATATGTAGCAAGCTTGCTCAAGTACTTATGTGTTTATATATCAATGTCATGATAGTACCGGAATACTCTAACGCTTTAATCAAAACAAAATATAATAAATGAAATAAATATATTGAACCCTGGCGAAAGAATCGGATAGAGATTTAATCCGACGTAATCTGTGACAATTCGGATATTGTCGCCGATCTAATCCTAGTCTTTCCAAATCGATTTTTCAATTCGTTTCATTCCTCGATTTTAATCCGAACGAATCTTATGCCATTCCAACAAATATTGTCAATTCGTTTTACTTCTCGATTTTAATCCGAATGGGTCGGATTAAGTTGGTTTCAGTAGGATTTGAATGAATCGAATAATTTCGGAGTGGGTCGGATTCAGCAGAATTAGCAGTAATTGAATATTTCGGAATAGGTCGGATTAAGTCGGATTCAGCAGGATTAGCATTCATTTAATAATTTCGGAATGGATCGGATAAATTCGGATTCAGCACGATTTGAATCCATCGAATAACTTCGGAAAATGTAGGATTAAGTGGATTCCAATGGATTGAAATCTATATGCATAGGAATCACGCGGATTTGCCCGGATTAAGTAATTGTCTAGGTAAATCTCGGATCGCATTGGATTGAGTCGGATGTAATTTTCGGATTCGCTTTGAACGACTAAACTTAGATCGGCGGCAAATTCCGGATTGCGATGGAAAGAAATTTGTCTTTCCGTTTCAAACCGATTTTTTCGCCATGGAGGGTGTCCGTTTTGTAAAGTAAAATATCGCAAATTGTAGCGTTAAATTTACGTAAGGCGAACAATTGTTTCATCATAATTTGATGCCACATTGTCAAAGCTGTGGACGTTGAAGTCGAAATATCAACCAATAGGACCGCTACAGCTCGCTAGGGGAAATTCTTCAGTGTGTCGCAACTTTAGTTAAAAATTAAATTTTTTAACCGGAGAGTATCCAAAAAATGCGCCCAATTTGCTCCGCCTCACAAACCACCATTGACATTACTACCCTACTCTGTAGCTACAGAGATTAAATTAACTCGGTTTGTAACTAAATTTTGTAACAGTGCCCGGGCCTGCCCCTGTGAGGCGAATAGATGCTACATTTTACATTTTTTTGGCGGAACAAATTAAGATAATATTTGATATTTTCTCGACGAAAAATTCAATTTCTAACTAAAGTTATGGCGCCCAGAAGAATTTCACCTAGAGGACTGCCTTCACAGAAGTACCAATAGGGCAATTGCGGATACTCTATTTAATACCAATTCTCGAACCGTTAAGTAATCTATAAATTGAAGGTATATGACGAATGTGTTCATAACCTAGCAAATATCGTCCCCATTTTAAGTTCGCCACCGATTTACAAGAATTAGAAAATAAAAGAATAATTGAATACTGACAAAGGTCGGTATACTTTTTCGTGTTTTACAATTATGTTTTCCAATTTATTTAACTGATAATCAATCAAAGAAATCTGATGGTTACTTTATGAACCATTACACGAGCATACATTGTGCAGTTTTAAAAAATTGACCATCAAGTCACGATTTTGAGAAAAGTGGGATAAAGAATAAAAAAACGCGTATTTTTTGAGCTTTTCAAACATTTTTTCACATTAAAATGGGTGTGGGTCGAAAACCCGACAAATCAAAAAGCCGACAAGTAAAAAAACCGACAGTCAAAAAACCGACACATAAAAATTAGACACATCGACAAGTAGACAGTCATCTTTGAAGTGTCGGTTTTTTAACTGTCGGCTTTTCGATTGTCGTTTTTTTTGACTGTCGGGTTTTTGACTTGTCGGCTTTTTAATTTGTCGGGTTTGCGACCCGCACCCATTAAAATTACATGCTGCAGACTTCCATTAAGTTTTTAATTGAAGCGTAAATCGAAATTTTGAGACCAATTTACGAAGTAACATTTCGGGTGGATGTATACCCAGAAAAATGTATTTTGGTGCTTTTATAAAGCTTTTACTGGTAAGAACTGCAAAGGAACTGTAAACTAAAGCATAATTGTAACATATGACATCTTTTTTGTACGTATTATTATTTATTATTATTGATATTATTGTTATTATTATTTTTAAATTCTTGCCACTTTGTCTTATCTGGTGGACTGATATCTTGTCTCACCTTTGACGGGCATATGGGCAGACTTGACTCAGATTTCCCGATGAGACTAATTTTATTAGTTTTACAGGTTGGACCAATTTCATTGGTTTTCCGTGTATATAAATGTAACACATCATTCTGGAGCAATTTCTTCTTACCATTGCCGGTTGCACTTTTACCTTATCTCAGCTTTGCCAGTCGGTGTAATTTCTCGTCTCACCTTTGTCGATCAAACTAATTTACTTTGTTGTTATTGATTCCATTTTAATCTGTATTTTGAAATTATTTTGGTGCAGTATGATTAACTTTTGAGTTAGAACATTTGTATTATATCGATTGAATTTGGTAATATGGTCAATAACAATCTAAAGAACTTCTAATTCTGAATCGTTGTACCAGTTTTTGGTCTTCTAGTCCAGGATTCATCTTCAACAGAATGTGTTTTTTAAAATCGCGAAACTATGCGATAACAAGTAAATTTAGACATCGGTTTATGCTCCGGATAGGTGTCATATAAACAAATTCGCGACTGCTTCGTCAGATTATATTTTGTGACCAAAACCACGTATTCAAATGTAAGTTTTCTAATTGTAAACAAACATATTCTAAGGATTGATTCGCTTGGTAGTACTCAGTGGCCTTTAAAAAGATGCGTAATTATTATTATTTTTTTATTATAATTATTTAACGAGCGGAATCGCCCTTTTACACAAATTTTTGCCATATAATTAATTGTAAAATTTACGAGAGCTGGAGGTCGTGTCCGTTGATGGCGCCATATTTCATAATTATGGAGGAAATGTAGGAACTGCAGGAAACTGCACCAAGTACAGCGGCAGTGAGTCAATTTCCGCCGAAAAAGCAATATTTTCGAGACGTAAATAAACAACGTGGCTCATCTTATCAACAGCAAGCTGCTGTTTGAAACCGAAATCGAAAACTTGTTCGCAGGACGGAGGTCGAACTCACGACCTACGACTTCGTGGTCCAGTGCGTTACCGCCTGAAAAAATAATGATTTTATAATATGATTGAAAAATAAAGTACAATTAGTAAGTATTTATCTCTATGGTGTCCGAACAAAAGCTTGTATTACTCTTAATAAGAGTAATACATTATTTTCACTTTCGAAAAACGTTTTTCGTAAAACAGAAATGATTATAATGGTTTAAGTTCTAAGTTTTGGATTCGTCTGGAAAATACCTTTCAAATGAGCCTCCACTCGACGCATGCTGCCATTTAAGATTGATCCCCACACCTCCTCCCACCGCCATGTGGGGTACGTGTCCCAACTCTCCAAAAACTTTTTTTTTGTTTTAATATGGATGGTTTTCGGAATATTTGACCATTCTAGGACTTTTTGCCAGCATTGCATATGCTATTCTTTATGTGTGTTTACAAGAACTGTTCGTAAAACAATCGCAAAGGAATTAATACACTCTAAACTTGAAGTGTTTTGAAACAAAAGATATAAAAGCGACAGTTTGAACAGCAGTGTGACATCAAATATTAATATACTGATCTTTGTGTATAAATTTCATGTGTATGTACAATGTATTGCTCTTTTGATATGATACTTAAAAGTGTCACCATTTTTCCGTGTATCTGAAATTAAAACATCATTCTACAGTATCTAAAGAAAATACGTGAAATCCATAATTCACACGAATTTCAGGTACTATTTCACTAGTAGGGGATATATAAAAGCTATGGGTAACTCCATAGATGTTGACCTCCGTTACTAAAGAAAAAGAGGTGGGTATCCGGGATCGTGAAAATAAAAGTTCTCTTTATAGGATTAGTAAGGTTTAAGGTGCCAAAACGTGCGGAATGGCTGGGAAAAGTTGTTACCTACCTGTAGCACAACACAAGTGGTCTCTTTGTAATTGTACATACGACCAAATTGAACATCTCACTTGAGAACATTTATATGAAAATATTCTTTTCGTTAAAAAATCTGTTATTATCTATTTTGGACTATGAAAATGTTGGATGTCGCTTGTTATAACCAATTATAATCGTAACTGTGGAGTTTAGATGTGTACAGCTATTTCTTACAAATATTCGATTCACTATACAATGAAATATACTTTTATAGGTATTTTGGGGGCGAAATCTAAGACCACGACTTTGAAACGTTTTATGAGTGATCTTTCTGTGTGCAAATGAGTTTCATATAAACAATTGAATAATACTGTATTCTTAAATTAAATCTAAAAATGTCGTTGGTTCTTTTCAGATTTTTTGAATTTCAACCTGGAACAATCAAAAGAACATACCCACAAATAGTTGGATGTGGATTTTAAGTTATATTCTGATCAGTCTTTGTTTATTGGCACTTTATTAAATTTAGAGTACCTATTTAATAGTAACATAGAATTTTATGCACAGGTGTTTCGAAATAGTATTTTTCGATACAATGCAGCAAAACCAGATTTTACGGATCGTATGACGCCGTAAAGTCTTACGGCCTTGTGCCGAATATTATTTTTCGGTACGAAAGCTGTAAAAATTCGATTTCGCGGCCTGCATTTAGTCCGTATCGGTTATGTTTTTGACAGCGCAGATTCGTGGTACACGTGACTAAAAGTAGGCCGTAAAATCGGATTTTACGGCTATAGTACCGAAAATGGTACTATTTTATATTGTGTGCGTAAATATTGTAAAATATATTGTAAATATTATAAAATATTGTTCGACGAATGTGCGAAAATGTTGTTTTATAACAAAGTGAATGCGGACCTAGCTTTCAGTGCGGTCCGCAACCTTCACATTCAATGACAAAACTTTTACGCACTTCTCAAAATCTACTATTCTAACACTCCGTGTGTAAAACTAGACTTTAGGCACAAGGGAAAAATTGTCAGATATGTAAAATCGAGTTGCAGACATGTCGTCTTAAAAGATATCGTATAGAACACACATGTCTATCTCTGACGAGTGTGATTATCCACCTCTCTTCGTTTCCAAACTTTAAACTTGCCAAAGATCAGCATTTTCTCCCTCGTTGCATAATATACGATTCTTGCACTCTGTGTGCAAAGTTCTATTTTGCTCCCTAAATTGCGGGAGCAAAATTGCATATTCTCTCCCTAGGGAGTAAAATAAATGTATCCGAGAGCAAAATAAGTTTCTCGCATTCTGAGCGCAAAATACTATTTTGCTCCCTATATCGCGGGAGTAAAATAGCACGCCCTCGTATGAGAAAATAGTATGTGCTTCGCTCGGGCGTCAAACTCGCACTCATCGACAAACACCTATTTTGCTCCCTAGTTGCACAATCTACTATTCCCTAATAGTATGCTGGTAATCCGTATTTCCCACAATATTTTCAGTTCACATTTACTGCCACTCAATATGGGAACTAAACAAAGTGCGGGAAATACGGATTTCTATGTTACAAGTATTTCCACGTGTGGGAAATAGCATTTCCCGCACTAGTAAGGAAATGTACTATTTCTACACTAAATACAGTTCAGGAAATACCGAATTCCCTCATATTCTTAGGACAAACAAATAAACTTGGAAGTCAGGATTACATTTCAAACACAATCGTTTCACGTAGAATATAATGTTCTCACATTATTACGTACGTCTCATTTATGCAATACTTTCTCTATCTCTTCGTGTCCTCAGAAAAAAGGTGTGAACCTCTCTTTCCCTCACTCTCTCTCTCTCTCTGACTCGGCTTCAGCAAGTTGCATGCCCTTCTACCGACTCGTCCCTCACATCCGTTCGCTTCCTTTCTCCATCACACCGACGAGCACGGTTAAAATAGTGGGGGTGCAGCAGTGCGCATTCGGCGCACGCGAACGAGAGAGCGCAAGACAGTGCCCTTCCGTGGATTGCGGATGTTGCGCCAAATATCGGGATGCGCGCGTGCTCATCTTCGTTAAATTAACCAAGTGACCGTGAAGTGGTGTGAAACAAAAGTTTTTTTGGTGTGTCCTTCTGGTGTCCTTTTGTGCGGTTTTAGATATCATAGTTGGTTCCAAGGTTCCTCGTAGCTTGACGGTTCGGAGTCTAGTGGTCCTGCGGTGCTGGTGGCTGTATTGACATCAGGATTTGGAGCGGCGTCGCCATTCGCGCGCACGCCACCCCGTGGTTCCGAGATCTCGACGTCAGGTGAGCCACGAGAGACCTGCGCTTTTAGGTTAGGTTGGGTCGTCCGGGGCGAACGGCCGCCGTGCACGCGCTAGCCTTGTTGTTGTTTCCAGTCCGTTCGTCCTTGTGAGCTGCACCGAAATGTCAACCGGATTTTATACGGTTTCCGAAACGCTGCAAGGTCGTCTCAATCCAGCTACCCACAGGCTCCGAATTTTTCGAAACTCCTTTTCATCGTATTAAATCATCCGCCGTGGATGAAATATTGTGATGTTGCAATATAATTTCTAAAAATCGTACATCGCTATATGAAGTAAATGTAGGAGTATCTTATGGATCTGAAGATAACAATAATATTATGGGGAATATCGCCTTTGTGCATTGCAGCATGTTCAGATCACTTGCCGGTGTACACCAAGAACAACATGGTATCTCAGTATTATTCTCATGCAATAATATTGCCAAGCTTATCCGTGTTGGAGCATAATGTAAACGTATTTCATGTCCTACTACTTCTCTGTTATTGTTATGATCTTGGAAAATATTGGGATAGTTTCAACCACTCAACTAAATGGGATTCATGGTGGATTCGGGTGAAACTTATGATGTAGATGATACAAGTAGTAGAAGTATGAAATTTGCAATTGTTTACATGTTTTAGTGACATCAATTTTCAGGATTCAAGATTTTGTGATATAATCGAAATAATTCTTTAAGTCACCATAAATTTAATGGGACTCGCAGTAAAGTTGTGGTTAACATAGAGATGATACCAGCGTGCTGATAGTCTATAAACAAAGCCATCAGTACTAAGAAAGACCTTAAGACGAAAAATTCTTCACTAACAGTTTGGAATTCAACCAGATTTTGCGAATAGTTTCTAAATATGACGTTTATCTTAGTTATCTTCTGATATTTCTATAAACCAGTTTCCTCAATTCCTCAATACTAACTAAAATACACCATAGAGTTAAGAGTTTAAGATAAAATGTTGATATCAATTTAAATCTGCTGAATAAAACTTCGAAGTTGAAAATAGTTAACGTGTGTAACTTTTAAATGTAATAACCTAGAAATATATCAAAATCATTTATTATAGTAAGTAAATATAAAATAAAGAAAATTTGATTGGTCTCAGATTCGCTAGTAGAAAATACGACCAGTTTTTGGACATTTTTTCTGGTCTCCTTGTTGTAAGCAATGGAACCTAGCAAAAATGCCCAGAAACTGGTCTCTTTTTCTACCAGGGTTGATACCATATTATTCATAATTAATTTTGTTGACTGCATAAATATCCCAACTAGAATTTTCAACGGGACTCTGATGGAGAACTACCCGGGTTACCTAGATTGTGTTCGGGGTCCGACCGAGCTTGTCAAGCTTTCCTGAGCCCAGTCAAATTTGACAGACTGACCGGGCTATGGTTATAACCAGACCAGGGTTGCCCTAGTTGCATTCGGAATCAGCTAAATTCTTCGGGTAAATTGGGACCAATTCTACCGGGGATCAGTGATACAAAATGGGAATACCCCGATGAATTTCAACATGAGACTATTGGTTATCTTAGGATGACAGTAAAATACTGCAGTAGAATGTTACCCATAGAACCAGAAACTTTCAAAGAAAATCTCAAAAGACAAAGAACTAAGAAATAACATGCGTTTATGATTGTAAACAATAGCCTTAAAAAATAAATGATTGAAAAGAAATCAATAACAAATAAGTTGTACCAAATGAATTTTAAAGATATCATTAACATCACCATAAAAACATTTGTATAGTGATACAGGTTTAAAGAAATAAAAATGTTTTTTGCGCAGGTTGTGTTAATTTCATGACGTATCAATTTCACCCACTATATATAAAGCTGTAATAAAATATTAAAATTATAAATCGCACAGTTATTCACACGAAATCGTAGGAATCATTTGTTTATAATACATGGAGAGAAGAGAATAGTTCCTACTTAGACCTGAGTAAAATTTATTAAGCAGAAATGTTAATTTTTGACGGACTATTACATAGACTTTAATAAATGCATAGTTGGAAAGACATTAGTCTTTAGACAAATCGGCGCTTTGTAGTACATCGAACTGAATATAAATGATTCACATTTTTACACATTAGTTAGAGTCATTTCTTGTATAAAACCCAAGTTTAGTTACAACATTTTATTAAACACATTAAGTATGATATTCTCTCTCTTCTCTCCATGCATTATTGAACACCTACGGTGGATCTACTGATTTTTTTTAAATCTAAGAAATATTCCAGAAGGAAGAATGAAGAACGCGAAAAAACTGTTAAATTGGAGGGTCGTTTATGCAGAAAAAAAAGAGAAATTAGTAATTAAAATCCGGTTCTTTTAGATAGGTAGATCTCGGGATAATATTATGTTTGGGAAAAAATGTTTAATACCGTTTCCAAGAAATTAATTGTCATTATTACTGATATTTTTGACGAGAAAAAGCATTACTGTTCTTAAACAAAATTGAACCATGCAAAAATAAGTTGTTAAACAACTTGTATTAATGATTTTTACGATTTCCGATTTATCTTTTCAAGAAAAAGCTTCTTTATAACTTCACCGTGCGATTTCGCAATTTTCTGAAGTTAATGGCAAAAATCTTGAATGAGTTAAAACTTTGGAAAAATTCGTTCGGTTAAATTGTAGGGTATCTTTTTCTAGAAAAATTTTGTTAAAAGTCTTTCGTTAATATTCATACATTTTTAAAAAATGCTTAACTGGCAAAAAGAAGAAAGTTTGATTCATTAACAAAAGTTGTTTGACAAATTATTTTTGGAGGTTTTAATTTTGTTTAAGAACAATAATATTGTCTCCTTTCAACAATTGCATTATAAGTAAAAATTATATTCTTGGATAGAAGTATACATTATCCAAAGTTGTTCAAAAAATCAGAGACTATCTAAAAAAATTCGAAGATATTAGCCTTTGAAGTACACCTAATCATGTAAATTGATGTACATTAACAATATCCCGCTACCGTCTAATAGTTTTGTTCAGGCTAGTAAAACATTCTTTTTCCAAGTGTCTATGGAGCTAAAATCTTATGCACTGTAGAGTTCTTGACTGTTGCAGCTATTATTAATCATAATAAATTACCTTTGCTTTGGCGTAATGTAAGTGTTCTCGATAAAAAATGAAGTGACATATCACGTGTTTTTCGATGTTTACAAACTGGAGTCCTCAGAGTCGAATTCCCTCCGTGGTGAACTTACTTTACCATACTTGGATTTAATGCCCAAGTAATTGCAGGAAGCATTTTAAATCATGAAAATTTAGTTAAATATTTTACAGCCACGTTTCGTGCGTTATTGAAGTATTTGAGGAAAATTATTTTTCCATCTTTCTATTGACCAGAGGATTATTTCAGTAAATGATTAAAAATGAAGAAATTATAATTTACCTATTGTCAAGATCATATTACTCTTTAACCTGAATAAGAGTTAATCTGTAGTATAAAGCGAGGATCTTGTACTGAATTTCAGAGATATCAGTTTTCATATCCGAATTGGAATCAATAAAATTGCAGCGACGATATTTTAAACAATCTACATGAAATTGTAGTGAAATTGTTGACAATTCAAACTGTAACTTTGCAGGTGGCCTAAATGTAAAAATAAAATTGGTTGTGAGGATATATTACATCTCAGTTATCACAGATTGGGTTTCACAGTTCTTAATATTGTTTGCCATTTTTTCGGCAAAAATTTGGATAGAAAGATAATCACTCGAATACCACGTCCCATTCATCCAAAATCTATGGGATAATCTCTTAAGGTTCTTTCTACACAAATGAAGTGCACAAGTCCACATATTACGAAAACCTCAGTAAAGCAATAATCAAGCTTTTTATTTTGGACTTGTAATCTGCCATATTATTACCAATCATGAATCATAATATATATTATCATCGAATCGTTGTTTGATTTTATTATGCATAACATTTAAAAACCTTCTAAATGATTATAAGATATCCTTTTTTGTTGTTAAAACAGACAAAGATGACATAGTTTGAAGTATTCTAAAAAATGATATTCACTTCAAACCATAATAAAACTACATTTCATGATAAACGTTATGACATGTTTTGATGATTCTCAAAATGTTGTTATAGAAAATAATAGAAATCCCATACGTAATATGTTTTGACATTTGTAGGGTTTTGTTTGTCAGTGGAGAACGATACTCTGGAGTAGCGATGAGGTCTGGGCACAAAGGAGAATACTTAATAATAATCCTAATCTAGAACGATTCAAGGGTACAAGGATCTGATATTTTTGTTATGTTTCATAATTGACGTGACTTAAAGCCCTCATCAGTAACTTAAGGAGAAATAAATTACAATCTAATGTCTTAAATTATGTCGGGTTAGATTTAGGAGTAAAACTTCTCCTGGTTTCAGTTATTTATATATTCGATGGGCTGTTTTGAAATATTGTTGAAAGTGCAAGGAAAAGTATGTTTAGTATTGTTAGACAAATTTAATTACGATAAACATTAATTTTATTATAAACAATATTTGAAGGGATTTTGTGAATATCTTTTGTATATATTGAAATTGTAAATAATGAAATTTCAATTCTTCAAGATTTCGATTTAATTTTTTCGAGACCGCGATTGCATTCTATTAAGTATAACTTTCCACAGAAAATTTAGAGATATTTAATATGGACTAATTAACTTTCAGAGATGCATGTTTTTATTTATTTTCTAGCTGTATTCTGAACAAGAAAGAATATTAATATTATACAAAATTAATATTTTAAAGAATTTTATGTATATATGTACTAATTTTTCCAAATAAATTTTATACTGCTGTTATGTATAATTTATATCAGATATTTTTAGGTAAATCGAATATCTGATTACTTTATGGATATAATTGGCATTATTAAACTAAATATTCGAATTACGAAATCATTTAATAATTGGATTAGTTTCTTACTGATGACCTTCAATGTGCTACAATAATCTGAAGTATTCAAGAGAGAAATAACTCGATGTGTATATACGATTTGCAGTACCTATTTTCTAATTAATCGCGGGCGACAGTAATGCAATGATATCTTCTAAATACATAAGTAATATATGTATAATAATATCTAAATATATATACGCTACTGTTAAGAAGTTCTTCTGAAGCCTTTAATGGCTTTGAAATTTCGCACAAAATTTATTAAGATTTTTTTTTAATACTACTGTGACTAAAGAAATATAGTTTTGTCCAGTTTTTTAATAAAATAATGTTAATGAAAGACAATTAGGAATCAAAATTGAACAGCAAAATTAGCTACAGAGTTGCAGAGCGAAACCTTATCTCAAATTAATAGTTAGCAATCTGTGATTTCGTCTTGAAAATTTAACAATGATCGGTTTGACCCAGAATAACGTTGGTAAACGTCAAGGAATTCAACTAAATATATTACATTTTAAAACCGCCTATAAGTCGAATTTTAGGATTACAAGAGTAAAACATAAAACACACGATTATATATTTTTGTTAGTTAATCCTTGTTTTTTGTCTAAGTTCGATAAAATTGTTAGGCTCAAAACTGAATCTGTTATTATTAGTTATGTACAGAATATTTTTAGAAACAATTAATATTTGAAGAAGCATGCCAATAATCATCATAACGTCGAATTCTTTTATTGTTCTTAAATTCACTCTTTTTTTGATATTGGAAATGATTCTTGTGACATAAAAGTTTTCGAAGATGTAATAGAACCCACACGGAAAATAAATATATGTATTTATATATATTTTCGGCGAAAAATGCAATATGTGACATATATGTTAGATATATGAATGCACATATAGTTTTAAACTTATATCTGGCACATATTCAACCTACATATGTGATATATTTTCGGCGAAAAATGCAATATATGAAATATATGCCACATATATTCTCGCATATATTTTCATCGAATATTTTTTCCATGCGGGAAGGACTAAGTAAAATGGCATTTGGAAATTGGATTACATAATTTTATACATGTTATATATAAAATTATATGCAATATAAATTATCAGAAAGTAATTTAAAAAAAAACAATGTATTACCTAAATATTAAGAATCATTTACTTAATCAACTGGTGTTTCATTGACGGTGCGAAATACATGATAAAATCTACAATACATATTGTATGATTGGCAATAATTATTGCTAATGACGCAGTACGTTATTGTAAATAACACACTATCAATTGTAAATTTTCTAATACATATATTACCCACCTTTTACGTAGATTTCTCTTCGTCAATATTGTTTTATTATATATTTCGATTTCGATATTATCTCGAGCCATCCCGCACGGAAAAAAATTCGATGAAAATATATGCCCCATATATGTAGCAAAATGTCACATATTGCATTTTTCGCCGAAATTATATGCAATATATAGATTAAATATATGCCAGATATAAATTTAAAACTATATGTGCATTCATATATCTAATATATATGTCACATATTGCATTTTTCGCTGAAAATATATGTGCATTTATTTAGCATATATGTCGCATATATTCATTTTCCGTGTGGGATCTACTGTTATTAAAACTTAAGCAATGTAATGTTCAAATAAAATTAATTCTCATTCCTTGAGAATTTTTATAACCATTTCATGAATTCTTTTCAGTTTTGTCCACTACAATGTTTTTTGTTATTATAAGATATATCAAATGTTAAATTACCCTTTAGACGAATTCCATACGTTGTAAAATTATTCGAGACTCTCTTAGTTCGAAGCCTGCATTTTTTCGATAATGACCTCATAAACCTATCAAATGTAGTCTTTTGGAGTAATTTTTTCAAATTTTTAATAATAATGGCCGAAGTAATGCAATATTGAACGATTCCTTATTTGACCTTCGTCCATTAATAAAATGTGTAATCAGTGTTAAATTGCAAAACTAATTATTGACATAAAAAAAGTTTATAAGACATTGCCCTTCTGAGAATTTGATCGATGTGAGCATTACTTGTATGATATTGGAGAAATGGGTGGGGAAGTCGAAATTAGAGACCGGTTGGACCACCTTCTCCGATGTATTGTGAGAACGTGTACTCGTCTTAAATTACGCCGCAATTATTGACGTACAAATTCTTTTCTTATTTAAGAGCCAAGTTATTTTGTACTGTACCTAAGTGCATTCATTTAAGAGAGTCCGAAATTTCGTTTGCAATATTTTAAATTCTAAAAAAATAACCGACTACAGTTTAATTAAGACGCCTGCGATTATTTCGATATACTTCGTAAGCAATTACATTAAGAAATTCTGTTATTTTTCTAGGAAGTTGAAATTACTTTAATTACTTTAATTAGATAGTAATTACAGCAATATATAGTATTTTTGTCTATTTAAAACGTGACGATTCCCTATTCCCTGTAAGAATTTTCTCTCCAAAGAATAAAGACATTTACTGAAATACTATACATATTAACTTATTTGCAACGTTGTCCTAAGTATTAATACATATTATCCATAAATTTCTTTAATTTATATCCCTAGTCATTTTCTTTAATTAAAAAATCATCAGATTGAAACAAGAACACCAAAAAGGCGTTCGTTTTTAGAATTTTACATTACTTTATGCATTACGTTTTTTGTCGATTTTTTCAAACTTGCAGATTCAGTACTCGACCGACAATTTCAATATCTGACTTGTAATTAGTGATTAAAAGTAGGTAACAAACGTTGAGAACTTTCATTTCGATGATGCACTTTTTCTAAACTTTTATTTTTTTTATTGAAAACGAAGCTTGAAAATCAATATTAAAAAATTAGAGACATATTTAGGGACTTAATCGACTGAGCAAATCTGCCTTGGCGAAAACAGAAGCTCTTAGAAGTTGAAGTCTATTGACCTAACCTGAACAACTGCAAGTTTCATGCTAGACATCGCAAACTATTACAACTTGAATGATATAATCTCGGATAATCCATCTGATCTAGTATCATGCTTTCGAATGTTCTTCAACTATTCCGAGCGAACTAATCGTTTCGAAACATTTCTAATTCAAAACTTAAAAGTAATAATGAATTCAAATTTCCCGTGCTGGGCATAAGTTAAAGTACTTGCTTCGCATAGCTGTTGATCTTAAATTTAAATTCACATTATTCACATTACCTAGAAAATCTTACTCGTTTTACGAAAGTAGAACAGGTTGGTTGTCATATTACATTGACATGTACGAGAATATGCCACTAAAATTACAACTTTAAGAAGATGTATTTCTAAACACATTATAATATAAATAAAATCTCTTTAACCAAAATCCTACTAGTCACGTAAATGCATTTATTTATATTTAGTATTAGCAATTTTATCTCTATGAATTACCAAAAAATACATGTAAATATTGTATCAACAACTTCAAGTTTATTTATGGTAACGTAATTCGATGATTTTATAACGTTTAATACTAGTCTACTGCACAATTATTGTTATTGTGATATATGATTGCTTTCGTATTATATTAAACAAAATGTAGTTTTGGCGATGAAAAAAGTAATGAAAACACTGTAATTTCACTGTTTAAAATGGTAATTAGGTAACTGAACTGCATTCTACAGCGCTGAAATTGATATTACCAAAAATTTGTAAACTCGTTTAATATTTTGGGAAATCCATCCTTATAGGTACACTGTAAAATTGCTGCCGAAAAATGTCCAATACATGTAAATTAATTCTTCACAATGTATATCTATGTATACATAATGTACAAATATTCGCCATTAGAAAAATGAATGTCCTGTACATTAAATGTTCATGAAATTTCATGACACTTTTAACAGTGTATCTTGTAATTATATAAATTATCGCACAGTCTTATTTATATGCGTTGTACTATTTACACAAACTGTTGTTGACTCGTCTTATGTATAGTAGAGACCCGGTATAATTGCGTCTCGCTATATTTACGTCCCAGCATATTTGCCCGGTACCGTCTCGTCATATTTGTCTTTCACTGCTCTCATTTTCCCCCACTTTGCGGGCTGGGGCCTCAGAAAGGGCCTGCCGTGACGTCACGAACATAACGCGACTGAGGGGAGTAGGAGAACGGACACTCCTCTTCTTTTGTTAAATATAACGAGACGGTATTATTGCAGGTAAATATACAAGTGTCATATTTTGCCATCATATTTTGCAAAGTTTTAACTTTGTTTTAAAGTTTTTGAAACTGATATCTAATGTAAAAAATGTACAAAACATATACAATGTACACTGTATACGGTACATATCAATTAAAAAGAAATTTCCTATAAATTTATGTTAAAAAGTTAATAAAAATGAATGGTGAGAAGAATTAATAAACTTCGGTTCTGACAGTAATGATATTTCCAATGTATTTTTACTTGATTATTAATAACCGTTTGTTTTAAATTTCAATTTTATGTATCTTATTTTCAATTCAATGTCCATTTAATATTCTGTATAAGAATACTAATTTTGTTATAAATACGGTTCAATTTTATTGTTAATCGAAAAAAAAGCAAATCTTGATTTCGTTCATTTGAACAATCGTAACTTTTACATTGTTGCGTATTGCAGTTATTATATTTTTCCACAACAATGTCATCAATTGTAGATACCGAAAAGCGTTTTCTCTTATTAATAATAATAATCTCTTTTGATTCATAAAATGTTTGTTATCACTGAAAACAATTTGTAGTCATAATTTATAATGTAACAAATAATTGTAACACAACGTCATATGAAAAATAAAAATTTCCCCCGTGTGTGATAATTAATACAATTATAGCACTTCTCTTAGCCAATAAATGTCAGAGTTGAAGTTACATGTATGCAAGTCTAATAATTAAAAGCGAAACACCCAGCCCTTTCGTCCATCAACTGCAGTAGGGAACTCCTTCTCCCTAAGCTTTTATTCTCTCTTATAATCCAATTTGGGCGCACGGATTCCTGATATTTAGTACTTCATATCGTTTTTCTTCTATTATTTCGTAAATCAGTTTTCGTTCAAAATGACGGCTATTTATTCACACTATAATTTCAATATGTTATTTTCTTTATCGTTCTTTTAGATTGATGCATAATAGCTGTCACGTGATTGTTGAGCGTTGATAGAAAATGTCTATAATAACTTCTATCAGATGATGCTCGTGTTTTATAATTGAAAATATTATAATCGCAAACTTGAAAAATTGAAATTTAAATAAATTGAAAGCGTTATGAATTAATGTTAGAAGTTAATTATTGCACCTGTATATTACAGTATTAAATGCACTTTAACAATACATAATGAGTTAGTGGTGCATACAATTGCTTAAATAATAAAGTAGATAATAATGACTGTTAGATATCAAAACTATGAGAACACCATAATTGTATATGAACCAAAATCGCAGAGAATTATTTTCACCGAAAATATCCTTAACTTGCATGAGTTGTCGCTAGATGGCTACATAAAAATCACGGAAACTAGTGGCGATGCCGTCTCTAATAGCATATTAGTTTTTAATGTAACGTAGATGGATTTCGTTGTCATTATAGTTCATTCGTACCGTTTTACCAAAAAGTAAAAATTGTAAATAAATTTACATCCTCGGGGGAGCTGGAATTTAATATTCTTCTAATATAATTTCATCATTTTTCAACCCAGATGCTTTTTAATAATTTAATGAATTTATATTTACAATATTCTAAACTCAACATACTTTATGGGTATCATCACCAATTTGAAGGGTCTTTAAAGATAATTACGTAACTGTGTACCTCCATTTTAAGAGGTATCCCTCCTTTGGGTATGCAATGGCTTGGGGAAAACCCATCGTCATGAGCAAAAACCCACGCCGGGTACCGCAGTCATTGACATTTTCGATGTAAACTTCTCTCTGTGTAAGACTACCGTCCATGCAGCAAAATATTATTACAATTTCGACATTTTAGTCACAATACAGAATATTAAACGAAATTAGCAATTATTAAATTAACAAAAATACAATGATATTATATACAATGTAATATTCTATAAAATATTCCAGAAGTTTTCATCTATATATCAAATCAAATTTTGAAAATTATTTCTTTTTTGTTTTATATACATTCAAATTTAATAATCGACAACTATAAAAACAACTTCTTTTTAAAGTGTCTTTAATTAAAGCAATCGAAGCATTATGAGAACGATTTTGAGTTTTTATCTCAAATTTGCAACTACAAAGGTTAGGAAACTTTTGTTATATTTTACTCTCGTAAATTCGGATGTAAGATTGAATTTTACACTCACTGTGACGAAAAATAACTAATTTCATTGGATTAGTTCAATATAAATATTCTAAGAGTTTAAGAAACACTCTCATCAATAACACAAGTGAATCGATCGGAATTTCAAAATTCAAAGCTGCTGTCAATATACATGGACAGCTTAATATTTACGATATATATACAGTAGAACTTCACTTTATTGTCCTACTCGTGGTTTTGCCTTTCGTTTTGTTGTCCGACAAATGCGCATTATTTCTTGGGCACATAACACTCAAATTACGAAAGAGGGAAGAAGGACTAACCTTACTTGCGCTAAATACGTGAAGGGAATCGCGCTAATAATGTGAAGGCGCTAACAAAGTGAAGAACAATAAAGTGAAATTTTACAGTACTAGAAACCACTCAAGTTGATGGTAACCAGTACTATAATACAGTTATTTGTACTCTAGAAATCGTAACTGACAACATAAATATTGTTAATTTTACTCACAAATATCGCTATATCTGTATTTCAATCAAGTCTATAGTAACAGGCACTACAATTTCCGCTGAGTGTAGAACAGTAAGGTTTGTATTCCATTCTTTTGTATTTTGCAAATAATACATTCGTGCAGATGATTTAAAGATAGAAGAACTGTAATTCAATTTGCATGACTTTTATATATTTTTTTAGTTGATCCTTTTTATATTCTGCACAGCAATTGCCCTGCAGAGAATATTAAGGTTTAGTGGAATAATAGTATTCAGAACAGAGCTGAAGATCTGTTGTCGAAGTTCTAGTCAGATTAATGAAATTCATTTTTCAATTATTTATCTCAGTCAACGGTAAGGTCAGTATTATTGAAATACTAAAAAAAGGGTAATCATCTCTGTGATATTAATATTATTTAACCCCTATATGAAAGCCAACTTAGAAGGAAAGAAAATAGTTAATGAAAACATTTTATAATAGTAATACACTTTAATAATCTTTAATCGTATTTTAGTAATAAGTTTCATTGTTATTAACATTTAATCTAAGATTAGGCGAATATGAAACACCAACCCAAATTCATAAAAGTCCCATTAATATATCTCAATGAAGTTTGATGTCTCTCAAGACCCTACTTATATTCTTTTGAATATGAATGGCATCTATCTTTTGCTCTTGACGAAGGAACAGAATAATTTTCGTTTCAAGACTCTCAGCGACTACAATGCTCTAGAACTCAATTTAACTCCGCTCGTGTCAAATTTAAAAATATCTGATGTCGAATAGAATATTTAACGACTTAAATGTTAAATGCACACTTTTATATAAGGAAGACAATTTTGCCTGATTTTGTAAATGCAAGCAGTCTAGAAAGTTGAAAGTTACTTTATTTTGAAACTACATGGTGCTAAGAAGATGCTTGAGAAAGACGGTGTCCTTCGAGACGTGATTTGTGAACAAAAATAAGTTCAGGACTTTTGATTACTATCAAATTATGTAGCTTCATTTAGCAATTGTATTACATTTTTCATAGTTAAAATATTATACATTAGTTAATTTCCGGTGAAATATATTTACATTATAATAATTCTGTGCATAATATTGTAAGAAATAAATTCAGATGCATATCTATATGTTCTTACTTGAAGGTAATTACGTGAATTAGTTATTCTTAATTCATGAAAACTATATATATTATTCCGTAACATATATCTGAGTTAAAGAAAATATTTACTCTCTAGACAATTAAGTTTTTTAAATTTTCTGGTAAAACAGTTGACTTTAATCAACTAAATATTTTATTAAAACTACTATAGTTTGTTCCATTATCTGCATTACGAACCAACGTTCTTGTGACTCTGATATATCAGCGTTCATATATAAAATATAGTTCAAAAGTTGAAACAATTTTGTCGGATAGGAATTAAATTAATAAATCGCATCAACAGCTTGAGCTTTTCACAATTTGAATATTTCTGTCTATTATATATTTACAAGTTCACAAAACTACGATGTCCATATTACATAAATAGTTCGTCTATATATATTTTGCCATATATGCATTCTTACTATATTTTTTCATAATAATGGGCTTTTACTATAAATTGTAGAGCGTTTTGTACTGTATTTACTGCACTATCGTTCACTAACTCGCGGATGTATTTTACGTATTTTAAACATCCTCAAAGTATATGGTGAATTGTCAGAACTTTGTGATATACTTTACACAAACGGTCGAGTTTCTTTAGAGATAAAATGATTATGCGTAATTTTAGTATGGTCGATTCTTAGTCGAGTTTTTGTGGCCTGATCTGTACCTTTTATTTGTTTGCAATTTTTTCATATTTATTATATTAATCCCATTTTTGCAATTTATAATTTTTAATATTTTACTGATTTTACGTCCCTGAGTTTCGTTTAATTCTTTGATGTGCTAGTTACTGGCAGGTATTATTTCTGTGTTTAAATTTATATTCTGTTTTCTGTGTTGTTCCTGTGATTTTTATTTAAAAGGTTCGTGATGTGAGAGGTCACACTATTTTGATTTCTATTCCTTGTTCTGCTAATTTGTAGATGTTATTTAATGCTTGAATGCTGTTTTCATTTTTATTCGAAGGAGCATAATTTTTTTATTGTTTTATACTTAGTGGTTCTAATTACCTTACATTTGGCTGTTCAATGTAGAGTGGTTCAAAAAACACTAGAGAGCAAGATGTGCATGGTTTTTTATAGTATATTTATATAATTATAATTAATTATAATTTGCATAATATACTGCGACTTATATTTATCTCGGATCATTTTAATTACGTCCTTTCGACACGAATAGAATTTTTTATATTTTGCTAGAATCATATTCTCTACTTTCTTTTATCATTCAGCTATTTAGAATTGGATCGAGACTTTTCAGTAGTTCCGTATTTGTTGATTGATAGATGGCGGCATCCCAACGGGCACGAAGAACCCAAATGTTTCTAAAACGTTCTTAGAATATTCCAGAAACGTTCCTAAAACGTTATATGTCTGCAACATGGATGAAACGTTTATAAAACGTTCCGTAAAAGTTGCAGACATATAACGTTTTAAGAACGTTTCTGGAACATTCTAAAAACGTTTTAGAAACATTTGGGTTCTTCGTGCCCGTTGGGATGATTCTCCATTTAGATTTTATTAGTTTTGTATAAGTTGGTTTTAAACACTTCCATGTCTGCACCCCAAATTCTATGAGCGATGGCTTTTAAGACTGCCAGTCTTTACTTGCATATACTTTTTTAGTACTGTTATTCGCTTAGACAATGTAATTTTCGAGCCGAACCACATATCGAGCAATCTTGCATTGTAAACTTTAATCATAGTTGTTTCGTTGAATTTCAGTTCTATTGGAGTTACTTCCTTGTTTCCGTATGTAAATAGGATGAAGTTAGATGTGGCCTCTGAAATTCGAAATCCTATGATAATGACCACGACCAGATGTTATTTAGATTTTGTTGGATAAGTACTGTTTTTTATATACTTTTTCCTCTGAATATTATTGTAATATCATCGATAAAGACAGATATTTCGCAACACGTATTGATGTTGGCAGTAACATCACTTATAGCTATAGTAGAAATAATGTAGTACTAATGATCCAACCTCGCAGGATGCCATTTTCAATGTTAATTTTGTTTGACATAAGATTGTTACATCTTATTTTCCACTATGCATATTTTCTATGAAGTGTTACATGTGCTAGTATAGGCCTATTTTTTTAATACAATATTTAGTACAATTTCTCTCCGTGTCATATAACCTTTTAGATGTTCAATAATTACTGCTATTAAACTTCATTATTAATTAGGGCTGTGCATATTTCACAATGAAGATGTTGGGTTGGATCCGAAATAGTTCTTTTTATAGACAAATTTGCCGAAATTTAATACAGGAAAACTTACTCGAGTATAAAAGATCGTATAAAAATCTAAATTTGATCAAATTTGACCACAAAAGAATAATCCGAAAAGTGATCACAATAAGATTACGGTTTTGACCATTTGAGAAAAATTGGGTCCATTTCATAAAAAAAATCTCTTGTTCATGAAGCATCATAACATTGAATTCGATTTTATCAGATTTTAACCAAAATTGGATAAATTTTTGTACTGAATCCAGCCAATTATGATTCGGTATGTACCTACTGAGAGAATAGAATTACACACGAACTTGATCACCTTTGATCAGTTTATACCAAATAGCTGAAACATAGTAGGAACTGTTTGGTATCAAACTTTAGTCGATATCACTTTTTAATAAAAACCAGATTCGATTCGAATCAATCATTTTTGGGCGTACTAAATTGAATTATAAGTCATTTATAAATTAAAATTAAAATTTAACGATTTCAGGGCGGAAATACATTGAGAACAAAATTAACTTAAACTATTTTAATAGTAGCAAGTAAATATTTACTTAATTTAAAAAAAAATATTTTCTGAATTCAAATAAATATTTTCTTGCTACTGCTCAAGAAAATATTTGCTTGAAAATACAACATTTTGTTTTCAGTTTACATCGAAACCAACTTGCAACTACTTATAAATCATATAAAAAAAAGAGTAGAAAAATAGCAAAAAGGTGCTTCTCCAAGATTCCACTGTCAGACAAGATCCTATTTTTTTACTAGAAATAATGGTAATTTTCTCGATTGTACAAGTCTGTCCCAAAATGATCATCTGAAAATTTTAAAAATTGAAAAAAAGAATTTTCTCTTTATACTGGTTATTGTTTAATAATATAATTTATTACAATATTTGGTGGAAAATTATAATTGTTTTTAGTATTGAAGATTATTGAAATTTGTTTTTTATTGAAGTATATGCAATATAAATGGTAGAGTATTTTACCCGAAAGTTGATCCTGGCACCGAATTTGTCGATTTATTACCGCATTAAAAAAAATGAAAATGATATCAACAATTTAAAAAACAATTGTTTTTTCAACATTTTCGAGATTTTTACTAAACAATACAAATATTGGAAAAAAACAAAATATTACATTTGTGTGCATATTGTTACTTACATGGCATAAATGGTCGTCAATAATCATCTACACATATTTATTTTTTATGGTTACATATCATAGTAATCAATACTGCATATACTACTGTATTAATAATAGCTTTATTTATTTAATTTTTCTGGTACAATAATTGTGAAAAATTTATTGTTTTTTATAAAATATACCTGGTCCAATTGCAGTTATATTTTTTATTTTTAATGTTTCTATTAATCTTATATGGTTGTACTAGTAAGTAATGTTAATCAAAATTGTATCAAAGAACGATTTATTTGTTTACATTTTTGTTTTCAAAATAGCAGCATTATCAGTCAAGTCAACGTCAATTTATCTAATAAGCCAGGATATTTAAGATAATTTGGTATGAAATATTAAAGATAAAATCAGAATTTACATTGATCTTTAAACGACGAATCACTTTCAGCTGCCTCGGTCGCTCGTGAAACTAAACTTCGAGCGTGGAACTCTGGCGCTGTTCTGGTCTGTAGTGAATCATTTTTGATTTACGAAGCAACGTCGAACCATTTCTCTCGCGTGCCTTCCTGCCACTGGCGTATGTATGTACATAATACTCATAAATTAGAGGGTGCGTCCATGTTAACGAATAAACTCGCACAAACTCTATATATTACTAATTCTTTTATACAGATGTGGGTATATTAAGTTACTTGCACGCTACATTAAAGCTTTATTAATTTTAACTCATTAGTCAATTAGTAATATTATTTAAGACAGGTTACAATTTGCACTGGGATATCAGGACACGCGAGATCGCAATCTCGTTGGAAAACCACTGCTTAACATTGTCGCTCTCTGAATTTGAAGTGACGAAATTCCTAATAAGCAATAAGATGTCTTATTGAAGACATCGAGAGTCTAATTACCCGCAAATGCCGCAGTAAAAACACATCTTTAAATATTTTATTGTGAATGATCAATGTCTCAAAGAAAAAGAATATGTGTGCAAACTGGTCCCAATAAAATTTTTCATGAATGGGTGTCTAAAAGATGATTTCGACATCTTCGTCAGGGATATTTTGCAAAAGATATCTAAAAGGTATTTTTTTCGAAGATATCTTGACTTATGTCTCCTTTAAATGGCTATTCAAAGATATCTTGCGAAAAGACGTCTAAATGACGTCTTTTGCAAAGCTATCTTAGTGATCTTTATGGAATACCTACATTGCGCATGCCCACAAATTTTACCTTCTCCGTGTTTCGCACTTGACATTTATGTATTTTTTCTCTTTTTTATAATATTACAGTTACTTTAAATTGCAAGATGTTCTTGCCGTTACTTCGAACCGTAAATATTTTAAACAAATCAAAAAATGTTTATTTGGACATTTTCGATTCCGTTAATGAATTGTTTGGTCCTCGTTTCGACGTATCGAGCTCGTATCGACTCGAGTTTGATTCCTTGCCAGGACAAGTTTTTTCCTTATCCTTTTGGAAGCGTTTAAAATGATGTAAAAATACCATAAGATATTCTCATGTAAACTTATAATACATATATAATAAAAAAGGATGCGCCTCAAAAACCCGAAAAATCACAAAAAAGACACTTCAAAAACCCGACATTAAAAAATGTACATATTCTGAAAATATAATTAATGATTGATTGTTTAATGTGCTTCATAAATAATCAAGAGTTCAAACTGATTTAACCTTCAAGTGACCACAAAATTAATCCTTTGGTCAAACATATTTGACCTTGATACGACCTTTCAGTGAGACCTGAAGGAGTGAGGTTATGCAGGGAAATTTTTGGTTTTTGAATGTCTGTTTTTTGAAATGTCTGTATTTTGAAATGTCTGGTTTTTTAATATTTACTTTTTAAAATGTCAGGTTTTTGAATATCGGGGTTTTGAGGTGCTCCCATGCTTTCCTGTCACCGCTCTCTTTTCCCCCCTCTTTGCGGGTTGGGTCCTCATGAAGGGCCTGCTGTGGCGTCACGAACATAACGCGACTGAGGGGAGTGGGAGAAACGATGCTCCCCTTCTTTTGTAAATATAACGAGATGGGAGGGAAGGCAAGCAACCGCGCGAGTAAATCTCTCGGGACTTTACTGTATAAAGTTTACTGCTTAGTAAAAAAGTCTAAACAACTTTTAGATCGAAATCGTCATTTTCGTCCCTGGGTTATCTTGTAAATCTCAAATCAGTCTTTTATGTTTTTGCTTAGTTCTCATTGCTATTTTATAACACTACATTGTACTAACAGTTAAGTAGGAATTTTACTTGGTCCATGAAACAATTTTTTGATAAATTTGACCATTTTTTGAACTACACCGCAGTCTAATAGGTTTTCAACTAGCATTTCATTATAGTTACCAATAATAAGATGTTAGGTAGATATTTTGAATGCAGTAAGTTTAATTCATTTTGTAAGTAAAATTAACTACTAATCATTAACTTGAATAACAATAGTTAATTAAAATGATCTACATCAGAACGATTTATGTAGCAAAGAAAGATCTTTTTACTGTTTTTAGGCCACCATCCATCGATAGTTGAAGTTATCAGAAAGGTTGTTTTCAGTGCATAAATTAAAATATCAAGTTTTTTGTAGTTCTCTTTCCCAATCATTCGAATTCAGTGAAAAGTCACAGTTCACTATTAAACCACAGTATCTTTGAAACTATGCTTACTGACGTAATTTGACGAGACGATTACAAATATCTGAATAAAAATTGGCGCCAAGGTCAAATTCAAGGTCAAAAATAGTAAAAACGCGTTAATTTTGTAATTCTTTTTAAAAATAACAATCAATCATAAATTGTTTCCGAGAAAAGATATAGATCGTGAAATTCTGAACAAGATTGGAGACATTTTTTTCATAAATTAAGGCGTTTTTACTAATTTTGACCTTGGCACTAATTTTTACTATGATATTCATGTTCAGCACATCAAATTCTATAAAAGAAGGATGAAATCAGTTAAACGCATCACCATATTCTGTCTGACGACATACATGGTCCCTTTAGCAATATCTTGATCGACAATATTTTTGTTAATATTTTAGGATAAATTCAAAGTGTCAAATATACTTAAATAGATTTGATACCCACTAAAACCACCCGCAATGAAAAAGTTGATTATTTCTCCTAGAAGGCAAACAAATTCATGTTCAACACACGGCGCAATTCCATATTTTGATTCATACTGAGGATTTATTTTCATTATGATTTGTATATTTGAAGTTTAGGGTGGTTTATTTTAATACCACGACTAATTATTAGTATACATAACTCGTCGGAAGGAAGTTCTAATGAAAGGCAATTGAATCGTAAGATCTATTTAGAATACACACAGTTGCTTATGAGTTCGAATGAAAGGGGATGTTTCCGTAGCATCATCCACCGCTCGGACTTTTCCAGAGCAATCAGGAAGCGTTGGCGATATAGATGAAAGGCTAACAAATGAACTCCCGGCGTATCGCACCACGAAGTCAATCGAGTCTTCCCTGTACGGAGCTTCGGCTATCAACGGTCCCGAGATGCTCGGGATTAATTAACTTCCAGAGAAAAGTTATTACGGTGCATCTGAGCTTTCAAGCAAAGATGAAGCCATGGTACTATGGATTCTTTAATTCCAAGTCTCCCCGCAGTTATTCCCTCCTGGCTTCCTTATATTCTTCTACTTTACTGCAGCCTCTTCGTATGTTAGACGATACTTAAGGGGCAACTTGACATTTTTCTAGAATTTTAATAAGCTAGCCAATTTCAAGACAAGTTTGTTCAATTTGTTTCTCTGTTAAGTGCTCTCATATAAATAAGAATGTGACTTAAATTAAAAATATGAAATTTCTTGTTTTGCTCACTTCGATATGAATGGCTTAAAATAACTCGTAATACGGTATCAAGGGATTATAAGAAATAAGCGGACGACGTTCGCACATTAAATGTGGAATTGAAAGAGCACTGTTTTAATACGATGATGAATATGATCAATTTCAATATTGATGCGAATATACTCTCTTAATCTGAACCAGCGCGAAAAACTATTAATTGGCTGTTAATTGTCGCTAATTCAAAAAGCGCATTTGCGATCGCTGTGAATCAGCCATTAGACATTGATTTCAACTCTTCTAAATTGGCTACAAAATCGTTGATATCAAATCACATTTCTGCCGCTTCAAAACAATGCCTATTCACTGATCGATCCAGTGAATTTGACTGAAATCAGTGGAATGAAATCACGTGCTTTTCGCTGGAATATAGTGTTTACTAACTGATAGATTAGGCGAATTTCAATAAAATTACTGGAATCAAACCATATGCTTTGTGTCAGTAATCGGTGATTTTCACTGGAAAGCAGGGTCTATTTACAAATTAATTCAACAGTTCCCTGAAAAATAGCTTACATTTCTCAATATTAAACTAGTGTTGGCGTGGTGCCTCGCTCGCTTCGCTCGCTCAGAAACTTCGACCCAGTGGAGAGTCGGCTATTCCTTAAGACTCGTTTGTTTACTAACAGCTTTCAATTATATTATAAAATTATATTGATATTTGGGGGTCCAATCATATTTAGGTCAAAGTGGCTTCGATAGATGTGTTACAACAATATAGTGTTTCTTATATGTATGAAAATTGAAAATGAGCATTTTCAAAACTTCGGCCCCGACAACAGGCCAGCCGAAGTATTAATAAATAAAAGTTGCAAAACACTTACTTCATGCACTTGTATTCTAATAGACTATTCGATGCATATTACATGTTTACTGTGTTTTACTAATTACTGTCTGTATTATTATGATATTATATATATAATATATATACATATAATTCGTCAAAGATATCTTGAAAGTGTCGAAAAGATCTATGACGGATATCTTATAGATATCTATAAGACATCTTTTAGATATATCGAAATAGTTATTTTCGTATCAAGGGCGTAAATGAACTTTGCGCCCGTAGGTGGTCACCGCGCCCGAGGAGCTGGCAAAGACTACCCCTGGGGGGTAGGGGGTCGAAACGTCGAAATTTGATGAAAAACAATAGGGTAATTTTTTTGCCGCGATGACCAAATTCAATACTTTTTCAGACAATAGTCATAAACATTTTAAACTAGTTTTTATGGTATTATCGTTGACTTTATGAAGAAAATGCATAAAACCTTTTTTGTAGAGAATTTCATGCTCTATCTTTTTTGTTTGAAATGTTTTTTAATAAAATTTGTATTTTTCAAAATAAATGCAAAAAAACTACAAAGAAACTTAATTGGGGCTAATTTTTTTTAGTAATGGACGGGTGGATCTGCCCCAAAATCTAATCAGATCTAAGTTATGCCAAGACGCGTATTTTAAAAAAAAATTTATGTCAACACGCTTATCCGTTCGCGAGTTATCGCGAGACAAAAAAACGGGACGTACGGACGTACGTACGTACAAGATCACGGACACAAATTTTTTTATTGTTGATTTGGGTTCCTTAGGGTCTGAAACGTCGATATTTGATAAAAAAACTATATGGTAATTTTTTTGCCCGAAGTGACCAAATTCAATACTTCGTCCAGACTTAGTCTGGGTCGAAGTAATAATACAAATGAATGTCGTGATCTGGCTGCTGAAATGAACTCTTAACTTCCGTGTTGAATGTGGTAAAATCATCTATTTCAAGAAATTGAAACCTATAAGGTGCAAATATAACTTTGTACTCCTCTCAAACTATGTAGTAGCACCTACATGCAATTTTAAAGGTTATATAGTTATATAAATATATAAATAGTTAAAAACGAACAATTACGATAAACATCAGATACATACCTGAAACAGATCACTATTATTCAATTTTTCGGTGGCATATCCAGTATCTACAATTTCCTGCTTGCGTGGGCAACTTGTGGAATTCAAATGAGATTATGAAAACGAAAAAACAACACAGAACATTTATTTACGTTTCCCTTATGAAAACTTGTTGGTCCAGAAAAACTTGCTCAAAATCGAGGAATAAAGTTCTTGCAGCCTTAAAATCTACTTTATTGAAATTCTATATAGATGTTCAGTTTTATGTAGGATGAAAAGCAAATCACTGGTTATATTCAGTGATCTGTGTTAAAAAAATGTACAACTGAATAACCAGTGAAATAGTGGGCATTAGGGTTGAGTTCTGCAGGAGTTTCAGTAAATACAACATTTCGACTGGTTAAATAGTAAAATCAGCTGTTTAAACAGTGAAATTGATTAATTTAACAGCAAAAATTGTTTTCGCTGATGCATTTGGCGAAATATTCACTGATTCAGATTAAGAGAGTAAAGAAAATTTAGGAGTTTTATTCAATGTTGTTGTTGTTATTGTTGTTCTAATGATGTACCATTTTACTAAATTGCAACCAAAGAAGAAATTGATATAGCATGTGAATTACGCTAGATTAATGTTTCTTTAACTCTTAAATGCCACACGTCTATGAAGTCTCACATATGACACGGAGTCTTCGAGACCATCGTGAAAAAAGTCTCTAACTTTTTTATTTTTTTTATATTTATTTGTGTTGTTTTTTCAATACCGTTCAACGCTTTAGAAACTGTGCAAAATACATACCTGGTTATAACTTTAATTAAAAAATGGGATAAAAAATAAAAATTGGGAAAATGGGGAAAATGGGAAAATATTGGTTTCCGTAAACAACTGTTACAAAGGTTTGATTTTTATTATTTTTACGTAAAAATTGAGTACAGTACTCTTAAGATATAGTGTTTTCAGTAAAATATAAAGTTGTATTGAATTGTTTTAAAAAAAGACATTTATTTTGAAATTTAAATTGTTCCTTTTTATCGGTAAAAAGTACATCATAAATAATTATGCAAGCACACATATCGTTGATAAATTTGATTGAAAATTCGTTTTAACGTCTGAAAATCTATATAGTTACGTAAATATATCATGTAATGGGCGACAAAAGTGTAAAAAATAACTAATTTCATATTGAACCTATATAATGATCCTACACGAGCAATATAAGTCACACATGAATCTAAGGTATAAAAGGACGAGCATTTTTATTTTGCCATTTTTTGATCGTTTATATTAAACACCTTATTTTTCACGGCAGCTGTGGTCTTGACTGTTAGATATTCCAGATCTACATGGAAAAGTCTCCCTCCATCCTTTTTTATATCATAAGGATAGGTGTCGAATCGACTTTAAAAAAATCAAAATAAAATGTAATTTTCAAAATTTATAAATAAATGTAATAACTTGTAACGGAAGTACCGTTGCATTATATATTATTCTAACAGTAGCAAGAAAAACAATTTCTTATATACATTAAACTATTAAATACACGTTTCTTCAAAAAACAGATGTATGTTCTTTGTTTGTAAACTTCATACTCAGAGGCACGTGCTCACTGCATAAAAAACATATTTAATTAAATATCCATTTCAACAATAATTTATTTCGATTTGATACCATTTACAATTTAATTTTTTTCGTACAATGACCTTAAATGAAAGTGTTAGTACGTGCAAAAGAAAATTAATTTCTAGAGCATTTTATTATCCTTCTGTAAAATTTATACGGAAATATGCAGATAATTATTGTGGGCTTGTATAAAAAGATTTGTACATACCTCAGTAAATGTCTTCGTTGAAAACCTTAATAAGAAAAGTCTTCTTGACCTTCCTTTAAATAATTTTCTACCGAGTACTTTCAATTTTAAAAGGAATTCGTCATATATATCTTACATCCTTGACAACGTACGAAAGGAAGGACATCCACAGTGCAAGAAGTGAACTAAAATTAATTTTGTAACCTAGTTTGGTTTAAACAAGTTTGGACTATGTAACTAGTAAAAAAGCATATTAGCAATAAAACATATTGATTTCTGCAACAAAATAGTTTGTTTATGATCACCAATCATTCGAAGAAATTATATTCAAGGTTAGCGAACATTCTGTAAATGAACCAGTTAAGGGTCCGATACCTAATTTATTACATTGAAACCAATTGGTCTTTGGCTACCAGACTGTTGAGTCTGTAGTAGACAGTTTAGTTGCAATTAATACATAAATCAAGTTAAAGACATCTAACTGTTCGTTTTTTCTAAAACTTTGTGAAATTCCCCCAAAAAATTTGTTATTCCCTCTCCCTCTTAAATTAGTGATACGAGAAAAAATAACAGAATTGATGTAGACTGTATATGTTTTGTAATAAAATAGTGCAGGTCTAACGGAACCGAAAATTTTACTTATTTTTATACAGCAAATTTTATTAAGTTTTCAAAATCAGATATACTTTTTATGTTATTGTTATATTCTATGGAATTCTTAATGTTTGTAATTGCATGAATGATAAAAAAGGTTAATGTACTAAAAAGTCTTTATTCTGAAGTTAAATGCGACTCATATTCATTCACATACGTACACAATCGAGGAGACCATCGCGATCTCTTTCAATCTGTAGTACATTGTTCCTGGCGTTTTAAAATCCTTTTAAATAAGCCGTCACTTGACCCCACATGCTTTTGAAGCGTTTTAAGTCACCCTCACCGTACTTTCTTCCATGGTAGAAGTCCAAGGTTACAGCACAAAGCTTCCGAGATTCCATTAAATTTCTAAAAATTAAGCCCTTTATCATGGTTCACCTAAAAGAAAATGAGAAGTAAATGGGAAAAAATGCAAATGTAAAGTATGAAATATTCCCTGTCGTAATTGAGTATCAAGATAGCGGGAGTAATGTTAATGACTTTTTATACCTTTATTAGAGTAACATTAGACTTTCGTTCAATCGATTATTAGCACAAGTGAAATACATTGCAAATTGGAAATTATTTTACTTTTGCATCATTGCGAAGTTATGGCTCGTATGCAGCAAAGTTGTAAATTGTACGTCATGAGAATAAACCGGTTATTTCGGGTTGGTTCTGCCTATAAATTTTGGAACATGCAATATTGCACTACCGGACTTCCAGAAGTTTTTGTGGGATGTAATAAGTCATTTCACGCAAATAACCGTTTCCTTATTGGGAGAAATTTTTCCCAGGCGCATATAGTTGCTGTTTTAAAACCACTCTCTGAGTCCTACACATTATAGATAAAATTGTTTTTATATGATATTTTCAAAATCAACATTTTGATTCACACTGATAAAGCATTGTAGTTGTGAGGATAAGTATGAAATCATTTATTTATCGCCTTGAACTTCAAAGACCGCGGACGAACTAGGAATTACAAGAGGTACTTACAAAATTCTTACAAACTAAGTAAACCTGTATCTAGCGCCGCTAGGGATAACTACACTATGAGCCTGAGGGTTATAGCTTTTAGGGTTAAGAGGAAAAACTGAGAATAATTCTGATCCTAACAACTGCATGCTTCTACCAGTATATGCAATAACTGTGAACCAATAAAAAGAAATTCTATGTGGCTGTAAAGTACATGCAAATAATACAGCCCCACAAATAATGGGATGTTATGTTAGTTTGTGGAATGTCGAGGGGCATTTCCGAAGTAATATTTTTCGAAGAATCCGAATCAGAATTGATCCACCTCCTCAGGATTTTGGGATATTTGATGTTATGCATACAAAAAATGCACTTTTGATTACTTTTGAGATTATATACGGAGAAGACACAACATTTTGATGAGGGTTTCTATTGGTTGGACCCTGTTGTACTACTCTTTTGCTTTAATTGAAGACTCGCAGAATTTAATTGCGATTTTTTTTCATCAAGTTACGCCATTTTGAAATTTCGAGATATCTCCCATTAATGTCATGAGCATTTGCATTAAATACCTTGAAGCATCTCTTTTTTCTGGATATAATTTCTCTTGCAAATTTATACTGGTGGGTGTTTGGTCTTACCGGATATAAATTTAAAGTGCAAATATTAAAATTTTCAAATTTAAGACGGTGGATTCAAAGTGGCACATAAAAAAGTTTTGAAAAAACATTCACAATATTCAAACACATTTTTAGTTATAAAATATCCAAATATTATATAATTGTTTATATTTACAAAGGGTTCGTGACACTGAATTCTATCTTCAGCGTGTCCTCCAACAAGGGGCATTTCATGGTAAATTTTTGTTACGTGTTTATCGTAGTTTGAAATTGGCATATCTTAATGAAGAAAAGTGGTAATTGAACCCTGCCCCTCTCATATTAAACGCGAAGAAATATAATATAAGTAGGAAAATGTAGTTCTATGTATTCAAACTAAAGAAAAAATCACTAAAAATGTTGTGTCTTCTTTGCATAACCACAAAAGTAGGCACAAACCGCAATGTTTGGATACATAACCTTAAATATCTCAAAATAACGAAATCAACGGCAAAAAATACTTAGGAAATGACCCTTCACTTTCGAACGACAAATCCATGTTGGTCTGTATAATCAGTAATGTGCATATATATTTATTATAAATAGTACGAGTTTATTGATTGAAAATTCGATATTCGGTCAAAAGGCGATAAGCACCAAATTCTACTTTGCGGATTCAGTTGCTGGTTTCTATACTAACAACTGCACACTATATTTAAAACTACAATGTATTGTTTTGATTTTTTTGCTTTCACATGATGCCAACTTGATAATTGTCAATATTAGTAGGAAATAGTTAAGCTTATTACTATTTTATAGTTTTATGACTCATTGGTAAGAGTGGATCGACTATTTTACTAACAAGTATTAATTAAAGATTATATTATTTTTGTTTAATAATATTAAAGGAAACGAATTCTCTGATATTTCTGTAACTGATACTTATTAGTGTTGCATATAATGATAATAGTGATTAACTACTGTAATTAAAGTCGATAACGTTTCTAATTATGTAAATACTTTCGAACAAATGTATTCCTGCGGATTATCCACAATTCTGAACCGATGTCGTCCACACCTTGTATACATTCATAAAAAAACATATAAAACCTACCTAAAATAGTTTTGGACTTTAAAACATAATTTATATATTACGGGTTCGGAATTGTCCTTATCGGCGGGGCTCGTTTAGTTAAAAAAAATGCTGAAAATACCATGACATTCTTTTGCAATGGCAGGACGTTGTATCTGCTAAGTGTAACTTGTAGAGGACTTGAAGATATTGAAGATTGAACTATGTTATGACCTCTTGTTCCTCTGGATAAAATGAAATTTTTGCGTAAAGTAACATAACGAAATGGACATTTTCTATCAATTAAAATGTCAAAATGATATATTGCTGATTGGGAATGAATTCAAAATACATCTAAGTAATAATTATGTATAATTTAGAGCATTTCAGGAAAGCTATAAGCTTGTTAACAACATGAATAATTATCACCTTTCTAGGGCCAAATACACCAAATTTACGACAAGATTTCATTCAAGTAAAAACAACAATATCAGTGTTATATAGTTTTTGATTTTATAATTTGTAAAAACTTATTAACATAGTATAGGTAATTTATTAATGGTATGGTTTTTTGTCGATTATTGGTATAGTTTTGCTTTTATATTTTTTGTTTATTTGAGATCGTGTAAAAAACTGGTTTATGTACTTACTATGGAAAAGAGTGTTTATCACTAGTTACTACTGTCTTCTATATTTGGGGTTTTATAGGGATCTTAGATGAATATAAAAACTGACCATATTTTAAGATGATTCAAGAATCGATCCAATTTAAACAATTTTGTATGAGAATGGGAGTGCTGTTTAAAAGTGTGTCATTGATCGGAACAGACGTTGGTCTAAGAATGCAATGTCTGCAAGTTATGGTGGAACCAAGAGGATTTTCCTTTTCGTCGTTTTAAAAAATGCTCCTTCTTATATTTTGACCCGCTTTCAAGACAAGGTGGAACAGTAGCATGATGCATACAATCACTTTCCTAAGTTGATATATTGGAACTGATTGCACTAGTAAAATGTATCAAATATTTTTCGTATCGAGCGTCTTGATAATTCAGTTTTATTTAGTAATTCATGATATAATACATCGACTTAGTACCGTTAAATACATAACACGACTTTGGAGCCCAATGTTGAATTTATCAATAGTGTAATAATATAGCCTCTGTTCTTGAAAACAGCATTTTTATATAATAGTAGATTGTGCAACTAGGGAGCAAAATAGGTGTTTGCCGATGAGTGTGAGTTTGACGCCCGAGCGAAGCGAGGACGGCATTTCGCACGAGTCTACAAATACCTATTCTCCCTTGTTGCACATACTATTTTCTCATACGAGGGCGTGCTATTTTGCTCCCGCGATATAGGAAGCAAAATAGTATTTTGCCCACAGAATGCGAGAAACCTATTTTGCTCCCGGGTATATTTATTTTGCTCCCTAGGGAGAGAATGTGCTATTTTGCTCCCGCAATTTAGGGAGCAAAATACAGTGCAACCCCACTGGTTGCTGCCTACTGGGACTCGCTCCCTCTCAGGTTGCACAGCGATATGCCCCGCCTACTTAGCTGTCACGTGATATGAAACAGGCCCGTGCCCTAAAGTTCGAGCGCCAGAGAATTTTAGAATTGTTTCTTTTTTTAAATTGACATGAAAATTATATTAATACTTGATATTCTTTTTCAACATATTGCACATAAGAGTGCAAAACATAAGTTTTGCATTATTAGAGCCATACGCGAATTTTAAAGCACATGATATGCGAGGCCCTTCAGTGCCGTTGCACTAGCGCCTGCCCTGAAAAGTGTGACGTAATCGTGCATCCAGAGAGGGATCATCCGGAGAGGGAAGCAACGAGAGAGGGAGCAACCAGAGGGGTTGCACTGTAGCATTTTGCGCACAGAGTGTGAGAAACAATATTTTCTCCATGGATAAAAGGATGGCTGAAGCAACCAATCGTTTAGTTCTCACAAATCCAGACCAGAAATTGTTTGGGCCAATTAAGAAAATATTCTAGTAGTCATATTTCCTTCTATTCTGCATTTTCCGAAACTACATATTTCTTTACCTCGTATATGCCATATTTAGTTATATCGACATAAAACATTTCAAAAAGTAGATATTTCTATTCATTTTTATATAATATATCTACAAAAAAAGGTTTGTCAAATGTAATGTCATTGCAAGACATCGACGTATAAAATCACCATGATACGTTGAAAAATTTATCACCAAAATATACCATTGCAACCCCACCACCGATTTGTAAAATAAAATCATCGGCATAACGCAAGAGAGATCTTTTTTCTTTATTCGTGTGACAATCGCTTTTATGTTCTCAAGTTTTTATCACCGGGGATTCACATCATCATTTACGGATTCCACATATCGATTTACGTCGGAGAACGTGGTTGGTGAGAAACAGTCGTCAATAAAAAATGTAAATAAGGCTGGATGAACATTATCCTTGAGAACAATTTGGTGGTCGAACGGTGACAAATTTCCCCGGAGATACGGATTTTGCTTTCGTTATATCACGATGTTTTCCGATACGTAACGATCTGCGTTCTGTTTTCTTTCTACGCCGAAAGCTATCCGTTTGTTTTCTTTCCGTCGGTGGTTTATTCCCCGAGAGATCATTTTCGCCAGTTTTTTTTCACAACGAAAAGCTTCTCCCGCGATGCTCGTTGAAACCGGAGTGTTCGTAAACATTTTTTGCGTTTTACCTAAAAAAGTATATGATAGAGGCTGAATACAGCCAAAACTTCCGACCAGTACAAAGTCTGAAACAGAACCATTGTTGGCAAAGCTAAACAATGAGAAAAGTGAAAGTTAGCAATCAAAATGTAACATTTTACTACAATTTGGAATTTGATAGTAAAATTTGAAGTTTGTCGGTTAAAAAAACCCTGCAGGCTCATGATAAACAAAATTTTTATGCATTTTATGCAATATATTTTATATGAAAGTTTGTGGATTTCATCATTAACCGTTCTATTATGCACTAGCTGCTTGTTAAACTACTTTGTGACTCGGGTTTTAATTGATGAACCGATGATCAAAGAAATAGTTTTCGAGGCGGTGAAATGTCTTACCGTATTAAATCACTTCAAAGGAACCTGTCCCTATACAATCGTTGAAATTAAAGATAAGAACTTGAAATTGAGTTTTGCGATAGCACGATTCGCGAAACTTACTTCAATGTAAAACTGTATACAAGGGAAATTAAATCTTTTCCGTACACAGTATTTGCACTAGTTAATCGGTGTTGGTTATGTATTAGGATAATTTATTTTATTTACCACATAAAGCTATCATTCTAGGACGGTTTATATGATATGAAAATTTAAAATGATATCCGGAGATAAAATAATTCAATTAATAATTAAATTAAAACATGCGAGGTTAAAACGATGACTGTCCCAATTATAGGAAGAGATCTATAATTGGCGTGTCCAAAAACCGAGATTTTTAATTAACGTAATCAGATAAAAGCTGATATTCATTCCTGTGAAACGTATTTTAAAATAATTTAGCTCAAATAACTGCATAATAAAATTTAATTATATGAGCGAAGTCTTCCTATTTTAATAATTTCCAACCCTCGTTTTTGTTACTTGAGTGACATCGTTAATGCGGAAAGATATTTCATAAAATATTAGTTTCGCGGTACCTCGACAATGGCGGCGTCAGAATGCCCGAGAATAGTTTTAATTGTATATATGAAGGGAATCTCGTGGATTCTGAATAACAAAGGGGACACAAAAGAAATAGGAAACCTGGTTGGCGTAGAAAAGGGAATTATCTGGGTAAAAGTTAATTGGCTGTTTAATAGCCATCCAATTAGCCCCAATCGTCAGATGTTTTACGGTGGCGTGTTTGTAAGATTACACCGGAACAAAAATTCAAAATTCAAAATTATGGATATTATATTTGATTGGGAAGGGTTATACGATTCTACTCTGAATACAAAGTTTAGGAATTTTGAAAGCTCTTGTGTAACCTCACCGATTCCATTGAAGCTAGTTTGTTTGTTGCTACTAAATAGGGACCGAACACTTATAAGTGTTCTTCAAAGAGGTTAATGGTGAATGTCAAATATTTAGCTTTTTTAGAAGGTAATAGTAAGGTTTGATAATCAATTGCTGCTTTTACGGGGTTAACAACAAATCATTAAAAATTTAAATCTTGTAGGTATTTCTTTTTTGTTATACTCACAAAAATAATTTATTATTTTATTATTATAGATATTTTCTTATTTCTAGATTATGAAATTAAATTAAAATTTGTAATTATTGTATATATATCTGTCTTCTTAAATATAAAATTATGTAAAATATCCTGAATTATTATTTTTATAAATAAACTATAATTTATGATTAACGGTTTTCGACCAATTATGTCTCCAAATTCTCTCTTTTATTTTTTTTTTTTGAGATTCAAAATACAACCAAAATTGATATTTCGTTAAAAAAATGAAACACTCAAACGTTACTCTGTTTGGAAATTCTCTGACCACTTCAATAATGTCTATCAATCTGAGTTTAATTTTACACAAATACAACTACTCCATTTCGAATCAGTGCATAATACGAAACCATTAAATTCTCAATTTTGTCGAGTCCCTGTTCGTGGCGCCATGTTTGTAGGTATTTCTTTTTTGTTATACTCACAAAATTAATTTATTATATCTTTTTTTTTTATTGAAATTTTAACTGTTTTCTTTTTTGATTGGGATTTTTCCGTCGCAGAGATATCCGACTGTTTCGTACACTTTTCAATATGCCTTTCTGCACTCGCTGTATTTTGTTTTTTTTTTTTTTTTTTTTTTTTACGCAACACAATTTAAGGTAATAAGAATAAATCACCACTCACTCGCAATATTACAATATTCGAATTTGAATAATTTTGACGTATTAATACGTTATTTATTCAATTCAGAATATATCTCACAATGTCGATCCGCTACTCCCTCATTAATTTAAGTTATGATTTTCCAACCAAGACTGAATTCTAAAATTCGAGCAAACCATTCTACTCTGCACTTTGACTAACAAATCGAAAATACAACTCTGAATTCAAATCTTAAAAAAAAAGGATTTAATTCAACTCGCAAAGGCTTTAAATTAAAACTATTCCATAAACAATCTCAATTCAGAACACTAAGTTGAGATCAAAACAACTTGTACGACCTTTTTGTTTTCTTTTTTTTTTTTGTTTAAAATACAATTTTCAATATTAAATTAATTCGAAAATCAAATTTCCAGATATTATGTATATAAATTCCAAATTAAACTTTTCGAAAATTTTCAATAATAGAAATTCAAAATATTTGAAAATAAATTAAAATTCACAGCCTATAAATTTGAAAAATGATGTTTTACAAAATTTAAATTATTTCGAAAATTAAATTTAAAATTTAAAATAATTTGCTAAATTCGAATTTTATGTATTCAAGAATAATTTAATTTGATTTAATTTACAGCGAATCCGACGATGCTCGAAATTCCTATTAAATTATAAATAACTGAATAATTATCAGAATAAACATTTAGAAAATTCTTTTTAAAATGTAAGAGGTTTATTTCCTTTATGTTTATATGAGATTCCTCTATATATATTTCACAATAACAATATCTGAAATTTCTTTCGTGTATATGAGTTTCAAAGTCAAATCAAAATAAACTTATATCTAATTTTCACGTTTCCCCGAATTCGGAATATATATATTTGTTGTTATTGAATAAAGAAATTTATCAATAATTTGGAAATATTTAATAAACGATTTCAAAATTAACAAAATTCGAAATTTATAATTTATTATCGACTTTACCAATTTCTAAGTATTGTTATTGTTTGGATAGTTCAACTCAAAATAATCGGTTATGATCTTATTTCTAGATTATGAAATTAAATTAAAATTTGTAATTATTGTATATATATCTGTCTTCTTACATATAAAATTATGTAAAATATCCTGAATTATTATTTTTATAAATAAACTATAATTTATGATTAACGGTTTTCGACCAATTATGTCTCCAAATTCTCTCTTTTATTTTTTTTTTTTGAGATTCAAAATACAACCAAAATTGATATTTCGTTAAAAAAATGAAACACTCAAACGTTACTCTGTTTGGAAATTCTCTGACCACTTCAATAATGTCTATCAATCTGAGTTATTTCGAATCAGTGCATAATACGAACCATTAAATTCTCAATTTTGTCGAGTCCCTGTTCGTGGCGCCATGTTTGTAGGTATTTCTTTTTTGTTATACTCACAAAAATAATTTATTATATCTTTTTTTTTTTTATTGAAATTTTAACTGTTTTCTTTTTTGACTGGGATTCTTCCGACGCAGAGATATCCGACGGTTTCGTACTACACTTTTCAATATGCCTTTTCGCACTCGCTGTATTTCGTTTTTTTTGTTTTTTTTTTACGCAACAAAATTTAAGGTAATAAGAATAAATCACCACTCACTCGCAATATTACAATATTCGAATTTGAATAATTTTGTCAGCCATTAAAGAGGAAAACAATCCGTCATCACGCCTATTAATGTTTATGGTCTCTATTTTTCACATTGAATAAAAAGTTGCGCCACACAGGGGGATTCACAATTCTTTATCTCCTTCTTTTGTTAAATTGGTCCTTTTTTTTGATATGGGGTGAAATGGACAAGACAACGCTTACCAGATGATCGGTGCTTTATCCAGATATTTTTCCCAGAAGTAACCATATTTCTGGCTGTATCCTCTGAAGATTTTTTTCCGTGCTAATCAATATAAAGTATTGAATTTTAATATATCATTACAATTTTGTCAGAAATAGGTAAAAAATTGACGTGAAATCGGATACCTACTACTGTTAAATTTATAGGAGTAATAATTTCTATAACGACGTCAATGCGGAGTACCAAAACTCTAAACCACTTGCGGTGGTCCTGAAAGTCATCAGCCTTCCGTTATGCGACATTCGACAACTTCGAAAAGCTGTATTTCTGGAAACGTGCCACCGAATGTGGAAGTTCTCGAGTGTCGATCGACGTGGTACTGCTTTGGATGCCAACAATAAAGTCGATATTCCACCGCTCGAATTAAATATTGGCAGTGGAATCATACCACAAAGGATAATGCTCTAGACATCTGGTTTTATAATTCTGTCTTCATTTGGCACAGAGTTCGAATTTCATAGGAATTTTATTAGCAGGTTATCCTTTTAAATTCATCATATGCTTATTTGATCAGGAAGTATGAACACATTTCGTCCGTTTATCTGAAATCTGGTCAGCTCAGAATACAGGATAGAATGGAACTAAGAATTCTAAATCTCTTAAGTCGACTTTCAAATCTGAAAATTCCTGAATATCTCTATTCCCATCAGTATATGCTTGGCAAAAATAATATTTTTTGATGTCTCATTATATTTTGTCTATGGCCTAGTCATTAGCGACATACTAGATTAGTACATTCAGTCACTGAATTATAAAACTGCGATTATGTCCAATTATTACAAATCTATTTTGTTTTCATGTTTTCACGTGGGGTTCTAACTACTGCTTCCAGCGTTTTATTGCGTCTACCTTACTTCTTCATATTTGGTACATTCATAATGACGTATTGAACAGATACTATTTTTTATACGTTTTATATGAGCGGTTCCGCTTTTTGGCGTAGATAATGGTAATATAACTACATAATCATAGATAATGGTAACATAACCACGTAAGTGACGTTCGTGTGCCAAATCCTCAGCCTACCTATGACTGTTTGCTGGCTTCTATTTAGTGTTTCTCTATATTTTACTATTTATGTTTTCTTTGAGAATATGTGTACGTCGAGCATAAATCTAACTACGTTTGGACCACCGTTTATGCTATATTGTCGTTTTTATTTTACGTCTTGCTTCTTTTATATGTTGTCCGTTTCTCTTGAAGCCGCTCCCCATGGTGCCCCTTCTTCTTCCTTCTTTATGGGAGGAAATTCATCCAGATCATCTATATAACCTTTTTTTAAATGATAACAGGGTTGTGGAAAATTTGAGTGTTTTGCATCTTCTTCTAGCATTTTTCCAAGGAAAATGATTATATCAGCAACTTGGTTTCTGTTTTCTGCTGCTATAACTGCATAGTTTTTGCTTAACAATTATCGTCGTAGTTCTAGTGGAGGTTCATCTCCTTCTGCTAGAACGTTTTCTATCAAACTTCACAAAAAGCTCCAGTTGCCAACCTGATTCCTGTATTATATATTGAGTTAAGTGCGTGGAGTGTGTTTTTTCTGTCGGATTTTAATACAAGGTACAGAAGTCTATCTTGAATCTAACTAGTGCTTTGCAGGATTCTTTATCAGCTATTATTCTTTTCTTCACATCTTTTTTTAGATTCGTTATATTTTCTTTCCAGTTCAGTTTTCTACCGAACCTTAAGCCTAACAACTTATGTTCGTTGACTCTTGTAATCTTTTGCTCATCAATAAAATTGTCCGTACTTTTTGGTTCTTTTCTCTGTCTCGTAAATATCATATTTGGTTTTAGTCGGTTAGAATTTAGGTATAATATTGGCAGTCGAAGATATGTTAGATCACCACCCCAGACACCTAAGAGCACTAAACATTGCGGAGGTTGAATAATTTGTATGTGTTTTCGATCGCCATATTGAATTGGCCATTTTGATTTGTGAAAATTTGACCTCAAATTTGAATTCAGCGCTCCGAAAACCCCGAGCTACAAATGGCAAGACGATTGGTTGAGTCGTTTCTAAAATATTGATATGATGTCTATACGCATCCTCACCAGAAGTGGCACGGTTTATTTGGACATCTGTAATTTAGAGGTCCTCACCAGTCAATTTGTCTAAAGAATTTGGGATCTTGTACGCTTGAAAATCTTAATATTATAATACTTAAATTTTTGCAAAAAGCACTTTGTATGCCGAATTCTCACTCAATTAATTTTACATATGGGTCATTCCACGTCAACAATATCAAAGTTGTGGTGGGGGTCGCGGAATTCAACGAAAATGAAATATTTGATAGGTGTAGATGTGGAAAATATCATGGTAAAATATTTTTCGAAAATTATCAAAATGGCGCCCGTGACGTCATGATCATTGAATTTCTTTAAATTGCGATATCTATTTTTCTAATTATCGCATTCAAATGAGACTACGCGCATTTTGTGCATAAAATTAAGTACTTTTATTGAAAAATAAATGGGGAGATAAAGGGGGGGGGGGAATAGTGGCGCGAAAGGCGGGTTCGGGGGACTCGGCCCCCACGATATAAACATATTTATGATTTTACAAATACAAAAACTGTCTTATATTTGTTATAATATCATATCGTTTTCCTATATCAGTGTACAGTGCGATTTCCCAAACCGGGATGTGGAAAATATAAAAATTATATTTTCTTCACACCGGGAGGAAAGCACCAACTGATGCCACTGAGATGCCGCTTATCCTCCCGGCCATAAAGAAAAATCGTATACTTCCCTCGGGAAGTAAAAAAGAATGCCTCAGACTGCCTGTTTCTCACCCTCGGCTTCACCTCGGGTAAAAATTACACGCAGCCTGAGACATTCTTTATTTTACCTCCCTCGTTGAGTAATATACTATTTCCACATCCCGGTTTGGGAAATTGCATTTTCCACACTAAAATCTGTTCGGAAAACACACATTTTCCGAACCCGTATTAAAAAAAAATATTGTCTTGCCTTAATTTACTTATTATTCTGGATAATTCTAAACAAATTTTATTATTTTTAAGCAATTCATTATTTAAGTTATTATATTGTAATATATATTTTTAATTTTCATGGCTCCTGTCAGTCGTTGTTGTAATCCTTTCAAGAAAAAGGGACATACATCAAAAGTTGGAAGAAAACAGTTACGCAAAATTAATAATGAACTATGTAAAAAGTTTAATCTTAATTATAATACATGGTTAAATCGCGAAATTTGTGATTCTTGCCGATTAATGCAACCAAGTAAAAGCTACAATAACATTCAAAATTACATGTACAAAAGCGTTTACTTTTGGTTAATTTAAAGGAACTATATGCTGCTTTTAAAAATGAAAACATGCATTTAAAAATTGGCTTCTCTACCTTCGCTACTTTGAGGCCAAAGGAATGCATTCTAGCAAGTAGTGGAACACGTTCAGTTTGTGTATGTAAAATACACCAAAATTTTAAATTGATGATGATTGGGGCTAGATTAAGTGATATGAGAAACACTGAAAGAGAACAGTCATATTTTGAGTCATTTGAAACACTAATTTCTGCTGTAGTATGCAATCCTCCGACACAAAGTTGCTACTTCCGGACATGTTTGTCTTGTCCTGGTATTGATAACGTGCAACAACAGTTGCTTGTGATGTTTGAAAATAATTTCGTAGACGAAGTTACTCACAAACAATGGACGTCAACGGATCGCTCAATGTTAGAAACTGTTGTTCGTTCTGTACAAGATTACATTGAAAAGTTCGGTAATGATTTAATAATTCTCCTGAAACATCATTCTACTTCTAAATCGCAAAGTAAATTTCTTAATGATTCTAAAGACAACTTAGAAGATGGCGAATTCGTTGTATTAGGGGATTTTGCCGAGAACTACTCTTTTGTTATTTAAGATGTGGTTCAAGCATACCACTGGAATAAAGATCAAGTGACAATTCATCCGTTTGTTGTCTACCACAAAGAAAATGAAACACTTGGTATGATTCTTTCGTCATAATTTCTGAGAGTCTGGATCATAATTCCGCTGCTGTTCATTTGTACACTAAACGATTAATCGAAGAATTAAGAAAACAATACGTAGTTCAAAAGATTAAGTATTTTACTGACGGCGCTGCTTTACAATATAAAAATAAATATATTTTATTAATCTTGCACATCAAAAATAGGATTTTGACGTGGATGCTGAATGGCACTTTTTTGCCACTTCACATGGGAAAAGTCCTTGTGATGGGTTAGGGGGGACACTAAAACGGTTAGCAACACGTGCTAGCCTTCAAAGGCCGTTTGATTCCCAAATTGTCACTTTTCGTTCCTTATTTGAATGGGCTGAAGCAGCTATGCCAACAGTGAAGTTTATTTATTGTAGAAAAAATTATCTTGAATTTCATTTTCGGAAACTTCTTAACCCAGCGAGAGCAGTCTGTCATGATTGCACGTCAAATAGCGCGTATCGGATAGTTAAGCACAGTGAATTGCGCTCTTTCAAAAATCATAACTTAAAAACGAGAAGAGCCTCCGCCATTTTTATTTTTGGAAATGATAGGTGAAATCATCATCTTCAAGATAAAATAGCAGATTTTAAAAAAAAAAACACGAGCTCAATACCGAAATTTAAGTTGAAAAATGTTTTCGGTCAGTTTTTTGGCAAAATGAAATTTTTTTAAAATTATTTTATTTTTCAATCAAAGTACTTAATTTTATGAACAAAATGCGTGTGGTCTCGTTTGAATGCGATAATTAGAAAAATAGTTATCGCAGTTTAAAGAAATTCAATGATCATGACGTCACGGGCGCCATTTTGAAAATTTTCGAAAAATATTTTATCATGATATTTTCCACACCTACACCTATCAAATATTTCATTTTCGTTGAATTCCGCGACCCCCACCACAACTTTGATATTGTTGACGTGGAATGACCCATATAAGGAAATGTTGTTACTTTAAAATTATGCAGGGAGGCTGATGCCTTAGAATGAACCTGCATGGTAAATAATATACTATGTAAATGCAGATTTTAAGGAATATTTACAAATGAGTCTTCTTGGACAAGTCCCATTTTCTCGACTCATTTCAGTTTAGTGTATAGCAGAGTGATGGTTCTAATAAAGGACAGTTTGTTTTTTATATAACACCGTCACTGTCTTTGCAGCAGTACACGTTTGAACATGTTTACGTTACTCTTCCTTCGATTTAGAAACATGTGGAATTCAGTTATTATAGTTAGGGACATCCAGTGTAGAATTTGTACGTGAATTTACCCCTTATAGAAAGAGAAATCTCTCAGAGTCAGATTTCATGTCATAGATAGTGCATTTCCATACTTCGCGAGTGATGTTCATTACGGGAGAATAGATGATTTCGTATCAAGGGCGTAAAATGCACCTTTACACCCATAGGGGATTACCATACCCGAGGGTCTGTTAATCAAGATGGTATCGGATGATATCATTAAGGGCGTAAAAGTTTACGCACTGGGGACGAACATTTTTCGACATACATTAAGAAAAATATTTAGTAAATTCTACTAAATGACGAGTGATTAATTTGTAGCTTTTATAGCATAGTTCAGATAACTAAATGGAAATTAGATTACGTAAATTTTAATCAGATGAATAAAAGATAGGTATAAAAATTGCTAAAGATTTAGTTACCACTAGGTAACTCACTATTTAGTCCAATTTACTAAATATTTTTGTTAATGTAATAAGTATAAAATTAGAGTTCACATCCCAAATTTGCAGCTGGAAAGGTTAAGAAGCTCTTATTCATGTTTTACAAAAGCAAAATTGAATTGTACGAATTTAATTATTTGGAATAGATTCTTAAGTGTTTAAGTTAGAATTTTACAATTTACTAATATTAGTATATTACTCAACGAGGGAGGTAAAATAAAGAATGTCTCAGACTGCGTGTAATTTTTACCCTAGGTGAAGCCGAGGGTGAGAAACATGCAGTCTGAGGCATTCTTTTTTACTTCCCGAGGGAAGTATACGATTTTACTTTACGGCCGGGAGGATAAGCGGCATCTTTCCTTCCGCTTGCGGGAGGAAAGTTGGTGCTTTCCTCCCGGTGTGAAGAAAAATATATTAATCATACTAATATTCGGAACTACGAGTTGGAAAATAGTATATTACTCAACGAGGGAGGTAAAATAAAGAATGTCTCAGGCTGCGTGTAATTTTTACTCGAGGTGAAGCCGAGGGTGAGAAACAGGCAGTCTGAAGCATTCTTTTTTACTTCCCGAGGGAAGTATACGATTTTTCTTTATGGCCTTTATTGCTGCTTTCCTCCCGGTGTGAAGAAAATATAATTACAATGTTTCGTTATGAATGATTAATTCACATTTTCATTGTGATACGAACTGGTTGCATGATCGTCATTAGATAATATCCGTAAAAACCACCATCCCAGTGTTAACACAGGCAGCAAACAAAAAACAGTTCAGCATGACCTCGCAATGTGCTTCACAGGAGGTCAGATTATTAGGAACTCAAGCTCAGGAAAATCTTAGAAAGTGACAGCATCTAATTTCTTTTAGAGCACCTCATTCTAAACTAATCTTTATTTTCCTAACTGGGAAGGAATTAAGGTACTCAATATTAATTTCTGATAAGTTATGTCCTATTGACCTAACCTGGTCTTGCACAGAGCTTGGGAGGTAACAACCAAGCGTACTTGATGAACCATGATGTGTCATACATCCTGACCAATATTCAGACAGTATGAAAAATTCCTGCTAAATGTTTTTTTTTTTATTTAAAGCTTTCAAATCAGTTACAGATTTATTCGCTATACATTGTAAGATTCCTGCCAGACTCTGTTGAGAATTTGTTAATCGTTATATGTATCAAAATATAAAAAATGTCAAATTCCCTCTTAATTCGCATTTAGTACACATTCCGCCCCTTCAAATTACAGTCCTTTGATTCAAAAACAAATCTCCGTAATGCCGCTAACCACCTTGACAGTGGAAAAAGTGCAACGTTCCTTGCACATTTTGAGGTTTTACCTTCATTAGTAACGCAATGTGATTACGATTTTTCAGTGACGGTAGACACGCAGCTTTGTTGCGAGCCTTTTCATTAAAGCCGAGCGATTTTTTGTTCTCAGCCCCTTGGCTGCCGGAGTGGGACAGGCATGCGATGGGGTGATATCAACACAGGCAACTCCGGGGCAAAACCGCGTGACGCAATAAATTCGATCTGATTTTCTTCCGCAGTGTCATAATACTATGCGCATACTGAGTACGTTATAGCGGTACTTTCGTGATGTACGGATGCATGTCAATAAGACGGTGCTCTCATTCCACCAACGGTAAACACTCTTGTCGCCGGACAATCTACTATTTAACCTCTATTTTAATTATTGCATTGTACCCGGTGCAAAATCAGATAAAGTTACTACAGCGGCGTGCATCCATAAAAAATGCGCACTTAACGGGTTTTTTATGTCAATGTGCATGCGCTTGAAATATTATCAAGCGATCACACACTTTATACGCACAATATTCTTTTGACTAAAATCATTCCATTTTATCACGTACATGGATTAGAAGGAGTCAAGACTAAGAATTTATCAAAATCTAGCAGCTGAATTTGCAGGGTGTGATGTCATGAATATTTCACTGTTGGAATATGGTGCTTCTAATGCTCTGGCCTGGAATCCTTTTGAATTGGCAACTTTGCACATGCACCTGACGATACGTACGTCTAAAGAAGTATGTCAGTGTATTCAGAAATTGAGACGCGCTCTTCTGATATTCAGAGATGACGTTAGTATAGATAGCATAGGTTTTTGTTTAAAGATTATGTCATGCGTACTATATGTTTTTGTGTGCACTGAAGGTAAGGAGTACTTTACTTCAGACATATATTAGTCCATTGAAACTTTGATTCCTTGCCTGTAATGATATGAAAGTATACTATTAAAAGACTTTCTTTACTAATATCAGTCGCTCTTTAACATTAACAATTTTAATGAAAGTGGTGACTACTTTGATATTTAGTTGCATTAAATATACGTTATTTAAGATTGAAGGAATGTGTATTTGATTTTGGAAATTGGACAGTGCACGATAACATCCTCCTGCGATCGACACTCATCATATGGTATTTTGATAAAAGGAAAATGAGACGAATGAAATATTGATAAGCAATCAATACTTGACAAAAAAATTTAAAAATACCAGAAAAGATTTCTTTTCTAAAAATAAATATATTTTAACAAGTGAAATCCACAGTGGGAACAAACCGTGATGTGACGTTATTGAAACATGAAATTTAATTTAAATAATTTTTGTTGGTATCTATTAACCTTTTGAAATATGGTGTTCATCTAGATGGTCTTCTTTTTGTAATCCATTTTTGACATATTTCCAAATAATTAAGGTGAATCTGATCTAGGTGAAACCTTCAGAAAATAGGTTTCTTTACCATCTATTTAATTTTCCCCGTCATAAAATTTGTACAGATATAACTGAGCGGCAAACATTAATTTTTATTTTTTTCTGAAGACTTACATTAAAGTTTTTGCGAATATGCCCATATACTGTGGAATAATGATACTTTGAAGCTATATTACCTTTCAACTTCGTGATATCCTAATTATCCCGAACGTCCTTCATGTCTTATTGAGTTTGAAGTTTCTTATCCAATCCTATGTAAATACATATTCAAAGTAAAGTCTGTATGTTCATTAAAATTTTACCTGTACTGTTTTGCAGTTCAACAGTTGAAATTTCTATTTTCATATGATATATAATATTTCTGCAAACTATCCCCATTAGAAATCAATCCATTTTTTAGCCAAGAATTGTACAATTAATGTATTCACCATGTTAAAGGTATAGGCAAAATGGATACGTTTCTACCAGGGATTATTTCAAGAGTTATTGTATAAGTGACATTTATTGTATATCGATTTCTTCTAGACTTTGCCATTATTATTATATACAAAGGCACATCCTGGAACTCTATTGATGACGCAGCCATCGGTATATATTTGTTTGTAGTCGGCAAAAAGTACTTTGTTCGGCGAAGTCTCATTCAATTAATTTGACACGTAAGGACATGTTATTACCTGAAAATTATTCATGGAGTTTAATGCCTTAAATAGTCCCTCATGGTGAATACTATACTATTAAAATGCAGACTATTTAAGGAATATTCAGTGGTATTACATAAATATTATTTGCGATCACGATACTCTGAATAATCCGTAGCATCGTGAAGTTGCACAATTTTGTTTTGTTTATTAAACTATTGACAACAAAGTGACTGTGATAATGATTTAACACAAGAAAAAAGTATTAAATTAATATAGATTAAAGGAAGCCTGAAATTTCATGATTAAATGCTTACGCTTGTCTGGAGCTTCAAATTAAAAAAAAATAATAATTTTTCAGTCATCACATCAGTATGGCTTGTGTTGATCTATGGATTATTTACTTGAAAATTGAATTTTTTGTACCGTTTTATGAGAAAAATTTGTTGTCTACATTTTGGGCACAATTTTACCAATAAAATGTGTTGTAATGGAAAACAAAAAATATAAGCTCATAAAGAGAAGGTTCCGCTGCAGCTGCATTTTAAAAAAAAATGAAGTCTACCAAATTTCTCCATATTTCTGCTCTACAATAAATATAAAAAGCGGTCGCGTTACAATATTTATAGTCGCAGTTATATGTAAGTTATATCGTAAGTTTCATGTCTTCCAATTGATGATGGAGTTAATGACCAAGATTAGTAAATCAATGGAACAAACGCTTAGGGTAGCAATAGCTATGGTAGTTATATAATGTAGTTCTAAACTTCCTTATTTAAATGTGGAGAAACAGTTAACAGAAAAATAAGATGTTAACTTAATTTTTGTGCAGGTAGTACCTATTTAGTATTTATTATGTTTATAATAAATCTCTTTTGAGGCAACTTTGTTCGTATTAAATAAAAATCTTGATAAATCTAAACATGATATACTTCTCTGTGCACGCTAATAGGACATCACCTTTAAAATTGTTAAAATGTAAAGTAAAGTTTATCCCAAGCCAACATATTAAATATCGTTCTGCACTAATTTGTAGTCTTTGGTAGTACCTTTTCAATGTTATAACCTTAAAAAGTTTACCCCGAATATGGTAATAATAATGTTACTTGTAGTATACATTTTTTTAATTTCTAAACTTGCAGAATTTACTTTAATGCGTTTGTACCGAAAACTGTAGAAGATTCTCAACCTACCTTGTGGATCATAAACTTCCCAACGAAAAATTGTAAAGTGCCACGTTCTAAAATTAATAGGTGCGCCATAACGAGCCAAGCTTGATTTTACACGAAATATTACGAGTGCTGTTAAAAGATTCTTCGTTAAAATGTGGTATTAAACTTGTGCGTTTAAATTCCCTTTTATAGCTCGTCACATTTTCAATGCAATATTTACTTATATACGTTATTTATTAGTTATATTAGAATAAATCCATTCAATAACCAATCACAGATTGCTCTTAATATTGTTTAAAATAGATCTTTTATTGTCAATGAGTTTTGAAAATAATGAAGGAAGCGTTAATAATAACTCTGAAGAAGTTTCATTAACATTTACTTACGTTTCCGTTTAAATTGAAATCCATAGTCTCCATTTTGAACATTTTTACCGGTTATTGATTTACTATATGGAACAGATAGCTTACCATCATTAACCTCTTGATGGTCGGCATGAAAACGATTATGCTGGACATAATAACCTTGTAATATTTTTCATGAGAGTCGCGCCAGAATCAATTTGACATACTGTACTTAATTTCGCTCTGGTAGTTAAATATAAAGCCTAATTTGTGATCGATTGTTTATATAAATATTATCTTTAACCAAGTCAATAAAAAAAATATTCATCTAAATTTATCAAATTTGGCCGAAAGCAAGTGATCAAAATAAGATCTGTTTATGATCTATTTTTATATATTCATAATTGCAATGGTAGTGCATAGAGATTCAAATTGTATCAGATGTCGATCAAAATAGGATTACAATCTTATCGAAATCCAATCACATTCAGCTTAGGTTGTTGCAGACGAATATATTTAATTGAAAATTATTCAATTCCAAATGGACCAAAATGTGGAAATAATCGAATATAAAAGGTTCCATAATTTAACTCATTTAGATCTAAAAAGTTCCACGTTTTGGTTCATTTTGAACCCAATCAATTGCAAATACTTAAATAAGATAAGATTGTTATCTGAAATGTTTTAATATTTTATATTATTACAGGACGACAAATTTCATTAAATGATTGTATCTGATATTTGACGTTTTCGAGCCGAAGATAAACAAATTCAGAAAAGAGCAAATTAACAATCGACTTTTGCAAAAGTCCCCAAAAAGGAGTTTTCCACCAGATTAAAATTCCAACAGAATCAACGAAGATATCGAAAAATAAAAATACATGCAAAATAGAACCTTGCCTTTTATTTTTGTATCAAGGGCATAAAATGGGTAAGGTAACTTAATATAATAAATTTTACACCCACAAACAATATGCTACCTTATGATCCTCCGCCAGTTTCGCTGTCGCTCGCGTTCTGTTATCGAGGCGTAGAACCGCAGTTTACGCCCTTGATACAAAAATAATTATTTTGACGCGAAAGGTGTAAAATGAGCTTTTTTCCGCCTACTCTATCCAAAAATAAAATAGAAACACCGCAATCCGACTTGAACGTCGATGCCCGCTGATCATTAACCACAACTGCTGAATAGTCACATATACTGTTACATATGCCTAAGAAAATGATCAGCTAATACACATTTGAAAATCACTAGGAAAAATCATTGACACCGAGGAAGAAATCACATTTTACTATTATTTTATTTATTATTATTTTTTTTACTGACTTTTTTAATAATATACAACTTTTTTATATGACCTCTTTTCATAGAACTTCGACTAAAACCGCCAAAAAGATTAGCGGATTTGAAAAATTAGAACTTACCTCAGTATCCACGTCACTATTATCTTAGAAAAGCTCATAAATAAAACATTAAATAATTCAGTAATTAAAATTCAGGTAAGTGACATAAGTTGAAAATATTTTATTATACTACAAATCTTCAAGTGTACTTGAATTCTACCATTGACGCATTGCAGTATTTTGAAATAAAAAAATAGAAGGATGAAATTACCTCAAAATATGTAGCATCTTCACCTCTTCCTACGTGATCAAACTATCGAAGTGCTTTGGACCTTTGCACTTGTTCAAAACTCGAGACTGAGTGAAGTCAGCGCCTCAAAATTTACCCAGAAATGAGAAATAGTAAAATTATACCCTTCGGAATCCAGGTTATAATTATTCGTTTTAAAAGATGAAGCGCATTACTCGTTTCATGCTCATAAAGTGTAGGAGACGAATTTGTTTCGCTAAATTCCTCGCTATTACACGTCTCGTAGGTAATGCGAGCCTCCATCACATATAGGAAGGTGCATTATTTGCATACATATACCTTCACCCGTGCATGCTTTAGTACACTTATTTATATATACTTGGTGTTATTACACGCATGCCAATAAAGAGTTAAACTCACTTATAGGTAATCATATACGCGCAGGCATAATGAGTGTATTTCATCCTTTTCGCTATTTCTTCTTTTCCAAAGCGAAATTGCTGTTTTCTCGTGCGACCGAATCATTTACCTCATTTCAGTTTTCGGTTTCGTATTCACGATGTCTCATTTTCTCTCGCCATAATGCCCTGGCATAACAACTCCTCGTATGCCAGCCTCAAACTATGGAGAAATTGCGCAATAACACTACGTTCTTATATTTCTATGTTCACTGCTCCTTTCGTCTCCATTCTTATTATTCAAAACTTTAAGATTGCTGACGTCCTTAATTTCTTTTTGTGCTCCTGAGGATCTCTTTTGTGTTGGATGCAAAAATTTGACCTGGTTTAGAAATTGCAGAGTAAAGCCAATAGGGTCTTGACCGAGGAAGCCTGTTGCTGGTCAGATATTATCACAAAATCCATTGTGGTCACGACTTCGATTGGTCTGTAAGATAGGAGAAGAATATTGAAAGAATAATAGAACGTAGCTGATTGAAATATGCGGAATGATTTAGATTTTAAAATAAAGGAGATTTTTTTTTCTGATAATAAATTTTTTGTTAGAAAAAGTGTACTGTTAAAAATTATCTTAAATTCCTTTTCAAATCATCAAAATGATTTCATTTAAAATGTAGTTGTTAAGTTCTTTATAATTAGGAAATACGGTATTTATGCTTGATAATATACAAAGGTGGAAAATACAGCATCTAAATGTAGACATTTGAAATCAGTCGCAAAATTATTGTATTTTTCACTACACAGATTGATTGTAATCTCATGTGAGGCTATGGATGAAATGTATACATATAGTCATGTAAAATTTTTAGACCTCCAAATTTTTAATTTGATTGTAATTAAAGTACTTTCGCAGAAATTAAAAATTTTTAATGTAGGGCTCCACAATTTTTTATGTACTATTTCGAGAACTACAATTTAAATTTTCTGAATATATTCAAAATTTATAGTTCGAAACAACTGCAAAGCTTTCCTATCTCTATTTCATCTGTTTGCTTGTTTACATATATGTTTGTTGTCCTTTATTCTTATATATCCACTCATTCTTACAATACGTATCTCGTAATTTACAACGTGTATTATCTGGAATTCCTCTATACGTTTTGTAAAATTCCATCATGCTTTTCTAACATATGCCCTAACGGCGTACTGCGGAACTATATTTTCAATACAGTAGTCCTTCCCTTATTCTAATGTCTTCCCTTATTCTAATTTTGTTTCTTCTCATATTTAAATATTTCCCCTCACGCGTTCTCCCCACTGACGTGTGTTGACGTGTGGATTTTCAAAATACAAATAACGGCGCATGTGCAACAAAAGAAAAGGAGACAAAAGTGAAACAACAAATCTAAGTAGTGGCGGAGAGGGGAAAATTAGAATAAGGGAAGGATGCCAACATCTTGCCTGACTGGACAAACTAGAATAAGGGAAAGACTACTGTGCATGTTTTGTAACGTCTGTCAAATTAAAAGCCGAATTATAGATTTAGAACACATTTCTACTAATTTTATTTTACATTAAATGAATTGTCGATTTACAGTAGACATTTTTAGTTGTGTACTCTTAGGCACATTTTTACTGCATAAATTGCGCCGATAGAAAAATTACATAATAAATAAAATATATCTATATAACACCTATAAAAAAAATGTATGATTCTCGAATTACGTTCAACAGGCATCCGTGATAAGTTTAAAATATTTGCATGTTGTTTACAATGTGAAAATACTCATTAATCGATTATATTCATGAGATGAAAAATTACAGTTTTGCGTTCTCGATAACGGTCAATCTATTTGTATAACATTTTTACAAACTCTGTGATCGTAAGGTAAGACAAAATTTAATTAGGAATACTTAATAGATTCTTTTAATACCATAAACAGGTAGCAACACTTCCATCGGAAATTAATAAACTAATTTACATGCGCTACCTTACCCATCAATTTCATTCTTTCTTGATTTAGCATTATTGAAATATACACAAATCTTGTGTAAATGTGTAAATTTATCTCAATTTCAGATTTGAGGTTAATTAATCTGACAAATCGAAGAAACTGTCTGTAAAATTTTTCGGAATTTCATGTATTTTCAACTTATAATTTGGTATAGTAAACTTATATTAATTTCATTTACAGTTCGGAAATTGCATTATTTTCGATACATTTTAGATATGGTTTTATAAATTTCCGAAAAAAGAGACGTGATTGCAATTTCAGTAACAGTCATTTGGAAAAATGCGATACTTTTGCAACTGAAATATGTCGGTATTTTCGAAAAGTTTTTGCATTGATACGAAAATAAATACAAAATGACAATTAATTTATTTACTTGTTACTATTTCTAATTTTGGTGCATATCGATTACTTACGCCAGCAACGATATGTAGTTTAGCGATGAATATGATACTTTTATATGCATTCAACCCGAGGATATACATATATATTTGCCTGAAAGTGATACAGCGAAATGTTATTATATAACACAACTAATTAATCCTCGTGGTGTAACAGCTTTTCTCACGGGGATTCAGAACGTTATATTTATAAAATGAGGTTCGTGAAAGGTAATGCTCATTGTTGGTAAAAAGTTATCAGATTATTTCAAACCAGCGCGAAACGTATCAGAAGCAACTTTTACTTTCGAGTTTAATCGAGGTGACCTGGTCCAGTCATCTTTAAGAGGAAACATTTCGAATTTATTATATTTACTTTTGTAAAAATTGAGATCTTAAATTGAGAAGAGTAGAATAGAAATGGAGATATCGAATGTAATAACTCTATGAAAGTATTGGTCCATAGGATGTCCAAAATGCCTGAAACCCGAATTGTAAAGTCTATATTTCATAAATAATTACTTTGATTTCGTATATTTTTTATAACTTGTTATTTTGTATCCCATGTAAAATCAAATACTTTAAATTATTACATCTTAAAGTTAGCCAAAGTATAGTGCATAAACCTGTCCTTGTCTCAGTGGTCTTATTTACATTACATCTTATTTTCAGTAAATTTTCTTACTTAATTCCAGATTTCAGTCGCTTGTTTTTGTAATAATATAACTATTACTTTTTACAGTGTGCATAGATCGACAGAAATCTGTCTGACAAATATAATAGGCTGTTGAATAAAGAGTAGTAAAAAAACGGTTTAATTGAGAAAAACCCTGCTCACCTGATGATGATACTGCAATTTGTATTTCAGCCAATAATTAGTGTTTAATTTATGCAGCAAACTATATATAAACTGCAAAAAACTTTTTGAAATTTATTCAAACTAATTTCTAAATTTTATTTCAGTAACTACGTTCTTAGTTAAGTTAACTACTTTAGAACAGTTCCTGCAAATGCTACAATCCAATTTGAGACTTCGTATTAATTACTGTACTACAAGTAGTTAAAAAGACAAATATACTAAGAATGTTTTGTTTTGAATGTCGTAGTGAACTATTAAACATTTCAAAATTCCAAAATAATAAACATATACATATATATTAGAATTTGAATAGATTATATTAGAACTAAAATGAACCTTAGCATACTTTAAAATCCATAAAGTGAAATCTGCGAAATCTCACTGTATAAAACTGCTGATTTTCTCTCACTGTATAAAACTATTGTTTTCACTTTTTTCCGAATTTTAGAGAGTGCAATGAAAAAATCCGTATATCGTTGCGTCATAACCATCAATCAGCTGTTTCCCCCTCTTTCTCGAATTCAGTTTTCTTTATCTAATTACCAGATGGTAATTTTCACTATCGTTTTATAAATATTTTAGTTTGTCTGGTTTAAAACTCAAATACGAATCTGAGGTTAACCTGACAAAAAAATTATATAGAATTCAATATCTGTCAAATTTATCCGCGAATTTCCGGTTCATTTGGAAGTTCGTCTCAACTATTTGCCATCATCCTTGCATTTCTCTATTTTTGTTTGAACAATATTGAAAATAAGTTGAATATTTTGCAGCGTCTATTTTAATATTGTTTATAATGAGTGAGTTTTGCACATCCATACCAAAACATGACAACAAAATATAAATATAACTACGATTCTCTATCGTGAATTTAACTTTTAAACATTTGCTGCAACCTTTTTTTGTTACTTTATTTTTTCCAAATATCACACTAGCAATTTGATTCCGTGGGCTGTTGAGGCTCATATATACACCGGTTTAGTGTATTGTATTTTGTACTATTTAGTATGTACTCAAAAAATTTGGTAAAGATTGCCGAAGTTCAAACTCGGCATTCTGCTTCGACAGCATTCACAAAATCCGTGTAAAAAAAGTCCAGTGTAAAAAAGTCCAGTTTTGTTATTAGTTTTTGGCCAGTCCTGTTATTTCCCGTGTTCAATGTATTAAAAAACTGAGCAGCCTAATACAAAACCATACAGATTTCTAACACCGTAACGCACTCTATACATTTTTTTGAGGAGTGAAAATTGAGCCATTGGACTGACAGAGAAAATCCTCACTCTTAAGGAGTGAAAACACACTGTACAGAATACACTGAATCATTAGAATATTCATACATTTGGTTGTGCTTTTCTTTGCAAATTAAAATAACAATAATGGAGCAATTAAAATAGAGTAGTACAGATTTTAGTACACTGTTTTTGCATTATAACTCATGAATATAAATTATGTAAGCATGGTTCTCACGATTAGCATCATTACACTTTCAATCGTTCTGGAACCTCTATGTATTTCTATACTACTCTAAATTACACAGGATCACAAAATAAATCTGTTTCGAGATCACTTGAATCAGATATAGTGGATCTTATAGATTTTTAGCAGCTAAAGACGAATTTTTGGTTGTAGAAAATAAATTAGTTGTCCAAGTTAACTTATCGTTTCAGATTTTTTACATATCCAAACCTTAAATTGTCAAAAATATTTTTGAATATATTTCGGATCAGATATCTTAAAATCCTGACGTGATGGGCTAAATCGAATAACGGATTCGTTTTCAGCGGTCAAAAATCTATATAAAAATATATAAGATCCATTATTTCTGATTCAAGTGATCTCGAAACAAATTGTTGTGTGGTCCTGTTTTATTAGTTTTTTATTTTTAAAATGTCACATTTCACTAAATTAAATATAATGATCTAGAAATTTAACTGCACCTTATACTTACTGAACTATATATATATATATATATATATATATATATATATATATATATATATTAATATTAATACGCAACAAAAAATGCATTCAATTATGTTTTCATGCAAATCACAGCTGTGCTTGAGTTATATAAGTCGAATCAATGAACTCTCTCGACGACGCTTGACATTGGATACTGTCAACATCACAATTAGCATTTCGTAATGTAATATCTTCGAACAGACGTGAATAAATACAACGCTTTGCTAAATATACGAAGAATACACTATTAAAGGATTGCAAAGAATATTTATCATCATATTAAGAAACAATCTCTTTCATGGAAAAGTATTAATTATTCACTTACGGCCGATATCTTTTGATAATTATAAAGCAACTTTTCTACTGTCGAGGCTATTGAAACAATGTCACGGTTTTTGAACTGTGCTGTGACATAACATGAATGAATCATTTCTTTAAATTAGCAAAATAAACAAATTACCGTTTTTAAATATGTCATTGCCTTATATTAAAGTTTATTATAGTTTGTTTTAAATATTTAAAAAAATACCGAATATTTTCTAATATCTTTCATAACTTGGCCATTTTTATAAGATAATGTCGATGTGTAATTAAGTATAAATTATATATAAATATTAAAACCTATATACACATAAAATTAATTATAAATGTTATTGCATAAGGTTATTTGTTTATTTCTGCAATAAAACAGTAATTTTAAAGCCTATTATGTTGTATATTTGGATACTTGTAACATTTGAGAATAAGAAAATACAATTTCTTATTATGGCGGTTATTTTTTATTTTTATACCGAAATAACATATCGACTGTTTCTGTTGGTTGGTTCTCTAAACATCGGTCATTCTTCAAATTACTAATAGGTTCATAATTTCCATACAAAAAATTCTTACTAAACTTCACTACTTTTAGGCCAGTTTGGATAGCACAAATAGAACTGAATTCTATTTCATAAATTGCAATTTCTATCTTTTGGTTGTTAATTGCTTAGTGTTTACTGTAGTAAAATTTACAAGCAAGTTTGACGTAATTGAACAAAACTAGTACCGGTGATTTCAGGAGCATCCTAGACGAAATGAGTATTGGTTGATGAAGTATTTTCTTACACTTATAGATTACGAATTTATCCGTTGTTTATACTATGCTAGCTATCGCCACGTTTATATTCTACTAGGGTATGCTACTAGCTATAGATTTACATTATTTATATTAAATTTTCTAACATTTTATATAAATATATATTTAACAACATGGGTAAGTGTGACCATGAAGAGGACAGACCTAAAGTCTGCGCTCCATATGGTAAAATAATTGTGTTTGGAAAATAAAATCCACAGTCATTTATTATAACTAAAAAATTACGGACATTAATAAAAATATATGTACATATTAATTTTGATATACAAGATTTACAGTTAGTACTAGCTATATGTAGTCCATATCGACTTGCACTTTTTGCTAGAGAAAAGAAAATTTTAAAAAGACCATTGCAAATCACACCTAATTACGAAGAAATAATATTACGAAGAAATAGCGCTGCCGGCTTGATAAATACTGCTTCATTAGTTTATTAGTATTACTTCGACCTAGACCATAGGTCTGGCGAAGTATTGAATTTTGTCAGTTCTCGCCAAAAAATTACCCTATAGTTTTTCATCAAATGTCGACGTTTCAGGCCCTAAGGAACCCAAAACAACAATAAAAAAATTGGTGTCCGTTAGGTTGTATGTCCGTCCGTCCGTGGGCAAAATTTTGTATACGCGATATCTCGCGAATGGAATGACGAATTTAAAAAGTACAAACGGATTTGGGTTTCTCTTGGCCAAACTTAGATCTGATTAGTTTTTGGAGACAATGCATACTAGATTATGGGGAGGTTTAACAAAAAAACGCTCAAAAAACACGTTTTTCCATTTTTTAACAAAAAATACAAATCGTACAAAAAAATGTTTGAAACAAAAAATATAGAACATCGAATTCTCTACAAAAAAGGTTTTATTCATTTCTTTGTAAAATCAACGATAATGCCGTATAAAGCAAATTAACATGAAATTAACATAAATTGTACATACACATATGCAAAGCATATGTATGTATATTATATACATTACATGAAAAACAGAGACACAGAGGAAGCAGGGGAGTGAGGCGGGTATCAGGGCGAAGGAGGGGGGGGGGGCATAACAAAATATTCACTGTGATGTTGGTGTCGGGTAGCCATAGGAGGTGGTAGCGTGGAGGGGGGTTCGGGGCTTCGCAGGAAGCGGGGGAGCGTGGCGGGGATGCCCACCCCCCCCCCGACCTGTCAAAAACTCGACTAAACCGCCTTTTTTTAAGCATCAGTGTGAACAAGACGTGCTCATTTATCAGTGCTTCGGCTGACCTGCGGTCGGGGTCGAAGTTTTGAAAATGCTCATTTTCAATTTTACTATAGGGTGATTATGCCAATGAATGGACGATTTTCTACATATTTCGATTTCTTATGAATGTATGATGCACAACATGCAACAAAATACATATTTTTATGTTCTTTGAACATTCAAAACAATATTTACAGTACTATTGAACTTCCAGTGTTTATTATTTTGTAAAATCAAAGCAAAGTTTTAAAGCCATCCAAAACTGGTACTGAAAACGTCCCATTTGATTTAACCCGTCTATTCATTGGGGTTTAGCGGATTTTTTTACAAATGTATGAAGACGAGGTTAATAATTAAATAAAATCAAAGGTTGAACTACACGGTCATAAAGAGCAGAGTCTAACGATTCTAATGATGGTATCATAATTAAATTTTCATAAAAGAATTCAAAAGTTACAATCGATCAAAGTGCGAAAAATGCTTAACCGTCCATTCATTGGCATATTCACCCTATTTATGGAACAAGATATTGTTACAATATATGTATAGAAACTACTCGAACCTAACGATGCTTGGATTACCCTCTGCCGCCTTCTTTCCTGGCAGTGTTAAAATGGGAATATTCCCGGAAGCATCAGCCTTTCGTCAGGGAACTGCAATACGAATTTAGCCAAAATTGTAGACACCCGGGTCGAAGGCATCTAGTTTATATATTATTTTTTATGCGGTTAAAAAATGAAATGGAATACAATTTGTTTCTCTTCATAAGACTGAAAAACAATCATGTGCATCACGTTTGTTTTTATTCTTCCAGTATGCGAGAAATGTAATTTTTTTTATAAGCTAACCACTTTTTTGTTTACTTTTACCAAGCTCGAGTATTAAAAAATCTACGAAATTACTCATATTACAACTGTAAAAATCGTATTTAGTAACAATTTTAATACTTTAGAAATTTAAAAAAGTTGAAGAAAACATTTTTTGGGAACTTAAAAATTAAATTAATTCACCTAGAAAAACATAAATAATCAGTATTTCGCTATAGAACGGAAAATATGTATGTATCAAAGTAATTACTTACGAATATATTAATTATAATTTTGAACTATATTTAAATTCGTTAAACCGACTGTCAATGAAATATATAGAACACTGAATACAATTCTGCGTGGATGTATATCCAAATGATAATTTATCTCTGAAATGATTTATATCGTGTATTTTCAAGCATTAAACGCGTAACAGTTTACTAGTTTATTTCTCTCTACATTAACACCATTGTAATTCTACATAGTTCTCTGTACACATTATTTCAATAATAGAACTTTTGTCCCAGCTGTTGTTGCCCATCTCCATCTGCTGCCATGTTCCGCATATCTTGAAGCCTAGATTAACATATATGGTACAGAGTTCAGTGCTAGGAATGGGGATGGTTGCTCTAAGTACAAGGCAGTAAACATTATTATCTATTATGTTCATTAATAATAATAATAATAACACTACACAGCTTTGAAGCCATTCCTGAGCCGGATATACGTTTAATTATACCCGTCCGCATAATGTGCCGCAAGATATGTGCGGTCGTGCTCGTAAAATATTCATCGAATACCTGTCGACGGAGTACCGAAATAATTCCAATTAAAAAGTTATTATATTTGAATTTCTTAGTTTATATCTTAATTCCTAAAATAATAAGCCTATGTTTTACATTTAATGAAAAAACTAATTATTTACATTTGTTTTTGTTGTTCTAATTATTTACTCACTTATACGGATTAAACAAGTTTGCGTTATACCACTAGAACAACATTTCTTATTTATATTAAAATCAGTTGCTGATTAGTTTATTGTAAATGTTTACATAAATACTGTAAATGTTTTCTACAATTAAGATTATATAGTAAATTGACAAAACATACCTTTTAAATATAAATAAACATTGTCTTATTGCATGTAAAATATTGACTAGCATTTATGTAAATTATTTTACAAAATTCAACATAACAGCACTAAGAAAATTATTTAGTTAGAAAATATTTGTATAATATATATAATATAAATTTTAAAAATTATGCAAACTTTTTTTGGTTTAAGTAAGGGACTTTACTGCAGGTTGGACATAGTAAGGTTATTTGCTTATAACTTGTTAGTGAATAAAGTTTTCGACAACCCTGCTAGAAACTTAGTCCAGTTTTATTGTATACACTCCATTTGCAGGATAAGTTACGTGGTTTAAAACAGTAAATCAATTGAAGCTGTCAACATATTTGTTCAAAAAACCTGCCTAATAACTGTTTAGTTAAAGTTTTTCGGTTAGTATTTCAGTAAAGTTATTGAAAATATGTATGCAAATATCTTTTTTAAATGTTGTATTACATCTGCATTAAAACTAGACAAAAACTGCCCAATATATATCTAAAAAAGGTATCTAATAAATTTTCTTTGAGATTCATTTTTTATAATTTATTAACAATTATAATTTAATTATGTGAACTGAATGACACTGAAATTGTAAATCTAGTCATTTTTACCCGTATAATCAGTGCGTCTGCGCATTTATATAAACATATAAAAACAGATAGAAAGCTAGACAGAAAATGTATAAAAATTGTATAGAAGATGCATAAAATATATGCAGATAAATTTCTAGATTGTCATTAAAAAATCTATCCAGATACTAGAAAATTCGGACCCAAAACCTGGACAAAAACTGATGATGTTATGTATTTTAAGTATTCGGAATAATACCCACCTAAAAACTAGACAGAAACTGTCCAAGATTTATCTAAAAATAGCCATTAAATTGTTACATTTCCAATGGGTAATTGGCAAAGTTTATTATTCACAAAGTGTGTAGTATGCAAGTTTATTAGCCAAAAACTGGCTAGAATGTAGGCGCCCTTTCTTCTAGAGAAGATTTGGGTATCATTCGAAAGCTAGGGGGCATACCTACACTCCTATGAAAATGATTTCTTTTCTTTTAATTCCTAACAACAACAAAAATATAGCCAATTTTCTGGTCGAATTATTTTTGGACATATTATTTTCATTATTGCGAGTCGGACATCAAACGAAAATCCACTAACAAGTGAAAAATATGTATACTCAACAGTAACAGAAAATTCACGCAACACTATAAGGTGAAATGAGATTCGAAATAATTTTGATTATCTAGAATTTACTCAAGAAATGTTTATACATTTTTCAGTCGATTTCGTTTCTTACTTTTCTCAAATGTAATTTACCATTATTTGCAGAAATAAATATGTTTCGATGCATTAACACACTAATATTTTCGCACTTATTTTGAAAACGACGTTTGCAAAATTTTAACACTTAAAACGTGATATTTTTTCTTGTAACATTAAGTGTGATACTTACCAGAATGACCTTCTTCAACGCGAAAGAATCTATTTAATTTTATTGCTACTATTTTCTTAAGTGCCCTGTCAGCAAGTCCCATCTGTTTTGAAGCTGCAATACTTGTCATTTATACAAGGCCTTTAATGATGGAAAATTGCTGCTTGTACAACTGTTATTTTGCAGTTTAACAATTTACAAACAAAAAAATAGTTTTCTTTGTACGAAGAAAATTAAAACAATACGGAAATCAAGATTCACTGCATTTTTATATGCTTACAGTTTTTTTTTACTTTAGTTTATTTACAGTTATTTAATTCATAACGATCGTGGAAACATCAACATTTTTTTTGTAACTGAGATGTACTTTGATGCTGTTTTAAGCGTTAGTTTTTATCCATTTGATGACAGTGTTTTGTCGCATAGCTAATTAAAGCAGATACCAATGATCAGTCAATTTATCAGCCTAAACAATATGCAGTAATATTATATGCACTCCTTTAAACTAAAAATGAAACTATAATTAATTCTTGTCGGCAACGTCATGAAAAATGATATAAATGTCGAACTTATAACAGCACAGAATGAAAGAAATAGAAATTCCAAAACGGTAAAAAAATGAGTTACCCCTTACGGAAATGTATTGTTTAAAGTACAGATTTATTATGTAATCTAATAGTGGTCATTGATAATAAAAACTATTCGTTGCTATTGGCGTACGTTCAGTAGATATCGTTTCATTATTTTTAGAAATAAGATCCATGACTACGTCGCAGTCAGTCTAACTAATTGCTTTACTCGCTTTTTCATAAATATAATATGTTTCTCCCTGAATGCATAACGCGTTAATATATGGCATTAAAGAAAACCTTTTAAAAATGTATGAGGATATGTGAAATGACATTGACCTAGAGAGTTTTTGCCAATAGAAAGTAGTCCACTGACCATAAATCCGTGCTACGACTAATACTTTGGCTGAAATCGATAACCTACATGTACACCGTTAAGGTATAGTTATGTTATTTGTGTAAATTTGAAATAATGAAAAAGGTACCAGTATTTTATTGCATCCGCGCTGGGCCCTTATGAAGGCCTTGAAAATCCTTACTAAAAGATTATTCGAGGCTGTCCTAAATAAGTGTCAATTCATAAAAAGCCCTCGATTCCCCCTTGTACAAGCACACATGTCCATGTTATGAGTAGGCATAGCGATCCTGGGCAAACTTTTTGCGCGTCTGGCTATCAACGTAACCGTCGATCACGTGGCTCGATGTGCACTGCATTACAGAAAGTTAAGAACTTAAAAGGCAGGTGGAGAGTAAAATGATCCCGTCGTTGTGTCGAGCGATCGTGCAACGAATACCTGACGTGATCGTTTCGCTCCCAAAAACATCAGCAATGAGGAAAAAGTGCGAATCATCGTCTCATACCCAAGGTCTTGTTCATCGTGTGGCATCTTGCAGGTATCGAGAAATTATTAAATTACCTGGTCGGTCAACTACGGATGATTTAATTACAAACCTTGATCACGTTTATAATATACTTTTCAGAAGAGTGAAACGTTATTACAATAATTATAAAAAACATTACAATGACAAAAATTGGAAGAATTTAATTGCAAATCTTGAAACAACACAAAACTGCTGATTTTTACGTGATTTTAACAATTTTAGTGGAGAGAATTCGATGGAGTTCAATATAGCAAGCGTAATATGTAACATTGTATAAACTGGTAAATATTGTCACATAACATTCTAAAACACTAAAAAATAGAGATTCATATCCGGGGTAACTTAACGCCAAAAAATAGGTAAATCGTGGATTCTTATCTACTGCAGCATCATGAATCAATAGTTGGAGGTAATTGTGTTAGAATGACTTATTGTTGCGTTTGGTTAGGGTTTGTCACGAAAAATGGAAAGGACTAGTTTTTTTCTAATAACTTTTTATTTAATAGACGAATAAAAAAATGACAGGTAATCAGTTTGGTATCTGGCCCTCAGATCTGTGGGAAATTGCCAGCAAAAATATACACAATATATACTGTAAATTTGATGAATTTAAACAAACTGATCTCATACTAAGGATATTCAGCGTAATTAATTGCACCTTCTAAAAACTGTTACAGGACGATTAATTATTATAATTTATTAATTGTCAGTGCAAATCACGTTGTACTGCTAAGTCAATATTTGATTTCATATAAACAATCTCTATAATAACTTTAGTAATTTAATAATTTTTTTATAATGAGCGCACAAAAATATTTAAACCTTAGTAATATATAACATTTATGTTGTCGTTAGCAATGTTCCCTTTTTATTTCAAGCATATAATGAATGTAGTCTTTATTACATGTTGTTTATTTTTGGACTATCCAATTATTTTCTTACTAATCTTTCGATCAGAAGTAAATATGATTTTATCCGAAAAATAGCTATATTTTTCGCTGTCGGGTGTAACGCTCAAAATTAGTTAGGATAGAATTTAATTTAGTTTTCGATGTCCGAAAGTAGTGACAAAATATTGCTAGCCTTCCTATAATGAAAACTTTTTTTCAATAGTCGATTTTTTAAAATATACCAAATTTAAATGTTATTACTTAATCCATATGCAGAATGAAATGGCCTATATTTTTTCCCTGAAAAACATTTACAGGGTTTTTACATTTCTTAATAAATAAGAAAACCCATGTTTTTGAAAAGTAACAATTTTCGATATTTTTTCACTTCAACTAGTGGTAACTTGTTCAATTTTTGAAATTTCGGATTAAAAAAAATGTAGGTTGCGGGGTAGACAAATCAAGAAAAACCAAGTAACGACACTTTTTACCAGCATTAAAAAACTACGAAAACTGGATGGATATTTCATTTACCATCATTATATCAGATCAAAATTCTGACAAGCTTTTAAGAAATAAAAATTCTATCAACACTCGTTTATAGAGAAGGACAACCTAACTCGTTACGATTTTAGAACAAATCGGAATATTTAGAATAACTTCTAAAATCAAAAAAGAATTTCGAAATTGGTCTTTGCATACAATTAAATTGAAATTACTAATTATTAACCACTCTTACAATGTGATTTGAAATAAATATCCCATAAGATGATATAAGAATGCATTTAAAAAAGCGACTCAAAATTTTTTGCTGTGCATGAATTATAACATGACTCAATATTTTTAAAAAATATGGAGAATATATATGAAACTCTAATTGCGTTTTTCTCGCCTTTCTCAGACATATTGTTACCTGGTTTTCTAGCCTCCAAAGATTTTAGAAACTTCTATAAATAATTGTGAAATAAACTGCTCGACTGCGTAAATAGATAATAAAAATAGCGTAAAAATTGTTCGCTACACAAAATTTCATTAAAAACTGAATCCAATGTTTTAGGTATCTATAGGGACATTATGGCGTAAAGAACAGAATTTTAGAGGTGTTAAGTAAATAATAGAGTACAGAAGTAAGATGTAAAAAGTAAAATTAACAAATTACGTACTTCCTAACCCGACAGAAGTCGTGCAAAATCTCTGAAAGAATACCCAGGGAAGAAACGAAATTTAGCGCATAAAAGATCATGTTACATCTTACAAAGGTACATTACATCTTTTAAAAGATAGCCGCATGGTACACCTTATACCGTCTTTTTATTTTTAAAATGATTAACGTTTTAAATAGATAGGACAACCCGACATATATTGTAATCTATATAGAATTCAAGATGTTATTATTTGCTTAAAAAAAATATATTGGAAATAAAGAATACATTATACAGGTCACTGCCGATAACAAACTTTTCATCATACATTTTCTCAGAAAATATGCGACAATTCTGCATAGAACGTTCACTCTTAATATTCTCTGGTGTAGATAATAATAGAAACTATTCTTTGTCTTTCCTTTGACATTTTTATCCGATTGTACTAATTTTTAAACTGATTAACCTAGGCCATACCCTAGTTATATGATCTAAATCTGTCTTTAAAAATAACTCTTACAATCAATTAATGTCTCGTTAATTTACAACTTAAATGATACCTATGTGCAAGGAGAAAAATTTTCTTGTAAATTTTTCTATTTCAGATGGTAATTAATAAAAAGTAAAATATAAAATAACAATAAGCAGTTCTTATATACATTAACATGTATTGAGGATAAAATTTTGTCGAAATATAATAATTTTTAACGAAATTATTCACAAAACTAAATTATTATTTGAAAAAGCCAATACGGTACTAATACCATTACTAACAAACCTCTTGTCTTTGCATTTTTTAATACTTGGAATCTTTGTTCTTTTATGGAAAGTTTGTTGTATGCCTGGACTAATGATCAAGATCAGCAATGTAATTAATAGTAAAAACAGTAGTTTTTAATATTCATTGGTCTATAGCAACTGACGACCAATGTTTCCAGTGTAACATACTGATAGGTTTGCTCAAAAATTCTGAAATTTCTTGTAGAAACGGGGCACATTTCTCAGAGGAGCGATTTAACTCTTATCTTAGTCATGCTAAGTAAACTCATAAATTAGATATATCTGTAATGAATTATTCTTGATAATGATGCGTTAAATTTTTGCAGCCATTTATGTGTGTACTAAGGTCTTCTTAATTGCAAATCTACATCATGAAGAGGGAGGATGATTAAAGCGTCGTCGGTGGACTCTGAATATATGCAGGCAATATCATTAATTAATTCCCAGACACCGCAAGGACATACATAGAGTGTGCTAGGAATTTGCTTGTACTAGCACTGAATATAATCAATAATGATTATCAAATCTGGGGCACTATACCTATATGATACATGATGGGGATATTACCTTATTTTTTGTATTCGAAAGCTGAATTCGATCTTTTACCAAATTGAAAATTTTTAAATTTCTTAAAGCACGTTATAAAAAATAAAAATTAGTCATGGGACTTTAATATACAATGTGATAAGATAATTAAGAAAATATTCAACTGGTGTTAGGTCATATGCTAAATTGAATTTTCGAATATTCACATTAACCACTATATGTGCATAAATGCTGCGATTGCTGTAGTAATGTTGACATGACCATTTTTTGTACAAAGTATACATTTAATTTTTAGCAGTTATTGTATATTGTTTAATTTATACATAATTATTCGAAGTATTCACGAAATAATACACGAAAGTTTCTATCTGAAGTAATTTTGAATTTTTTCATTAACAAAAAATATCACAAAATTTGAAAATGGCCTCTATAAAATGAAAGCACACTACCAAATTTGATTATAGTCAAAGTGTTACTACAAAGATTAGATACTTTTTTCTGAATGAAAGAATTACTTCCTGACGACTACGCATATATATGAGAGAAGGATGAGAATACGCAGTATACGATAAATGTAGAAATTCACTTTATATTCATTGGAAATAGGAGAGAAATTAGCGAACAAAGACGGATGAGGTAGACCCTTTCACGAGTATTTACGATGAAAATCAAATTAATTCAAACCCTAAGTCTGATAAAATGAATAGAAAATCGTTTAATATATAAACAAATAAGGAAATGAAAAGATCGTACTGGGAACAGTTTAAAAGTGATGTACAGAGCAACGTCATTTTTTATGGTTAGTAGTGCATGTAAAGTTGTCGTGAATGAGCTATTTTCCTCATCAAATAAAAAAAAAAGATTTTTCTTTAATTTTTGACCGAGATACGGAAGCATGAAAATGAAAAATAGGAGGCCCCTTTATTGCATGCAATCGTTCTCTACTCAGGGGACTTTTTATTTAAAAATCACTTTTTATGTATTTTTTTGCATATTCGCTCTTCAGCCACTTTATTCAATATATTATAATGTTCGTAATATAATTTTGTATTTTTGTGATTTCTTCAGTTTTTTAAAAATACCAGAAGTTTCAAAAAATTACCTTTGAAATTATTAATTGAGTCCTTTGGTTAAAGGTGAAATTGAAATTGAAAATACATTTTTATCTTAAAGCTCGTCAAAAAATCCACAAAAAAAGAAATTACCGATCATGACTGAATACAAAAAAAAAATCATTAAATAAACTATCGCTTCGTTAATCATTGGTATTTTTCGATTATACATGGTCTAAATAACGACATTTACATTACTTTTTAATACACGAACAGTAAACACAAATTTAAAACCTAAGGTCTGGGTCGAAGTAAAATGGTACTTTGCATGGAAGTATAATAAATGAAATATATTTATTGTACATAGAAGGTAAATTCATTAATGAGAAAGGATTCGTGAATTCACATCATGTCGAGTGGCATGAGAATAATATATGTTAAATATTGTATTATGATCAAAGAATAAGCGATAACTTAAATAGTATGTTATTAGAAGAAAACTGGGGAAATCGATCAGTACTAAATGTTTATGTTGCAAAGAAGTTTCGAAAGTAATAGCATCTATATTTCATGGTAACATAGTAACACTATAATACAGTTAAACTAGATCGTTTATTAGAAATATGCACATTACTACATTGGATGGGATAAGTATATAACAAATACGTGAAAGTTAATCATGAGATCGACAGAGACGAGTACTTTAATTACCTAAAAGCAAGTACTAGTTATGACAATTGATCACAGATCTGGGAAACAATGCTTATTTAATGTTTTCACTGTCTATGGATAGTACATATATCTCACAAACGCGAGTAATAATTTTGGAATAATCGATATTGTCTTTCGATGCAATAAATCAAATGTCATATACATGTTGTGCCATTGTCCTAGTTACGGTTCTTTCAATACATTTGTCAATTTACACGTAAATTCTGTAAACAATAAAAGTCGTCGTTTATATTCATAAATATGTATGTTGTATTCTTTTAATTGGATTTAAATTACGTTAATATTTTTAATTTATCAAAAGTACGCAAATTGCATATTTGTACGCAAGTGACTGTAATTGAATTTCAAATAATCTGTATCGAAAGGATATTACTTTATCACATTCGAAAAGTACTGAATTTATTTATATTATGACCAATTGTTTTTAAAATTGAATTAGTTACTACAGTAGCGTTAACTGATATAATCACTTTGATCGATGTAGTCACTAAAACGCCATGAATCCGTGAAAAATATTTAAAAAATGTAATATGCTATTGCTAATCAAGAGACTTATTCAAGATCTTATGACAATTTACAGAATTTATTGAATTTAGTTAAAATAATTCAATATAATTTTCTAAAATCAGCAGACGTAAAATGTCCATTCTAATTATTATTTCCGGTCGTAAAATGATGACAAATTTTGATCATTCGTTTTATTTATTAAGGTGATGCTAATACAGCTTTGCTATAGCGAGTCTTTTTGAGACCTTTGAAATATTTGCGAGGGAAATAAAAATCGATTAATCAGTGTGCTGTTTCATTATGAGGTAAAATTTAACTGTCGTCTCATTTCCTAATAACTTGGATAATGTTTTAAGAGCATATTAATGGTAGTAGGGGGGGGGGGGTCTAACGTGAAACCAAATATTGACAAAAATCAATTGCCATCTTGCGATACAGGAAAGGTCACAGGATACAAACCGTTTTTGGTGGTAAATAATTAGTAGTGTGTATATTCGTGCAAAAAAACAAACAAAGTTATTCGAGAACAAAGAAAAGTTCAGGTTCCTTTATTTTGAGAAATAATGGGATAATAATTGTATGTGTTGTTTTCATCTAGGGAATGGGATGCTTTCGTTCGAAGCTGCCGTCAAATGTGCTTTTTTGTAGCAATTCGAAACGTGCTAGTGTTCATAAGAGGCGAAGAGATGAGTTTTTTTTATTATCTTATCTGTAATAGTAACACGTACGTTTAGTTTCAAAATTACCGTTGCAATTTCCTTTCTACACTTCACATATTTTCATTATTTAATAGTTTTATTCCTTAATGAAAACGGTATTATTATTGTTTTTTTAACAGAACTTTTAATTATATTGAATTAATTCACTTCATGTTTTGTAGATAAAATGTATTTTGGTTCGAAAATCTAAGTCATACCGAATTTCAATGTTTATTAGTCGCAGATCTACATTTCATACTGATCTTACTGCCGATTCTGCTTTGAATTAGGAAATGCATTACACGTCAAAGTAAAAATATAAAGAAGAAAATATTGGAAAAGAAGTACATGGGAAATAAGTACCAGAAACAAAGAATTACTCTTTATCTAAACAACTTTATGCAATTCTAATTCCATTGCACAAATATCAAATATTATAAAAGAATCATTCAATATAGTCTAGATATTTGACAATGGTCTATTACACGGAGCTATAAATTTGAAAATTCATCACTTGTGATAGAAAATTAATATAAAAAGTTATTATAAAATAGAAAAGTGATATATGATACCATTAGTTAGCAATGAACTTCAGATTTAAATTTTCGGTATGAAGAATGTCTTATTGCAACATGAATGTTGCTATTACTAGTGTTTTCCAGGTAGACATTTGTACTAAAAACTCACCAACATGGTGCTAACCTATAACTGTTCACCGGAATATCAGTACTAATCGCCTATACTGGACCCTTACTTGACCAGTACTGATGGCCGTAGTCGCGAAGTACAAAGTCAGTGCTACTTTCCAGTACTGAGTGCTGGTCAGTCAGTACTGATTTATTACCCAATATAGTACTGGTTACCTATACTGGGACAGTACTGATAAATTTCAACGGTCAGATGTTGTTTCTTACTGATGCAAGTACTGGCAGCCAGTATTGTGTCAGTACTAATTTGCTCCGTCAGTCAGTACTCGTTTAATAACGAATACAGTACTGGTTACTTGTACTGGATCAGTACTTTGGCTATATTATGGACAGTAGTGTATTCGCTATTAAACGAATACTGGCTGCCGATATTGCGTCAGTATTAATTTACTCCGTCAGTCAGTACTCTTTAATAGCGAATGCACTGTTGGTTACTTGTACTGGCTCAGTACTTGGGATATAGTATGGACAGTACTGATTTATTGTCGCAAAAAATACTGGATACCAGTGCTGGATCAGCTGTAGGCCGGTGTTTTGTCAGTATACTGACTCATTTCCGTTAATCCTTGCTGTCTGCTAGTACTGGGTAATATCTTGTCGGGGTGTTACCCCGCTCATTTCTACTTGGGGTCTATCAATCATTTATATCGAAATAGCATAAAATAACGGAAAATTAAAACAAAGTTAAACGATAAAAGCCATTTTTGGTGAAGTTTTTCGACTTTTATAATATGAAAATTTCAATATTTTTGATTGGCCGAGGTACAGCCCAAAGCTACGAGCTACTAAATTTTAAATCGATTCTCTTCAATAGTCTTTTTTTGTCGTGTACGGAATTGGGTCGAAAACCGACAGGTGGAAAACCCGATAGTCAAAAAACCGACAATCGACAAACCTACATTCAAAAACCGACAGTTCGAAAAATTACTGTCCTCCTGACGATGTGTCGTTATTATTTTTATGTGTGGGCTTTTCGACTGTCGGTTTTTGGACTGTCGGCTTTATGACTGTCGGTTTTTTGTCCTGTTGGCTTTTTGATTTGTCGGTTTTTCAACCCACACCTCAGAATTGGAGTTTTGAGATAGAACGTAAGAAAAGAACGTAAAAAAAAAGTGAAATATCTCCTTATATTTGGTAGAATAGAAAACGAGCGGCGGTTGCTCAGTTGGTAGAGTATCGGCTTCGTAGTCAGAAAACCCTGGTTCGATCCCGGCCTCTGTCATCTGTCATCGGGACACCTCTGTATTTGTTTATAAGTGTCTAATAACGCCAAAGCTCAGGTGGTTCGGATTCCACCTTCATAAACTGTAGGTCCCGTCGCAATTTAGTCCCATATGGGTTCAGAAAAGTCGATGTAAAATAATATAAAAAAAAAAATATTTGGTAGATCATAAATACAAAATTTTACAAGGTGACATCGTTAACGCGGCCTTGATAACTGTCCCATTTAAGGCATTATATTCAGGAAAATGATTACTTTGTGCCGTTAGCAGAGAAAATATTTTCATTACTTATTTATCATTGAAGACATGAAAAGTGAGAGTTATTTGAAAATCATCCATATATAATTAATAAATTGAATGTGGGTCGAAAAACCGACAAATCTAAAAGGCGACAGGTCAAAAAACCGACAGTCAAAATACCGATATTCAAAAAACCGACACGTCTAAAAGCCTATAGTAGAAAAACCGAATTGTCACAATACCGACACTTAAAAAGCCGACACATAAAAAATAGACATATCGACAAGCGGGTAGTCAACTTTTGAAGTGTCAGTTTTTTTAATGTCGGCTTTTCGATTGTCGGCTTTTTGTTTGTCAGTTTTTCAACTGTCGGCTTTTTGACACGTCGGCTTTTTGTCTGTCGGTTTTTGGAGTGTAGGATTTTTTGTGCCGGTTTTTGGAATGTAGGATTTTTGACTGTAGGTTTTTTGACGGTCGGTATTAGGACAATTCGGGTTTTCTACTGACGGCATTCTGAAGTGTCGGTTTTTTGCCTGTCGACTTTTTGAATGTCGGTTTCTGGAATGTAGGATTTTTCACTGTCGGTTTTTTGACTGTAGGTATTATGACAATTCGGTTTTTTTACTGACGGAATTTTGAAGTGTCGGTTTTGTGCCTGTCGGCTTTTTGAATGTCGGTATTTTGACTGTCAGTTTTTCAACCTGTCGGCTTTTTGATTGGTCGGGTTTTCGACCCGCACCCAATAAATTTAAAAAGAATTAAATATAATATCTGTTTTGTTCGATAGTAACGAGGAGGAAGAATGAAATTTTCTTCTACAAAGAAGACATTAATATCAAAATTAGGAGATTTCCCCTTATTTGCATCAAGGTTCAGTTTAACAATCGCTCTACCAAGGAAGATTAATAGAGATATGAAGGAGAAAATGAAGGAAATTACAATAGCAGCTTTTACGATGCGTTCTCCAATGTACGCAATCAATCAACTCCGGTTTCCTAACAAGAAAAAATTAATTAGTCCTGATCAAATAAGAAATTTGCATACGCGTTCCCATTCGTCGGTTCGAGCATGATCGCATATGAACGTAGTTAGGAAAGAAAGCGCATTCATACATAATGGCGGGAATCTTACCTTGGTTAGCCTCCATTCATTTTTAACGACTGGTATACTAGAATAGAAGAAAGGCTCCGAAGCGATTGAAAGAAATTACCGGGAATAGGTGGGTGGGTACGTGGAACAAATAGTTACCTGGTTCGCCAATCGATTTTCTCTCACTTATGCGTCGGGGCGCACGCAGAACAATCCAGATCGCGTTTCTCCGAGACAAACGTATGCTTTCCGCATATCGTCGATGGGTTCTCAATGTAAACGCACGTGCTCGTGACGTTTGCACAAGAGCATACGGACGTACCAATCGCGTTATATTTACCGGAGTGCGGAATTACGCGCGTGAGCTCGTGGAATCCGCGCGGGACACACTGTGTCGGTTCTCAATTTCCTGGCGAGAATCACGTAAAGTAACTCACCGAGAACGACATCACCCGAGTATGGATGCATCCCCCCATATGTGTTGGCGAAAGCACGTGTGCGGGCAAAAGCAGCCACACATTCGAGGAGAAAATACGGAGTAACTCGATGCCGTGTCTGTCTCAGGCCGCGTATGCCACGTGGGAAATCCGAACAATCCAGAGTACTCGTGTGTTTATGCTCGGTTGCATGTGTGTTCGCCCGCGAGCACGTCTGGGATAGGACAGGTCTGGGGCTCTCGCATCCACGTCACCTCCGATTGCGGTGAATTCACCAAATGCGCAGACACGATTCGTCTGTCACGTGCTACGTGGATGAGATTTCGCAATGATTTTTTGCAATTTCCTTCTCGATTAAAGTATTTTCAAAGTAATCGTACGAAGAAGTTTATTTCATACCCAAGACAGCATTTATTATTCCAGTTATATTCCAGGAGTGTTGCAGTATCACATTCGATATCATGTCGAATGTTACATACTAGGGTAGGGTGCACCTCAAAAACCAGACATTTAAAAAAACAGGGTGTACCTCAAAAATCGGACAAATCACAAAACAGACATTCAAAAACCATACATTTCAAAATACAGGCATTCAAAAACAAGACATGTATACAACAGATACTTAAACAAACAGGTATTTCAAAAAAAGACATTCAAAAGCCAGACATTTAAAAAAACGGACATTAAAAAACAAGACATTTCAAAATGCAGACATATTTTGGAAGACTATTTTTTTAACTGGTTTGTTTTGTAATCTCTATTTTTCGAAATGTCTGGTTTTTGAATGTATGATTTTTAAATGTCTGGTTTTTGAATGTTTGTTTTTTGAAATGTCTGGTATTTGAATGTTTGTATTTTTAAATGTCTGGGTTTTGAACGTCTGTTTTTTTAAATGTCTGGTTTTTGAATGTCTGTTTTTTGAAGTATTTGTTTTATGATTTGTCGGGTTTTCAGGTGCGCCCGGCTTCTTGAATGGCTTTTTATTGCAATGTGTTGTTTTTGAATGTTTGTTTTTTGAAGTGTCTGTTTTTTTATTTGTCGGGTTTTCGAGGTGCACCCCGTTGACTACATAAAAAAATGATCTCGGGTCGCCGTATCACTGGAAGAATATTTCAAGGTAAAAAATGTTTGACTTGAAGGTCAACCCCGGATCATTTAATAAGCACATTTAGAAATCAATCATTAAGTACAGAATATGTACATTTTGAAATGTCTGGTTTTTTAATTTCTGTTTTTTGAAATGTCTGGTTTATGAATGTCAAGTTTTTAATGTAAGATATTTGGGTGCACCTCAAAAACCCGACAAATCACAAGACAGACACTTAAAAACCCGACATTTAAAAACCAGAAATTTCAATATACAGACGTTCAAAAACCAGACATTTATTAATGATTCAATTGTAAGTGTGCTTAATAAATAATCCGGGGTCAAACTGATTTGACTTTCAAGTGACCTAAAAAATGAATCCCTTAGTTAAACATTTTTAAATGACGATCCAGTGAGACCTCAAGGACGTTAACCCGTGATCATTTTTTGTATGTAGTGTGGTTTTTAAACGTCTGTTTTTTTTTAATGTCTCGTTTTTGAATGCGTATATATTTTGATATGTCTGGTTTTTGAATGTCACGTTTTTGAAGACTGTGCTTTGTGATTTTTCGGGTTTTTTAAGTGCACCCGGATATTTGAGATCATTTAAAAGTTATTTACCTGGAATAGAATAGAAATATTACAAATACAGTAAAGTCCTGTTATAATTGGGTCTCGCTATATTTAGGTTCCAGAATATTTCCCCGTTTCCGCCCCGTTATATTTACCTTTCATCGCACTCTTTTTCCCCCATCTTGCGGGCTGGGGCCTCAGGAAGGGTCTGCTGTGACGTCGCGAAGATAACGTTACTGAGTTGAGTGGGAGAAACGACGCTCCCCTACTTTTGGACAATATAACGGGACGGGAGAGGATGCGTGGAACCGAGTGGGTAAATATACCGGGACATTGCTGTATATATCTTCCCATTTCATATACCAGGTATGTTCCCAAAATTACATTCCCGTAATGCAACAAATGTACCCTTCCAAATGTATAACACTTGCACTGATCTTGTAATGTTACAAAACCTGGAATATATCAGAGTGACTTCAGTTCTTGGTTCCACAGTGGATCTGCCATTTTGAATTTTTGAAAACTAACTTCAAAATCGGAATCAGCGAGCCCAAAAACCCTTGGTTTCCTTCTAGTCAGTCGATTGAGTACACGCGACTATGATTTTGAACCAAAAAATCGACTTTAGTAGTCATTTTTGAGCCGCCATTTTGACAAATTTTTTGTTTTCATTACCTCTATCTTCTAGCCCAAACATTTTTTACTCGAAATTTATACCCATCTGAGATATTCGGATATGGGTAAATATAAACAAATTTTGATAAATGTAAAGAAAACCTGAAAAAATCCCGATTTTTGTTAAATAAATGCTAGTAGTTTGTTTATTTTTTAATTTGCAGCCATTTGCGATACACTATTGGAAAGAGCGGGGTTTGGGCAATAAAAAACGTCCATTCCAACAATTTTTCATTGCGTTTTAATACAAAAAATTACTGACAAACTTAAAGTTAACTTTATGTACATTCGGTTCTTAATGGGTGCCGAGGACCAATTTAACCAATTTATCGGTTTCTCCATCCAATTAAATAGTTTCCGTTTAATAGGTTCTCTCAACCAATAAATTTCAACCAATTCGCACCAACATCAGACAAGTATGTGTACTCTCACAGTAATTCCTAATCGATAATTACTTAAGTGTAGATTGGAGATTGAGTAATTATTATTTTCGATCTCCAGAAAATGTATTAGAAAAATTCGAATTTAATGTAATGAATCGAATAAATACATTTGTCTGAGGGTAATTATGAACCCATCATTAAATATCTGATGTACATCTTTGACGAGCAAATAACGATGTTTGTGTAATGCATGAATCAAATTTTTTTCTGATTTTTTTTCTGTCATCAGAAAAAAATTAGCTAGAAAAATCAAAAGTATGCATTATAAAAACATCTTGATTTGCTCGTCAAAGACGTACATCAGATCTTAATGTGATGAAATTATGATCAATTTTAATAACTGAACCTCTTTCACCGTTTGAAAATATTTTTCAGAGTATCCTAGTTTACATTCTTATTATATTTTTAGTTACGTTCCAGGAATGTATCATGTATCGTGTCTCAGGAACCATCTAGTTAAAAATCTGCAATGACTCCTGTCACATTCCTGACTATATTCCACTTATACAAACGCTCCAGGATATTTCTAGTCCCAGAAACATTCCAGATAAGTAACTACAATCGTAACAACATTTCTAGTGTTACGGTCCTGAAATACAAAAATGATGTCTAGGATAGCTATTGAATCACACAGATTCAAGATTGCTGAAAAAAGAATGTAAAATTGTCTTTATGCGGGCATGTGGCAGAATTGGTGAATGACGTAAATGGAATTACACCATGTTTAGAGACATGTTCTAAGTCTCAAGAACGGCAGTTACATGATTGAACTTCAGAGTAAAGCAATTATATGCTGATTAAAACCAGAATGAGGAAGAAGTCAATTTCAAAATGTCAATAGCATCTGTTCCATTCTATTGAATACTACGTAGCATGAAGTAGTTGTTAATACACTATTTGATTATCTTATCCCGATTAAAGAAGTTGATCTAAATTTAATGAAATTGGCCGAAAGCGAATCAATCGAAAAATGATTGAATGAAGATCACTGTTTTAAAACATTTTAGTATGTGACGATTGTCGACATTTAATGGGAATTATATTAAAATTACACTCAAATGAGGTCTCTTTTAGATAAATAATTAACCCGTTTTGATCTGTAGTTGTTTGAACAAAAAAGTTTTGAAGTAAACAAAGATTGTCAATAATTTAATTGATAAAAAAAAAAGATTTTTTATGTCAATAAATATTTTTACATTTTTAATTATGTTTTCATTGACTTCCTCGTCATTACTAATGAAATAATTTTTTATAATTATATGATATTGCAAGCCATAACTGGACATAATTCGGCTCAAAATGAACCAAAATGAGGAACTAATCGAGTATAAAGTGTTCCATAATTTGAATCATTTAGATCTGGAATGTTCCACATTTTGGTCCATTTAAAACCGAATCATCTACAAACATATTCTGCCTTATGAAATTTTAAAATATTTTATATGATTATTGGACAACAAATTATTTCAAAAAATGTAGCTCGCATTTGCAATATTCAGACAAGAGATGCAAAGGAAAGAGCAAACTTACAATTGACTGGTCTAAAGTCGGCAAAACGGTTCTGCGACCTGCCTTTTTCAACTGACCCGACGAAGGCATCGACAAATCTAGGAACGTGGAAATAGAGCATTTCATAAAAAATAAAATGAAACCACTCAAATCCGCCAACACTGATAGCCGGTGATCATTGGCCACAATTTCTGGATCATCGCAGATACAAATCTGAAAATCTTTCTACAAAAAATACAATAATACCAGGAAGAAAATCACATTTTACTATTATTTATAAAATATAATTTTCTTTTATAATTTAGTTGTAGTTGAAGAGACAAAGTACGTACATTTTTTCACAATTTATGCTGAACCTCCATAAAAGCAGGTCATATTAAAAACGTTCTATATTATAAAAAATTACATTAACCGTTTTTTGCCCAAAATGAGAAGATCAGGTTCGAACAAATTTTCTTTTAGTTTTGAAAGAAAATTGAAAAAACACGATTGCTCATACAATAATTTTGCAAAATAAGACAAAAGTGCTACACTACGATTTTTAGGTCGTTTTTAAAATTTTTCATGATTTTCTCCACTGAAACGGAATATCATTGATGAAACGCATACATAAAAAGTGAGCCCAATTGCTGAACACAAGTAATGTCGCAGTACAATATTTTTCAGAAGCTATGGCCATTGCAAAATGGCTTTGTAATGAAAAAAAAATGATATAATCCGTTTCTGTGGAGAAAATCATGAACAATTTAAAAAAAGTCCTGAAAATCGTGGCACTTTTGTTTTATTTTGCAAAATTATTGTATGAGCAATCGTTTTTTTTTGCAATTTTCTCATTGGAAATCGATAGAGCACAGTTACTCGACTATTTTTTTACTCGAGAAACTGGGGAAAAAATAAATAATAACTAAATGTGAATTCTTCACCGCTGTCATTGGTTTTTCCTAGTAATTTTCAGATTTGTAGCTGCTGATATTATTGGCCATAGTGGCTTGGCATGAGTTGCTAATCAGAAATTTTGATGAAAATTTTTGTTGGAAATAGGATATTTGTCAAAAAAAAAATACCTGCATTTTTTGGTCACAACAAAAGTTGCTATCTGCGTTGTGCTGGACATGGTCCTCAATAAACGTAACGCTCCACACGGTCTAAAAGTATATTATGTAACAAGGGCGTAATTATTGATCTTTGAGTAGTGCGAAGTTTCTCGCACGAACGAAGCGAGAGTGACAATCACTCTTGTCGGAAATCGATATTCCGCCCTTGTTACATACGATTTTTTTTAATATGACGGGAGTGGGGCTCGATAATTTGCGCCCAAATATTTCACTACAGGGCGCAAAATCGAGTTCTACTCCCGTAATGTTAAATAATTAAATACACGGATTTAGAAACACACCAGGGCGCGAAAAGCTGATTTGGGATCACTCTCCTCGTGACTTCAAATGCAAAATATATTATTCTCTGCACATTTATATATATTTAGTTGACAGAACTCCGATGTAATGAATTTACAAACAAAGAATATTTATTTCAAATACCGCGCCGCAAAACAAATTATTTGCAATTTTAATCAAGCATAAATATTTAAGGTTTGGAATCGTAGTTTGTAAAATACTTTGGTAAAATACTATTTCTTTTGAGTTGTACAGGGTAATGAATTTACAAAATTGCAGCAAATGATCCAGCTCTGTACATAGACGACGTAATTGCGTCAATAGTTCCGTTTGCAGCGACTGAAAAGAATTATGTATATATACGTCTTTAGCTTGCTAGGTTCGATAACCGCATAATAGTTAGTTTTTTTACTCCAACCTCATCTTTATGCCTTTATACGGACAGGGCACCGATATCGAGGTAGAGGTAATAAAATGCTACGTCTCGTCCTTTTATGAACGTAATGCGCGAAACCGAGATGGACTACTGTTCTCGTATACAGTTCTTACGAGCTACGTATTTCTGTAATACTGCTAGTCTTTTTTAGTAGGTGTCTTCAAAACCTATTAATTAATAGGGAACAAAGCAAGGAAATCCTAATTTGGCAACTTTCGGTTGCGAATGCACCCAATGAATTTATTAATACACTGAGAAAGGAATTTATTTATTGTAATGAAGGCTTCTTTAAACATGACGTACTAAAACATTTCATTACTGTAAACAACGTTTATTAACAGTTCAAAAATATTTATTAACAAATGTTGTTTAAGATTAAGAAGTGTTTTGGGTCGCCACATTTATGTTAAATAAATTCTTTTATCGGTGTAAGTATATATATTTTAGTTCGGAATCGTACTGTAGCAATATTTTATAGATTATATATAAAATATATATTAATTATATACTTTGATACGTATAAAGACTATATACAGAATTGGGTCGCATGTATAAACTATATGCAAATTACATATGCAAAATGTGTATTTGAGAACCTGAGAAAACTGAACTATTCATATATAATGTATATATAAAAGAGTGATTTTATTTTTTGCTTTATTTTTAAAATCACATAACGCCGCTACAAACTGTTTATTTTTATGAAAAATGAACCCATGATTTTTTTCAATATTAAAAAAAAATGTTTAATGGTCGCTCAAGGTAATTTAAAAAAAAAATATTTTTTCATAGTAACTATTTCATTTTTTTATTATTTGACTCCGAACCTCACGTTGTGACGTTGAATTGTGTTTTTCATAATAAAGAAGTCTCTTTATTAGTTTTTTATAATAAAGAAAATTTAAATAATTTTTGAATAAAAATCTATTTTTTAATTCATAGTGACTTCAATTTTTTATTATTTCGCTCCGAACATGAAGAATTATATATGCCCATATAGATATTGTGCACAGGAAGGTTAAAAAATCTATTTTTATTCGAAAATCGACTCTGAGCAACCTGTAAATAATTTCAAAAATCAGAAAAGGATGATAATTCCTCACTTTCAATCTTGAAAATATAACTCTTCATATTCGGAGCGAAATAATAAAAAAAATGAAATAGCTACTATGAAAAAACCATTTTTTTCTAAAAAATGACCTTGAGCGACCTTTAAACATTTTTTTAAATTCTGAAAAAAATTATGGGTTCATTTTTCATAAAAATAAACAGTTTGTATGGGCGTCGTTTTGATTTCAGAAATAAAGCCAAAATAAAATCACTCTAACATATTAGAAATATATATTTTATACATAATGAAGAAGAATGAGATACATGCGTCACTTCCCGTTTTCCATTGACTATAACATTTGTGTCAATATTATTAAAAATTATTTTCAAAAAATATTGTTATGTCTTAAATAGCGGTATTACATCATACTTTAACAGGATTATTCGTATATAATTGATATACACAATTTATTTTTCAGATATATATTTATATCACTCAACAAAAAGGGTTTTGTTTGAAAAATGAAAATAGAATTCCCGAAAACAATATATGTTTTATAAATCATTTGTAGCGTTTTATCGACAATAAATTCATGAAAGTCATACAAGATTCAAAATAGTCGAAAATTGTAAAATGTGTGTATGAAGGACCATATAATGTCGTTTATTTATTCCGTATGTTGAATATACGTATTGGCAATAACAATATTAGTTATTCATTTAGCAACAAGTAATTTATAACTATGTATGTAACCGAACGGTACAGTTTGGCATTGTTAAATATTCAAATGTGTAATAAAGGAAACAAATGTCTATTATCTTGCAGATATTATTGTTAACAATGTTCAACAATATGATTTCTACAAATTAATATAAAATAAGTTTACTCGCGTATAAACGTATAAATAAAGACTTCAAATTTGTAATACGATTTACACTGTGTACATGAATGCGAGAGATACGTGCAGATTTATTTGATTAATATTATACATCTAAATTACATCCAGTACATTCAGAAGTACTGTTTTGTAAATAATTTAACTTAATACAGCTTTACAAATAATTCCGAATTATTCAATCTAACTTAAAATCGATTTTTAAAAAGATGAACGTTAACAAATGCATACAGAGCGTCATATATATGCAATGTAGATGTGTTTTTTGTATTTATTTTTATTCTTATTTCAACAACGCAAGTATTCATTATTTAGATTTATGGAACTGGTAAAAGTGATGAACTATATGACTTTCCATATAAATTAGTTGTAGCCGAAAAATGTTGATTATTACATGGACAAATTGTTAAATGTAATTGTACTATTTTGCCCAGTAATTCGAACTTAAACTTTTATTACATAAAAACATATGTTTGTGATAACAAATTTCGAAATGTGAAAATTGAAGGCATTACAGGTATAAAGAAAGTATGGCAACGTATGGAACCTCATTCTTTTACACTTAAAAAACGACTTTTACAGTCTGGTTTATTTACCCACTCGGTTCCTCACCCTCTTTTCCCGTCTCATTGTATTTACTTAGAGCGCCGTTTCTCCCACTCCTCTCAGTCGTGTTATGTTCGTGACGTCATAGCAGGCCCTTCTTGAGGGCCCAAGCTCGCAAGGTGGGGGAAAAGAGAGCGGTGGCAGGCAATTATAGCGCGACTGAACCTGGCAAATATGCTGGGACGTAAATATAGCGATACGCAATTATACCGGGACTCTGCTGTATTTCTAAGGAACACGTCTTATCATCGTCTTATACTGACACACACGATAGTCTGATCGAACCACATAATTTTTACTATCAATAATAGTTATGAATATTTGTCACTAGGTGAATCTTATAATTTTGTTATTCTCTCACTAAATTTATCAATGTCTCTGCGTATATGCCCTATTAAATTTAATTGAAATGAGCCCCGAAAACGTTCGTCGTTTTCTACCCATTGCTTATATTTACAATTTTAAAATGTGGCAGCCATCAAATTAAAATATTATGCGATCTCAGTATATTTATGTGTTATTTATGTGTTATTGTATGTGTTATTTTTCTTTTATGATTCATGTGAATAATTCTACAGAATCTTTAACGTTTATAGTACGCGACGATGTATCTTGCAAACAAATCAATATCGAACAAAACGATCAAGATTCTTTATCTACGATATATTAAAATGTTAGCCCTTATATGTTTTTTAAGATAATAAACTACTGCAAAGAAGAAAATCCAACGTAAAGTACGATTTTTACTGAATATCACAACGTACAATCCAACAATTTCAATTTGATATCTCTAAAAAAAAGTAACTCTTATTCAATCACTCTGAAAATTTCAGTGAATCTTCGTATAATCTTAGAGTTTCAATAAACAACATGCCAAGAGTATGCTTGCTTCTAAAAAATTGTGCAGCTTAAAATGTAAGCGTCCATCGATTATTCCAAATTCGGGAATTTATTACTTTTTTCAATATGGAGAAAATAACTTTTCATTTCTTGAATTCTTAGTTTCATAGAATAATTGTACACTAAAGGCCCCAAAAAATAAGATGCACGGCATCCGTGTGTCTCATAAACTAACTTTACAGGATGTCTCTAAAAATTATCAAATCAGTGCGTAACTCTTTCGAATACACATTTTCGAGTGGTACAGTTAAACGGCGTTCAGACACGCTTAAAACTACGTTGTAATTTCCTTTATAAAGTACTTATAAATCTCCTATCACGTGTTTAACTTACCATTGGTTATCCTACATCGTGAAATCGACATTTCAATCATAAAAAATGTTGACATTTTTTTTAATTTTTATTATTTGACATTGTTAAGTTTATAATAGGAGACAAATATTCTAAGAAATAAATGAGCATTTTTCTAGGTTGAAAATTAACATAGATTACTACGTTTTCGGCTGATGTCTTTAGACACCCGTAATTTAAATTTAATTCTAACATTTTTTATTAGCGATAATAAATAATGAGTAAAAAAACTGTATTTCTGGAAACAAGTACCTTATCTTTAAATATAAAAACTATAAGATATATAATATAAGCACACCTGCATCTACCATTAGGCCATTGTTTACTTTTAACTTTGACTTTATTCAACTTTATACAACTTTATTCAAAAACGAGTTACGCCAACTGTTTCTTACTCTTGAAGTGCTGTAAAAACAAAAAGAAATATGCCCCATTAGTGTGCCACTAAAATAATTTTTTACGATTTTGAACATTGAAAAGTTAAAAGTTCCGTAGAATTTCTCATACATATTCTTGTAAAATGATTTATATATTTTATAATCATCATTTTTCCACATTTCGTAACGCTGTCTTTTTTGTTGTTTGCAGTTCAGCAGTGGATTGTGTTGGAACTCGGAGCTAGGTAAGCCGAACAAATTGTAGCTGGTTGTTTTTATTTAGCCGTAACGACTTCAGCAAAGAAGAGGCGACATGCGGATGACTCCGTAGATGGGTGGGTGTGCGCGCGTTACATAGGTCTGCACTTACGGTACGTCCTATCTCTTACAATAAGGAAGCCAGGAGAGACCGGAAATGTCACGTGCCCTGCAGTGCGCCCGTAACAATTCCTCACTGGCTCTTTAGTGTCATCCTGGCAAAATTAGGCTCGCGGATGTACGCCACGTTCGTGCGGACACTCACGTCCGAGCTTTCGGTAAGGTTCTCCCTTTGAGACGAATCGCGTCAAGACAATGGAACCGCCACAATTATGTAAACTAAGTTATTATCTTATTGTTGCTCGAGAAGCACGAAATGCTCTTGCGTTACTTCGTTCATACGTGAGGTCACTGATGCAGAAGTGACCGTTACAGATTCTCCCTTTCTCGTTCGCTCAATGTCTCCAGCGTCTTTTTTTTTACTATTTTCTTAATCCCTGGATTTCTCGTTTTATACAGTTCTACAATGCTACATTATAATTATATATATTAAAAATATCCTCTTTTTAAGATTCAAAATGTTCCGTTTTTAGCCAATAATTATAATATATATTACAATGACATCGTGCAGTTCATATCAACAGGCCATCTTGCTATCTCAAAAAGCGGATATTTTTTTTTAATTTTGTAAGAATAATTTTCAACAGGTAAAAAATAGTACATTATGTGCCAAGGGCGCAATTATTGATTTTCGACGATTGTGAAGTTTGTCACCCGAGCGAAGTAAGGGTAATAATCACACTCGTCGGAGATCGATATTTCGCCCGTGACCAATAATGTATTTTTTGTCACACCTGCACAAAACTGCCACCTTTCCGTGCAGGTTAAGCGAACGGCAAGTTGCCATTTATGGCCGAGGACGCAACTGCGCATGCGCACGGGCGTTTTTCAATTTTTACCGCCCGCCGTTCTCATTACAGTCCGCCACTGCTGAATCCCTCGTCTACGGCATGACTCGGCTTGCCTTCGGCGCCTCGTCTTTGCCTACGACTCAAGCTGCAGTATCGCCCGCGTCGTAATACATGCCTTTCCGCCCTAGGATACACAATATACTATTTTGATCCGATTGTCGTAGAACTCGATAATTCCCGTTCGAAGACTTCGCCCTAGGCCGAGAAATCGAGTTTTACGTCCGGAGGATCAAAAAAATTATTTGTGTATACTGTAAAAGGTGAACGACTACTATACGTGAAAATCACGGAATCTACAGTTGCCGGACACTTAACGTTTTAACATGCATTCGTGTACAATTGCAACATTAATAGATATAGGGATCATTTTCCATTGAGTTTTGTCTCGATTTTTCTCGATCTTTTTCGATCTTTCTCGGCCTTTCTCGATCTTTCTCGATCTTTTTCGGTCTTTTTCGGTCTTTCTCGACCTTTTTTTATATTTCTCGATATTTTTCGATCTTCCTCGATCTTTCACGATATTTTCTAATCTCTTTCACTCTTTTCTCTCGATATCTAAAATCTCTTGATCTCACGAAATCAATGGAGATCAAGACTGATAAAAAACATTAGGGAAGGGTCAGAAACATCGAGAAAGATAAAAAAAAATGAGAATGATCGAGAAAGATCGAAAAAGCTCCAAAAACATCGAAAAAGATCAGAAAGAGCGAAAAAAATCGATAAAGGTGGAAAAAGATCAGCAAAGATCGAGATACATCGTGAAAGGTCGGTGGAGATCAATAGAGATCGAAAAAGATCGACAAAGATCAAGAATAATCGAAAGAGATCAACAATAAAGAGAGATCAAGATTGGCGAAAAAGATCAAGAAAGATCAAGAATGATCGAGAAACATAAAAGGAGTTCGAGAATGATCGAAAAAGCTTAAAAAAGATCGAAAATGATTGAGAAAGATCAACAAAGATCGAGATAGATCGAGAAAGACCGATAAAGATCGACAAGAGACCGAAAAAGATCAATAATGATCAAGAAAGATCAAGAAAGATCGGGACAGATCGTGAAAGATCGAGAAAGATAAAAAAGTTCGAGAATTGTCGAAAGAGTTCGGAAAAGGTCGATAATGATGAGGGAGAATAATTTTAAAAGCAAGGTTTGTTACGTTTAGTGAAATGCACCGAAATCTTATGTTTTTTTATAAGTACACGGAAAGCAAAAAACGGATTAATTTGATCATGAAAATGGTCTAAAATAATATAATATTCAGTATTGATACACTTAAGAAAATTAATCTTTGTATGTGTGTTGTGAAAATATGTTGTTTATTAACTTTATGAAGTTCATGTATATATAAGTACACATGATATGAGGTTTTAGGTTTTTATTAGGGTTACTATAGACTGATAGCGAATATTCGTAGTTTAATTCAAATATTATTTCAGCTTCTGACAATTTGTCTAGTCTGTTTATTAGAGCCAATGAGTCCAGAACAAATAACAGAAACTGATACATATTCTGGCAGGATATCGATAATAGTTGAACAAAATTCTCAGTTGATTTGACTGCTTTTTAACTACTGAAAGTATTTCAATAGGTCCTCAACGGAATTTTATAGGTTATAGTTACAACCATAAAGGAGTTAATCAACAAAAAATATAGTTATGAAAACGACATTTTGGCAGTTAATTCTACTATATTTAAAAAATTTGTGAGAGTCTAACTACCTAGTACACTAAAAACTATTCAACATGCTGGAGCGATATATTTTTAATTTTATTTAGCAGAACTACATTTTTAGTTGAATTAACTCCTTTATGGTAGCAACTGCAACTTAGAACATTTTCTTGAAGCGCATCGTACTATTCGAAAAGAATTTTTCTGGAAATTTTTTTTTAGTGGAATTATTTTTAGTGCAGCTATTGGCGGTTGCTTTTTATTATATTACTGCATGCCTTTTTAAGTTTTATGCATAGTATTGCATTTCATGATCTCCAATCATTCGGAATACTTTATGGTTTACTGGGTAAATAATATTAACTGAAATGAAAATAGTAAAATTAACAACATCAACAAAGTTATACAAACAATAAAAGTATTTCTTTTAACTGCTCTCGACTCCACTTCTCCATAGTAGTTGAATTGTCAAGTAAATTTGTTTCAGTGATCCTTAAAAAATCGGTAGAACTTAACAGAATTTGATGTTACTGCTAGCAATCCACATTTCTATTGTGTATGATACGAAAACCTCAATGCATCCATTATTCTTTTGCGAAAATAATATTATCATTAGTTCTGTACAGTGTTAAGTATTATTTATCTCACGTTCCTACTCTACTAAATCCTCAGACTCGTCTTGTTGTACTCTCAAAACGTCTCCTTTTCGTTTAATGTCTCCACTTCTGTCGCTGTCCTTTTTTTCTTGCTTTTTGTCCTTTTTTTCTTCTCGTCACTTAGCGTCATGCAGTCCGTTATCCTTTCAGCGTAGCAAAAATCACGTTCATCACAGGTTCGTTGACCTCGACTTCAAATTGAACGTATATTTTTTCAGGCAAATTCTGTACAGCATGAACTTAATAACAACATATTTATACTAATTTTAAACATAATGTTTTTGGTAAAATTTATCCGGTAAACAGATATTCAACTTATTATTTCAACTAGTGCCTTTAATGATCCTATGGTTTATGTATATTTATGTACTTAGTTACGGACGTGTAACAAGGAAATTACACTCATTGTGATTTATGGTCTATAGTTTGATGGAATATTTTCTGCGCTCAGAGCATTGAACTACTAATTTTCGTAAGTTATGCAAAATGGTAGCATTTACCTATGCATCAAGAAAACTGGTAATTAGTTGTAGGTTATAGGAAATATACGCATTATTAAGACATTAATTTTTTTTAAATATCCTAGTGTAAGTATGGAAATTATATAGACACATAATTAATATACTTAAAGTAATATTAATCAAATATTGGTAATGTACGTTCATTGTTTTATACGTCAAATTCAAATTCGACTTATTATTCGTCATATCTTAGTCTTATTATTTTATGAACTATGTTTAGAGGGTATCAGAAACCATCAGCAGTTTGGATGTTATTTTTCACCATCTAAAGAGCCACCCTAAAAACCCTGTTTTTTTGGAGCTGATGTTAAGTTACTCATGTCCTTTGTATGGTATAAAATTAATCTAAATCAGTGGAAAATGTAAATATGTTTTCGAAAATGTCTTGATATAATATGATTAACATAACTAAAAAATAACATTATAATTAGGATTCTTAAGTTGTAACTAAATAATCATATTTGATAAAATCTTAAATGCCTTTAATGTTGACATTATCCGAAAGTGGACCGAAAACCAGGGCGCCTTGACAATCTCCGGCAGTAGTCGAATTTAACGAGCCACTAAATTTAAGGTCGCCTGACCGGTTTACATCAAACTACGGAAGCTGTAATTAATCTAATGCTCTGTTCCGATTAATGCTTAATTAACGTATTAACGAGCTCACCATCCTGTAGAGGCAACACGAAGGGTGTTCTCTCATCTTACTTCAGTTTCCTCTTAAGCCTGAAATCAATCCTTGACGTGCAATTTTCTTAGTACAGCAACATTTCAATTTTCTTGCTGAGCTTTTAATGTATTTTTTCTTTGTATGCTCCGTTTCTTTGCATCGATAAACATTTTTTTTGTTCCTCCCTTTTTATATCTTATATACTTCTTGCTGCTTACGGTGCCACTTTCAGTTTCCTTTCATCATTGAATAAAGACATTGCCTTTGATCTGATCTGACGGTTACTTAAATTGTATTCTTGTCATTACAATATTACATTGTCGTTGGATCCACCCAAGCAGTAAATTTAGATCTCTCTATCAAGTCGAATACAGAATTCCCTTAAAAAAGTAATATTTACTACTTTTGAACCAACAGATTGCCTAGTAAATTAGATATTAAGAATTAAATATTTTTTTTTGTATATGGAGCATTATCCTATTGAGAAACAGTTCCGAAAAACGGATACAATTGAAAAACTTTCAAATAATACATATTCGGAGCACCGATACAAAAACTTCAAAGCCTAAGCCTGATCACGTAAGAGTACCTTTAATTTCCAAATATTAAATTCCGACCCACTAGACTTTAATAAAATCGTATAAGAGCTTCGGAGAATGCACGTTAGAATCAGAAATAAGTTTGATAATAATACATTATGTGCCAAGGGCCCAATTATCGACCTTCGACGATTGTGAAGTTTGTCGCCCGAGCGAACTGAGATATTATCGATATTTCGCCGGTGACCAATAATGTATTTTTTTATCCGATTGTCGTAGGACTCGATAGTTTTATACTAAGATAAGTTTTACGGCCGGAGGGTCAGAAAAACATTTTATGGGACTTGTGTCCCAGGGAGAGCCCAGATGACACGCAACGAATATGAAACTGGGCAGTCGAAAAAGATGGGCCAGAGGTTGGTATTCCTATTTAAGTTACATAAGAAACAAATACCAGTCGGGTCGTAATTATAGCAACGACCGGAGATTAATACTAAACGCCAATATAGAGTCGCTAGGGGAGGCTGCAATTTCAATTTCGGACAGTCGAGAGGTAAAGGCCGAGGATACTGAGTAAAAAAGGAATCGTTAGAAAGAGGTAAGGTAGGAAATTGCGACGAATCAGAGTCATATTACGCAGCGAATTTTTTTCTGCATAAATCCGCGCATTTTTCCACAGTGGAAGCGCTCCTAGCAATCTGCATCAAAATTTTCACAAAGACCAGACATCAGTACTATCTGAAATGGATTTCAACTCAGTTATCCAATTAACAGAGTTCACATGTGTAAAGAATTATGTGCCAAGTCATTGAGACGCAATAATAATATTCTAGGTATCATGGAAGATGGCATGCTAAGTACTGACTAGTAACCCAAATAGACTTTTTGGTCCAGAATACTGGTTGGATACTACATAAATATAACGTAGATATACATAACATAAATGTAACGCTGCATACAAAATACAAAATTAGCGATTTAATTATGATCCTTACGTCTTTTGTTTACATTGCGTGGTTGTTATTGTTTAATATTGTCTGCGGTTCTCGGAAAAGTTTTACCGACTTTTGACAAATCAGTAGTCACCATTCCCTAAGTCGGGGATATTTTAAAACTTGTCGATCTAGTTAAAATATGTTACTTTCAAGTAATTTATAATTTATTTTAATACTTCACTTTTCATGTCACGTTAATTTTTAATATAATAGCTTAAAAGTCTAAAAAAGTGATGTCAGTCGTGTGTAAATTTGACACTTAATCAAGCGTAATAATTCATCTCTTATAAGTCTCGTTGCGTCTCATAAGCGAGAAATCTGCGAGACTTACGGATGGGAGATCTCTCAAAGATCTCTCAGATATTATTTTTACTCGGAATTAACATACGTGCATTTATTTTTGTTGTTGAAATTGAGCTTCGATGGAAGCAGTCAAAATATTGCAATGCTATGCCGTGATATGAGAAATAAAAAATAAATAATTGCCAGCCACGTTTATGCCCAACGAAAAGAAAATTACAACATGAAATTAACTTTTATTCAGAATTAAGTAAATTAGAGGTCAATGTTACCTATGGTCTTCCAGTGTTCAAATAACAGATATCTGTCACAGTTTAACGCCTATTACTGTTATTTTATTATATTGTATATTTATTCTCAATTAACCTACTTTAAATTTTGCTGCAAAAATTATTGCCTAAGAGCTTCTACCTAATTTTAAATAAAAAATATCAATAATGTCACAAATAGAGAGTAAACTTTTTTTTATTTAAATATTTGTGATTAATTGCAGAACCAATGCATCGGTTTACATGATAAGTTATTAATGACCCACTCTTCCGACTGCATAACACCGATATAATTTGTATAGAGAGAGAATTCCATAGGAACTTTTAATCGAGAATGTGAAGTACATCTTCATTACCTGTTACAATAAAGTATTATTAGCGACGCATTGTTTCAGTTGACAATTCATTCTCTTAAAATGGTTTTATGTAACACCAACTCATTTCCACATTTACTTCATTCAAATGCATGAAGCAATTACCGTTATGTGCATAACGCATTTACATACCAGATATTGCCAGAACGTTCATATTTTTTCAATAAATCATTCAATACGATTCCGGTAGTCACGACATCAATCCATGTTTGTAAAGTATCGAAACGACATGTATGCTCCGCAGTGCCTTAATAAAACTCCAACGCATTAAATCATTCATCGACAGATATTCCGAAATCGAATAAATTTTTAACGCAGTGTGAAGAACAATTTGATTACGAGACCATCCATCCTTCTAAGAATTTACGATTTTGTATAAAGCATTTACAGGAATTTTCAGAAACTATAAGGGTACATGGTTCAAAATGTCAAATGCGGCGGAAATTATTAATAATTATTAAAATGGCACATGTTCCCGAGACCATGTCATCTTAGAGAGATTATCGTCCTCTTTAAAAAAAACTTTAATTAAAGCAAACGCGTCTCGACGGCCAATCCAATTTCTTTTCCTCCTTCATAAATCTTCAAACTTCTGACAAAAAGAAGTTTCAACGTCGTGAAAGTGAATTTACGATTTCAAACGCGATTTTAAAACGTGATGCTGCGAAATTGACTACGTTACCAGTGACAATGGGATTTTCCTATGGTCACAATTAAGATCCACTTATCCGCGTATTATCTAGACCAGAAAATTACCGTCGCAACGATTATTTGCATCCAACAATACATTCGAGTTAGATCACAAATAAGCTTTTTATTTTCATGCTGCTTTGTTTGCATTTCCGCAAGAGTTCTCCGATGGAAATACTGTTGAAAACGTAAATTCTGGATTTGTTTTTCTCGTTTTGTCCTGCCTCCCACTTACACAAGATGACCCTATCACTTTATTTCTCTCTGTTTTTCACGACTACCGAACGAGGGTGGGAAGAAGCGAGAGCCAACATTACTTTTTTCGCATAATTTCCCCGAGGAATTACATCGTCGTATCAAGAATTACGCTCCTAGTGTCTTCACACTTTTTGCAGGGAAAAATTATGTTTAAATTATAATGAATGTGTAATAAGTTCGTTTAGAGAACGGGTCACATATGCGCGGTTTTTATGAACCTTCACTTTTTAAAATGTGGCATTGTTTGAAATGGCTTGGAAAATAGTCTACAGTGCTTTTTATTTATTACATTTAAAGTATTAATCTCGAAACTGGATCAAAGTAAATTGAAAAGTCGTCAATATTATTCCGTAAATAATATTTATAGCTTAAGTACGCCATCCACTGTATGTATTTAGAACGTCTTCTAATACCAAACATAGTTTGATTTAAACTATTTATAAATTATGCTAAAATAGCACAGTTGAATTGTTTTGAAATTGTAATGAAATACAGCACTGAATGCGGCGATGTTTCGAGACATTCTTCTTACCCACTTATCTTTCATTTGGAATATTTCAAATGTTGATGATCATCAAATATGGAACTATATGCACTTTAAGAACTTTTGAGAAAATGTACAGCTTTTAGTATATCAATATCTAATTTACTCACAAAGAGGAATGGCATGTTTTTGACTATGTTTTGAAACAACACAGCTTTTCTTCGGTTGAAAAAAATTGTTTCTTGGCCATCAATTTTAATGTAAATATACGATGTAACTGATAGCTCTAGTATGCATAAGGATTATTATTGCATCTTCGAGACATACTTTCTCCTATTTTTTCACTTAACACATTTTTAAATTATTAGTCATAAAAATTGCGTCTCAGTTGATTCTTTTTGGTCAGTGCAATTATGCATATTTGGACATAAATAAACCCCTGTGTAGTTGATTTTACCACGGTTTGTCAACATTTTGTATTTTTCAGATCATATTCATGCTATTTTTTATAATTGATACGATAATATTCTTAAATAATATACTAATTTTTCGAATAGGTTTTTATAAATATAAATACCAAGACGAAACAGAATACCGAATGCAATAAATGTATAATTAATCTGAATACAAAATCAATTAATTAATATAAATTTGTTATAATTCTAAATTATTCAGAATGAAATCAAGCACGTTATAAAAAAGTAGAACTTTTTATTAACCGTTAATTAACGTATTCTAATTAGGTTAGACAGTTGCAGAATTTAACCCATTGAATTCACTGAGATGGAGTAAAATTATTGGAATTATTTTCAATAACTGTTACTCCTTCTCGTATAATGAATTTCGTTTTACATGCGGAAGAACAATTAGTCACGGAGAAAGTACTTTATTAACGAGGAGTGTTAGTGTCTAATTTATACTAAAGTAGAAATAGTGTTAGTGAACTAATTAGTACAACTAATATGAAACATATTTTAAGCGAGAAATATCGACATCATATCCATTGGTATTCAGTTATATTAGGAGTAAAGTTAGTAATAGTCCAATTAGCAGAGAGGAAATTGGGAATAGCGTGTGTTGACTATAACATCGCTCTATTTAAATATATATATTATTTGCGTGAAAACAAAATTTATCTGTTACTTATGAAGCGTGTCCAATAACTAATTTCATTTATAATGTGATTAAATAATTAATTTCCACCCCTAAAAACAGAATTTCTAATTTCCGAAATAATATATTTTTTTTTAATAATCAAATATATCAAATATCATAATAAAGTACGATTAAAACAATAAATGCATGTAAAAATTAGATAAAGAAGTATTTATGAGTTAATCCGATATAAATAGCGATTTCTTTTTTATTTTGCAGCCGCCATCTAGCCACTGATTGTTTGCAATTTAATATTCTGGAAGTATAAGCAAAATATACAAATATTTCGATGAATTAAAAAAATATAAAAAATTATAAAAAATTCCTGCCACCCTGAAAACACAGGGAAAGAAAAAAAATCCTTATTTTTTTTTGTATAAAAGCGGTCACATTTAATTTCTAATTGGCCACAACGCTATTTTGACTACTGAATCAAGTGCATCTTCGAAAACATAACTTTAGGTATTAATGGTTTGTTTATTTTTCTAAAATTTCGTATTTATTTACTGTTTTATGTTACTAAATTTGAATGAAATATTGAACAAAAATTGAAATAAATTCTAGTGCCCAAAAATGTAGTGTTTGTTTTTAAAAAAATCGAATTGACCTTCAAATGACCGTGGAGGTTCAATTCGAGGTCATCTACAAAATACTATCAACTAGATTAGAGCACTTCCTGACACTTATTCAAAACTTTTATCATGTAATACAATTCATATGTTCCAACCATAGGTTTTTAATTGGAACACTCTAATTATAAAAGTAATATTTCAAGTGTATACAATTTTTTAGGGTTGTCTTTAGGTAGGTCAAATATAAGAAAACATATAAATAGGAAGGGTGCGGGTTGAAAAACCGACAAATCATAACGACGACAGGTCAAAAAACCGACAGTCATAAAGCCGATAGTCAAAAAGCCGAGACTTCATAAAATGACTGTCCGCTTGTCGATGTGACTATTTTTGTATGTGTCGGTTTTTTGACTGTCGGCCTTTTATATGTCGGTTTTTCGACCCGCGCCGGACATGAAATTTCAAGAAATAGTTAGTATCTTTAATAATTGGATAACTGAATTACAGATGAAGATTTTTCATTAAACTTTTTGTATTAACAGTTTTTTTTTAATCTAAGCTTTTCCGTGATGGGCCCAACATAAGCAGTGACTTAATTATCAACATGTATATTTGTTGTCAAGTGTCAAGTATATGAAGTACGTGAGATATTCTAATTAGAATCACGAGTGTCGTTTTGTTTTTCAAAACCGGAATGACAAAAGCGTTCAAGTAGCTCCTTGCGTTTGAAAGGAGAGTCTTTCAAACATTTCGCGCACGTGAGGCACTCTTAACTCCGTCTAAAAACTTTGAGCACTCAACTTCAATATCAATTTTTCGTGTAATAATGGCTCCGTTAATAAAACTTATTCAATCTACCATTTGCAAGCCGAAATTGGAAAGAAATTACTCGCGAACGCTTCGGTAAGTCTTCACTTTTCTCATTTTCCGTCGGAGCACTTCGATTTCGTGGGATTCACTCGCTGATTAAAGGCGTACTTTTATATTTTACCCCGGCTGCGCTGAAAAATGAAACTCGTTAAAAAAAAGCAAGGTATTGTTTTCATTAGCTTCTTAGGTTACAACGGAGACTTCTTCAGCATCGCGTCATCGTCAAGTCGGGGACATGGAAGAGGTATATTTGCAAAACACACGGACAGGCGAATACGCAGTCGCGAATTAAACGAAGGTAAACTCTTCTCATATTCCCCATCAGGGGATGTACCCTGAGTATTCTCGCCCAGAGTGCCGAAGGGAGGGTCGGGGAAGGAGGTCGATGGTGGCAGAAGGGAGGAAAAGAGGTTATACCGGCGATGTCGAGCACGATAAGCGAAACGAGGCGGCTTTATCTGCCGACCGTGGATACACCCCTGAATGCCCTGGTATTTGAATCCGGTAGTCAAGGCTGTGTCTTCCTTCTCTTTCTTTCTCTTTATTTCGACTCTTGCCACGAGTTTGTCCTCCTCGCTCTTCTATAAGCCTCGCTGTCGGAGACACGCTAATTATTATGATTTCCTTAAAAAAAAAACACTTCACGAGCATAGCGTTAAAACTGTTTTTGTTATCTAAAACGCGGAATTTTTTTAGCGAGAGACGTGTAACTTCTCACTGATTGCAGGATACCTTAATTAATGCCCGGCAGAAGCATTTCAATAAAGAGACGACATAGAAATAACACGTTGTTGTGAAATTCACCTCAAAAATGTTTTAAAAACTATGAAGCATTCATTTCTCAACTTAGGATCATTGCGACCTTTACTGCGGCTGGGGACATGTTCACATTATTAAAGTACTTGTGAGAAAGAATTACTTCTCCTCGCAAATATGTTGTGGTTAAATTCTATTTAACCCTTTATGGATAAATTATACAGAAATTTAATGTGAAGTATGATATTTGATTATTTTGTGTTATTTAATGTATTTGCAATAACCGAATTTGGCTTGAAAATTTTTCAGCTTTCCGATGGTGACATTTAGTTTATTACAATTTAAGCAGATGGAGTCCAAATGGCAACTAAAATACATGTCCAGACCGATCTGAACAGATTATTCCTTCATAATTGTTTGCGTCGAAATTTTCGATATATTGAAGCTCGCGTAAAACCATGATGCCCAAAAAAGGCAGTAGCCGCAAATCAGCAAGCATGCACTCCACCGGACAAAGTGAGGGAAGATTGCGTAGAATCAAGGATCTGGAGGGAGATTTGTTCGCGAATATACTAATTAGAGGGTTTCTCATGCGCCGGTGAAATAATACAACCTCCCCTTTTTAATGTTATATATTGAATATATATCTCTACGTTTATAATAAACAATACATTGTGCCGAGCCATGCACGAGTTGCGTCGGTCGTACACATACTGACTATCTTCAGCTACGGTTCCCTCTCTCCGCTCTATACTCTCTCACACATTTACTTCGACACTCGTACAACGTCGCGCACACTTGCGTCAGTGCTCTGGAATTTGCTTATTCACAACAAGATTATCAATTACAGAGGTTCAACTTCCCAGTCTGTGATCAATTATAGGGATCGTACTGTTCTTCTAGTGTCTAAAACTGAGTAAAAAGCTAAACAATTACCATACGCGTAGGGAGAGAAGGCGCTCGCAGCTGAAGATGGTGCTTCCTGTTGATCTGGGGCTCCTTTGGGTTTTTGGTATATAACATTTTGTACGACGTTGTATAAAACATTTTTTTTGTACGACGAATGTAAAACGGCCGAGTGCACGGTAAAGACAGGCAGGTCAGAAAATTTGCTTAACGCGGCACTGTACATTATACCTGAGGGTCGGGACAATAGACGCCTTCCTGTTCCTGATATGTTTCTCGTACAAAAAAATGTTTTATACAAAACTTGTACGGAATTTTGTCCTCTACAACTTTGCTATTTAAATATATAACTTATTTTTAATAAAAGTGGTCAAAAAACTGAAAAAATTGGTTCAATGTCCAAATTTTTTACCTTCTATGCTTATTATTAGTAATAAATAATTATTTTACACAAAATTTGTTTGTACAAAAAAGATAGAGAATTTAATTCTGCATAAATCTATTTTTTACCATTTTTAGCGAGAAATGAAAAATAGGGCTGCAAATCGAGAAAATGTGAAAAAATTAAAGATTCCAAATTTTTAGATTGACGCCATATTAAATTTTGGTCTAAAAACATGATTCTATATTCTAGTACATATTTGGAACCTATCTACGTCAAAAAATTTCTTCTTCCATTTTTCCGTTATAATTCCTAGATTTATCGGGCTATCCTATCTATGCTCCAAATGACGTCCAATCTGCCTGTCAATATTCAGCTTTTTAGTCGGAATTCGGGCCGAACTGTCATCCATTCAAATGTCATTCGCGCCTTTTTCTTTGACAGGCCGCTCACCTGATTTAAATTTGGCGGCACTCGCGGCTGATTCCGACTGGCTACGTCACTCGGACGTATTCGGCGCACCCCGTCACCGATCGGTATCGGTTCGTCTTCGAACGAGATTCAGTTATAGCGTATTCGGGCGGACTGCACCGCCTGCACCGTTTTTGCACTCTTTTTGCACCGCTTGGAGAGACTCCACGGAATACAATGCTAAACATATAGCGTTTGAGTGCGAGTAGTTAACCGCCCGAACACGTGCACTGTGACGGTGCAGGCGGTGCAGTCCGCCCGAATTCGCTATTATAGTTATAACGACCCTGGCGGCCCCTATCAGAGATTATAGGGGAGATCGCTCATTTGGCTGAATTCAGCGTGCCGATTTTGAAAATGCCGTAAAGTGGCGCCCCGAGGGAATCCCATCGGTAACTAAATGGGGAAAAAGGAGAGAAATATATTATCACCGTGGAAAAGCATAGGACAGAGTTTGATCGTAATTAAACATAACACTATCGGTACGATAGGAGCATCAGGGGACCGCGGGGCATAGCGGGGTTGGTTTCGAAACTTGACATCGGACTATCGGAGAGCCAAAAAGAAATCGAGAAAACGGCAGGGACGAATCGCACAATATGCGCACGGGGCCCTGCGCTAAGGCAGATTGAAAATTTTATTATTTTTCTAAGAAATAAAAATGCCTTATCATACAAAATTATTCAATAATTATATTTCAATTTATATTTTTAATAAATCATTAATTAAAATTATTATAGCTTTGTGAACAGTAATTATCTAAATTTATCAAACTTGTGTAATTTTTAATATTACACATTCATTTTTTAGTGGCAATTTTAGATTAATAATTTTTTCTTTTTTATTTCATTATTTATATAAATAACAAGTAAACAGGTCCTCAATTCTTTTTAGTTTAATTATTATTATATTAATAGCACTTAATTATTAATTTTTATAAAATTAAATTACGCTTTCAATTCATTATATTTTTCAATAAAAAAAATATTGAAAATTACGAAAATTATGCGTAATTAACAATTGTAAAACACAACTTAATACACGCGTACAATGTCATTTGCGAATTTAACTAACAACATAAATATATGCTTGAAATTATTAATATCTTAATTATTACCGGATTAATGTTATGAAAGTGATGTAAATTCGTGAGTAACATTTTAATTTTATTTACACTTTTTGTAATTAAATATTTACATAGTGATTATTGTAAATATCCCAACTACTGAACTTATTTCAATTATTTTATATATTTTAATATAATATTCTGTTTAATTATATTATATTGTGCATAGCGCTTTTCTTTCAATCAACTTTGGTCTACATATTATAGGATATTTATATTCATTAATAATATTGAATCGAATAAATAATAGAAACGGAAACCAACAATATTATTTTCGCCCTAAAATGGATATCTCACTTCTCACTGTAATCGTTGAAAAAGTAAGTAAAATAATTAAGATACGTCTAGTAGATAAAATTTACAAAAAAATCACTATGTAAATTACATTAAAAAAATCTCCGATGAAGACGCGATCCTTAGGGGATTGAACTACAAGTCCGACGATGTAACCACTCAACCGTGGTACAATTTTAGTGCCAAAATCGAATTAACCACTAATAGAGTTGTGCTAGAACATCATTTATTGGATATCAGTACTAAAAAAAAACGGCAAAAAGAGAGAATAAAATTACTTTTTGCAGACTGAAAACGTTTGCATATCTAGATTATCCGATTTTAAAGTTAATTTAAAGACTTTTGCACTTTAGTTTTAGCTGTAACCGATAAAAATATATAAAATAATTGAAATAAGTTCAGTAGTTGGGATATTTACAATAATCACTATGTAAATATTTAATTACAAAAAGTGTAAATAAAATTAAAATGTTACTCACGAATTTACATCACTTTCAAAACATTAATCCGGTAATAATTAAGATATTAATAATTTCAAGCATATATTTATGTTGTTAGTTAAATTCGCAAATGACATTGTACGCGTGTATTAAGTTGTGTTTTACAATTGTTAATTACGCATAATTTTCGTAATTTTCAATATTTTTTTTATTGAAAAATATAATGAATTGAAAGCGTAATTTAATTTTATAAAAATTAATAATTAAGTGCTATTAATATAATAATAATTAAACTAAAAAGAATTGAGGACCTGTTTACTTGTTATTTATATAAATAATGAAATAAAAAAGAAAAAATTATTAATCTAAAATTGCCACTAAAAAATGAATGTGTAATATTAAAAATTACACAAGTTTGATAAATTTAGATAATTACTGTTCACAAAGCTATAATAATTTTAATTAATGATTTATTAAAAATATAAATTGAAATATAATTATTGAATAATTTTGTATGATAAGGCATTTTTATTTCTTAGAAAAATAATAAAATTTTCAATCTGCCTTAGCGCAGGGCCCCGTGCGCATATTGTGCGATTCGTCCCTGCCGTTTTCTCGATTTCTTTTTGGCTCTCCGATAGTCCGATGTCAAGTTTCGAAACCAACTCCGCTATGCCCCGCGGTCCCCTGATGCTCCTATCGTACCGATAGTGTTATGTTTAATTTCGATCAAACTCTGTCCTATGCTTTTCCACGGTGATAATATATTTCTCTCCTTTTTCCCCATTTAGTTACCGATGGGATTCCCTCGGGGCGCCACTTTACGGCATTTTCAAAATCGGCACGCTGAATTCAGCCAACTGAGCGATCTCCCCTATAATCTCTGCCCCTGTCGCACGTATGCTATTGTTGTCATTTTGCTGCGCCGGTTTTCCGTTATTCATTCGTGATTTTTTTCTAGTTTCTTGATTCCTTCTCTCCCTCTGAATTACAAACGTCGCATTACACAGCGGATGATGAAGAGGAAGGCGAAATGTATGGTGCTAGAACAGCTGACTGAGCGTAAGTTGTCAAAAACTAATATTAAATGCGATTTTTAGTACATAAAACTTTAAACGCATTTTCGCGAAACAGCGGTTTTCGGCGCGCGGCCGTCACGACGAGTTTGCTTTTTAAAAAATTGAATGAAAACAAATTTTAACAGACGTTGAAAACAATAAATATAGGATAAAGAAAGTATTTTTTTTCAAATAGCCGTCATTTTGGTTTAAGGAGGTTCACCAGGTACCTACCGAGTCAAATGTAGAATTATCGCCATTATGACTTCCATGGTAGGATAGACAAAAGTGACTTGGCAACGTCGCGTTCATACATTCACACATTCTCCCAATCAACCCCCACACAGCCCTAACACAATCGTTCGTGCCCGCCAATTACCCTGTATTTTTATATCAAAATGTCAAGAAAATGGTGTTATTGGAAAGGAAAGCGGGTGACCGAGAAAGTGCTTTTGAAAAGGAAACAACAGCAAACCATCGGGAAAAATATACGAAATTTATTTCAAAGTCGCAAAAAGGTAGTTTCTAATCTCGAAAAATTGGAAACTGACGAGAAGGAAGCTGAGCTTGAAGGGCGACGAATTGTGCATTTAAAAGCCCTGGCTAATATAAAAAATATAATAATATTAAAAATTATGAAAATATGTTACACTTTATCATCATTTGTCAAAATATACTTATATAGAGTTTGTTATTCATTTCTGTGATAACCTATTGAAATTAAAATTTATGCCACGTAATTACTTTTTACTGCATCTTCTTTCAAAGAATATTAACTGTTTGTTTTTACAACTCAGTACTAACAGCAAGATTCAAAAAATTATTTTAATTTAAGTAAATTTCTCAAAAAACTATTTGATTGACATTTTGAATCTCTAATTTTGAATATTGCAAATCTGAGGTCCGATTCGTAATCAGCAATCCCAAAAACCCCCGAGAGACAAATTTTGTCTTGATGAAGCAGCAGCAATTGCTTTTCAGCATACATTTTTTCTAAAAAAAATATATATTTTGTATACTTCTTTTAATACAATCAAAAAATAAACATAATAATGAAAACAATTCAATTATTTACATTTCTAAATATTTTGTGAAAATAAAGAAGCAAATTTGGATCAAAATCGGATTTTGATTACTTGAAAAATAAAAAAAAATGACAAAGGTGTTGATCTGGATCGGCATCGTACAGGTAAGGTTAAAACGACATATGAACATACAATATATGTAAGAAACCATAATTTTGAAACTGTAATTAGTATTTATATACATTTTATTCCGCCCGTGTCACGGTCATGCTATATTTCAAGTGAATCTAACGTTTGCTTCTTTTCAAATATCCACATAACCGTAAACGACTTTTTTAGCTATTTGTTTATTTTATTTCTCGTCCCTAAAGGTAGGAAGAGACTTAATTCTTTCTGCAAATATCATGTCACACATTTTTTTATCGGCAGTATAAATTTTATGAAAAACTCAATGTTAATTCAATACGAATTTCATGAATGTATACATGTTCCCATAAGACCCAATGTTAAAGTATCGTGAACATTTTTATTAATTTCTCTGCTCTGAAGGTACCTAGGGGCTTGAAACTTTGTAGGCATTAATTTCTTTCATTGTTTAATCTGCTGTAATTTTTTCGTTAAATTCTCAATGTTAATTCTTTAACCTGGTGAACCTCCTTAATGGGGTTCTAATGTACTCGGCCGGTAAGGGAAGAATAATAATTGATTTTTATTTATTTCCGGAAATTCTCGGTCAGTTCTCAATTAATTTCTTTGGTATTATCTAGTAAACCGTCTATAGTCATTAGAAGTGCTTTTATAGAACCGAAATTGTGAGAATTTTAATCACTCATCATTTACGATTTTTAGTGAAACTTCCTACCTTAACAGCGGGCCACTTTAGAACCCATTTAAAAACCTTTTTGAAAAATCGGTAAGCGATAAGGCCCCCCACATTTAATCTACTTTAACAACTTTTTTGGTTACAGATCAACGGAGAAGGTCAAGGGTGTGTTCCATACGGGGGTGCACCCCAAAAACCCGACATTCAAAAACCAGACATTTAATAAAACAGACATTTCAAAATACAGACATTTCGAAATGTACATATTCTGAAAATGAAATTAATGATTGATTTAGTGCTTAATAAATAACTTGGGGGTCAAAATGATTTGACCTTCGAGTGACCTACAAAATTAATCCCTTGGTCAAACATTTTTGACCATGAAATGACCATCCACTGAGGTCCCAAGGACGTCGACCTGAGATTATTTTTTGATGTAGTAAACACACCAATTGGAGGTATCTGCATTTTGAATGTCTGCAATTGGAAATGTCTTGTTCTTAAATGTCGGGGTTTTGAAGCGTCTGGTATTTAAGGTGCACCCCCATACGGCTGCACAAGTAATCTGAACCCGCAATTTTTTAACGTTTATAATCCAAGAATTAATCTTTATTAGTATACTGATACAAAGCCATTTAAAGTTTTTCTGAAATTCTTTTATTTTTAACGAAAAGAGAAATTCCTGCAATTGAGAGGCAATTTTGGGCCTGAGAAAGAAACCTGGTCTTCGGAGCGAAAAGCGATCTATTATAGCAACAATTTAAATAATTTTTTACATTGATGCTAAAGTAACATATTTTTATATAATAAAATTCAGTAATTTACCCGACAATTTAAAAAACGTGGTGCATTTTTCGTTTTGAAGTAAAGTGAAAATAGCTTGTCCATATCCACCTAAAAAACGTTTTGATATACCACTTTTTTACGCGATTTAAACAATTATTGCACTTTTTATTGCGCATGATTAATAACCGTTTAAATGATGTATATTGTAATTTAAAGTAGAACGTGATACACGATTTGATTCTTGAATTTAATCAATTATTTATTGGAAATAAAGACGTATTATTTTGATTTTTCGGATTGTTCAAATTATTTCAGGCGATATGAACACCTTATGTTGAAAATAAATTAAAGGAAAGCGGGAGTGCGGTAATAATATTTTTCTTTCACATCATACATAAATTCATGTAATATATCGCCCACAGAGCAAATACCTCTTAAAGAGGTCGTCCAGAGCTCAGTGCAAAGATATCTCCAAAAAGACCTCCTGAAGAGGCCTGAAAGCCCTATGAGGTCTCAGAAAAGAGGTCTATAAAAGAAGCTCTTAAAGATGTCTTACTTCGGACTTCTTCAAATTGTAATCTTGAAGAGGTCTTGTGTTTGAGGTCTTAAATATATCTCATTCTGGACGATCTCGCTTTTAATAAAGGGATTCATACTTCAGATCTGTAATTCTTCTCGAGACCGCTAGATGGCTGTTGAAACGGAAAATGAGATCGCGCAATATTTACTTCATATGCAGACCGATACATAATAACCTACCTACCTACAATGACAAAACAAGTGCTTTTACGATATTTAGCAAATGTTATCCCAATTTTGTACTATTTTTGTATGATCCCCATTCCACTGAATGTAAATCCAATATATAACTATACAAACGGTAAAAAGGAATTCAGGTAAAAATTATATAAATTAATAATCAAGACACAACAATAGAATCTGCGATTTTCAGAAATTTGCTTTTCATTTATATTACTTATTTTTTATGTAAAAGCTCTCAAATACAACCTTTTTTCTGAGACCTCATATTGAAGAGGTCTTGTAGAGCTCTTAAAATCGACGCATGAGATTTCTTAAAGATCACTTTAGAGCTCTTTCTGATAAAAGTAATTAAGAAATCTTGCAATTTTTAAGACTTCTTAATGAGCTCTTTAAGGTGTGTTTTGGCTGTTTGCGTTACTTTTCGCTGTTATGGATAGGTTCTAAAATGAAGGAATTAGTTTTTCGTATAAAATAAATTATTTTCGAAAAAAGGTTTCATGGCTTTTATTGATCTACTAATAAAGATTATTTGTGACTTTTATCGATTACAAAAATTTTAAAATGTTGGGTCTAGGTTCCTTGTCGTGTAACTGCATGGAAACCGAGTGTACGTGAGCTGGTACGTCCTCAGCCTTCTCAGTTGATTTGAAACGAAAAAGAAAGGTTCTTCAAATAAATGCAATATGTTAAACTTAATCGACTTTGAAGCATCATTTTTTGTATTTTATTGATGAAAAATGTCCAAAATGACGAATAAAATTATTAATATACACAATACATAGGAAAGATAACAATAAAATTACCTGAAAACACTCATTTGGAAAACGAGTTAAACGTTAATGAAATCTCAAATTATTTATAACAGTACGCTTCATATTATACGTATTTATAAAATGTTATTTATTGCAAGTGAATCTGGACTAAAACTTGAAATTAAAGGCAAATATTTCAACTGCTCTTTCACGAGTTTCAATTCGTATATTATTGACTGCATGTGTGTTGTAGAAAAAAAATTAACGGCAACGTTTGCATGGTCATTTTTAACCTGGGTTCATAAGTTACTCGAGATAAATTGTTCGTTCAACTTCCCCCTAACTACAGTTTATTCGTTTTCGATATCATGAGCATTACTGCCCGATAAAACAATACATAATATATCAGTGTTCCGAAGTTGAAAGAGCAAATAAATTTTTAACGGCTGCTTTATTACTTCGGCAGTTTTTGTGCAAAGTTAAATGTATTGCGGCTTTTAAATTCTGACGTAAATGCTGCAGAGATAACTTGCTTCTACTTCCTTTTGGTTATAAACAAAATTTGTTGGGAAATTTACTTTAACTGCTTTACTAGAATACCCTTTACAAATCCCGCTTAATTATTTTATAATTTAAATCACAGTTATTATCTCAGCAACCCAGTAATAATCACTACTAAAATGGTACCAATACATTACAATATTTTATGAAAATAGCTGATGAACTTAAAAAAATTTGCATGTTTTAGGATAAAAGCATCTAGTAAAAAGTTGCAACGCTATAGCATCTCATGTTATTAAAATTATATGAAAATGTAATTTTAATTATGTAACGACGAGTTCAAATTTCTCTTTTGTGTTTGTTCGTTGAATATTATAATTATTATTAAATGCGGGCTTAGCTAATTAAAAGGAGCTGTATGACCTAGAAAATACTCCCGTGCGAAGTAATTTCTAATACAGTAAAACGTTATCGACAATTTCTATCAACATTTGATGTAGCTTAGCTGACAAGCATATTACGCTGAATTACAAATTTATGTAGAGACTTTTTATAAAGATAATTAACGCATTGAATATTAAAAAGTAGTATTATTCGTTCACACTAAATGTTTAGTGACGAGTTTTCAAATCATACACGAGTTTTCAATTTTCTTCTACAATTGCATTCATATATTATTATGATGTATCGATCTGTATTGGGTGTCCTTAGTCCCTTGATTCTTGATTGTTTAATTTCTACAATAAAGGCATGCAAAAAATCATGGTTAATAATCGAATCCACGAGAAAAATGATTCCCTTGAATTAAAGCAATGCCAATTTTAAACTATTTAGTGCTTCGCCCCCCCCCCCCACGTTATTTTATAAACTAATTTAATCTACGGCTGTATCTCTCTTTCATATTTATACCTAAATAAATTGAAAAAAAAAACTAAAAGAAATCACCCATTCAGAGTATTTATTTAAAATGGCGACAAATATATAACTGCACGATAAATATTTTTCTCGTCCTCATTTTCATCAACTCTAAATATATGTATAACAAATAGTATCAAATATTCTAGTAAAAATCTTTTTTTCGTCCATCGACGTGTACTGAAGTGGTTTGAAGTTTTTTTTCATTACTAGAAAAAGTAGGTACCTCATCCAAAAAAAGTAGTAAAACCAGATTTTCCGAATAGTCGTAACAAACATTGCTTTATTAAATTCTTTTGTTGAATTCACTCCTTTGCGCTTACTACTTTTACGTAGTTTAAGCTTCACAATATTAAAAGAATCATAATAAGTGCGCATAAATACAATTCCAATGATTCGACTACTGTTAAATTAGACTTTAGAAAACTTGAATGCACCATGCCCAGAAGCACACGTGATTTCCGTCCCAGAGATGGAACCTCTGAATTTGATAAATTCGGTTAGAGTATAATTAGGGCTAACACCTAATACCAAATTCTATTGTTTTCATGTGAGATCATGTGAGAAAGTGTAAAAAATCGTTTTGAAGTCGCGGATACTACGTAGAAGAATTCAGTAATCTAAGTAGTAACAGTCTGTTTATACTTCCAACAAAAGATTGTGGACTGTTACTACTTAGATTACTGCAATTTCCTATACGCATTATCCGCGACTTCAACAACGATTTTTTAAACTTTCTCGCATGTTAAAACACTCAAATTTGGTATTAAGGTGTTAGCTCTTATTACAGTCTAGCCGAATTTATCAGTTTTAGAGCTTCCATCTCCGAGCTTTCCATCTCCGGGGAGGAAAACATCTGTACTCGAAAGCATTCTCCATTAATGACTTGTTAGTATCTTTTTGAGTACTAGATGTGGAATGTTTTTATTTGTTATTTATCTAGGACCTGCTATCACATCACACCCAGCGATAGTCAAATGTTTTCTTAGGTAGTAATACGTAATACGTACAGAGAGGTGTTGGTGATGTTCATCCTTCCGTTTTTTACAAAAAAAATTAATTTCTCAGAAAATAACAAAATTGGGTAAGCTATTAGAATAATTCTTCTTAAATGTTACAATCCTCATTATCGCTGGAAATGTAAAAATAATATTACTAAATATGAAGATTTAAGGCTGTAGATGAACCACAGATGGTATTTTTGCACTACTAATTTTTAAATTTTTTCTAAAGTTTGCTTCTAAAGCCAGGAAAGAGCATTCTACCGCCAATAGAAACGTCCCGGGTTCGATTCCTGGCCTGTCGAATCTCTCGAGTTCGGCCCTCCATTTTATTCGAAAATCGAGAACATTCCAAAAAACAGTTTCATATAAAATTCCATCCTTTGCATCTTTACGAATTGAAATTTTCTCTGACATATTTGCAATTCTTCTAATGAATCCAGCCGAGTTTCTGGCTTTAGAAGCAAACCACCAAAAACAAAAAATACCACCTGATTGGTTCATCTACAGCCTTAAATCTTCATGTTTAGTAATATTTACTATGAAGTGAACCAAAAAACTTTAATTATTCATTTAAAAATAATATATATCTCAGTAAATAATGAAATACATTTGCGTAAATTCGACGATTTTATGCAAATAAATGCATTTTATAAAAGAGTTCTAGCATTGCAAGAAAGCGTATGCAATTAGTGGCGTTTGTAAAAATTCCAGTATTCAACGTCATCTTAATTTGACTGACTTTCGGAGCCAGACGCGACTACATGAGCGAAACTTTCTTTCATATATGGATGGCACGCACGTCCTAGGTGCCATGACAATGTCCGGAGTGGGGCCAGATGGGCACCAAGCCCGTACGGAAGCTGCCTACACGTGGCATTCGTATTAAAATGCAGAGGCATGATTCTAATAGAAGGCATTACTGGCGAGGACTGGCTGCAAACACGCTCTAATGTATTCATATTGGTCCACCGCGCTCTCCGGATCTCACGGCGAGGACGAGTCCTGGGTAGTGATATTTGAATTTTAATGCGTAACTCCTTCTTCTTCGACCCCTTTTAAACGTCCCTTGAATTCTCACCTTTTCTACTGTTCGTGGTGTAGCACTTTCCAGGGATGTAAATCGTTCACGTTTTGGGTTTAAAATTTTCGACGTAGATGTTTATGTGTGAAACTGAATGACAAAGAGTAATTAAGAGTAACATGAATAAACGAATAAAAAATTAAGCAAAACCTTCAGTAAAATCGTAAAATTAAGCTGCATATTGGAAAAAATAAATTATGTATCGAGCTTTGGTAGGCGGCTTTCAAAAATGATTTTTCTGAATACTCTTTAAATTCGTTCTTTTCTGTTAAGTTTTATTTAAACGTAAATATTTAATAATTAACGATACAAAATATTCATTGCATTATATCATGAACCAATATATAATATGCTTAGTGATATTTTAATAGTATCTAACATCTTTTATTGTGACATCAGAAACTTATTTACACATTTGCGAATTGGTGTATCATTCGACCATCAATTGTGAGGTTGCAGGTTTGAGGGTATCCAATTTCTTGAGTTCGTTAACTTTTTTTTCAAAAACCAAAATGATTAAAAAACAGTTCAGGTGTACCGCTCCATAGTTTTCGTAGTCCAGATATACCGCCCCATAGTTTTCGATGCCTCGGTGTCCCGCACTGTAGTTTTTTGTCGTCCAGGTATATCGGCCCATGGTTTTCGATGTCTAGACGTTCCGCGCTGTCGTTTTTCATCGTATAGATGTTATACAATTATATTAAATATGTTATAAATGAGGGGACACCTAGATATCGAAAACAATGGAGCAGTATACCTGGACGCCGAATAACTACGTCGAAAAGCACCTAGTCATCGAAAACTACGGGATGGCGATAAACTATGGTGCGGGACACCTAGATATCGAAAACTATGGACCGGTACACCTGGACGACAAAAAAACTACGCCGCGGAAGATGTAGACATCGAAAACTATGAAACGCCATACATGGACAACGAAAATCTAAAGTGTTGAACACCATGATATTAATTCGCCCCTTAGAGTCATACTCTAGTCTAGAAATATCACCATACCCACTGCGATCTCGTGGAATCTCCGCCGTATAAAGGTCTGCTTAAAATGTCCGTAGAACCTCTTATGGAATTTCCATGGAGCGCTTTCCGTGGGTTCTCCGATGATTATCATATAGAATTTGATACTTGAAGATTGGCGAAGCTAAATTTACATTCGATTGCCATTTACTCACCTTGACTAATTAATATTTTTTATGACGTAACATCATACCCACAAAGTAAAAGAACTTCTTTAGGGCAAGCTAAAGTCAGAATGCCCCGATTAAGTCAAATTTACCTCTTTTCGAACAAAAAATTGTCTTTCAAGTCCGATAGACTTTCAAAACTTGGATATAGGCCGTAATGGACTTGAATGAAATCTAAAAAATGCGTTTGTTTTTAATATCGTACATTCGGTTAAAATAACCAAAATTACGTCTTCAAGGTCGAATAAACTTATAGGTCGATATCGGGTCCACTTTTAAGTAAACGTAACCTCGCACGATCCCTCGGACGCTCACTTCATTTCGACCATGAGTGCGAAATGTTAATTAGTCAATATGTCTTTATATTTCGGCCATCAGGCTGAAACTAAGACCGAATGACGTGCTGCAGGTTAAACCTGAAAGTCGAATTTACTACAGAAAATTACGTATAGAGCTGTTCGTTCGAGTACGACTACTACGATAATCTAACCTCAAATTGTGTCATTTATACAAATTTGCTTTGCACATTACTATTTGCTTACATAGGCTATGAAGACATTCGTCACACTGCAATGAAATACAATATCCGCAATATTACCCTATTGGTCGATATATTTACTTAAACGCTTACAACCTTGAAGTCAAAATTGCTCAAATAAGGAATGTATATTCCTTGGCTCTGTCTGGCGTCCAGATATATAAACAGATGCGAGAAAGGGCCTTGTTAAAATCCGGATATTGTGAGACAAATTTCTACTAGGGAGCCGTCGTTGAGCAAATCTCTCGCCCTGGTGGAAGATCGAAAAGAGGTAATTTCGCCCTATTTTGTTGCTTAAGTATAAACTCAACATTGATAAAAACTTTAGTCAACACTATAGCAAGAACAATTGCTGCGATTATTATAGCAAAATAAGCTATGATATTTCTCTAAACTAGCCGCTGGTTAACTAAATATTCGCTGTTCGTATACTAGTAAAAATAAATGGTGGTATATCCAAATATTCGATGAGATACCAAAATGTTTCTATCCCTACATATTTCTTCGTATTTTCGAAAAAGGAGAATTTAAATCTTTCAAAATTTGTTTATTTGTTCGTTCATTTTTCTACGGACATAATGTCCATTTTTTAGTACATTTTATTTGTTTTTTAGCCATCGTTGTCAGTAAGAAAAGATACCGCATTTGTTACAAAAGAAAATTCTGTTTTGTTATATACAAAGAAAAACGAATTGCGGCAGGTGGGACACATTACAACTCATTTTTGTCCAAAATGGGAAGTGGTACATATATATATTTTTTGAATGTGCCACCGTTTTTAGCACGAAAAGGTGATTCGGAAATTATATTTTGTATCAAAGGCAAACAAAAACTCAAAATTTCTCATTTAATTAGTGAATTATACGATTTAAAATTCAATTTTATCGTGGGAGTGCATATTTAGTACCTCATGTGAAATAATTAAATAATTAACACTTTACTGAATTATGCACAATTTCAATAGATGACTTTAAGAACAGTGCTGGTTTAAAATATATTCTGAATCTTAAATGGCCATAAAAATGATTGCATGGATTTTTCGTGACTTTTGAATCTTATATTGCGCCGATTGAATCTGGAATTTCTACCGTGTGAAAATTGACTGAAAAAAGTCTTCCCGGAAATGTTTCTCGACGTTTCATTCAACAATTCATTCACCAACTATATGAATGGGTGACATTGTTTTTTTGTTCAAATGAAGTGATCACGTTTCCTGCTGATTGATGCTTGATTCAAACATTTCAGAAGAGCGTCCACTATTTTAAGGGTTTCAAAAATAAATTCAATATTACTATTTATCTCGATGTTTCTTGTATATCCTGTATACTCGTATCACTGCACCGAGTTTTCAAGGCTATGTGAGACAAGTGCTCTATTATAATTACATCAATGTCACGAATATAAAGAATTACAGGAAACGCACAGTGTTATTTACTTGAAATGGCAGATTTCATGATTAATTCTCATCTAGATTAGTTAATTACAAAGAAAAATATGTTTTTATTAGATCCAATTTTAAGTGTGAATTCAAACATTTTTTGTTTATTTGTTAAAAATGTAAGCTATTCACACTTCTCAACGTACAAATATGCATCTTTATCGTTCTACAACTATCTTCAGGACATCCTAAGATATATAGGACACCCTAACGTAGTTAACAGGACGATAAATGGATATTAGGACATTCGAAGAAACGCGAATGCGCTGCATGGGTAGGTTAATTTTCATTCGCTTTTGAACTTGCAAAAGTTTTGCAGCAAAATTTTATAGTAGTAGATTTCATATATCTCTGAAATGAAGGTGCAGAAATGTTTTCTTACCCTCTAACACATCAAGTAAGGCTATCATTCTCTTATTTTAACATTATTAGCTATGCTATTACTAAATTTTTAGTTAGTTCTATCGTTCGTCAATCACATAAGCAAGCAGTGTGAACCATGGGGTTCTATTAAAATAGAAGATACAACAAAATCAAAATTAGGAGAATAAGAAAAACAAGAATAAAGAAAAAAAGAAACTGACGCAAATTAGAAATTTCTAACATAACCCGTTCATCGTAAAATCGCGATAGTCAGACGCAAGATATTGCAAATTTCAAGTCTAAAACATAAATAAGATCGACTGTTGCTCGCGTCTAATTGTCTCAACGATGCACCATTTAACAGAAGAAGATTCATAATTCTATATCGAGTGTGCGTTTCTTTTGTGAAAAATAAACCTGCCACCTATCTGCGACCCGAGAAACGGACAAAAATCGTGTTTCTTCCACTTTTAGGTTTGTATATTTCAAAGTCTTGAGGAAATAGAGCAATTCTACCGCCAGATTTGGAATAAGTGCATTGAAAGTATTCGGAAAATTATACACAGATTACTGAGCAAAAATTTTGTTAGTCTATATAATCATTCAGTCGATAAAAGTTGTTCTTTACCCCTTAACTACGGCGGGAATTACACAGAAAGTGACCAAAATACAAGAAAAACAAAATTGTTAGAATTAACTATAACTTGGTTTAAACGGGATCGTTGGATCGCTGATCACAAATCTGATGTCAGATTTTGAAAATTCAAAATGACGGGTTCAATATGGTGGCCCAATTTTCCGAATTCAAACCATTTTGATCGACACTTCTTGCTCTGGGGTTTCGGGCCGCTAATAGCGAATCTAAAGTCAGATTTTGACATTTCAAAATGGCGCACAAATTTTCTAAATTGAAAATATTTTACTTGAAACTTGTTGCTCTGTTTTCGGGGCCACTGGTTACTAATTTGAAATCAGATTTTGAACATTTAAAATACCAGATTCAATATGACGGATAACTTTATCACAATTCAAACCATTGTGCACTGTATTTATCGTTCTGGGTATGTTGAAATCGCTAATTAAGAATCTGATGTCAGTGTTTGCACATTTAAAATGACGTCAATCTTTTTAATGGGTTTTCAGTGCAGCGCGAATCAGTTCGCTTTGTTGCCTGCAAAGAATACTACTGGTACGATTTTTTTTAAATTTGTCTGCCATATTGGATATGCCATTTTGCAATTTAAAAATAGATTGTCAGATTTGTAATCAGCGAACTCGAAAATCTCGCAGTAACAAGTGTCAAGGAAATTGGTTCGATTTTTGAAAAATGTTTCCGCCATATTGCATCCGCCATTTTGAATTTTTACAAATCTGACTTCAGATTCCTAATCAGGACCCAAAAAACACCCAGTAACATGTTTGAAGTAGAATGGTTAGACTATTTAAAAAAGCTTTCGCCTTATTGGATCAGGTATTTTGAATTTCCAAAATCTTACTTCAGATATGTAATCGACGACCTCAAAAACTTTCGAATTACAAATTTCATGCGGTTTTCTAAACTTTTTATGCAGACATTGATTGAACACAGTGTCTTACTTTATGACGAAGATTTCGAAAAAATCTTTGAGGATTTATGAATTTTTTTTTCACAGCGATTATGAAAATTGACAACATCATCATATTCAGTACACCTTAGACTATCAAGAAATGGATTTGGTTTTCATTTACATAAATTCCAGAATTTGTTAGTCTAATTTATATCGTGACGGAGATTTGCGTTTTTCCCGCAGGCTGGGAAAAGTCTGAAATGACGAAGGTCTTCGTCATTCGCAGTCAAGGGGATAATGATTTCGAAGTTCATTTTTTGCGATAGATCCAACAGCTTCAAATTGAAGCTAAAGAAACTTTTCAAAAATTGAAAAGAACCTTTTGCCCATGCACGAAATTAGTTTCGTACTTCTTATTTCTTACCATAGTTCTGTTGGCAAGGCGGCATAATCGCTTTTCGTCTGAAGGCTCCTCGGGGATGAATCGAATGGGAGAAAGGTGCGTTTACCTATCCCGTACCCGATAACTACGTCTCAGTCCTTCCTGGCCGAGAAAGAGTCAGCCATCTTGGCAATTTCATTCCCGCGGGAATCTTGGTCCTCGTTATCCGGATCTCCGTTACCTCGTTCGATTTTTATTGAAATACTTCCTTGGGTGGGCCTTCTTCCACCGCAGACGTCCTCTAATGCAGCCTGCAATTTTTTTCGAACTTTACTTTCGTCTTATGGTTGATCTTCGTCTCTCGCAGCTTCCCGGTTCTCCTGGGCATACGCGAGAGAAAGATCAGAGTACGAGAAGTAAGAGAGATTATACGAAAAGGGAATTTATGAGAGGATGGAATTATAAACGCGTGGAATGGAAGATGATGACTAACTGCTTTGAAAATGTCTCGAAGTTTAATATTTAATGCGGAAAAACAGGGGTTCGTGTCTTCGTTTGCTTGGCGACGACTTATATTTTTGGAGTTTAAATACTAGAGACTTTCGGACCAAAAATATACTTCCAAGCTTTCTTAATTAATGACTGCTTGCCTTTCGGAGATTTTCTTTCCGTTTATGATAAATGTACGATGTACAATGTGTACTCATATCATTCGCTTTTATTGTACACCCGGAAGTTTTGAAATTAACCCTTTAACGACCAAACGTACATAATTTGAACATGGAATTTACCACTTTTATGCATACAAACAGTTTTTTTTTAAATTCATATCCGACTTAATTTGAGTTCGACTTTCGACTGGCGCTGGTCAAATTTTTGAAAAATGAAAATAATTTTGAAACTGTTTTTTATAAGATATTTTTCACTATGATACCAGTTTCTGACCACCTTCTACACTTATCAGAAATGTGTTTTTGGTTGTTTTACTTTAAAAATATTCACATATTATTATTTTTAGTGATTTGGATATACAAATGGTTCCGGAGCTTCAAACTTTTTCGAAAATGGAAAATATTCGTTCCGCATATAACAAAATATTTCTCACCTCCTGTTTTCCATATTAGATCCACCATTTTGGATGTTGAAAAAGGATATCTTTTCTAAGTGAATGCATGTTCATTTTTTCACTTCAGGCGAGAATGTTGATTAATTTCATTATTCCAAAAAAATGGCATTATATTTAATATAGTTAATACAATATTTAATAAATTTAATCAAACATGTGAGGATTTTAACTGTCTGCATGAAATTAATAAGTGATTTAAATACTTGCTTGAATTCGCTAAATTGTATTTTAACACTCCGGGAGTAGAACTCGATTTTGCGCCTTGTAGCGAAATCTTTGGACGCAAATTATTGAGCCCCATGCCTGTCGTATTAAAAAATATCGTATACAACATGGGCGAAATATCGATCGGCGACGATTGTGATTGGTACCTTCGCTTCGCCCGTGCGACAGACTCGTCGAAGATCGGTAATTGAGCCCTTATTACATAATATACTATTGTTGCATTGTATATTCCAACATTATTTTAAGTCTTCTATCAATGGTCTTCCGTTGTAGTTTTTTGTTTTCGATTCCTCGGTCCATCGATTACATTCCTCGCTGTGTTTTATATCAAACACCTGTAATTATTTCAATAGTGTATATTGGTTTCATCAAATATAGAACTTGTAACGTGCTTTTGAATTATTTACATAACGTCACGTTCATTTTTTTTGTCTTTCAATGGTCCTATTATTTGTTGTTATATCTAAAAATCAAGTAACGCCTTCAATTCTGTATCATCGCTTTCAATGTATGAGATCAGTTCGAAGTTACGTTTCGAAAAATTTCCTAAATAAGTTCATCTGTGTAGAGGAGATATTTATTCTAAATATCTGAAAGACTATAATTTAATAATAAGATGTAGAAAAAATATATCGTTTTCTTTATTTAAAAAACACATTCCAGGTGGAAAAATTGTTTTGTGGACATGCATGATTCGATTGTGATTTTACTCATTCCTGATTTTGCATATCTTCGGATTGAAAATTTCAAATACCAGCTACAATTATTCAAAGTAATTTGTCGTCTTATAATGATATAAAATATTTTTTAATTTTAGATAACAGAATACATTTGGAATTGATTCCGTTCAAAATGGACCAAAATGTGGAATTTTTCATGTCTAAATGACTCAAAATATGGAACGTTTTACAATTGATTAGTTCCTGATTATGGTCCATTTTGAATCGAATTATGTCCAATTAGACGCTGTCATCTACAGAAACCTAAGTTGGATTTGATTGGATTTCGATAAGAAAGTGATCCTAAAAAAAAAACAGCGAAAAAAGGATCAAACATGTATTGGAAAGAGATCTCATTTCAGTAAAATTTTGATTAATTCCCATTAATTGTCGAAACGTAAACGATTACATCCTTAAAAGTGAGGATCTTATTTTGATCATTTTTCGATTCATTCGTTTTCTGCCAAATTGCATCAAATTCAGATCAATTTTGTTTAGTCGGGATGTTATACACTTTTTTCTTTTTACTTAACTACTTTTTAAAGTTTTTACATTTTAAAAATATTATTTGTATCTTGCGATAGAGTTGTCAGATGAATTTCTTTGTCATACATGTGCTTATTTTATAAAAATGGATATTACGCGTGACGATATTTGACGTTGGTATTTGCTCTGTTACTGAATCCGTTCGTTTTATTAAACTGGAAACTTTTTCCATTTTAAGAACGTAGATTACAATTCAAATGTCAGATCTCCGATAAATTGATATACGGTCTAGGCGCGCAAATTTTGTGCCATTCCATTTTACGAATACTGCAGTTTTCTTTGCATATCACGCCCATTAAACTACATAAATATTCATTTGAAATATTCCATAGATTCGAAATATTGAAATGCATTGTTAGAGTTTTCATGAAATTCTTTTTGTGTTTTTAATACTTAACCCATTTATTTGTCTTTCTATATTGTTGTATTAAATGTGGGTTAAATGTAAAAATGAAAATAATTATTTGTGTTTAATATTCCACACTTTGCATTATATCGCAAATACAAGTTGTAAGTATCAATTATTAATAATTATAACGCGTTAAGCTGAACAAAAAATGAAAAAAGAAGGTCCCTGAATAAAGTGACCCGTATGTACGATTCAGAGGTTTGTTGGGAAACTTTCTTGTCAATGATGCAAATTATTATTTAAGTTTTTTGGATAATTTTTTATTAATGAAAAAAATAATGGCCGAACTTTTTAGAGATGTGATGTGCCGGGACTTGAACTCAGGACCTTTCGATTGCCGGTCCAATGCTCTACAAACTAAGCTATCGATAAGGTATACGATATAGTATTGGCTTTTTTTGTAAGAGGACGCGTAGCGTAGATAGAGTTTTTATATTTACATTTTGAAATGCTTGTAAGTGGATTTTTTTTAAAGAAAATTTGTTAATATAATTCTTCAAATTAAAAAATAAACGAATGTGATTAATGCGAATAAAGACAGTTTTCAATCTTGAAATAACAAATGTTCAGCAATAAAGAGGTTACAATTGAATTATAAATTATATATTTAGTACCACTTCACGTTGTTGTTATCGTTTAGACAAACAATCTGTGAGTATGCGGAAGTTGCGACAAACGAAATTTGGAGAAGATTCATGTAAATATTCGTATTCAGTATCCCGCAAATTGTTTCCCAATAAATCATGAAATTTGTTCATTTTCTATTTGATAATTTTTGAAACATTGTCATGATTTTCATTTCGTAAGTTCAATACCAATTTTTATTTGGCACGCTGAAATATGACTAGGATTGATACACGAATGTGCAAAACTCCAAATGGATGATAATGGAAGGCAAGAGGATGGGTTTGTAATTACTTTTAAAATCTATTGAAATCGGACGTAACTCGTCAATCACGCGCTGATGTTACCTACGGTCTAATAGGTAACATTATCAATGGAGTGTGATGGAGTATCCTGACATTGGCATGTTTTCGCCTAAAATGAAAGTTACAATTAATGTTTAGAATTGGTGGAAATTGGTAACAATAAATGACATATTAAGCCTTAGCCGCCTTTAAATGTTTGGAAATAATGACTACATTTAAATGCGATAGAATATCAGTAAGTTTATAATTTTAGTTATAAATCATAAAGAGCTTGAGTTCATTTTGAAAAACTTTTAAATTGTTATTTAAACATTTATATCGCTGTAAAGTTCTATAGCATCATTGAAATCTAGAAGTTGGTACTATTTTGTACATTAGGTATTTTCAGTTTGAACGATATGGCTTGTTTTCGACACGTTTTCTAATCTAATATAACCTGCTGGCAATGAATTGGACTATTTCAGAGGAGGATTTGGCCTAATTCGGACCGAGTAAGGTTATTGAGCTGAAAAAATACAAAATTTGAACCAATTTGCTTGAAGTTTCTTTTCTTAATGTCCCAGCAATGCGGGTCGAAAAACCAAAAGATCAAAAAACCGACAACCGAAAAGCAAACGGTAAAAAAATGTTGATCTGTCGGCTTTTTTATTTGTCTCCATCCCCATATTCCACCATCCGTCACAATGCACACTCTTCGTGATCTCATATCGAATTATATATAAAAAGAAAAGTCTATAACAGGCTCGAAGAGTGATGATCTTTACATAGGATCATATTTTGCAATGGAAGTGCTCTCGCAATATGACACAGTGAAAATTTCTCCGATTCTTAGTGAATAGTCAGAGATTGCCACGGTGAAAAAGGACCCACGAAAAACCAGTAAAATTTCACTATTCTAATTAGTGAAATTAAATTGCTTTAAGAGACGATAAAATTGATTCACAGCTTGAATCAGTGAAAATTTAATAAGAAACAGTGAAATTCATTCGTTTTACCGTTATGCAGCGAATTATGAATGTCAATGACCCAGCAGTGAGTATTCATTAATTGGTTCAAATAGTCAGTATTTCACTTTACCGAATTGAGAGAGTAAGTAAAGATATTCTGAATTGTCCCTAACTTGATCGCATTAAAGTACAAAAAAAAAACAAATCAACAATACGCATATCTCAATCAGGATTAAATACAATTCATCGTTATGCTGTGTATGGATTTCTCATCTATAGCAATCCATATTATAAATAAGATGTAACATTGATGATTTATTAACATAAACAGAGCCTTTCTTCTCGTTTAGGGAAGTTAGCTGTGTTCGATTTTGTGATTCTTATGTTGAAAAGGGCTCTAATAAAAATAGAGTATGTTTTCTTCAATATAAAATAAACAAAAATAATTTGAATTATGAATAATTCTTCCTTAAACTAGATCGTAAATAAATTCGAAAAATAGGACAAAAATTAACTGGAATAAAATGTATAATTATTAACTGCGATATATAACCTCCATGTTATATACATTTATAGGAGGGCTTCAGGCCTGCTAAATAAATAAAAATAAAAGAAAATAATTACATACACCTATTCTCAAACTCAATTATTGAAAATATCATTTTTGACCCTCCGGCCGTAAAACTCGATTTCTCGGCCTAGGGCGAAACCTTCGACCGCGAATTATCGAGTCCTACGGCAATCGGATCAAAAAATACATCATTGGTCACGGGCGAAAATCTTCGACGAGTGTGATTCTTACCCTCATTTCGCTCGGGCGACAAACTTAAGAATCATCGAAGATCGATAATTGCGCCCTTGGCACATAATGTACTATTATTTTATTTAAGATCGTAAATAATTTTAAGCATTACTCCACCGTCAATAATTTATAAATAAATTTAATTATTATAGAAATTTATTAATAACTATTATATTCCAATTATTTCGTGTAAATAGTTTTCGTTGATATTCAGTTATAAATGACATTGACATGCAATCAACATTTAAATTTAAAAAAATATAAAAAATAAATAACAAAATTTCGTAAATAAATTCGAATATATATAAACACCTAATGATTATGATTCTCAAAATTTGAATGGTTTATATTTAAACGGTACAAAATTTTAAATATTTTAGGTAATAAAAGCTTAGAAATCTGTTATACTAACAATAACCCTATTTCACATATACCCCAAAGGATCGCGGTTTCCAATATTTTGGTTCGTCATAAAGTGGCACAGGGGGAGGGGGTTGCCAAAGAAACATTTTCTTGAAAGGGGGAGGATTTGGGAAGTTGAAGGGTGTTGGTCCAAGTGGTTTATGAGTCGCCTCAACGAGAATCGGGGGTTCACAACCCCTTAGGCATGGATTGTGATGTCACGCATTAGTTGCATCTTGATCCTTTACAGGGATGTCCTGAATTCATATTGCTAACTTTGAATTGTTGCATTTTGTAGTATTATTTGTTACGAAACGATCATTTATTTCGAAATAAATACAGGATGCAACATTTTTAAATAAACAAGCAGTAAGTTATTTTCCTTAACAAATCTCAGTTAAATATTAAATATTAACATTTCATTTGTATTCTTAAGGAATATTATTGTTCTGTTACTAATGCAGCATTGCATTGGCTTGCTTATTATCGAAGATAATGAGGTGTAAATGGTGCAATTAAATGTATAACTAAGATAATTATTTCTTGAGTCTCGAAGTCAGCAAATCGTATCGTTGAGTTTATATAGAATAAACTAAATAAGAATAGATCCTAATATAATATGTTATTTGCAATGAATTATTCACTTAAATTTTCAAAATAATAACATAAATATTTTATTGTACGTACGATCTATATATCTGAACTGTGATGTTCGAATAGAGCACGCTAGATAAAAGAATCAAGTTGAAATCTTGAATATATTTCTTTATTAGCAAGAAGACATTATATAATTAATAAGGATTCCATAAAATTAATTATTCTGTATTCTTATCGTGCGCTCGTAATTAAATATTGCAAAGAAATTGATTTCTTCAAACTAGTTGGCGACTTTCAGCAAAGTAAAAAACTCAACATGATTTTTTGGATCTTGAATGTTACCACTGCAAATATCTTCATGCAAAATCCCAAAAGCAAGCAATGGACTCGGATAACTGCAAACATTATTAAAAAAAATAGCTAAAGAAAAGTTAGCAGATGTATAGCTAAACACATTTGCTACGAGTTTATAGTTCTCATGCCTCAGCTGTGGATGCTAAAATTTTCTACCTGTACCTAAATTAGTCAGTGTACAGTTCTGTATAAGCAATAGATTGTTATCATGATCTTAAATTTATGTATTATTATTATTATTATTATATATTTATGATTATATTAAAGATTATACTACATATTTTTATTGATGTAATATGACCTGTAACGGATGTTTTCTAATAATTAATTCTATACACGTAATACAGTTGCGAATGCTCTGTAACATACGATTCATTTTCATACGTCAAAGAAAGCGAAATAATATGATTTTTTCCAGCAGCCAAAGAGAAGTTGTTTCATTTTACCAGGAAATATGTAGGTATTTTTATTTTCTTGCAATGGCTGCTGTGTATACGGTGCATTTCAGGAACTTCAGAACATTGTACTCGGTAAAAAATGGCGTTATTTACCCTCTGCAATTGTAAGCAAGTATGAGTTCACAGTTTTTTTTTCAAACGCGATTTCCTGCTATTTATTCTGAAATAAGTCTGCACCTACTTTGTTAAAATTTGAGTGCTTTTATACGAATCCTGTTTTCTAAAAAGCAAAAGAAACTGCGTTTGTATTTTGTATGTAATAATAGGTTACGTTTTCTTTACTTTATGTATAAAAGCTAAAGATAAATATTGCTTCAGGATGAATTTCGAACTATGAAGTGTCTGGATTTTTCAGAGATTTTGTTTTCGTAGTCGCTGACGTACATACGAACGGAAAAGATTTCAGATGGAGATGTCGAAATCGGGTATGTGCTGATCAGTGATTGAACGTTGGACACGATCCTGGAGAAAAGTCTTTCCATTTCGTGAAAAATTCGACAATTTAGGATTCTTTTTCAAAATAAATTTCTTTTTACGTATGAGGAAAAGAATTGGAAGAATTTACTTATTTTAGACAGAATCAGAATTAGACTTCTTCCATGTACATTTTTATATAAGACAAAGTCAGCGCTCATTTATGTTCAAGAAATAAAATAATATGGAATTTCTATATTCGCTGTATTTCAGGTGAAAATGAGCATAAACATGTAAAATGTAAGGGATAACAAAATAATAACAATAATTGTTGTAATAACCATGTAACATATAAGTTATTTGTCAGAAAATCATCATCAGTATTTTCCGAAAAATCGTCTGGAATAGTTATTTTTGTATCAAGAGCGTAAAATGGAGTTTTACGCCTTGACAAAATAGAACCTCAGAGACAGCAAAGCCGGCTCGAGTTTCGTGAGGGTGAAAATTCTACGCCTGAGATTTAAACATTGTTTTTGATGCAGTAGGCGTATAACATTTTACTCCTCGATTTGCGGGCCTAAAATGTAAATTTCACGTGTCCGTAAGCGTAAACTTAATTGCATGCCCCAGGAGGCGAGAAATAAGCGTTTACGCCCTCAAATGAGAGCGTAAAATGATCATTTTAACTCTTCCTTTGTAAACGTACTTTGGGGGACGTTATATCTGAATAAGAATTTGGTCGAAATAAGAGACTTTCCTAGATAAATTCGACTTTCAGGTTAGTTCTGCAGCCACTCGGTCCTAATTTTAATCTGATGGTCGAAATAAAATCTTATATAAAGGCATATTGACCGAATAAGATGGTCGAATTGAGGAAATTGTGTCAGGTTATATTTACTTCAAAGTGGAGTGCAGATGACGACGTATTAGGTTGTTGGACTTTCAAGACATAATTTTGGTACAGATTTAAGAATTCTAACCTCATGTACGACTTTGAAGTGCAGGGCACTGGAGGCATTTTTATATTATATTTACGACATTTTTTAAGGCCTTGAAAGTCCATTTGACTTACAACACCATTTTTTAGTGGAAAAATGGTAAATTTTATTTAAGGGGGGAGGGGGTTAGGTCTGTACGGGGAAATAAACACTTTTTCGGTATTTTGTATAAATTTAACCCCTTAACTGGTAATGACGACTATAGACGTCAAAATAAATCGTGACATAACTGGTGATGACGTCTATAGACGTCATATCAATATCTTTGAAACGACTCAATTAATCGTCTTGAAATTTGTAACTGAAGGGTTTTTGGGGTCGCTGAATTCAAATTTGAGGTAAAAATTTTAAAATTCAAAATGGCCAATCCAATATGGCGATCGAAAAAGCATAAAAGTTTTTCATTTTTCGCAATGTTTACTACTCATAGGATTTTAGGGTCGCTGAATTCAAATTTGAGGTCAAAATTTCAAAAATCAAAATGGCCGATCCAATATGGCGATCGAAAAAGCATAAAAGTTTTTCATTTACTTTTGCCATAGTTTTGCGAGACTGCAGAATTGCACTAGTTATCTAATACTTCACGAAATTACTATTAGTGAACACTACTAGTGCTGATCATTTGTGTGCACTAGTAGTTTTTTTTAACGAGAGGAGCAGGCAAGTACGCTATTTTTGCGCAGCTATGCCATTCTCTCTTTCTTCTGCTCAACGAAAAGAAGAGGACAGAGAGTATGTTAGACCTCAAAAACTCCCGAGTAACAAATTTCTGTTCCATCAAGTAACTTTTTACATTTTGGTCCGCCATCTTTGATCCGCCATTTTGAATTTTGAAATTCTGACATCAGATTCGTAATCAGCGACGCTCAAAACCCCCTAATTAAAATTGTCATCGAAATTGGACGAAAACTGCCTCGTACCAGTTTTTTGGAACTTTTTATTTGAAAACGCCTACCCGTGAAGGGGTTAAACGAAAAATGTCAAGAAGTAAGCCGTTGGCAGCAAATTTTCGGATGCATCTAATAAAAATCATTTTTTGCGGTGACGGCAGTAACTCTGGACTGAGTTCTCTGAAATAAAAAAATGAAGACTATTTGATTAGCTTATACCTTTGGCAAGATATGTCGAGCTTTTTTTCTTTTTATTTGTGGCATCATTGGAAAACCTAAAATCAGATTTTTTAACCAAGAAATTCATTGCCTACTGAACCTTTTCTACTGAAAAACAAAAAATTACAATAAATAAAAAAAAACTCGAAAGCATTACCTCATAAATTATGTAGAGAATTAGTGTACAAAATTTTAGAAAGATCGATTCAGTAGATTTTAAACTACAGCCGTCACCAACTTTGAAAACGCGGCGTGTGAGAAAACTGCTTTTAAGTTTTGAACAAGACGGAAATGACTCCGGAGCTTCGATTGTAAAAATTCCATGTCTCCGTACATTAGTATAAAAACAGAAAACCAAACGGGTCATAAAAAAGTTCAAGACCGAACCCCCCTTTAATTAGACATTGGCTTGGTCGAAACGACTCCTCTTTATGTTTGCGCCCAATGAACAAACATTGTTCATGAATAAACTGACTTAATGTTATTTATAATATTTGAAATGAATTTTATTCATACCTTTATCTTTTGCGCAGTTTTTGTGATTTTAATACAGGTCGTTTTGTCAGAACCGCTATTCAGGAAATGGCCGAGCGATCAGTTGCAGCTGCGTCCGCGGTTTGGCATTATGCGAATTACAATTCAGAAAACTCTTCAGACGACACGGCATAGTCAGAGTGCTCGAGCTTGAAAACCCTGTCAAGGACTGATAAGTTGACGGGACGATCCTTTACAGGGATTCGTTCGAGAATATCAGAGGCATTTGGAATTGGTGACCATGACTAAAGGATTTGGAAGACCGAGAAGAGGTTACGCCAGTGAATAGGGGAGGCGCGCGATCGGGATCTTGAGTCCTTTATTTAATTACGATCCATTTCTCTCCCTGTGTGCCTTATCTATTGTTCTCTTCCACATTTCCTGAATTTCTTATCGTGTTTTTCCCCAACTACATTTTTATCTTATGCATACATATGTTTTTCGCTGTTTAACTGCACCGTTATTGGCTTTATTCAACATCGTTGGAACATTTTTCTTTTAGGAGACCTAAAATCTACTTTTCTCTGTTTTCGTCTTTCATCGTTTTCCACAATGCTCTATCTACGTATTTCCTTGGCTTGTCTTTACTATTTCACCCTTTCCACAGACGTTTCTCAATAGCTTTCAAGTTCCAGATATCGTTCGTTCAACTTAGTAGGATGACGTTACTGTCTATCTTCTTTTCCTCCATTTCTTTTCCTCTACCACTCGAGTTTTTTATTCGCTAATCCTTATCGCTTTTATCGTCTCCCAATCGATCTAGCTATTTCTTGAGATCTATTTCGAGATATTTTCGTGTAATGTATTTAATCACTTCTGCCAGCGTCTTTCACGACGAAGAGATTGACTTAATACCAACCGAGGTCGTTCATCCAATTTCTGCTTCAATTTGTGTAATGCCTCACGTCTACTGATTCTAGGGACGATTTATGGATAGAGATAATTCTTAACATTTAGTCCTGATTGAAATTACATTTTTTTGTGGCTAAGACACGATTCATTTTCTAAATAAGTAAATGCGATTCCCATAAAATTGCGTATAATTTACTTATGGACTCGAAAATCACGGGGTCACTGTGTTTAAATGAGAAACTCGACATTTTCGATCTATATCAACAATTTTATTTCACAAACTTTCCCATTTGTCTTTTCGATTTACTTATCCATAAAATACATAACCTGCGATATCATATTTAGAAATTTTTACATCATTTCATACACAATGATATTTATTTGTTACCTGATGTTAAGAAAAAATTTGGAATCTCATAAAATACGAATTGCAATCTCTTACAAAAAGAAATGGAACATTACTACAAACGGAATTTACTCGCTGGAAAAAGTTAACCTATATAAAACAAGGTTTTTAGGTAACCTTTGAAGAGTGTATAAATCCTCATCCTTCTACAATTGCAGTGCAATTGGCGAACGGAATTCAATTTTGAAAAATCAATGATTCTATTTCTTCTATCACAGGATCCAATAAAAAGTGCAGCTATCTCATTCGTCAGAAAAGCAATACAAAGCGAAGACCGTAAAATGTACGTAAAGATGAATGAAAGTTCTATTTTCGTGTATTGAATTCTGTAACTTAATTAGAAATTAGTACATGAAATAATTTTCCAATCTGCCATAAATTAATGCACTATATTTTTATCGTATTTTCGTATTTGTTCGAGGAAAATGTTTAATCTTATTATGTATACACTTTATGTTAAATGAATTAGAATTTAACAGTTTTGTAGTCTTCACACAAGAAGAATATTTAGATCTGTAAGTTATAAAATCGACTAAGCGTTGTCGATACTATGATCATGGTCATTGATCAAAAATGTTTTGTATGCCTGGGAAATAACATGAGCTCAAATTATATGGTATTAAAAGAGACTCATTACTTTTCTGTATATCTGTTTGAAATTTAATTTCAGACCATATGTTGATTAGTAATTTAGATATTGTCATTTACAATCTAATTCGGATACACTGCAACATTTAAAGAGAGAGGAGGAAACGAATTATAAGATTGGAAGTTCTGAAGAATGATAATTAAAATTGGCTATTGAATCCTTTTGTTTCCAGTAATACCTGAAAAGTTGTTTACTAGTTTGCTTTGTTTGGTTACCAATTGCGAGCACACTCAAATTATTGGAGCAAACTTCGCAATTGCGGATAGAGTAAATATGAAATTTCATTCATGTTGATACATTTCACTTTTATGATATAAATTTGGTTTTTATTGGCTAATTCGAATAGATTTACTGCAATATTGATAAACTTCGCCAAATTTAAAAAAAATTATTTTACGAAAAAAGATTATAAATTATAGAATGTGTTAGTTACTGTGTTCAATTTTAATGCATTTTAATCCACGTAAACTACTTGTAAGCCATATTATGAAAGATCTAGTAATTTTCATTTACAGATAAAAATTTGGCGGGCTTATTATTATACTATGATCTGCAATAGCAACAGATTGTAACTGCATTATTCAAATATTACAACATTGCTGAAATATTTTTCAAGCGCACTCTGTCGAAATCCCTTCGATTCCCAAAGTGCGAGCTTTTTGAAAAAAATATTTTCGAAGAAAAATGATAAAAAAAGGATATTTCAGATGTTGAATATATGAATAATTTGGAGAAACCGATATGTGTGAAAATTCAGAAAAATGTTTGTCAAGTCCAAGCCCGCCAAATTTAAATTGTGTAATGATTCTTATGGTAATGTGTGCACTAAAAAAATTATTAAAATTTCATTTCGTTAGAGAGTTCAACAAAAAATTTCGCTATTATGTTTCCGTTTCGTTTATTTTATTATTCCATATCATTAATAATGGCCATATTGAAACGAAAGAATTTTTTTAGAAAGTAACGCCCGACATTGGCTCAAACTCTTTAAAAGTTCATGGTCCCCCGGTTTTCTACTCTTATAAAATTACCTTTACACTCAGAATTTTTGAGTGAGTAATATGTAATCCTACACTCTAAAGTACTTAAAGTGAAAATTGAGCCACTCTCTGCTAAAGATTACTTTTTCACTATTTCTAAAGATGAAATGTCACTTTATTAGAGTGAAATGTTTCCATCTACTTTTAATAAAGCGATATTTCCACTTTAGAAATGGTGAAAAAGTCACTTTTAGCAGAAAGTGGCTCAATTTCCACTTTAAGAGATTTAGAGTGTAAATATCTTGAAACCTTATATAATCAGTAATTGTTGCTCGGTCCATTTGCTCGTACTAAGCTAGACTTCAGAGTGTGAGTAAAATACATATTATACATAAATATAACATTAAATACATATTATATATAAATATCATTTTTTCCTGTTTTGCATTGATTACAAGTTACTTCGGTTGGGTCAAAATTTTAAACTGAGGGTCAAGAAGTAAAATTATATTATCTCGGCCCTAGTAGAAAATAAATCTAGTTTTTGGCTAGTTTCTGTAGGGTTTACATTTTTCCTATGTTGAAGGTATATGGGGAAACTGGGCAGTGTACCAAAAAACTGGACAGATTTCCTACCAGGGGGTAAGTTCTAGATAATTGAAAGGTTAATTAAAATCTCAAACTAATAAAGTTAAAGGTATGGATTAAAAAACTAGTAACGTTACATGTATCGAATTTCGTATACAATTCAGAAGCTCAATATGTTGCTGCAGATTTTCAGAGTCCGCAAGAAACTAACAACTTTGTCCAGCGTAAACAGATAAATCGCAGTGCCATTTCAAGCATACAAGAAGGGAATAATTTCAGGCAGTCAAGAAAATGTCTGGTACGAAGGGACGACATCGCTACAGAAGGGAAATTTCCACTTGACGGTTATTTCAAGGAAAATTGTAGGGAAGAGATTGCATTGGCATATATTTTCAGTGCAATCGTCCTTGTGCGCACTCAGGCATGCTTAACGAATTTTTCACTCGGGATTGAAATATCCATTGCTTAGATTTACAATGACAAAGAATTTTTCTAAGCATGATGGTTGAAATGTCCATATTAGCAAAAAAAATTCTACTTTCCTCGTATTTTTTTTAAATTCATAAATGGTATTTTTAATTAATTTCTTTAAAATGTTGTCCATTTATATTTTCATTGTTATTTTCAAAATTATTTAGCGTAAGGTATAAACGCGAACTTTGATGGTAATAGCGATAGTATGATGAGATTTTCCACGTCGGAATTCTCCACTTCATGATTTGTACCTTTGAAAATATTTGCTAGTATTTCTAATTTTTCATATGGGCATACTTCTTCAACTTTTAACTCTTGACATGTAAAATAAACATTTTTTATTCTGTTTCTTGTTGAAACTCACCGTTTTGGTTTTAAAAAAGCTTATTTTTATTGTTTTTTTTTTGAGGTCGTTGATTACAAAACTGAAGTTGTATTTTAAAATTCAAAATGGCTGATCAAATATGACAAATGAATTTTCCAGTGATGGCGAATTGATTATGACAAGTAGCATGTGGTTGAGGCAACTACTCATAAAAATTATGTAATATCTACTTTCGAATGTTTTAAGTTTCATGGAACCTCGAAAGTTAAAAGATTTTCCAGGAAATCAATTTGCAAGCTTAAGGGGAATCTAACACCAGACAACTTACAACTGTAAACATTTAATTATGAAATTGTAATTGATTTATCCGTATGATAAAAAATGCAATGTATTATTAAACTGTATCCGATTCTGACTTGTTAATTTCGTAAGTACACGTTGTATCTAATTGCATTCGAAATTGTATAAAAATCCACATACCATGAAAAAATGTAAACAGCCAAAAACAGAAGATACAGATTCCGGGCGGATGTCATTATAATAGCCTGACCCAGGGCTGATTATGATTCAATAAAGCAGTACTGAACAGCACTTGATTAGTTATGGAGTATGGGTTAATTGAGATTCAACAAGGCATACCTTATTAGATGTTCCTAGTTGGTGTTCAATTACTTAACTGTTAATTGTAGGTTTTTTTCTGATGACGACATAACTCATCCATAATACACTCTGAAAGTTAATAATATATTATGTTTAGGGAATCTGATCTAGATATTCAAAATTAACTTCTTAAAATCGATTATTATCTATAATGAAACTTGTAATGATAGATTATGTTTTAATTGTTGGCATTGTATATAAATATAACTAAATTGCCAACTGATCTAAATCATTATATTCGAAAACGAAGAGTTGTGGATGTATTTTGATCTCGATTTGTATTTGATTACCGTTTGTGAACTTCTTTTTTCTAAATACAACACAGATATCATCAAATATCATAAAAGATTAAATCTTAGTTGTTAAGTTTAATAACTAAAATTGTAATATACGTAAGTTATTTGAACAGCTTAATATGTGTAATAATATTTCAAGTTTAAAAACATGATTGTTGAATTGATTAGAACATATTAATTCCAATTAACATAAAAAAATTAAATAATATCTGATGTAATTATCTTTATGCTATCAAAGGCTGCAATTCATATATATCACAACAAATGTATGAAAGAAAATTTAATACATTTTATAAAAATTAATCAAAAGTACATGCACAATGTGAAACAATCATATAAAGTGAATAATCTTGGGATATACCCTTTATTTCATGAAATACGCAGCTGACTCCTTATTTAAACATTCGAAAAATTCCTGATGATCAGCTAATGTCAATATGACTTCATACGGCAAATGTTACATGCCTGAAACTGAGAATATTATAATAACACTAATGAACTGTAGACTTAATTTTTTTTAACTTTTGTGTAACCACAACAATTTATTGATTACAGTGCAAAATTCCTCTTACTTACAGATTGACGTTTAAAAATTATTTATATCGCACGATTTACAGTGAAATTCAATTTAATAGATGTTGGTTTACCTTGACATATTTTCTTGATCAATACTAATCAATAATTCAATAATTTTGTAATGAATATTTGTAAGGTACATACGTGTTTAACTTTCAGCATGTCACGTGTTTCATTAACTTAAAGTATCTTTCTAAACTCGCAATATATATCATATTTATTTATAATGGTAAACCGAACCAGTTGTGCAGACCTATATAAGGAAAATAAGCGAATCCTTTTAGCTTCTACTTGTTTTTTATTATAGTAGCAATACGGCTTAATTGTTGTTCTTTTGGTAAGTAAAAAGTTTATTTCAATATCCAAAAATAGTAAAGAATTAGTTAGTAAAATGAACCAGATTGCACGGTTAGAAAATCAATAACCGTAGTTATGAGTCTATTTTAAATGAGTTGAACCAATTAATAACAAAATAATAATAACAAAAATAATAAATTCGACATCTATTTTAAGAAGAATAGTAATCCGAAAAGATAAAGTAATTATTTTTAGTTTTCACAATTCAATTAATGAAAGGTAACATTCATTATTTTAAAATAATACATAAATAGATGATGTACGTCCGTTTTTAAACAAAATAGTGCAACTTTCTAACAAAATATGCATTATTTCTGATCGAGCAGACGAGTGTCTGTCTTCAGAGTAAAAATTAGTTAGAAAAATTAAAAATAAGCGACAGAAAAACGTCGTGATTTGCTCGTCGATAATGTACATCATCATCTCTTCATTTATTATTTGATTAATATTGCGAACACCTCAATTTGATTTATTACGATTTGCTATTTTCTTTTTCAGAAAAAATATTTTCGTATATTTACTATTATTTTTTAGCATTGTTAATTAAATTTTTTAATTTCATTGTTTTCTAAAAACAAAGCTATTCCGACTTATATCGCAAAAATATTCTGAAATAATGTATTTTGTCAGAAAAATATGTCAAATATGATATTCACCAGTTGTGAAGAAGATCTACATATGGTAGACACGTCTGCAAATGTAAGCATTTTACAAAGTTTTATTGAACATCAATCCGAAATAAAAGTCTGACAAAACGAATAAAGACAATTGATGACATTTTTACTGTCCTCGGAAAAACGGTTTAGTAACATTAATTACTTTATTTTCTTGTCGAAATCACTCTATGGAATGAAAATTGAGCCACTTCATTGAAGAAATGAATTATCACTCGTTAGTAGTGAATTTTAACTCCGTGTTGAGTTTCTCTCCATAAAGACAATTGTTATTTGACGCTGTTCTATTTCCTCTGTAAATGTAAATAAGACACATTTTTTAGCACTTTTGTTCTACGAATTAAATAAAAAATATTTCAAGGTGATTTAAGCGTAAAATAAAATTACCGATTTTTCCACGATAAATTAATTATTTTTTAAATTGCTTATTTTCACGGCGAGTTAATTCTTAACGAGGTAGCATAAAAGTTTGAACAGGAAATTTTCCGTCGCATGTAAATTTAACGTTATATCGTGCTTAATTTCATTATCTGAAAACCGACATAATCTGTATATTTATTTCCGTGGCTTTGTATTGTGATGAAAGCTTTGAAGTATTGCATTACTATACCATGACATGAGAATATAAGGATACAAATGCACTGTCAGGCTTGCCACATGCAAAGAAAAAAGTTCGAAACAAAAGGAGTATGGATTTGGTCAGAATTAAGTCGAAAATAGGTAAAAATGGCCTAATTATTAACAATTTTCGCCCTAGTAAAGGTCGATTTTACCAAATTCAGACTATGACCTATTGGGAAAAATGCCCTGTATTACCAAATTTCGACCAAAATATTACTTCCACTTTTGTCACCACTTACCGCATTTAGACTTCTATTTTAGGCAAATAAGATTTGGTCGAGAAAATTTTTCGCCCAGATGGAACATCGAAAAGAGGTAATTTCGTCCTATTTTGCTGGTTGGGTTAAACAAATACAATAGCAGAAGGCAATGAGCGTCGGTGTATTCATTTTCGGTGTTGGGCTCATCCGATGCTTACTAACCCTTTAAACACGACATTTATGAAAAATACGCATATTTGTCGTGCGACAGCTATAGAGTCATTCAAACTACCTTACGCCTGGCAGGGATGTAGCACAGACAGTGTTTTATGTTTGACAGATTACGATCAAAAAGTTATTTCGGAAAAGAATGTTTGCACAGAAAATTGAGATAACCGCAACGTAGTTTGGGAAGAAAATGTTGGCAGATTATATGATGTATGTAAAAACAACTTTTTTGAAAATTCTACTTCTACGGAATTTCATGAAAAATGTTGCGTAAAGTTTAATAATAAATTTATTGTAAAAACGGAAAGAAAGCAGTACAATTTATTGTCGTTAACGAACCCTGCATGATAAAAGGAGCAAAAGGGAAGAAATCCGTAGACAAAGTAATGCCAAGGGCAGAAAATAACTCGACATCTTTACCATTATTCGCAATATAACGGCAAATTATCGTGTCGGAGCAAACTCGAACTTACACCGGGGCGTTGTTTTCTCTGCGACCAACGTCGATGTAAAAGCGGCTTCGCGCTCGTTCGACAGGCAAGAAGAATAACGGAAGTTTGAGTAAGAGGGCGGAAAAATAAAGAGGAGAAAACAAGAGATGTGCGGTAACAACGAAAGCATAACAAATGATTGCTTGCTCGTACACACGTTTCCTCGTGCACGGCTAGCTCGTTAGGTATTTATTTGGTAAATACAGAGTGAGTCGTGAGTAAAATAGCGTATGACGCAGATCGGGAAAAGTGTGCTTCATCTTTGTTGAATTGGCTCAGTCTCTTCTACATTTTCTTTTTCCCCTTTTTACTTACTTGATAATTATGAAACAAGTTTGTACAATGATATAAGCATACTTTTCTGTTTTCATAGTAGGCAATTATTCCGAAAGCTTCAGTTGTTGTTCCTTGTTCACTATATCACAGAATTTTATCACTTGCTTTAGTGTACCTGTGCACAGAAAGTCTTCAACCCCGCAGCCTATAGTAATAGTGTACATGAAAATGAGGTATCGAGATAGGGTTTTTACTTCTGGATATATTTTTTTTACTGCATATATCTACTTTAAAATTAATCTTATACTATACAAAAATTAAATAATAAGAAAATTACCAGAATATCAGTATGTATCAGTATTTACTTCCACATTTAACTTATGCGTCCCCTATTTGGTCGCCGTTTACTCAGGTTGATATTATTGTGTTGGAACGAGTTCAGAGAAAATCTCTCAGATTTCTCGCTTTTAAATCAGAACATCCTATGTCGCGTTTGGATCCCAATTATAATGTTATTGCCAAACGATTCAAATTCCCAACTATTAAATCTTACACTCTTTTCCAAGAACCAACTTTACTCCGAACATAGAAATTGTCTACGGCTGTATTCAAATTTTTTGCATAAAATGTTAAATTACGTCTTTGAATTGATGTTCGACGATGCAATAACCCTTACTCGTGTACTTCCGATGGTGTGTCTGAAAAATGTCGTCATCGTTCTGTCCTGTTGAATTCTAATCATGATAATGATGATGATGGCGATGACGATGCTGAGAAGCACGAAAAGACTACTAGACTGCTTCAATCTTTTGTTGGAGTGCAACATTTTAGAAATTGGGTACCAACTCAGATCCGGGAGGCGAAGCCCCAATAAGAAATCTATCAGATTCAGCCCAAAACCGGATTCTAGCAGGGTTCCGGCCTGACATAGCCTGGCGAGGTATGGTCAGGTAGCCCGTTTAGATCCCAAATACAACCGCGGTAACCTTGCAGGATCTCGATCATGTCTCGGTCAGTGACACGATCACAGGTAGTTCTCTAATTATGATTCAAAATGATACCGGGTTTTGATGATTAGGACAATGTCCGCTAGCCTGGATAAGTCCAAACGCGAGTAGACAAGTCATCCGACTCCGGCCATAATCCGGTCAACAATCTACAAGACTAGTTAGCTTTAGTGCCAGTAGGGGGTCTGAGACAATGATTTGTTGCATTGAGTTTTTCTTGGTATTTAAGGAGAGTTGCTGATATCTTTCAATACGATATTACTATTTTGTTAATACTAATGATGAAGATACCGATGACGATAATGATTAAGATGAATGAATACAAAAAATATTACTGCTTTCAAACAAATAATATTTTTTAGTACTTGAGGACGGGCTGCGGTAAAAAGCTTTGCAATCATCAAAAATTAAGAACTTTGAGAATCGTTTAAACTTATAAATGTAAACAAGAAAAAAATTACAAAGAATTGGTGCTATGCGAGGCCCTTGTGGTACACCGTAGGGGGCCATGAATTATGAAATTCCATTCTTAATTTTTACTCTTTGCGGTCTGTGCCATAACTAAGATTGAAGCTAAACCATGAATAAATCTGGAAACTAAATACTATTAAATTTACTCAATAACATTTGATGATTAATCCCATCAAAAGCAATTATATTAAAAATTTACCCTCTGAATATAAATCGCAGATACTTTTTATTATGATCTACTTTTTGCACTGTAAAATATACATTTGGAGATCTGATGGTCCTGGAAAATAACCGTCGGTAACAAGTTTGTATGCTAATTTAAAACGATTTAGAATTACGAATTTATTTAAGCCTTTTAGATTTAATAAACCTATCACATCCATATGGTTTGGGAATGATAAAACTAGAGGAAATGAATTGATCTTGTTTGGTTACAAGTGGATTTTGTAAGAACGACACAAATTTTAAAATACAAATCATATGCGTCTATACGAAAATGATAATACTAAACATAAAACATGCCTACACAGTATCGAGCTCCTCTCATACGTTATATTCAAACAGATAATCCAACGCCAATTTTTTGAATCTGCCGTAAGAATTACAATCGCTGGTAACTGCATTCAGATTATTCCATGTGTGCGTAAGTCTTGGAACGGAAGCAAAAATAAATAGTTGCTACGATATGGTATTTCATAAATGATACGTGGATTTCAAATGGAATATGGTGCGGTTCTAAAGGGAAACAGTCCCGTTAAGTTGGCCCCCAACGAAAATTTCAAGATACGATAAACAACGGAAACGTCGCGAAAAGAGTGTAAGATTTGACGGTTGGCCCTTATAAACTTCAAAAAGCTGTGCTTGATGGAACATATTTTAGTTTTCTGATGGTTTGTTGAATTTAATGTGGATGTGCCATTACGTCAGAAAACTGTAGTCAGACATGCCGTCATTTTTGTTGCACCATTCGTATTTGAAGTAACTAGTTATCTATAGCTTTTAAATGAAACTGTCGAGTGCACTCTTCAGATACAATTATCTCAAGCAAAGTTAAAATTCAGACCGAAGATACGATATTTCTTAAAACATACATATAACCTTGAAAAACATTTTTTTCGATTCAGTCTCCTTTTAATGGCGCAGAATGGCCATTTTCGTCACACCTTATTCCTTGGAATACGTCACTTATTATATCATCAATTAAAAATTCCCAAAGTATGGAGCCATAATATTGTTTGTTCCAAAAGTTATTGTTAGAAATTAACGAAAATTCCAATTTCCATAAATCTTCTGCACGCGACTTTGGACGCATGTCATTCTTATTAGGCGATAGGCACACTTATTTTTCAAGTATCTTTGACTTTTATAAAGTGCCATTAATCAACTACATGATTTTCAAATGAAAAGAATACACGTTCCAAAAGTTACAGAACAAAATATTAAAAAAAATACGATTTGCACGCAGCAGTTTATTCAAATTTTATGAGCTTTCATGTTTCCTTTGGTTTTTTAATCAACTATCATGCAAAATAAATAACTGTACCTCAAAAAGCATATCCTTTTTAGTAAATAGTAATGTTTTATAAATATTTCTGTACAGCTTATTTGCGTGAATCTTAAAATAACATGAAAGTCAAAAGTTCTGTGGATTTGCCCATATACGGTTTTGTTCAAATACATATTTACTTATTAGAAAAAAATGATGCTTTTCAATATAACCCTGTAAAAGCAAAAAAAACAACGTGTTTTTGAGATTTTTTTTAGATTTGACCTTGAAAATGACCTTGCTGGCCATTTTCGTGGTCATATTCGTGATGAGCGCATAAAATTACATAGATATATGAAATTACAAATAAATCGCATGTCAGCACTGGAAGGAAATGCATCCGTTTATTAAAAAATTCAATATTTCAACCCCTATTTTCATCCCTTAAAACGTCATGTCTGTCGAAACAAAAAAATACGTATTAAATATTTTTCGATTCTCTACAAAATGCGCGTAACAAAAAGTCAATCCCCGAGTGGCACTTGGGTAGTGTTACTTGTCAGTGATATAATAATCATGTTATCACTCGTGTCCTTCACGTTGCGAGATATGGTTTTAAATAGAAACTGTTGCATATTATGCGACCCTATTAATAGAATCATACCCAGAAAATGGTCCTTTACACAATGTACTTTACCGATTTTCCATTATACGTTCCCCAAAAAATCAACTTTTATATAAAAAACGCAAAGTATACAATTTTCACCCGTATATCTCAAATAAATTGGACATAATGCAAATAACACGTAGATTGTGTGTGCATTGCATGAAATAAATAGCTTCTTGGCATAATTGATGTACTTATTTTTTAAGATGTTTATCATGATATTCGACAACACGCAATCTCCTCTTTCATACATTATCACCACAAACAACACAATCCATCTGGGGATGTCCTGAGGAGCTCCGGAGGATCCAAAAGTGTACATTGGTACGTCTTCAAGAGTTCCTCAGGACATCCCGAGACGGGCCAGTGTTGTATGGGACATTTATTATTAATTACCATTGGATCTATTACAATTCACTTACAATTCTAAAGAAAACAAACAAATCACGGTTGATATAACATAAAGTCAGTTCAATGAATTTATGCAAATCAGGTGAGTCATTAGTCTTAAAATTACTTATTTCTCTTCTATTTTATTTTTTCTTTCTTTGCCTAATAATAACAAATTAAAAAATCATTTCGTTACCAGCAATATAAGCTTTCGTTGTTTTTTTTATTCAAGGATGTTCATGAACATACTGATGATTTTTTTTAAATACCTGTGCATGGTCGACTATTTTGTTTGAACGGAATACCGTCCTGTTGATGATTGAAATCCGTGTTCCTTTCAGTGAAACCATGCTATTGAGCATCCTGATGATTTTTTATAGCTCTAGGCTGCACGTCAATGAAAATCGAACATGATGAATGACCTTGCATATCGGCGTACTAAAAATTCGATGATACAGTCGTTCTCTAATTCCACAGAAATTCAATTAAGTTTATGACTTCTTAATTTAAATATTAATTATATCGATAGAACTAAGTCACCTAACGACTCTGAATTTCGATACGAGACAACCACACAAAAACCAAAATACGCCGTAACTAATCATTTCGTGATTCTCGACCCCTTCTCTTCTGTAAAAATTCAAATTAATATTGGTTTTTCAGGAGTCATCAAATTTAAATCGGAAGGAAAAGCGATCAAAATATATCCCTCTTTGGTTTGTCCGCACATTATTAATAAAGATGTTTCCCAACATCACACGTGGCAGTACAAATTACCAATTGTTGCATCGTCGTCTATACTCATTATTTCATTTATATTGGTCATAATAGTACGAATTTTGACAAAGTTTTTCTTATAAATCGCCTATCTTCACGTATCAAAAGGTTTCCTCAGAAATATCCTAATATCACAACAAAGGCACTTCATGAAACCCAAAAATATACAGGGTTGCATCTATGTAGTTCGATATGTCATTAGACGGAACCCGTATGAGGCAGTTCAAATTATGGCAGGAATTTCGGGGATGAACTACCCCTATTGAACAAAGAAGAAAAGGTGAACGTACGGGTTAGCATTTCCTTGTCGAAACAGTATAAATAGATGTTCTTTCCTTCACTGAGTGCATCTCTCTCTTTTTAGATTTGGTTCACTCTCTCATGTTCGCCGATGACCCTGTTCAATGGTCTCCAGTTCTCGTTCTCTCTCCCACTCGATTGGACTATCGTATTTGCTATATCGGATCGTGTTCTTTCTAGGAGCATCGATCTCCAATCGCAGCCTTTTTATTTGCACGTTACTGCTTCGCTTAGGTCTTTCCACTCTCTAGTCTGTACTGCCCTCCCATTTACTTTCTTTATCTTCTAGCACTGTTTTCATGTTGGATTTCTTCATTTCGCTTGTTTTCTTTGTTCTCGATTTTCGTGTTTCTCTAGATCTTGGTTGCCGCTTTACTTCAATCTTCTAGAGACTCTGTTTTACTTTTCCATTTTATTCCTTCAGAGGTGCTTATGTTTTCGTCATATGTCGAGTGTTCCATTGTTTTTGTTTTTGTTTTTTATCGACAAAAGAAAATTTATGATTTTTACAAGCTTGCGACTCGAATTTTCAATATTGAATACAAAAACATCGCTCTACATGTTTTTTCATGTTATTTATTATCAGTTCAACTTTTCACTTAACAGAAAATATTGTATATTCAGGGTATTTATGATAGTAAAAGAATAAATATATGGAATTTTAAACTATTTTTTTTTTCTAGTCAGAGATTACTTTAAGAAGATAGGGTAAACATTATTTTTTATTAATTATTAAAGTTTGTCGATTACCCTAGTAGAAATTTGTCCATTTTTACTTAGATTGGCCATTTCCTCTTTACCTTTAACATGGTAAATAAGAATGTTATACAAGAATTGTACAAAATATGTTTTCACTTCTACAGGGTGAACTACACAAAATAAAAATGTAATTATCTATTTTTCTTATTTTAAGTGTAATTTTGAAAAGATCATTTGCCAAATTACCCGGGTAGAATGTTATACCTGGCTTAAACCGCAACACTACTTGTATTGGGGATCCGACCCAGGTTCTACCCAGGACAGCACGATTGAAACCCAGATGAAATTTTGTCATAATTATATCTAATTTATAATTAATTTTAATTTTTATTATTAAAAGTCAATAACAGAAGTATTGACGTAATAATAATGTCGCATTAAAAAATATCAGTAACACTCCTTAAATACAAAAAAAAACTCATTGCATCAAATCATTGTCTCAGGCCCCTACTGGCACTAAAGCTTACTAGTCTTGTAGATTATTGACCAGGTTATTCCCGGAGACAGATGGCTAGTCTACTTGCGTTTGGGATTTGCCCAAGCCAGCTGACATGGTCTTAATCATCAAAACCCGGTATCATTTTAAGTCATAGTTAGAGAACTATTTGTGCTCGGGTCACTGACCGGGATATGACTGAGATCCAGCAAGGTTACCGTAGTTGTATTCGGGATCTAAACGGGGTACCTGACCGTACCCCGGCCAGGCTATGTCAGGCCGAAACCCTGCTAGAATCGGGTTTATATTTGGGCTGAAATTGATTATTTATTGGGGCTTACCCCCCCCCCCTGATCCGAACTGGTACTTAGTTTCTAGGACCTTTCGGGCCAACCAAATATTACGGCAGTCCAGTAGGTAGTCTTTTCGTGTTTCACAGGTTGGGACCAAACTTGGGTAGCCCAGTCAGATTTTTAACCCGAATCACTGGAATAAATATTACAATGTCAGAGTTTCTACATCGATTTACAATAAACTTCATTTTTGGTATTTTTGATAGGTATTTTCAGCATTTCTAATATGAATTGTGCCAATTTTATAATACAACATTCAATAGTAATAAAGTTTGTGCAAGAAGATGTACGTATTTATAGTACAAAGTTTCTTCCTACCGAATTCAAGTCGTTTTTGTAATGAAAAGGAAGCAAAGCTGTGTACACTTCTAGCGGTAACAAGGTGAACAAACCTTGTCGGCTGCTGACCAGGTTATAACTAGAAAACAGTAAAATTACTTTTATTCCATTTTTGTGTTTGAAAATGGAAGTTGACCGGGTTTCAATCGGGTTAACCGGGTTGGATCATAATTAGACCCCGTATCTATTCAGGATAATTTTCTATTCGCGCGGGTCCAGATAAAACCCTGTCACAACCCAAACCGGGTAAATTGTACTTGGTAAAGGCCATACATCTTATTTGTATTAGATTACTGGCAAAACAATATAAGAATAATTATACTGCTTAATAATTGTAATTATACTACAATAGAAGAATACGGTGAGGGAGCCCGGAATTAACTAATATTCGTCTTTCGAAACGAGTATACAAAAAAAAAATAGTAAATTATTTAAATCGTGTTGTTAATTGCAGCATTTTCAGCTTATCAATTAGTTAGCAGTGACGGATTAGTTAGATGCGGAGGGTGAGTGGAAGATTTTGCAATGTCACACAATTGTTAATGTAACACAAACTAGATGATAACTACACATAATTCACTTGGTGCAAATTAAATATTATTTGATCTACAGGTGACATGAAGCTAGGAACCGAATAAAATATTTTTCAGAGATGTGAATCCACGATGGTATAATTTTTGTTTCCTTTACTATCAAATAAATTTATTTTGATGCTCATAGTTTAATAATATCTTAATATTTGATGGACGGTTGGACGGACGGTTTTGACTTTGGTCCTCATTTTTTTCGAACAATTTTAAAATAATCCAACCTTTCCATCCTTAACATCATAACAAAAATGTGAATTTTTTCTAGTAAAATTTGCATTATTTCCGATAGAGCAGATAAGCTTCTGTAATAAAAAAAAAATCGCTAGAAAAATTAAAAATATACATTACAAAAACATCGTGATTTGTCCATTAAATATTTAGTCATTATTATGGTGAAATTTAAAAATCCTTAAATCACATTCGAATATCTTTTTACTGGAGTAAACTTGCTCGCTTTAAACAGTTACCTACTTTCGTTCTTATACCATAAATTCTTTGTTCCCCTCGGCGTCTCCCTCGCTGATGAAATAAACATCGCCTGGATAGATCGTTTTCCCTCTTCGCGGGGAAAGTACAGCGAACACTTTTACGACTTTGCAAATTTGTAGAACTTTACAGTTTCGTTGACCTCAGTTCTTAACATATTCCGCAATGCTTCTTAATGGCGCTCGAGAGGTGCGGCTGCCGTCGGAGTGATTGGCATGACCGCGTAATGCCAGGGAAGCCATTTTAACAGACTTGATAAAAATGGAATTGTAACTGGATCACTCGCCGTACCTTCCGACTCTATCTGCATTCAACCAGGAGCGATCCATCACCGCTTCCTGTCTCTCGTATTTCTCTTTCCTCGTCCCATTAAGCTGGCTCATTAATTAATTGTAATTAAATAGTATCTTTTTACTAGTGCCCTAGAAGTGCAGGTAACAACCTTTTTGGAACATCTGCGTCGAAACAATAATAAATTGTACTTTTTTCACATATTCCTTTTTTATGACCTACTTTGGTTCTCGCAGTTAAACAATTGGTTGAGAGAGTTTAATCCGTTTAGTCAGTACTAACTGGGTTTCGTTATTAGAAATAACAAAATTTGGTTAAAAACTCAGCAGAAATAAGTTTAGCTACCAAAACTAATTAATTAGGTGGTCATGACCAAACTAGTTTGGTTGGGACAATGTACAACCACCAATATGGTCGTAATGTTTAGTTGCAGAGATCAAAGAAGAGAAGTTATAACATAACGATTCGATTTATGTAACCAATCCATTAAAGCTATTTAAAACCGTTGAAACTATGTACTCAATCACATATTTCCCAAGTAGAATTTGTAACCGGGCTCTGACCGGAATGAAGTCGGGTTTCCCTGGTTGTATCTGGGATCCGACCGAGCTTGTCACGCTTCTTCGGCTACAGACCGGTAAGAGTTGAGATACTGACCGGGCTAGGACCGGAATCCGACCCAAGTAGCTTCGTTGTGTTCAGAAACCGATTGGATCGGGTTGGCCCGGCTGGATTTCCGGCATAACACGGCCCGAATTTTTAATAGGATTAACCAGGACAGATACCGGCTGGGGCCCTGTTTCTATTGGGTCAAATCCGGACATTACTACTTGGGATGGTGCGAATTTAAACACTAATTTGCGAATACACATAGGATTACATAAAGCATAAAATTACGATAATATCTACGTGGAAAGAAATATGTTTATCCTAGAGCACAGACGACTGTGACTTCTGATTATTCGGGTTTTGTCATTTCAATTTTTGTTATTTTCAAATTAAACGGCAGTTGTGTTCTCGGAACCCAACACTTCGAAGTGCTTGATTTGTGAAATGTCGGGTTCTTTAGCCTGAAAACTCTGTAAGCTTTGGATAACTAGGACCCAAGTGCCGAAGTGCTGCATCTCGTAAAATGAATTGATGTTTGAATCTAACCAATCGCGTTAGACTAACCCATTTTTCTTTCAGTTTAGATATTTCAGTCGTCATATTGGACCAGGAGTAACATCAATGCTCGGTTTGGAAGTCATCTTAACGAGTCGATACTTCGGTTGTATGGACCAAACCAGTTAAATTGCAATAACCGAACTTTTCCAACAAAACTACATTAACTATCACAATCAGCCAATTCGGTTCAATAAATAGTAAAGAAAAGGTATTGTAGCAACTGATACCCTTTTTGAGTGTGCGAAGCGGCTACAAAAAAAATCTTCAAATATCCACGAAATTGCAAACCCTCAGTATGGTGAAGTGTGTTCCACATACATTGACTTTTTATCATAGTTGTAGAAATCGATTAATGAAATACCATAAGATTGAACATTCATTGCCAAAGTAACATGTAATCGAAAAAATGCACATGTTAAGTAGTGCTCTACTTTAGCCCACTTTTTCCTATTTTAGTTAAGTGACATGCATCAATTACTAAAGTAATGCGGGAGCGAAAAAACGTACAAAACTATGACGACAGAGTTTGCAATCGATCCAAGCATCCAGGCTTTACAATGTAAATAGGCATTCAAAGCTCTTTTCGCATATTGCTGAAACAATAGTGTATAATTTTTTTGAAATCAACATTCCAAGTAATCGGAATTGTATTCAAATGAATTACAGTTTTTAATCTATTCCTATTAGTACCTTGAATCCGTTAAATGGTATTAAAATGAATTCTTTTTTTAAGTGGCAATAATTATATTGTCTGCGAATGAAAAGGATACAAATGCATGAACATCGATCGAAATAAATTCATACCCGAAAATAATTTAATGTGTTTGGATAAAAAATAATAAATTATTTGCGTCACGCGTTTTAAATGCATTTGAACGCAAAATTACAAATAAAATGTTTTTTTCGAGAATAATACTTCACTTTTTCAAAAAGTGGAAAAATGCTTCATTTAAATCAATATTTTAAGAATGGTTATCGTAGTTATAGTCGGACATCATTAACGCCAAATTTCTGTCGGGTCTAAAAGTCTCTTTTTCAACATGAAGTTTATAGTTTGGTACAACCAACTGATTTTTCAATATGGCCATCGAAACTCCAAAAACGCTTAAAATTTTCATTTTTATTTTGATTACGATTCAATTGTTACAATTTCAAAATTTGGAACGGCAAAAAGATCGAAATATTCGTTGTAACCCGAGTGGAATTGATCCCAAAGAAACGTAGACTCATGACCGCTGCTGCACTAGATGTGAGTTTCTGCAGTTTCCTGCATCCTTGAAATTGTGAGTATGGCGCCATCTAAAAGGCGACCTGCGGTTCTCGCTACGCCGATACACTACGGCTCTGGTGGTCAGGATTTGATTCCAGCCGGCGAGTTTTGAGTACAAATCTCGATCGGAGAATCAAAATTCCGACTGGTTGAATTTCAACTACGTGGTTCAATCAGGGCTCTGACTAGGACTCTAGGTCGTCAGGGCCTTGTACGATCGGTAGTGCCAATTAGCCTTAGCGACCAGAAAGAGCATATTACAAAAACCAAAAAAGAAAGAAGTCCCATCTGGGATCCAGCCTGTTTTACCCGATTAAAAATTCTGGCCAGGTTCTTATTGGAATTAAGCCAGGCTAGTCTGATTCCGAATAAAACTGGTATAATCTGGCCAGGTCCCGATCATAGCCAGGTCAGTATCTCAAATCTGACTGTAGCCATGGAAGTGTAACAAGCCCGGTTGGATCCTGGGCACAACCAGAGTAACCCGGATCAGAACCCTGGAGAAAATTCCACTTGGGAAACACACACTAATCAAACATTGTACGGCCCTGTCATGTTTATCAAAAAATGTCTTTTGGTTCTTCTATTTTTGATGCCACTTACAACAATTCGATTTCAATATTATGCAAATACAATATGTTCCCGAAAATTGCTGGATCTAATGAACGATAAATTACACATAATTTCGTTTTATTTTCGTACTATTTTAATTTATAGTCAGTAAAATTTTCTTCGAACTTAGTTATCTCATATTCCTCAGATAAGACCATTCCAAGTGTGCATCTATCGGCAACGATAGCTCCCTAGACACGTAGTAATCGGCTAAGTGCCACAGGATCCAAAGTGCATTATAACCTTTCAATACAGACTATAAGAATATTCGCAAAGAAGCGAAGATATAAATCATGTCTGAGTCAGTTTAATCTCGTGAAGAGTTCTCAAGGAGCGAGAAAGACCCGAAAAGTTTTTACCGCGCTCTAGCTTCGTCCGTTTTTTTTTATATGCGGGTTGGAATCTCTCGCGGTGTTTACGAGCGACGAGCCGTTAATTCGTCTGCCATCTTCATTTCCTCGCGGCGTTTTAATTTCCGTCCCGGGCAGTCTCATGCGGATTCTATTCGGATTTTAAACCGAATCTCTCGCAGAGCGCGGTATTCTCGGGCTTAGAATATCGCGCCTCCTGGTTAACTTCGCCGGGAGCCGAGGGGGCACGAGGGAACGAAAATGCCGGAAGAGTAAAACAAAGTCTTGTACAATGCGAAAACAAAAGGTGGGTCGCACCATGATGTGGATAAGGGCAAACGAAGAATTTTAGTATTAAAGTTACCGTAATTTGAAAGAGAAGAAGGGAAATAGGCCCAGAGAAAGAAACGAAATGGACGGAAATTAAATAAAATTAAAAGATGCGTTCGTGTGCTACTTTTTAATTTTTTAATATATTTACGCATCCACTTTCGTTTGACTTACATTTTCACACAACAAAAATAGCATGACTATGGGTTGTTATAGAAATATCAATATGTATATAAGGTGTAGGGCGTGGAAAAAATGTATAGCAAAAAACATTTGAGACAAACCTTTAGAGATCACAACGAACCAACCAGTAGTGACTTTGTCGACCATTTTTGTGTGAATTGATAAGGATATATACTTATATGGTATAAAAAAGGCGCGTATAGAGAGAAGAGAATAAAAGTTGTTTCTCTCCAAACAGGAGATTCAATGATTCCAAACGATAGAAGGGGGGTCAAGTTTGATATAATCGCATACCCTCCGTCTCTGATAAAATGTATTTTATTTTTTTAATCTAAAATCTAAATTTAAAGTATAAACTGTGGGGGTTTAATAAAAAACTCAACTCATCTTAAAATTACCATTATATTTGATACCACTGTCATCATTGATGTCACCTTTGATTGGTCCTGTGATGCCTGTAATTGATATCTGACACTTTTTTCAAACTCGTTGTTTTGACGATTACACATTCAGAATTAAGATGTATTAAAAAAGCGTGAAATGTGAAAATATCAATACTACTGTTTCTCTATTCAAGAATCCAATATAGCGTAAGAAATTATGAAAAAAATAACGGAATTCCAAATTTCATTACTCGGGCATTCTAGAACTGGTGTCGATGTTTCAAAATTCAGTTGCGAAATCGACTTTGTAAAATATTGTCGCTCCTACGAAAATTCACAGGAAACGTATAATACCTATCCGGAACAAGAATCAGTAGAATAAGAATATTTCTATAAAACCCAACTTAAATAACATAACGCATAAAAACTTATGACTTCGTTCACTTGAATTGCAACCTAATTAAATTCGTTGATAGAGTACTTACCATTCGGTTTGTTAGGTTCTTTTTGAAATTTCTAAAATTACCAAGAAAATAATTTTGAAAAACTAAAAAAATTTGTTGAATTTTTTTCTGTCACGTGGGATCCACTTTTTTCAATTATTGAAAATTAAGATTAGATTCGACATTAGACACCCTAAAAACTGTGGATTAACAGTTTTCTTGTCTTTATGGTACTTTGTTCATTACCGGTTGTATGGGGTAGTTTTTGTTTATTTTGTTGAACATAACAGCTGAAATTTTACAATATTTTTAACAGCTTGTAATAATCACATGAGAGAAAAAAATTGTTTCTGAATCGTCTAGCCTTTTTAAAATTTTATTTTTTTATTTTTTTGATGATGTAAAGTAGAAAGCAGTGGTATTCTTATAATAGGAGACATTATTTATCAATAGTCAATGTAAATCAAGTTATAATAGTAACTGTAAAATAAAAAACGACAATTAACTTTGAGGTAAAAATACCAGCACGTTCCTGAAATGTTATTGTATATTAACTCGTATATTTTAATACCCAATGACCGTTTCGTTAACTATTATAAATCTTACATTAAATTCTGTCGTTAGAAATCCGCATGTCGACAATGCGTCGAAAAATTCGCAGAAAATCGAATGGCTTCGCATGTGTGTTTGTTTATCTTTGTTTCGGCGAAACTGTAAACGCGTATATATACAACATGTCACGTAATGATCCCAGCATTGTATTTACAATTCTTATATTAACTGTTAACATAACAAATTTAACCGAATCTGTGATTACGGTAACTTCGGATAAAGTATACAGGACAAAATTTGGTATTGTGAGTATCTCGATATATCTCGAGAAGGTTGGGATTTCTATGACGCGTGCCGCTCCGAGGGGGCACAACTCCGCATGCGCGTATATTAGTTCCAGTAGGAGTGATGAAATCGCCAAATGGAGTTGTGAGAGCTCCTCAGCGCTACCACAATTCCAAATTTCCCGTGTATCTTACCTTAACCACTTTACCGGCACGACGCCTTTTTGGCGTCAAACCTAACCTGGCCCGAGCTGACAAGAATGACTAAAATGCCGTGAAGACTGAATTCGATTATTCATCGACTGATGTAAAAACGTTGTTTTATGATATTACTATTAAATTAATACACCAGTAAAAATTGGAATTAATAATATAATTAGAATTTTAATGTCTTTTACGTTGGTATTAGCAGACAGAACAGAAACCGTTATCAATATAGCAACAATTCTGAACCAAAATAGAATTGAAAAAGAAAACAAACGATTAAAAAATATGATCTTAATTCCAGCCTGAACCACAAAAAAATTCATAAGAATTTATTAATTAGCCAGTGGCTTTGGTACAGACTAGTTTCATTATCACTGTATACAGTGTTTTATTTAAATAGTACGAAATCAAATGTAGGTTACGGAAGTAGCGCTACTGGCCCACTGAGGGTCACGTAGGTCAGATCCACACCAAATTAGCAAGCAATACAAAAACGCTTATTTCAGGAAACCAATACATTACTTAGTATATGTGTCAATTTCTTGTAACGTTACTATTAAGTTTAATGCAACCTTGACTTCTTCTAACACAACAGCGTGCCCATTTGGACATTACAAACACACAATTTAATATTTGACCCTCCGGCCGTAAAACTCGATTTCTCGGCCTAGGGCGAACATTCGGCCGCAAATTATCGAATCCTACGACAATCGGATCAAAAAATACATTATTGGTCACAGTCGAAATATCGATCTCCGATGAGTGTGATTGTTACTCTCATTTCGCTCGGGCGACAAATTTCACAATCGTCGAAGATCGATAATTGCGCCCTTGGTACATAATGTACTATTACGTACTCGTGACTTATATGTTCTGATGCGTCAAACTCTTGATGCGAAACTGTAGGGTAAGTTTATTTTTACCAGAGTTACAAAATGCAATACGGTTTGGGCTAAATAATTTGTATGTATATTATTTATCTTTTGATTTGTAATTAAATATTACGAAATATTTTCCTTAATTTACGATACAACCTAATTTTTGAACAATAATTAATTTCTATAAAATCAAGCATATTTAACAAAAATAGATACCACGAAAAATGCTTTTTGATTAATTATTGACAAGCGGATAAGTAAATATGTAGCCACAGTAGCTCACGTAAGTGCAAAGTAAATAATGAGCAAAATAATGACTCAAGTTGAATAAAATATGTGCAGAAAATGAGGTTTCGTTCGTGAAAGACAATGGTGCTAAAGAGTGGGAGAAAGACGGAGGAGGTCTTTAAACAATTTGCACCAGGTGCGAGTGTTAAGCAGTGTGGCTCTTTCCTCCACCTTCCGAATCCCCTTTACGGGTGCACAATATCACGTTAGCGATTAATTTACTTGAAAACTTTCGTAATCAGACCGCCGAACGTGATTGTGGCTTCGATAGGAGGCGCTTTTAATATAAATTTATGTCGAAGAACGACACGATGCGGCCATGGTATTCCGGTAAGTTACTTGGCCTATCCTGAAGCTATTTACTCAAGAAAAATATTGAGTTATGAGTAATTATTTTACAGCTCAGTACCATTACTTGAAAGTTACATAAATTATACCGGTTATCCACTTAATTCCTAAAAGTTATTTAATTAAAAATGTTTGAATGAAAGTTGAATTATTCGGATCGATACGACATGAGAATCTATGTACGGTATTTGTCACTTACATTCATTAAGTTAGTCATAAATTAACCACCACTTATTTTGACGAAGAGGAGAAGGTGCTTCATGAAAAGAATAAATAATTTGTTTAACTAAATGCGCAAAATTGAGATTTCCAGGGAGATATAAAAAAATGATAGTAGAGACTGTACTAAATCTTGTCTTAAATCATATAGGTAGATCAATGTTCAATAACCTTCCCACACAGCACATATCTCTTATAGAGGTCATCCAGAGCTCCATCCAAAGATATCTCCAAAAAGACCTCCTGAATAGGTCTGAATTATGATAATCTATAAAAGGAGCTCTTAAAGATGTCTTAATTAGGACTTCTTAAAATCATAATCTCGAAGTGGTCTTACGTTTAAGGTCTTAAATACATCTCGTTTTAGATAAGCTCTCTTTTAGTAAAGCTAAAGGGATTCTCAAAGTTGAGATCTGTACTTCTTCCCAGACCGCTATGTGGCAAATTAATAATGAAGATACAAAAATAGAGTCTGTGATTTTCAGAAATTTGCTTTTCATTTATGTCATTTATTTTATACCTCAAAGCTCTCAAATAAGACCGCTTTTCTAAGACCTCATATTTTAGAGGTCTTGTAGAGCTCTTAAAATCGACGCATAAGTCTTCTTAAAGATCACTTTAAGAGGTCTTTCTGATAAGTATTTAAGACATCTTACAATTTTTAAGACTTCTCAAACTGCTCTTCAAGATATCTTTTGGGTTTTTGGGTTCTTAGAACTGATTGAAAAAAAGACCTCCCAAAAGATATTATTACACCGTAAATTCAGAATGATAAGTATGCAAATTTTTATCAGAAAATGAATCCAATAAAATTAAACAGTGACAGTAAAACAAAGTAAACAAATTTGTTACTAAAAATGTGTAAAATGTTCACCTAATAGGTAACTAAAAAATGAAACTTTTTCCTCCTTAAACATTTGTTATTTAGTGCTAATTTCTCGAGATATAACAAATTGAAAAAAAATCATATTATTTTGTGAATACAATTCTAAATACAGAAAGAAAAACAGTAATTTATTGTATTATAAATAACATTAATAATTAACACTGCACAAACCAATTAATTTCTAAATGTACCTCAGCTAGATTTTCCTCTAATATTAGCATATATTTCTTCAAATAATTACCCCAGAGTAAATTTCACAATGCTCGTCGACATAGAAATGTTCAAATATTGAAATACCCCATTATTTTGAATTCATCGGCATGAAAGTTTAATGCATATTGCTGCGCAAGGAATGAGGAGCGTATACCTTGATTTTAACATTTTTTATTGTTTCCTTTGTGTTTCTTTTTTCATCTTATGTCTTCTTATGTCGACACCCAACAATTTGTGGCGGAAACAGTATCATCCGCCGCCAACTAATTCGCGAGTTGCTTTATGATCGTGTAATTACAAGCATCACAATTTTTATGGATACCCCACGAATAATTGCAGTTCAGAAAATATTCTAAAACTATTATTACTTTACCTCGTACAACAGAATTTCGAACCAAATTTGGTTACACTCTTAGTAAAGATACCTTTTCTTTTATGACGTGACCCTGTTTCTTGCAATAATCTCATATACCTAAAATCCACGTATGAGCGTAAGGTGTTTAAGGAAATTCGTGGATGTCTCGAGATCTCTCCTCTATTCCTCTCTCAATATGAATTTTAGATTTATCGTAGGTATCTCTTCATTTTTTATTAGATATCCCAGTACTCATCCCAAATTTTCAAATATCAAGAAGAGATCATTATGTATTATTGCTATAATACTATATGCAATATAGTTATATCCTTGCTAAATGATGAAACTTGTTTATATGATATCGATGAAAAAGTATATTGAATCATTTTAGTTAATTAGACTATTACTACAAAAATTATACATTTGATGATAATGTGAAACAAATCGCTGAAACGTAATTAGTTAGAAAACATTACAAGAGATCAAGTAAGGAAGATATTATCGCTGAACACTTCAAGTAACGATTTGTACTAGTTTTAATTGGATGAGAACTAGAACACGTTGCGTCTTTGCATGTTTCTACTGATTCTACACACTTTTTAAAAAATTGTAATTACATTATTCTAAAGGCTCTTAAAATGTTTATCTTTAATATTTATAACATATTTGTCACTTACATGAAACTCACTCTACTTATTATTATAACATATAATTAATAATTAAATACTATAGAAATATGCGCAGATATAATAAAGTGAATTATTTTTTATTAAGAAATAAGCTTCAACAAACTTACGTTTATGTGACATTAATTTGAATACATTTAGACATATTAACCATTTGAAGTACATATATTTTTATTTGCACGGAAAATAGCTGAAACTTATTAGTCGGGGGTTTTTGGGGTCGATGATCACAAATCTGAGCTCATATTTTCAATATTCAAGATGGCGGATCCAAGATGGCTGACCGAAATGTAAAAATTTATATCATCGAGATCAAACTGGGCACTCGAGAGTTTTCGGGATTGTAGATTACGAACCTAATCTTAGATTTTCAAAATTCAAGATGGCGGATTCAATATGACAGCCAAAATGTAAATAGCTTTCGAGGTCGTAAAAGACGAACTATGAAATTTCAGTATTCGTAACCGCTTGTTGAATCTGCTAAATTTTATCTTGAAAATGTAACATTATTCAGTATTCAATTTGATTTCGATTAAATAACTTCTTAAATTTCGGACCGTCATGTTGAATTCGCTCAAAAACCCCCTAGTACACCGTTTAATCTCGATTAAGTAAATTTTTACATTTTGGTCGACCATATTGGATCCGCTATTTTGAATATTGAAAATCTGATGCCAGATTCGTAATCAGCGACCTAGAACACCCTCGAGTACCTAGTTTCATCTTATTTCAACGACGGTTTCTTTTCAGCATACATTCCTTGTAAAAAAAACGCGTAATTTTCATACATTGTTCATCATTATAAACAATTTAAAACAGTGATTCATAATAAATATTAATTTTTTTTACATTTAAAAACATGTTAGCGAAGTACGGAAGAAAAAACTTATCTACTGAAAAATAAAAAAAATGAATTACAAAAACGTGTCCTACAGAAAGGTGCTTCAATGAGTTAGGTGAAAAAGGCGATAAATGGACAGCCCTTATACAATTAAGTAACTTCTAAATTGCTCAACATAATTTTATACATCGACTATTAACAACTACGAATAATTTCTTTTTTCACTCCACGGGATTTATCCTTTGTAAATTTTGGTAAAGAAAACAGTATTGTCATCTTTAAGAACATGTCCGGGTACAAATTTCTTTAGGCCCTGGTTAGAGCATGACTGGTTATAACAATACATTTGTTACATTATACATACATTTGTTCTCCACGCAAAAAAAAACAAATAGTTGATTTTACCATCTAAATAGTAGAATCTAACATAACCACGATTTTTAGTTGATTTTACTACTTAAATAGTAAGCTCGGATACCTGATTTGTCGAGGTCACTGTGTAGATAGGAAATTTAAGTAAGGACGATGACTATATTATCCTACTATGTAGTTAGTCATTAGACCCAACTATTTCATTTTTTCCGGGCAAAGGATGTTGCACAAGGATAGGTAATAAAGGAATAAATATAAATGATATGAAATATAGTGGATGAGCACCGGAAGATGAAAATGACTATTGTCAATTACGATATTCAATTTATTTAAAAATTTACGTTTGTACTTAAGTAAAATAATTTTGAAATTCGCTTCTGTGATTTTTAAATAAAAATTACAGATTATTCTTTTGTGCTCCAAGGAGCAACTCTGATGAATATATATTTTGCCTTTTGGCGTGAAATAACGCACTCCGTTAATATTTTATCTCAAGACTAAATATAACATTTGTATATGTAGCTTATTAAGACTTCGTCGTATACACCTATAAATCTTCCAAGAAAGTAAACATCGGATGAATATCCTTTATAACAAAGAGCAGATTAAATGTGAAAAGTAATTATGCGTTGTAAACAATATACTAAATGCCGATCTTCAGATGCGATTACATTTATTAAGTGTTCACCTCGTTTTGTTTAATATTCTCTTTTTGTTCTATTTTTATTATATTACTTCCTTTCATTTATCACTATGGATCACTTACACAGATGATAATATTAACAGTTCGCACGTTTGTATGATACAGAAGCTGATAATTGTCATAGAAAGCGAAATTTTAAAATAAGGTGTTTATGTGCTGTGAAATATCGGTTCCTTCTGGCATTCACTTCTTTTTGGTTAAACGTTTTTATTTAAATTTCTTCCAATCGACATATAATACTATTCCAAATCCAAATCCAAATACTATTCCAACGAAATTTACCGAATTATTGTCAACGTTTATACATGTTACTTTGCATACGCATGTTAAATCTATCAGTTGTATCGTGACCAACTTTGATATCGAAGTGGACATTGTCACATAGAAATGGTATAACTGTTTTTAAAATAACAATTATTTTACACCTTTTTTTTGAAAATTATTTTTCATATGTGGTTTGATTTCTAGCAAAATGTGTACAAAAATTATTTAATAGCCACTAATTAATAATTCTTAATCAGATATTAAAAATCTATAAAAGCTGATCCAATACAATGAATGAATGTTTGTATGTTCATCGGGTATTCTGGACACTAATAACTCTGGAGTAAGAAAATTAATTTGAATTCAGTCTAGTAAAATTAAAAATGGTTGAATCCGTATTAAAAAAGATTTTGGCGAATTCGGATAGTGATTTAAATCAATTTTCAATTCATTTCAAGAAAGTCTTTCTTTCTTAATATTGCAAATTCCATTTATTACTACTAACAGGATTATAACCTCTGTGGAATGCTAAGATAATATAGAACATATTTAATGTAGGATGTTTTAAACAAACATAAAAACAACCCTAGTCGACTAGAAATATTATAAGACAAAATTAAGATGTAAGAATAAAATGAATAAAAGGTCTAAATTTTCATTGGATGTTAATTAACTAAATAAACTTCAAATCTAAAAATTAACACGCTTATTTACACCATGTATGAAGAAGTCCTCAATAGTCTTAAATATGATATCTATTTAACTATATTTGTATACGAATTTTCAACATTTAATTAGAATTAAAATATAACTATTAACCGAATAAATGAACAAACGTTTTATTATAACAAGTTTAATTATAAGTTCAATATTTAATGTTATTTATTTTAATTCATATAAAATAATTCAACAATAAATTATACCTTCAAAGTGTATAATTGTACACTGTGAAATTAATGATTATTTTCTATGTTTACAGATCTCATGTAAGTACAGATTGTGCTCACCTCAGACGAATCAGCCTTATGTAAGTTTACTGTGATTAAAGTAAAAAAAAATAATGCACTTAGAGCTCTTATTTAAGACGGCGACAAACATAATTATTATAACTAAGTGACACAAATATTTTTATTGGATTCGTTTTCTTCGACTCTAAATACATAAATCGTATTTACTATTCTATTATAATCATTTTCTCTCATGATTGGTAAACATTGGTTTATTGGTGTTTATTTATTTGCTTTAGTTACAGTAGTATAACTCAAAGCAGCTGTTGTTAGTCCAATAATTCAAGGACCCAATGAAGCGTAGATGTGCGTAATAGTATTTTTCGATACTAGTGCGTAAAATACGATTTTACGCACCGTTTTTAACATGCGATTAGATAGGCCGGTGCGTAAAATGGAATTCTTACGCACGCGTGTCGAACGATATTTTTCGATATACTATGCGTAAAATTTGTGCGCCGTTTTTTGTGGGTCAAATATGATGTTACGCACGTGTGATGACCGCGGCGCACGAGTGCCACGGTCAGCAATAGTGCGTAAAATCGTATTTTACGCACTAAAAACGGTGCGTAAAATCAAATTTTACGCATAGTATATAAAAAAATTTATTCACGGTTGATGCTGAACTTCACAATTTATTTAAAAATCTATAATTGTAAAATTGTATTCCACTAGCAATACAGTAAGCAAATTAAATACTCCGTATGAATAAAATTTACGGATCCAATCACCGAAAAACGTGGCGATTGCAATTTAGAAAACATTTGTAGTACTTTTAGACGTTACAACGTGCGAAAGCCAAATCGAACTAACTCCTTCTAGAACATAAACTAACTACACGGAAGTCAATTATGTCCTCTTGAGCGAACGGTACGTTGCAAATTTGAAGAGGCAATACTTGGTAGCGATGCTACCAAAAGCAGGAGCACATTGTATCATAAGCGAGTATTATCGATATCGAAACATGCTTGATTTACGAATTTGTTTGTTGCTTTAATATTTTTGTGTTTATTACTTTTGCGTAGCTAGTGGAACTCATCATTTTTTTTTAATGTAGTACATAACGACACAGCACGACACAGCACGAGACACAAACACATATATGCTCAAAATCTTGTAGATTAAGATCTCACAATATATACTTATTTATTAGGAAAGGTGCCTAATCCATTACAACCCAGGTCGAAATTTGAACTGTAAACCCACCGGCATGGTATACTGACCTAGTATTGTTCGCCGGAGTTTAAGTATTGACCTTCTATACTGGAATGGACGTTTATCGGGACAGTTACGAAATGTTACGCTGTCGAGTACTGACTACCGTAGTCGTGGAGTGCGAAGTTAGTACTGCATCCTAATACTGATATGTATACTGACTACTGGTCTTTATAAATTACAGGACCAATTATTATAGATATTTAATTCGATTATTATTAGGTTAAATTATTACATAGGAAATCAGTAATAATTTAACACTGAAAAGAGTAAGTACTGGTACCGAGCATTATGAGGGTACTGACGTACTCCGGCAGCCAGTTGTTATTTCTTACCGATGACACTACTGTCAGTCAGTATGCTGGTTACCTTAACTCAGTAAGTATTTCGCTTCGACAGTAAGCACTCGTTTAATAGCGAATACAGTACTGGCTATCCATACTGGGTCAGTACTTTGGCGATATTATTGCCACTACTGATTTATTGTCGCAAACAATACTGGATGCCAGTAGTGGATCAGATTTTCGCTGGTGTCTTACCAGTACTGACTCATTTCCGTTAATCAGTATTGGCTATCAGTATTGGGTTAGTATAATGCTGGGGTTTTCTCTGCCCATTTCTATCTGGAATATCTGAGGTCCAACAACACGATGGCTGGATCCCTTGGTCTAGAAGAGCGTCTATAAGAGCGCAAAGAAAAAGTTTGATAATAGTTCTTTTTTACATCTTTCCCTGGTAGAAGATATGAGCAAATTAACTGCCCATTACCCAGAATATATACAGCTTTACTGCCCAATATTTGTTCTTAAATTATCTCAAAAAACTGGGTATTTATGTAAGTAACTAACCTTCTCGACGTTCGTGACGTCACGTTAGATATCTCTATAGATATTCGCAACATTTTAATTAAAAAACGATGCGAAAGTGCAGAAACGGTGCAGATCCCGAAATTAGCTAATACACATAAGGGAAATCATATTTTCAAAAAAATCGATTGCAATTGTAGAAATGTGGATGAAACTTGGTGCGGAGGTTATCAGATTATATTTCCCTAGAAATTGAGTTTTTGTAGTCAAAAAAATGTATGTTAATTTGTATATAAAAAGTTCTATTGAATTTGCAAATGTTGTTGTCTGGACAAATTTATTTGTCCAAGAAAAGAAGACACAATTATTAATTTTACCTAACCTATGTAGATCCATAAATTCTGCAATTACGATTGACGAGTTATTGGCCATTTTCTACCCGGTGCTACACACCTTAATTTAAATACAGTTTGTGATTACTAGAAAATAGCCAATTATCTGGCATTAAATTCGAAATTTTTTGGGCATCAATAATTCCTAGTTCATAGATAGGTCAGCGTTACATTACCATAATAAACCCGGCCAGAATTCTGCGAAAATTTTGGGCATAATCTGGCCATTTGCCGATAATAATGGCCATAAACCAGACAAAACGAGGTCATTTTTTTCAGGCCTAAAAAACTACAATTTAACAGCCTAAGTTTGTTTTGCTATATAACAATTTTTTGTCTGTGCAGGTATGCAAATACCATTATTATTGTTACGGCCGAATAATTCCATTCTCACATTCCCACGCGTGTAGTATGTAATCTTCAATACCTCATATTCAGGTATTTCCACGTTGCATAGATCTCTGGCGAGCTGCTTTGTAAGTAGCGATCTATCCAGTGCTCCAAACAACACCAAAATAATTCCACTGCCGAAATTTTGCGAGAACCAATCTAGTTGCAACCGAATCGGTTTAGTCCGATAATGGGCGCTATTTCTTTCCACCCATATTAGACTTACTACAGTTCTAAAATAAGATTAAATGGACTATACTAGTAATAAATACGTATAGAAGAAGTTCAAGAAATGAAAATTTTTCAATGAATTCCGATTTTGGCTACATTTTTAAGATATTAAGAATAAATGTTGCAATAAAGCGTTGAACAAAAGAGGACTCAAATCATTTCGGATCTTAGGACGATGCATTCCAAAGCCTGGTTGTCTTATATATTAAAGATGTAACGATGATGTCGACAAGCAGAATTTTATTGGAGCCAAGGCATTTTCGATCGATCGTATAATCCTCCCAGACAAATCGACCATAAGATCGCCGGTGAATCCGCGGGCAGCGCGTTTCCTCTTCCAGCTTTTTTCCGCTCCTCGTCTCGGCATAATAGAACCATTCTCCTTTCGATACGACTCTGTTTTACGACTTGGGCACGATCGTTCGTTCTCCACGAACAGGCTGCTCAGTCACTGGGGCGAGAGAAAATGGAGCTCCGCAGAGAACACCGCGAGATACCGCCCATGGATCCGCGTGCATCCTCTTTATTTACGCTCTGTTACTCCGTGGACGACGACTGAGAATTTCATACCACGTATACCACGCGCACGCGTGCGTCGAAAATGCCTTTTTTCAGAAACGCCCGCGAATGCATCGGGGAAGGCGCATAAATATGGAACGGGGTATGAATATGGAAGAGTCGCCTTTTCGAATAAACATAAAGAAAAATCCGACATACGGTAGACGCGATGTAAATATATGGTAGACTTGACTTTTTCAAATAAATGCACCGGCTTAGTCGAAAGAGTCCGTCTGGGGCCATACAGAGCTTTACAAAGTCTCAAATGTATTATAATTCCACCGCATTAGAAATGCGCATTGGGCTTAAATATTTATGCTTCTTTAGGTGACCTTACAAAACCTAGTACGATCGTTTAGGATATGGTAAAAAGGTAAACCACAAATCTAAAATTTTTATTCTTATAATCGTTTCATGAAATGGCTATAGTATGCTCATAAATGACTGTTTGTTCATATATGTCTATTATAAGATTTGTATTTAGTGTTTGTTCTCTACACAACCAATGAAGGTAAAAGACACTTCTGGGTAATCCGAAGTTTGGAGTGGCTCTTTATTAGGTCAGCTCCTAACATCCCTAGATGGGATCCTGTCGTGGTTCGCAAAAAAGAGTTTATTAAATTAGAGGAGAACTATTGGTGACCTTGAATTGGATTTTCAAGGTCATTTAAAGATGAACCGTTTTTCGGTAGTAACCCTATTTTTTTTTTGTGCGCTAGTAAAAAGAACAAGACATTTTGTTTTATATACCTTCTAAATTATTGACGAGATATGTTGCCTTGCGTGAAAAATACAATTCAATGACATACAGAAATCCAAAGAGGTTAATTAAGAATTGAAATAAATAAACATCACCTGTATCCAACAGTTCGAATTCAATTCGTCAAATTAATTAGTGTACAGTAATTAGAATCACCGTAACCGATCCCAAATGTTGACAAATTGATTCAGACATTTTTAATTTTCGATTTTCAGTGTAAGTTCCTCCCACATCAGCGGAACAATTCTGAACTTCCTCAAGTACTGTATTTAAACTCAAACATTTTTCGAAATACGTGTAGAGCGGCGAAGATCTATTTTTAGAATCTACCCTCAAATGACCTTGTCAAAATGGAAGTCAAGGATTAATGTCAGGGCATGAATGAATCGCCTTGACGAACATCCCATTGATTTATATTTTGATTGAAATTCGAATTCTCCGATTGGAGACTCGAAGAATGGGCGTAACATATAATTCCGAATATAATATTTCCCTGTCTTTCTATTTGCAATAAACAAACTAGACTTGCTACTGACAAAATCAAACGTGATCTTGAAATGACCTTGAAAATCGACTTCAATGTCAAATTCCTGGTAACCGTTCGGTTTGCCCTTGATATCTTAGGCCCTGTTAAAACGGTAATCTGTATTTTTTGATTTCATGTTAGCCTAAAAACAGTAAATGTTAAAAATAAATTTTAATTTAATTATAATATAATTGCATTGTTTAGCTTCTTCTTGTGTTACTTACAATTGTAAAAACATGTTCTCATCATTATATGTATTTCACTAGACATATTAATATTTCTATTAGGAAATGGAAATGGTGTAAAGAAAAATTAAACGTAAGCTATTAAAATAAGTTCCACGGGTGCAGAAGCGACCGACTAAAGTATTTATTCTCACGTTTATTTGTCAGTGTTGTCTACTAGTTAGAGGACCAAAGATATATTTGCAAAACTCAGGTCTGAGTCACCTCGGAGCGATGAGTTTTAACAAATTTGTTTAAGTCATTAAATGTCTTTAAAGATATGACAGGTTAAGTGTAAACAAGACTTATTTAATTTACCTAAGAAAGGCTAAATCTGAGTTAAATTTTAGGATCCTGATTTGATGCTCTCAGATTTTGTTCTAATCAAGCGTTACACCTTTTCGGGCTCCAGTTAGGATGGCTAAATTAAATTTTCTGCTGCTTTATGTTTCATATCCTAGATCTTCATGGCTTATGTTGATTTGTTTTTCGTTATGAGCTCCTCAACACTCAAGTAATTTGCTCTAAAGTTTTCTTAATAATTATTGACATCTGGCAACTATCACACAATATTTATTCGTCCAAATGCTTCGGTCATTTGAATAACTAAAGGAAGTTTTTTAACAAAATAATTTCTGAGAATTACTTTAACATAATAAATCTACAAATTTTATGGTTTCGAGATAATGTCCCGCATAGAATTTGCTCGAAATGGGTCGAAAGGAAATCGATTTTGAACTGGAACATGGAGGGTCAGTCCGGTAACTGGTTGGTCGTCTTCTTTTGGTACAACGTGATTGAAATTCTTACCACGTGTATGTCATTGATAAGAAAAGGTGAATTTAACTGGCAGGCGTTATTATTTGTTAATAATTTGTTTGTTATATGTATATTCCGATTGAAGGGGCAAGTTACTCAGGCAAAATCGAACAAGACATTTTTAGCTCTAACTCCTCTCTAGCTCTAACTAGGTTATCTCCTATATGCATACTTAATATTGAACTCAAATTCATAACATAATGGGACCAAATATTATGTAACCAATTCTTTTACGTCCCAAGCTGGTGGGATCCAGGATCGATATGTTTTATTTAACCCTAATATTCGTATGCGTGGCTGCTATGACTGAACCGGATATTGTTTTTTTTTTAGTTTTCTTGATATGACATCCTTTGAGCCCTTGAGGGAATATCACTAGGCAGATATTGGTACACGGGACCAGTATTAATTTCCATGCAATGAGTCTATAATTCCTTTCAGAAATTTGCAAACTTTTATTTGTTTCGCGATAAATAATATTTCTTAACTCATGAGATATTACAAAAATCATTAATGCTCATAAGCCACCTCTAAATCTTTATCCATCTTAATTTCCTGTCGTAATTCTAAAAAGTTAAAGTAGATTGCAGACATTATTTAGATTGATATGAAATCGTCCAATTGCTGCACTTGTTTATGTTTTCGGAAATTCCGATTGTAAAATAAGTATACTCCAGCATATATTGTATATCAAATGGTTCTTAATGAAAATAGTGAGTTTTCCATTCTATAACGATAAAATCTTTGTTTTTCTAGTTGTAGACGTGAGTAATCATATAAAATTTCATATACTTGTTTTACACGCTATAAATCTAAAAAATTGTTTAAAATAATAAATATCATAATTTTGGCCAATATATTAATTATCAGAAAACCGGAATATCTCATCACAAAATGTTTTAACAATTTTTTATTTAACTTTTCCGAAGAATCTTCTTATTTTCTGTGGCAAATTCATAAAATAAAATATCTATGGTAAAGAATATTTATTCACTAAATAGAATTAATTATTAAAGAAAACTTAAATAAATCAATAACCCCACATGTGGAAATGATAATTTTCTGCACCTGTTCAAATATGTGTTTGAAGGGTAAGCTGTGGTAATATGTAGATATGTAAAATTCAATACCCTATGGTCATCATCTGCACCTGTGGACCGAATATTTTGCACGACAAGTAAAATACTGCTACAGAATTGTGTTAGAAAAATTATTGGCGCTATCATTAATTTAAACAAAGCTGAACTATATATTTATATATCTAATTGATTAAATTATGTGGTATTGGAAAATTAGTTTGAAAATTAAGAGGTGCGATTATTACAAACAAAATTGAATAGTAATAAGTAAATTATTTTTCTTATTTTACTGATATGATAGAATAATTTAAAGTATTACAACTTTAGTTTTAGAAAATATAATTTTGCTTTTCCATGAATACTATCCCCAAGTCACAATAAGTACCTAAAATATTAAAATGAACATTTAAAACTTTTCATTTCCGGATTGGATTTGATTATCTGCCTTCTTTCAGACTATTTTAAGTAATTAAGTTTGCGGTTTCGTGAGATAAAAGTTAAACAATTATTAACTACGAATCCTAAAATTATCACATGTCTTTTAAAAATCACTGTAATTAATTATATGGGAGTTTCCAATCAATAGAAGTTTTATAATTCAACAAAATTGGCTATGTTTACATAGTCATGATCAATTGTTTTAAAGTATTTGTGTTAATTGGATAACAGTATAATTCACAATTAATTATTAAATAAAAATCGAAATACGGAGTTAAGTGTTTTAAGGATAACAAACTTCTATTTAAAAATTCTGATAGAGCATTAAAAATGTTAAGTAATAAAATTCAAATTTTTGAACACTTCCAACATTGTTTCTAAGAAAATAGTTCAAATGTCAATTGATTTTAGAATTATTTACTATTCAAGCCACTATTCTAGATATTTGCATAATATTTGAAGTCGTTGTCAAGGGATGCCATAAAAAGTGCGGAGAATAATTACACCAAATAAAATAAAATTTGACTTGGTGAACATATGTCACGAATTTATTGACAAAGCTAGGTATTAGTGAGCCCGATTTCTCAGTCTAGCAAAATTATGTTTATGTCAGAAGGTAATTTAAAAATTTTCAAAATAGGTAATTGCCTTACAAAAACTTAGTTTAAATTTTAGGGTTTCAGTTAATATATTATTTTTTCATTTCGTACTGGAGTGGAAAAAGCAATACATTAATAATTTGTAATTAATAAGTTGTAATTGGGAGTCTTGTCTTTTTTGTGACGTGAACGGACGCGATATTAGAAAGATAATTCCGAATTTGGCAATGTTTTTATGTTATACAACCCGAAATATGTAAAAATTGATATCTATTATTGGTTTGAACCGCTTTAAAAAAGAAAGAGTAAAAAAAATGATTTACTTTTTTTCTATTTTACATTCGACACTTATAATTTCTAAAATATATCAAAAAGAAAAATCTTATGACTGGCGGGGAATGAGCCCCGGTACGCTTGCTCAAAACTTATGCACGCTTGGTCACTTCGGGAACTTTTTAGGCTTTCTTACGGAACTTGTTATGTGAAAGCTTGTATGCTTGGTTAGGAAATTATTAAAGTGTATTGTTGGATATTATTTACCGAAAGTCATATGATTTTCGGCCAATTTTTCTGAAATCCTCAACGTCCGAACAAGTTCATGAAATTTCACTGGGTTATTTGTTCCATGTATACAACAATTAAATTAATTTAAACGTTTTGTCAGTACTATTTTTCATATTTTAGTTGCTTAAAACAAAATAATTTGAAAATAGAATTGTCCTTGTTACATATTTTCGTGGAGGTTGTTATTAATGTTTCTTTTTTTTAAATATCTCCGGAAATGTTAATTTGTAGGGTCAATTACATTTCGAATTACGGCAGACATCTACTTGGGACAATTAGTATCAAGTAATAGAAATAAAAACGTTACAGGTTTAATAGACTATGATGGAAGAAAAGATAAAAATTCATAAGAAAAGGAGGTTGAAGATGACGCGATATTCTTGCGTAGAGAATCTTGATAGATGTTCAGAAAAGTGGAAATAACACTTACATTGTGAGCAAGCGCCCGTTTTCTCGAAAATGTATTCTGAAACTTTGAACAAGATGTTACAAATTTCCACAGGAAGAGTTTTTCCCATCTGTTTACTATTTTATCATTTTTCATCTGTCATATTTTACAAAGTGAAATGCATTCCTTGTGCTGGGTGCATCTTTGGTTTAATTTTTATGAATTTTGATTATACCGAATAAAAACAGCGTGAAGTTCTTCGTAGAATTTATAAAGAGCTACCTTTAAGTATTTTTCAACTGAATGGATGCCGGGAAAGTAACCATCACGGAGGGAGAAATTCTCGACGAGAGGGAGTTAAGGGAAATTAATTTGCAAATTGTAGACGGCGACGAGACTGCGAGCCACCCTCACTCATTACTAACGACCACATCACTCTAGCAGTCTACTAACGCCTATGACCAATTGCTCGTTTCCGACCACCGAGGCGCTTGCTGATAGGTAGTCATTTTCATTATCTATTCGACTGGATGAAAGTGTTCTTGAAATCGTCAAGATCGACAGGGGAATAACTGTGATTTTAAAATTATCAAGCACCGATAAAAGTAAGCGTTTTTCCAGAATAGCAGACCAAACGGTCTATCCTCTGACTATTATCCTTCTAAAACATAAAATTTGCTGATAGCATCCACGCTTCTTAAATGAGCGTCAGGTTGTAATTTTTGAACCATCTCTTGTTGTCTTTTCGAAGGGGTTTGCACAAAAAATAAATGTGAATTAAAGATGTATCGGTCTCGCAATAACGATGTGATATAAGTAAATACTCGAATATTTATGTAAATTATGTTATTCAAAATACACGATTTGGTTACAAAATTGAACTACGTATAATATCTAAACTAGAATAAGTCAATATTCTCTCATTTCAAGTTATAAATCATTAACGTATTATCGCCCCGCTTTGATACAAAGTTCCCTTGTAAACTTCTGGTTATATTAGGTTAGAATTTATGAATTATGACCATCGACTAGTAAATTTTAACATTAATCAGTAAAAATGACACGTAATGTTCTCATTATCATTTTCGGGAAATTCTTATTGATATACTTTTACAAAATACATAAGTAACCATAGATTTAAAATTAAGTAAGCTTCTTGCAGTCTATTTTAAATTTTGATTATGTGCGTGGAAATTATAACGGGTTAAATTCTGTTATCGAGTATGTGGACCGGACTGGACTGTTTTGCGATTTGTCAATGGATTCCAGATGGATAAATTCATTATTTATTAACTTAAATGATAATAAAAAGACCTGATATATAAGGAGGTAATTTATTACTATCATGGGACATAAATCATTTATAACAGAGTAAGCTATGTGTAATTTATTCTGAACCAAATACGAACTTGAAATATTTAGTTGTTGATGCTAGTCAAATTGCAAGCACTTAATTGAAAATTTATATCAATATAAAAAAATAGCCCGTTTAAAAAAGTGCTATCACGAAATCCTATACGGTGAGCTACGATTCAATTTAACCCAAAAGTTCTTTCACCTCGCGGTTTTTCATTCCTGATGAACACAGATTTCAATATTCATAAAGTAAACTACAAAATACAAATTTACGTGAAAATAACAGAAAATATATGAATCTTTTTAAAAATACATCAAAATATATAATGTGTGACCATGGCATTTATGGTCTTTAAAATATATGAAACTATAGATTTCTTATATGAGTGGATATTTTTCTTGTCCGTGGAAATTTAAATTAAATTAAAATTAAGTTAGTTCTTCTTGGCGAAATGGACGTAAATTACAAAAAATAAACGAAAATGATCGTCGATTGACGTTTCGTCACTTTATTAAGGCCCCTTTCGAGCCCTTTTTAAAATATTCTTAACTAATTTGAAGATCTTATTTGTTCGCCATCATGTTTTTCCAAAACCTTCAGATTTATTTCCGGAGATGGAAGTCATTCATATGCCGAATTAACATCGCGGCAATATACCATAAAAAATGTTCTGGTTTTTAGGAAGTGACTTCCACCTCCGGAAATAAATCTGAAGGTTTTGGAAAAACATGATGGCGAACAAATAAGATCTTCAAGTTCATTAAGAATATTTTGAAGAGGGCTCGAATAAAGTGCCGAAAAACGTCAATCTATGATCATTTTCGTTTTTTTGTAATTTACGTCCATTTCGCCAAGAAGTACCAACTTAATTTTAATTTCATATAGATTTCTTAAACGAAATCTTAAACGAAAATTTAGACGATTCAACAAGGTTGAAATGAGCACTTTGCGAGTACAACAGTCTCCATTCGTTTTAAATAAAACTGTTCAAGATGATGAAAAAAAGTTGTTCTTATATTTACTTTAGAATAAGACTAATTCTGTACAGGGACAGAGTGGTCCTATACATAGTGAGTTTAATCTCGTGAAATTAAAACGTCTGTATCTTCGAAACCGTAAAAGATATCTTAGTAATTTTTGTTTAAATTGTTCGAAATTAAGTCTGCTTTAATATATCTTCTCAGAATATTTCTGTTCGAGTCTTGCAAAAAAAGTTATTTAATCATATTTGGAAGTAGATAAAAATTTCCACCTTGTAACGTAATTTCAAATGGACATATCTTTGGAAATATGACAGGTAAGGCTTTAAATTTCTTTTTTATTTATAAGCCGTTGAATTCATTCCTATGTTATATTGTCGTAGGATGACTTATAAAAAAGATATTGAAAGAAAAGTAGCGAAAAGTACCAAGTTTTGCATATTTTACTGTGTGTAGTACACAAATAAATAATAAATATTGGAAAATTCAGGGTTACATTTCTAATATCAAAACCCAAACGTTACGATAAAAAAACTATATCAAACCTTTATTCTGATGAAAATATTGTCAATAACCTTAAAAAAAAACGAAAAATTAAGGTATTTTTTGTTCCCCCTAACGATTTTTTTCATTTATGGTTTAAAATATTCGCCAGGCACCCCTGATGATTTATCAGAAGAAAACCGCGAGGTGAGAGAACTTTTCGGTTGAATTGAATCGTAGCTCACTATACGCCTAACGTCGTACACTGGTTCACTAAGATAGAATTTTAGAAAATAGTGCTTACTTGATTTAACAAAAAAAAAACAATCTATTAGATTTTGTGTGTTGAGTTTAACATAAGTAATCAATTACAGAATTTTGTGTACGTCTCATTTTATGATTGTAAATTTCTAATAATTAAAACGAAACATAAATTTCGTCAGTAATTTTTATTTTTTGCATTAGCGCAATTTTGAAACAAGAATATAGTTTAACTAAAGCAGTTTAGCTCATCAACAAGGTATTGAATACATTTGTAATTACTTAAATGTAGAGCAATGGACAACATGCATGAAAGAGAAGGAAGTAAGTAAATATTTTTTTGCACATACACATCTCTTTTCACAGAGACAGTTATGGATTGTTATACAATATATTTAAAAGCTTTTTTGAGAATATTTCTATTTACTACTACTTCTAATTATGTTATGAATATTTAAGTTAACTTTTGTTTTGTCAGTTTTGGGATGTTTTAAATTATAGGGTAGAGGAGACAGAGTGATTGTAAAGTAGGTAAATATTTCTCGACAGCGTAATTCCACGGGAGAATGTTGGTTAAGAATGGGTTTAGTCGAGGATGATAAATAACTATAAGAATCACTGTACTTTTTTTCGTATTTCATTATATTTTCAGTTATGTTGTTGGCGTATGTGGGTGTGCTTTTCAATTATTTTTTATTGTTGCACTTTTTATTAGCGCATTTTCTCCGTACTTACAATACTAAAATTGTTTAGGTTATTAACAGAATTATGGTTTCGCTATTATTGTTATTCTTTCGTGATGTGTATCTATACCTTTTTTTCATTTCTCTACATTTTACAATATCAATCATTATTTCAACGGAGTTTTCCTTTGAAATAAACTTTATTTTAAACTTGTTATTTTTCTGTATGATTTTTATCGTAATAAATATTGTTCACAATTCTGAAAATGATATATTTTCTAAAAACATTATTATTTCTTTTTATTTCTTTTAATACGCATTTTCCAGAATATGTAACCAGTCATACACTGCGAAAAGTTTCTTTTACCCAGAATTATCTCGTAAAATGCGGTCTTTTACGTATGGACAGTTATATTTCTTTTACCAATTACAAGTAAGGCGTAAATTTTTATTATTCCAGCCTTTATTGTTGTAGACTTTTCTCTTTCAACTAAAAGTTATTTTCTTTATTGAAAATTATCAAATAATTGAAAATATTAAAAATGCCTTCTTTGAATTATAACTAAATATCAAATTGGTTTTGCTATTATTGTTATCCTTTCGTCATGTGTATCTATATTTTTTTCAGTTCTTTATATTTTACAACATCAGTCATTATTTCAAAGGAGTTTTCATTTAAAATAAACGTTGTTTTAAATTTTTTATTTTTCTATTAGACTTTTATCGGGGTAAATATTGTCTTATTCATTTATAACAGAAGAGTTTGACACTGTTTCTTCTAACGAACAAATGGTAAAAGACGAGCATTTTAAAAATTATTATATGTTCCTTTACGAACTAAAAAACCCCTTTTAAAAAGACAAAGAATAGTAGCTGGTAAAGTGCACTTTTCTTATTGTAAAAAGTACTTAAATTTGGTATTTATTATACCAATTTTAACGTATTTAATAAATAGCCATATACATAGAATACTTTTGTATCTATTTTATTACGCGTTGTTCAAGCAATGTAAGAAACACTCGTTCTAAAATGAGACACGCTGTAAGTGCTGGGCAAAATTTAGTGAAGGTCTATAAAAAATTAGGAAACCTAATTCCAACACTGGCGAAGAATGTTTATAAATTAATTGTAAATCAGTACTTTTACAATTAAATTGATAAGCGAATCATTAAATTGCGAAAAGCAACGGTGTGTTCCGAGATTACGTCGTAACATTTCTACAATCACACTTACCGTAAGAACATACATATATCCCACAGAGTTTTCGAGTAAATATTTAGTAATTAGTGCTTTAATATGTTTGTAGTATAATAAAAAGCGCATTAAAAATATTTCTTCAAATAATTGCAAACAAAACATTTACTTCGAATGGAGAAATATTGTTTGTGTATTTGACACATTTTTCGTTACTAAAGATTTATATTAATAACATAAAGTTCGTCACTAACAATTTTGAAACCAGAATATGATTTTTACTAAAGCAGTTGAGCTCTAGACGAACTTTATGTTATTCAATTATCTTTCTAATGTCGTTAGTATTGAGTGAGGATGACCTGAATTTTGTTTCCACATGAGACAATATTTTCTTTATACTAGTAAATACTGACTTGAATATAAAACCGTTTTGTTTAGTATAGGAAACGCTGGAGGGTTGCATAATCCATTCTGCCGATTTCCAAGGTAAATATATGCATAAACAAGTCGAAGGAAACTTTTGAAAACATTGAAAAGTGTCGTGGTAGAAAACGAATTTAAAACCAAAATTCAATGGTGTTAAAATACGATACGATTTTTCGATTTTTATTAGGCTTAATGTCCAAGCACGTGAAACTTTTAATTTCTTAAATGTGATATTTCATTGCATTGTGAGTTTTACGAAATTAGAGGCTTCACTTTCTGAAGTAACGCCGATTCACTGTAATGCTGATTCTTATTATGCTATAATTGTTCACTATTTCAGCTGTATATTATTATATTTTTCGAATACCTTACTTTGCTCACGGTAAACTTTGACCCTCGTTTAAATACTGATACTAATACTTATTTTCAGTTGAGAATTAATTAAAGTTTTTGCACAAGTTAAGATATCAGTCATTATCTGGAAACAGTTGTGTCGATGTAAAGAAACAGTTTTTCTTGATCTGTATTATAGTTTATTCCCCACATTTATAGTCAATTAATATTTGTATTATAGAAATACCACCTATGGTGGAGGGTCGAGAAACCGTCAAATAAAAAAGCCGACAGTAAAAAAACTGACACTTCAACAAATGACTGTCCGCTTGTCAATGTGACTTTCAATTCAATATGATGGAAAAATTTTCTAAATTCCAATCATTTTCGTTGACATTTATTCGGGGGATTTCAGGGTCGCTGATTACGAATCTGAAGTCAGATTTAGAAAATTCAAAAGGGCAGATTCAATATGGCGGACGCTTTAATCAAAATTCAAACTGATTACGAATCTTATGTAAGTTTTTGCATCCTCAGAATTATGAAAATTTCTTATTCATTGGTTTCCCGCAGAGCGCAGGACAGATCGCTAAAAGATAAAAAATATTAAACATATAAAAATGTAAATAAATTAAAAAAAGAGCACTTTGAAGACCTTTCTCCACGTGGTAAAGTTTGTAAGTAGATATCGTATATCGAAACTAATGGGGGAAGGCTAACATGATTTTTTGAAAAATTTGTCCGCCATTTTGAATGTTCAAAATGCATCATCATATTTGTAATCAGCGACCTCGAAATCCTCTAAGTAATAAGTTTTAAGCAAAATGTTTCGATTTTTGAAAAATTTGTCAGCCATATTGGATCCTCCATTTTGAATTTTCAATATATACCATCAGATTTATTATCAGCAACTTCAAAAACCTCCGGCTTTTGAGTTTCAACCAATTACATTAATTTTTAGTACAGAAATTGACCAAATACTATGTGATAGCTCCTGACAAAGATTTTTAAAAAATCATAAAAACAATATATTTTATGAAGTTGTATCTTTTCTTTAAAATCATGTTTTTGAAAAAGGGTAACGGCATATTGTTCGGTATACATTAGACTGTCTAAAAATGGTCCAATTTTTAAATTGGATACAATATTGACTTCATCAGCCTAATTTATGCCATGATAAAGATTTGCCTTTTTGCCGCAGTCAGAGGAAAGTCCTAAATCATAAAGGTCTTTGTTATCCGAAGCGAAGGGGTTAAGTAATTTATCTTTATTCGTAATTGTTTAGCAATTCTATAGCTGTTTCTTGCTGTCCTTGTTGAAATTATTTCTTTTCTGAAATTGAAAGAATTATAGTTATCTACTGTAATACATACATAGCCAAATAGTGTTAGTTATCCACATAGGCAAACCTGCAGTAAAAATAAAAACATTAATTGGGTAAATATTAGACAATTTACGTATTTACAAGATAGTGCAAGAAAAAAATGGATAGATTTCTATTAAGAAATTTTTATTATAAAAATGTAAATCTCAGCTTTTTTCCACATACCCTATTTTCAATATATACAGATATATTTTTTCCATATATAAGCCGCGTAATGTTTTTCAGTTAGGGAATTACAAGTGATATCTGTAAGTAAACAGATTCCCTTTTTTCGTAATCTTGTGTAATCAATTTTTGTCTTTTCAGTCAGGATTGTTAAAACTTACAAATGTACCAGCTTTAGACAAATCTTTTAACTCAATCTGATTTATCTAAATATATTAACATTTCTTTCAATCTGCAAATTTGCAAACAATTTTAGAAAAATAAAAATCACAATAAAGTAAACAGCAAACCAATCGATTTTTTAAGTGAATTACATAGTGTCAGGGCATGTCCGTAGAATAGATCCATCTACGTCATGTTTCTGTAATGGCAGTACACAGTGACGTAAACTGTGATCGAGTCTGTGCATTCATTACCAGGGACAATGAAGAAATTGTGCAAAACGAGTGGTTCAGACTTAAGTACTCGGTGTTAATTTTTCAGCATTAAATGCCTCCAGGGCACGTTTTCTAAGAAGGCTTTGGTTCTACGATCGGTGGGAAAACGAGTACTTTATACTTAATAACCGTGCCCTGGTGCTCGGCGACTGCCGTTAATTACAAATGCACCCGAGATCGTTTCTCGGCAAACGCTCGAGTAGTGCCGGGTAACGAGAAGAACGGAGAGAAGTCACCCACGAACAGAATTCCCTCTGCTGAGTATCCTTAACTCGATTCCCATCCTGATTCGGCGAGAGCTGTTGCAGGGTATGGCGTTGCACGTAACGAAACTTTCCCATCATCGAAATTGCGCTTATCTCACTAATTTTGGAAACGGCTTCCCATCTACTCGATGATAATTGAAACGTATTTCGTTTATACCTTTCCTGATAGTCGAAACAAAGCATACCGTGGCGTTATAAGCCAACTGCCATATTTTGTAACTGCACAGAGGTACAATTCCGTTTTGAAATAAATATTTGCAATTGCAAGAAAAATTTACCTCATCTAAAATACTTGATATAAACAATACGAAAAAGTGTTATGCGGATAGAAAATCGTTAAAATGGTAGAGTATCGGCTTCGTAAACAGAAAACCCTGGTTCGATCCCGGCCTCTGCCATCTGTCATCGGGACACCTTTGTATTTGTTTATAAGTGTCTAATAACGCCAAAGCTCAGGTGGTTCGGATTCTACGTTCATAAACTGTAGGTCCCGTCGCGATTTAGTCCCATATGGGTTCACAAAAGTCGACGTAAAATAATATATAAAAAATTATCGTTCAGATTATGTAAATTTTGAACCGATAATATGGCTAACGAACGATAAAAACGCAGAATTCATGAACTATGTATGGTCATCAATACAATAATGAATTTTTCAATCGAAGGTGATGCGTTCTGTCGATAATTCATGACAGATACCCGCCATCATGGATCCGCCATATTGAATTTTGGAAACCGGAGGTAATATTCGTCATCAGCGACCCAGAAAACCTCCGAGTACCCAGTGTCAGATCGATCAACAACTTTTGATATTTCGGTCCGCCATTTTGGATCCGCTATTTTGAATTTTGGAAATGGGATGTTATATTCGTAATCAGCGACCCAGAAACCCACCAAGTACCCAGTTTCAGATGGATCAAGCAACTTTTGACATTTTGGTCCGCCATCTTGGATTCGTCATTTTGAATTTCGAGTAGTGGATATAAGCTACTAGTGTAAATAATTGCAAAAAACAATATTGCGTCCATAACGACTGCTATAAACAACTAATAATCTCGAAAATGTTAGGAAGACGAAAAATTTGTCGAAAAATCCGCCATCTTGGATCCGCCATCTTATATTTTTCATAACTAATCACGTACACTTTTAGTCAAACTCATTATGCCACCAGATCCAGGTCATCGGAGCGATCAGTCAACGCAAACCTAGTCAATAATATGAAAAACTGATCGAAAAATGGAAATTTTCTCGATTTTTTATACATTTCGTCGCCATATTTAAAAAATGGCTACTCGTAGCTAAAAATGGACTTTGGATTCGAAAACTGTAGAATAGACGTGTTCAGAATTATTCATCGTTCTTTTCTATAAGGAATGTGACGACTAAAACGCAGTGGAATTTACGGCATTTCAGGCGGAAACGGGTTAAATCATTCTATTAACCTATTAACTTCGATGATTGTGTTTCACGATAAAAAAGTTAGATACTTACTTTAAATCCCTCAAAAATTCCAGAAGAATTGTTAATATTATGGTTTAAGTCGTTTTGCATCATTTGACTGCAAAGAGTTCAAAGGTAATAAATCTTGAAAAAATTGATGACAAGCGACAATTTTGACATCCATTGTGTAATTTTGTAGAATTTTAAGGTATCAGAATTTGTTATTATAAAACATATTCTGTGATGTTAATAGGAAAATTTCAGTGTTGCTTTAATAAAACTGTGTGCAATATGCTCAAAAAATTCAGTTTGTATACAATTTTCTGGGCAGACTTTTTCTCTTTGGTCTTAAACTAATCGTGTGTCATCACTGATACAATTTTAGAGAAAAAAAAATGAATGCACAATAACTTTTGGGTTGAAGTTAGTCACTATATAATGCTTTGAGGGATGTTGAAGAAAAATCATTTATTTTCAATGAATATGGTATGAAAATAGTTTAAAATCATTCAGCTTTTTTTTGGAAACCGGAAATGTAATTAATCAGAAAATATGTTTGGAGATCAACAATTATTCTAAAATTTGAATTCGTATTTTTTTCAATAGTAATATTTCATTAACAATCTTTACTATATTATTCCGAAGTTTTAATCATTCACGTATTCAATAAAGTGTACAAAAATATCTTCCTTTCATTTCAGACCCATGAAAAATGATGATTCTTCTGACCTTATAAGCCACACTACCTTCATAAAAAGATCAATTTTAATAAGAGATACTATGAATTCTTCCCTAAGAAAAGTAGTTCATACAATTTTATGCAATTAGCTTTTGAAAAATATTACATGATATTTTAAAATTTTCGCGGGAAACAAGATTGCATATTACGACGCCAAGAATGGAAATTTAGTAAATGATTTATGAGAAGATTCCCGAAGCATGGAGCTATTTTCCACTACCCCACTGGCAAGTGGGTATTTTTTCTTACCAGAAATAATTCAGCTTCTTAAACGCGAAATAAGAAATCTTATCTGCCCGAAGATATGAAAATGTAAAACGAGAAAGATTTTATTTGAATATGTTAAGCGTGAGATTTATTAAAACAAAATAGAACGTCATTCATTTTAACTCTATTTTTGTACTTAAAAATGTTTAAATATGATTTAAATCTTTATATTATCCATTTTTAAATTTAATTCATCACAATATTTGATTTTTAATAATAAAATGTTATAATGAATATATTTATAATTAGTATTAAGATATTCATCTTAGTGAATATAGCTATTACTTATGCTCCATGAATGCAGCGGCAGTTGATCGTACTGCGTAACATAATTATCACGCTTTCATAATTACTTAATCATTGGATTGATTAATAGTTTCTTTTACAATTACAAATGCTTAGTACGCGTATTAAATAACCATCAGTTATGTTTATTATGAAATATATATTAAGACTAGAAGAGTTTAAAAGATAAGAAGGATCTAATAGTAATTTTTGCAACAAGGGTATAAAATGCGATTTCACGCACGAGTGCGAAAAACGTAAGAAGTACTATTCTTTATACGGCATCCTGCAATTCGATATTTTTACATTTTTAACTGTCAAGGAATAGTAAGTATTAGAATTTGATACGTAACTTTCATACATATTAATTTCAAGTATTAATGATTAGAATTCAGACTAAAGATATGCAATTCATAATATACATGGATAACAATTATAATAATTTCATTATTCAATGGAAATAGTGGATGTAATTAAGTTTGAAGTTGAATTAACCATGAAGAAAGCAAACAAAAATAGTGCTGCCCACTAGTTCCCAAATTTTGAAAATATAGTTGCAAAACTTGATGGAAGAATTTTAATAATTAAAAATAATTATTCATATTACAATCTACAATAAAATTCTGGGATGCGAAATAAGAAGACCTTTCCGTTAAATCATAATGACTAAAATTTCTATATTTCTCTTATATTCATCGGTATTATATAATATCCAAATTTAGGTAAATTATTTAACATACTCCTGAAATTTAAATTTGCTCTAGAATATAACTTCCACATACAATTGTAAAAGTTTCCTTTTTCATATGAAGCATAAATCTTATACCAAAAGTTTAATCGTCTACGGAATGTATATACCTACCTAATTTCGATTCAGTAGTAGTAGACGTACTTAATTTTGCACTTGATGAAACTAGAATGTTAAATAAGTTACTGCGATCAAAAAAGGTTTGTAGGACATAACAGTACTTAAACTTTAAAGTGAACAGTTATTAAGGATGAAATCTGATACAGCCATCATAAAAGTTTCATCGAGTACAGCGTTAAGAAAGTCTACTATTACGACTATTACTACTACCACTTTCAAAATCTAAATTGGAGATAAAATTGTATGTTATAAAAGTTCCTATACTATAGTTTGAATGTACCTTGTTGAAATAATAAAACGATTTCATAAAAGATCAATGATAAAATTTTTTATATCAGAGTTATTCAAAATTGCAACGGCTAAGTAGAGGATTACATGATAGAAAATGATGTACATTTATTTATGGGCGGAAATTTTCAGATTCTTGTAATCTTACATCGTAAAAAGTGAAAACCTAAGAAATTGAAAATAAAACTCTCCAGAGAACTTGTCTTTGGCAGGTTTTGCATTTATTACGGAACGAAGGAATATTTTTGTACTTAAAGGGAAATTGCAAGTAGTAAACATTTTGAAAGGAACGGGTTGTTAGGGAAAATAAAGGTTAGGCAGCAGTATTCTCGTGGCACGTTGATACTCCGTGTTTACGGTAAACGTTGTGTATTTACCTACCGTTTAAATGATTTAAGGGGGATGTGTCAGTATTTTCCGTTCCTATGTATTTTTTATTTATGAAAATACATGAAGTAAATTTCCTGTTATGAATACTGTTGTCAGCGTTCTACAAATAATCTTTGGCTTATAAAGAATCATTTAGACTCTAAAATAGTATACAATACTATAACAAATAAACCGAAGTTAGTAAATTTAATCCAAGTAGACGTTATCATCAAAAGAGTCATAAAAATAGTGCAGGGCATTTTGTAAAGCAGCTTTTACTGAAAATTTTCTCTCATATATCAAAAGTGACCTACTGGTACTGAATCTAGCGCGCCAACCACTGGGAGAACAACGAATTTGTCGAAGATTACGTTATATGCTGTCGGCGATATAAACACCCTGAGATGAAAAATGCGATCTGTTAAACCCTTGTACAACGTCATAATTTATAACGATGTACGAGAATCGCGATCACATGGTAGGAAGGTAATATTTTCTTTTTTGGGGTTTTTGTAAATATTAACCAATATTTATATAATGAATAATTTCGAAATAATTAGTGTACCGAAAGAATATCAGCTTCCACTTTATGAACTCAGATATTATTTTATAATCCATTAAAACATCATTCATTAATTTAGTGATTTTATGTTTTTCAAATTTTTGGTGCACCTCAAAAACCCGACAAATCACAAAACCGACTCTTCAAAAAACAGACATTCAAAAATAGGACATTTTAAAAATTCACATTCGAAAACCGAACATTTCAAAATGCACACATATTAGAAAGTCTTTTTTTTAATGTCTGTTTTTTGAAATGTCCGATTTTTTAATGTGTGTTTTTTACAATGTCTGGTTTGTGATTTTTGAGGTACACCCGAAAACCAGAAATTTCAAAATACTTACATTTAAAAAAAAGCAGACATTCAAAAACCACACTACATACAAAAAATGATATCAGGTCGATGTCCTTGAGATCTCACTGGAAGGTCGTTCAAAAATATTTGACCAAGGGATTAATTTGTTATGTCCACTTGAAGCTCAAATCAGTTTGACCCCCGGATTATTTATTAAGCACACTTAGAATTCAATTATTAATAAATGTCTGGTTTTTGAATGTCGGGTTTTTTAAGTGTCTGTTTTGTGATTTATTGGTGTACACCTCAAATCACTAAACAGAAACTTCAAAAACCCGACATTCAAAATCCAGACATTTCATAAAAGAGATATTTTCAAAAAACAAACTTTCAAATTATGTGTGTATTTTGAAATGCCTGGTATTTGAATATGTATTTTGGAAATGGCTGGTTTTTGAAAGTCTGCTTTTTGAAACGTCTGGTTTGTGAATGTATGTTTTTTTAAATGTCTAGTCTTTGAATGTCGGATTTTTGAAGTGTATGTTTTGTGATTTGTCCTTCAATTTAACCTTCAAGTGACCTATAAAATGAATTCCTTGGCCAAACATTTTCTACCTCGAAATGACCCTCCAGTGAGACCTCAGGGACGGTGACCCGAGATCATTTTTTTATGTAGGGAACACACCAATCGGATGTGTCTGTATTTTAAAATGTCGGGTTTTTGAAGTGTCTGCTTTGTGATTTGTCGATACTATTTTTTCTGGTTATAATAACGAGAATTCTGGGTAGTTTAATTAGAAAAATAATGGTTTGGACAACATTTCCAGAATTCTGGTTATTTTAACCAGAAAAATAACAAGGGCCTATTTATCTTTTTTGGTTATTTTAAAATAACTGGGTAATAACGAGAAGTCTGGTTTTTTAGTTGTACCCATTTTCAGAATATATACATTTTGCAATATCTGGTTTTCGAATGTCTGTTTTTTTAAATGTTTGGTTTTTGAATGTCTGTTTTTGAAATCTCTGTTTTTTCAAAGTCGGGTTTTTGAAGTGTCCGTTTTGTGATTTGACTGGTTTTTGAATTGTACCCATTTTCATAATATATACATTTTGAAAGATCTGTTTTTTGAATGTCTGGTTTTTGTATGTCGGATATTTTAAGTATCCGTTTTGTGATTTGTCAGTTTTTTGAGCTGCACCCATAGTAATTACTTTGACCTTAAAAATGCTTATTATTTATATTCTGTTAGGTTATGTTAACTTAAAGAATACAAAACTAACAATTCAAAATTTCCCTAGGGGAAATCTTTTTCTAAATGGGGCGCAAGCTGGGCTCTGACTCTCATCTAGATAAATATCCGGACGGGAGTCGTGGTCAAGCTTGCGCCCAGATATAAACGAACTGATTTCTACTAGGATTGCTGTTGTTGATTAGAAAAAATATGTTTATGTCATATAATTACATACTGCCATTTTTGTCGGTGATATTTCGTCGTTTTTGTGGTTTTTCACTGATATTTCGTCATATTGCCGATTTTCCGGGGAAAGGTTTCTCAGAGTAACATGACCTGTTGTGATAACCTGAAACAGAAGCTGAAAGTATTCCATTGAAATTGTTTTATATGATCTATTTGTAAACCCACTTTGCCTATTCGGTAAGACATATTTACGTGGGAAAATTTGTTATTTGTCACTATTCTGTTTACTCGACGTAACAATTGCACCGTGCACACTGAGGTTAAACTAGCTTCGATAATTCTGCAGGTCGTGATATACATTCAGACATAAACATTCCATGGTTCCACGAGAAAATCCCTAACGAGGAAGCAGCAGCTCGAAGAGCCAGAAACGACATAGTCGTGCCTCACATTCTCTCTTTACCTTCTAGGTGGCACGAGCAGGAGGTGATTCGTATCGCTTCATCCCGGCACACGAACCTTCCGTAAGTTTCGGCTCACGAAAGGAGAAATTACAACGAGGTCGTCGGCCACGTTTGCGGTGCCGTAACTCACCAGCTTGTTACACTTTATGAAATGGAATGGACGCTAAATGAAAAGTTACATTCCGCCTGCCCTCGTAAAGTTCAGGTCCAGCCGCGCATTCTTCGTCTGGGTGCCTTTGAGTTCGCATCCTCATTCGCACCGCAAAAATCTGGGCGCTTTCCATTTCGTTTCTTCGACGTTGCTTTCCTTCTCTTAGCACTTTGCTTCCTTTCTCACTCTCTTTGCCATTATTCTCACACGGGCTCACTTTTATCCATGGCGTTCGTTTCATCCTTTTTCTACCCAGTCGGTTTTCCGAGACGCAAAACGTCTTCGTCGCAAATTTGGACGTGGAGGAATCTGCGCGAAAGTTACCGCGGGTAAAGTTGCTCGCCGTCGACCGAGGAGGAAAAATTGTACCACTTTTCTATTTTATCTCCTTTATGAGGGGTCTGGACCGAGTTCGCTCGCTTTTGCTCTTCGTGTTATTCGTTTCATCTTTCAGCAGGGTTATTGGACAATTGTTTCTTTTTTCTGACACATGCTGGGGTGGGAGCACGGCGTCGAGTTTTTATTATTTCGTCAGAAGATAGCTACTCCGTTTTCTCTATGAAGTTCAATTTGCAGAAAGAATACTTTTCTTTTAACAACTTGAAGGTGCTTACGTATTTTATAAATGTAGTCCGAAATTTAATGATATTAAGCATTTTTTTAAAACTATTATAACATGAATCACTTTGTATCTGTGCACATGTTGTTTGACACAGTCTGAAGCTCAGAAAACAAAACATTTTGATCACAATAATGTCATTCTATGCCCTAGACAGAACGATGGATTTTCTTGTTTCACGTTGTCAGAGGAGCTCCATGAATTGGAGACTAGCCTTCGCCTTCCTTTCAAGTCTTGCACCATGGTGTCTATTATTGTCGTGTAAGTAGAGCTACTCATTTACCTCTCCTAAAGAAATGTGTCCAAATATATTAGTGTGTTCTAACATATCACTATACCCAAATTTTTTTAATGCGAAATAATAAATTTCATACGATTGTAATCGAATTTGCAACTCAGATACATATATTAATTATAAATTTCATGAACAATATGCCGTGTGCTCTCTACTGTGCAAATTTTTACATGATTCCTGTAAACTTAAATTATCGAAGTAAATATCTATGTTTGTTCAATATTCGAAACACGACGTGCTTCTAGGAAGTTGTGAATCAGGGCTATATTCAGCAATTTTATTTTTTTGCATTTCTAATTTAAGTTTCTGAAACATTACAAATATTGCTTTTTCAGATAAAATACTGTAAATTTTTCTAGAACATTTTTCGTTCGTTTCTCCACCCCCTTTGGATAGTTGTAAAAAAATCCAAGGCAGCATCATAAGTCATATTTTTGATATTACATATTTTTGAAATTGGGAATCTATATTTACAATGTATGTATGTTATGCAGGTTATGTATTTTGCACACACCAATGTGTACCTAATGGGTACCTGAATGATGTCGGATGCAGGCGCACAAGGGACCGCCTTCAAAATTATAAAGCCCTCTGAAAAGACATCAGCAAATATTCCCTCGGTTGTCAAAGTTATATTACTGAACTGCGGTGTAGGAAATTCGATAATTTCGATTTTTATTGTTGATTTGAATGGGATGTAGTTGCTGATTTGATCGTGATGCTCGGAGTGTGATTTTGATGGACAATGGCAATGGTGTTAGAGTCATGTGGGTACATATGGATGAAGGCCGGGTCAGACGTAGAGCTCCCTTCAAAAAGATTCACATGCTAAGAGACGAGATCACAAGTCTTTCAAGTGAAGAAAAAGATCAGGGTCTTAGGTTAATTAGGCTCATGGAGGATACATGATATCCCTGACATGAAGAGGTAGGCCTAGATTAGAAAGAATACAGTTAGCTCGTATCGATATGAGTGTACAAGTAGCGAAGCAATTATCGAGGCTTGATGGTATCATTTAGAGATATCTGTGCAGGAAGATCAAGCTATATTACTCCAAAAGGGTGCACCTCAAAACCCCGACATTCAAAAAACAGATATTCAAAAACCAGACTTAAAAGATCATACATTTCAAAATGTACATATTATGAAAATGTAATTAATGATTGATTTGGTGCTTAATAAATAACCCGGGGGTCAAATTAATTTGACCTTCAAGTGACTTAGTAAATAAATCCCTTGGACAAACATTTTTGACCATGAAATTACCTTCCAGTGAGGTCTTAGAGACGGCGCGCGATCCGAGATCATATTTTTATGTAGTGAACGCACCAATAGGAGGTGTATGTATTTTGAAATATCAGGTTTTTGAATGTCTGGTTTTTGAATGTCGGTTTTTGTAGTATCTGTTTTGTGATTTGTCTGGTTTCTGAGGTGCACCGCTCCAAAAACGTCGTCAAAGTCCAGAAAACGTGAAAAGTGAATTGTTCCAATTTCAAATTTTAAATATGGATTGCAGATCTCGAATTCCGTTTCTGACGTTTATGGCCAAGGATGGGGGTTAAGGAAAATTGGATGATTGTTCTATGACAATGTATTTTTTGTTCTTTTTAAGAAATATTCTTTCCAATTTCATTTTGAAACCATCGACGCATTCAGTCGTGAAAAATATTTTTCTAACTTTTGTGAACCATTGGCGTATGTTGATAACAAACGAAATAAATTACAGTATAAATACGCGTAACATAAAATTTGTTGCATTCGCATCTGAAATAATCCTCTTGTGTCCTCTTGTCGCAAGCGGAATCTACTTGCGCCTATTGGAAATCCAGTTACCGTAAGTAGAATAATCTTCTTGGTCACATATCAAGACGATTTTCACTTGCAGACGCGCTATTCCCCTTATGTCAAGTGGTGTTTTATTGTACAATTTATATAAATCGATTTTCGTTTTCAAACGTTTCACAAGAAAAAAGCATCATATGCGAAAGTTTGATATTAATATGAAAAATATTAAGAACGTTTATATCCAAATGAAATTCTTATTGTCTTTGATATGCGGATCATAAATTAAATTTGACAGAACATAATATCGATGAACAAGTACAGTCTTGTCGTATTGAAGCTTTAACGTGAGGGAGTCCATTAAATAATTTTTTACTTTTTGACAAAAAATTGCTGATATGCGGCTACAGCGTGAAGCATTGTAGTGATCGATTTCAACAGTAATCTTTTTTTGTATACATTCATATAAATTCGTGAAAGACTATAAATTGAAATATGTATCTGCGTACACACTTAAAATAGTCCTCTTGAGTCCGCTTGTCGCAAGCGGAATCCACTTATGGCAACTAAAAATCCACTTACCGCAAGTCGAATAATCTGCTTGATCATACGAGTATTACAAGGAGGATTCCGCTTGAGTTAAGAGGACGTTTTAAGAGTGTGCCAACGGATCATTCGGTTTTTACAATTTATTTATACCTCATGGTGCAAACCAGTTAATTAGTTAATTTCAGAGAATCGTCTATATGAGAATCGTCGTAGATAAAGATAGGGTGCATAAATACAGAAGACAGAGATTCATCGAAATTTCAGCAAAAGTACTAGAAAAATCATTTTCAAAATGCAGTCTTAATTTACTTACAAAATCTTCAAATACTTTTCACACATACGTCATATCATGGCATTAAACGAAGCATATTACGAGCATGTAATCCTTGCGGTAGAAATCTGCCACATTTGTGGAGAGAAAAGGTCGAGGTCTAGTTATGCAGCGACGTGTTGCGCATAGTCACATCCTCAATTTGTTTCGTAGTATAGACCTGCCTACATATGGGTTCCCTTTACGTATATTCATACTGCCGTAAAATTAGAAGCCGTAGGTTATACGCCTGCGGACATATACATAATACAAATGTACCTGGTAACACACAATAAAACGTTTATAAGTAGGTGAATATTCTCGTATCCGCCGTTATTGTCACTCTTTGAAACCGGAAGCGGAAAATGATTGCGTGACGGCGAGAAAAATCTGACCTCGCTTCGGTAAACTTGGTACGTGCATCCAGTTTTACAGCTTATAGAAAATGCGAGTAGCTTAAATATCTGTAATTAAGAAATTTAAAAAACCAACAGAGCTGAAATGATAGAAACCACATTATACTGTACTTATATTGAAGAAAATCTATCCAACAAATTGAAGTGCTGTGGGGTAGATGATCGGTATGTCATAAGAAACCTTCGGAAGCTAAATCTTATTTTTACCATTTATTAAGTTAAATGGTGTCATGGTTTTTGGAAACTTATAATTATCACTTATTTTCACGAGAAATTAAATTTTTAATTAGTGAAACTACTAAAGTTGATTCCGCTAAATGCACCCTTAATTCTTTCAAGTAATTAAAGTCTGTTTCGGTACTTGAAATGATTTTGAGGATTATATGATGTAGAGTGGTTGAAAATTGCACAAATTTAATAAGAATTATTTTTAATACGGAATGATTGATTTAATCATTAACAAAAATTATAATGCTAATCACAGAAAGAAGACAATTTGTCGCCCACTTTAATCACAATTGCTCTACCTTAGATAATACTAATTACCACAACTTAAAGTAATTATGCTAAGTCTAATACCTGGCAGCGGAATAAGAACGACACATTCACACGTCATAATAAGCAAACATTCAATATCCACGTTTTGAAGAACATATGAGAAATTATTAGTTTGCTTTGCTTTATTTACTAGAAATCGCCGTTATTAAATCTTCATTAAAAATGTAAACAAATAAGACGTTTTAATGGTGAAATCAACGTTTTATTTTCTTTAACGAAAATGACAGAGAAAGTTATAAAAATTAATAATACTTATGTGCATTTTAATATAATTACAATAAATTAAATAACACCCTTTCATACGAAGCAAAAATGACTTTCATTAAATTTATTACAATCCTGGTAATACTTCCAGACTAATATCTTAATTCGTGCAACACGCATACATTAGGTTGTTCTCAGGCGGTCTTCATGAGATCCAAATATCCGAATTTATTATTTTAATGACATTCTCAGGACATTCCCTGGTATAGTTTCATCTGTAGCAGCTATTTTAATGACGTTTAATTGGTGTATAGGAACTTTACAGAAAAATGTTTTGTGTGACAACATTTTTTAAAAAGGTTCGTATTATAAAATGAATATTCTATTAAGCAATAATCTACTTCACTAGTTGACTATTGCTTAATATAACACAGTCTACTTCACATTAAGTCCGGCCAAAACGGCAAAATTTGTATCTTATGTTTGAGCTCAGGAAACTTTGTGAAAAAGTAAGAAAATATTTTGGAAAATATAACTCTTCTATTTACTATTTACTAGTTAATATACCAACTCTACTATTTAGTTTCTCAAATTGGTTTCCGGGTGTAATAGTGCATCTGGATCTCTTATCAAATATCATTTGAACTGAAGGACCAAAAATATGCGCTGATAGAAAATGACATGAATATATTCCAGTGTTGTAAAAAACGTAATGCTAAACCTAAATTCATGGAAGCCATTTTGCGTCAAATCCAGGAAATTTATGTAACTTTTTATCAGGATGGTTTACTGACATATGTTTGAACTTACAAAGAGATTTAATAAGATCTTTTTAGATATGACTCTTTCTTGAAAGTATTTGAATATCCATGAGTTCCTTTATACGCATGGTGAAATCTCCAGATCTTAATAGAAATGTTGAACAATGTCGACAAAGCATAATATGTAAGTATGCATCATAAAATTTTCCGTAATGCGACTACTTTCTTCGGGAAATGTTTCATCCGTATTAAAAAGATCTAAGATAAAGTAATGCTTTAATTTCGCCAGATATGGGACAAATTTCCGATAGATCTTACCACATGCATGTAATAATAAGGCTTAAGTCAGTTTAAACTGAATTGATAGTTAAATTGATTGTACATATATTTGTTTCTCTTTCATTAGAGAGGTAATTAAATTATAGATATTAAATCCCATATTTAATCTGATTTATAGTTTATCGACTCCGTTCCGAAAGAAGATCGCCTAACTCCATGCAAGCGTAAATAGCAAACAATGTTAAATAAAGTGGAAAATCCTCGCATGATCGAGGGAAGGTCCTCCGTATCACGATAAACGCGCACTAGAGAAATTTACTTTTGAATTTCTATGGAAATTGTGATAAATGGCGATTAAAATCGATATAATTTTGCAACATTTCATTTTATGATATTCGGAGTTGCAAATTTCATAATGCAAGTTGTGATATTTTTCGCGATTAGTGTGTGTGACAATGTGCTATTGCGATTTTGGAATCGGCAAACTCTAAGTTTGCGGTCTCGTATTGGCATACTAGATTCCGAGGTGTTTGCTTCTATATCCGATAAAGCTTATGGCGGACATATTGTATACCTATATATGTTTTGTACACGTTGAATGCAACGTCGGCAATGCAACGCCCGACGTTTAGGCGCTCAGTATACACCAAGATGTTGATTTACCGTTACTAGTCATGCGATAGGAAGTATTTGTCGATACACGCCGATTTTAAGCCATTTTGTGTTATAGTTTCTAGTTTTAATAACACGGATGTACCGGGAATGTAAATTTTTTACATTTAAATTATTTCATTTCTAGAATAAAATTACGTTATTTGAAAGTGCTAATTACTTGCGACCAACAATAATAAAAATTAAATAAACATTTCCACTAATGCAAGTGCTTTTTCTTTGATATTTTTCAGGTATTTAATATAAGATGTCGGGGGAAATGCTAATGTTTTTAAAGTTTCTTTAAAGTTTCTTTCAAATTACTTAAACAAACCGTTATACATAGTAATTTCCGATAAAAGATAACTTTACGCCCCGCATTTCAACATGCAAATAGATTCGGACGGTACGTCGAATTCTTACGCTCGAGTATCGAAAATTACTTTTTTAAATTAGTATGCGTAAATCATGTGAGTCTTTTTCCTGTGCTTAAATTCGTATTTTACGCATGAAATAAAAAATAGTTATTTGGTATCAAGGGCGAAAAAAGGAGTTTTACGCCTCAACAATAGAATCCAAGAGACGGCGATGTCGACTCGAGCTTCATGAGGGTGCAAATTCTACGCCTGAGATTCAAATATTGTTTTTCGATGCAATAGGTGTAAAATATTTGACGCCTCGATTTGTGGGCCTAAAATGCGAATTTCACGCCTCCGTGGTCGTAAAATTTATTTTATGCCCCAGAGGCATGAAATGGACGTTTGACGCCAATTGCATCAAAAAATATTTTTCTGATGTTATATATTATATGCATTGTAAAAATATCAGAAATTTAATTTTCTTGCTAGCATGTTGTAAATATAATAAAGCAGATAGTTAAACTTTCTATACGTGTAAAAGAATACATTCCTCCAAAATAAAACATACACATTTGAGGAATTTTCTTAATAACATTTGACAAAATAAACTAATGAAATTACAATTTCACGTTTAAAGTTCAAGCATTAGAATATAAATAAGTGAAAGTGTGATGCTATTATTATTTGCCGCCACTTAAGAAAGTAACTACTTCAGTAGTAACAGCACATATAATAGATATTTAATCGATCTTGCTTACGTGGTCCTCATATTGTCCGTTTTGTTTTCAAAAATGATCGAAACAATATTTTTTTCTGATAAAATTACACATTTTTCACAGAGTAATACCATTTTTATGAAAATAAAAGATTATTCAAATGTAATGTTGACTATATTTGAAAGCATGACCGTGTATTAAGTTCTTTCAGACAAATTTTTAAGAACTAACTTCTCTCACATTTTAGAAAATGTTGCTCTTAACAAAGATCAGTTCTAACTACATTATGATTATCATCATTCCCAGAATCTAGTGCATCTTTTATAAACTGTATACCATTAGTTTTAATGTTCTATTTAGATTTATAGAGAATATTCTTTCTTAGAATTTAGACAATTTTCTACAGTTTGATCCTTCATTATCGGATGAAACTTGTTGGAAATTATCGCGTGTCTCGTGTCAAAGAAACGCTAATTTTGTCAAATTAGACAGTGTGAAGATAAGGCTATTATAGATTAGATGATATTCTGTGCTAAGTTTTGCAATGAACTTAATGGTTCCAAAGCAAAACAAAATAAATTGAGATTACTTCTGCGAATTATTACATAAAACAGTTTTCTTATTGAACATAATATTCTCTGCTGGATATCTCGGGTGGCAAGTGGATCTTTGTAAAAACATGTACTAGCAAGTTTTACTAATAGAGTGATAAACTGGAAAAATTACTATACTTTAGGTATCATCTAGGCTAAAAATTTTACTGGTGTACAAGGATGTAATGATGTTCTACAGTTAGTTAATATTCTCTTATAAATACCTGTGCAATAATAGTATTTAACACGTCTATTAAAATTCGCAATCGAGAACTGTTATGTGATTGTTGCAAAACCAATATTCACATAATAAATTCTACGAGAAATTTCTGTTGTATATCATTATTATATAATCATTTCTACTGTTCTTGACATTTCTAATTTTTTTGTAACATAAAATGCATCGTAATTTATATTTCTAATATCTTTTATATCACCTAATTCAATTTATTTACAAAAAATATTTAATCGTGAATGAATAATTTTTTACATTTAATAAAGAAAAAGCTCTTTTTCGATTGTATTTAAAAACCTTTATTTAGAACAAAATACTTACAACGTAAATATGACTACGTTTAGGAATTAATTTAGCAACTTTACCCTAATTTCATATGTATATCTTCAAATATTATAGGTTTTTATCGCTCCGCGAAATATTAGGCTATTTCAATTACGTAATCATCGAATGTATAAGAACTTTATTTTTCATACCAATATTCACTACAAAATTGAAGACATTGAAAAATACCTTACAGCGTAAGTCTCTGATATAATATGTTGAAATTTATAATTATAGTTTATATAAACACTAAATCTCTAAATGATACTAAAGCTCCAATAAATGGTAAGATAACATTAGTAATTTGAAATAAAAAAAAAACATACGAATTTCCGTAGAGAATGTGTGTTATTTTAGTTTTTATCGGGTAATGTGAAAAAGTATCAAGGATGATGGAAATTTGAAAAGAATTAACCAAAAATATTCTGGAGCTACATGCTATAAATATTACATCACCCAGGAACAGGTTATTTCAGCTCAAATATTTTACAGGTGTTCCGTTCACATGAATTTATGTATACGACAAATACGAATGCATATATTCTCTCTGGAAATATTCGGAACGAAAAATTCAATATCGTGCATTATAAAAAATATGCGTTCTTTTCCGCAAGCCTATACGATGATGTTTACTAGAATATTCGACAATCCCGGACCTCTACGCGTTTAAATAAAATACATATACATTTATACGAAATGTCCAGAAGAGAAAAAATATCCTGTTATTTTTAGCAAAAACTGCATACGTAATATATAAAGTATACATTGGTAAATAAATTCCGCAGTTCTATTCTGACAAATATATTAAAAATACATCATGATAGAGAAAAGCGTTCGATTTTATGGAAATGCAAAATCGTAAAAGGTCTATCTGAAATAGAAACTTTATGGTTTCAAAGGGAACATAACGCAATATTGTTCATTTCTTTGTGAACGTCTCGGTCGATTGGATGCAGCGCTCAAGTGTACAATATTTTCTTCTGAAAGAAATCATAACGAAATCTGTCTCCACAAAATATTCTGTAACCTAGTTTTTAAATATAGTATACATATTAATGAATTTATGGGGTAAAACGACTTATCTTTTTTAATGTGACGATGTCTGCGCCTGCAATAGTTACTCGAAATGCATTTTATGGGTATATTTGATTTGAAGGGAAGTCAATTTTACTTTGATAATGTTTCGATATTATTCTTATCATGATAAAGGTGTATGTACAGATAAAATCGTGATATTTAATAGGGCGTTCCCTAAATTACTATTAAACTACTGAGAAAATTATCTGTTTAAAACAAGCTAATTTTGTTTCCAATCTTTTGAAAGAGCTTCTTAAGTGTGTTATGTTCAATTTTAAGATAAGTGAAGTGGTCTGCAAACGTATATTTTTCTGTTGGAAGCTCCAAAATCTGTAGGACGCTAAAATTTAAACTTTAATTCTCATACAAAAATCGTTGCAAAAGCAACATATAATTTAAAATATAATAATTATAAAATTTAAATACTTGGTAATACGACCTTTTACATAAATGAACAAAAAAAAGAGACTTAATATTAATTACATACATGGGTTGTCGATTTCAACCACTAAATATGACATAAAAGTGTATTTAGCTAGGATTTGTAGTATAACCTCTCAGAACTTATGATTTTACTGTTCGGAATATAAAGAATTTAAATGACTCGATCATTAATAGGTTCTGTTTTCCTCTAGCGGTGATACAGGGAACAAACGTTTATTGTAGAAAATATACGTTTCGTCCCAGTTTTTTCACGTGGACTCATCAGTAAGACCGTGAAAAAACCTATAATTAAATTATTTAGTTAATCTTGTAATTAATATTAAATTTCTTTTTTGTACATTTATGTAAAAGGACCGTATTACCAAGTGGTTAGATTTTATAATTATGTTTAATTCTCATATTTGGATACCCACGTGGAAAAAGATATAGAATTTTGATATATACCTGATTTCTGATATATACCGGTCAATAAATGTATATAATCTCGGGATACACATTTTTCCGTAAGAGTATTCCCTCCTCAAAATTGAGATGGAAAAATAAACAAAATAAAATCGTCAAATTATTTGGTAAAATTGTCTTTATTAATCACGGATTTTGTTAAATCAACATCCGAATTTCACTCCGTAAATACTCCATTCTATTTACAAACGTTTAGCAGATGGTTATTATTAGTTTTAAAGAATCTTAATTAACACAATTAAAGTATGTGTTTCAGCTGTTGAAAGTACCAGCAAATATCGAACATCATGAATTCTCTGCTTCAAAATACAGTCCATTGGTCATTAGTTTTATAATTTTGAGTATTTATTAGATGTTTTATATAATGGAAAGAATAACCCAAATGAAAACTGCACAAATCGTCCAATGTTCGTCCGTTAAAACGAATATAAGTGCAACAAAATTAATACCTTCTATTTATATACCAGATTAATTCAAACATATCGCCTTCAATACTCGAAGGTGTATTCATGCAATGGTATAATGATAAAATCAATACCTGTTTACCAAAATAGCTCATTTGGCTGAATGCAAATTATGGAAATATTGCTGCTATATCAAAGAGTCTGTTATAAATACAAATGAAGATAAATTGAAGTGCATTTGAAATATGTCAGTGAACTTATTTGATCAAATAACATTTAGAATTACTATTTCATATTGTCATCTTAATTATTAAAATTTCGAAAAAATATTTTGCAAATAATTGTTTATTAAATGAAGTATAATCGTAGTTCAATAATAAACGCCATGTATTTTCATGTTTAATATTAAGCTCCGTAATTTGACGAAATACAAGAATAGGAGCTTTTCATATCAAAGTTTATATAACAACGTATATTAGAACTGAAGCTTACAATGTGTATTATTTGACAGCCAGTAATGAAGTAGCATCATCCAAAGCCCAAATTTCAAATTTATCAATTTTGATACTGAATACGAGGTAGTACTTACTTGGGTTTCACATGTCAGATGATATTAATTTGGATATTCTCAGATTTTACCTTGATTGAATTCTAATGTGTTGGCACACAACTTTATTTTAGGGAGGATTAAGTAAGGTTTACTTATGTTATAATATTTGTTTCAATCAGATCTATTCGTAAATAGGTTTATTAAGAACGTGGTTTGAGTACAAAACAACTAAAATTTAATATAATGAAAGATAACACGATAATATATAAGTTGATGCATATAAGGTGATTTGGCACTATTGAGAACTTGAGTGTAGGTTATTTAAGGTGTCTTGCCTCCCTCGCGGGTTTAAGGCCCCCCCCCCCCCCCCCCTCCATGGGGGAATGGGGCCAAATTTTAGTGATGCGCCAGCTCCGCTGGTTGTGCACACTTAAAAAAGATATACAACAAGTCAGCTACCACATTTATTAGCAACAAGCTGCCTGCCTTGATGCTTCTGTTGGTTCAGAGAACCTTTCTAACGTTGCCACGGCCCGCTAGAGGCCAACCCTTTCTGCGGTTACTGCCTGCACGGACACGGCACGCCGTAGCGCTCCCCCGTGTGGAACCCACCTGGTAGGGGCTTGACACCGCACCCCAGCTCCCCAGTACGGTGGGTCTCTCGAGTCGTTTTACGATCAGGCATTCGTCGGCACAGACCAGCCGAACGATCTGGTCCGTGAGGTCGTCAATTCTCAAAACTTGCTAAGAGAAGCGGATCTTTCTAAAGCATTGCTCCTCTTCGAGCTCGGGCACTTCGACCCCTCACTCTTCCACAATTAAATTGTGGACGGAGATAACCCGCTCCGCTCTCTTCCACAAGTCCCCTGCGGGGACTATTGAGAACTATTGAAATCAGTTTAAGATCTATAAAGATTGCTTTTTGAATCATTAATATTTCATGTGATTTGAAACAAATTATTCAGATGTAATCCGGTTATATTCAACGAAAACGCACTGAAGTACCTATAATTTTAACTTTATCTAATAATCTACTTTTGCATTCGGAATTTTGGTATAGGGAAAAACGGGGCGAAGTGACGAATCTCAAATATTTCCATTATGATCATACTAATTGTAAAATATCATATCTGGTTTCTTTGTTAATATGATATTTCATTTGTTGTTCTTTTACCTACCTTTAGGAACAAGAAATGTAATTTTTAAACAAAATTTTCAAGTCATTTTCCTGTACTTTGGTCTCAGATTGATCAATATTTTTATTTTGTCAGTTTAATAATCACTATTTATATATTTATTCTAAAAGTATATTTTTTGGATTTATTTATAAAACATGAATTGTTAATTTTTTTTGTGTTTATAATAACATATCGTATCTGGAAGTCCATATGATACTTTCAGGTGAAGGCGGCGAAATTTTGTCCAGGATGTCTCTATTTCGTGATTATTTTTTCATTTAAAATATTTTTTAATGAATGCATTGAGTAACTAAAGACGAAGTTTAAATATGTGATCCTGATATAATACGAGTATTCAAAGTTTCCGAAGATGCAATTTCTTCTTTTACTGTTGTTGGAAACTTTGATATATCTGAAGAGGTTCATTCCACCAACCCGCATAAACATTTGTCTACGAATCGGGTCCGAAACGGATCAGGGACCCTCAGCCCGGAAGTATTCCGGATCCGTTTCGGTTCAGGATGTTACACAACCTCGGATCCGAATCGGATCCGGAACCCGGAGGTCAGGCAATCGGCATCCGTTTCTGATCCGATCCTGATTTTCATTTGCATAGCTTTACCCGGTATAGGTCAGTCGAGGCTCTCTCTGTCCGTATCTCTCTCGATTAGCTCATTAGTAATTTTAATAAATTTACAGCATAGTATAAAATGTATATTTTACAGAACTGTTATTTCAGAGACTATACATTTCAGGTGTCAAACTTTCAACGATTAATTTATATCCGACATTTATTTATAATAATACTATACCTTCGAAACTGGTTTTCGCTATTGAACACTGTATTATAACATAAATAATTTGGACTTTGTCGTATATTAGAATATTATATTGTCGATTTTAGCTCAACGTTGTTAGATATTTATGTTTTGACATGTCACATATAGGTTATGTAATTACATACACATCAAGTAGTGTCCCAATAAACGAGATCGTGTGCAAATATTTTCACTGATTTTCATTTTGCATTCGATTTGTTTCCACTTTCGAATGGAATGTAGCAAATTTGAATGCAGAACTAAACGTTTTCAAACGAATATATGCGCAATGTTAAGATTGAGGTTATGTACATCCGTTTGCATGCGATAACGGCTAACTGTCGAATGAAAAAAATGTTCATTTTTCATTCGATGTGATACGTTCTTTTGACATGATCTGCATAAAATGAATTGTATTTCATACGATTTCATTTGGCTCGGCATTCGATTTGCATTCGACATTTAGCCATTTTCGCATGCAAACAGATGTACATAACCTAAATCTTAATACTGCGCATATATTCGTTTGAAAACGACTAATTCCGCATTAAAATTTGCTTAATTTCATTCGAAAAACAATGAACATTTTTGCACACGATCTCGTTTATTGGGGTGGTATAACCTAACGTGACGTAACGCTTGGTCCGATAAGGGCCACTACACGTAAGACGTATATCCTTCGCCATAGCATTTCTTACGCTGACATCTAAGGTCGTTTCTTGTGTATTGGCCTTAATGCAAAAAATATCAGACGTCTCATGTATGTTTTAATTCCTATGCGAAATTTCTTTCAAAATACAAAGGTAAACAAATCTATTAGAAATCCAAATACGAATCGGATCAGGGACGGATCCGGATTACCTGACCTACCGAGTAAACCTATATGTACATATGCAAAACCAAATCTGGGCCGGATCAGGAACAGATCCTGATTACCGGACATCCGTATCCCGGGTCCGATACGGATCCGAGGTTGTGTAACATCCTGATCCGGCACGGATTAGGCGATCGGATCCGATCCTGAGCTAATCGTGGGGGTCAAATCAGGGAATGTTTATGCGGGAACGTGTAAATTTTATTTTTATTAAAGCAAACAATAATAACTTAAAAGACTATGACTTGCACTTAATTTTATGATAGTCTTCTCAGAGACCTCTAAAAATAAGGATTCACCCACTTCACCCCGATATCGCCGCTTTTAAGTTTGTTAAATTGGCCATAGCTGGCCATCTGTAAAACATATACCGTAAGTAACGTGCATATAAATATTGACTATGGAATTACCTACCAAATGATACTTTGCATCATCCTAAATACGAAATTCAAGGAGAGATATAATACACGGAAAAAATCCTCGCCGCTTCGCCCCGCCTTCCCTAATATTTAGGAGTAATTAGATGGTTTATACTCTTTGAAGAGTTTCTAAATCATTGTAATACTTCAAATTTTAGACGTTTATTATACATATTTTAAACATATATTTTAAACATATTTTAAACATATTTAAATTATGTATTAAACATTTAATTTTTTAAAATGTACATTATAAATCGTCTTTTTCCACATTATTACAATAAATAAATATGCATCGAACGTATTAGTTTCTACATAGTTATTAGTTCTTATATGTAATAATCTCATTATGACAAGAATGTAAAAAATTTGCTGCTTCTTGTAATAGTTGGGTTTATTACGTAAAACTTTTTTCCATCTCGAAAAGTAATTTGTAAATGTATTATTTGTTGTATACAACATGATATACTTTTTAAAATAATTTTATATTAGTTTGACCATAAAGGTAGTCGACAAATTTATTATTTTAGAATCTACTTTATAATTAATTTATCATTTACAACGTAATCACGCATAGCAAAATGGCCGTTGGAAATTATTACCAAATGACGTACAAAATGGTAGCTAGCACAAATTTTCATATTTTCACGGTATTCATAACAGTTAACTTCTTTGTAACGCTTCTTCAAGCCATTTTCTGATCGAATTATTCATTTGAAAATATGGAAAAAACTATATTTCATTAGCGCAATATTTTCTTGACTATAATTTACGAAGAATTTTGTTCCAAAAAAAATAATCTTTCCATTTCAAATTTTCAATGCATAGTGTACTCTTTAATACCCTCGAACATTACTGAAAATATAAATATGACAGATTAGTACAGAGTCTAGATTGAAAAAAGTATAAAAAAATAAAGTGCACATCTTGAAGAAGAATGCACAAATGACACCTAATTAAAATGAAACAGTTGTTGGATAGGAAGGCAGCAAGATGGCTAGTTGTGACTAAAACTTAGGCCCAAGGGGTTTGCAAGTTCGCCAATTCCTAATCGTTTGAATTTTCTGAATTCTGCTTCAGATTGAGAACAGATTCAAATTTGCAAATTTTTGTAAACCTTAAAGAAATAATTACCCGGGAGGATTGTTAACACAGCTAAAAAAAGAATACATCAAGAAATCTCTTTACTCGAATTGGATAATGTCATAATAATGGTTAATTACCAATGACACGTTATGCGTTTTCCAGCCATTAATGACTATCATAACTCGGAAGCTCCTTCCGTTCCAACCCAATCTGGAATTCCGAAATGACCAGATTCCTAATAACCCTAGCAATTAACTGCGCAATTGCAGTCATAGTTGCGACGTTCTTGATGGTATACTACGGTACTCAACGGCCTGGGGTACCGAAATACACTTCATTTATCGCACACTGGTACTGCCATCGGCTTTTGCTGGATAGCTTATACCATGAGATTTTCATACCTAAGTATTTCACTCCACCCACACATATACATGTAAAACTATGATGTTCAACCGCTTCATGTCGTGTCATATTGCGCAATTCTTTTTCCGCGGCATAACAGGTTTTTCATCTCGATTTCCCGGTTGCGAGAAAATTGTGAATCACTGAGAGAAGGCAAATACATTCCTCTGCGAACTTTTATATACAGATAGAATTTCTCTCGAGCGCTCGTGAGAAAATCATAAAACCGTGAATTTTGTGCTTCCAATTACTTTATGTTCTACTCAGGTTAAGTAATGTCTGCAACGTTTGCCGAACGGAACGAAAGTTTATGCGACGTAATTACTCATTATTTTGCATTTATCTTGATATCTGTCAAATGTATTTAACTTCAATGGTTGAAACTTCTTCGGATAGTCGATATTAAAAACTAGTTCCATGTATTTCTTCAAATGTTCATTAAACATGTCCGTATTCTTTGATGTGCTTTTCTTCGTTATAATTTGCACAGCGAAACAAGCTCCAAAAATCTTCCAATACATTTACATTAATCGTGCATATTGCACATTAGGGTGGGCCGAAAACTCACTTTTTTGGAATTCGCGGACTGCCCTGTGCCGAAATGATTTATTATGATAGTAGTTGGTGTTTAGCTACACTTCCCGCAAAGAGCTTGAAGTTTAACATTGTTTTTAAACGAGAAAACAAATATTTTTGTACTTTTGACGTCATTTTCTCAAAAAAATGCCTCTCTTTCTGCAATTCCTCTATTTGGCGAAATTAAAAAGAAATTCTGATCAGATAAAACGATTGTAACAAATGTAATTTCTTGCTTGAAAACAAAGAAATACAGAATGTTTCTATTTATTATATTTAAAAAAAAAATTCTGATCAGATAGAACGATTTGAACAAATGTAATTTCTGGATTGAAAACAAAGAAGGACTCAACAAAGAGAACGTTTCTAGTTATTTATACGCATCTCTCGTATGACGTAATTTGAGCTATCAAATTTCATATTCTATACGGAAATTTACGAGTAAAATGTGCACCGACTGAGTTGATCATTCTGAACAGAGTTATCGTATTTTTTTACGCAGTTTTTTTTTGCAAACACTCGGTAAAGAAAATATATTATTGTTTTTTTCGCTGTAATTTGTATATAAAATATTAAATAGTATTGCGCTATGGACAGTTGCTTTCTTTACAATTTTCCATATTGTCGAACTTATTTGTTGAGAGAAAAATTGGAATGACCAAGTTGCCGTATTGTTATTACTAAACGTCCTGGTTTGTGTTTTAATGTTTAATTTGGAGACGATAGTAGGTGATTTTAGAGTAGGCTTTTTTGGGGTCGATGATTACTATTTGTCTGAAACGTTTTTTTTGTGCTATTTGTATTTTTGAAAATAAATGCAAAAAACGGGGTTTATTCAGTATTTCTTAATCGGCTTTCCCTCAATTTATTTTGATAAATCCCAACAGCTAATCGGACGGAAGTATGTACAAGATTAAGGACCAAATTTTGTTGTTTCTTTATTTTGTGATCTTTATACGGAAAGAAATAGATGTTACCAGATAATATACTGATGGTACCAGATAACATCTGATGGTATTCAGTACCATCAATATGTTATTCGGTAACATCAATATGTTATCGGCTACAATATTTTTCTCTCTGTGTAGGATCTGAAACGTCGACATCTGATGAAAAACTGTAGTTATTTAAACAGTTATTTTTTTGGCCAAGGAACCAAATTCAATACCTACCTACGGTCACGGTCGTAATAACTGTATTGATACGCTCTAATTCTTCGTCGTTTATTATAAACATTTAAATAGTTTGTTAAAAATAAATTCTTAGTTCAAAACTCTGAATTAAATAACTTTTTGTTTTGTGATCTGAAGACGAAAACTGCAGGTGCTGAATCCAAACGGGTTTCAACGTTAAAGTTCCTATATAATCAGATCATGAAAAAAGCTTTACGAATCGATTATTAGACAATTTTCTATCTATAATGAAAAGTTACACGGATTGGAAAATTCCTCTTTGACTACGTCGTATTTCGACGTGGTATTAAATGACATATAAAACCCCATAAAGATATGTTGAAGTGATTAATTCAATATTTTATCACCACGATAATATTCAATTTTTACTACCCTACACAGAAAAAACAGGTTTGGACATGCCGACCAAAGAAGCATTGTGAATTAAAATATTAATAGATAAACCATTGCTATTGAAAACAGAACTTTTCATATGGAATCCCTTTCAACAGATAAGGTTCCAGCAACCATAGATATGGAAGGGAATAAATATCAATAGAATATAAGACAACCATATCTTAGGTTGTAATAAACGTGGTGTATTTTCCATGTACGAATCGAATAACTAATGAAAAAAATAATGATCTAGTATTAATTTATAATGTGTACATAGAAGTACCGAATTTTTGTACCTAGCATGAAATTTATTATTTGCTAACATAAAAAATGTGTTAAAAAAAGACGATTCAGAAAACAAGTAGATGTTTATTAATTCCACACACCACCGTTGTGATATAGAGATTAACGCATGTAGGCTAGATTTGACAAACTCTTAAATTATATAAATTAGAATGCATATAATTAATCATTATGGAAGGAAGTTGCATTCTAAATTTATATTATTCAGATTTGATTTGATTATATTCCCTTCATATAGAATGATACGTACTTAATGATCGTAATGGACGATTGATAAATGAAGAAATGTACGAAACGAACAATGATCGAGCAGTCATAAACCTCAAACCTCAAACATTTGGACATAACTGTTCGCTATTGTTAAATTACGATGACACAGGAAGGAAGTAATCAATGGCTTTATCTGCATGAATTCATGTACATCTATAACAATCGATAATAGAATCACTATTATGTAATAGCGTAATGTTTATTTTTATTTATCCCTCTGTTTTATAAAATCCTTGCCCTTTTTCTAGGAATGCTAAAAATATGGTTATGTAAACTTTACCAATGTTCGTAGTATACAAATGTAGTGTCAGTCTTGAATAATTAATTCTTTAATTTATAATTTGTTAAGATGTATGTCAGCATTTAAAAATTTATGTTGGAAGAAAAGGTAATAGATAATAAATCAATCATTTGAACATATAAATATTACGTTATATTTGATTCATACATTTTGAGCTATACGAATACAAATTGAATATATATAATTTTTCACTCGTCAACTGAATCACTAAAATAAAACCGCAGTAAGACCAGCGCATGAAGTCTTTATTTATAGAATAAACTGGGAAAGAATTCATGATGTAAAAAGTAACATTTAAAATCAAAAATGACTATATATTCATGAGCTTTTTTATATGATTTGATATAATCCGAAAATAGGTTTAGGTAATCTCGATCATATCTCCAAAATATTAATACTTTTGATCAAATCGATACGTCAGTAGTTGCCATTTCAATAAACATATTAGGGAAGAGTGGCCTAACTCCGACCTCCAAAATGGAGTAAACCTTTACAATACCTACCTTTGTATGTTTATTGAAACTACTGTTTACTATAACAAGATTTTAGTTATACTGGAAAAGGCAATCAACAATCGCCGAAAATATTATTTGGTTTATGTTTTAACCAAAGCGGAATTTCGAGCAATACTACCTATACCCAAATTAACAAAAATGAATTCTCTTTCAAAGATTATAATAACTCATGTCGGCATAATTACTGTCGTTAAAATTTAACGAAATTTGAGGTTAATATCTTCGTACCTATTGATATATTATACACGAGATGGTGCATTACCTTATTTATATATTATAAAACAACAGTTGTATGATATACATAGCAATGTAATGAAACTGGAGTTTTTTTAAATATCCTTCTACTTTTTAAGCTAATTTTCATGATTCGTTCAAATGAATGGAAGTGACATGTAAATTCTATACTGTACCACTCCACAATGTCGTGCCTTCTAGCAAGTTGCCTGCATTTTCACTTAACAAAGTTTCACCTTGCGTGACCACAGGAGGCATAACTTTTTAGAGTCGTAGTATACAACTTGCATGTTGCTCTCTTTCATTAAAGGAAGTTGCAGAAACTCTCTTGAGAACGAACACGACAAAGTGCCCAAAACTTCTTCCGTTGGATTCAATTGTATCGATAGGTGATTATTTAAGGCAATTGATCTTCTTCAGTAACATTTTTAGAGAATGTGAGCTATCTTTTTGGTTATTTTTCATCGTTTTTTCAACCGGCATAGAAATACATTACATTAAGTTACTATTTTTAGGTGATGATTTAATGTCGATCGTATCTTTACAATAAACTATTTTAATTAATAGTTATATCTATACTTTGTGTAATTAATAATTAACAAAAGGTTACTTGACGACACTTGTCAAAATTACTGTATTATTTAAAATATTATACGAAATGACTAGATTACATAAAATCACACTATTAAACGGCGTTAGATGAATGCCAAAAGTGGGGAGGGGTTAAAATTCCGAAAATACATTTATCCGAAGGTAATATTTTCCGAATTTTAATAATTCCGAATGCCAATCATCCGAAAGTGAATAAATCCGAAAGAAAAGGTTTAACATTCCGAATGTCAATGATCCGTAAGGTACAAAGTTCCGAATGACAAAGTTCCGAATGACGAAGTTCCAAATTAATGTAGGCCCTGAATCCGATTTTTTGGGTAGAATGCCTGAAAGTGGTGCAGTTGATTTGTTATTAAATTTCATGGAACCGTTTTTTTTAATAACATGTTGAATATGGCAAAAATGGAATTTGTTTGAAGTTCGACAATTTTTATCTCCGAAAATATGCATTTTTTGAGAAATTCGCAAGAGACATTTCCTCTCCAAAATAACCCAAAGAATCTAACAAAATTCTTTCGGACTGAAAAATTTAAATTTTTAAATTGTTAACAAAATTTGTTAATAACAATTAACAGCAACAGTTTCAGGCATTTTACCCAAGAAATTCGGATCCAGGGGCAAAAATACATAAGAATCAACTTCATTTAGGGATATATAATAAGCCACATCACCATATGTGGCGCCTACATTAATTTGGAACTTTGTACTTTACGGATAATTTACGTTCGGAATTTTAAACCTTCGGAAAATTTACTTTCGACCACAGTGATATTCGACCAGCTGTCTACTCCGCTATATGAGATATCTAACAACACTTTCACGAAATGCTAACAAAATTTCGAGAAGCTTTCATACATTTTACAGGGCTTTTATTATTCTTAAACTTGTCTACATCCGAGTATGTATATGATTGTATATTTCTACTTTACTTCTTTTATTTTTAGTGAGTAAATTATAAATTGCAAATAAAAACTGTAACATTTAACAATTGCTAAGTAGATAATCGATTTCAATAATGCTTCGAACAGCGTACATATATATAGACTACGATTCGTAACACTTGCAGTTTCTTACAAAACAGTTGAAAGTAAGAACCATAAAGTGTTTAAAACGAAGATACCAGTTTTAGCACTGTCACCTTCCGACTTTGTTTACTTTTTCATTTTCGTAGTTATTTTAGTCGACATATTTGTTAACACGCATCATCGTCGCCATGCGTCAACGTCCTCAGTATCAACAATCTTACCAACATAACCTCTTCATCTTCAACACTCTCATCCTTCATGAATTAATTATTGAACTTCCTGTTCTGTCATTGTCGTCACCACCATTTTGAATGCATAATTGTATTGTCCAACTATATATCAGCTATGCACATCTGTATTTAATGTTATATTAACGTTGTATGATATATTCCCTATTTTTATTCTCTATTTTTATTCACTTAATCATGTATATTTGCGACATTCATATGTTTTGTGGCATATCAATATGTATGACGCAACAAGTTAATGATGTCTTCAGAATGCCGTACATTTTGGGTAAATATTCGGATATTCAGCACGGATACTCAGGACATCCTAACATCCTCCCGAGAATCCCGGTATAACAAAATGAACTCCTACGGAGGTCGGTTGAAGCTTATTGATTTTCGTCGGAGCTTCATTTTCAATTACCATCAAGTCACATGGAGTTCTCTAGAAGCTTCTATGTCCACTTTTGATAACAGATAATGTTTCATTGTAACGCACGAGGAGCCCACGTGCAAGCTCCCTGGAAGCTTACTTGGAGCTCTATGGGACCTCACCACGAGATTGTCATTGGAACATTTATATAGGACAAATCATCGTCTGATGTTCGTGACGAAGCTTCCACTGAGCTTCTTTCATAATCAATATATGCTCTAATAGAACTAAAATCTAATTCCACAAGGAGCTCTGACAGAGCTTCCTGGGAGTTCGCAGATCCTTCAGATTCTATAAATTTTGATAAGGTTTATTGATGGAGGTACCAGGGTACTCGTATTGACCAAATGTTCCAGCTCCCAGAAAACGTCTACAATTGAACTGCAAAGGAGCTCAGTAGGAGCTTTGTACTATTCGGTTCTTATTATGGCGGTCACGTTATAATAAACCTCAAATTCTATGTAATAAAAAAAAGAAAAATACTCAAATTCTATGTGATCAATAATAGCACTGACATGAGGCATTACTCGCAAATAAATCGATTTCGCATTGTCTGCATCATTTCGATTTCGTTTTTCTATAAATAAATATATTTTCGAATAGTGTATTGTTTGGAATTCGAAATTATCCTGACCAACATTGTAAGAAACATTTCTGGTCATCTACAAATATTGAATAAAGTAAACGATATTCCCATCAGGAGTTGTTACAGGCGTATTCGTGTATTTATATTACTTTATAAATGTGAAAAGCTGTACTGGAAAATAATATCCTCATAAAATGAAATAGTACCGAGTCCCCAACGGTTCACAAGCAGTTTGGAGAATTCGATGACGATACAGATATAGAGGCTGTGCCTTTGATGATTGTTATTTCGTTAGAAATTGCCAGGAGCGGTCTCATATTTGGCCTCCTCTAAACGAGCTTTTCCAATCTTCTCGTAAAAGGGGGCAGGAAAGGCAAACAGCATTCGAAAATTACTGCAAAATATAAATATATAAGCCGCGACTGGCGCGCATCGCAGCGTGGAGGAACAAAGGGAAAGAAAATTGTTTACGCGAAGTATTTCCTTTCTGAACGTTTTCCCGGTCCCCTGAAGAGCTTACACTTGCGTCGGGATTAATCCGCATAAAGCAAATATGCCAGAAACGGATGATGTACCATGAAAGGGGTGCATTCGAAAGGTATCAGAAGCGGAAATACGAGGGTATACACAGCCAGGTATCAACCGTTCGTTTGCGAAACTCGTCTTTGTAGCACGATCCAGGGTTAAGCTTCCGAGCATAATGACGTGACTTAGGCAGTCCCTTTGCAGCTTTGTCATACACTAGAAATCAAGGGAGACGACTACGTCATGTTGCTAGTGCGACGGAGACCTGGTCCAGAGTGAACCGAGTGGGAGAGCTAAAGAGGGATGGCAAGAGTGGAAACTAGAGGACACGCGTTGTTTCGAAATCCTGTACCTCGGGAGGATACCGGGGACACGGCTCGACATCGACTGACGGAAACTTTGTCCAAGTAAGACCACGGAGAATAACTCGAGTCGCAATGTACCTGCTAATGACAGCCTCTTAACTTTACTAAACTTATTTGGCATTAGCCAGATAGCCAAAATAGGATTGCACCTTCGTCCCGGGCTAAAGTTTATGCGACAAACTGTAGTCGGATGTCTGGGAGCACGTAGGTTCGTATGTCGCGTATAATCCCGCTGCGTAAATACTTTAATATTTTACTTCAACGAGAACAATGGGGTCGCGTCCTGACGTGATGTGACTACTTAGAATCGTGCAGTCAACACGGAAATGAGATCACCCCAGAGCCGTGCGTGCACCGAGCGTGGTAAGGATACGAAAGTAATGTATCACGGGGGTAAACAAAGGAGCCCGGACAAATGTGGAGCAAGAAAACCGATGTGAATGGAGTCGTATAATGGGTAATATGAGAAATCGGAAATGAGCAGCGTAACAACAGAGCCATGATTCAAAACGGATATGGGAAAAGCATACTACAATGTTACTGGAAAATGGCATGAAAAAAAAGGGTAATGTCGAATGGAAATGCATGTCTCGCAAGAATACTGATGTAAGGAATACGAGGACGTAACGTACATTATAATGTAAATACATGCATTGATGGATGAAGATCCATCTCATAATACGCACCGAAGTAACATCACTGACATATATATTAGCATCGTGAAAGGCTGCTTTTATTTTTCATTTTTATCATCTTCTATTGTTTATGCTGCACTTCCTAAAATACATGGCAAGTTTTGAAGCTGCATCTGAAAGGATTGCAACAGCGTCAGAAATTGAATTATTCATATACATAAATATGCATTTAGAGAAAGGGTTCTGTAAATTCGCAAAATGTTTCAGCAAGACGAAGAATAAACTGAATTGATAAGCGAGGCGAAAAGTAAACAAAAAAAGTAACGTAAAATTCAAAATACGAATATTTAAAATAACCATAGAAATGTAAAGTAAATCTTAACAACGATATTTACCGCGCTGGAAATGCAACGACCTACAAACAAAAGACGAGAGGTGTTTGAACGTCGGTGCATTCGCGGTTATTGGCTGGCACATTTTTGGTAAAAGATTATCGATCGAGTTCAAAAAGTATTCGCAAATCGAAATGATATCGACGAGTCGTGAGAGGACTTTCCGATGATACCGAAAAATCCGCTACCAATCATTTCGATGCTATGGTCGGAGCATCGCACCTAGACTGCGGAATGCGGCCCCGAGCTTTTCCCTATAATGTGCCAAGGGATTGGAAAAATACATAACAGCAGCAGCGAACGTGTATTTTATTTTATTTACGTAAAAGGCATTTTTTGTAATCCAAAACAAATTCTGGGTATTTCTATTCAGATATTTTCTGAGACACTTAAATATAAATACGTTAATATAGGTTGATTTTTAAATAAAACATGCATTAAATTTGGCGCCCAACAGAATCACCTTCATGACAATATTAAATGTTGAAATTTACAAAAACTGTCATTATTGTAAGGGTTATTGAATAAAAAATGTCTTTATAGTATCGTGTAACAGTTGGGAATACGACCTTTTTTGTCAGCAAGTTTAATAGCTATCCAAAAGTATTTTGTACAATGGATCATACTTTTCAGATCATCTTGAAGGCTTATCTTTTTACATCCAGCTTTAGTCTATTGGAAGATGGAATCCGTAAAAAACGAGGGCATAGCAAGGAATTCGACGTATGACGATAAAAGCGATTCCGTCTGCGATCGATATCCAATATCTAGGGAAACTGGAACTCGCCATATTGAAAGCTCCCTTTCGCCCGCATTTCGTCTGTCTTTCTCTCTCTCTCTCGCTGTTTTTCTTCGTTGCTCCTGGCATCGCTGTACCTTATGTCCACTTGTTTCCGGGGAATCGAAAAATCCCCTGTCCCTTGTCTCCTCTCTTTAAACTTCAGGTGTCCGCAGCTTTCCCCCAGTTTTGGCAACGTCAGCACAGTCCACCCTCCGGCCAGTGTACTTATCGTGAAGGATCGCGAAACGAATAGCGAACCGTGAATTGCCTTTGTTCTATCCTCGAAATGGGCTCACGGCCTGGTGAAGTATTAAAAATAATTACTTCAAAATGCAGTAAAATATGCTAAAATATATTTTTATTTAGTTATTATTTTTTAAACAATATTATTTATATATGTAAAAGTGAGACAATCAATTATTTCGAGATTTTTATTTGTCGCTTACAATTCCCAACCTAAGCATTTCATTTGAAGGTAACCAAAAATACATTTTTGAATTCTGTTTTTGCAGAACATTTTTCTTTGAAAAATTAACATTCTTTGTGTAGAATATTTTATTAAAATAAGCACATTGCTTTTATGATACATATCCTCACCAGAATTATTATTTTCCTGTTCAGTCGCTCAGAGTAGAATGAACTTGTGCCCTAACCAGTTGGAAGGTAATAAATGTGGCCATTTTTTCAAAAAAATGTAACAATTTTTGGGTTATCTTCATATATCCTTTTTTAGGTTTTGGCCAGTTTCGGTGGTATTTCGACATATAATTATACTCATTGTATTAACACGAAAAATTTCAAAATTTTCTGTCCACTTTCTAGCCCATAATGATAACATAGGCCGACAAAATTTGAGAAAATTGCAGAACTAAGAACCAGAACATATTTTCTAAAGGTATTTGACGCGATGAATTCGAATCCGACCTCAGAATAGCCCCTATATGTCAGGTTTTTGAGATATTTTAACCTAAAAGTGAAAAAAGCACGCTTTTTGGGTACATTTGAGCGATGTAACTTCAAGACAGATTTTTTGTTTCAAAACTATCGTCACGGTAACTCAAAGTAATGTTTTTGCCCTTCAAAATCCGTTTTTAAACTTAGAAAAATCTTTATTGGTCACCGAGATATCGCCTGTTGAATTTTCTGAAGCTTTATCTGATTCTGCTCAGTTTCTGAATATCGCCGAATTTGCCAATCTCAGTGACCAAACAAGATTTTTCTAAATTTAAAAACGAATTTTGAAGGGCAAAAACAGTACTGTGACATACCGTGACGATCGTTTTAAAAAAAATCTGTCTTCAAGTTACAGCACCTCAAATGCACCCAAAAACGTACTTTTTGTACTTTTACGTTAAAATATCTAAAAAAAACCTGACGTAAAGAGGCTATTCTGAGGTCCGATTCAAATTCAGCGCGTGAAATAGCTTCGGAAAAGTATGTTCTGGTTCTTGGTTCTAAAGTTTGTCGGCCTGTGTAATATTATCTAAATTTTTTGAAGATAACGTAAAAGTTTTCTGGCCTCTTTTGATGCAGTTTTTATTCAATATTAATTAATTTTTTGTACATTTTGTTAGTAAAATTTTGAAAAGCATAAATAATTGTAGAAACACACTATTTGCACGGTTTTTATATTGAATATGATTGCTTCGTTCATTATTTTTAATATGAGCATAATCATAATCATCATCATTATTATCATTATCAACACTGTTACAGTTATTATACGGGCGTTAATAGTATACTATGTACCAAGGATGCAATTATCGATCTTTGGCGAGTGTGAAGTTTGCGTTCCGAGCGAAGCGAGTGATTAACCCGTAAATAATTGACTTAAATAATGGTATTACTGGGAAATGTTGAATTATTATTAACCAAATGAAAAAAGGGTAAATAGTTGACATGGTTATTGGTATTTGAAAGACCTAGATAATGTCATGTTTTGCTGCACTGAAATACGATTTATTAATTTTTCTCTTGAAAATGACGTACTAGAAATGCTGTTGAAGATCTCACAGTAAAGGTCCAGTATCCGTTAATGGCTTTAATAAAGAATCATTTTATTCCTTCGAATTTGATAGCAACGAAATGGTTTCTCTCAAGCATGACATGGAACTTGCTCATTGTTTTTGTTTTGACTCCATGCCTTCATCACTTTTCATCACTATTTTCGAAGCAGCTGCTTTTATCTCTGAATTAAGTAAACCAATATCGATACCCTTACAATTTGCATGAAGTAAATATTTTTCGCATAATTTCTAACGTGTTTCCCTTTTCAAACCAAAAGTAGTTATAGATTAAAAACGGATAGCTATTTTTCCAATATCGATGGCAGATTTTTCAGATATATAAGGCTCGTCTTCCAAAATAGCTACGACGTCTTGGTGTAGTTCCATGGCTGACATCTCCTGAATGTGATTTCCATCGACATTTCAATTATAGAAGAAAGGTTCAAATTTTCTATATCTGCTTTGAGGTTATGTTAGTCTTAATATTAGTTCCTTGATTTTTGCGTAGACGATTCAGTTTTCGCTCCAATTTCTTAAGTTTTCTGTAATAAATAAGTACTAAAAAGTGACATGAACAGACGAAGAATCAAGTGGAAGTTTATGTGGATATATACAGTGGTATTTTTAAATTTTATGGTATAAATGTTAACTTTAGTGCATGAGTAGTGACAGTCAATTTAGAATCGGTATCATATGTAGCATAATTATACAAGTTAATCTAACTTTAAGGTCTATGCATATACAGCGAAAAATTATTATATGAAACAAATATTATATATCTACCGTGCATTACATCTGAATCCTTAATTTGTTTTGTTAATGATATTCCGAAAAAAGTGTAAAGATATAAATTTCTTAAATTCCAGATGCTCATAACATTTAGCATTATGCGACATTATTAATAGCGTCGAAATGCATTCCTTTATAAGCTATATTTACTTTTTTGTCCACCATATGGAGCACTAGTTTGTACTTTTTTTCATAATCGAGGAAACTACGATTGTTTGCTTTACGTACCAAGCATCCGATATGCAATAAGCCAACAAGCTTGCGACAGAATGAACCTCATGTAATCCGACTATTTATGTAACATCTGCTTTAATCGTTTAAGTAATTTAGATGCACAACAAAATTAGCGAAATAATACTCCGAAATTATTCATTGAGATTATACTTACGTATTTTTCAGATAACTGCTAAATCACATTCAGCAACCTACTTCACATAAATAAAAGTATTTATTTTAATTTTTTTATTTTTAATAATATTTAATGTTCTTAGAAAATCTAATCATTGCCAATAGAATATTATTAACTTTAGTCGACCAATTATTCTGAATTGTATAACCTACGATTTATTAAGGATTAAAGTGAAACTGATAAAATATATTACAAAAACTACTGTTAAAATTCTGTTATATGCGTTCATGGCCAACGTTCGGTTCTATTGATGAAAATCTTGCTATACTTACAACAATATTTGCAAAATTGGGGTAAATAAATGTTATACTTCAGATACTTCATGTCCTGGATTTTTGAAAAATATTTCCAGGAACTCCCGAAACAAACTAAAAAATCGTTGGTTCTTTAGTTTTGCCAGCCACATAAGGAGAAAACAAACGAGTAAACAAAAAGTTGCATTTTTCTCCAAAGTTATAATTTAATAAAAAAATGACCTGTTTATTGATTATCATCAAAATCGACGGATTGTTCTGATCGTGTACTTAAACACGACTTAAGTTATACCCGAAAATGTCGAACTATACTTCGCAAAAAAGTTTGGGTCGTACAACAATATAACCTATTGTCAGCTGTATGAGAACTGTTAAAACTAGGTCGAAGTATCATATTTGTACGTCTTTCCAGTGAAGCAATCCTTATAAAAAATCTGGTCCACGTATAGAAATTCATGTACATTTCACAAATTTCATTTGCAATATTGATCTGACAATAAAACAGTTTGCGTATGCCCCAAATTTTATTTTCCATGAACATGAACATATATATATGTATATATAAAGTGATTATATCAATACGATATTAGCATTAAATAAGGGTAATACTTTTTTTCTGTTAACTCAATTTGAATATTTCAGAATAACTGACGAGAAATGAAGCAATCACCGTAATAAATGTTAAATTTTATCTACATTGGATTTAATATAACTTAATTATCATTTAAAATTGGATGAGTAATTAATTTAAGAGATCACGGAATTCGCGGCAATAATGTGATTATGCAGAAGGACTTCAGTAATTTCTATAGTTTCAATTGCTTTTAGGTAAAATTTGCTACGCATTAACGAACTCATGCATAATGCAACGGGAATTCTAGTAAACGTTCAAAATTTGTTGAAACGAAAACGATGTTACTATTTTCTCGGAATTTCTTGTCGCTAATATTGTTCTGACATTCACGTAAAAGTTGTTGTGTAACATTTTCAAAATCACACCTCCAGTGAATCGAATAAACGTCTTTCTCAATGAAGCTGCAATTTCCGCTCCAAAAATGCTGAAATACGTTAAAAATTACATTATATTGCTTTTTTTCTTTAATCTTCCTCTATCGGAGAATTTTATTTTATAATATGCTATATGAATTAAAAGCTTCTCAGAAACTTTCAATAAAAATTGGGCCGGATAACAAACAAATCAAACAGTCGATAAAAGTTAGTAACTTTCTAAAGTTAAATTCAACTTTCAAAATTGTATTCACAATGGAGATTATCACATTAGTGTTGACAGTTTTGATTCGCACACAAGTAAAATTTACGTATCAAAAAGCAGAATTCATTTAAGTAAGTCAAGTCTCGAAAGAAACAAATTTCACTTTTTGCAGAAGAATTGCTCTCCTTTCACTCCAAGAAACTTAGAGAATGAATTTCAAAATCGTTTTCCATCTCCGGGTCAATACGAGTGCTACTCGGATCTACACTTATAGAATAGCAACGTTTGCCACTTCAATAAGGAAACAGAAAATATTCATAAGATGCAATGGAGATAATAATAAAGATGATTGCCTTACAATGAAAGTGCAAATGCAATATGCAACTCGGGAGAAGTATTACCACTCATCACTGTGCATTCCATAGACTTTCAGTTTTCGAGAATAAAAACTTGCTCGACGAATGGAAACTTCTAGTTCATATTAAAAGTAGTGTTTTATGTCGTTTTGCTGAGTACATTTATACTCGTCCAGGACACGTGAAATGTATTCACAGATGAATTTTTAATTTTATCTCTTTGAAAGTTTCAAAGGGGATTTCATTTTTTTTTCATCTCGTTAATGTTTCTGAAACGATTATATTTTTTAGTCGGTAAAGTTATTGAATAGACAAGACATGATATTATTAAATAATCAAGAACGTGGAATGAAATGTGTTTATTAATGTGACTGTATTCATCGGACAGTCAACAGAAATATTTCATGAAATTCTTTCTATCTATGCGCGTGAAAACAAAAATACATACACTGACATACATCTTATTAGGAAGTTTAGAATTCTGAGCTTCATTATACTAATATATACATTTGTCCAATAGTAAAAGTTACAAAATATTTTGGGTCTATTACTTTTTATCAATGTTAGAATGTAACTATTAAATACTCTAAGTCGTGCTAGAACTCGAACCACATTTTTCACACATTATTTTTTTTTCATTCTATCATTTGTTCATAGATGGCACATAGAAAATATAATTCTTGGTGATTCTTGAACATAATTTCTAGCTCTAGAATGTTTATGACTGCTTTTCACATAAGCCTATAGTAAGAAACACATTTTCTCTGAGTGTAGGCAAAATTTTAGCCATTCCGACGAAATGGGAAGATATAAAGTATTTCATGTGAATTGATTTGGAACTCGAAAAATGGAACTTACTGGAAAGTGTACATTAAAAATGTTTTGTTTGAATTTTTGTCCTCATCTTAGAATATTATTTTTTTTTATATTATTTTACATCGACTTTTCTGAACCCATATGGGACTAAATCGCGACGGGACCTACAGTTTATGAAGGTGGAATCCGAACCACCTGAGCTTTGGCGTTATTAGACACTTATAAACAAATACAGAGGTGTCCCTATGACAATTAATTTAAATTTAACAAAAATGGATTTTTCTTTTAGACTGTCTCTGTTTTATGACCCAAAATAAATAACACACGTTAACGTTAATCTACGTTAATTTTACTAGAATTTCTATGGAATGAGTGAACACGGGTTAATCCAAACTGCAGTGCCAACATGGCCTTTTTCCTTTTATTGTCCAGTACTATGTAGTGGATTTCATCTGATGACATTAGCCGCAATGTGATGCATTCTGGGATGTCCATGGTAAAATAAAAATGTCCTATTCAAGTAGCACTCAGCTTTCAACTCAGTCGAAATAGACATACATTCTGGTCGGAAATGGTGTAAACATTACAGTAATCGACCACTTTATATCCGTAATCTCGAGTTAAACAATATTAAAAAATAAGGGATTATCATGCATTTAGATTTAAAGAATTTTAACAAGTATGTGTAAGCGAAGGTTTCAATTGAAATGTTAGGCTGTAATAGGTTTATAATACTTTGATAACTGGTCCATAATTACCTGCCTCCCGTGGCTAAATACTATCCTTGTTTTATACTTTTGCACATACCTCTACAGAAAGTAAAAAATACTTTTTAGTGATATTATTTATTATATGACGTTTTATTTTCAACGCTTGAACGGCGAGGCGGTCCAAATGGCGTTGTCCGTGCCAGAGACAGAAGCGGCGAAAATATCAAAAAAGGCGGTCCTATTTAAACTCGCTTTGCAAAGTTTCTAGACACAGTATCTGTATCGTTTAATATCAAGGAACACGAAAATGACAAAAAAGGGTTATTTTTAATACTTTTGTAAGAATGCCGTCAAAACTGTCACTCAATTTTCTGCTTCAGGTAAAATCGGATTTTGGTCGGAAATTGGTAGTGGGGTTTTTGTGGAGTCGTTGAGCACGAATTTAAAGTTGCTTCTTGAAAATTCAAAATGCTGGATCCAATATGGCGAACGATTTTTTAAAAGTATTTTATGAATTCCCTCAAAATTGGTACTGGATTTTTTTTGAGTCGGTTATTACGAATTTGAAATTGTCTTTCGAAAATTCTGTAAGCTAATAGATCTTACGAAAGTTCAGGAACACTTAACTTGTTAAAAATTTATAAAATATAACATAATATAATAATATATATATACCCCAATAACAAAAAAAATCTTTTTAACACCCCGCCGTCAAAACGGGCACCATATTGAATCTGCCATACTAAATTTTCAAAAAGTAACTTCAAATTCAAAATAATAAAATTAGGGAGGGCTTTTAACCTACAAAGTAATTGCGTACCAAAAGTCACCTTAGTTCACCTAACACGAGCAATTACGGATGGTAAATAATCCCAACGTTTTGGACCTCTTGGGTCCCTCTTCAGGGGAAAATAAGCTTTCTGGGCGCTTTATACACTCAATTTGACGGTGGTGGTGGGGAGTAATTTTTCAATCTTAATATTAGGTCATCATATATGATATTTAAATTTTGAAAATCTTCAACTTTATTCAATGCATTTTTCTGCAATTTTATGTGCAGCATTTCAGAAATTCTTCTGCTGGACCAATTTTTTTCGGTGTCTAAAATTTGTACATCCGTCCAATTAAAGTCATGGTCGGTTTCTAGTCGATGGTCCGTAATGACTGAATTGCGTTGTGAATTTCTACGGATATTAGCCTCATGTTAGGTAATTCTTGTTTTGAGGCTTCTTTTCGTCTCACCCACATAAGCGGCGTCACAATTGTTGCATTTAATACAATACACTTTATAATACTCTATTTAGCTTGTCTTTACATTTTGCAATAATTGATGTTAATTTATGCGTAAGAGAAGGAACAGTTGTAATTTTCCAACGTCTTAATTTGTGTTGTAAAAAATGGTAAAGGCCATTGATGTATGGGACTTTGAGATAAAATTTCTCGCTATCAGCTTCAGAACTGTTTGATAAAGAATCATTGTTATTCAATAGGATCCGTCTGTTAACCTGTTTATGTATCAAATGTTTTGGATAATTATTTTCCGTGTTAGTAGGTGGAGGCCAACTATCGGTACGCAATTACTTTGTAGGTTAAAAGCCCGCCCTAATTTTATTATTTTAAATTAAAGCCTGCATTACAACACTATTTATTTAACTTCAAATTCGTAATCACCGATCCAAAAAAATCACAGTACCCTAAGGCGAGTCTCGGTTCCACGGGAAAAGAGTGGGGGATAGGGGAAGCAATCGTTCGGCCTAAACGAGAATTACGTTTCTGCCTTAGTGAGATCCCGGCCTTAAGGTAGTTGTACCCTAAATCAAAAGTATTGAGAAAGAGTTGAAATTTTTAGCAAAAGTAGTTCATGTATCAAACAATACGCACATAAAATTTCAGGTTGATTTATCGTACAGTTTCTGAGATAATCGAGTTCAACGTTTGCTCAATTCACGTTGATTCGCACGGGACTAATGCGCCAACAACGACAAATCGTATGTTTCTATTTTTTTGTGCCTGATGTAGTATTGCTATTCACTCCAGATTTCACACAAAACTTGATAAATGCTCTGTGAAGAGAACACCATTTTTTTTAAACGCCCACCGTACAGTTGTAGAGAAATTTCAATCCAAATATCAGAATTATTTTATTTTCGGGGTAACTCGCCGAACAGCTGGTAAGCGAAAAATATATGTGGCAACGGCGCACGACAGCGTCTCGCGCCGCTCAATTCAAAATGATCGAAATATGATTTTGTCAAGTGGAACATTAAAAACACAATTGTCAATAAAAATCGTAATCAATTTATTGTAATAAAAACATATTTGAATAAATATATTCGTACAATCTATTTTAACAATTTTTTTTTACGTTTTTTAGTATTGCTATTTTAAGAATATTTTTAGTCACTAATTTTTGCAAAACAAAGGCATCAAAAACAGCATCATGGTAACCGTTAGTAGGTTAGCGTTCTAATAAATCTTCTGCCAATTTTGACAGGGTGCACATGTCTTTTCCTTTGCGCTCGGGAAACTGTTGTCTAAATAATTGCAGACTATCACAAAATCCATAAATAATAGATTTAAAATCGCCTATTAAGGAATATTTTACACACTCCCTTAAAAAAAAGAGGTATCGAAAGATGCATTATGTGCAATCAATATACATTGCTTATTTTTACCGATTTTGCACAAAAATTCATAAAATGCTTGTAATGCATCCCGAATAATAAGCGTATCTAACTTTTCATTGCGTAAATATAGTTCGCCTCCGATATTTTGCAAACCATTGATTTCGGAAGCGAATTAAAACAAAATGTAAACACGGAGAAGCTGACACGGCGTTGCCACGTCTATAACGTTGGAACGTGGACTACGTGAAGCGAGAATCAATTTATTTTTAACTCGTGTTATTATAATTGAAAATTTTTATGCAATTAGTAATATGCTGGTGGTAATTTCACTTAATAATATTATTAGCATAAACAATTCTATATTTTATTGAATTTTTACGTTACGTATGAAAAATTGCCGATATTCACACTGGAAAAACTATTTAAAAACTATGAAAAAAACATTTCGTTTTTCACATATTTGTATTCCTTGGCATTAAATCGTATAGATACTCTGGTTTCGTGACTTAATTCCATCTACAAACGTTCCAAAGCGAGTTTAAATAGGACCGCATTTTTCGATATTTTCGCTGCTTCTGGCACCGGCTGGAACCTTTAAAACCAAAGACAACAGTTGTACGTTTGCTGTTAATTTCACCTAATTTTTTTTTATTTGACCGACTACTGTTGTGTAGATTATTTTTGAACAAATAAATGTTGTACACGCATACGGAGTGCTGTCTGATTGTTGCCTAAAGATAACAAAAATCTGTCATCGAGAGTAATAATCTAAACCGTCGGTAGAAAAATGGATGCTACATGGACAAGTGAGTCTCTGAGAGCCATGCGACAATGTTGTGTCTGTTATTAAACACTGGTGATTTGTACTCTATATTTAAAGTCACTAAAGTGTCATATTTTCTCTACTTGTTTTCCACGTTTATAGTCTAAAATGATTGCAAATTTCCAACTTCAGAGAGTGTAAGAGTCAAAGGATAGGATAAAGGAAAGGAATTATCCCCCGCTTTAATGACATTTTTTAGCCTATTCGCGGGTCGGCTCTCGGGTGGATTGGTCGGACAGACTTTCAAAGACATTACAAGACAATACTTTTTTAGACAAACACAAGGATCACCCACCCAGAGCCAGTCCCCCCATTACTGTGCCCCGTAGAGCGACTTGACCCCTCTGTATCGTATTTGCACGGGGTCTGAGAAAACTACGGAAAACCCAGACAGATACAGTCGACGAACTACTTTATCATCAGAGTATACCCTCTGATGGTAAAGCAGTCGTGTCTCCCACTCAGCAATCGGCCTGCTATCTTTGCCGTAGCGGGCGCAACGCTCGTTTTTTTTATTTTTTATAGTCACCCTTCCAAGTATGGATCCGTATCAGGAACCTTTCACTTGAAAGAGCGACTGTGCGTCGCACCGACCACAGGGCAATTGCTGTTGGTTACTTCAGAGAGTGTAAGAGTTGAAATGAGTAATCCTTTCCAACCGGAAGATTTTATCTATTCTACGCTACGTAGATCTGATGTAGCTGATGAATGTACATAAATGCGTTTGTTTGAAGAGGCCAACTAGAATTGGCCCGATTTGACATGGATAGAATCAGGGCCCCAGCCAGGATACGATTTGGTTAAACCAATTAAAAATTTGGGCCGGATTCTGGCTGGAATCCAGCCGGGCTAGCCTGATCCCTTTAGATTCTGAATATAACCAGGATAACTTGGTCGTGTTCCGATTATAGCCATATTTACATTCAGGAAAACGCATATAATTTTAGAGTTCATAGCAACACAAATTGAATGATGATAAAAATAAAAGCCACAGTCCATTTTATGTTCACTCAAATACCGGGTGTTGGCTTTAAGTGTTATAAATGGTAAGAAACAATAGACCATGTTGCTGATCTGCATGATCAACAGTGTGCACATACTTTGCCTTTCCTAAACATCATATTATCCTAACTTAAACTTGTTTGATACGAATAACCATATATGTTTGGTTCGAATATCCGAACCTTTCTGCATCCAATACTACTAACTTAGTGTTGTAAAGCAAACCCGTTCGGTTAGAAAATGAAATGTATATATTTTTTCTTGAAATTTCTAATCGAATGATACAGACCTAGTAAACATCGAAATCATCCCTGCTAGAACTAGACCAGATATAGCAGTGAATCGTTACGGTTTATTTAGACACCCATGCGCAATGCACCAAAGTTGCACAAAACGTGAAGATTTAGAGCTCTTAACGCTAGCGTCGGTGAGTTCGATTTCTGTACTAGGAAATAAAATATGTTATATCAACCGATGAAATCTTATAATTTATTGTGACTGATTTTTCTCCAAATCTAATAAAAGTCTTATTACTTTTAATGCCCTATGGACACCCGAGTTGCAGTACTTAATTGTACGGAGTCCACACCAATGATTGTACCGTTCCGGATAGAGGAATAGTTCCTTACAAGTATCAAAGGAGAACGTCCATACGAATTTGAGGGTGCGACGCAGATCGATGCCACAATGATCAGCGCAAAGATAGCTTAACGTTGCGTTTTATGGCGGTTCTCGGGTAAGTGACGTAAACGAGCTTACATAATCCGTGGAGGCAGGAAACGGAGGGTAGGGGAGTTGGCACAAAATGACGGGTTCAGAACCACGTAGTTGCTCTCGAAGCGACGATGCAATTACAAGGTTACGACGGTCGGCATTACGGATAATCCAAGCGATTCTCGATTCTACGATATGGTCACTAAAGCTTGATAATAGGCTTCCGTCCAGAGCGCTCGGAGGGTGACTTTCCCGTAACCTGGCAGTTAGTATACCATTCGAATATCAATTTTGTAAAGAGATTTTGTAAAGAGACTAGAAATAGTTGTTGTTTTACTCGATCATATGCTCGTAACTGGTTTTACGCACTCCTAATGGCCGATAAAGCTGCTATTATCTTCGCGTTGTAAAACGGAGATCAAAAGTTAAAGATTCGTTTTTAATGAGGCGGATTTGAAAGGAAAGTTTCGACTATAGTCTTGGAAAGCTCTTCTTGGTAAAAGTAAGAGGTTCCGAGGAAGATACGTTTTAAGATGTCACATTTCGTCATTTGTAGACCTCAGTATGGGATTCAAAAAATTGTGTTATGCGAGCATTCGTAGCAGGTGTTAAGACAGACTAAATTAAATGACATATATACAGGGTGGCCCAGAACTTAGTAATGATATTGCAGGAGATGATTCTCCGTGATATTTCGAACAAAAAAGTCGTTTACCAAAATTGGATCTGAGGTTCAGAATTTCAGTGACGAGCTGTTGAAGTTGAGAAAAAATTATTTTTTTGGCAATAACTCGGCCTGCTTTGAAGTTCTTTCAAAGAGTGAGGTCTCATTTTGAAGCTTATTTTAAGCCCTACAATTCACCTATAAGAACGTTTGACCCGCGATGAATATTTCTGAAGTTTTTACCTCAGAAATAAAAAAAAGGCAAATTTTTTCGGTTTTTCGCATCTAACTCATTTCACTAAATAGATAATGAAATATCGCCCAAGAAAAAGTTTTAGAGCTTAAAAAGACGACGAATTTGCCTCTTGCTCATTCATTAGGTTTCGATAACAATTGAGTCCGCGGGAACACTCTTAATCTCGTAGAAAAGGCGAAAAATGGGCGGCGTCAGTGCCAAACGAGAATATTGGAGCATATTTTTTGATAATATATCAGGTATATAATGAATAATACATGCTTTATAGATAAATATATACGGCAAAACATAATTTGATAATTAGTTAAACTTCCAAATTTAAGTAATATGATTTTCATGAAAAAAGTTTTAACAAACTTTAAAATGAGAATGGATTTTAACGAACGACAGTTTATTTAAAAAAAAATGATTCTTTACAACTTCGACGACTGAATTGTTACAAATATTTCTCCAAAATAGTAAAATTATTCATAAAATATCAAAACTAAAAATTTTTGTGTACTAACCAGAAATGTTGCTGTTTTCGAAAGAGTTAGTTATCATTCGTTAAAATCCAGCGATTTTTAAAAACCTTTTTGGCAAGGCAACAAGACAAACATTTAAGTCATTAACAAGAGTTCGACAAATTATGTATGCCCACTTTTCAGAATAATAATGATTGTCTTCAAAAATATAATCCATAATAAAAATTAAGTTCTTGAAAATGTTTCTCTCTAATGAATCCACAATAGATGTTATTATTTTAAATACGCAATAATTAAAAGCTTTTATTGCTAAAATTAAAATGCTAGTATAGCTTATTACTACATAAGTGACTCATTAGCCAGAGTATACCCTGCAAACACGGAAAGTAACGGTTATGTAATATTTACGTAATGGTTACGTTGTTACATAAATGTTACATAGTTGTTATACAACTGTTACTTTTGTGTTTGCAGGGTATCTCCATTAATTTTTCCAATTTTCGGTCTTTCAAAGGAGGTACCACTATTTTAAATATTAAATGTATGCTTTCGAATTTCTTACTAGATACAATACACAATTAAGTAATAATGACTTACAAGAACTTTTTTCAAACAATAACAATTTCTTATATAAAACTTAAATTTGTATCGTTTGATGATCAACTATAACTGAAAACGCCAGTCAATGAAATCAAATTTTCATATTCTGTAATGTAAATTTTAACAAAACAAAATAACTCTAAAAGATTCGCTTGTGAATCTTGTCTTGAAGAAGCTGGTCTTAAAAACCAAAGTATTTCTTAACGGTAGTATCTACAATTATTGATACATATTAATTATTCTCAGCAGTACAAAGCCAAAGTAGTTTGCCGTATTCACGAATGTTTGAATTGGCAAACAAAACAAAAATTTGCCTTTCGATCATCTCGACGACTCCCACAACAATACACAACAATTGCAAATAAATTAATTACGTATCAGAAAATTTAAATGTCCCACAATTCAAAAATGGATTTTTCTACTTTATCTGATGTTCGAATTGCACTAGCAATTAATTTGATGCAAATGTTCGGTAATTGAAAAGAATCCAATTTTATTTTAGTTTAATAAACTAAATGTTCATTAAGATGTTAGTAATATTTTTGAATATTTAGTTTAAATTAATAATGTCTGGTGATCCTAACAATTGTGAATTTGTACTGACCCTAAGGCAGGATCCCATGGGGTTTATCAGCATCTATTAGTGTAAACCAGAAATTAAACCCATTTTTCTTAATTAAAACTAAGACCATTTAACCTACAAGGATAAGAGCAAGCGAAATCGTAGAAGAATCTTGATTGGAGTCGTAGTTGGAAGTAGATGATCAAATCGTGATATAACCCACTAGGCTCGTGTGACTTAGCTCGATTAGATATCTGTTAACCGCAATATAATTCGAATCCGAATGTATGTAATCAAAACTTGAATCTCATTTTGTTTGTTTTTGAGGATCTTTAAAATAGAGTTGCATATTATTTTTCGGAATTCCATATATATAATTGACGAACATATGAACCCTTTAACGTCCGGAATGCGCGTTTCCCATGTACAACTTCCACCTCATATTTCGAACTGAAAATAATACACAGGCAGTTCAGAATGCAACTTATTTACTATTTTCGAGGGTGTTCTTTCGATTGGCGACTTCAAAATTTAAAAAAATTGAGTATTTTCCTTAGATTTTGGCAAAAGCATGTGACAAAAACATATTTTTGAGTGTCATTTTTTTTTAATTTCATTTTTCATGTCGATACCGTTATTTCTATGACAGGAAAAGTGCACAAAAAGTGCATAAAATGTTTAAACTTATAAATACGCAGGTAGGCATTTTTTATTTTTCTTGAAATATCCAAAATGACGTCTTACTCCTAAACATTTTTTTTTTAATTTTGGCAGTATGGAAACATAGCATTTTAAACAAACTTTCAACTGAACTATCTATCTAATAAGATGTTGTTTGGTATGCTGATCTTGATTCTGAAGTAAAAATTTCGATATTCAAAATGGCTGACCTATGGCGGACATTCACGAGGAACTTTGGAAGTTATTTCTCGGTATGCGGACAAATATATCTGTAGGTTTTCGAGGTTGCTGATTACGTATGTGAGATCCAAATTACTAATTTCAAAATGACTGACAAAAGATGGTGTTTGAAATGCTATATTGTCATACTGGCAAAATTTGTAAAAATTTCTTGGCATAAGCCGCCATTTTGGATATTTCAAGGTGAAATAAAAAATGCCTACTTGCATATCCTATGAGTTTAATAATTTTATGCACATTGTACGCACTCTTCCGGTCAAAGAAATCTCGGTATCAACATAAAAAATGAAATTAAAAAAAATTACCCCCAAAAATGTGTTTTTTCGCATACTTTCTCCAAAATCAAAGAAAAGTACTTCATTTTTTCAATTTTGAAGTCACCATTCGAATGAGCACTCTCGAAAATAGTAAATAAGACACATTCCGAACTGCCTGTGTATATTTTCTATTTGAAATACGCGGTGGATGTTGTACATGAGAAACGTGCATTCTGGACGTTAAAGGGTTAAAGGTCTAGTATAAACATTTACTATGCCTATTTTTTTCATTTCTTGCAATTTTTTCGTGAATGACAAAATTATTTGTTGTAACAAATTTCTGGTGAAATGAGAGGGTAACTGAACAATGCTCGCATTGTGAGATTTTCCTATACATTATTGTGGTTCCATGAAACGAAACGTAAAAAGGGAATGAGATGATTACGATTTCAGCGTATACTCGATGGTTCGTGACGAAATGACCAGTCGTTCATAGTGAAACGGGCCATTTATTCGCACAATAAGCCTGTGTTAAAATTCAGGACATTTCTGCTAAATGCGCTTTTCATTTCCCAAATAGAATGCTTAATATCCAAGTAGCTACAATTTTGAAAAAGTTAATGCACATAGTATAAAAATGATGGTACTATTTTTCTGTATTAGTAATTTCAAAACGCTTCTTATTGCTTCATCGTGAAGACTTTGCTGTATTTGACTAATGTACTTTTACGGTCGCTTCGTACATTACACAAGTGCCGTAGTTGCAGGCCTTTGGAGTTTGCCTTTGCCTTTACCTTCGCATCCTGTGTAAACACCTTGGCGGGCCTCTTCGAATATTTACAGACTGTCGTGACTCGCCCCCATTATTTATTCCGTCCGAATATCTCGAAACTTGTCGGAATCGAATTGAAGTATCGCCCCAAGCTCGAATCGCTCCGAGTGTGTATGTGCGTGTAGGCGCCTTGTCGGTCTGCAAAGTCGAAACCCCTCCCGTCAAGATTCAAAGGCTCAAGTTCAAATTGTTTTGTTATTTACTTCACGAGGAAAAGCAATCTTGCATTTTCGCGCGTTGAGAATATTCCTAGGGTTAAGATTTCGAAAGCACTTTGGAGGGTGACATTCGCCCACTGAAGAAAAAACAACACAATTTTACTTAAACTAAGTGGTGAGTTCGCTAAGGGGAGACCTGATCTGTACTTGTTTCACAAATCAAGTGAACGGATTTATGTGTAAATACAAAGTACAAGTGGCTTTTTTGTTATTAATTGCATAAAACTTTGGAATGGACATTTCCTATTTGTGTTGTCTGCGTGGAATTTTATGATAAACATAAATAATTGAAAATAAGTTTGAATTGATTAACATTTAACATTGTACTATGTTTTTCGGCATTTGTCCTGCAAATTGTATCCGTGATGTCTCCTTGCGGACACACGGGTCTGTCATATCCATCGTCAGGTTTTGAATGTAGGGCAAGACTACGAAATAATTTTGAAATTTACATAATATTATGTTATTGTTGCTTCAGAGACGACTTTAATTATCCGTAGAATATTAAGGATATAATTTATTTACATCAGCAAAAATAAGTAAAGTCCAGTTTCTATACAATTTAACTTTGAAGGCATCAAATAAACTGTAGTGTCTAGTTTTTATTGAATGAGCATTTATTAATTACGATGTGCTGAATTGTAAAGGGGAAAATGAACGTTTACAGGGTCTTGTCAGGATGATGATTTGTAGCTTTTACCACAGAAAAATTTTCAAATTAGAGTATTGTTGTCCTCCTTATTTTTTTAATACAGGAGAAAAAATGGTCAATATATTTGTAGATATAGCCACATGCTTTGTACAAGATTCAGCATTTTTTCTTCAAATAAAATTTCTCGGCATTTTTAATTACATGGCTGCTGGTTGCATTTCAACGCAATCCAAAAACAGGGATCTAATTTACGGTATGAGAAATAACGGTTGTACAATAAATTGTCTGCTGCGGAATGTTAAAGCTATATTAAAACATCGGGTGTACCTCAAAACCTATACAAATCACTAAATAGACACTTCAAAAACCCGACATTCAAAAACCAGACATTTAGAAAAACCGACATTAAAAACCAAATATTTCGAAAAACAGACGTTAAAAAACAAGACATTTACATAACAGATACTAAAAGACCAAAAATTTCAAAAACATACATTTAAAAACCAGACCATAAAAAAACAGACATTTAAAAATGCAGAGATATTTTGAATCTTTATTTTTTAAATGTCTGATTTTTTAATGTATGGTTTTTTGATGTTGGGTTTTTGAAGTGTCTAGTTTTTGAATGTATGTTTTTGAATTGTCTGAATTTTTAGTATCTGTTTTTTTAAATGCCTTGTTTTTGAATGTGTGTTGTTGAAATATCTGGATTTTTAATATCTGTGCTTTCAATGTTTTGCTTTTGAATGTCTATTCTTTGAAATGTTTGGCTTTTTAATGTCTGTTTTTGAAATGTATGGTTTTTGAATGTCGGATTTTTGAAGAGTCTGTTTTATGAGTTGTAGGATTTTTGAGGTGCACCCACGACATCTTAGTAAAAGTTATAGTCGATTAAATATTACGTGTTCTCCAACAGTGATTTTGAGCAGATGCATTAATTTAAGGTCCTCCCCCAAAAAATTAACTGAAATTCGTCATCTGTACTTGTTGTCAATGTTAAGCAGTAGAAATGATGAAAGCTTTAGCCGACCCAAACTGGAGGTATATGTCTTGTAATGTTCAAGTTTTAACACTAATCTGGAAGTGACATTTTCCTTAATTGTAACATTAATGAGTGAGGGACGAGAAACCGGCAAATCAAAAAGCCGACAGGTCATAAAACCGATAATTGAACAGCAGACAGTAAAAAAACTAACACTTCAAAAAATGACTGCTCTCTTGTCGATGTGTCTATTTGTTTTATATTTCGTTTTTTTTTACTGTCGCAGCTTGTTGACGTTGGCTTTTTGATTTGTTGGTTTTTCAAGCCACGCCTACGTTAATGACTGGGGAGGCGTCAAAAGTCTGTTAATTAAAACGATCCCGCACTATCTGCCGATTTATAACGGACTTAATTTTTGTATACTTTGTATACCAAAAATTCGTTACGGATGTATCTTTTAGTGAATTTTTTAGAAATGCGTATCCATTTGTTGTAAAAGCTGCAGATAGTTCGGGATCGTCTCAAAAACAGATTTTCGAAGGAGTAAATCCATTGCTGATCCATTAGGGATCCCGTCACGGTTTCACATTTTTGCACAAGACATATTATTTTAAAAACTTCTGGCTTTTTTGTGTTAATAATAATGGATGATTTTATTTACATATTACATTTAAATCTATGATTGAAGTTAGAAATGTTACGAACGCTTTCGAAGATCCTCCACATATACGTCGTCTAAAGTTAACCATCAAAGTTTTTGTTATAGTGATATTTAATTGTTCTTTATGTACATGTCATGAACATAATAAAAATATAAATTTTTTTCAATTATAGCTCGACAATGAGGAGGAAGACATAGTTCGTCGAAACGATGCATAAAGCGAATCAGTTCTCTTTTTGTAAGAACATTAAATATTTCTGAAGTGGTGAATAATTATAAAATTAGAAAAGGATGATTCAGTGTAGTGGTAATCACAGCTGAATGACATACATTATACATTGTGAATTATAATATCAAATGTATACTTATTTTTTAGTATATTATGAATTTACGTCACCATTTAGATTCTCTATTTTATTTTTATATAACCAGAATTACTATTCTTTGGAATAGTAGAAAAGTAAGAATTGTAGAAAAGTACCCACTAGAAGAATGAGCATGAACCCATTTCGTCAAATGAGTACGATCGCAGGATGGTAGATTTCAATGGGCTGATCACAAAGGTAAAGTTTAACGAGTTACATAACGATTTTCTTTACTTTCGCCAATTTCATGATTACGGTGATGGCAGGATATGTCGAATTGAAAGCCTATAAAAAGTAGCAGCTAGCTTTTGTTCGTGAGATGTAACCGTGGGGATCCATCAATCGATCTTCTAAAGACAATCTTCTCATGTAGCTGTAAAAAAATAAGTCTAGGTGCGTTGTATTTTTAGTCTGAAATGTAATTCATATAAAATGCAGACAAACAATATAATTGACGCATTTTCTGACGAAAAATTATTGCAATTCGACGATTATTTAACAATTAATTAATTCATTATTTCTTAATTTCTTGACCGTTTTAATAAATACTGATAATTCTTTTTTTTCGGTCCTCTCCGTTATGATGAGTTGAATAATTGAATATAACAGTTAACGTTCTATAACGAACTTACTGCAGTTAAGAACGTTTTCCTTCTTCCATTTATTATTGCTTAAAGGTTTCATCTCAGCATTGAATGATCGATAAATTGAAAAATTATAATGTTTTCCCACAATTAAAATTAATTTTTATGTTTAGGACATATTTCATAATATTATTACTTTATTGTAATATTTTTTTGTTTAAGGACCTATTTTTGCTAAATATTTTTCTGATGAGGGATACAGTGATGAGCCCAAACGTTTAAATTTAATTTTATTAATTAAGGTTTAATTATTTACCATTCATTTTCTGATATACAAAAAAAAAAACATTTTGAATATACATTTTACTTATAAAAAGGATTCAGAAGAATTATTTTATTACATTTTAAAATCGCTATAATAATAATTAGGCCTTTCTAATATATACTTATAAAACATTATGGACATTTCTTTATACTCGAGGCTATAAAGAGGATTCCTTATGTTTATTAAAATGAAAAAAATCGGGGAATTATTCAATCTAAGTATTTATTTTCTGATAAAGTGAAATTAAAACATGCCTTTATCTTCGATTCTATGTTTCTATTTTGACATTTTTTGTATTAATAATATTTATCAACATTAAATTTACAACCATGTATTATTCTAAACTTTATTCCCCGTTAATAATGAATTGACAAATGCAGTAATTATATAACTTTTATTACTGTTCTGAATTAATTGCGAAAAAGTCAGGAGTTCAAAAAGCAAATATTGAAGAACGCATAACTATCTTTGCAGAAAAGCCGTTGTATGATATATCTTCTAACTAAGTACGGTACATTTATTCACAGCACACTGAGAACTTTCAAAAAACCAAAGCATTTTTGAAAGTTCTTAATACCATTTCTGCTTTTTAAAAAGACCTATGTAAGGAAGAAAGCCTAGAAGAAACCATTATGTTTAATATTTATATATAATTATTTGATCTGCATTACTTGCCCGCAAGCTTGCCAAATTAAAATTGTACTAACTTTAAATAATGTTTTAATTACAAATTCTGCTTAGTCAAACTTCTTTCCTGCCATTTTTGCGTTTCAAATTTTCTATAAATTTACGGAATTTTTACATATCTATTATGGCCATTCTTTCACTAGAATTTTGGAGATAGATTATACAAATTATTTTTTTCTGATACCTACACAAATTAGTCGTCATGTACAAGAGAAGATAATCTGCTGCTTGCTTTCGGCGAACATCACTTACATCATCTTCTAGCGGCTCATCACCTGGCTGCAATGAATTAATTTCCGCCCTTGATACGTAATGTACTGTACTTAAATGAACGCATATATCGATGAAAGAATAAGATGAAGAGACCGTATTAAAAAAATATAAATTATTTGCTTCTGGTGCCATGTAGAGCCCGAAGTGAAGTCATGTAAAGTTTTGTTAAAGTATCTATGTGATCTTCCAAGTATGATAAAGAAGAGTGATATGTCCAAAATCTCTTACTCTCCTGAGAAATTTTACACCAAACTTTTACTCAATTAAATAAACAATTAAGTTCTTCTCGGTAATTCCGTAATTTGGTCCTCTTACTAATTGCTAAAATGTAAACAAAGAAAAATACGGCGTAACTGGGATTGAAGTTCACGCCTAGTGCAATAAATCAACCAGTACTTATATGTAAAAATTGTGAATCACATGCTATTGGATTTAATATTAAAAATTATTCCTCTAGCGCTAATAATTGGAACTATTGTCTTAATGCGTTTCGTACCATGTTGTGCTCTTTAGCAGGGATTTTCATTGTTAACATTTTAAAAATTATAAGAGGACCGAATTACCGAGAAGAACTTATTGTTTATTTAATTTAATTAAAGCAGTCAAGAAATATACATATTAACAAACTTTTACTAAATTCTTTATAACCGTCAAATTCTTCAAAAACATGTTGCGTCACTTTATTAAATTAGATTGTTATGGCATTTAGTGCCCCTTTAAGCAACACCATTGATTTTCGTGTTTTGATAGAATTCCCTTAAACGCATTGAATTCTTGTATTGAATCGTTAATTTTCGGGACAAAATCAGGACTTCCTTATTGGAAACATTCAGTTTATTCATATATAGTTTTAATTTTCATTATTTCTTAATTTCACGACTGCTTTATTATTATCGTGACAAACACATCGCAAAGTTTACTGGGTCGCTAAATCCGAACCCGGTGTCGGTTTGACTTCATTAAGTCTGGATGAAGTACATTTACAGGTTAAATCTGGAGAATAAATTTGATATCAAAGTAAACTAATATATCTATCAAGCTTCAATTTCGGAGTTCATGACTCTTATAACAATTGTTTTGGTACGAGAGAAGTGCAATGTTAATATGCCTAATTAAATAAACTGTACACTAATGCTTTTTTTACTGTTTTTATATTGTATATTAATTTTTTGTTAAGAATACAGAAAAAAATTTGTTTCATGCAACAATGAAAATTGTGTCTTTTATAGGATGAAAAATCACTCTTCGTTAGGTATACCTTTTTACTCCTACAATAAAGTAAATTATTCGCTTCACAAAGAGTTCAATTTGTAAAAAATTCATCACAAAATACAAGTATGTTTTAATTTAATAAATAACGATAGTGCTTGGTATTTGTCGGTACTTTCCGTTATAATATGTAAATAAATAAATTGAATACAAAGTACATAAATACACAGACGTAATAACTGGGATCTCAGTTCATGCTAGCGCGCCAATTTATGATCATATATGTAAAAATTTGTATGTAACTTTTGTGAAAATGTGTTTCGTACTAGGATGTCATATTGTGCTCTACAGTTGTCATCCACGTCCTTGATTCTACAGTTAAAATTAATTAAAAAATATCATAATTGTTGAATTTATTATTCACTTAAGGTAAGAGATGAAGTGAATGCCTTTAAGTGAGGGCGTTTAAGCAAGAATAAATTACAGAAAGAAAATTCTTCATTACAGTGAGTTCGTCATTGAATGTTAAATGTAACCATTATTGAATAATCGTATATTTTAATTTCTTAGTGTGACGGTTTGTGTACTAGTAAATAAAGAAGAATGTAAATATGTAAATAAGTATACAATTCGAGCATACCTGATAAGATTTGTAAAAAAATGTGAAAAGTCGAGATTTTTAGTGTTATTGTCACTGACTTTGTTACCGTCAGAGGGAACCTGATTTTCGAAACTTAAATGAACTTATTTACATATTTACATTCTCCCTTATTTACTAATACACAAACCGTGAAACCAAGAAATTAAAATATACGATTAAATTCATAATTAAGGGGTTAAGAAAATTAAAGGTTGTTGCTTCCAACGAAATTAATGACATTATTGAATAATTTCAGGTTTTTGTATATGGTAAAATAGCCACGTTATTACAATGTATTTATATTTTTTCACACTACGTTTACAAAGTTACTGAAAAGACAATAATTACGAATTCAAATCTTTTATTTCCCAGATGTAAAAATCTGTCGAATTACTTCTTCTAAATATTCAGCGTCATATGGTTCAGAATTAATTCGAACGACTGGTCCAATGTAGATAAAATATAGTGATTCTGTAAATACTGAAAAAGTCAAGCCATATACGTTAGTGTGTCGCAGCAAAATTGCATAAATAAATCAGCTGGTAACTACTCTCCTCTGGCGATTGGGGTGTACGCCCTTTAGTTCTGTAGTTTCATGCCGGTTTTCTCTGCACAGTCTGCATCTGACCGCAGCATCATGTTCGCCAGTCCCATAAACGCCAACGCATAATGTGTCCTGGCAAGCGCCGCGTGCATAGAATAGGTGTCGGGCGCCACATAAAATATGGCGGAGCGAAATTATACGGAAAGCTGAGACCTTGACATCTATGAATGAAAATGCCTCCAGACTCGCCAAATACGGCGCTAGTCTGAATTACCGATTGTTTACACGCACGTGCTTTGCATCCGCTTTGCTCCTTTACAACCTAATGGCTTTTTACTTCATTAAAGTTTCCATATTTATTGTACATTTATAAACTTGAAATTAACTATCATACATTCTTATAGCAGATAACTGTTTAAAATTTTGTACAAGTAGTGTAGGGCTGTAAATTGTGATAATAACCCAAAAGAGGTCGTCCAGAACTGAGTCCAAAGATATCTTCAACTAGACCTCCCGAGACGGTCTGAATTATGATAACCTATAAAATGAGCTTTTAAAGATGTTTTACTTAGGACTTCATACAATCGCAATCTCGAAGTGGTCTTATGGTTGTGGTTTTAAATCTATATCTTACGGGAACATCTCTTATTTGGTAAAGGGTTCCCTAGTTGAGATCGGTGTTTCTTCCAGAGGCACTAGGTGGCTATTGAATCCAGAAATGAAATCGCACGAAATTTACATTTATATGCAGAACGGTTGATGATATAGCTCTGATAGATAGATATAGATAGAACAGTATATAAAAAGAATAAGTGCTTTTACGATATTTAGCTAGTGTTTCACAAATTTGGATTTTTATTGTATCCATTATATTGAATGTAATCGACGTCCAATATATAACTATACAAAATAAAGCAGGTCAGAATTACATAATCAAATAATTAAGGCAGGAAAATGGAATCTTATTTTCATTTTAATATAAAGTACTTTATATTGAATGTTAAAGCTCTCATATACATATTGGTAGGAGTTCTTTTCGGTGACTTCATATTTGAGAGGTCTTGTAGAGCTCTTAAAATCGATGCATAAGTTTTCCTTCCTAAAGATCACTTCGAGAGCACTTTCTGACGAGCATTTAAGACACCTTACAGTTTTAAGACTTCTTACAGAGCTCTTAAAGATATCATTTTGCTATTTGGGAAAATAGAATTTAAATTTACAGTTTCGCAACGTTTTTCTCAACAATGTTTTTACAGTAACAATTAATGATCAGTTTCTTTCTCCATTTGTGAACTACCGCTATGTCGGTGATATGACTATTGGCCAGAGGAACAATTCAACTCATCACAATATTTAAACACATAAACATTTCACCAATCTACATTTCGATACGTTTAAAAGAAAGTAAACTAACAATAACGACTCTTGCAAGATCTAGATAGAGTCACGCACCCACCATTCCGATCATTACTAATCACCAGTTACATAGCTTACATAATTGGCATATTCCAACACAATTTACATAATTGAGACTTGTAAAATTATATATATTTGTATATATTTATGTAGTTTCGGTTATGCTAGGTTAGAGGTTATACTGTTTTTGTGTTGGTTTTGTTAATAGTTGAGATTATTATATGTTGAATTTTCATTTTTTGCGTTTTTTGTTGTTTTTTCAAATTGTTTTTATGATAAAATAGTTAGATTGTCTTGAATAAGTAACATTCTACAATCATATACAACCTATAAAATGTCTCGATAGTCAAATAGTATTTTAACTTTTGGGCACAGGTCCCATATAAATTAATTTCAACCTTTGAAGTGTTCGAAGTAAGTTTTAAAATATTTAAAGAGTGGGCAGAGATACATAGTGGGCGCAGCACTATAGACTTTAAACCTAGCCTAACCTAACCTGACAGTATATAATAGATATCTCCAGTATGAAGGAACCTGCCGTTCGGAAGGAGATGAACAGATGTAAATCAGTTCGAAACATTCTTTTTATGGGGTTACAGTTTATGTGGCTATTCTTATTACACAAGAAATAAAGCCATTTATGAAATATATTAGTGTGTGAGTGTAACTATTTTAGTTATTTTTACAGGTTATACCATTGTTTGCAAACATAACCTGTCAAATGACCCAATCCAGTATCCCATTTATTATCCTAATAAGTTACATTTACAAGGAATATATTATTTTTAAATTGTGCAAAATATAAATTTTGTGAATGTAACTCATTTTAAGAGGTTAGCTAAAATTAATATTTTTTAAGAGCATACAAGAAGCATATTTTTGACGTAAGTGGATTTCCATTCACCTCAAGAGAACAGTGGCCAAGCGGACCATTCTCTTGCATTAGAACTATTATTTCTAAGAGTGTGAGACTCGATTTAACCCTTTAACGACCTAATGTGTAGAATGTGCATATGGATTGAAGCATCATTTTATTTGTACAATATTTTTCTTTTCAACATAAACACATCCATATCCGACTGGTTTTGGAAAAATTACGTTTAACAAATTTTTTTGTTTAAATACTGGAAGCCCTCCGATTTTTGAGGTACAATATTTTTCAGAACGCAATTTTCACTACGATATCGGCATTTAGTCTCTTTCTACCTTACTAGAATCGTGTTCCCGATCGTTTCACTTTAAAAATATACATTCACATATTTTGATTTTTATGGATTTGGATTTTAAAATGGGGAATTTTTTGTTCCAGATATAACAAAAAATTTCCCGTTCTCCACATTGGATCCACCATTTTGGATTTTCAGAAACTGTGTTTGATCATATTTAAGAGTGTTCAAAAATAAATAAAATCGTGATTGATGGATTAAAATTGAACGCTCTTTTAGCCGTCACCTTGAAAATCAGCAACAACATCTAATGATTTTACTAGAATTATCAATAAACTATCATTAATATTATATAAATTATTGTATACGTATACACCATATAGAAACCTATAAAACCACATTATTTCCCATTTTTGAAAAAATTTGGGTCACCGAAGCCCTTTAAAAATCGAAATCGATAAAGATCAAAATATGTGCATGTATATTTTTGAAATAAAATAATCTGGAATACTTTTCTGATGGTATAAAACATAGTCTGAAACCGATATCATAGTTTTTCTCAGTATTTTTGAGAAAAATAATATGTTAAACGTCATTTTTTGATAGTTTGGCCAGCACCGTTCGAAAGAGCGACCTAAAACTATTTAAAGATGGATGGGTCTATTTAAAAAAAATTGTTGTATAAATAAAATATTGCTTAAATCCATGTGCCAATTGCACTTTTGGTCATTAAAGGGTTAAGGAAACGTGATATTAAATTACCTAAATTCAACTCTATATTCGATATTACTTCTAATTTGTGGAATTAGAAGTTGATCATTTTACAACTAGGCACTTTGTGACAGTTTTCTAAGGTGACTTTTCAGCATTCTAGATATAGCAGGAGATGACGGTAAAAGACTAGAAACCGATTTGTTTGACTGAGTTTGATATCGATTACGCGACAAATCTTCAATAATTATATTTTCATTTTATTCTATTATGTTGTAGTTCCCTTCACTTGTTGTTATGCTACATCATTTGCGGGAAATTAAGGTTTGGTCGAGACAATTTTCCGATCTAATTAAATAGGTCAAAGTAAAGCAATTTGAACCTGTAGTGTTGCTTGAGATCGTCGTCATGGTAATCTGGCATGATTATCCTTGTTTTGTGTACTACAACTAGTGCAACTTGTATATCGAAAGTTAACAAAATAAAATTAGGTATAATAAATTATAATACAGGACTCTGCCCGGTGATTCAAACAACCTGCGTCTCGTAGTTAGAAACTATAGATGAGACCATTGAAGCAAATTTATTTAATTTAAGCGAACTTTGTAAAATTTTGTAGCGAAATATCCGTTTCAATATATTTTCGGGGGGGGGGGGGGGAGATATCACTATTTTACTGAAATATTAGTCGCACTATTAATATAGTTCACTACATTGCAATATGATAAATAAATTCATGTCCCCTGTTTAACGGAAATGCAATTTGTAGTCCATGGTGACTTATCACATCAATCACAATAGTTAATAAATTTGATGTATTTTCTGCTATATTTATTTTTCAATCGTAATCTATTTATTAAGTTCTAGCAATAAATACTGTTTATGAAATTCTAGTCAAATTTATCTACAAGGAGATGACGAATTATTTTAAGAAGCTTTGATGTTTCGTACTTAATAATGCTAAGTACTTGCATTTTCGATTAAAATACTTGTCATGAATTTTGACCTAGTACCGCAAACTTTCAAATAAGCTCGTTTAGCGCTTGGTTACAAGAGCCACTCACTAGGTTGGAATATGAATTTGTTGACATTCAAAGTTTGTCCTATCTTAGATACGTAATAATGTCAAATTAACATCAAACGAAATAGAAACAGAAACTTCAGATACTCCAAGTTTAACACGGTTTTGTACTTATAAGTATGTGCTCTTCTGTATATGCATGGAGCAAACTCTGAAAATTGTTACGATAGATGTACAGATTATGTTTTATTGTCTTTCGTGCTGAAAATACAATGTTTGAAAATGATAGTAATTTTAACTCAAATTTAGTTAATCCTACTTTCATTCAGTGAGCTAAACTTAATGTAGTTAACTTTAATGTTAGATATATTTTCCTCCGTATAAATATTAAAATTTATTAATTGTTGTATGTAAAAAGAATGATATTATGACTTTACTGAAATATGATATTCCCATAACCGCGTGAATAGCAAAAAGTGGACGGAAATGTTACCATATCGTAAATGATTATTCAGTAAGATTTTTTGTAGATTTGTTAAAATTCTACCAATTTATATTGGGATATGTTTTTCATAATGAAGATCTCTCCTGAAAATCATTTTTTTTATCGTTTTATTTCCAAATTTTGCAAAAGAAGCGCTTTTGATGCAAATGGTTCTACTCAATTTTTGGAAATTAATTTCGAAATTATTTCATTGTATACTGCAAAACATCAAAATATTTACGAACGATCTATCTGCTCAACTAAATACAGTAACAACTAAATACTAAATGCAATATTATATAGTGTTAAAGCTATTTTATTTTATATAAATCTTCTGTTTTATTATTTATTATTGTTTTTGTGTGTTTTAAACTATTTGTGTTCGTGATATTTTGCAATAAAGCTTGCGTTCCGTTTCCACTGAAGCTGTGTCCAAGAAAGCTGTTCCACTGCTCATATTACCTATCCGAAATGGACTCGAGAAACATGCAGAAAAGTGACATGCAGACAATTTTAGGAACCACTTTTAAAGATCATATAATTGTGGTCATCGGAAATCCTGCCATTTCCATGCTTTATTACTATGAAAGCCCATTTATCTCATTCACAATCACGTTTCCGACGTTCTAATAGCCAAACGTAAAATACTTTCCAGGTATAATAAAACTGTACTGTTCATATAGGTGATTCGTTCGTACGCGAATATGCAGACAGGTTTTCTTATAGTCTCTTTTTTTATATAGAGTATTTTTTATTTAAAGTTACGATTCAAATATTAAAAAAAAATATTGTACAGATATAATATTATATCATTATATTCTTCTGCACATTCATATTTTCAGGTTTGTGATGGCATTTTTTTATGTATGAAAAGGTTCAATAAGTATGCCCTCTTAAGAATTAAAAATTGACATAAGTTACACTACAAAGAATTGATAAGTATTAATGAGTATTTTTTATTCATATGTTACAAAAAATTAAGAATGCATCATTACTAAACGCGAAACGCGAATGGGTTAATTCAGCAAATCCATAAACTCAAGCTGTTTACAGAAATGCATAATATAGATGTTATGCTTGTTTCCACAAAGCATTTCACTAATAAAAACAACAAGTCGTTCAAATAATAAAGCACGGGAGGTATGTTATAATTAAATATTCAATTATTAAGCATCATAAAACTGATAAATTTCATCAAGAGTATTTACAAGCTGCTAGTCGTATTATGTGAGGATATTGGTATAGAGTTTTAATAATTTCTGCGATTTAAAGAAGTAAATGGCAGAAACTCCTCCCCGGTCTGTAATCTCTAAAAAAACTTTATACTGATTTTTTAAGACATTGTGATACTGATTTCTAGCAGGTGGTGATTATTGCAATTTCAAGCACCCTTAGTGGGGTTCAAGAACTCCCTCTTCCAATCGCAAGGGACGTCAGCTGTATAATTCTATAAAAACAAATAATTTATATCTTACCGTATCAACCTTCACTTATTCGATTTTGCTATTGTCAAAGGTTAAACCCAACGCACTTAAATTAAAAATCTAATATGGAACTATCATCTCACCATTCGCCTCTTCATCACTTATTCTAAGGCCCTACCTGAACAACATTATGTTTCTGGTGAAGTTCAAAGAAACATTAACTAAATTATGTTCGCTCGAAGCAGGTGTACTTAAGGGAGCGTATTGGGATTTACCTATTATTTACTGGTGACATACAAACAGAACTGAACATCACCACTATAACATGAGCAGATGATTACTTGCAATTATTTTAAGCTTAATTGATATTAAAGTTAAATAAACATAAGGCGATGTATGTTACATTTACGTTTCTTAAACTAACGTGTCCAAAAATCCATCTAAACAATATAACAAAGAGGGCAGTGTTAAATATCTGGATATGCACTTGGATCCTCGGATGATATGGAAACAGCATATCTGGACGAAAAGTTAGCAGTTTTTGAAAATAAAGAATATGTATTGGCTACTATATGCCTCTCTCCATAAACAACAAAATTCTTATCTACAAGTCTGTTCCAAAAACAGTACAGTAGGGTATATTTGCCTGCTCGGTTCCTCGCTTTCCCCTCCCGTCTCCTTATATTTGACAAAAGAAGGGGACCGGTTCTTCTCCCACTCCCCTCAGTCGCGTTATGTTCGTGACGACACAGCACTGATATACAGTCCCAGTATAATTGCATCTCGCTATATTTGCATCTCAACATATTTGTCCGCTTCCGTCCCGTTATATTTGTCTGTCACCGCTCTCTTTTTCCCCCACTTTGCGGGCTGCGGCCTCAGGAAGGGCCTGCTGTGACGTCACGAGCACAGCGCGATTAACGAGAGTGGGAGAAGCGGCGCTCCCCTTCATTTGACAAACGTAAGGAGGTGCTTCTTGAGGTGCTTGAGGTCGCAGCCCGTAAGGTGGGGGAAAAGAGAGCGGTGACAGACAAATATAATGGGACCGCTTTTAAACACGACTAACTTATAAACAAAATTTATAATGGGACGGAACCATGCAAATATGCCGGGACGTAAATATGGCGAGATGCAATTATACTGGGACTCTACTGTAATTGGGAAATGTTACTTACAAGATTTTTGGGTTATATTTACTACAAAATTTTCTAAATGTCTCGCCGACATGTTGTAAATAAGCAGGAAGAAAAAAAATAGATAGTCAGTTCTTGAATTCCAAATGACTTTTATGATATAAAAGATAATCAAATATCGATCGGATATTAGTATAATAACGGAACATCCCTCGAGTATTTAAATCCTGGCACTATTACCCTGTACGACTTTCCTTTGTTGCATTTTTCACTAGCTTTTTATAAAAGGTACCATTGTGTTCTTCATTGAACATGACCTCTGCGCGTAAAGTGCCGATCTGTTGACGGGTTCCGTTCGCGACTGAACAGGAATACTTTTTTGTGCATGAGTGGCGTACGTGGGATATTCGCGCTTATTCGGACCGAGAAATTCTAAACGCCTACATCGACATTTACACCGTGCCAAAGTCTCTTTCCCTTTGAGCCCTGTAACCCGTTCCATGAAGCCTTGGCAAAGCGAACTTGTCAGTCGCAGTCATAGAACGCCAGCAACAAGCCTTCTTTCCACTTCCTCCCTTTCTCTCTAGCAGTCGTTTCTCGCTATCTTCTTACCTCTTCCGGGCATTGACACTTTTTGTGCATTTCTCCTCCACTCTTTAGAATTTGCCGTATCGCATACGTATTCAACCCTTCATTCCCGTCCGTTTTAAAATTTAAAATGCGTAGTCGACTCTTGACGGAGGCCGTGTCAATGGAGGGATTCAATATCAGTGGCGAAAAGATCGTCGCAAGCTTTCAAATGCAATTTACAGTTAAACGACTTTCTAGCGTACAGGTAGAATATGAAATGAGTAATGAAAAGAAACAAAATCATTCAGATTAGCTTTTATTTTATTTTTAAGTTCGTATAATTAACTAATAGAAATTAGGGCTTTGATTGTAACATATTGATCAGAGTACAGGACGAGCTATTTGTCTATTTTATTCCATTGATTTCGTGTAATATGTTATAAATTAGTAGCGTCTAGTTGAAAAAGCATTCATTTTGAATACCGTTTATATTTACAAAGAAATTTATTAATTTAAAAAACTTAGTTTCAATCAAATAAATTATAGCATTGCCAATATTTTGCAATATTAAATAAATTATTGAATTGCCAACATTAAAAATTTATTTCTCAAGTTTCGTATGGCTAAGGCCGTTTACATTTTAAGAGAATGTAGTTAATATGCTTAAGTATTTACTGTAAACATTTAAAGTAAATCTACAAAACGTCGATTTACTCTAGAACCTCCTTAAAGACTTATAAAACTAAACACAAGAACCTTTTTTCCTTTATATGATTAATTTATCATTTTTAATGATTCATTCATTCATTTGCCAACAAATTTAAAAGAGAAAAAAATTGTTGTTTTTGAGAAACTTAAGGTTTTTAATTTTTCAAAAGATGGTCATTTTGTAAATTTTCAACATCTTTCAAAATTTTTAATGGGATTCGAAAACGCATTGAAAATAATATTTATGACAAAAAATTAAATGAATTATTTTGTTTGAAAAATAAAAATATTCATTTTTGATGAAATGGCAGCCCTTTACAAAATTTATGATTTTTTTTGTAATAACGCTATTTTGACCCCAGGAAGTACAATGCTCACAAATTCATAAATTATTCGTGTTACTACCAGTAATACGTCTTTATACGAAACATGTTCATCAACGTCTCAAATTTATAGAACGATCGGAGACCCCACCTGAAAAATTTGAGATGGATTCGGTCAGTTGTACAAAAGGAGAACTATTGTCCCATCCACGTCGGTTTATTTATTAATTTACCTTTTCACCTTTTGTGTCATGCGAGTAAGAGGATCCTAATACCAAGTAATATATATATTTATTTACAAAAATATTCATTAACGCTATATCTATATTAATTATTTAATGAATAAAACTAACATCTAGAACTAATATCTTTATTTATTATGACGCTTTCTTCGCTTTCTCATTACTTAAATGCTATATCCCGGCATGCAATAAAATATAAATTAAAAAATTTACAAAATTATTTTTACAAAATTAAAACTGACTATTGCATCCAGGGCATGGCTGTCATTAGCACTATGCTGAAGAGCACAATATTCCATCCTGATGCGAAACCCATTTGTACGCCGTATTTGAACGATTACTAGTATATATAAACATATTAACTTGTTCTCAAATACTGCGTGTTTTAATTTTGGTTGAAAATATATTGTAACAAAATGATATGAATGTAGCTGGCATATTTTCAATCATATTCAACATCACAAAACATAAAATGTACCTCTTCTTTTTTTAAGGCAACAATATTTTATACAAAATTCCTTTGTTGTTGAGAGGATGGAATAATTTCATATGAAATAATTTTAATTTTTACGATTCCATGCTGCAATTTCAAAGACCGTTGATGATGGCCTACGATAAATGTTTTAACCGCGATTATTTATGCTGTGACCGAATGACTGCATTTTTAAATTAAACGATATCGTCCACGCACGTGAAGAATTTGAGAACCGACGTGATACATGTGGAATTTTTTATTTACTGGTTTATATCTCCTGTATTATTTTCATAAACATACGTTTTTTTCAATATCGATCTATTTGTGTTCCTTTTCTGATGAACGATAGTGTACCGAAACTCTTTCTTTAATATAATTAATTTGCTTTCTTTTAAGAGTTTCTTATTGGCGACGCACTAGGCAAAGGCTGAAAACATACACGACGATCACCATTCGCAAGAATTCGATCTTATTTTTATATTACCGCGGAAAGCAAGGAATTTTGAACGGCAGTTCTTGATTAATAATCAAATACTGATTTTATCACTGATCTTTTTATTTTATTTTACAAAATCACACATTTGTTATATAAAGGTTCTACGGTTCTTTACAAATTCATCGCATTCGACTTATCTTTTACGCGCGCTCGAGCCAACTGGCAGAATTTCGAATCTCTATATCGTCAATCAACATTAAACTGTATAATTCGAAACACGCATAAACAACACTCGTATGAATACAATGCCTATCCGTGTGTATCCGTGTCTGAACAGATAGCTTTGTTGTTGACTTGATAAAATTATGTAGGTTTAGGTAGTAAAAATATTTTTGAAGATTATGCAAATTTTTTTGGACGAACGATAGAATTGCATTCTATTATTAATAAAAAATGTCCCGTTGTCAGGTATTCCTGAATATCAAGTACATTGGACGTCGACACGTCGAAAAAATATCAGATTGTGTTTTTTATTTCTATATCTTGACACGAGAGGTTAGACATAATATTTCTTTTTATGGGAATTGTTCTCGATTGTTTTGATAATTAATTTTTGTCTAATGCTGATTAAATAATTTACCAATACGTTATTATTTCTACTAATAAGATTTATTATTTATTCACATATTTTTAAGATGATCATTTAAGATCTATTCATAAAAGGGATTTTGCTCAGCGATAAGGGTCACCGTATTTAATGTTAAGCTAAATTTTAGATACTTTATATATAATCTTTTCTGGAAAAAGAATGTATTTTTTATTTTACTAAAAAACACTGATATTTCCTAAAGAAACGTTTAATTTATTTATTAAATTATTTCAAAATTTTATAAATTACTTTTTCAATTTCAGGTGACAGGCTATAAAAACGGATCATCGAAGTTTTGAAATGTATGCTTCATATGTTTGAAACGACGTGGGGAGAGAAAATATAAGGTGTCAATCGGTAAGTCCAATATACTTTTTCTTGTATATTAACACATGCAGGAAATAATAAACACTATACAAAGAAGGACAAGATGTTACTTAGTTTTTAACTTTTGTAATAAAAATCATGAATACAATTCACAACAAAAAATGCAATGACCTACTTAATATTTAAAAATTTAAATTAAATAAAAATATTCACTACAATAATGTGCTAATAAATTTTATTGAATTTGAGTCCTGTTAAAAGGAAGATGTTATAACAATAAATGTCCACACGCAAAAATGAAACATAAATATATGAGGTAAGATTAAAAAATACTTATCTTATGATACGATGACAGAAAAAAGATCTATTCTTTTAGCATAATCTGCACTCTTTTTATTATATTTATTTTATTTTATACTTGTTTTGCATTCCAAATTGTTATTCCTTCGTGTATTTTGGTGAAGAAAGCCTTGAACATTCATCGGCATTAACAACATGTACCTTTTTGCTATTATAATTTGGCTAATTTATCCATATTTGTTGTATTAATGGAACATTCAATAGATAAATGTAATATGACGTACTAAATGTAAATAACGATTTAACATTGAACATGTGATAGTGGAGATGGCTCTGGTTGTAACGCTTTTCCCCCAAATGAAATAAAAGAATATTTTAGACACTATCTATCAGTTTTTGTAGGCATAATCAATCTAGCATATGATTAAATTTACTTAATATTTAGCAACCAACTCGGAATGCGTTGTATCTAGATTATTTTATTCGAATTGATTTTTTAATACGACAACCACTCTAAAAATATTTAGCTCTTAAGTGTAGAAAGTAGGGTCAATTGAAGTATGTGAGAAAATGAATGTTTAAAATTCATACCTTAATGAACAGCTTTCTCGCAAAAAGTTTTCGGATGCTCGAAATTTGGCCGAGAAACGAAGCACCTGAACTGCCCCCTTCTTTTATGAGTTCTGTACGGTCTTAATGGGAGTCTAAACTGCTCGGCCGATAAGGTAGGAATTTTCACGAAAAATCGTAAATAAAAAATTAATGCATCATTTTTTCAAAATTCGGGCTCTGTGCGGGCAATTTTAGTTACTTCAGACGATAATTGCCAAAGAAATTAATTGAGAACGGACCGAGAACTTAATAAATAAAAATCACTTATTTCCGAAGATTCTCGGTCAGTTTTCAATCAATATCTTTGGTACTTTCTAGGAAACTGTTATAGTGCTTAGAATTGCTCTTAGAGACAGAATTTAAAAAATATTACTCAATCATCTTTAATTTACGTTTTTTAATGAAATTTCCTACCTTGCCGACGGACCACTTTAAAACCTCTTTAAATATCGATATTTGATGAAACACTACAGGGTAATTTTTTTGCTGAGGTTACCAATCTCAGCACTTCGTCCGGTCGTTCGGTATGAGTCAAAGTAATACTGTTATCCAGTTTTTGGACACCTTGTTTATTATGATTTAAATGAAATATATGAATCAACTAAAAAATATACTAATTAATTATCATATTCATGTTGTACAGATATGCAGACGTGTACATGAGCATTTTCCCACAACAAAATTAAAATTTAGAATATTAAAAATTAAGAATTATACTGTTTGTCGAGGAATAATGTTGAAATTATATTGTACGATTATCATACATTGTGCGACTATCTCCCCATTTCGACCTAATTACCTTACAGAAACTAGCGGCCCTATCGTCCTGGTAGGAAAGGCAGTCGCAAATAGTCGACGACGACGTCGACGTCGTTGCTAGTGGCAGTTTTAACGACCGAAATAACGCGTACGCTATAAGAGAGAAAAGGACAGAGATAGATTGATAAAGAGAGAATGGGAGAGAGAGAGAGAAAGAGAGGATGCTGACGCCGCTCCATGTGCACATGCCGAGATTAACGCGACTGTCCCGGCATCATGAATGACTGTCGGCGAAACGGCTAGACTTGCGTAATCTCTCGTCCAACGAATTATGGAGGCAAATTTTCACTCGTTACCTGCCTGCGCATCCGAGGACTCAGATTTTCTCCACATTCGCCGACATTTTGTTTCCGCTCGTTAAGAAGAATCTGATAGAGGAACACTCCACGCCGTTTTCCCACTGCGAATATTAAACTACCTACTTATTCGGGATTTGTAGAATATCCAGCATTTCTCAGGTATACGAGTAGGGAAGACCGAGATTCCAGATATTAGAGTGTAATCGAAATCGTGAGTGAAAATTGTACGATGAGAAAATGTAAAATAGAATTTGATTTTCCATTTCCACATATCCATTTTTCAAGATAATACGATACATATTCGTTTTAAAATTCATTTAAAAGTGTAGTTTAAGTCAGAATTCAAATCGGAATGGAAGAGTCGGAAAAATCAAACTGGAAAAACTGAACAGTGTGGTTGCAAAAACAAAGTTGCTGCAGCCAAATTGATCCCAAGTAGAATTATCAACCGGGTCCCGATCGGAACCCCACCAGGTTACCCTAGTTGTATTCGGAATCCTAATGCATTAGGATAGTCAGGTTGAATTACAGACAGACCACATCCCGAATTTTTAATCGGGCTAACCAGGCTATATCCCAAACGGGACCCCGTTTGTATTTGGGCCATATCGGACCAATTCTATTCTGCATGTTGACATTGTGATCTACATGCTATGATGACCAAGGATGAGCTATGATCGAAAAACGAGATCATCATGTTTAAATGTTCTTGGAGAATGTTGACATTCCGCATAACTTGACATTGAGTGTATCGCTGGTATAGTGATGCCGCAGATCAAATCAATGGCTGGTTCGAATAAACGGACATCTCAAATGTCAGGCTGTGTGAAAATCGGGACTACTCGATTTTGGGACGAATAACCGGACATTTCACAATTGTGTGACTAAGACCCGGACATTTCAAAAGTTGCTACGATATAATAAATCGCAATAGAAAATCTTAAATTGTCCGTTTTTTGGGGGCAAGATTGTCAAAAGTTCAGTTTATCACAAATTTTGAAATGTACGATTCTTCGCTGAAAATTTTGAAATGTACGGTTCTTCGACGCAAATTCTGAAATCACCGGTTCTTCGCCGTGAATTCTGAAATCTCCGGTTCTTCGTCTCCCGTTTTGAGATGTTTGGAACTCTCGAAACGGAACATTCCAGTTTAGATACCATTATGTATTCCTTATGTATGTATGTACATTGAGCAACTAAATACTGCGTGTATAAAAACGCAACTGTTTGATTCGCACAACCAAACGGAGATTAAGCTTAAAACAAAATGAGATTATTTCCATAATTACTCTAAATTGAAACATAATAACAATGCGGTTCGGAATATGCACCAAACTGAATTGCTGCTTACCATCTGTTCCGTTTGGAACTGATAACAAATCGTCTTGTTCCATGCAGCAACATCCAAAACAAACTGTATGGTAGGGAATTAATTCTTTTCATATACATTTTATCATCCCCCTTCGTTTATACAATTATCATATAATATACATTGTTAAAATATATCGCTTTATGCATGGACGTACTTTGACTATGCATTGCATATCTCGGTCTTTAAGTTCCTTGGAGTGAAAACCCGAGCGGAAATTTATTCAGGCAGCATAAATATGTAGCAGGGCCTGACCAGGCTCCAGTAAGTTATCCGGATCAGGTTCATCTGAATATGCCCTGATTAAACCCTGATTATGTTAAAATAAAGTATAACTGATATAGGCAAGCCTGTGAATTTCCATATCAAGACCAGACCATGAATTGATAAGGTTTGCCTTGTTTTCAATTTTCAGGAATCGCTAACTGCTTTAGAAATTTTAAATCAGGAGCAGATCGGGGGGCCTGCTCAAAGCCTGATAAGGACGTCTGAATTTTTTAACTTTTAAATTTTATGTAATTTGTTCAGTCGCCACTAGGCGTGATCGCGCATCTATTTTATTCCTGTAAAGGAAATGTATTTTTGTTTTGTATATTAGCCTACTTGCAGGGACATTTCGGCACAGCATATTTTACATATTGTATGTGATGGATATGTATACGATTCGTATATGTGTGTAAATAATATTTTTTTATTTTGCAGCCTTTTTACTTGTCAGATAGTAATAAATCATTAAAATTAATTTGTTGTTTCGCAATACTATTGTAAATATTTTCACCATGAAATTTGGAAAGCATGTGAAATACTGGGCATTGTCAGGTCCTGATCAGGTCCTGTACATTTGTCTGATCAAAGCCTTAACAGAAAAAGCGTTACACGATATGCGTGGGCCTGATAAGGGGACATGCCAAGATCTGATTTTGTTCACAGGCTTCATAATCAGGACCTGATTCCAGCCTGAATAATTTTCCGCTTGGGAAGTTACTCTAATGGAGTGAATTTTCAATCTAAGCGACAGTAAAAACTAAACAACAATGAATGGAATGAATATTTACCTCTACAGTAAGTGATATTATTTCACACTATTCTACTAATGAATACATGACTCTAATAAAGTGAGTGTGTTTGAAACTTTTATATTAGTCTTAAAAGAATAGATTAGCTCAATTAAAATTTATCTTTAATGGACTTGTTTTAATGGCAGAATAACAAAGTTCTTCGAATTCTATTTAAGAATAGTACATTATGCCACTAGGAAGTAGAATAGGCATTTGCTGACGAGTGTGAGATTGCAGAAAAGTGCAAAGTTGTTCCTTTTAACAGTCGGAAACGTTTATGAAATAATCTCTAAAGAACTCACTTTTACTTTCGTATTTTTTTGATAAAACCAACCAGGTAGAAATTTGTAAGAAAAACCGAGATCATATGGTACTGGCCTAGTATTGTTCGCCGTTGTCTCAGTAGTGACTACCAATACTAGACCATTATTGGTCCAGTGAGGACACGTAACGGTGTCTAGTTTCAAGAGGAAACGCACAATTGGCACGGCACCGAATCACTAAACTCTCAGACTTGTCGGTAAGGGCCCAGTACTGACACAAGTTCGAATTATAACATGCCGTGGTACTATATTATTATATTGCTTCAGTACGGGTACAATACCGCCAGATATCCGGATATATTACAGCGCATTTTGACACCGTCCATAGGTATTTTCTTCCCCAGCTTCCGCTTTTCAAGTGTACGAAATCGTATTTTTCCGTATTCCAGCCTGGGTAATATACAGTTTTCAATGCGGTTTTCTAAGGGTTACTTTCTCGTATATATAACAATATTAATTTTAGTACATACTCTCGACTTTAAACGAATGCAGAATATCTAGGTTCTTCATCTTAATTTATAATATAGTTTGTGTTCATTCGCTTTCTCTTATACTAAAATCTGTTAAATCTCGACATTACGTTCTCGACGATCCACTTTGCACATCTTTACATATTTTATATCGTACATATTGCATGCGAGATTCTTAAAGTACATACAAAATATTGATTATATTGGTCAGTATAAAAGCATTGTCGATTTCTACATTTTGAAATTTTCCAATATGTAACCGACAGATAATAAATTAATAAGCCATTTATATCTGACCTGAAACCATTGCATTATCTATTCTAATGCATCTTCTTCAGTAGGTCAGAACTACATGTATTTTGTTACAAAACTGCATTGTATTATTATTAACTATCCGCGGTCGGGGTAGATTTTTAAAGTATGTTCGTAGATTTATTGGCAAATATTGAAACTGTATAATATGTGGAAGTGCGTATAATACATACATATAATGGCACATGAATTATATAAGAATCAAATTAAATAAATATATATAGTAATCTATAATAATTCGTCAGCTTTTTTTTTATCGGCAATGCGCCAATATTTTTTTTTACGTCATTATTGGGTCAGTTCTGAACCGGGACTGTTCCTTACCGATGGAAATACCTTCGGTAATCAGTACCAGCTTTAGTTTCCAGTACTGATTGACGATATTAAAGATTACATGAGTACTGGATTTATACCTTATCGATTAATACGACTCAGGTATGAATTATTCGTCGCAAGATATGTTAAGGAGTTATTCCAATTTAATCAAATGTTCATATCGTTTTCAGATTACTTATTGAAAATCATCATTTTACTTATTCCATAAATAAAAATTAATCGGTGTTCGAACAGTATTCGATTAAAACATTCATTTAGATATTCGCATTGTAAGTGGCGATTCAACTAAATCGAATTATTAATTCCATCGTGTTTTTTATTCAATTATTTTGTTTTTAACTTTCGATAAATGTCTACTTTTTTAGGCCATATCAAAGAACCGCATATCAAAGAATCTGTCAGGTAGTGCGTTCTTCCCGCTTTTGTCCATTAATAAAGTACTAATTTCAGACTTATTAATGATATAAAATCTCATATAGAATCATTGATGCAATACTTTATTTATTGCTGCTCAGGAATATGTTCCATTGTCGTAGGTACTAATTAGATATATAATTACTAAATTACTTAACTTGTGGTGATAAATAATTTATTTAAATTATTATATGTTATTGATTTTTAAAGTACACAAACAAAAATACTTAGGAACATGTAAGATTGCAATTATCAACAGAGTATTCACTTCTTCATGTATGTAAAAAACTAATCATAAAATTTCAAAAAACCTTTATGACATTGTGAAAAAAGTGAATCAAAATATTCTACAATATTAGTACCGCGGTAACTTTGTTTTAGCAACTCTGATGTAAAGCACAGCATTTAGAACTTTGACCTGCGAAAAGCCGTCATTAAGTAAAATTGGCCAAAGTTGGCGGAATTAGGGCGGTGTTAAATCTTGGCACAAGTATCGTCCTGTCCGACGTCTAGAGCATGAATGACTGTCTGGTCTGGCGTGCTAGTGTTTTCGGGTTACTAGGCGGCACGCATATGTGCACGTGCGTCATCACGTGTCTTATAGTAAGAGCGACTAACTAAAGTGCGTATGAACTTCTTGCCAATATATGCAGAAGGTAAACTGGGTACTAGCCAAGTTCGAAGGTAGGTTGTCTGGCCGATGCCCTTTCGACCCGATCGCTTTCCACCTGAACTGCAATATTGCATATACTTTCGGTTATCGATAATAATGTATCATGTTTCTTAAATATCTTTTTTATATAAGTATGCATATGAAAAATTTTTAGTTAATTTGTATACAAGTATAAAATATTTATATAATGTTCTTAATTGTTTGTCATCAACTTATTAAACTGTCCGACACTGATTTTGCCTTTAACAAGCCAAGTATCATTTCTGAGGTATTTTTTCGTGCTAAAAACGATGGTGCTAACAGAATTTTGCTACCATGTTAAATGTGTAAAAATCAGTGTTTTCGCCCATATTTCGGTTTATTTCGTAGCAAAGGGGAATTTATTTTTGACAAACGAAGTATCATTTCTGAAGTATTTGTTCACGGTGAAACGGTGACGCTAGCAGAATTTTGATATGACGTCAGATTTTGGAGAAAAACGTGGTTAAATTTAACCTCATTTTTTTAACCACATTTAACTCATTTTTCTCCAAAGTATGACGTGATGGCAAAATTCCGCAAGCGCCATTGTTTTCAACAGGAAAAATTAGGTCGGAAATGATACTTCGCTTCACAAAGGCAGACAAAAAGTAAAATTTTGTCGGTTAGTGTTATACTAAAAACGTAACATGATCATTTGAATAACTTATCTAACATAGTTTTATATATACTTCAGGACAAACGCACTGAAAACACATATAATATTTCTAACAATTTAACTATTTAATATAGAATAAGTCGACTGCAAATTAAAAAAAATATTTTTTACGTTTGGTATCAATAATTCAGTTAATTTTTCTATATAATTTTATTATTTTTATTGATGGTATCGATAAGTACTTAACTTATCGCAAATGAGTTAGTAAATCTGAAATTTTTTTTTATTTTAAGGAATGCAACTACAACTCATTCTACAATGAACGCAGTTATTTTATTTTAACTAACAAGGGGACGCTACGGATTGGTGCTCTCCGATTTTGTTGAAACTGGGCCATAATGTGGTACTTAGTACCTCTTTACTTGTCATAAAGTAACACGACCCCATAGGCAGTCGTTTCCGAGAAAAACACGTTTTAAGTTTTAATGCTGACGTCTTACAAAGTTTTATACGTACCGGATGAAACAACGATGCGAAGCTGCGTTGGTTTAGGTGCTAGCGCGTTCGCTTCGTATTTCAAAGCTCGTGCGTTCGAATCTCGACGTTGGTAATTTATTTTTTTTCTTTTTTTTTCCATAATTTGTTAAAAACTATTAAAAATTATAAAAATTGCGAATATTAATTATTTTTATCAATTTTAAAATATCATTTTGTTGGAAAAATGTATTTTCTTTTATTCCTTCCTAATATTCATAATGAGTATTTATTTAAAGTGATAATTATCGTAATTAATTATTATTTTTATTACTAATATTATTATTGATATTAATATTTACTACTAATAATTTCTATTCATCATTCACTATAATATGAAAATAAAAATCAATCTGCATTAGAAGTAGAGAATCTTCTACATTTATTATTTAATTTTCTGGAGCTACAATGCAATTTCTACAGTGATACTTGTAAAAACATTGAAAACAAAAATTGGTACATATCTTATGAACGCGAAGATTAAAACTTATTTTGCATTTTCGCATGCATTTCACGAGGCTGATATTCCAGCATACTATCTACATTTCGTGTTTGTTTATTTTTCTAATACAAAAAGTCCAAACTAGGAAATTATGAATTTAGTTTAATTAATGAAAAATCATGAAAATGATTAATTTTAATCGTTTTTTTTAATTACAAATTGCTGGAAAATTTAATTCTTCGTATATCTTTCTGATATTCTTAAAGTTTACTTATATATTTAAATTATGTAGGGAAACGTTTTAAGTTAAAAAAATTATCAATATTCTGCCGTATACATTAATAGAACATGCAACATTTTTAGTAATTATTAGTGAATAAAAATGGATAAGTTGTAATGAAAAGTATATATATAAAATATGACACATTTGTATGTTGACCGTTTACTCATTACCTGGAATTTTTAACTGATATTTTTCAATATATTTATTATGTTTAATTTCTAATTATAAAGGTAGAAGGTGTTATTACAAGTTTACATAAATATTAGTCCGTTTCTGTGCATTAAAGTGAAAATTTCGTAGTTTCTTCGCAGTCAGTGTTAAATTGTTGTTTAAAAAAAATATCTCCGTTTTTTCCTTCTGAAAAAATGTCTTCGTTTCTTCCTGATGCTTCATCTCTGTTGAAAGATGCAATGGATTACTGCGAAAATCTACTTGTTCAGAATAATTTAATCACTGGTTCCAGCTCATCTGTTATCAGTGAAGAAGCCATGGCAATTGGAGAAGAGATTTTCGAGTATATTGTAAATTTGCTTGCAGAGAAAAAATTATTTATCGATGAAGAATTAATTCTTCCTGATGATGAAGATTGTGAGAATTTGTTTCAAAGTGCTGATCAGGTAGATGTAATAAAGTTAGATTCCGATTACGAGCCTGAAGATAAAAAACAGAAATACGACTGTATTCTGCTAGAATATAAAATTAGAGCAGTAAATATATCGAAGAACAATCCAACATGGTCTATTAACACTCTGCAAAGACATGGATGTTCGAAATTAAAATATAAGCACCATATTGCACGATGGGAAAAGCAAATTAAAGAAGGTGGAAGTGATATAGATAAGTACGCAATAATTGATTCGTGGACTTACGATCGCTTTCAAGAAAATCGTGCCAAGTCGATGCAGGTAACAACAAGGAATTTGCAACAGTGGGCATTGGCTGCAGCAAGTCAATTCCATGGATTTCAATTTAAGGCATCTGAAGCCTGGGTAAGCAAGTTCAAAAGGAAACATCGCATTCGTCAAAGAAAAGTGACAAAATTTGTGACCGAAAGGGAAACGGTTACCATGGACGAAACCTTGGCAGCTGCCAAAACCTTTCGAATACAAACGAAAGTTTTGATTCCTCTGTTTCCAAAGAAATTTGTCATAAATACGGATCAAACTGGTAAATGTCAAGTTTTTAATTTCAATAATACATTTCGTAAATTTTATCTTGAAAAATTAGATTTTTACTATATTTAATATTCATATATTTATGAACTTTAAATAAAAATTAATGATTTTGAATTATAATACAGTGCTAATTTGGATTTTAATAACTAATTCGAGTTCAAAGCATTGTTTATATTCAATCTGCGGTAGGATATTAACCCGAAGTATCGTACTTCCGATACAAATTCTACAAGTACTTTACGTACCCTGTATCAAAAACATATTTGGATATTTTTTGTTTTTTAATTTTTAATTCAATCAACGGAATTATTAATCAAATTATTGATATTATTTTTTTTAATAATGTTTTTATATTATATCATAGGGTGTCAGTACCAATCAGTATATAACAGAAGTTTGGCAGAAAAAGGTTCCAAAGTAGTATATGTGAAAAGAAAGGATATGAACAAGGTGACGCATTCATATACTGCCCAGTATGCGATTACCTTATCAGGCGAATTATTACCAACGGTATTTATATGTCTGCAAGAGAGTACAGGTGTATTTGGACCCAGAGTACAGAAGAACATCAACGAATTTTGTCAAGTGTACACGAACGTTAGAGTGACCTCTTCCAATGAATGAAGCATGCTTTCAGCTCGAAGCGTTGAAAAAACCGTGTGACTGTGGAATCTTCGCGTTCATAAGATGTGCCCGATGTTTCACCAATTTTTGTTTTGAATGTTTTTACGATAAGTATCACTGCGGAAATTGCATTGTAGCCTCAGCAAATTAAGTAATAAATGTAGAAGTTTCTCATATGAATATGCTATAATAACGCCTATTTTTATTCCATAATACAGATGGATTTTTATTTTCATATTATAGTGAATGATGAATTGAAATTATTAGCAGTTAATATTAGCAGTCAATAGTAATAACTATAATAGTAATAATAATAATCATAATAATAATAATCATGATAATTAAATTACCATTATCAATACTCATTATGAATATTAGGAAGGAATAAAAGAAAATACATTTTTCCAACAAAATGATATTTTAAAATTGATAAAAATAATTAATATTCGCAATTTTTATAATTTTTAATAGTTTTTAACAAATTATGGAAAAAAAAAGAAAAAAAATAAATTACCAACGTCGAGATTCGAACGCACGACCTTTGAAATACGAAGCGAACGCGCTAGCACCTAAACCAACGCAGCTTCGAATCGTTGTTTCGTCCGGTACGTATAAAACTTTGTAAGATGTCAGCATTAAAACTTAAAACGTGTTTTTCTCGGAAACGACTTCCTATGGGGTCGTGTTACTTTATGACAAGTAAAGAGGTACTAAGTACCACATTATGGCCCAGTTTCAACAAAATCGGAGAGCACCAATCCGTAGCGTCCCCAAGTTCTGAACTCTGCAGAGTTTGTTGAGAGTTACTCAAATTTCTTATCATTTTTTTGGGTATATACATTTTTCAGAAAAATTTAATAGAGTTAGTTTAATATTGAATAGAGTAGACACTTTGTATCAAGTAATCGGTATTTAAGCTTTTACTATTCAATATAATTTAAACAGATTGCTTTCTAATTCGGGTTCATTCCTTCTATATGTAATGAACTAACTAAGAATAGTAATAATCAATGATTAAAAATCGAAAACTACTTCTCCATTTTTTCATAAATAAAAAAGTCGTGTTTGTATTATTATTGTTTACTTATTAATGTAAATTGGTAATTAAATTTCAGGTTATGTGAAAATTCATTATAAAAAGTATGTTTTTTAATCCGATTGGAAGAAAAGTAATAAGAAAGAATAGTAATATTTCAAAATAAAAATTGAATACAAACATGAAGGAATACTACATTTTCTATAAAAATAAATTTTTTATGATTTTCATATCATAATTATACGGAAAGAAGAATTAACTTGTCCAACAAATAAGTAGATAGGCTAACAAAATAGAAAGTTTACATTTATAAAATAAACTCGCTGAAATTAACCAAAATTGTAAAATTTGATAAGGTGCACTACGAAATTTTGCCATATCGTCGGATTCACATGATTCAATTGACTAATTTATTTGTTCGATTTACATTTCTGCAAAAAACAGATGGTTAAATAGTATCTGTTGGTAATATGTACAGAATAAACTTTTGCTACCGCAAAATATATTTGTAAATTCAGGAACATAAATCTGCAAATTCAACAGATTTTTGGAAACAGATATGTTGACTCGGGTTACAGATAAAAGCTGCTGTCACTATATTAACACATTAAATCTAATAATCTTTCAGTTTTTTCTTTTACTCCAACCAATTTTTTCTGTGTTTGATTATATACTAATCTGTAATAATAACTACTTTTTTGTGCTATATTTTTTTCCACATACAAATTACACATTTGAAAGTTTGAAGATATACGTAAAAATTGCTATGATTAATTACTAACATATTGTTATTGTTTATTAAAGGCTTCGACTAACTAATAGCCGGATTATAAATACATATCTCAGTAGGCACCATTTTTAACAACAGCACATAAAATTGCATCAAAATAATTATTTATTTAGTTTGTGGGCATGGATATACATCATGCATGTAATAAAGGATGATAGTTTAATGTCATCTGGTACAAACATATTGTTGATACTGAGTTTTGAACAGTAACAAAAAAATTATAATTGCAATTACAATGTAGTAATTCAAAGTTTGGAAGGCGATATTGACATTATACCGACCTCTTCATCCCCGCATATATCAACAAAGCAGAATTATCTATACTGTATTAGACTGAAAAAAAATCTTAGTTGATTTCACTACTTTTTAACTACTGAAAGTATTTCAATAGGTCCTTAACGGAATTTTATAGGTTATAGTTACAACCATAAAGGTGTTAAATCAACGAAAAATATAAATATGGAAACGGCATTTTAGCAGTTAATTCTACTACATTTAAAAACATTATTTATAGCCTAACTACCTAGTACACTAAAAACTATTCAACACGCTAGAGCGATATATTTTTAACTGAATTTAGCAGAACTACATTTTCAGTTGTTTTAACTTCTTTACGATAGTAACTGCAACTTAGAAAATTTTCTTGAAGCGGATCGAACTACTCTGCGTAGTTAAAAAGTAGTCCAATCAACAAAGAATTTTTCTGGAAATTTTTGTAGTGGAATTTTTTTTGTGCAGCTATTGGCTTTTTTATTATATTAGTGCATGCCTTTTTGAGTTTATACATAGTATCGCATTTCTTGATCTCCAATCATTGGGAATACTTTTTCGTTTACTGGATAAATAATATTAACTTAAGTAAAAATAGTAAAATTATCAACATCAACAAAGTTATACTAACAAAAAACAAGTATTTCTTTTAACTACTCTCGACTCAACTTCTCAATGGTAGTTGAATTTGTCAAGTAAATGTTTTCAGTGTAAATATAAAGCTCTTCTTTTTTCATGAAATTGTCTTTTTTGTTAATTATAAACAATTTTCAGCGCATAGAATTATAATGTATTTTAATGTATTTTGAAAGGGAGGGCTATAATCCGGATATATTTACAAAGTCTATATTAAATTTTTATTAATGCGTATACCGGACTGGCCATCGGAAGATTCGGTATAAATAAACGGAACAGATACTTTTTGTATGCTATCAAATATACAAATAAATCTAATATCAATAACTTACATGGAAAATGTAAGACTGAATGTAATAAGAATATCTTAAGTTAAAGAAAACGTTATATTTTTTTACAATTTATTCGTCAATGCGTTTACTAATACACGAATTTAACGAAATAAGAGTTTTTTAACGTGACCGCTATTTATTGCTGCTAATTTGTTAAAAACATGAATAGGATTACGTGGACATTTATACATGCAATTCTACTTTTGTCAACGTAAATTGTACTATTGTAGATTTGGTATTATAGATTTGGAAGAAATGAGTAAAAGCTGTTAGAGACCCTTTATTCGTAGTAAATCCTCTTGTGTCCAAACGTGAAAAGAATTTTCACTACAATCTGTAACGAAATCCAAAGTGCTTCTGGTTCCCGTCCAAGGAGTAGGAAAAGAATAATAACGAAATGCGCAAATGCAGCAGGTGCATCAGACATATATAATTGGAAGGCTAATGTATGTCGGTGATAAAAGGAGTCTCTCAAATACTATGGTTTAAGATGCAGTTTTCAGGTAATGATAATTTTTTCCAAAACAAAAAATTGTTTGGCATATGATTGTTCAACAATAACGGCATATTGAGTATTGTTGTTTTCGCATTTAAATAATTCGACTATTAATTGTTTGTATTCGTGATAAACAAAATTAAAAACTATGTTTTCATTGCAAGGTAATTTTATTATACCCATTTCAACACACGGTCATCTGAGCAGTTGCCTAATAAAGTTATCAAAAAATAGATATTTTAAAAAAGTTATGATTATGGCATGTTAATTTGTATACTTAAATAAACTCCTAGTAACATAAAGAATTTGTGTTCCAATGGGTAGATAAGGTTAAGTTAATGTAGGTTATGTCATATTCTGTTTTTTTTTTGTTAAATGCGCTCGGTTTCTTTTTTGATTGAAGGATGCTATTGAAATAGTCATATTTTGAAACGTGTGCGGCTCGAAAAACCGATAAATGAAAAAGCCGACAGGTCAAAAAACTTACAGTCATAAAACGGACAGTCGAACAGCCGACATTTAAAAAACTGATACAAAAAAAATAGACACATACGGACAAGCATTTTTTGAAGTGTCGGTTTTTTTACTGTCTGCTTTTCGATTGGAGGTGTTTTGACTGACGGTGTTATTACCTGCCGGATTTTTGATTTGTCAGTTTTTTGTCCCGCACCCGTTAAAACTTAAGTTTTGTTTAATTTCAGTAGTATTCCGCTTGTTATTTATTAACAACTGTAAGACATAAGCTAAGTTTCACTGCAATTTTCCTATATAAATTTCAGCAATAATTTGAAATAAACATGTAATAAAGTTTTTTTCAAAACGACAGACCCTTTCTTGATAATAAATGTTTCATTTTCTGAAAAATGTAAAACTTCCCGACCAGAAATTTGATTACATTAACACGCCTACCGGCCTTTCGGAAAAGAATGTCATAAAGAAGCCTTAAATTGAGAACCCAAAACGAAAGCCAAGGACGCTGTTACCAGTTTCAGTTCAGATTTTGATATACTTCGTACATGAAAATAATATAATACTTCCTGCAGTGATCTTGATGGGACGTTATAGAGATTCATTAACGGAGGCAAGCATTAACCAGTTTTCGATTTATTTAAGGCCTCAGACAAACATATTTATTACTAAATTTATTTTAAAAGTTGGAATGATGCTTATATTTTAATACTTCAGAAGAATATTTACTAAAAGCGTATTTTGTTAAATTTCTATTCTTATATCACATTACTTTTTAATATTTTACAAGCTCAGAATTGTAAAAAAATTCTAAACTAAATTGATTTGAAATTTTCATTAACTGTATTACGTCACACTAATTTGTAGGCTACTATCAAATTGAAAGCAAACTATATAAACAACTTATAAGTTGCCAAATATTATGTTTATGATAACCATTAGAAATAAAACTTTTTTTAAATTGGTATTAATATTTAGATTAATATAATATATTTATATTATTTTAACACTCACAAGCGTTAAAACATTTTAAAAAAATTAAAAAAAGGAATACGATAAAAGAAAAATGTCGTAACGATATATTAATGTGTATTAAAACTCAAAATTCCTAATAAAGTCGATTCTCGGGTCATTTTATAGAGATCTTAAATAGATCTACTACGTAGAAAGTAGTTCAAAATAAATTTAGAAAATATAAATTAATGTTAGTTTCGAGATTCATCTTATTTGCCATGCAGAACAACAAATATTATTTTTGGAGCAATGTATTTAATTTTAATATATAGGTGTTCGTATCCTTTAATATACATGCAATAACGTATCGTACCTCTTACAATGAATATCGTTCCCGATGTAATATTTTTTTTTAATTTAATAAGTAATTACGTGATTTACCACAGTTATCTTCAATAATTCATTAAATCATGTTTTCGAAGCAAATTGAGTTTTTTCTAAATTAATTTTTCACGAAACCAATTCTATGTTGGAGCGAAAATCATCAATGAATATTTTATGGAGTAAGATAATATTATACAATATAATATCAATTATTGAAGCTAATATGTAATATATATTACACAATAAAATTACTACGCTTTTGATGAAGTTATTGTAATGGATGTGACATGCACCATTAGGATTTTATTTAATGACAAAAATTAAATAAAGAAAAAACATTAGATAGAGCATACACTGTTAAAAATTTCTACAACAATTTCCTGAAAGAATAACCGAAGTTTTTTATCGTTACGGTTACAGAATTTTACGAAACAGAGTTTAGCAATTTTCTTAAATTTTTTCGTAATTTTTTGAAAATGTTTTTTAATATTGTTTCGTAAAATTCTAAAACGGTAACAGAAAACAACTTCAGTTTCTATTTCAGAAAATTCCTAGGGAAATTTCTAACAGCGTACTGTATACTGGTGTCAAATAAATATTCATAAAATGATTGATATTTAGTATAATTGTCTGTAACTATCTTGATACTGAAGAGCCGTATATTATTCTCACCCAAGAAGTTTATCGATTCAACACTCTCATATTAACCTCTGCCCTTTTCAGATCTCTATCTCCCCATATCCTCATTTAGATTTTCTCGCCTCAACAAGAAATAGTAAAGCGCCGCGGCATTTAGCCATGTCATGTAGATTTCATTCAGACTTTATTTCCGCAGTGAAGTTTTTAAGTATATTCAAAGGGACAGGATTTGTTGTCTGCTTTCGGATTTGTAAGAATGAATTTTTGTATAAATAGCAAGCAAACACTTGAAACATTCTACCATCGGTTGTAAGGGCTGCCGGAAGTTGTAAACGCCGACCAGGAATTCCCTTGGGTTGAGCGTGAGTATAACTGTAATCACTGTACAACGAAGACAACAAGAACTTCCGGCGAAGTACTTGTGTGCCGGTGACTTTAGTGTAAGATGTAGATGTGTATCAGGGCCGAATTTTAATAGATGCAGCTGGCTTCTACATTTGTAATTCTAAACGATTAAATCTATCGTAATCAGTTTTCAAGTAAGTTGGGGATATGTTTCTGTTTATGATCAAAACTTAGAATTTCGGTCCGAAAAACAATTAAATTTTAATATAGAAAAATCTCCAATTAATTAATTTGTAATACTAGCAACATATAACTGTTTTTTCTTTATTTATTCATTTTTGCCCTGTTCAAAATATTCAAATTAAAAATGTGGTTAACTAAGAAGCAAGTTGGTAAAGTAACTTAATGGTAATAAGATCGAATAATAATACGTTGGTAATTAATGACTTATTAATAAATGTACAACACTTGTATTGGATATAGCATTCAAATTTGAAAGATTGTATTGGAGATTTTTCAAATACAAAATGGTTTAATAAAAAAGAAACACTAAAAACATTGATATTGTACATTCTGATCTATAAATTTTTCTTTTTTATAAGAATGACAAAAGTTAATTCCCTGACGCTGTCATACATATTCAAGATACAAGTGTGCCAAGTAGGAGATATGCGTAAAGGTATACCGAATGCTTACTTAAAGGACTTTTTTGATAAATCGAATTAAAAAAGACACCTTATGACATATATCTAATTAATTTATTTTCAAATATGTTGAACAATATACATTCTACGATGTTTCAATATAAAATATTTTCTCTTTGGGTCGTGAGTAAAAGTATGCCATGCCATTAATAGCCCAGTAAACTAATCTAAAATTTACCGGAATGAACAAAATATACTGACTCTTCTTAAACTGTATGAATAGGCTTATTTTATGGTACGATTGAACGTTCCTATTGGTTTTAGGAGGCGTTCAGGAACGTCGAATGAATCGGGTATTCGTGTATGAAAAATGTGGATTTTAAATAAAATTCTGAACAATATTTGTTATTTTTATCTTTGCTACCAATAGAAGATGAGATATAATCTTTTTAAACATAGGTTATTTTCCGACACAATGAAAACGGTTACGCGCAGAGCGAATTTTTCACTACTATGCACGGAAAAAAAGAAATAGAACTACTAACAGGGTAGTAAGATAAGACACAGCCATTGCTTTTAGTTAATCTTACCATCTAAATAAACACATCGATAAATTAGGTAATCAACTAGCCTACTATTTACGTATTAAAACCAACTATTCCCTTTTTCGCGGGTGCAAAAAATTTAGAGCTTTATTGGAAAAATGATGCAGCAATGAATTCTAGGTAATATGAACAAATATGATTTTTTTGCAGGATTATATTATACAATTAATAAATTTAAATGTGGTGGGTTCTTCCTGCAACGCAATTGGTCGTGATTGCATCAATCAGACATTTCAACATGGTTGAAATATTTTCCTAGCGCCATCTGTCGGAATCCTTCCGATTCCCGAGCCAACGGCTTTTTCGAAAAAACATTTTTAAAGAAAAATGTTAAAAATGCTGATTGGAGATGTTAATTATATGAAAAATACGAAGAACCCGAAAATATGTGAAAAATTCAGAAAAAATAACTGGGAACTTGGAAGAACATTCGGCAGATACCAGGGTACGATTCTGGGACCTTTCGATTTCCGGTCGAATGCTCAAACCAACTGAGCTATATCTCCCCACATCCCTCCGCTCCGTTATATGGGACTAATTAAAAATTAACGGAGCGGAGGGATGTGGGGAGATATAGCTCAGTTGGTTTGAGCATTCGACCGGAAATCGAAAGGTCCCAGGATCGTACCCTGGTATCTGCCGAATGTTCTTCCAAGTTCCCAGTTATTTTTTCTGAATTTTTCACATATTTTCGGGTTCTTCGTATTTTTCATATAATTAACATCTCCAATCAGCATTTTTAACATTTTTCTTTAAAAATGTTTTTTCGAAAAGGCCGCTGGCTCGGGAATCGGAAGGATTCCGACAGATGGCGCTAGGAAAATATTTCAACCATGCTGAAATGTTTGATTGATGCAATCACGACCAATTGCGTTGCAGGAAGAACCCACCACATTTAAATTCTAGGTAATGTTTTAATGCATGAATTCTACTTTTTAATTTTGTTGTATGGAATTTTTGCATTTCTCGTTTTTTATATTATTATGTGTTATATAGATAATAATTAAAAAAATGTGATTCGTTGATCCATAGTATTAACAAAAGTTAAAGAAAATGAAATTTTGAAAAAGATGGCATATTTCATAATCTGATTTCACGAAAATCATTTGAAGTAATGTTTACAAACGTTAAAAATTACATACTTTCCAAATATTTTTAAAAAACCATTTGATTTGAATCTCTACAACAAGAAGTTTATGTTTAAAATAAAATAAATTAAATTTCAATTATATTTAAAATAGGCAGTCGTCGTGGCTGTTTCTTATTGACCTGATCACGAGATATAGACGTTATTGACGTTTAATTAACGTTTTAGTCCAAAAATATGTGAATTCAATAGTTTTTCAACATTTTTTTTACATATAAACAGGCGTGAAATGCCTCCTTTTGCGGGCGTAAAATAGCACTTTTAAGATCCACGTATTAGATAGGGATATTTCTATGTCATTATTTGTAACACTGACCATTTTATCACTAACAGATTGGAAAAATATTGTTCACAGCACGAGCTTAGAATGTAAGTCTCGTATGGTAAATTCTCAACAGAGGCGTTAAACCCTTCTTTTACGCCTTTGGTATGACCACGACCAGTACTGTTACATTTTTCATTACCTTAAATATAATTATACGAACATGTTGGAAGTTCTTTGCAAAGTATACTTTATGTTAAAATACAGTTCCAAAATAAGGTCGAATTGTTCATAAATAGTAAGAAAATTGCATTACTTTCTTTTTCCGGAAATATCTTTATTTCTATTAAATTTGCGACAAAACTTCGAGAAATCGAAATTGCATCTAACAAAATTTCCCATCAAATCATGTTAAGGACATGTAATTTTGTATAATTCACTTATAGAATCTGCCATTTAAAAATAGAGGTGATGCAAGTAGCAGATTGGTACTACAGGTCGCCAAAAAATAGTGAAAAAAGAAACATTCTTAATAATGTTTTATTTCTGAGAAATGTTCTTATGAAATAGTAATTAAGTAGTAATAGTTACATTTTTATTATAATATAAGCTAAATGTATTATAATAGATTATACTTTTTAGTAACATCATATTAAACAGTAAATCAATGTTTTTTACCGTACAGTATAGTATAATTGTAATGCATCTTACAATACTTGTATACCCGTATGTATATCGTATTTATTTATTAACTGGATAAAAAAGATTGTCATAGTCCTATATTAATTACTTGCTATAAAGACACTACATTATCAATTTTAATGTTGAGGAGATACGTTTAAGATAATTCACTTTATTGGCTGAATCATTTTTCCTTGCGTTTGTTTATTTCAGTACTGTTGCATAATTTACAAATATGAGAAAAGGTGACATTGTATTCGATTACTATCGATTACTTCTGTACGGTTTAAATTATATTATTTTAATCTGATATTTTATATAAATAAGATAACATTTGTATGTTTATATCGAACTCGTAAATCAAGTAAAATTTGTTTCCCAATTGGATGCAATTAAACGGATTTCCCTTAATTACAACTTCGAACACTTCTATTCATAGCATTCCTCAACGTTAAAGTCAATTATTTAGACAATATATGTCCTAGATTTTACGAGTTAACATCAGTTTTAACATAAAAAACGTCGACTCCAAAGATTCAATATTCTACTGAATTTTCACTGCACATATCGATTAAAAAAATTGAATTTAGTTGTAATTGCTTTACCTGCATTATTTTTCGTTTACACCCATTTTTTACATAATAACAAATAATGTAACACTTTTCGGTCCGTCGTAAAATAACCGATGTTCAACAAAATATTTCGGATTCTATCGGTCGTAGAGACAAAAATGTAAAACATATTGTTCAACATTTTATAAATTAAAATTTTTATGCGTATAAAAGTTTACGTAATGTTCGTATTTTATAATTATAATTTAGACATGATATAAATAATGTCTTTGGGCACAAGAAATGTCAAAATCAACAAATATTGTCCTAAGTTACAGCTTATCTTTTGCACTTAAAATAACGCTTAAATGTAATTTTAACAATTGAGTGATTTTAACGAACGAGCGAAAGCTTCAAACAATATTAATTGCATCTCGTCATTGGCATAAGCGAAACAATAAAGGGGTCGGAATTACTCCGGGAGGTTGTAATTACCGCGCCTTCCCCTACCTACACGTAACTTTCGAGATGAAATCACACGAGTCCAAAATCGACTATTTTACGACATCAGACAATTACCACAACAACGAGAATTTTCATTCACAGATATGTCTTATTAATTAAGTGGAGAGATGACGAATAGTAGGAGTTTCGCATAGTTAAATCCTGGTAAATTCGTTGCGTCGTGGTCGGACGATCTCGCACGGGTTTATAAACTTGAGTGGTCCAGTGGAGCTTGATCGTAATCACAATATTAGCCTTCATTCTCAGCAAGTGGCGACGTACGCGGCTTGAAGATACGACAAGTCCAATTCAAGTTTGCAAAGCGACCGAGTGGAACTGGACGAAGGGAATCTCCACGGCGGGACTGGAGTCGAAGTTTCGTCGAGAACACGAAGATGGCTCATGCCAGAATGATGACCGAGCTCGATGAAATCAGCTTTCAAGAACTTTGATAGTCCTGTTTGCTTTCAACTTACGTAGATTTATTTCGGTTCATTTAGGAAGTTCAGAGAACTGATAGGGTGTTCGTGTAAACTGAGGTAAATACTCGTGGGAACAATTTCTTACTTCTTTGGCATTTTATTTCTTATCTAATTTAGTATACATATCAAATATTATGTTGATCTGTGTAAGTATTATCACATTTAAATAATTTCAATTGGAAGAATTCATTTTCTTTTCAGGAATCATAATTTGATTTGTGGGAGGCTTGTGTCTGCCCAAATGAAAGTAGATTTCACATTTTACTAGAGTTCGGAGTCTAAGTATTGGATTCAGTTATGATTACAATTTGTTGATCAGGATCTTTTGTCTCCCAAGTCTTAAATAATAATGGATTTCCATGTGATGATAATAAGAACTACTTTAGGAACTCCTGATTAGTCGCTCCTGGGAAGGTCTTCTGCCTTTTACGAAAAGTTATAAACTTTGCAAATATCAAATTAATAAAACCCAAGATATTAGATATTCAAATAGCTCCAAGTTTTCACACGTTTCGTGTTAAGAACTCGTATCTAGCTCATAATCTACTATGATATAGTTACGCATACATTTGTCGCTAGTGTTATACATGAACTAGGACGATTTTCGTTACGGCCTTGCCACCGAACTCTAACAAAGTTTGCGCCATCATCGACTCGGCATCGGCTTTCGTCGAGGAACGATGAACACGATTATAATTTTCTTTTCGTGCAGCCCGCGGTGAGGTTCAGAGGTAGAACATCGAGTTACAGTCGGAACCCAGGGTACTCTGTTCAATCCGATTACACCGGTCGTTACAACTTTCCCGCAGCCTTTCGCCCGCACGGTCCATCCGCTCTGCTGATGGCCCGTTACGTTACTGGACTTCTTTCCACAGTGGACTACCTCTTCCTGGCTTTTTTTTTCACTATTAATATACGTTTTTTTCTTCGATAATTGCGTTTCGATTATGTGCCTATAAATTATGCTCGATCGATATTGGTAATCGCCAATTTCTTTTTAGGAGCTATTACACGACACTCGTCAATTTTAAAATTCTGATGAAATCAGTCATATGTACCAATTTAAAGTGGATCAATACTTCGTTCGTGTTCGATCGGAAAGAATTGAAAATTAGTCATCGATTACCTTATATATACAGGGTGATTTAAAAGTATGGAAACGTCTAAATATCTCAGGGGGAGTGCATTTTCGAGGTCAAGTTTGTTCTTTCAATGGAAACCCTTCAACTTTTGTATTTAAGATTTTCCCCAAAAATTCACCCCCGCTGAGTTAATTCGTAGTTCCGGGAGTTTTAGGTTTGTTCTTCAAATGACATTGCCGGAAAAATCGACCATATCATATTCGGATGTGAAATGTTGTGCTCTTTCTGAACCCGTGAGAAAAAATAGGGGTTTCCATTAAAAAAAATGACCTTGAAATAACCTTCAAGGTCAAATTTAATATCGCTATTAAATAGCCAGGGAAAAATCCTTCAACTTTTGTCTGAAACGTTTTCCCAAAAAATGCACTCCGGCTGAGTTAATTCGCAGTTCCGGGAGTTTTAAGTTTGACCTTCAAATGACTTTGCCGGAAAAATCGACCATATCATATTCGAACGTAAAATTTTGTGCTCTTTCCGAATCCATGAAAAAAATAGGGGTTTCCATGTGAAAAAAATAAACTTGACCTTGGAATAACCTGCAAGGTCATGTTCAAGGTCAAATTCAATGGTACCGTTAAATAGCCATCGAAAAAAAACTCATTAAACTTTTGTTTGAAATATTTTCCCGGAAAATGCACTCGCGTTGAGATATTTAGGCATTTCCATACTTTTGGATTACCCTGTATAATAAAGAATACTTAATCAAATATGGGACTCTCAGTGGCATTTGAAATAGCTCGTTCGTATGAAAGAGGTTATTCGTAGGATGTAATATGGCTCTCCGCTTAGCGTTCTTATAAATGAGTTTTGAGATTTCTTAATTGACCTTTAATAGATTTACATAGGACGTACGCATTTGACATCTTATGAAATCTTAACGTTGATCTATGTTTGGTTAGTTGCAAATAACGTTATCTATGTTGCAAAGCGTTCTGTGAACGTAACATCAGATAGTCTTTTGTGATTCTGTCGCAGTGCTAAATTAGTTGTACTGAAGCTCTTGTGGAACATTCTTCATCAATTGCATATCTCATTTTTATTAGATTTTTATTAAAGCTCCTAATCAAGATTTAAATTCATCAAAATTCAGATTCTTGGTTTTATGGTTCTTTTATTACAAATAAATAACATTATAAAGCTTAATTAAAATATTGGGTTGTTGATGTCAACGTGATAATACACTGTTTGTGTATTATTGTCGCAAACAGAACTTTTAATTTCTTCGGATTGCACTTATGGAAAATAACCGACTACTATCAGATTCTGCATTTCTCTAGCGATAATGTGTAGAACCAAATGCCTATTGCCAAAATACACGTTTCGTCCTGGTTCCCCTATGTGAACTCATCAGCAACAGCATAGAGGACCTGTTTTAGACGGGTATACGGTTTTATTTTAAAAATTGAGGTTTTAAATATTTCTAGCAGAGGAGGAATGCTAAAAATATTGCATGAATATCTACGCAATAACTGGTAACGGTATGTCGTTACACGTGCGTAGAATCAGGACAAATCGTTTATTTTAGCAATAGGCATTTAGTTCTACATATTATCGCTATAGGGATGCAGAATCTGATAGTGGTCGAGTTATTTATTTTCCATAGAGTGCAGTCCGAAGAAATTAAAAGTTCTTTTTACGATAATAATACACAAACAGGTTATTTACACACTTTTTTCATATTTAGTGGGTTGACATCAACAACCCCGTATTTTAATTAAGCTTTATAATGTTATTTGTTTGTAGTAAAAGAACCGCAAAGCCAAGAATCTGAATTTTGATGAATTTGAATTTCAAGCGGTTAAGAAAGTAAAACACTTGAATTACAAGATTTACTCGTCTGAAATATGTTTTCATTTTATGTTAACCCATGATTCGTCCTAATGTATCGAATAAAGAGCAATAATCAATACATTTTCTAGATAATGTACTCCGTAGAATGTATTTTCGATGACAGATTTCGTCTAAAACCACTTTTGAAGAAATTCTTAATAAAAAATTGTTATAATTATTAGCAACAGCAATCTTTTATAAACGAAAAAAACTCGTATATTTTATTTTAGCAAGTATCCTACTTCCAGTAGTTAGTTTGACGCTATCTGTCCTGTGGTAGTCACGCGCCTTAAGGGATTAATAATAATGGACGTGAAATAGCAGTAATAATCTACAGCAGTAATAAATTCCAAAAATAAATGAAAATCAGTTAAAAGAGCACCATTTTAACTAATTTAATTCTGTATCAAATTTCCAGTTAACCAAAACATCATTAATACGTTAGGAAAGCTATGATGAATTACGAATTTGAAGTAGTTAATACTGTCTGTTGTTACGAGGCTGATATTAAAGAACACCAATCAAGCTCTGCTTATTTATTAACTGATAAGTCTTATTTAGCTGATAATTAAGTTAGTGGAATAAGGATAAGTTTATAATTGCAAAATGGCGAATAGCAGATTAGTGATGAAGAAAGTTTAGAATGACCATATTCGAAAGCTACTAATTTTGTACACTCTAAATTAGAATCCGAGATTATAAAGTTTCTCCACGATGAATTAAATATTAAATATTATAGAAATGACCTATCTTCGATAATATTGTGAAAATTTAAATATTGAAACCTTAGTTAGAATGCCACATTATTTTAAGTGAATAAATTATCTTTTAAAGTGGGTTTCTTAGGCATAATTTTGAAGCTTATTATCGTATCTATTTTGCATGTGTAATCATTAACAATCTAAGACTTTTGAATATCCGATTTCGAGCATTGTTTAATAACCATTCTATTATACAGAATTCTTACTTTCAGACCTTAACACTAATATTTACGTCATTAAGAAAATAATGTACTATAGGATTCAGGTGATATTTTAGCGATATTAAAAGGTGTACAATTAACGTGGCTGTTTACACTGAAAGAAATTATTTACTATTAAAGTTAATGTAAGCTAATTTCAAGGCTCTTACATTAATTGTAAAGTTATAACGGTAACTGTTAATAAATCTTATATTAAATTCTGTTGTTTGAACTGTGAAAGGTCAACAATGCGTCAAAAAATTGGCAGAAAATTGAATGACTGCGCGTGTATACACTTTGTTTATCTCTGTTTTGGCGAAACTGTAAGCTCTTAAACGCAGCACATGTTACGTAATAATCCCACAACGTAAATAATATTATTATTTAAAATTCTTATATTAACGTAACCTCACCTGATCAAAGTCTAAATTCTATTGGCTTTACTATGAACACTTTACTATTACTTAAACTGTAAACAAACATTTCTCTCAGTGGACTTTAAAGAAAGGACACATCTGTGTTCAACTGTATTTTACCACATTATTATGTCTAAATTTCGCGTTCACCTCAAAACCCCGACAAATCACAAAACAGGGTCGTCAAAAAACCGATATTAGAAAATCAGACATTTCAAAATACAGCCAGTAAAAAACCAGACGTTTCAAAAAACCATACTACATACAAAAAATGATCACAGGTCGACATCCCCGGATTATTTATTATAATATATAGTATAAGCACACTATGAATTGAATCATTAATAAATGTCTGGTTTTTTAAGTGTCTGTTTTGTGAATACTCGGGTTTTTTGAAGTGCATCCTAAATTTATAACCATTTTCCACTTTCTCAGAGGTTTTGTTGATGTGCAAGTAAGTAAAAAGCAAGTCTCTAATGAAGGAATGTATTCCGTTTGTTTTGAATGTATTTTTGATCGAATTCTGACGTCAAAACTTAGTTATATCAATTATAACATATGCTGATCTAATCCCATGTAGGAATGTTCGATATGGCGTCCGTATGGCTTCAGTACTGGCATCATAATATGGTTACGATATAGACGTAGTATGCGATCTTTGTGCAACATGAGTACTGCAGAAATCCGGTGTATGATGGTTTCCATACCAGTCACCATATATGCATAAGACTAATAGAAAACGTTCGCGCTATTTATTCAATTTGTTTTTATAACATATTATTAATTTTTCAAACAGACTTTATTTTTAACTATTACGTACATTATGTAATGTCTGCAAATAATCCAAAAGATTCTGTTATCCCACCGGGATTCGAACGCTTGATTTGAAAGTAATCCATACTAACTACTGCAATATACACCCTAATGTACTGCAACTAGTTTCAGAACTAACACGTTAAGCAAATTTACGTCAATTATTAAAAACAAGAAAGACAATTTTCTGTTTTATTTACTGCTTGTATTAGTAGGCTATCAGTGCTTTTACATATCATCAAATTAATATTCTGATTCTTAAATTTCGTAAGATGTTTGTTGTGGATTTTCTTAGGTTCAAACAGAAAAATGTAATTAACGGGTAGTATGTCGATAGAATGTAATGTATCGAATTAATATAATGATATATGTAACGACAATATAACCTAGATACAGTGTTCGTGGCTTCAAATATCTGGGTATTCAGCATCGCGGTTTGTCGTTGTCCAGGTTGACCGAAACGTAGTTTTCGATGTCTACCTATTTGGTAACATGGTTTTCATCGTGAGCATTTATTGCTCCAGTATGTCGGAAATTGTTAGTATAATTATATCAAGAGTCGTTGGTAACATATAAATTAAAAAGTCAGAATAGCTGAGAATTTTTTCGGGTTATGTTTTGTTAATTGTTAAAAAAGATACAGATTTTAGTTGCGAAATCTCTTATTTAGAAATATTTACAAAATTGGAAAATTCCGAAATTTAATGCACCATTTTTGGGACCTCCATCTTGTATCCAATGGCAAATTCCTACCTTACGCTGTATCACCCGCACATACACATTCGTATGGAACTCGATCAAACAATATAAAATTCAGAAAATCAGATATTTACAAAATACGTAATCTATGACCCAAACAAAATAATACGGAAATTCAAAGTAAGCTAAAAAGTATTGTTCCGCCTTTCAGGTCCAGCATTTTGAATTCCTTATTTCTAACACACCTGGATTTTTTACATGGACAGGAAAAGTTTCTAGGAAATAGATTAGGCAATATCCCAAAAGTAACACCGACCAAAATGTGGCTAATTTTTGGCACCGCAGTTTTATTGCAGATATTCGAGGTGGTTTTGTTCTTTGAGAATATAGTTTCAAAATTTCAACATCCAGCTGCCATATTGGATAGAGCTAATGTGCAATTCAAATGTTTAATGCATATAGTTTGATGTTCAAGGTCTCGCTTTACTTCATGTTGCAAAGATCTTTTTATTATATTTGGATGAGTCTCCACAAAAATATAAATATGATTGAAAAAAACGACTATTTTTTTTAAATAATTATACAGAGCTATTTTGATTACAATGAGTTGATATTTTAATAGCAAATTCACAAGTTCGATAAACTTCACGTAAGAAAAACAAAACTCCTATGAAAAACCCTACTTTTGGTCCTTGATCGCTTTTAATTTCAAAAAAATTTCTGATTAATTTCACCCATGATCATCTCAACATCTATTGTTCTCAATAATTTAGCATTGAAATATTGTTAGTCTCTTGCAAAACAACATAAACTAAAATTAATGTAGGACGTTAAATTTTAACGAATTTGTTTTTAAGCTTCTTTTCTGCTAGAATCATTCTTTTTCACGGGACATTAGGATCATTCGTCCCAACTCTCCAGTCGGTTGCTTTTCCACGCTGGAAGTTTTCCCGGTCCTCGTGTTTTTCTCATTAACATACTTTTCCGGGTCGCGCCGAATTATGCAGTCAGTGATCGTCCCGGTCTTTTCCCCGGTGGGGTAAACGCGCAGGTCGTCGCTCGTTTCCCAGAATTTTGCCCAACGACGCGCTTCTGGACCAGCCAATAAATTCCAGCACTCACTCTACATCTACTTCCTACCCTGCAGATAACGCCGCGATACGGCCATGAAATTATCGTCTTATCTTGAAAAGATCTCCTTCGGAACTCAGAGATGTTTTTTTATTCAGGGCTGCAAGAGCTGGTGAGAAAGGCTGGATTTCTCCCAGACGAAGAAACATGAGATTCAAAGTGATGATTGTTAATTAAAGTGTAACGTACACTAGGGTAAGATTTGTTTACTCTAAGGGGACATCTGAGCGAGGCGCATTGTTTTTAAGAAGGAAACCGATGTTGAGTGCTTCGACCCATTTGCTGTTACGATGCTTTTACGAAGACGTGAAAGCTTCTGGGTTCAACTTACATATTTGATTTATACTTTGCATTTTAATGGATAAAACTTGCTATGTATATTATGTTTCTTGTGATTCCCTATTTAGGAAGATTACATTTTGGCTACTTTCCGGAATTGATTTCAAAGGGAAAGTTCCCTGCAGAATTATGGAAGATTGTGGCGTTATAGTTCCCCTATTAAAACCGAGAGTCATGTAATTTTCAAGTGGAGTAAGATGATCTATTGTAGATATGTCCATTGCAGAAGGTTTGATAAGTATTACTAATTGCATGTAAAATATTCATTTAATGTCGAAACATTCTCAGGGGTGTATTATTTTTAACTATCGGAGTTTACTCGTATGTCAACTGTCAAAATTTATAATCGGAGAATGGTAACAAGACTATAAATATGAGTAAATATTAAATAAAAAAAGTACATTTTTTAATGGTCATGTTAATGGGTAATGAGTAAATCCAACATCCATTGTTGAAATCGGAATGTGCGAATCCAATCGGATGCTTTACGAAATCAAATCGGAGTAACTCTACATTGAATCCAAGCTTTTGCTTTATTTGGGACGTAATTTGATAGTGTATATGCAGGTAATTACATAAAAATAACTTAACAATTAGGAATGTACAAATGATGATGATGATGAAATATGACGGACTTAGCGTTACTTCTTTCTGCAATAAATGTCTTAAATTATCTGCTGATGTGTCTTAAATAAAATTTAAGACATTCTTTATGCTTAACGATCTTAAATAAAAATATCTTTATTTCTGAGAATCTGAGACACGTAATGGAAACGTGAAAACTGTTCGTATGGAAGTTATTTTAGCTTATCCAAGACTGGGACATTCCTAAGTCGAAGACAATTACGGAATCGAGAATATTCGTCAACTTTTTTCTCGTCAGAACTTTGATTCTGTGGAACTATTGAAGATGCCAGTAATGATTCTTGGACATTCACAAAAAAGTAGCAAATCTGTGTTGGTTTTTATCAACCTGGATTGTTATCGATTCAACCTCGATTTCTATAAACAGTAAACGTCATTGAATAAAGTCATATGCAATACTTATAATTAGATGCATAACCAATGGACTACAACATATTCACGGAAGTAGATTAAGAAGAAATTCAAATCCTAATAAACAATGGTAGACTAGGTCACTTTGAAGTCAATGTTAATACTTTTTCACGTTAATAATAAGGCTCGATAAGAACAAAAAGCAATGTCCTGTACGACTTGAGTTAATTAAACTGATAAATTTTTATTATTTGCGTTGACTTCGACATGAAAGAGCCTAAAAAATAATATGTAAAATAATTTTATATCCAGTCAACAAAGCAATCAACTAGTTTTCGTTTGAATCATAACCTCGAATGCGTGTACTTCCAATTTTTTGACACGATTGTATTCTTACGCAATTTAATGCGTTGATCGCAAATATCATAGTAAAAATTGGCGACAAGGTCACTTTCAAGGGCAAAGTTACAAAAACGCGTTTTTGCATTTATTTTCCAAAATATAAATCAAAAAGAAATAAGTTTCAAATAAACAGGATACAGAATTAAATTCTCTGCCAAAAAGATTTCTATTTTCTTCGAAATATGGCAATGTCGAATCAACGGATGAACCTAAGAGGCCTTTGGAAGTTTATCCTCAATCTTCTTATTTCAATGTACATTGAAATAAATTCTCCAGAATATCCCCAGAATGTCATAAACGTTACAATTAAAATATTGCAATTGCAACATCTCCAGAATATTCTGAAAATATCTCAAACAAAATGTTGCAAATCAGATGTTCTGATAACATTTCATTTGAAACATTCGATATGTATAGTTCTCAGAATATTCTAGAGATGTGTATTCGAAATGTCTCACAACTTGATGTCGACCGAACGTTGCTCAGAAAATATTGCAAGAACATTGGAGATAAGACATTCTGAGAATATTTCATTTGAGACATTCTATATGTATTATTCTTAGAATATTCTGGAGATGTCCCATTTGAAATGTCTCACTATATCTCAAATTTAACATATCTAGAATGTTTTGGGAGAATCGTTGTAGAATATTGGAGATGAGCCATTCTGGAAATATTTCATTTGCGATATTCTACACATATGGTTCTTAGAATATTCTGGAGGTAATGCAGATCATTTCTAGATATAATCTTGTTCACTCTATAATAATATAAATGCGAGCATAGTGTAGTGGGTAAGAAATCAGCGTAGTAAACAGAAGACCCGGGTTCGATTCTCGGCCGGGGTCAATTATTTTCAGGTTCATAGATTTATTTGCGAGCGAAATTGTATAACTATATTCCGTAATAACACATCTAACGAAACATACGTAATAACAAAAATGAAATTAAATATCTACAATAATTCGTTCTATCTTTTAAGATTTCTTTATGACCGAAATGTATTTGAGAATGTCAAAAGAATATATGCAGAAGATCTCTAAAATGTATATGTTGCATTACAGAATAAACTCAGAACGTTTCTACAATGTCTCTAGAATATTGCAGATGTCACCAGAATATAAAAAATGTGGACATAAGACGTTCTGGGGATGTCGCTAGAATACTCCTGATAACATCTCCAGAATATTAAAGTCTCAAAAGTAATATTATGGAAATGTCATCGGGATATTTCTCTTCTATGTGGGTTGATTTTGAACATAATCGTCCATTCTTGAATAATTTTAATATTTCTTAATTTCTCGACCATTTCCATTAAGAAATGTGCAATGATGTGTTTCCTGGCATTTGTCGGTCCTGTATGATACACTGCGGGATTACTTTTCTCTATTACTTTTGGGTTTCATATTTGAAAGAAAACATCCCTCCAGTATTTGATTGTGAACATTCATTTCACAATAGAGATGTCATGTGCTCTCTTCTGATTATGCATTTATTTATTTACCTGCCGTTATTCATACAGGACCGGAAAATAATAAGAACGCATCATTACAAATTTAATAATCCCCCATCATCTTTGTTTTATGAAACTGTGTGAGCCAAAGCGATCGGATGAATAATGAACAAGAAGTAGACAACGAAAGGATACTGCGGATCAATAATGTGAGTTTGCGAATCAAATGACCATCATTTATTCTTTACTTCCGACATAGAAGAGAAATATTCCGATGACATTTCTAGAATATTACTCTTGAGGCATTAATATTCTGGAGATGTTCTCAGGGACATTTTAGAGACATTCCCAGAACATCTTATGTCCGCTTTTGTGATATTCTGGTGACATGTGGAATATTCTAGAGATATTGTAGAGACGTTCTGAATTTATTCTATAATATAACACATACATTCTGGGGATGCTCTTCAGATATTCTCTTTTGAGACATTTCAGTCATAAAGAAATCTTAAATATAGAAGAATTATTATGCAATATTGTTATGTAATTTCGCTTGCAAATAAATCTATGAACCTGAAAATAATTTATCCCGACCGAGGATCGAACCCCGGTCTTCCGTTTACTACGCTCACGTCTTAACCACTACGCTACGCTCGCATATATATATAATATCGCGTGAACAAGAGCAACTTATACTCAAACTAGCGATATTAAATTTGAGATATAGTGAGACATTTTAGGCCAGATATCTCCAGAATATTCTGAAAACCATATGTATAGAATTTCTCAAATGAAAGATTTTCAGAATGTCTCACCTGCATTGTTCTGCAATATTTTCTGAACAACATTCGGGCGTCAACATTGAAATGTTGAGAGACATTTCGAATACCACATCTCTAGAATATTCTGAGGATCATACATATAGAATGTTTCATATGAAATGTCATCAGAGTATCTCATTTGCAAAATTTTGTTTGAGACATTTTCAGAATATTCTAGAGATTTTATTTCTATGTGGGTTTCTTTAACAGCGGTCCCTCGACATAACATGGACCGTATATTGTCATCTAAGGGTGTGAGATCTGGCCAAAGAATATTCCTCATTGGTCCATTTTTTTATCCACTCGTTCATTTGATGTGCATACAAGAATTTTTATCCAAGGAATAAAATTAAAATATCTCTTGAACCCCAGGGATTTACTCACATCACAAACTCTGATTCACGTTTATTTATCTGATTTCATATTTACGTACGGGCAGACACTCTATATCATTATCCTGCAGTTAACATCTTAATACAATACGTCATACAACGTGCTGAAATGAACTACGTGCGAAAATTTACCCTTCGCAACATTCAAGGGAGTTAAAAATCAATTTCTCCACCCGAACACAATAGCACCCCGCTCATTCAGTTCGCGCTAGACAGGCGTTAACATCGATGAGTCATTTCAATGATAGTGTTCGCATCGTTAGTAACGGAATAGTCTGTTATTCAAACGCAAGTGTCGTCTCGTCTTTCCTGTGGGTGTTTTCCACTCACTGCGTCTCGACGCTGCCAAGTCCCTGGTAGCGGGCGGGTCGTTAAAAAAATGTAGGGTAAACAGCGGGTGCTTGTGAGGCAAACTTCAAACGGATGTCTCTGTCTTTCTCCAGCAACATGGAGAAAGGGAAATCGGACGACCGTCCAACGTTCGTTCACCATATACCTAGTGCGTCTCGTTCGAAGGGTGCCTCCAGCTACGGTGATGAAGGGAGTGGAAAACAGAAGCAGGAAAACAGGGTCGCCTTCAATCCCACCGAGTAACGAATTCTTCCACTATCCACCCAAATTTTAGAGACTACCGTCGAGTGCTGGAGTAATTGGTGGTTTTCTGGCACTTTGGGTATTCTTTTATTCCTGATGGTGGCGTTTTTGTTTGTCAGATACTCAGATTTTGAAACGAGTAATCTCTCATTCGTTATTTTATGTCACTTTTAGGTTTCTTATCAAAGATAATATAAGGTTAACTTAGGTTTTCATCTTTCCAAACATTCTACTAAAAAAAGGCTTCCTTACAACTTTGGTGTTCTATTGTTTGGTTTGGTGCCCCAGTTGCTGCAAGATAGCGGTTAGCGATTATGCGATATTACGAACTGCTGTTGCCTTAATTTGAAAGCACTGCTGCCCTCGTTCAATGCTCCCGGTGCACGATCGCTGTATCGAACTCTCTGTGGTACCAGTGGTTTCAAGCTATACAAAACCAGGACAGCAGCATGTGATAGTCATCAAACTCATCAGGATCCACCTGATAACTTTCATTTCACGTACGCTTCATACTTTTTAGTTGAGAAATAATTATTTGTGTTTTGGGTTTATTGTTTTGAGATATTTCTATTGTGCCCTACTCGAGATACTCAAGATTGATGTAATTCTAGTTTTCTACTTTTAAAAATGTTCTTTTTTCTGGTCTTAACCAAAATGATCCTGAGTAGACTACCGGATATAAAATCGTTCAGTTTCTTCAGTAATGCGATCAATTACAGCATTTGGAAATAATTTTATTGCTACTTTCGATAGTAATAAATAGTAAGCACATTGTACAAGCTCATCATTAATTTTGAATCAATTACAACATGCTAATTAATAGATAATCCGTGATAAAACGACAGTTGTTTCTGTCCATAAGGACACATTTCATTATGTCTGGAGAAGGAAATATCGTTTTTCGACCACGAACAATAGGATTTCCATCGAGAAGCGCAGTGGGGGGTCTGCGCCATCCCTCAAGTCCTACCTCATCGCTTCGTTTCCATCTGGTTTCGGCGGGTGGTTCTCAATCAGGCTAATTGCCCTTCGATCAAGCCAACCTGGGGTTCCCCTGTCCCAATGACAATATCTCTCGTCTTCCTCCCGGAAATTAAAAAGTACGGTTTTCCTTGATGAAAGTCATCACAGGATCATTCCTTTGTCGGGGAAACTCCGTCTTGGTCGTTACCGGAAAACTCGTGGTTCGGGTATACGGGGGTCAATCTCGACTCTAAAGAGATTGCTGAAAACCGTGAAATTCTTGAGAACTTGCTCCTTCCTTGACGTATGCATTTATACATACAAGAGTGAGGGGATTCGCGCCCGAATATAAGTGCACGAAGTGGAGCCGTGAACGAAATTGCCGAGAACCCTGAAGTTCCGGTGAATTCCGTCGGACCGATTGCCTTCCACTAGAATGACGTTACAAGCGTCGGGAAGCTTCTCGCGAATGTGAAGAATTCACGAGGCGGGTTGTACCAACTTCGCGAATTTATTCACGTCATTGAAGCCCATGTTTTCAAGAATTTTTTTATGAGATATTCAAGTCAAACTTTATGCCTGTGTGATCAATTACGATACCCTAATGCAAAGGACTGAAAATCCTTTCCTTCCGGGTTCTTCTGTATTGCTCCTCAAACTCGTCAAATGACTGCACAGTTCCAAGGCCTCGAAGTGTTCAAGGAATGCTTAATTTCATTGCAATGATCAATATTGGTAAGCTCAGCAAAGTATTGAAAATGTGATTAAAAGTAGCGCAGAACAACAAAATATAAGAAAGCTAACCTTGTTGGTTTGGTCAGTGTAAAATATATTATCTTTTGAATAGTAGCCCTCGTAGGTAGGCAGCTGCACAATGTAGTATTTGTTTTATTTGAAACCAATTTATTAATTATCCTGGATAACTGTTCGTGGACAAAATTACAATAACAAATAAAAATATAAAAAATTTAGGCTAAGTATGTTAGGCTATCGTTGGAAGAGTTCTGTAATCATAACAACAATAGATATTATTTAGGGAACCAATTATTGTCATTGCTTTAATATCAAGAGAGACTCTTCATTACGAATATGATAAAAAAATATTTACAAATAATTTTGGTTTAGATTGGTTTAGCTTTCTTGGTCGAATATGTTTTTATTTTATAACTTCCATTCTAAACGTTAGAATATGTTTTCAAACATCAAGAACCATTACAACCTACCTACGTCGTCGTTACTTCCAGATTTGTGTCGACTGTCTTCGTCAGGAATCAGTGTACTTTATTTCATGAATTGTGAACCAAGTCGCGAAAGTTCGCTCCAGATCGGTTATTTAGGGTGGCATAACACACGTTTTCCATTACCGCCATGATATTATAAGTAACTTCATAACATTATTCTATTTTGCATCGACTATAATAGAAGTATAATCATGGAATGTGTGTCAAAAAGAACTAATATAAATCTGGAAATTAGTAATTTTTTAGTGATGTTTCATGTTTCGTCTTTTTATATCTTGGGCTGATCAAACTCATACGTCATTCAAAGATGATTATAATTTTCCAGATTTATATTACATTACACTATTCTGAAACTTGCATAAAATTACAAATCAATAACAGAATTGTGAGGAAGTTGTTCGTTTTTAAAATTGTAAAATTTGTAATGTAAACACCAACATAGATTTTAGGCATTGATATACTATGGAAAAATTGCGTAATTTATTTTTATGTCTTATTTACCATAAACAAATTTTTGTAACTATACATTAAAAGTGAAGATTTTATAAAAATTGTATACTAAGTAACATTACATTATATATTATTATACATTAACCACGATACAAGAATGAGTGTCTTATGCGAAGACACTTAAGCGGTTATTTTTAGGACATCTTTTGGTATCTTTCGTAAGGGTTCTATTAATTAAAAATAATTGGAGTAATGTTTTAAAATTCAGATTCTGTTAATTTAATAGTAATCGCTACATGAGTTGTCATTTAAACAATATAAAAGAAATTGATCCGGAATTGACCAAAAATTACGAAAACTAAAGGAAAAATTCCATATTCCCGAAAATTCTCCGTCAATTTTCATCTAATTTTTTTATTATTTGTTATGAAACCGTAAATAGTAATTAGAAGTTCCTTTCTATTGCCTCAACTTCGAGATATCGTCCAAGCCATTTTCAGTTTTCATTTTATTTTGTTCTTGGCAAATTACTTCAAGGCCCCTTTCAGGACCGCATTTTATTCAAATATGATATATTTTTCACCGAAAATTCACAAGGAATTTCTGTGTTAGAACCCGTTTACAAAGGCGAACTATTTGCTGTGTCTAAACATCCAATGATTAAAAGAATCATGAAAGAAATTTACCATTAATAGATTTTGTAAGTAACATCGAAAACTAACTTTGAATTCTAAAAAAATGTATTCGTACGAATTCTGATAACGCTGAAATTTTTCGATACGCATAATAAATACAGAAAAACGCCCTAAAATAGATTCGGGAATGACAAGATGTATTTCCTGTTTCATTTAACTATTATACATCAGCAAGTGCGTAATTGACAGAGTCGTTACGTACCTAAATTCGGTGATATTTTTTTATTTACTATTTTTTCTTCTGATATTTAGACATACAACTATTAAGAATATTCTAATTATATAGTTTTAGTCCGCCATGTCCAAAGGACATGTGCCACACTATGGGGTAAATTAAAAAAATGGTGCTTCTTTCTCAAGTTTCCCGAATACTTTAACCCATTATCTTATTTTTAACACAAAATATATGATTTTGAAATAAATGTACGCTTTTATTTTAGGTACTTTCAAGTCGAATTCTCATTTTGTAATTTTACTTATTTTCTTCTATTCTTCAGACTTCAAACTGTAAGATCATGAAAACCACCTTGTTGTGTCTAGTTTGGTTTGTCACTTCTATGATGCTGAGAAAACCAATCTTTTTTTTAATCTTCTACCCTATATATTGCCGTTCATTTTAGCCATAACAACTCCAATTCTTAAAGTGCAAAATTTGTTAAATATGGATATGAGAGAACACTTGCGATTTGTTTCGTTAAGTATACATGGAGGAATTGCGAATACTACACATTTGGGTTATCCCACCGAGCTTTGAATCCTACAGTACAATCAATATTTGGATTTCTTCCTTAAATATTGAATTTTACTAATGGAAAATGAAATCGTTTATCTACTTATTTATTCATGTAAGTGTATTTTGCTAGGCGCTCTCGTATTATGCTCCCTGGAACTCGAATGTAGGTTTGAAGGAATGCCTCTGTATCGGGTAAAGGAATCAAGACTTCACTTATACATATCCGAATTTGTATACTTGACTAAATTGATAGAAAGAAGCTGAATTACCTTCATTTCGTAAGCAAAAACGATCAAATTGTTAGTTACGTAATGGAAAATGATATCTATATTTGTAGAACATTACTAGGACAAGAGCTATTTGAGGAGGCTGTTCAAATTTATTTTCGTAATAGAATCAGATCGATCGAATTATTCTGATCCAATCTGTGGAACGATCCAGTGAATTAATCGCGAAAAATCTACATACGTGATATGAATACATTTGACAAGCTTTTCAATTTAGTGACTTAATGGGGACTCCCATTTTATAACGTCACAAGTGTGCTCCTTAAATAACTTTGTTAATATGTAAAGTGATTGATTTTATTTGAATTAGAAATACAAACAATTTTATTCAAACTGCAATAATATAAACAAAAGAATGCACTATAATAGTATATTACGACACTAGTGCGTAAACGTTTTTTCTGCGAATGTGAGGGTTGCCGCCCGAGCCGAAGGCGAGAAATTTTTGAGAAATGATAATTTTTAAATTTTAATTTGGTAATTGTTAATCAATTCAAATTTAGAATGTACCACAATAGATTGCACTTGTAAGAAAAGTCAACTTTAGTTAAAAATAAAATACACATCATGCATCATTTTTATTGAAATTTTTAGAACAATTTTTATTAAAATTTGAGAAAAGAAGTCAGGGGGAAAATTAAATTTACATTCATTAAAACAGGTTGCATCTTATTTCCCAACAATTGCAATTGCTGTGATCTGAATTTAATTTCGGTATCTGTAAAAAACAATTATGCAAATGTTTTATGTATCTCTTGTTTAATAAAAAAGTGACGAAATAGACTTCACCTGTTAACATCGCGAGATAGACGCACCTTCACAATTAGGTTGGACAGATAATGCACAAATAAATTATATATAAATGAATTGCAGAAATGTTAGCTCCCCTACATTTAACTTAAAATTGTAAACTCTTTTAGAATCTTACAATAAAAGTTCCATAACACGAACAAAAAAAATAGTCACAACTTTTTTTATTTTGTAGAAACGGACGGTTCTTTATATTTTTGTGTTTTTTCAAACATCATTTTCACCATAACATGTCATCGGGATGGGTACCTCACATAAAAATATCGCATTCAGAAACACTGAGGATAAGATTGTACCTTATTACGTTTTGAAATTCAAAATGGCAGTTTCCAAAATGTCGGATAGAGCAAAGAGAATTTTGGTCACATTTTTATTTTCGAAATAATTCAAGTTCAAGTAAATTGGCATTACACTAGAGTAATATTTATCTTTTGGAGATTGCTAATTACGAATATGAGGTCAGAAATTAAAAGTTCAAAATAGCGGGTATAAAATGGTCGACTTAGAATTAGAATTATGTCGTTTTCTTTGTGCGATTTAAAATTATGAAACTTGGTATACAGGGGTTTGTCTGGTCGCTAATTAGAAATATGCGATCAGAATTTGCTAAAATTAAAAACCACGGATTCAAAATGGCGGTCATCGAATGCCAAAATTTCGTTCTATTCGTTCCATATGTACGAAACTAGATGTACAGTTTTTTTCTGGATGCTGTTTACATAGAAAGAAATAGATGTTATATACAATATATTTCTCTCTGCATACGAATACGAGGTAACTAATTAAAAACCAACAGCAGTTTGCTTTGAAAAAATAATTGGTTATTAGCAATTATAGCTTTTAAATTTTCACAAATTCGTAGAAAACATCCATTGTTTATCAGTTGTATACTGACAAATTTAATTACGAATATAGTAGCAGATAGTATTTTATCCCTCTTCTAATTATTTTAGTTTAAGTGAAATTCAATATTATTATTGTCTAATTATAGAATTTCTTTCGGATTTCTTCAAGAAGTCAAACAACGTAAAACGAAAAAAATGCAACGCATAAAATCTAATTCAACTCATCAATATAATTCAATAATCAATTCAAATATGATTGATTACGTTAATAATTACGTTAATAATTACTAACCTAAAATATTCAAATGTAATCTTTTCTTATCCAGACCTATTTTTGGACTATTTTAACAGAACAGAGATTGCTTCATAATTGGTAGAGGACTTGCAAGCAAAAAATTGAACTCGCGTTTTTAGAATTCTAATTTTTCTTCTTACGAATTTTTCCACAATACTGAAACGAATTTGCAAACCTACATTCAGAAAAGAAACAAGCAAAGTTAATTAAATTAATCAAATTTATTTGGATTTGAACATATATTTCATTTGTATAATTTGAATATTTTAAATAAGGAATTGACATTACCATCCATAGCGGTTTTCGGGATTAATTCTTTGATGGATTAACAATTCATTTTAAGCTATTCAATTATGTTAGTAATATGCAAATATAATTTCTGCTGTAGTAAATGTTTATTATTATAAAAACGGATAAAAGTTATAATGAAATGAAAAAATATTTATTTAATATTGAAATAAATTTTTCGTTACAGGCTGGCCAGGATAACACTTTTTAGAAATAGAGTTTTTTATTTTTTAATTTTGTAATAGCCAACATTTTAATGAATAACAAACATTGTATAACGCTCAATTTTACATGTCTTCAACAATTGATTGCGTTATCTTGCTAAGAGCTTGATAAAAATGAAAACATAACATCCATATTTACATTAAATTTTGGAAAAATTAATAATAACGAGTTCGGCCTACAAATTAAGTATTATTAGCCAGTGTTGGATAGTACAACACTTTTCCTCGACGTTTCGAATAACTAGTACTTCTTTTCAAGAAGCTAAAGAAAATTAGTACTAGCTACGATTTATTAGTTATAACATTGTTTACTGTTTATTAATTAGTAGACCAAAGTCGTCATTTTTACTTTGACCCAGACTATAGGTCTAAAAGTATTGAATTCGGTCACTTGGAAAAACAAATTACACTATAGTTTTTCATCAAATTCAGACCCATAATAACTAAAAATGCAATAAAAATAATCCGTACGTCTCATTTTTTTTTCGCGCGCGATATCTCACCAAAGGTACACCCAATTTCAAAGTTCAACCTCTTTTTGATCTTGGCATGTCCTATCTTAAAACTGATTAGTCTTTGGACTCGATCGATACTAGATTACGGGGAGGATGAATAAAAACAAAGCTAAAAAATAAGTTTTTTGCGTTTTTTAATAAAAATACAGCTCACATAAATAATGCTTGGAAAACAGAATATAGCATCAATTTTCTATACAAAAGGTCAGATAAACATTCTTTGTAAAATTACCGCTTGTACCATAAATTACGAATAAACATGAAAGAATCACGTTTTTTGCATTTATTTTCAAAAATACAAATCAAAATACAAATTAAAAAATATTTCGAACGAAAAAGGAGGAGCATCAAGTTTACTTTTTATTAGATCGCCTACAATAAAATATGTTTTTCGAATCCACTTTAGTTTACGTATTTGGTGCAGTTCGAAAAACCGACAAATCAAAAAACCGATAATCGAAAAGCCGACAGTAAAAAAACCGACAGTCAAAAGAATGACTGTCCTCATAACAATGTGTCTATTTTTTATGTGTCGGCTTTTTGACTGTCAGTTTTTTTTACTATCGTTTATATGACTGTCGGTTTTTGGACCTGTTGGTTTTTTGATTTGTCGGGTTTTCGACCCGCACCTTATTCATTTGGTATATTTTTTTACTTAGAAAGGATAGGTTTTTATTGAATCTTCACCAATTAAAAAATCTCGCCATTTTGAAGTGAAATTGATACCCTAATTTTTTAAATTATGTGATTTTTTGGTGTTATGTTCCTTTGTATAACCCAAAGCATTGTACGATAAGTAAATCTTATTGCAACCTTTTATAAGAGCAGTATAGGCAAAATTTGTTCATAAACAACCCGGCGACGGTTTCGAATAGGTTAACAAACTTAACAAACTCTTCAGATTTTAAATTACATCTTTTTTGTTGGCAAGTTATCACATGTTAATATGAAAGAAATACAAACCATGTACCGCGCACTTCGTACATCCTTATTTTATGTCATTAAGGTGACTATTATTAAGAGTATTATTGATGTTATTATTATTATTAAATATATACTTAAATTAACAATAGCTTTGGATTGATTTGCACAGATATTTATTTAAATATATAACACCTGTTCTAGTTTCGATTCTCGACAAAGATAGTTTCCAAAGCAGACAAAATAATGTTTCGAAATACAATACAAATTTCTCATAATTTTCGAGAATTAATTTTGAATGGACATCCAGGATTACCGCATGGGAATTACATCACTCATGATCTGTCGGAAGTGGTCAATGATCAGTGTAGACAATGCATCACCTGCATTGTTAATTACTCAGGTAGGTGACAGTAGAGACGATAACGTTTGGTTCCGGTCATCAACCAGTGTCACTCGCATGCATCATTCGGTTCCTCTAATATCCCAGCCGCAAAAGTAAAAAATGAAACGTTTCCCTAGTTTCCTGCTACTTTCGTTTGAAAGCCGCAGTAAGTACCTCCAGAAGGAGAAAATAGACGCACTCGAGAAATTAAAAAACTTTGGAAATTGGGGTGACCAAGGATGTCTGGGGCATTTGGTCGTCGTCCGTCACTCTATTTTTCGTTATCAGGGAACGTCATCTCATCGCATTCTTACGAGAAACTATACGCCGTTGTGTGTAGATTATCGGCACATGCGCGATGCGCCCATGGTAAAGCGGGCAGCCACCGGCGTGTCAAAGCCATTCTACTCTGCTCACCAGCAGTAACGGCGTGGTCCTCGTCGTGAGAACCGCCCTAAGCGATTTACTCTCATCCGTCGGTGTCAAAAGTAACATCCGTGTGTCATTTCATGACAGTTTTGTCAATTAAAAAATCTCTTAAAAATTGATTTTTCGATATGTTCGTCTTCTGATAACTCTTCTGAGTATTCGAAGAATCGTTTCAATTCGGTTTCGGTGGTTTTTATGGTTTTCGGTTTCGAGTTTTGGTGATTATCGTAATAACCGGCGATATGTGGAATACATTGATGGTACGTCTTGTTTACTCACGTGTTTTATAAGTTTGTGCAGAAACCTGTGGAACGACGTTTTTGACAGGTGCATAAGACAACTTTGAAAATCACATGTTAATGGAGAATGTAATAAAAATTAAGATTTTATAAAAGGACTATCAAGCCGTTAACATTTCTATGGCGCATTAACATTTTTAATTCATTCGTTGTCACCCGTTGCTGATAGTCGTCGGGCACGTAGGAAACGTTACCGGCCCGGGAAACGTGTTTTGGCTCTCTTAGGATATGGGAGTCAGTATCTTTCCCAAAGTTGGCTTGATAAGAATCCTATGAACGTTTGTGAAAAATACTATGCGACGAGAAAACGTGATTATGGCTGCAGCACCCTAGTCATTTGCAGGCAAATGTCAAGATAGCCAAATTAGGCTAGTTACACATTCATACTTACCAAATGTGTATGGGGTTAAAAAACTGAAATCACTTTCTCGGTTTCTCTTTATGGTTTTGTTGCTAGTAAACGATTCTACGGGATTAATATATACGCAACATCAGTGTTCGCGAATTTGAAATTGATCAGTGGCTCCAATACGTTGATATACTCTATGTGGAAAAAGTGAGTTTATATAGAAATAAATAGCAAATATCAGTTGTCTTTAGGCTACTAAATACTGCCGATTATTGACATATACAAATTTTTCTGAAATTTTTGGTCAAATTGAAAATGAATGAAAAATTCTAATTCTTACTTCCCACAAAGTCTTCAATCTTGTTTTAAATGATGAATTAGAATATCATGAAATGTTTTATCTAATACAAAACCTAAAAATCAAAATCTGGCTAATGCGTCATTGGATGAAATAATTGTATTTTGAATGTTCATTTTGGATAGCTATTAGTTATTTAATATTTTGTTAGTGACATTCTAAATATTAGTTGTAGCAAAGCATTGGGTAGTTTCGATTTAAATTAGCAAAACATTTAAACATTTTGAATCTAAACCGAAATGCATATATATGAAATAAAATAAAAATATTTTAAATAACATGACCGTAATTTAGAAAAACGTTCAATTTTAAGTGGATAATGTGAGTATGGCGGAAATCCTGTTGTTTCCGTTATAAAAATGAAACATCATTCATAGCTATAGAGTTTTAACTAGTAGTCAGTTTTAGTCAATGCCGGAAAAGTATATGCACGTGCTCGTCATGTATCCTACTGACAACTGTAATTTATAGACAATTCGAAAGTTGATGTAAATATTAACGTAAAATCATTTATTCATCCTTAAGATTAAACTAATTTAAAATTGTGCAAATACATTTAAAAATACAAAATTTTAAATGTTTATAATGAATGAAAATGAACAAGTACACAATTTTTTTACTAATTTCAGGTTTTTCAGTAACTCTGACATTAAAAAACTATAAATGTCAGTTTTCTTTATTTGGCACAAAAAAAATTAAAGAAAATAATATCATACGTTAATCTTGAAGCACAATAAAGATTTGTGTTCAAGTTATTGTGACCTCAGAAAGGTCATACAATTTTAAACACTGTATAGCTGACACTTTAAGGCTTCTTCAGATTAGTTCTAAGAGGTATATACACTAACCGGCAAAATTTCCTAAAAAGACTTTCATTCATTAAGAGGGAGGAGTCAGTCACTACCGTTCTCAAATATTGACACTTAAACGGAAACTGATTTCAAAGGCCCTCTTATCCTATCATTAATTTCAAGGCCATAAATTAAAATGGACGAACTTGGGTGGTAATGTACATTCATTACAATCGTTGTTATTATAGAAAAAGTATAAGTAAATATTTACGCATTAAAATAACATCAATATTTGGAACCTTTGTTGATATATTGTTATATTAAACTTTAATGAAACAATCAACTCAATTCTAGGAATCGAAAGAGGACACTCAAAACTAATAGTATTTTATTTTTGTAGATTCATTTAATGACAAATAAGTATAATTACAACATTAGGAAATTTGTTAATCAAAATAATTGTTTCTTATCAGTTTTAAACATTTCATAAATTGTATTATATCCTTACTATATTTACTTCTATAGACAATTCAAATTAAAAAATGGATACGTTTCAGAACTAAACGACTAATTAATTAACAGAAGAGTTTCTGTTATTTGTACTTTAATATTCTTTCAAGTATAAATATTTACATATTAAATATACAGGATTCACAGCATGATTTACAACGGTTTTGTAATAAGTTAAGACTTAACTATATAGAAGTATAAATGTGCTAGTAACGATATAAATTAAAAACTTTTAATATAATTAATTAAAAGCAAGTTTTTATTAATTTATTTACAGAAGTAAAATGTAATATTCTATATTAATTAGTGTATAAAATAATGATGGGCTTCTTTTATTTTTAACTTCTACTATTTGCAACTATTACTTACACAGCTAGTAAAATCCTACTAATCTGAAAGTAGGTATTGATTTTTTAGTTTAGAAGTTATTAACAAATTAAGAATTAGTAACAAATTAGTAAGTTTTAACTTTTTATTAGCAAAAATGATTATTAATTCATTTGGAGACTCACTTTTCATTTTCTTATTGATAGTTTTTAATTAATTCAGATTTAGAAAGCAGTTAACAAATTATTAAATTTTGATATTTATGATATTTATATAAACATAAACATTGATATAAAATATTGAAAATATTAGATGCACGAACCATACCTTTGTTAAATTTAATATATAGATAAAATCAAAGAAAATATTGAAAATGAGAAAGATATTTATTTAAAATAAATTACAAAAATTGAAACTTTTGTAAGAGATTGTTGTTGATAAAATTTGCACATGACAACAATATTATACCACAAGACGTGTCAAAAATCCTCAGTACTGCAGTATTTTATCGATCCTGGACATCTGAATTATAGGCGTCCCAAAACATGTTTAAAATCACTTAAAATATAATTACATTTTCTACTTTTCACGAACATGCATTGTCAGGGTGTCCAGGTGATGTAGAAAAATATCCTCAAAAGACACCGTGCAATCGCATTCATATAATTCTGTCGATATCATGCGGATATCCTCGAGGCACCCTGAGGATGATTAGAAGATCTAAAAAGTGGACATCTGGAAGTTCTCCGGAGCTTTCCAGGTAGGTCTGGAACGGATTTAGTAACGCTTTAATCCAAAATGGCAAAGAAATATCTTTTGTTTTGTCTACACTGATGAGAAAGTAAAATTGTTTACTCACACGAATATAATACGACGTTGCAATATAAAGTCAACTACCGATGTTAGATGTTAAAAATAAATTCTGCTGCACAACATATTAATACATTATTTTGTTATTATTATTACATAAAAAATCATAGAATGATTCTAGACAATATTTAATAGTAATAAAGGTCATATATTAATACTTAATGTAAAATTAACATCTAATGCAGTTGTAAAACATGTTATTGCAAAAGTATTTTCGGAGTATAATTGATTCAATGTTAATAAAATCATTCTATAAGAAAATCGAAATAGTTAATCTGTCTGAGACGTGAATAATTTTCGTTAAAACATTAGCAGTTGCGGTAGCTATTTTCAATTTATCATGAAGTATAACTAATAGAAATTTCTATCAGAGCTAAACTTGCAGGTCAGAGCACTGCTAACTTTACTTGATATAATTATTAAATTCCTGAAGCCATTCTAAACTTCCAAAATAGTGACCGTGACAATTTTAAATAATTAAAATATCTTTCAAAACCATTATCGCCGATACTGAAAATAGTTTTGATAACTATTCTGTAATTATATCAACCTACATTTCTTATTGGAATATTTATAGCATAAAGTGGAATTTAATTTAAAAGAATTATAAACAATAATTATTACTTTTCACTTCATAAATATTAATCAATGTGTCAATATCAATACTTTTACAATAAAATTTTCTGAAGATGATACACAATTACAATAAAAAGCTACGGTTTTGCATTGATGTAAGATTCAATTCTATGTACTTCTATACATATGGACTTAAATCTCGTACAGGAAAAATGTAACGTAAAGGGAAAACTTCGTTTAAACATTTGAAATAGATCATTCGAGGAACGACTACGAGCAAGAAAACAATAATATCCAAAAATTAATCCTTTCTGTTTATATGAAGTTCTATCGTATATGATTTATGTACTGTATGTATTAAATAGTTAAATAACTAACACACAAAAATAATTCTATAGCTAAATAGGTCCTGACTATCATGGAACTAATAGAAAACTGCCTGCTCAAGTATAGTTTACAGTTAGTTTTGTAACTTATTTAGATTAGTTCTACTAACTTTAAGGACTTATCTACCCTTCGCGTTTGTTTCAGTAATTAACTTATATTTAATCACTTCTTCGATAATTATACTTGCTATTACCTTTTCTAAATCTTTTCAAAATCTTCTTGCTTCTATGAAATATTGATTTAAAATTGTTGTCCATAAAATCCCATGAGTATGTGATAATAGACGTAACATTTGTGGAATTTATCACACAACATACGGAAAAATCATATTTGTATGAATACTTTACAGATGTTAATAACAGTGTTTTATAATATGGCTTTCATCGATAAACGCGAGATGGTGCAATATGACAATGAAGTGTCAACTACTGAATATCTTCCCACCTCAAAAATAGTGCGTGAAAGAGGTAGGAAACTCACGAATTGGAATGGTTAACCCATTAGCGCCGGGAAGGACACTTTTTACACTTCTATTAAGTATTTCGTATGAAAATCGAACATAAACAAAATTCAAAGGTGTGTATTGTACTATTTTCAAGGTTACTCTTTTCAATGGCATTGGCAAAATTTAGCTATCGCAATTAGAAAATTAAATATAGCGATTTAAATGTAAAAAAACGCAAAAAAGGTTATACTTTTGAATAAAACATTTTTTCCCATCGAAAGAGAATTTTCGGTCACGAAATTCCTTCGGTAAAGGTGAAGAAAATAGTAGTAGTATTCAGATATATATTAATAATATTAACAAAATAACATCGTGATCATAAAACGGCGATGGCAGTGAGTAATTTCTTTTTAAAAGTTAACAAATTTTTTTCAGGAAAACTCTAAACTTTAGACAAAATTTTCTAAGAATAAAATTGTCTTAGAATGTATCAAAGTATATGCTCAATTTTTTTTTCAGAATATATCAATATCATTTTTTATTTTTTAAATTTTCGGAGAAACGAAATTTTTAAAAAAGTCACTTAAAATATCTGAAAAAATTTCAGTGTATTCTTTGACAATTTCTGAGATAATTTTTTTCTAATGAAATGTCGTCTAAAGTTTATAGTTTTCGACAAAAGAAATTATTATTCTTGAAATCTAGAAATAATTAATAATTTTGTTTCTCAAAAACTAAAAACTTTTGAGAAAATCTTCTAAGAATAAAAATACTTTAGAATTAGTCAAAGATTACTCTCAATTTTTTTCAGATTTTTTAAATGACTTTTCACAATTTCGATTTTCTTAATTTTCGAAAAATAACAAATTGTATCAACACATTCTGAAAAAATTAAGAATATTCTTTGACACATTCTAAGAAACGTTTGTTCTTACAATCTTTTTTGTATAGTTGGCAGGTTTCACGAAACAAATTTGTTTAATTTTAAAAAGAAAATTCTCACTACGGTTGCTATTTTGTGATCATGATGTTAGTTTTTTAATATTTAAAAATATATCCTAATATTACAACTATTTTCTTCACCTTTAGCAAAAGAATTTTGTGTCGGCGAATACTCTTTCTATGAGAAAAAAAATGCTTTATAAAAAAGTATACCCGACTTCTTGGGTTTTTTTGACATTTAAATCGTTATATTTAATTTTGTAATTAAGATGACTCAATTTTGACAATTTCATTAAAAAGACTGATCTTGAAAATAACAAGACACATACATATCAATTTTTTGAATTTTAATTTTCGTGTGAAATACTTGATTGAAATTGAAGTAAGAAATGTGTCCTTCCGGGGCGTTAATGGGTTAATAAGTCTCGTTTTTTGATAATAATTGTTACTTGAATTGGCGTACGTGAATAATCCTGTGGTTAAATTAATATAGTTGTTTGAATATATTGATTCATCGAAGTTCTTAAATCCATTAATACAGTTTTGAGAAATGTTTAGTTTGTGTGTCAAAAATTAAAATGAACAAGTTACTTTCGAAGGCCGATTGATTACCTTTTGGGCATTCTATATTAAAAAGTAGCCACTGCTAAGTTCCTATGAGTGTAAGTTTTACAATTTATTAAATTTCACAATACTTTGAAAACTGTCAGACATTTTCTTTAACTAACTATAAATAAAGAAAAACCATTTTACACGTACACAATTACAGTATAATTATCACGTTTTGAAAAAAAGGTAATGCACCTAACGTTAAGTTCTGGAAAGCGAAAGTGACGGTGATAATTTGTGCCGCTTTTTGCACGTTCCTCCAGATGCTGTTTGTTCAGGAATGGGCGGACAGTGCACACCAATCCCACGTATACCGCGAGAATCAGTTTTTGTTGTTTACTTTTGCGGAGAACCACACATGGCCCAATCAGCGTAATAGTATTTGACACGTTTTAGCAATATTGAATCTGGCTAAATTTTTAAATTGTACGCTTAACTGACGCTCTACTAACGAAATGTAAATAGTGTAATAAAAATGTCCTATTTATTATCGGCCACTGGTTGGGAAATGTTCATTACATTAGGGCGTAATGAGTTCCGTGGACGATTTGCGTGGGGGCGTGCTATTAAGCTCCGTTTGTATCAAATGCTACAAGTGAAATTAAATTCGCATATAGTGCAACCACAAAGCAACGTAACAACTCATTCTACCGCGTGCGCTGCCCTAATGTGATGTTATAACGTAAAATGTATATCTTCCGTGATGAACAATTTAGGTTTTACTTAATTCGATACGTTTTCGTCGAAGATATATCTTACACATACAGCTGTACTTGCAGATATTTCTGACGAAGTTAATATTTGCATATTCTGGATATATGCCACAAATTATTGATATTTATGATGAAATATATATTTATTCTGCATTTTGTATTTGATTAACAAATTATTATAAATTAAAGGCGTAATAAATTTGTTAATAATTACCTAATGCCGAGTATAAAAACACATCAAAGTAGGAAGTCGTTATACAGCCAGAAAAAAATTGGTATACTCTCCAAATCTGAATTAGTTAAAAAGTACCAATAAAAAAAATGAAAAGTGAGTCACCAAATGAATTGGTAATTATTTTTGCTTTATAAAAAGTTAAAACCTACTAAATTATTACTAATTCTACAAACTACTAAATTAAAAAAAAGTCAATATCTACTTGTGGATTTGATTGAGGTACTTTTTTTGTATATTTTTTGTATATTTTGTTTTTTCTCGCACTGGTGTATGTTTGAACCAAAAATTGAATTTTTCACTAAAATAATCGGCTTAATATTGACGATAAAGCATGTAGCTAAGCAATGTAAAAAAAATTCTATGTATTTATCCGGAGAAGGGTATTTTGAATGTTCGAAATTTCGAATATAAGAAGGAGATTTGCTCGAAGTATATTTTTGTTCAGTTTAACAAATGATTTCTAGAAAAGCGTTTAAAGTTTTAAACACTGCATAACAATCTACATTTTATATTATATTACACATATTATTCTTAAGAACAAGAAATTGTTTTCAAAATTCTTCATTCTGGTTTCTCTCTACTAAATGTGATCATGTTCAGCAGAAACAAATGAAAACGATAAGTTATCGCAATCAGAACTATTTTGTACACATTGCATTACAAATGATACAATTATTTTATTTAAAGTATTACTAACTGTAAGATAGGAATTTATAGTCAAGCAGATTTAAATCAATGACATTTGAGTAGAATGAATCGGTTATTTGTAAAAATTGTATTTGGATTACATTCATTACATTCTAACTAATAGAATTATGGTTGTGTTACACAATTAAATGCATACAATTTTTGAAAATTTAGTGAAGCACATTATCATTTTTTAAATTACGATTCCCTATTTTTTTATTGCTATTTCTTTCGTTCATTTTAAAACTATGAGTTTTTATAAATGTGTATGTACAATTTTTTGTTGTTTTTCAAAAATTTGTTTGTATCACTTTGAAATAATAGTCAGTATGGGTTCGTAATAAAATAAAATTTGTTGCTTTCAAAGTTTGTAACAATTTTTTGTCGCATACATTATCTGTTTACACTATTCCATTTTTTCCTTATTAGCTGCTGGCTTTTCGTTAAATTAAATCAGTAATCAATAAAAAAAGCATGATAGATATGAATTTTAGCAAAGAATATAGATGCCTCTGAGAGATACAGTATTCTTAATTTTAAAATTCCTCTCCCTCTTCCATTCACAAATCGGGATTGACGTCAGTGGTCTATTTCTGACTAGTCTTAGATAAGAAAATTATAAATGTAGAAACGCTTAGTATTATATTTATTATATTTTTAAATATGGCAATTTATATCCTTTTTATAGTATGATAATATATACAAAGATACGTATCTCCTTAGTTTGTCAATTTTTATCGCATACATAATGTTAATATTTCCATAAAATTGTTATAATCGTCATTTATAAATATTGGAGAAAGCAAAATTGTTTATATTTATAGGAAGACTTTCACAATTTATTTCCTGGAGTAAAATACACATGAATGCAGTAGCTCATTCCATATAATTATTTTCAAAATGTCCACAACGCAAAGTAGAACTTCGATAAGAAGTAAGTTTAATAACTCGACAGGAGTTTAATAAACTTGTGCAATTCCTGCGTCTTGAAATGTAATAAAACGAAAAAGTCTGATTTTTAAAAATCAATATTGCTTTAAAGTTTCCTTGAACTTTCACTTAATATAGATTTTTCGACCACTCAGGATGATTAATTCTATTTATTTAATATTATAAAGATTTTTCATAGTTTTTGTGTATTTTCTATTCGCATTAGAATGTTTTAATGTATAATTAATCTAGTTTTAATCTTGGTTCAGTCTAACTTCTTTATGTATGTACTCGTTAGAAAATGTATACTTAATTACAGATTTATGTCTTGCACTAACTTGTCTACTTTTCAAAGTTTTCGAGTTACCACGTTTACAGATTCTTGGTTATGACGCTGTGCCGCAACTCTGTTCTACATGCACATTAGAGTTTACTTCATCAAGGTTAAAACGTGACAGCAAATCTAAACTTGAAATGTATTAGTTACAGTATTATTAATTAAGTGCATCTATCAATTATACACTTCGGTGTCACTTTTATATATCTATAGATTTCTATCCCGAAATAAAATACAGGCATGAATAAATCGGTAATTGTTTATTAAAAAATAAACTACCCAACTAATTTTGATCACTAAATATATTATTAGGTAATTTGTGATATTCTTTCTAACCTAATGACCATCCTTCCAATGCAACACTGGAAGCGGAGATATTTCAAAAAAAAACCTTTTAGGATCGCCTTAATAAGCTACCAATGCAGCACAGCAGGAGGCATGAGGCGGAATCCTGACATAAACTTTATTACCAATTAACATCGAAATTAAAAGAACGTTCACCAATATCCGACAATTAAAAAAAAAACATAAGTACGATTACCAATTAACATCAAGAATTTAAATAAATATCCACCGAGCGCGGTTAATTCGCAAATACGAAAACAAAATATTTTCAAGAATTACTAAACGGAATAATACCCGTTAGTTCTCAATATCAATCATACTATTTATGTATTGCTTCCCTCTGACACGTGTATCGTTCTCCGAAAAATAAACATTATATATACAGATACGTGGCATATGTTGTTTGCACTAAATATAATTCCTAATATTCAATCAATATTATGTTTAATAATCCCTTGTTTACCTTAAAATCCAAATATGAAAAAGACTGTAAAAACCCATAATAATTACTTCTTTTAAATTTTTCAAAATTTAAATTTAGAGAAAACAATAGGAGAAAATTTGCAACGGGACAGTGTACATCAGTAAATATACAGCAAAAATTCACATTTAGTTTTGTGTCACGCAAACCTGTTCGGTGGGATGATCGTACATCTGGTGATCGATGATGCATAGGTAATTCATCGTCATTGGCATCAGACGAGAACAGATGAATTAAACTTTCACATGAGGAAGTTACAAATTCCCAAAAAATACTGCTTCCATTCCGGATGTTCCCCGAATCTCAGACCGTAGTCATTCAAATCGATGACGCCAAACTCGTGATCTGATGCTCGTAGCTGATTTGAATTTTGTCCGTTGTTTCAGTCCAAAATTTAAATTAATCTCGAAAAATATGTCACATTTCAAGTATTTTAATAATTTTGGGAAAATAAATTTACACTCTGTCTAACCATTAATAATTTTCCTGGCCATATTTTCGCACGCGGACATTTTCAAATGGTCGTCAATTTTCAAATTGTAAATAAACACGAAAATACAATGAATCGCGCAACACATTAAATTCGCGTTCCGATTTAGCACGCTCGAACTCATCAACACAAATGTTAAGGATGAGCACCAAAAGGAAATTGCACTAAAATATTATACAAGTATTTTAGGAATTCCGGCACGATTGCATCGAACGGCAAAAGATGAAACGCACGTCTGAATCATTATTCGTTTTCGTATATATATATATATATGCGGTCCATTGTTCGACAATTACACGACCCGTATGACCGATAAAAATAGTGAACAAAATTCGAATAAAAATTAATTGCGAGACGTTGAGCTTCTACGCCCGCCCTGCAAGAATCGAGAAAAGAAATACAAAATCTTTAGATAATTTTAAATAAAAGATAATACTCCGTTTTTCACTCGACCCGCACTGTTCACTTACCTCCCATCCTCTTTGTAGACACTCGCGACTCTCACAACCGATCGTATCCAAATCACAATTGTGAATGACACGCCGACACGAGCGTCTTCCGAAAAGGACGGAAGAAATACACCTGCGCTACTTTACAGTGTGTTCGTTTTGAAAACCCTATAATGTTTTTCTTTAATAAATAATCGTTTTGATCGACGCATGATAATCGCTATACAATAAATCGACCAGCGCGGTCTGTATTACCGACCCGTTACAAATTGCAAATCTTATTATACAATCAATACATTATCTGTACAATATCACAAAAGCTGACATATGAGACTAATTTTTTTTAAATATAGAAAAGTTAAATTCAAACAATGACACGTTGAAAAGTCCGTTTTTCTTCCAAATTTACCCTGTTAGTTCAGTGTCTAGTGATGTATAAAAGACCATATTTTCTTATTCTTAAGACATTATTAGCATGTTAGTATGTAAAGTCGTAAAATGACAATCAGTCTAAAAAATAGCTAATAAATGAACGAAGACTATGGTATATATTCAAAACGCAAAATGGGAGAAAATGTACTCAATGTTAGTTAAATGTTTTTTATTACTTGCACCGTTTAAAACTGCGGACAAAAAAATGGTTAGCTCCTCCAATGAGTAAAGTGATTATTCCGAATAGAAAAAGTACTAAACGGGGCATCAACTGCATTTTCTACTTACCCTTACAATTTCTCATTACCATTACCGTTACATTTTACAGTGCTAGCTACTACGTTTATTATTCGGAATTATCATTCTTTATTTTGCAAATTTTTTAAATAACTCAAAATTAAAAACGATTTCATATATAATGAAAATTTGATGATATTTCTCATAAGTGATAATAAATGCTGTAATAATAAATAATTTGTTAAATACACATATAATCAAGGAATAAAATAAGAAGTTTAAGTACCATTTGTTACTTTAGACTAAATAGAATATTTGTTTCTGAAAACGTAATCATAATTACTCGATAAAAAAAAAACAATTTTTATAAGAACTCTTATTTTTGTTTTGATAGTTTTAATATTTTTTAGTTAGTATAACTACTTTTGTGCTTACATGTCTTTTACAAGATTAGTGAATTAACTGCTTTTTTGGAGTAAGTAAAAACTCTTTCTTGTTGTGCCATTACATATTTTATTTTTAGTGTCGAGCAGAAATTCAGTAAAAGTTATATATTTTCGAATAATTTCAATGTTACTCTAACAAAAAACATCTACAGATATCCCATTAAAATATTTATAAATCAGAATCAGAAATTATTGCAGACGAAACGATTATTAAATAAATCAATGATACTTTTATGGCCTTAAATGTTTAAAACATTTAAATCTCTACTCAGACGACAAAGGTTGTTAATGAATGAAACATTATACATTTCATGTTCTTTTTTTTTAATATTTTTGGTTTCATACTTGGTTCAGAAAATTTAAAACGCCTTTCCAATATCTGAAAAGCAACTAAATCTGAATTATTTACGACTGTGAAATCAATGACATGGATAACTATCAAGTGTTCAATTGTTAACAGATTATATTAACAGATTATTATTTTCGTAGTCACTCTTTGTGTACTGAGTGGATATTTTTAGTTAATGTTCATGGACTGCGAAGATATCGGTTTGTCTGAAATGAGTTTTTATTCCTTTTCTATTAAACATTTGCAAGCTTTTGTGCTCGACAAAATATAACATCGTCCGTTTATTGCTCCAAAAGTAAAATATAATGTAAAATATCCTTTCAGTATTATTACATGAGAGTCTGACCTACATTTGTGTGATATTCGACGTTGCTCATAACAGAAATAATTGAATTAAACGAAGACTAGACTATTACCTTAGAATATAAATTAAATATAAGTATATACGAATAGCAAGTTATAAAATATTATCGTTCAAGGGAATTTTGTTCCTAATACTCACTGCTTTGCAAATCTGTAAAATATAGAATTAATTTATCAAATTGTGGATAGTTATTTTAGTCTATTGAATTATATAAACATGCGTTTAAAAAAAGAAAAACCATTTTGATCTTATATTATTGATGCATGATATATCAAATTATAACATTTTTATTCAAGTGAAAGTTAAGAAATAAAATTGCTGAATTATCTAAATAGTGATTTATACATCTTTTGTAAACGTACATTTATTATCAAAATGGTATTGTTTGCAATTATTGAAAGTGCCATGTGCTCGTTTTGTATATTTTTGTAAATGCGACTATTACCTTTTGCATGTGCTTCTCAATTCTATACAATATAGTCCATTTGTTTCAAAAAAACAATATCATTGTTGAAAACTAAAGACGCTACATACAATTTTGTAAATTATCTGCGATGGGGAGGGGAAATAAGCGACTTTTTGTTTTATTTTGTAATCTGTTGTATTGACTTTTATTTCGTTTTCAACGTTAGAACAGTTTTAAAATTTACTGTTATATAACTCACTGTTACATTTTCTGCTCTGTAAATTTGTTGATGTGTAAACCAACAATTATTCAGCGACAATTGATTCAGTCTACTAAATGAATACTGTATAGTGTAAGGAGAATAATGATTCTGCTTTCGAGTCTACAACCTTTAACCTTTAACAACACATTTTATCATCATTTTACTTTTCTTTTGGAATGGTCCAAATCTTCTGTGATCATAAATAAACAAGATTTAGACAAGAATTTAATTCAATGATTCTTTACCTAATTTTTAGTTGCTTTCACTTTATTTAAAATCAAATCATTATATTTATGTCTATTTTGTGAATTTTCATCTGCTGATAACTAAGCCCTAAACATTGCAGTTTCTGATAAAACACCATATTAAATATAATAAAATTAAATTAATCAGTAATTTTCTCATAAATACCCTAGCCTTCTAACATTTTAACTGCTATATTCGTACATCTATATGAAAAAATACACCAGTTTTAATCAAAATCTGTTTGTTAAGTATATTACCTATAAAACTTAAATAATAATAAGTATTTCTACCTCTCAAAGTCATTTTCAAAATCGCAGAACCGATCGTTTCATAATTTATAATAAATAGATGACAGATATTAATTCAAAAGTGGCAACAGTAAGAGGGAACATTTAAAATAAATAAATCAAATACAGTTTTCGCGTAGATTATTAATAAAAAGTTTGATCAATCAATATATCGTCTAAAATTATCAAATCAGTTCAACAATTTTTTTCAATTCCATTTATCTACGATACTTATATAAAATAAAAATGTAATAGTAGGCAAATACATGCTTTCACAGTTTTAAATATACGTAAACTAGATATATTATTTAAATGCACTTAAACTAATATAACATGTCGCTTTATACAACCACTATACGGAAGAGACTTTCAATTAAACTGCATTTGACTGCAAATAAAAATAGATGCACATTGCGATTTAGAGTGACGGATTTTCATGGATATATATTGTGACAATTATTTCTATAAAAGTTCTTGTGAGCTTAAGGTAATTTAGATTGCAGGTATTTCGTGTCAATGATTTTGCAACAAATAATTATAACCAAAATATGCAAGAACTCCTGATATTGAATTGTTGTCAAAACTAATACGCTCTCATATCTGCAAATATTTAATATTCATATGCGATATTGCAACATGGAGACGCGCTAGCATAAACCGCAGAATGAAAGTAATAAAATGTACGAATAAAAATCAAATTGAAGTTCTATGCGGTGTGGAGGGGTGAAAAGTATAGAGATACAATATATACATGAATATTCATTCAACTGTATTTGTACAAAAAACAAGATCAGAGGTAAAAAATAAGTAGTTTTACTCTATTTGGATGTCAGATATAGAATATTGTTTTCATGAAAGGTTTTGTCATTATTCCCAGAAATTAATTGTTTTAAATTAATTTATAGACGAAAAGTTAATAAAAAAGTGTCACGATGGCTACTCGTCGCGTCAGATAATTCAATTTTTTTAAAACTTGCCACATGATTGCATCGGTGCTAAGCTCTTTTTAACTCTTCGAGTCCCGTATGTAAAATTTGAATAATGATTTTCCAAAATCTAGGCCAATGCTACTCAGTAATAATATTTTTTGTTACTAATATCTATCGTTGAATTTTATAATTGTAACAAAATATTTAAACACACTCCGAAATTTTGGAGATTGTTAATAGCTGCTAACATTTACCAATGAATGTGGAGATATCTCAACAGGTTTTGGAAAATTCTAGATTTTTCTTGTATAAATTATTCGACTCATCCTATTAATCTAATAATTTATATTCGTCAGATTTGTAAAGATTAATATATTATTCCATTTTATACTTTTTCGATATTATATGTTATGGGCAAACTTCCATAATTTTAATAGTCATTAAATTGATGACATCGCGCAATAAAAGTTTAAATCTCTTATTATATCGTAGTATTAATTTGTGTTATTGTTATTTCACTGTTTATCTCGTATATTTCAAATAAATTTTTTTTAGAAATTATGAAAAATTGTATAATAATCCTTTAAAACTCCGTACATCATTAATTTTTAATGTTCTTAGTTGATTTAATTTTTATTCAACGATTTATAATTCCTAAATGTTTGTAATTATTCGTTTTGTTCGGTGTTTTATTACTTTTCTATCCTCAGTGATATTTTCATGTTAGCCATTTCGAATTCCATCAGCGTGGGCTTCTTTCGAAACACACATTGCTCGCCCGAAAACAAAAACGCTGATTTTTTGCTTTCTATTTCGTCGTCCGCTGATAATGGGACTGTTCGAATTTGTAAACAATTGGAAAAGTTTTGCTCCTATTGGTTGACTGTAATATTGAATAACATGAAAACTCTACTATGCTGCACATTTTCTCAAAGTAAAAATATTTTTAGAATTTACTTAAGAATCGATAGTTTACCAGTTGTTATTGGACACTGAGTGAAAATTGGACATGAAATCAGCAAAAACCCATTGTACATAACTAATTTGAGGTTATGAATGAATCATGATGAGATCAGATATTTACGATTGCTTTTTCATCCCATTTCTCCATGATTTCGATCGTTACACGGTCAAATAATCGACATTTCTGCGAAAAAACTCAAAATTACAGATTGTAAACACCATTTTGAATCTGCCATTTTGTTTTTTTGAAAAAATCTACCGTGAGAAGACAGGTCTGATAAAAAATACGCAGTGTAATTTTGCAATGATTAGTATCGCCCCTTTCAATGTCATAAAACTCGAGTCTTACAAAGAAACTTTTGAAAAAAACAGTATTTTTTTCGAAAAAATTATCATAACTTTTCAAAGAAGGGTCCGAAAATATCGATCTTGACTTATTTACATTTTTTATAGGCGTTTGGAACAAAAGTTTCAGCGATGAAAGTTTCTTTTTCTGAACTTTCAGGACGAAAAGGGTTAAGGTCGCGCCAACTATAGAATAGTTGGAACAATAATTCATTGGTCGCTCCGTAATTCTTAATTTCACTCCACCATTTACATTTAGTACCAATTTATTTATTTCGTACCGTAACTGATTAAGTGTAACGATATACCTTAAATAACTGCTATTGAATGGTAAATAAACATGAGAATCTGAATCAAACTCAGATTATGAGAAAATGTACTTCTGACATTTTATTTAATCCTGTCATTTACTTTGGATTGTAAAGATGGGTACGGGTTGCAAAATCGACAAATCAAAAAGACGACAGTCACAAAACCGACAGACAAAAACCCGACAGTCGAAAAGCCGACAGTCAAAAGGCTGACACTTCAAAAAATGAAAGTCCACTAGTCGATGTGTATTGTTTTGGCTGTCGGTTTTTTTTCTGTTGGTTTTTTGCCTCTCGGCTTTTTGATTAATCGGTTTTTCGACCCGCACCCGTAAAGATACTACAATAATTAAGTATTCACAATGGGCTACTTGCATCAAAAATTAAAAAATCCACAAAAAATATGTAGACTTTCTATAAACCCCCATAAACCTGAAAAAAATATTGAAAAATTTTTTTGATAATGAGAAGTTGCTAAAAAAAATTAATAAAATTTGAAAAAAATGAGATCTTCAGAAACGTTTGTGATTGGTCGCGACGGTCGTGACGTAGATATTCATCGTCGGTTTGAATGAGATTTCGAACTTTTTTCCCGGGTAAACAGAAAGTTGCAAATATTGAAACAATACGTTTGTCAAGGAGAAAATTATATTTTTGAGCATGTCAGGAAACAAATTTTTTGTACGTGCTCAGTCCGACAATTTGCCGACGATTAATATATTCATGGTGACTGATTTTTTTAAAAATAATGAGTGCTTTAATGTTGCTGAAAGCAGAGGAGTCAAGACTGACAGGTAATTTTCTTTACATTTAAAACAATTTAATTAAATTTAAAATAGAAAATATACTTAATTCTTCTAATTTTACAAATTATTTTAATGTATTTACATCAATTTATCATTGAAGCAGAGTGACATAACCTCAAAATGTCACATCCAATACTGATATGTTCTGATAATGTATATATCTAATTATAATATCGTTATAAGATCATGTGAATATTTAAAATGATTTCATTGTAGGTCAAAATGCGAGAATTATGGAGATTCGGCTGTTGGATACGTAGAACTATGCAGGGAAAACAAATATTGCTATATACGTGGAAGGGTTTGCATTATATGAAGTTTATATTTATATACTTACATTGTCAATTAAGAATCCATATAAACGTACAATATTCATTCATCTGAATTCAATACAGATGAACTTCTACGATAAGTGATATAGACGTTAGACATAGCGACTTCAACATTATTATACAACTTATAAAGCGATTATATTTTTTAAACAAAGGAGTGTATTACACAATTCCTATTCATTTCACAAAGCTGTTGAGCTTATATATGCGAATAAAAATACTACGTAAATATATAGGTTCACATAAGTACGCATTCATTTACGTAAAATTTGTATTCATCTAAAAATGTATTCCAAAAACTGGATTCAAAATCATACTTTGAAATATAATGAATTAATACATTACATTTTACTTACATTAAAATGATCTTCACAACAATATAATGAAGATTTCAAAGATCTGTTACGCATTTCTTCATCATTACTTAAAGCTATTTTATACCATTCTTTTTTAATTTCACCCTTTGGCACAGCAACAAAGGTTTTCTGTGGTGAATTAGTTGAATTGTTTGAACAATTTGGCATAAAGCAGTATTTAAAATTTGTTGGCTTTCTATTTTGTGTTGACATTTTCAATATTGTAGTTCAACTGATTTCGGAGTTTTGTATTATTTGTATATATGGGACAGAAAGGTAAGGTTACAGAGTGAACAGTGACGTCACGCCTCAATCGCGCGCAAAACAGTCCGTTTCAAAAGTAGTCGAACTTTAAGTGTTCAAAAAATATATAAAAACTCACAAAAAACACAGGAATATATTTTTGTATGTAATAATCTAACCCATACTTTATAATGGTCCAATAAAAACCAACAAAAAATTTTGATGCAAGTAGCCCATTGCAAATAACGTGAATACAATGAAATGAGAAAAACTTGAATAATCCAACATATATGCCACTACTCTTCAATAACGTTCGATGTTACACTTTTTTTCTTTCTGCGTATTAAATATTTTTAAAGTGACAGCCCTTTAGAAAAGAATGTACGTTTTATTAATGTGCGAATAAACAATAAACACTTTCTTAAAAAAATATGTTAAGCGACTACAACTTCAAAGCAATATATAATATGGAGTAAGAAATCGACGTAAGTATGGCCACAAAACTTCAGGATCATTCCAAAAAAGTTTCTACTTTCTTGAAGATAGTTTCCACTTCCTTTGCGTTACAGTTGGGAACCTGCAAGTTCGTTTTCAATTTCATGAACAACCCTATATGTCTAATTCAACCAGTTTTTCTCAAGCCTGTTATCAAATAAAGTTGCTTCTGTACTCCTTTTTTGTTACCTCCGTATGCTTTCGCGAAAAGAAAGTTTGAGAATTTTCGTAGCACTTGCAGTTTTGTCCAGTGTTGGGGAACTCAACCACACTTTCGTTCTCGAGTGCCTCCACTCGACTTCTTCTTACTTACTTACCAGCGTCTTATATACACGGAGAAGCACGAACCGAGTACCTCGTTTCCTGACCTATACTACGGATTTGTAAAACCCTGTCCCTAAGTCTCTCCGGTTGTAGTGGAGACTGACGAACTGCTCATTCTCATTATTCCGTTCGAAACCAAGTTCATTAGGTGAAAACTTCGTTCTAAAATTTACCTTGAATTGCATTTAAGATTGCTTCGTTTTCGTAAATGAACGTCGCCAAATGATTATACAATTTTTCGATTATAATAAATTCACTTCTAAATTATTCAAATTACTGAACGTATATTTATACAATTTTAAAAGAGTTAATAAACTGTTTGACAAATCATTAAAGGGACTCCCCGTATAAGATAGGACGATTCTTGTATATTACTATTGGAAATGTGTTTTAGACCAAAAAATAAGATTTCCATTACTGATAACCCACCAAGATCCCTCCCCCTTCGCTCGAGCTCAAAAACACATTTTTTCAACTTCTTTTTTTTTTCAATGAAGACAATTTTTATGAATTCCTAAAAAATCAGGTATTTGGTAGAAGTTAGTCATTACATGATTTTTCTCAACATTTTTCGAGTGCACCAACAACGAAAAAAAATAAAATACATTTAAAATTCTGTAGTTTTCAAGCCATCAAAGGTATAACAAAATTATACACCTCAAAATATTTATTTTTCCTGTATCTTTAAGCATATATTTTTATTTTATCAAGTGAAGATTTAAAAAAAAACACGTTTTCCGACCTTTTCATTGGTCTGTCACGACGCCAAGCACTAAAAAATCTACAAAAATTCCGAAACATATTTTGGGCAAATCATAAGATACTTGAATTTTTCGGGATCTATGAACTAATTTTGAAGCTCGAAAAAATTAAAAAACCTGCTATTTTAGGATTTTTTTACGTCCTATTATCGAATGATTATGTATTAAAAATTACAAAAACTTCAAGAACATATTTTCAAGAGCATTTTCTAGGGGTACAAAAATTATGATATTCATGTTCATCACCAGCAGATAAATCGGTCTTGGTCCAAGATTCCGATAAAGAGTCTGGATATTTACCAGTCAAATTTACATTAAATTCGACTTCTCAAGTTTACAATACACATATAACATTAACGTAAAAAATCAGATAATTGACATTGTAACGACTAAGTGTGTAGGAAATTGAGAAGATTATGAGAATAAAGAAATTCGCAATTGTTGGAATGCCAGTTTGAAATTTACAAGCTTGGATACACTAGAACGTAACACCAATAAAATGCCGCATAGTGATTTTCAAACATAGAGTCAGTACTTCTTGAATTAGTTAAATTCATAAGATTAAATTATTTAAAATAAAAAAGTACAGGTTTTTTAATTTCTCTTTCAGCATCTTTGCCTTCCTCCTCATTTACAATTGCGCAATGACATTTGATCCATAGCAATTCGTTAATTTTTTTCCACACAAATAGGCGACATATTGAATTTTTAAAGAAAACGCTACTGTGTTGGAAGTACTATATGTTTAGACTTCTATAATCAGAAATATCTTTGAGTTTATATGCATCCGCAATTCTTTAATATGTATGAATTCTATATTTATTCTAATCATTGCATATTCTCGAATACTGTTTGGTGTAGAAAGCCATGAAAATGCAAACCTTATATTTTGATTGTTTCCTTTGTATACTGATATTTCTTACTTCCCTTTTGCCAATATTCTCCATTAATTGATTTATTGCCAACTGCAACTTTTCACTGAATGTTAAATGACATTTAATTAAAATGAAACTTTTGTGTACTTCATCGCACTGATTATTTTTCGTCATCCTGTTCTCTAGGTGGCCGGGGAACCGGAAAACTAACACACCGAAAGGCCAAAATTTCGATACAGCATGGCTCTAGCGTGATTTTCTTCAATTTGTCTTTGAAAATTTGGCAAAAAGAAAGCAAATTAAAATACCTTGTACTTACGCAATATCGAAATTTTAGCCTTTCGGGGTTTTGATTTTCGGAACTTTGTTCCCCGGCCCTCTAGGTCATATCGTAGCAATGGAACCCTGCTTGACTTGCACACAAGTTTTAAAGATCTCGAAATCGATTTCGCCGCCTATCTGAACATATTTCTATGGACATTTATCATTGTGTTTTTTTGCGTTCAAATACACACGTAGAATTTCTGTATCCTTTATTAAATAATGGAGACCAAGACAAGAAAACAAAAGAGTCACAGGTCATCTGGTAATGAAATCAAGAGGAAGATTAAAAACTGGGAAAAGAAATTGAAGAAATGCGTTCTACCACGAGAAATCCATCGCCATTCAAAGACTCCGATGAACATAAACGGCAAAGAAATCGCTGTAAGCATTGTTCAAAATGGAAATTAAGCCATGAATACTACTCGCGAGCTACGTCGTGTTGCAGAATCCAGCTGGATAATCACAAACCCTGTCCGAGGGATACGTCGGATTATGAACGGTAAATTGATGGAAAGACCATTGATTTATATCGATTGCTGCCTGCGAGGCACGACGGTTCTCCCAACAATCAAATCAGCATTGTTATTATTTGTCCATTCAGATCTAATCGCGAATCACACTCCTCCAATCGAAGATTTTTGAAAAATCGACAGGCATCCGTATCGATTCCACGACAATTGATCGAACAACAATTGGTCGAAAAAACAATTGATCGAAAGGTACAATTGGTCGAATGCACAATTGGTCGAAAGTATCAGATGGATCTACGAAAAAATGACCTATGGAGAAAATTACGTTGTTGTTATTTCACACCATCTCAACGATGTCGGATGCCTCCTAGAGGGGCCTGCAGCCCCCCAGACCCCCCCCCCCCCGCTAAAAAAAAACTTAACCCACATCCACCTAACAGTGCTTTAGTAATTTTTTCCATAGGTAATTTTTTCCATAAGTCAGTTTTTCCATAAGTCATTTTTTCCCGGTCATTTTTTAATCGGTAATTTTTTTAGGCATCCATTAATATCATCTAAGTTTCCCGGACATAATATTCGACACCTTAGAGCCCCCCCTCGGACCTCCACCCCCCTGCTACTAGCCTAACCTCTAACCTATCCTGTACTATGATCAAACCACCTAACCCAACATCCAAATTAAAAATATTTAGCGAAAAACGATGGGAAAGTTAGACAGGCCCATAGCAGAGGGAATTTTTTCCATAGGTAATTTTTCCGGATACCCATTACTTGCCGGCCGTTGTACATGCGATCAGTTATTTTTCGATCAATTGTACTTTTCGAAAGATGTGGTAACTTTGGAGATTATTACAATAGACCACTAGAAAAATCACTTCTTAGCTACAGCTATTTTCAACATTCAAGAATAAAAGTAATGCTTTTGTTACATTAATTGCTATTAATGAAACGTAATAAAGAACAAATAAAAATACTTGACTCTTTGTATCCTCTGCTAACCAAATTACACATAAATTAGAACATCTATAATATGAAATAAAGGATGAGACGACCCAAATAATCCCGATTGAACTTCACTTACAGGAAAGTTCGTTTTATCGGTTTAATTTAGTGCCAAGAAATACACAAAAACAGTGAAGATTTCCGGGTTTGAATAATATAAGACGACTGTTTCGTTATGTCACCTGTCAGAAAGACACGAATTATCATCCTATTTTTGAATTTGCATCCTTTTCCCCGATGGTTAATCAAATATTTACAACCTTTTATGAGATTACTTCGATGTATTTGAGTTTTGACATATTTTATTTTTTCAAAATATATAAATGGTGTCGATAACTGATCCTGGGAATGAATTTCCTTTGAAAACTAAATGAATTAATAAATTGTGAGTTAATAAATGTTAGATTTTTGCACAAATGTCTGTCATATAGGTTTTTTCTGTAAAATTCTGTAAATAATAAACGTTAAATCGGTTTCATTATTAACTTACACCGCTAAGAATTTTCACTTTTTTAGGTAACGGTTTCGTTCTACAAACGACGTATTATTTGTTTGCAACAATTCTATAAGAATCGTTTTCTATACTACAAATCTATACTTCAAATGTACTGTTCTCTAATGCTCTATATAGAAAATGCCTCTTCTTGAACTTTCAAAGTGAATGTCTGATTTACCCTGATGCTAAATTGTGTTATTTTAACTTTTCGTCTGCGAACGTGGGTCGTTTATCACCAAACTGTCAACTAGCGGTATAATAAACAATTAAAGAACAAAAAGAATTTAAATTTCGATTAGCCGGTAGACCTCTTATTAGTAACTAATCGATTAGAACATATTTCCAAAACTTTTTTTTCCTGTATTAACGTATTAGGTCCTAAATGGATATTTTTTCACTACAGTTTTCAAAGTTTGTATTTTTGGAAACAAAAGAATGTAAAAAATTTTTAAGGAAGTACATCTGTCCTTATTATCTGAACTTTTAGAATATATAATTAGATTTTTTTTTAAAATGCAAGTGTGAAAAACGACATGATCTTTTCGAAAACAACATGGATTTTTCAATTTAATTTTTTATGTTGATTTTTTACTCTGAAATCTTTTCCGAATTCATGTTTGAAGTTAAGAAATCGTGTCCTGAAGACTAGAATTTCAAAATGTGTATATAGGTATTTTGAAAATAAAGGTGAAAACATCCAAAATGGCGATCCAAATCCGAAACAACCGCCGAAAAGTTCACGAATTTTAAATGAAAATAATGGACTGTCGGAAAAATGTTATTGAACAAAATTTTTACAGAATGTTTTGAACAATTTTAAAATTTTTTTAAATTCAACATTTTGAAAATTACAAAAATATTTTAAAAATTCTGTAAAAATTTCAGCATGTTCCTTGATCAATTCTAAGAATTTTTTATTCAATAATGTTTTTTTCGCAAACCTATCATTTTCAAATAAAAAATTCTTAAACTTTTGGTGGGGTTTTTCATGGTTGAGCCACTATTTTGGATACTTTCGCCGTTATATTCAAAACACGTGTATACACATGTTAAAGTTCACGTTTCGAGAATACGATTTCTTTCTTCAATCATGAATTCCGTAACGATTTCACTATGAAAACCTGAGACAAATGGGAAAAATCCGTGTTTTTTTATAAAAAATTGATTATAATCAATGATTTAATTATGATTGTAAACATAAAAAAATAAAATGTAAAATGAAAAAATTAAGTGTAGTTTTCCACGGTTGAATTAAAAAAATTTAAACAGATTCTGAAAGATCATTTAATTTTCAGATCTACCTCTTTTAGATCCTTTTTTTACAAAAGAAATGTCGATAACTGCAGGGGAAAAATTCGGTTCAGTACTTAGTGGGTAACTAGTGGAAACAATCTACAAGTTGATTTATATAACGATGTTACTAATTGCGATTGGTAACACGAATACCCAATATTTTTACTAATGCAAATAATCAAGTGCCTTAAAATGGCTACTTCATTAGTCAAATGTCTTCCTTCTAATGAATTCAGTTAGCATTTGACTATTTCCACACTTTGAAATTTATTAAGACTTTAAACAGTTCTACCACTGTCTAAGAATCAAGTAAAACGAGATGTTAGTTATATATAAACATTATACAAGAATTTTAATTAATATTCATTACATACAATTATCAACACCTTCATTTGTGCAAAAAACAACAAATTTCCCAATTGCAATAAATTGATAGATGTATCAGGCTAATTTCCGCCGGTGGAAATAAATATTTTCAATTTCACAGCGGATTCGTATTTCCGTTGCAGATGTCAAGACCGCCTTCGTGCTCTGCCGATTGAAGAAACGCTCATCAGAATTGAGAACGTCGACAGCGTCGGGCATTCGAATGGGCCATCGTCGGGTTCGCGTAGCGGAAATCGAATTAAGGGGCCCGCGCCCTCGCCGATGAAGTTTCTCTGCCACGACGTACTCCTCGTCTTCTCACGGCTACGACCCTTGCAACTCGTGCCCGAGTCATTCTTCCGTACACTCGGTTGTCTTTTTTTACTCTCGACAAGACGATACTCAGACGCCCTGAGCGAATCGCAATAAGCACTCTCGACACGTTCGCGATCCCAGCCTGTTTCTAACTTCTCGCGTGTCGATCGCAGATGCTGATCGAACCTCGATTGACGTCCTGACGTCGGCTCCGATGTCATCAACGACCTGGAGGCTGGAAGGATATTTCCACGAGACGTACGAGGCCGACGTCATGTAAAGCGACTCTTCCAAGTAAGTTTCTTTTGTCCTTGTTGGTGTTGTTCCTCTTCTTCCTGTTAAAGATTTCGAGGTATTAATGCATGCGTCGTGCTTGGCGATGAGAATCCTCAAAATCAAATTTCAAAATATATAGACCAGCTCAACAATATAATTTTGAATTATTGTCATATAGGGGAAGATGGGGTAAACCGGGAAAAGTGGCATACCTAGCCCCAATAGTACACACTCGAATTTCAGTCCAAAGGAGTAGAAAATGGGGTAGTCCGGGTTGGATTACATTTGTGTTCTTTGGAGTCAAAATGTAGTTTAATAGCGTCAATAAATACGGAAAAAGAGAAAAGCGACTGAATGCGGTATAGACAGGACTAGTTACTACGCGGCCGGCTTTTTTATTTCAACTCGCTATAACACAGTCAATTTTGAAGGTTTTGAAAGGAATAAGAAAAGAAATTATTCGTTAAAAATGTCCGCATCTAATGGTGAAATAACAAATTATGTATATCAATAAACAATAAAGTTATTAATTTTTTTCTACGCAACTGCAAAATATGCCTTCTGGCTCTTCGTTTATCGAGCAAATTTCGAATATCCGGAAACTGTCAGCGAGAAAGTTGTTCATAAAGGTATGAACAAATTTTCTGGAAAGTTTTATCTTTATTGGTCTAATAGTCAAAAAGTAATGAATGCTTCAAGTTGGTGGCAGCCGATGACCAACGCGCCATGTGCTTCGAGGCACTGAAAACTTAATTTTTTATTGAGATATATAATTTGTTCATTCTCCATTAGATGCAAAAACATGTTGCGAACAATTTCTTTTTTATTCGTTTCAAAATTCTCAGAATTGCATAAGTTATAGCGAGTTGAAATAAAACATGTTTGTCGGCCGGCCACGTAGTAACCAGTTTTCGATGCAGTATATAATTACACCTACACCAACAATTTCATTTCGCTATATTTACGTCCCAAATATACCGGGACTCTACTTTACTTGACGCACTTGTCCACATACTATTCACACGGATAGTGTGCATGCGTTATCCCCTCTCCGGGTAAAATAATCTGCCAATCTTAGAAATACCATGATCGTAGGCAACCATAAAATTTTTCTGAATAATTTGACGGTTTCCTCAGCGTTCTTAATAACAAAATATTGAGAGATATGCATTCCTTGGAAAAAATTGGGTTAGTTTTAAAAGATTATTCGATTGTTTTAAAGACCTCTTTTACGACATTTTTAAATGATATATGGATTGACTCCTCAATCTAAATCAGATCTAAATTAGGAATGTTATAAAGATGTCGATTATGATGATGATGATGTTAAAAGACAATGTCGAGTGACGATATTACGATGACCATCCATGATGACATTGATGAAGATGACAACAATGATGTTGATGTTGAAAGATAATTTCGAGTGACGATATTAAGATGACCATCGACGATGACATTCATACTTATACACTGACCAATTCGGCATACAGGCTGACATATTTATGTATATAATATCAATAATAACATTTACCTATTTTGGCTGGTCATAAACAAATAATTTTGAGAAAGATATCGGATATTAATCAGCGGAATAAAAGAAAGGTGGTATACCCTTGAAGAAAAAATTGGTGGCAGCTTTGGAACCACTTTAAAAATCATGACACTATAAAATCATAACAGTTGATATAATGTTCCTTGAAAAATGAGTTTCATAATTAAATTTTTTTTTTGAGCTTCAAAATAAAATACTTATTCGAAATTCAATTTCATAAGATGCTAGGTACAGAATAAGCCCTTTTTTCCTACGAGTCCAAAGTAAAATAATAGTTTATGTAACTAGTGCATGAAGTACAATTCAGACGAATTATTTTTTTCACTTTTCAGGTTTCCCTACTTGAAACAGTGAAACATATACAAAAACTTAGCCCAAATGTTTGTCATATAAATTTCAAAATATTGACAAATACACCTGTATTAATTTTCACGCAAATTCATATGTTTTCAAATTCGAATAAATATATGAAAATAAATGTGGATGTATTGTGACTCATTGTTAACTCGAATGGGTTCTGACGTTGACCTAGTTATAAACGAGTGTGCCTTTTTTGCCTATAGATGTATGAATTTGCATATTTATGTATTAATGATTTTGTAAAATATATTAATAAAAATATATATTGCCTAAAATTTACTTATAACCATTAATCATGCAAGACAAAAGCTTTTTCCCCCGGTTTCGAGTGGTTACTGCATTATTTTTTATAAATATTTGTGTTAATAACATTAAATTAAAATCTATTGTTTTAAAATACAAGCAGCTCTGACTTTTTTCATAAAATATCATAATTACTTTACTATTGATGAAAAATATAAAAACAAAAATAAACATCATGTAAATATTATCAATATCATTTTCGGGGAAAATCAAAATAACTCCAGGCGATTGTAGACAACATATTGGGGGTAAGTCGATGATATCTGAACAGAACAAAAAAAATTGTCTTTGATGCCGACAATAATATTGCAATTAGGATTGCGTCATAAATTAAACAAACCTAAACTCTTTCATTTTTCATAGGGGACGTAGAAACGATGAAGTGTAAAAATAATATGATGATAATCCACGTTTTTTCATAAAACCTGTTGCTATGCAATAATTTCCTTTATTATCCTATTTCTATTTGTTGCGATAATAAACTGCATTGTTCTATATTAATAACCCAGATTGTTGAAAAAACAAATGTTTTTAGTAACGATAACAAGTCCTTTTTGTGTACGCTTTAACGACGTGAATCATATTATATTCTATCGTTTCAAACATCATTATGTAACTGAAGGAAACAACTGAGCAGTGGTTATTACACTGGCTTATTTATTATTAACAACATCGACATATATATCATCTGTTGATGAACTCGGTATTTTTATGGAATGTTCGGGACTAGGTTCTTTTCAAAATCGTGCGTCAGCTGTTCCGTACTTTTACCTCAGTTCTCCCAAACTTGCGACAGTATCCAAATAGCCAACGTGCCTAGAAGTTGTTACATTTAATAATCAAATGAGACTTTGTCGACGTTGTTCATTTTAACATGAACTGAATAGTTTTTTATTAACAACATTGATATCATATGGTGTTTGTACATTAAACATACCGCAAGGAACTCTATCAATATTCAGGGGAGTTTGCAATCTATTGGTTTACAAAGAAAATTAATTTGTCTTTTACAAAAGACATGATGTGTCTGAAATGGGATATCATGCTTCGTTCATGCCCTATTTCAAAAAAGTGTTGAGAACTTCTGGTATAAGAAGGAGCTACAGTTTCAAAATATGCTGTCAAGCAAGGAAGATTCTAAATTATTAAAAGAAACAACATCATTTTCATTTGGCTTCTGGGTAGTATTGGATCTTCAGCAACCTAGATAATTTCTGCCACTGTTTTCGCTGTTTCTTTTTTTATAATGTTGTATTATTAGAAACTAATTACGTACTGATAATGATCATTAACATCAATTGCTGGTCTTTCTGCTCGACACAAACCAATTATGTTAAATATCCTTAAGGTTTAATGTCATTAAGTAATTCGACTCAAGACATTTTAATGAGATACTAGAATGTTAAAATATTGTTTTTGGCAGTTAAAGTTGATTATAACTACCCATCTTCATGGTATATCGGAAGATTTGGGGAGATACTAAATTTTTATCCATTGGTTTCTAACATTGGTGCGAGTGATAAATATTAATCATGCTACTAACACCTAGGTGGAAATCTGTCCAGATTTTGTTACATGGCCCAGTTATCATTCACCTTCAACACAGGAAACAACGAAACTGGACAGAAATTGGTAAAAAACTGGAATTATTTTCTACCAGAGTAATTCAGAGCTGTTTTACTTTAATCCTTCTTTTCTCACAAAACTTTATGAATGATAACGTAAAGCACTAATAGACTGGAATCAATTTCAATAAAACAATATAATTAATATAATTAAAGAAATCGAGCATTACCCGTGCCATTTTTCTGAATTAAGAAGAAGATCCAGTATTACAATTTGAATTATACTTTTTATGCCTTTATTAGATTTCCTTGAAATATGCATTACGATTGATTGACTGATATGTGAAATGACACGTAGAACCGGTACTGTTAAACGCAAGATTCAGACCAGTATAATCTAAAAATATGCTAATGCGAGTGTACTATTATCTCGTTTCATCTTTTCAATTAATCCAATTAGTAATTAACGATTCTACCAAAGTGCAATTTGTAACTTAATTAGAGATGTATTAAAATCAGCCATGAGTGATAAGAAACGAGATATACATTTGCTGTTCAGCTATTTCGTAATCTTACCGTTTAATAAAACTCCAGTTCTCCGAGATTCCAGCAATGTAAAGTACCACGATTTAGCACACTATTTCACAGCGGAAATTGTGATGGGACATTATTGCAATTTGTAAGGTTACCCGTCTTGCGAATGCCAAATTAAAATCCAATCTCCAGAGAGCTCCGTTCTCTTGCAACAAGCACTTGCTGCAGTGACAGTCGTTGCAATAGAAGCCCAATCGATTATCAAGTGGCTCACTGGCATACCGTATCAACGAAAAGTCGCTCTCGAAGTTTGAATGACATTTTTGAAAAGTTGAGTGTCGAAGGCACGCTATTTCCGCACAGCCTCTATGGTGCAACCCTTTTATATAATTTAACCAATTTATTTTTGACTAGCTCGAGGTTTTGAAAATTGTTAAAGAAACATGCATTCACAAATTTGGCGCGTCCTGCAGATATTAAATACCAATTGAAACGCTTTTAATACTACAGACCAAATGATAAATTAGAGTACTAGTAAATAAGAGTGCTCGTTCTTTTGCAACTGCGATAAATTTACAGCAAAAATAAGAAATTACTTGCTCAGTTCTAGCCATCTCTTTATGAAAAAAATTGTTTTGAAAAGCCTTTTACGAGGGAAAATTGCTTCTTTCTATATTTATCCGAGTTACGTCTTGTTTAACTCAAGTTCTGAATTTTCTCATTTTTATGAAACGACGATCCAATACTAAACACTTACTCCTCGAATTTATGGAGAAAATTAAAATTATGCTTTTATACTATTGACTTTTTAATATGCAACTTAATTAAAGGTAAGACTTCGGTATTTTAGTAAATGCACATTGAAAACAGAATTTTAATCTACTCTTCTCAAGTCACAATTAATATTAGATGAAATTAAACTTTATTTGCATCATTGAAACCTTGTTATTCTACAAAGTAACTTAAGTCGAGTTTAAGACTCTGTAAATTTAAGAAGATTAGGGGAAATTTAATTTTCTTTAATTATCTTTCTCGTGCATTTTTTATGACAGAACTAAGCTGCTTTTGTCGAAAGAATCGTTTTATTTTTGCCAATTCATAGTCAAATTGCAAGTCTTTAATTTTTCTCATGGCTTAGTCACAATGGATATGAAAATGTTAAATAAATTTATTTAAGTTATCGCCTTTTTCTATTTCACGTTATTGTTTTATATCTTATATTAATTTATATGATAATTAACGTGTTAGCAATCACTTATACACAGGTTTATTAATTAGTGAAATATATTTCAGTTATGTATAATCCTTTGTTTAGCAGTAATATAATTACATTCCTAAGCGTTCTCTCAATTTGAGACACCAAATTCCATATAATCAATTGTTGATTTCAAAACAAACAATATATGACACATTGGGTAATTGGGAGAAAACGCCTTGTTTCAGAAGTAATGTGTCTTAACTATGTTTCTCAATCAATTTAGTTTGTAATATTTTAATCAGTTTCTTAAACGAATTGCAAAGATAACAAATATATACAAACGAATCTTTAATCAATAATTTTCCGAAACCCACTTTCATTTTTGTATAAACATATTATAAAGTGCTAATAAATATGCTGCAATTTTCGAATATATACGATTGGTAAAACTGCTGCGCCACTATTTTAAAAGTAATTATTCATCGTTTATATGTATTTTTACAATGTTAATCCATTTTTAAATATTGTATAAAATTTTTAATAATTTTTGCTGTTTTTTTTAATTTTGATGGATCTGTGGACTTAAAGTGTGCCTATTTGCAGGCTGGCAAATTGGTACATATACTTACTGCGAATAAGATTAATCGCATTGCACTTTCACAAGATTTTTTTTCTAAGAATTGTTTTATTATTCTTGTTTTTCATATTGAACAAAAAACAATTACCAAAATCATCTATGGTTTTCTTGTTGGGAAGCTGTGGGTCTCTTCCGACATTTTGTGCGAAGAATCCGAAGTCAGAAGTGACCCACGACATCAGGATTTTAAGATATTTGAGGTTATGTACTTGAACGCGTTTTTTCGTTATTTTTGCTGTTACGTACAGTATGCAACAATGTCTTTTTAGCCTTTTATACTATTTGCACCTTTTTGTACTACCTTTACTCTTCAAAATGATCTATTTTAACACTCGGTGCGAGAAACTTGATTTTTCGCACTAGGGCAAAATCATCAGATGCGTAAAATTGAGTTCCGCGCACGTCTTATTAAAAAATATCCTAGGGAACACGAGCAAAATGTCGATCTCCGACAAGTGTGATTGTCGCCTTGCTTTGCTCGGTCCACAAACTTCACACGCGTCCGATATCGATAATTGCGCCCTTGTTACATAATATATTATTATTCGATCATCTATGATTTTTTCTAACAGAGGTACGGCTATTTTTAATTATGACTTTTTCTTTTTCCTCAAATCTTATTCTTGATTACTATCCAATTTATTTAATACATTATTCTGGAGTTTCGAAACGCGGTTTTAATGATCTGCAGAATGTCTTTGAACTAATGAGTAGCGTCACAACCATAACACGAGCCTGCGTTTTTTTTATTTCTATGATTTTTATTACAAGTTTAATTAATTTCTGAAATCAGATTGTCGTAAAATTAAAAACTTTACAGAAATACGTATATCTATACTGAGCAAATTAATACCTATATCTTGGCTATGTTGCTAACAGCTCGGTCATATTGTAATTGTAGAGACACTTGCAGCATCTACTAAACTCACAATGGGAAAAGTGTTTCAAACCTAGAATTATAATTGTTACATTCAGTAAAGCACAGTCTTATTCGGAGAGGGATAGCCGTACTTCTTTTGACGGTTCAAATGCGAAAGCTTTTGATTATTGTAATCTTGTATCTTATATTGTATCTTTTTATTTTAGTCTAAAATCAGTTTTTAATTAAAAATCATCGAACAGTTGGAATTATTAAATATACAATCTGTTATCGCAATGAGCTGTTGTTATACAGTGAGAGTTTGATAGAGTTTCTTCTAATCTTCAATAAACAAACACTAAAAGACGAGGATTTTAGAAGTCATAATACATTTTTTAAATGGCTGTAAGACACCGTTTCATGAGACAAGGTGTAAACGACTGGTGGAAGGGCTTTTAAATAAAACGAACGATTTGATCGGCCGAAAGAAAATATAAACTATTTATTTGCGATCAACCGGTGACGATCCGATCGCGACGCGGACTTCCTAACGCTCTCACGTTCCAGAACGTTCTCTCTCCACCCGATCGTCACTTTTTCACATCTTGGTTCGATTTTTCAAACTCTCGAACATTTAAATAGAATGCAACGTCGTTTTATATATTGATATCATACTATTCGAATTACAAATAATTGTATCGAGATCGTCACCATTTCGAAGGGCCTTTTACATAATTACCTAACAGGCCAGCTTCATTTTGAGAGGTACTCCCATTCGGGTGTGCAATGGCGTAGGGAAAACCACCTTTGTGGGAAAAAACCTACGCCGGGTACCGCAGTCGATAAAACATCGATTCTGTCCGTAACACAAGGGATAGTAACCTAAAAACACAATATTCACTGCATTTATCCTTACATTCATATTCTAGGAACGTTACAACATTTCATATCATATCATGTGGAAAGGTATAAAGCAGGTATTGATACTTCTGGTATCAAAACAACAATAATATTGTTATGTTCTTGAAATATAAATGGAACGATAGATGCTGTTTGAGATGGTCACTTGTAGTAATATAGATAACTAGATGGCTTACCACTCGATTTTGTACATTTTCTTTGCAATGAAATTTCAATCTCAACGCTGCTGATAATCTAAATATGGAATCCTAATTTTCAGTATTCAGATTTCTTCTTGCTATACTGGATTTCCTTTGGTATTCAAAAGATTTCGTCAGTTAGCGTTACGTATTTGGTAAACTTTTACATGTTGAAAATCCCCGCCGTATCCTACCTAAATATAACGGAAGAAGTGTTTGGGCTACACACAAATTAGGTTTGTGTTGAACCCAAACCTCCAAGTTTGTCTTGAAGACAACCTTAGTTTGTACTGCGGCGCCCAAACTTTTTTAAGTTACACCCTTAGTTTTGATTCAGCATAGATCAGGGATGCATTGAACACAAACTTCCATATTCGGGATGTCCACAAATTTGCCTTTTGTGGAGCCCAAACTACTTTTTTCCTTTTTGTATACGCCTATAGCACATTCGTATAAGATGTTAAATCTCCGTAAAAATGATAACAATAGTGTATCAAATTAAGACCCCCGATTCTGCGGTGAAAAATCATATCTACCTTCTAAATGTATATAAAAATCTTCATTCTATTGAGATAACAATTTAATTTAATAAAGTGAACTGCTTTAATAGATTTGCATTTTTAGTGAGAATTAATAACAATGCGTAGGCATCCCATTTATCTTCGCAAGCCATAAATCCACTCATTGTCGATAAGAGCGTTTCCGCATTTATAAAAACGCGGCGCAGGTGTAACGCAATTACGAAGAGTATCGATCAACCGAATACCCTCGCAAGTTTACGTCGAAACGGTCAGTCATAATTTTCACGGACGTTTAATCAACTCGAGCAGGGGCGCCTGCGTAATTCAAAGCCACCCTGACGTATACCTGTACGTCCATTCTAATGCCGTCCGTTGGCGTTCGTCGGAATCTGCCTAAATACGAGAATTGCCGAAAATACATCGGCACCACTAGGCGATAGTATTCAATTATGCCGATTTACGCCTACTTCACGTTCGGTAAACAAGCTAATGTCATGCGGGAGTTACGTTCATTTACCAATTTGATTGCATTCTCTGATTCGTTTATGCCTAGTTTACAAATCGATTCCATTTGTTGCAAATACACCAGTCAAATTCGCGAAATGTTTGGGAGTATTGGAGTAGAACCATTCGTTTGGATGGAAATGCATTGTATTTCTATATGTGTCGTTTAGTTAAAATAAATTCTTAGTTTACAAGAGGTATTGAATTTTGGTTGCTACTGACAAATACCAGATCGTTCGATGTGAAAATATTGGCTGAGAGTCCATCAATGGGTAAAAGCTCTCACGTTTTTTCAAGTGATCCTGAACAGCGAATATACAGCATTTGCTCGTCACTGCAAATGGATACATAAAAATCGTTTAGTTACGAAACATAACCGTTAAATTCACATCTTAAATAGCTCATGGATGTTTAATGTTCACCAGATGGACATTTGAATTATTTCCAGTTTTAAGCCGTTTGACATACAAATGAAAATCAATTTTCATGGAACTATTTTATCTTCAAAAGGACCGAAAGTCAACGGAATTAAATCAATGATAGGTCTTCTAACAGTAAATGCTTAAAAACTACTGTTCTTAATTACCAGAAAAATGGCCAGAATAATTTGAAAATAAGGCAATTTTGGTGTGTTACACTTTGGTCAGGCCCTGATCAAGCCCTTAATTGAATTCTACTCGGGTTGGGGGAGTATGTCCTGACATTCTAATTCCTCTACTAATACAATGCATTCAAGTATATTAAGAATAATCCGATGATGACTTCAAAAGTCCAATTGCGATCTCAATAAAAGACTGCAACAGAATTAAATATTTCAAGATGTTTATTCAACTTTTTCAAACATTTCAAAATCGTGACAGATCCCTGATAGATCTGCGCTGGATTTAATCTGTCGAAATCCTATTTTTCAAGACTATTGTCATTATCTGCAGATTTACGACGGGCATAATTTTCGTATGCTTTGTGTACCACAAATAGCTATAGCATATAAGTTTTATTGAAGTTCTTGGAAATGGTATACATTTTTTGTAAACAAAGCATGTAAAAATTCAGTCCATTATAAATCCGCAGATAGTGCGGGATCGTCTTGAAAAACAGATTATCGACGGAATAGATCCACCGCCGAACTATCACGTATCCGACACGGATTTAACATAAAGATACAAAGATTCAGTAATTTTTTATTTTGTTTGTCATGATATTTTAACTATATGACGATATGAGTAAATAGATACACTAAAAAGAAAAAATTGTAGTTTTAGTGGTGAAGTTGTATATTTGTTATGATGGGCGTCACAAGTGGGATTTTATTAGCCTTCAATGAAAGTAGCCGTCCCCGGCAATATTACTATAGAAATGTACGACATAGGTATGAAGTCCCTTTCTAATAAATTAATAAAAAAAACAGGTGAAAAGTTAGGCATTTATTTTAGTGTAATGGCAAAATTATTTATTACAAACGAATAACTAAAATCTTTAAGACATGTAGATATATAAGCCATTTGATGTTGTATATCAAATTATACGTTCTTTTAACTAGTATTTTCTGGTCACGAAATAAAACTTCCTAAACGATAAATGGTCGTCTAAATATATACTTATAGTCAATGACCTCTTTAGTACGTCCCATAGACGTTCTATGACTGTTCACATTCACTCAATATGATTGGGAAAAAATGGTCTCAATTTGAGCCATCTAGACTTCTTATAGATGCCTTGTTAATAGGAACCCTGGAACTAATTTAGAATGCGTTCGATTCCGTTTTTAGTATCGTAGTAGAACAGACGTCGATGTACAATATGACAATTTTGCAATTAGCACTGTATTACCGTAACATTTTTTACATTTAGCGGCTGGTAAATTTTAATTGCAAACATTCTCATTTTGTACTTTACAAATGTATACACAGCACATTATTATAAATTCCACAAGTATTTGAACTGAGATCGAAGAAATGTAAAAATATGAAAATAATTGATATTTGTGCAATCAAGGACAAAGACAAAGAACAAATTGAAAGAAACATTTTATTACCTGCAAAATGAATATAAAAAGAGCTCAATGCAAAATAGAGTTCTTTAAACTAGTTATTTTTTGCTCTATAGTTAATTTAAGCAGTTAAAAAACTGAGTACATCAGTAAAAGTTCTTGGTCTCCCAGTTTTGGAAACTATCTTCAGGAGGAAAATTGTTAAGAAAGCATAAATTTTGAAAGAAACTTAATTAATGGCTCGTGGGATTTTACATATCTACGGTACAGGAATATGTGAGACGTTGTGGTTCAATACCTGCCAAGTTCCAAAAAATAACAAATTAAGACAAACACAAACTTGCAACAATTTTGCGAAACATTTTTTACCTTTTTTGGATGTTATAAGTGTTAAAAGAAGGCCTGAAAGATTTTAATTTCTTTTTACAAAGGGATTAATTTGCGTCACACATATAAAAAGTCCAAAAGCCATTTCTAACCATTTCAAACCCTCCGAGTTCTTACATTTCTCAAGTCATTATTTAATTATGAAAAATACAGAGCAATATCTTACTGACATGAATCTTTAATTTCTATTGAACAAGAGAATCGTATTTTTACCCCAAACAGATTAGGTATTCCCTCAATACATAGTGAGATATCACTCAATAACAGTTAACGATAATTCTTTTCAGTTATTCCAATTTTGCAACCCTCTAAAAATTTAGATATGGTAATATATATAAGTTATTGTAATATTGTTGACAAATCAAAAAAAATATCTCGTAATAAATTAGATAATTCACTCTTTCACTACAATGGCTTATTGTTCACTACATATTTTAAAGGTCGCTTTTTTATAAATCACAATTTTTTTACACATATTGTTTTTAATATAAATTAATTTCTAGATAAATATCTATCAAAAAGTGGCATGAGAAATGGCGATCAACGATCGCAGCTCTCACTACACCGACGCACTATGTGGTTCTGGTGGCCCGGGCGTTGATTCCAACGATCGAGTTTTTACTAAAAGGGTCGATCGGGGAATCAAAATTCAAAAATTTCGATGACGAGGTTCAGCAAGGACTGGGGTCCCACATGGCCCGAGGCCGCAGGTTTTTGTACGATCGGTAAGGCCAATTAGTCTTACAGGGCGGAAAAGGTTGAACTATGAAAACAAAATACAGAGAGAATATCTTTACCAAAAAGACTATATGGTCCTCTTTATTGTCCTTAAACCCACCTAAAAATTATTTTGTTATTCTTCGCTATCATCTTCAGCTAGTCGTGTTGGTCAATCACAATAATTCTTGACGCCGTGGCCGGATTTTTTCTTTTACTCATTCTATTCTTCTCGCGATTTGTTTCGATGCATAATAAAATTAAGAGTGTAGAACATTGCTATTATTAATGCATCGCATTCGAATAAAGTTTCTTTTAATAGATAGTGGTTAACGATGATTTCTCAGTTCTCATAATTCAATCATTAGTATATAATGCAGAGTGTCAACTGCAATAACTAGTAAATAACGTCATTAAAGTTTACTAAATCGTCAAAATCTTTGCGTAATTGGGAGAAAAAAATATGGAATTCATTTTCTCCACCTTCTTAGGCCAACTTTTATAGAAGGATATATTTCTTAAATGGTTAAATTAAATGAACCGTGCATTGTCACTAACATTGAATCAACTTCTGCAAATTTATCATCATCTTCCATCAACTTCTTATAAAAAATAATGGGGTTTTCAAGGAGAGATTGGCTGCATATTTAAAGCTCTTCTGTTAGACTGCATAGTTGTATACGAATATTTGTCTCATAAATTCGGAATTGATATAGATAATTTCAAATGCAAGAATTAGAACACCAAGAATTATTTTTTGTCGTATTTATAAATGATCATCATGTCGCTCCGTTACTCCAACTTCATTGTTTGACAGGTGGAATAGAAAGAAAGTTCCATTCCGATCACTTTTTTTCATTTACTCCATTGTTTGATGTTGGAACAGTGACTGTTTAAACTGTGTATAAACATTCGTCAACATTTAGAAGGCTCCTAAATTTCATAGCATCGTCGTAATACCTATTGCACACCTCGTATAATATTATTATACTGCCATTATAATATATGAATGCCAAAATAATACTCTAACATCAGAAAGAATGTAAGTTTAGAAGATTGTATCTCATATGTTTTACAATAATGTCAAGATTTATATCTGACGTGAATTAAAGAGTTAGAAATTATACAACAGTCAAAATTCTAGACAAAATTAAATAGTTTTAATTATCGTATTGAAAATAATTTTAAGGAACCAATAAGATTTTTATCACATTAATATTTCCAATAGATTCTCTTCCTGAGACAGAAATTCTTCTGCCCAATTCAGAAGTGTTACTGGAGAGATACTAGAATAATAAAAGTATCATCACGATAAAAAAAAATGAAAATTCTTTACAAACATTTTTTGTTTAGAAAAATAATGGAGGAGAATTTGGTACGCCAAGACCTAAACCCGTGACCGTCGATTACTATTTTACAGAAATGATAACTGGTAGTACTGAAACTGTCTTCAATGTCATACTTGTACATAATAATAATAATAATAATAATAATAATAACGCCTTTATTGACACAATATACAATAATTTACATTGTTCAAGGGGCGAGGCACAGCATTAAGTGCTGTTTTACAGCCTGACCCATGATATATAATAAGAAGTAAATACATAAAATCTCATTTATAACAAAAAATTGTTTGAATGTTAGTTTAAGTCCGAAAAGAGCACTTTCATTTTCTATTTCATGCATAAAAGGAGTGACATAATCCTACTAAAGTATATTTTAATTGATACATTTATGCCATAGTATTAGAGGAAATTCGTGCTTGTTAGTTCGTGAAATAATTTGCATAACTTATTGTTTCAGAAAAGCCAAGTGAATATCTTCATCAAATGAAGTTAGTGGAGGATAGTAACTATTGATGCAGAAGCGACTAAGCAGTGGCGAACTCCTGGCACTATGGCAGAATAGTGGTGCTACCAAGGCCGATCGGCAGCGAACTGAAGGCCGGAAACTAGGATTTCCTTTAATCGGAACGCCATGTACAAAATCCTGCGACGCGGCTCTGGCCGCACGTTCGTCCTTTGTGTCTTACTATTGTCGTTGCTGCTCTGCCTTTATTACGTGAGCCAGTCGCAAGGCCCGACCCCGGGCTCGGCACCAACCATTATAAGCGACGCAAGTTTTGACAGACTTACATCCATCGTACCTGAATACAGTGAGCCACCAGATGCTCAAGTCTCCGTCGATACCTGTCCACTTGTACAGCCCAGACTCACGGACATCGACTCACAGGCTGAGTTCAAGAAGTTCGACTTCCAGGTAAGATTTTCAAAACCAAACTGCCAATATTATTTTTAGTATCCAAATTTCAAACAGCAATTTTATACAGCCAAAATAAAAATAAAGCAAAAGTTCCAAGTTAGACTCGAGTAGAAACAGGGCCCCAGCTAGGATCCAGCCTGGTTAACTCGATTAAACAATGAACTAGATTTGGCAATAATAGAAACGGGGTTCTGGTTGAAACTATTCCGCTTCCGAATACAATTGTGTGCCCGGATGCAAAATCGCCTTAGCCTCTCGGTCTGACTCATTGTAAGTAGTAACAGCCAGTTCCGCAGTTTTTTGCATTTATCTTGTTTGGCTTGATAGATAGCAATGTACCGCCAGTGACATAGTTGTAGGTATTGAAAATATCTTTAATTTGAGCCATCAATCGTTCGAATTCGATGAAAATTGTGCCTAGGGGAGCCATCGGATGTCGCTTTTTTCGCCACAGCTCGCCGGTGGGACGTAGGAAAAACGCGACTTTCGAAGGCTCCCCTGGACATAATTTTCATCGAATCGAAACGAGTGACGGCTCAAATTAAAGGTGTTTTCAATACTTACAACTTTGTCATTGGCGTCATATTGCTATCTATCAAGCAAAACAAAATAAATGCAAGAAACTGCGAAACTGGCTGTTACTACTTACGATGAGTCAGACCGAGCGGCTATGGCGTTTTGGAATCCGAGAACTCTATTAGGGTGACCTGGTCGGGGTCCGATCATAGGCCGGTCGGTATGTCAAATCTGACCGGTAGCCAGGAAAATGTGACAAGCCCGTTTGAGTCCCAAACACATCTAATGAATATGGAGGATAATTTTCAAATTCCTTCAATTTACTTGAAAGTCATTATTCGGGTATTTTTGGGAAGTTTAAATACCAATTAGAAGTCAGTTTAGACAAATACAAAATGGAGATATGTTCGATACGCCATTTCAAATTATCCTAAGTAATAAATAAATACCTATGACTTTAATTACTCAGCATTATTTCGGTCGAGTAACTTTCAACAAATGCTTTCATTAATACCGAAACTCCATGCGTAACAATTTTAAATGGTTTTCGCTGAAACAAAAAGTAAATACTTCAAAAGGATTAAACGGAACTTTCAAAATATTTTGGGAATAGGATGAATAATATGCGTTAAAAGAGTGCATTTTCGATATAGCGTACAAAAAAAGTATCTTCATTAATATCGTGCACAATTCACATTATTATTTTACCGCTTTATATGAAAAATGTTAGCGATCAATATGCGACTGGTTAAGTAATTTAATTAAATGCTTTCCCCAATCGTACTTAAGTACACTTGACTCCGATTTCATTGATTTTCATGATCGGCGCAATGTGCGCTTCCCAGAATAATTACAAGTCAAGTGTGCAGAAAAATGTTCAGCAGGATAATACGTTCTTCTCCATCGACAGGGAATTCCACTCTAATAAATTTAGCGAATAGGATCTTCATCGAAGTGCGTCACGCGTATTACTCGAATATATTCAGATCGACATTGCGTAGTTCAATAGTTTTGTTTTTGCCCGCTATTCGCTGGTTGTGCACGCATTTGGAGAAATATGTTTTTGCGTGAAATGATATTTACTCGCTCATGCGTACGCATATCCGATTTTGCAGATCAGTTAGCGTAAGAGAATTGTTTCTGTTGATCTCGCGTACACCATAATAATCCGTGGAGATTGAGCGCAAAAGTGCTGAGATCGCTTAAAGCCACGCAATTACATTCTAAGCCACTAGGTGCAATTCATTACCCTACGAGTCGGTGCCCGATTACATTTTGCTTGGCCTCGCACAATCATGAGATTTTAATAAATTGGTGGAGTGAAATATGAATGCATATTTAGAGACCCTTTTTGGATGATCTCGGAATGAAAAAAAAATTGAAGGGTTTAAGTAATGAACGTTGAACACGATACATAAAGAAAATTGAAGTAGTGTGCACATTATTCAAAATAGATATTTTATTACTCAAGAATAATTTCAAAAGTAAATAAGGTTGAGGTTAAATTGAGAAGGGTACCTTCTCCATAATAATAGGTATTTAATCTGACTTACTGTAGTGGAAATCGATAAAATAATTGTATGACTTCTTCAATTTCAATATATGAAAAATTACCGAAAAATCTTTTGTATAATTTTATGAATACGTCGTGAGACTCAAAAAATGTTTGATTCTCTATATTGCTGTTTGTAATATTGGAAACTATGAATTTAGCATAAACTTATATTTGAGAAGATACCAAATTTAATATAGCATAAGTTACCAATAACTTATGAAAAAGCCCAAACTAATTTTTGCATTTTTCAAACATAGGAGATTTCATTCACCTCTAATGTTTTGCATCATAGTTTTGATTGTATTTTTTAGTGAAATTAAATCTCAGTTCAGTGGTAAAATTTTGAATTTAATTTAAGATTGCCGATTAGATTTCAATCCTAAAATAAAATCATTAATTTCAATAACAAACTCGTGAAGTTCTGATTGTCGCATACTAAAGTCTTTATACATTGCGTTACTATTCTATTTTCTTATCTCTACACCAAAATTATATATATTTAAATTATCTTGGCGAGAAACTGTTCTAAATAATTCGAGATTTAAATTAAATATAAATTAGAATTCGATGGCAATGTCTATTAATTACAGACAAAATTTCACGAGGATAGTCCTTAGTTTGTAATTATTCTGAGACTTAATAATGATCTAATTTTTAATTGGTTCTCCAAAATAGTCCGGTAAAATTTATAGGTCAATTAGGCAACAAATAGATGACAATCTAAAGGCCATTTAATTTGTATAAATCCTTGAATTTTTTACTAATCTCTAGCTAGACTTTATACTGTATAAAAATAAACCCTAAATACACCATCTTTTTCTGGATGTCTGATAATTATTTTTAGACATGGTAAAATGTTCATGTTATGTTAGGAGATGTTTTTAATACAATCTATAGTTATTTTCCATAACTATTTTCCAGCACAATGTATCTGAAAATTGCAGAAGTTATTCGCGCCTATATTGATTTTATTCCTATGTAGTAGAGTGTCCCTAGTAGTGAGACGAATTTTGTGTTTTGGTTGCATAATACCTCCTTAAATGAACAAAAAATCGAATCGAAATTTATTTTACGTAGAATTATAATATTTGCGAGAGCTGTAGATCGTCTTAAGAGATGACGCCATACTTCACATTTGTGTATGAAATGTAGGACTGCAGAAACCTACACCAAGTACAGCCGCGGTCATGAGTTGATTTCCGCAGGATAAACAATATTTTCGAAACGAAAACAAACAACGTGGCTCGTCTTACCAACAGTGAGTTGCTGCTTGAAAATGAAATCGACAAATTGTTCACCGACGGGGATCAAACTCTCGACTTACGACTTCGTAGTCCAGTGCGTTTTTACTTTTCTTTTTTAGATTTTCTCGAAAACTAGCGTGGAACCGGGTGCACCTCGAAACCCCGACATATCATTAAACAGACATTTCGAAAAACAGACATTTCAAAATATAGACATTACATAAAACATACATTCAAGAAACCGACGTTTTGACACCTCCGATTGGTGCGTTTAAGACGAAAAAATGGGTGCACCTCAAAAACCCGTCAAATCACAAAACAGACACTTCACAAAACCTGACATTCCAAGATCCAGACATTTAAAAATACAATCATTCAAAAACAAGACATGTAAAAAACAGATACTGAAAAACCAGGTATTTCAAAAAAAGACATTCAAAAACCAGACATTAAAAAAAAACGACTTAAAAACCCAGACATTTCAAAATGCAGAGATATTTTGAAATACTGCTTTTTGAAATGTCTGTTTTTTTTAATCTCTATTTTTTATAAATGTCTGTTTTTTTAATCTCTATTTTTTTTAAATGTCTGGTTTTTGAATGTCTGTTTTTTTATTTGTCGGATTTTTGAGGTGCATCCGTGGAGCCTCTGTTTTTTATATGGATTCAAACTCAGAGGTTCAAAATACATACGAATAGCCATGCGGCAAACCCGGCACATATACCTTTTTATCGACCAATATTATTCTTAGAAGTATGCATGCTGATTAGTGCAATTTTTGTTATTGTTTGTACTAATTTTGTGAAAAAAGGTAACGACTCTAAAGTTGTATGCGAAAATACATTGCTCATTACTGTTGATATAACAATCACCGTCTAGGAGGGTACTCTGTCTTTTCATATTTTACTCATCGTCGACTTCCCCCGCTCGAGTGGGAATGAGGCGTTTGTGCGTAATGCTTCGAAGCCTTTTCACTTACGGCTGGATTATTTTGCTCCGCGGGAGCGATTAAAGGCTGGCTCTATTGCTGACGGAAACGCTTCCTCTTTTACTCTCCATCTATGCCAGTTATCGCCTTTTTGTTACTCTTTTACTCCCTTTCCCTAATTCCGTCTACAATTTACTCTATCGTTTTCTTTTCTTCGTTTTTTAGTTTCACGCCAAACCCTCTTGCTCGCTCGCACCTCCAGATACTGGCCGTCCTTTGTCTTCATTCATCTTTTGTTCTTTTCACCCGTACTTTTTCATGCACCGTGTTCCGTACAACATTTCACCGCCTCCTTCTCTATGATTCTATACCCTTGTTCCTCTTTGTGGAAATCTCGTTCTTTACCGACCTCGATCGTTTGATCTGTCTTCATCACCCGGATATTCGGTCGAAAAGTGAAAAATACGATGAAACTTCTTTGCCTATTGAAAACGGATGCTGACGCAAATGAAATCGGTAACCCTTTTAACAAGTACCGAGGGACCTAAAAATATAGCTGCTTGCGCGTTCACGTATTTTGAAAAATGAAATTGTAGGTATGACTCGATAAAATATACTGGATGTAGAATTTGCAAAAGTTGTATCCCCAAAAGTGAAAAAGTAATGTGTCTATTTGAAAAGTTCAAAATAATGAACCCCTCACAAACTTTAAGGAAAGTGTTACATTTACTCAAACTGATGTATGTTACAGTTCTTGATATTCCGATGAATAGTCTCCATGGCCACACGGCTTGAAAATGAATAGATTTTTGTGCACGTCTATTCAAAGTACTAATATTTTGATGTAAAAAAATCGCTATTTTGACTATTGCTCAGTTCCTTTTAAATATATACCATCGAGTGAGGACTCATTTTGAAACTTTTTTCAAGTCCTGCGATTCGTCTAAATGACATTTTGACCTACGATGAAAATTTCTTTAGTTATAACGGAATAAAGGGGAAAAATCCCGATTTTTGCGGTTTTCCGCTTCTAGCTCGTTTTGGGTAACGTAAAGTAGGTAACGTAATATCACACTGGGAAAAGTTATACAGATTGAAGACGAAAAAAATGGTGTCTTATACATTACTTTTTGATAAAAATTAAGCCCATAAGGAGTCCATTAATATGACAGAATTTAAAAAAATTTCACGGGCTCAGTTTTTATCAAAACGGAACGTATAAAGGGTCAAGTTGTTAATCTTTTTTAGCTCTACAACTTTTTTTGTGTGATTGGTATTACGTTAACTACTTAGCGAAATGAATTAAAAGCGGAAAATTTAAAAAATGTTTCCCCGTTTATGCCGTTATAACTAATGAAATCTTCATTGTAGGTCAAAATGTCATAAAGATGAATGTCAGGGCTTGAAAAAGTCTTTAAAATGAGCCCTTACATGATGAAGTATGTTTAAAACGAACTGAGCTATAGCAAAAATAGTTATTTGTTATAGCAAAATACTAGTAATTTGGATGCACGTGCAGAAAAAACTATTCAGGCCGTGTGGCGATGGGGACTTTTCATCGGAACATCTAAAGATATAACATACATCAGTTTGAACAAATTTAACCTAGGGCCACTTTCCATAAGGTTTGTGCGGGGTCCTTTGGAACAATATTAACTACAGACGGAAACAAAATTCATATTTTGATCGGCCGAACAAAAATATATACCGATAGTGTCTTGTTCCTATTTTCTTTGTTCGACTTTTGAGTAAATTGAACTAAATGTTGCGGATTAAACATAACGAATTGATACCGTATAAAAGGACATTATAACATTCGTATTACTAATTATTCATCGAGACTATCACTATTTTGAAGGGCCTTTAGAGAAAATTATCTAACAGATCGCCTTCATTTTGAGAGGTAAACTTATTCGGCTATGCAATGGCGTAGGGAAAACCACTTTTGAGGGGAGAAACCTACGACGGATACCGCAGTTGATAAAACATCGATTCTGTCTGCAATATGTAGTTTAGTTTCACAACTTTCCTTATTCTTAGCAAATCTCTGTGCAAAATGTTAGCCTTCATGGACCCAAAAAGGTCGTTTGAGAATCGATGAGTATATGCGTAAGTGGGTTAAGACTTTTCCTCTTACTGCATACACTAGCGACCATGCAGAGTGTTCTTGAAAAGAGGTCCTAATTGGACCTCGCAATTGATCCAGTTTTGCACTCAAACCTCCCTATCTTTAACAGATTATTTAAAAAATCAACAATAATTATTGCGAAATTCTATTTAGTGAATAAGTAAAACACAAGTGTTGTACTTTGTTTTAAAATTATTTAGTCTTTATCTTTACCAGTTTGTTAAACAACAAATATCGATTAACTAGTTGCATTCTGTATCTGGATCGAGATGATGCATTGATATTTTAGTCATAACGAAGATTACTCACACAATAGAGAAAGTGATTACGGATATCCAATTTCAATGCTAATGGTACATTGCGTTTTAACATTACTCTCAACTGCAGGAAGCATCCAGATTGGATTATGGCTTTTCGTTGTACGTTGTAGAGAGTGCGCCGCGAGGACTATGCCATACTATAATAATGCCCGTGTTACGGTAACTATGAGTATAGGCGCAGTACGATAAGCCGTTTACCTCGTAAACTTGACAAATCGGACTAACGGGACTAATCGCCTCGTAAGCGACAGCCTCGCTGGATATCGACCAATACAAAGATTAATTGCACGTATCTTTAGAATTTTGTTCATCGGGACTGCAAATATTACCCAGTAAATTAATGATTATGCATATAAAAGCAAGTGTCGTGTACAAAATATCGTTGCTGAGTCTTTAATGATTTTCCTCACCCACTGACATACCAAGATTAATTTCGATGTAATCGGTCATGGAGGTACAAAAATAAATCTTTTCTATGTTTTTCTACAAGAACAGAAGACAACGAATTATTTTTTTGAAAAACGAAATTCTATTCAATAATAAACAGGACAACAGACTATTTGTTTCACAGCGGAGTATTGCTATATAAAATAAATTTAATTTTCTTGATCCATAAATTTAAAACGTTGTCACACTTTTATATATGAATTTTTATATAAGTTAATTTAATTAACATGCTGTTTATTTTTCGTAAAAAGCAAATTTTATCGTAAACCTCATTAAATAAAGTAATTGCAATTTTCGTGATTTTTGTGTCGATGCGAATTTTATTACAAAATAACGCAATTAATTACATCAATTTCCTACCATGAAAATTAATGCATAATTTATGAAACTGCTCGCGATTTTAAATGACATTTAACAACAAATTCCATTGTAAAAGATATAGATTTAAATGAACGTTTTTGTTATAAATTCGTGCCTTTTAGCGTTATGTTGAAATTGTGTTAAAATTTCTTTTTTTACCGGGAACAGATAATACTGTAGCAGTATTAATGAATTTATAGGGTTTCGTAATAGGCTGTTATTTATCCATGGTGAAATGTTTTAATTTCCAAAGAATGACTGTAGCCTTTTTATACTACAATTTTGAATCAAATTTTATGATTTTGCAGTGTCAATTTTTTCTTGTGGAGTTTAAATGATACAATATAGTGTCACATTTCGTGAAAAAACTTTGTACATTTGGGCGGTAAAGAGTTAGAGCAAATGGCTAATTTTATATACATCTACTTGGAGCCGTTTTCCACTTTTCTCAATAGTTAAATTCTATTTTTTTGCAATATAAATATGGCATATTGACCCATCAACATTCAGGAGGATAGAATTTGTACCGCAACTTTATGGCTATCATTTTTTATGAAAGAAAAAGTTTAAAAATTTGTATGAAACCATTGATGTAAAAACCATCTCGGTGTCTGATTCACAAACTTAAATTTTGGTTGTTGTTAACTCAAAGTTATAGCACACTTTATTCAAGAGAACATGATTTTTTTAGGAAAGTTACATTTTAGTCGCAATTTTCACATGGATAGTGGGAGGAAAATGTAATTCCTGTGTGGTCAAATTGTCAACTATCAAAATTCATGGTTACCTAATATAAATGCAAGGTGATAGACAATAAAATGGCGACCAATCTTTAAAAAAGATCGTACAATGGCACTCAGTCATTAAAAACCTTAAAACCTTCTTCCATGAAAATGGGCTCACAAACATTTTTTTGGAAGCTCAATGCAAGGACCAATATGATGGATATCTCTTTCTAAATTTATCGGACCCAACTGAATCTCATTACTGGGGGTTTTCGAGATCCCTGATTATTAATCTTCCATCGGTTTTAGAATTAATTATAAATATCGGTCATGTTCTTTTTAATTAAATCCTATTCAGCTTCCCAAGAAATGTCTCTCTACTCAGTTTCTTGAATACAATACAAAGTTTTAATGTTTTCTAATTATGTCTAAGAGCTTTATACATTCTTTTTTTCGTTTTTCAATCAAAGTTCTCTATTGCTTTCTATTATGTAAGCCATTATTTGCTTATAATTCAGGAAAATCGATATCGAAACGATCCAGAATCTAAGTTGACTTTTTCTGAATATTAATACTTTCTATAAATAATAGTAGTTTCCCACTGGGAATAAAGTACCTTACTAACCAAGTTTAAATGTGGTAAATGAAGCCGATTGTAAAAAATGTCCTTTTCAACGACAAGACCATTATTAAAGATGAAATTATTGATAACTAAAAATGCAAAGTTAGTTCTTGCATGAAATAATGAAGTTGTTTTTACTAAAATTTCCTCAGGTCTTTGTAATTAGTGTAAAAGAAAATATGAACTTTATAATGTCAGATTTAATACTGAAGCAGAAATTACGATAATATGTAAATAAGTCCATCTTAAACTGGCAGTAGATAGGATCGATAGTGTCTGTCAAGGATTAAATCTTGAAACGCTCACAACATGGTGCATCAAGTAAAGCATTGGAAGCATAAATTTAAAATTAAAAAATTTAAAAATGTTGCACAATATGGAACCATTCTCATACACAGTGAAGATTCACTTACTACTAAAAGTGTATGTAACAATAATCGAGCTTTAGAAATATCGAAGGATCAAACGCCAAGATATATGAGATCGTCTCATGTTCACTAAAAAGTACATAGCATTAGATATATCGAGTAAATACTTATTTTTTAATGTTTTTATATAAAAATGTTATAATGCATCTCATAAGTACTAGAATCTATTCGAAAAATTAAGAACAATTTTTAGGACTCAAAGACTGACGCATATGGGCAAATCTCTAGAACTTTTAAACTGTGGAGTCTTGTGACACTACTTGAACGTCATTGCTTTCACACAAATGCTATATTTTTTTTTATGCATCAAGATATCATAAATAAAAAGCTTGATGAATTTCGAAGTGGCCCGACGTTACAGAGACGCTCTACAATTATTTATAGATAAAAAAATAATGAAATTTCATGCGTCCCTTGCATGTTTTTTTTTACTCTTATGAGTATTGTATTTGCGCCGCGTGAGTTAACGTTGTGTTTTTTGCGCGAAATGGAGGCAAACATCTCATAAAGCAATATATTCATATGAATTATATGTGCCACACATTTAATTGTATAGAGTGAGCCTACAGTAACCGTCCCTTGAATTTCGTAAATTCTAAACTTATTTAAACTTGTTTATTTATTATCCGCGCCGTCTTATAAATCGAATATTTATTGTTTTTTGTTATTAAAGGACACAATAATAAAGTCTTTGACACTTTACTCATTTGTGTGCGCCTTAAACTGTTGATGTTATACAAGTGTAAACATACATTCCAAAAACGTGCCAATTTCAGAAAATTAACTATTTTTCGTGGCACATTCAAAATATCGCCAATATCAAGTTGTTGTTCGGTGTGCTGGTAACTAAATACCTTATATAAGTATGTAAAGTGCGCGGCATTCTTATATTTTACATATTTTCAAAGTTATTGAAAGAACTATTTATAAAATCGTAATTTAACGATAAATTAAACACTGTAAGCTTAGTAACATTGTGGTCAGAAACTAAAAGTATGTTTATTCAGATAAAATTTGGTGTTCTTTATGTGTTTAAAGAAAAACAATTCTTTATTATACTTGTTTAAGCACTGTGTTTCAAATTAGAGCTATTGTAAAACAAAATATGCATTTCGAGTCTATGTATAAGTGATAACCCGGGAAAAAATGAATCATATATGGATCATATATGAACCATTCTTCAACTCTCACATAAGTGATATTTTTAAAAAATTGGGCGCAAATGCGTTATTTAATTATTAACCTTTCAAAAAATCAAAATTTCAAGCTCATCCCAGTGGTCAATATTTTGGACATTGTACCGCAAAGTTTTAATGCCGTTGAGTAAAAAGAATGCACGAGCGTACATTTTTACTTGAGTCAAAATATATGAAATGGCCCCTTATTTCACCAACATTCATGAAAGATCAAAATCAATGTATTATCTTATAGTATGAGGTATTATAAAAGAGATCCCAAACGGATTTTGAAAAATTTATTAAATTAAAAAAGTTATAAACAATTTAAGTTTTATGCATCATATTTTTAAAAAATTCGCAGTTGTAAGGGATTATATAAAAAACGTATATAAATGTCGGGATTTTATCAAAAAATGTTTTTACTTTCAAGTACTAAATAGCAATTTAAAAATTTTCATTTTTAAATGCAAAATTCTACAGTTTTTTATAAACAAATAGAGATATTTTATTATTCCATATCGCAAAATACATTATTTGTTTTACATTTCATTTAGTCATACATTCAAGATGAAGTACGAAGAAAAAAATTTTGGTAATCTCTATTAACGAGAAAATGACAGGGGTTTCTGTTGCGCGCAACGCGGCTGCATAATCTGTACCGCGCCGCGCCACGCAGCTCGCCTATGGCTCTACCACGGTCTTTGGAAAAGTCAAAATAACTTAAAATACATATTGTACAATAAATATCTTTATTTTTTAACTTCTTTGATTTTTAAACGTTGTTAACAATCACAAGATTATCATTAGAGAACATTTTACATTCAACTTTATTAGATGACGAAGTAGTAGAAAATAATGAAATTGCCTTGTATTTTTAATGGTTTGTGCTTTCGAAAACCGAGATTTTAATGATTTGTCATGAGCCGCATGCTCTTCATTCGTACAGAAAGAAAAATTAATATTTTTAAAAAATGATTTTGCCCAATTGAACACTTTTTCTGGCCTAGAAAGTGGATCTTCACATCTTTGTAAAGAGGCTTTATATGCTAGGCGTTTAACCGTGCCCCCCAGGCACGGTCACAAGCTCCTTTCCCATGCGACGTTGCAAAAAAGTTCCATTCTGCTTGTACCTTATAATCTTTGATATGATTAGCCAAATTTGCTATGTTAAATCTATTTTTATACTGCGATGCAGCACCGTCTGAGAAATAATAAATCTTTTTTACATTGTCTTCTCCAAAAGAACTTTTCAAGTAATTAATCATTTTTCTGTTAAATAAATTTACAGCACTGGCATCATGAAGAACTTTTTCCGTTCATCGTTACATAATTTAAGTGTTTTATTGTATTATTTTCTTTGTAATATATGACGTATGGATGAACGGTTACTTGAAAAGATGACCAGTGGTAAGACTGAATGGCATTTTGTAGGCTACACGTATAATTTTCTGCAAAGTCCAAACATACGACAAATTTTCCATCACACAAGTTAGCCTTTCGTAAATTAAAATAAGCTGCTTGACTTTTGGCAAGAAAATCGTGTTTTAAAAGTTACACTTAAATTATGTAACGATGTCGGAAAAAGTTCTTCATGATGCCAGTGCTGTAAATTTATTTAACAGAAAAATGATTAATCACTTGAAAAGTTTTTTTGGAGAAGACAATGTAAAAAAGATTTATTATTTCTCAGACGGTGCTGCATCGCAGTATAAAAATAGATTTAACATAGCAAATTTGGCTAATCATATCAAAGATCATAAGGTACAAGCAGAATGGAACTTTTTTGCAACGTCGCATGGGAAAGGAGCTTGCGATGGCCTGGGAGGCACGGTTAAACGCCTAGCATATAAAGCCTCTTTACAAAGATGTGAAGATCCACTTTCTAGGCCAGAAAAAGTGTTCAATTGGGCAAAATCATTTTTTAAAAATATTAATTTTTCTTTCTGTACGAATGAAGAACATGCGGCTCATGACAAATCATTAAAATCTCGGTTTTCGAAAGCACAAACCATTAAAAATACAAGGCAATTTCATTATTTTCTACTACTTCGTCATCTAATAAAGTTGAATGTAAAATGTTCTCTAATGATAATCTTGTGATTGTTAACAACGTTTAAAAATCAAAGAAGTTAAAAAATAAAGATATTTATTGTACAATATGTATTTTAAGTTATTTTGACTTTTCCAAAGACCGTGGTAGAGCCATAGGCGAGCTGCGTGGCGCGGCGCGGTACAGATTATGCAGCCGCGTTGCGCGCAACAGAAACCCCTGTCATTTTCTCGTTAATAGAGATTACCAAAATTTTTTTCTTCGTACTTCATCTTGAATGTATGACTAAATGAAATGTAAAACAAATAATGTATTTTGCGATATGGAATAATAAAATATCTCTATTTGTTTATAAAAAACTGTAGAATTTTGCATTTAAAAATGAAAATTTTTAAATTGCTATTTAGTACTTGAAAGTAAAAACATTTTTTGATAAAATCCCGGCATTTATATACGTTTTTTATATAATTCCTTACAACTGCGAATTTTTTAAAAATATGATACATAAAACTTAAATTGTTTATAACTTTTTTAATTTAGTAAATTTTTCAAAATCCTTTTGGGATCTCTTTTATAATACCTCATACTATAAGATAATACATTGATTTTGATCTTTCATGAATGTTGGTGAAATAAGGGGCCATTTCATATATTTTGACTCACTTCTTATGTAGATATGAATACATATACCCAACGCCAATGTTGTGCTTGACATTTAAAAAAAAAATTTATTGAGAGGCTGAAATTTTAAAGTTCCAGAGATTTGCCCATATGTCCAATCTCAACAATTACATATTACTTTGCATTGGTGATTCTATTGTGTTTACGTTTAGTGAGTCTGGGTTTTCGTGAATGTTCCACAATAAACGCAATAATCGAAAGAAGGCTTTTACTGCATACAGAGGAAAGTAAATGCGATTTCATCTCCACTAACGCTACAATTTAAACGGTTCGTAGAAAATAACGTCGTTATCCGTGCTCGGCGGCCGTGGCCGATCATCCGAGCCTGTATAACGTATTTTCTCAATTTTCGCGATATTTTCAACGACGTTGCGGGAAATATCTTCCCAGGCTTTTCAAACGATAAGATGTGCCAGTACTCTGCAGCATCTAACCGTCATCTCCCAATGAAAATCAATCGCTTTAGTAGTCTCACGATGACACGGTTGGATCGATAAATACTGGATCCTTCGAGGACGAACGGTATCGGAGAGTAATTTCATCTTACCTTTGCCCCAGTATTTGTTCTGCAGTACACTTCGAACGAAACCTTTGCTATACATTTTTGTTAAAAGAATATACTCTTTTCTCGGAATGTCTCAACGAAGACCATCCTGCTTTTGTCTAATATTTATTAGAAAATCATTTATGAATAAAAAATAAATTTTCACTGTACTTAATGTATTATTCAATGAAAATTTATTTTCTTATTGTTTACCGATACTTTCTGAGTGGCATCAATAAGTTACTTGCTAACTGTTTGTGGTTAATTTGGTTATTCATTTATTTGATACGACCTTCTTTCTTGTCTTGATTTTAGTCATTCCCTCAGTAGCTGACGTAGGAAAGTTGCGTTCATTATTATCTTAAATTCCACATTGACTGAACTGTAAGAAATTCTAACTTTGTATACTAATAAAAGTGTAAATAGAAACATTAAATTAATATTGCAATTTTATTCTAGTAACTACCTTTGCAATGCGTATTACTTTAGAGCAGACAGACAGGTTCTTTCTTAATCTGAACCAGCGAAAAAGTACTAATTGACAGTTCATGGTTGCTAATGCACAAAGCGCATTTGCGATCGCTGTGAATCAGCCATTAGACACTGATTTCAACAGCGAACACTTCTAAATTGGCTGGAAAATCATTGAAATGAAATCACATATCAGCCGCTTCAAAACAATGGCTATTCACTGATCGATCCAGTGAATTTGACCGAAATCAGTGAAATGAAATCACGTGCTTTTCGTTGAAATATAGTGTTTATTAACTGATCGATTAGGCTAATTTCACTAATATCACTGGAATCAAACCATATGCGTTGTGCCGGCAATCAGTGGTTTTCACTGGAGAACAGGGTCTATTGACTGATTGATTCAAGAGTTATTCGGAAAAATAGCTTAAATTCCTTAATATTAAATAATAAAAATGAATTTCTTATTATTTATATTCTATTTAGATTCTTAAAATGAATCTGGCTGGTGAAATGTAACGCACTGCTAATTTCCGTTTTATGTACGGTAAAATCATCTATTTCAAGAAAATGAAACCTAGAAGGTGCAAATATATCTGTATACCCTCCCCTCAAACTATATAGTAGCACCTGCATGCAATTTTAAAGGTTATAAAAATGGTTAAATACGAACAATTACGAAAAACATTAGATACATACCTGAAACAGATTGCTATTAGTCAATTTTTCCGTGGCGTCTCCAGTATCTAGAATTTCGTGCTTGGGTGGGCAACTTGTGGAACTCAAATTCGATTATGAAAACTCAAAAAACAACACAGAACATTTATTTACGTCTGCTTATAAAAACTTCTCAGGCCAGAAAAACTCGCTCAAATTCGAGGAATAAAGTTCTTGCAGTCTTAAAATCTACTTTATTGAAATTGTATAGATGTTTAGTTTTATGTAGGATGAAAAGTCAATCATTGGCTATATGCAGTGATCGGTGTTAAAATATAATGTACAACTGGAGAACCAGTAAAATAGTGGGCATTTGGGTTGAGTTCTGAAGGAGTTGGAGTAAATACAATATTTCGACTGGTTAGATAGTAAAATCAACTCGTTAAACAGTGAAATTGATTGATTTAACAGCGAAAATTGTTTTCGCTGACGTATTTGGTGAAATTTTCACTGATTCAGAGCAAGAGAGTAGAGCAGTTAAAAGTCGTCAATTTTGTTCAGCATTCTAATCATTAAAGTTATCATTAACATTTTGGTGTCCTCTGCATTCAGGACTGCAAAATATAATTTGAAATTTGTCAAAATCGGAGTATTATGAAAGCTATTCTAAGAACTGCATATAGTCCGAAAATGATCTCCAACTTATTTTCAAACGTTTTCTGTCATACCTGAATCATTTCCTACGTTAATGTATAAAACATCAAATATATTGATTAGAATAGTTTTTGTGCATGCAAAATTATGAGAAGTTGGTCTTGTAATTTCCAGTATATATTTTTGCAGAAGATATTATCAATTTTAAGACTTTTACAATTAGTTGAGGATGATCTGCCAAGTAGCTAAATGGAGCGTAATCATTATCTTCCAAAGGAAACTAGATATTTCTAGGAATATATCATACACAATGAGTACACCCAATAAGAAATTTAAATGCATTTTTTGTGATAATTTTTACATATTGATATAGGACTTTTGATTATTTATATAGAATTAGTTTATTGAACTTAGAGTCTACCTGAAAGTCTAACGAAATTATATTTTTGAATAGGGTATACTATTTTTGAAATTCATACAAGGCTAGGCTATCGTTATACTAACAGTGTGTAAAAGAAAATATCGCTTTTCTATATTACATATTCTAGATTCATAAACATAGAAAGTACCTACCATCAATTTTAAAATATACTTTAATGTAATATGGTTTGTAGGAGTGAGAAGAATGGAGTTCACAAAGTTTAAAGTTCGAGAGTTTCGACTATATACAAATTCCAATTAGCAAAGAGGGTAAAGCCATTAATTCAATCAATAATCACGATATTTCTGCCAATTGAGTTCACTTCGGGGATTGTAGTATATGACTAAGTTTTGGTGAAGTCCAAAGCCGCGAAGTACTGGACTAAACTTAAGACTATGACCTACATTGTCGGCCAACTTTGGAGTTTCGTGAACAAAGTTCTTGAGAAAATATGAGGGCGTGAACTGGACGAGAATAATGAAGAAAGGCGCAAATTGTTCAATTATGACAGCAGTGAATTAAGATTATTCAAAGGCAGACTTCGTTTTGCTCCTGCGTGAATCTACATACACTTGGGTGTTCAAAGTTTCGCCAATACATTTTAAGTTTTTCTCCTAATTTTTATGAATCCTAGAATATCCATATGTTCTATTGTAATTTATATCGAGAACAATATTATATGTAATCGAAACCAATTTCTCTAATTCTAGTACATAAAATACCTTAAAATTATAACCATATACATATAAAATTAAAATTAAATAATATAATTTAATTTTCTTACAAAATGACAGTAATTTTGAATGATACTACATAATCAATACAAAAAATGATATTTTCTGATATGATTTTTCCAAATATGATGCAGACAAATATAAGACTTGGGTATTTAAGCATTGACAATGGTTATTGAAAAGTTGTATTGGACTTTGTGATTATAAGTTAAGATCTGGTTCTAGAAATAATAAAACTATTCAAAATTATATTTTTCCACATTCGTCTATTATTGTGTAAAATTGCAATAAACTCTTGTATAAGCTTCAAAATTTACAATTGTTTATTAATTAAAAATGTATCCATTTCGATAAGATTAAATGAATATAAGAGATAAATAAAATCAAGTGTTTTCAAAAGTTTAATGAAAATAAATGTTATTTGAATATACAGTCACAAACTGAATGTGGCTATCATGAACGTTTCATGAACCATTTCGTGAACCATTCTAGGAAGAGAAGTTTGGATTTATATATCTATGCGTTTACTTTCTACTAGCGCGTAAAAATTCGTATAAACCCGAACGCCGCTTTTAAAAATACATAATAAAATAAGGAAAAAGGTGCAACATTTTCTATATGTTGCACAATATGCACCAGGTTATTAAAATAACAGAAAATTACACTGGTCTAGAGAAAGGCTTTTGTAAAATTCTGCATTTCACACGCCTCAATCTTAAACGAGTACCATTCTCAGGCAAAACTGTTTAATGTCTGCAATTAAATGTGCTATAAAATCACTGAATTGCCTCATTGGAACAGCCAATTTCACGGAGTTTGATGAGGAGCAAACAATCCGGAACAGTGTTGAAGCTTTTACTAAAACGAAAATAACAAGGATGAAGCCATTAACTTTTTGTTCGTGTCAATAAGAATCACGAAGATCATAAAGATCTCTTTAACAATTTCGAACAGAATCGGCTTTAAATCAAAGATAGATTCTGGAAAATGTAGAATATAAGTTTTCCAGATGCATCATGATCAGATTTCCTAACATTAGAGTTAAATAATTAGAATAAGGTTACAATTTTTTAAAATACTTCAACGTGTTGATAGGATCGTAACTCCTTGCGCTTCACAGAGTCCACAAAACTTTTACACTAAAAATAAGTTTTTCCCTGATTCCTCATTTTCTTTAGTATTTAAGTGAGTCAGGATTATGAATATTGCGGATTTATCAAATGAATTTCAACTAATTACTAATGCCGATATATAAAGCAAATCAATATAGTGCTGAAGGTTGAAGGTTGAAGGAACTTTTGCCAGGACCTTAAGGACGACGACCCGAGATCATATTTTTATGTAGACTACGCACCAATCGGTGGTGTCTGTATTTTGAAATGTCGGGTTTTTTAATGTCTGTATTTTGCATGGTTAGTTTTTGAATGTACGTTTTTGAAGTGTCTGTTTTGTGATTTGTCGATTATTTAAGGTGCATCCGAAAATTACGCGGCTGAGACACACGGAAAAAATTGTCTGGGTTCTTCCCAAAAACCAGGTCTCTGATAATCATAACCTCGCAGGTTTGGGATCATCACAACCTTCTTTTATTTGTAACACAAACTTTTCTGTGATTGTCATATATCTGTAAGTATCATACAGCTGATTTTTGGGATGAACCCAGATCAATTTTTCCGTGTAGGAAAGGTTCTCCACCCATCCCAGTTTAAAATTCGGGGCATAAATTCGAATTTTACCTCCCCTCCCTCCCCCTCGGGCGAAAAATATTGTTGGTATTTCGGGTATAAAACTTTATGTCACGTCCTTAATACGAAAAGTATGATACGTTAAATGCTGATTTTTTAAACCCTATGCAGCATAGATGATACGTTTCTACATTGTGGATCGTGACATTATCTAATACATCACAACCCATGTAGCATGAACCTATAATGTAGCTGGGTATTTGTTATATTAGACCATTTCCATCTAAAAAAATCACTACCTACAGGCTTTTTTACTCTTGCTTGCAATCTTTAGATTAGTTGATGCTAGAGAGAATTTCATTATTTTTATTTAATTTTCAATTTTGAATGTGGTACCATCTTTGATAAACAAATTTCAAACTTAAAAAATCTTGTTTTCTGCCCACCGGCCAGAAACCGCAACTTCCTGGCCGCTGCGGGAAACGAAGTTGCGGTTTTCTGGCTATCGTCGAGCAGAAAAATAGTATACGGCCCTTGGTCAATAAAAAAGAAAGCCTCAGATCACATGTTTGTCAGACTCGGCTTCGCCTCGGCCAACAATTTCATGTGATCTGAAGCACTTTCTTTTTTACTGGCCTAGGATCGTAATATACTATTCGGTACTACAGCCGTAAAATGAAATTTCACGGATCACGTGAAACATGAATCTGCGCTGTCAAAAACGTAACCCATACTACTAAACGCAGTCCGCGAAATCGAATTTTTACAGCTTTCAGTACCGAAAAATAATGTTCGACACGGCCGTAAGATTTTAGGGCCTCATGCGATCAGCTGCAGCGATACTCGAACTGGCTTCGCTGGTCCCCATACACTGGTATCGCATTCGGGCCATAAAATCTGGTTTTGCGGCTTTGTATCGAAAAATACTATTATTTAAAATTATAAAAAAATCTGTGGTTTAAATATGCCCGCTGCATTAGATCCGCCATCTTGAAAATCTAACTATAAATTCATAAAGATCGTCCTCAAAAACTCCTGTACGAAGTTTGTATCAGTGGCATCACGTCAAGCTTAAAATATTACTATAGCGTATTGCAACTTTCCTACGGAGAAAAAGGTTCAAAAAATTACTTGGGCATATTCATATATTCCGGGTGCTTCGATTTTAAAAAGATACAGGTTATGTTATTGAACAGTCAGATAGCAAACGCTCGACATATTTATTCTTTCGTAATTACAGAAATGTATCTCTTGACGCTGTTACTTTCTGTAATTGATTAGTGTGCATCAGAGGGTTGTCGTTCGGCATCATAAAGAAACGTCATTTTTTGATGCAATTAGCCTAGATAAAATCAGACGATCATTATGGAAAATAGATTTCAATGATTCGACAATCTGTCATATTTCGGAGAAAAATAACTGTGCACTATTGGAAAACTTACAATCCTTATCGTAAAAATGAATAAGTTTAGCAACGTCTACTAAAAAAAATTTTCCAAGTGTGTCATGCCAAAAAGCGCGCTGTTTTTTAATGAAAACTTTCAATTGTTCTCTCATTGTCTCCTTCGTGCAAGTCTCGGAGGAGTTTCAATCTCAGTGAGCCGCAAACTCACAAGCATCGACGTAATTTGGAAGTTCGAGCGTTACAAGCACCGCAATCGAAATTGCCTCTGCGTCCCTCTGGCCCTATCGGTCCGTAGTTGATCGATAAACCGCTGTGAATGCTACGAATGATTAGGCGAGTCTTAACATTAACGTCGCGAACCGAAAGCGAAGCGAATTCCCAGGATGGATGACGTAATTGTTCTCGCGAGCTTGCAATTATTACTGGGTGCTCGAATTGCTAGAAGTCATGCACCGGAAAATTCGAAGCGCTCTCCAGCGCATCCTGGAACGCTCTGCTCTACGGAATGCTAATTTGTCAATATTTCGAAAATTCACTGAGAAACATTCTTCTATGATGAACGTTGCAGTGGCCTAGGCTGATAGCAAGATCCGACAATATCCGGAGATTACGTTCAACAGATCTAAGGAATTTGCGAGCAGACATAGATTTAAATCTGTCAATGTTCAATCCGTTTGGAATGTATTCAGTTATAGATAATGCATAAATTGTTTCGATCTAACAACATTGTCGGTTAGTTGGGTGCACCTCCAAAACCCGACAAATCACAAAACAGACACTTCAAAAACCAGACATTCAAAAACCAGACATTTCAAAAAAACAGACATTATAAAACCAGCCATTTGAAAAACAGACATTTCAAAATACAGATATACAAATACCAAAGATTTTAAAAAACGGACATTCAAAATCATGGGTGCACTTCAAAAACCCGACAAATCACAAAACAGACACTTCAAAAACCCAACATCAAAAAACCATACATTAAAAATATATCTGCAGTTTGAAATGTCTGGTTTTTTAATGTGTTTTTTGAAATGTTTGGTGTTTGAATGTCTGTATTTTTAAACGTCTTGTTTTTTGAAAAGTCTTGTTTTGTGAAATGTCTGGTTTTTGAATGCCGAGTTTTTGAAGTGTCTGTTTTGTGATTTGTCGGGTTTTTGAGATGCACCCAGTTAGTTGGAAGATGAAAAATGTATGAAAAATGCTGAAATGTTTTTTATGAATTTAAGACAACTATATTTGTAACTTGTAAATAAATGAAGCTCTAGTTTAGTCAAGCCATTCGATGATATGCATAAGGATGTCATAAGAAATTATAAAATAATCATGAAAAACTCATGTTTTACTACTGATTTGCACCCTAATAGAAAATGCGTAGTTTTTGGCTAGTTTCTGTCCAGTTTTGTTATTTCCCATGTTACAGGTATAGGGAAAATGGGCAGTGTAACAAGAAACTGAACAGATTTCTACCAGAGCATGTTTCTATATCTTGCAACAATACTGCGCATGCTTTGACATCGAGTAAACTTTCTATGTACGTTTCAATCTTTGACCTATCATGGACGAAACTGGATATTTTACGTGGCATAATTAAAAATTAAATGAAAATTTCCATTACCTTCAATTTTAACATTGATGGTGTTTTGATTCGCAATAATTTTTTCATTTTGCTTACCAATAATCACAATAATAACATGGTGAGCAGTTCATTTTTTTATCATATTCCTTCAATGGTAGTACCTAAACTGGATATGGAGATTTCTTTCTAGTGTGACATAATAATATGGTTTTTAATACAAGTTTATGAGCTTTTGTTATGAATTATAAACAAAATTTAAGCCCAGACACCCATTCCTAAAATTTTACAGTTGTGTCAAAATTTTATCTTATAGAAATGAACAAACGTGCATACAAGATTATGTCCACAAAATTGATTTTGCTTATGTATAATCAATATCTTTATAGCACATTACAATTTTAGTGTATTTTCGCCTGTATCTTGCGAATTATTATTCCAAGAAATCAAAGAGAACTGAAGACGCGTTTTAAAATTACATTTTTTATTGTAACAAGTGAACGGTTAATATTAAAATCGTCATGCGTTTTCAATGAAGTAACCGCCTTGTTCAAAATACCAAATTGAATTTATAATGACATAATCGACGCTTTAATTCTGAAATTACCATCTGATGAAGATATTTTTGTATTTGGAATAAATTCGATTTGACTTAATGACACATTTAAACGAGACCAACTAAAATAGCAGGACTTGCTAAATGGAATCGGTAGAAATGACGACCTAATTTTTAACCAACCCGCAAAGCCCTGGGATGTAGGGCGAAATGCAGGATTCTAGATTAAATTAATAATTATACCACAGTCATATTTTACGTTAAATACCGGTTCTTTAGATGGATTTGAGCCGCACCAGTTACAAATCTAATCTTGCTGATGCTTTTAATGGAGAACTTGCGGATTTGGGTCCCGTAATAATAGAAGGACACAATATGAATCATAGAATTTTCGAATTGCGAAATGTCATACAATTGAAGACGCTTTTAATACGTCTTTTAATTTATTTATTTATTTACTTTATTGTTGCAACGTCAGCCATGTCAAAGGCTCGGCCTTTATTACTTTTCTGCAAATATATCTGGAGAATTATTTAATGTTTATAATGTCGGTATTTTTGGTATTATATACTGAGTGAAAATTCACTTTAACGAGAATAACGATAGTCATATATTTTGTATAACTGAGAACTTAAATTCTCAAAATAGTATTTTAACTTGCCTTTATTAATAATTAATAATTAGTAATTAGTGATGATTATTTAATAATCAGCGAAGCATAATACATACCTAATTGTACAAACTAACAGCCCTTCCAATTAATTTTTGATATTTTTCAAAGTGTATAATTAATATAAAATATTATGTAATCCGTTATATGCAATGCGCGAATTAAAATATAATTATTTATGTTCATTATCAAGTTAAAATGTTAATAATTTAAATAATAGATAATATCGTTCAATTATGAGAAATAGTTTAATATAATTGCCATTATTGTAAACTAATTCATTTAATTTGGGAATCCGAGAAAATTAACAACATTTTAACAATTAGGCGTCCTAAGAGTCTATTTTCATAAAAATATTTAATTATTCCACCAACCGATTGGTGAAATCATTATTAATTGGTTTTCTCAATTTATCTTAATTAGATTCTAGATTATTAGAAGAATAACCGAAAAGTTGGAACTGGAAATAGAAGACACCATACTATGCAATTTTATCACTAGAAAGATAGAATATTGACAAGATATTTATAAAATCCTCGAAACTATTAAACTGTTAGAGTGTTATTAATAACTTGAACATGTGTTGTAAAAAAGAAGAAAAACAATTGTTTATACAATAAATTAGTTTTGAGTATAATAACAATCTGGCTTTAATACACATTTCTGTCGATTTATGCTATTCCACTAAATATGTATATTCACTGGCTATTTCTGTTATATCGTTAAAAAAAGGTATGCATAATTAATTAATGCGCTATAGATATAATATGTATTATAGGAATTGTAAATTCGCCAAGAAATATCAGAAAAATAGCCACCCCAATTTTGTCTGATGAAATTGAATAGTCTATTTTTAATATACTTTAGATCAACAGTTAATAATTCATTCGGAAACGTGGATTATATTATCTACAACTTAATCGATATTAAAACGATGTAACCACCAAATTGTTAGCGGAAAATTGTATGATTTAGAAAACAGCATCAGCACATTTTTCCATTGTTTTCTATAAGCTTTAAAACGAAAAATACTAATATTTCGAATTCTATGATTCACTATTAACCCTTGGCAAATCGTATTAATAATGAAAAAGTTTAACAAATATTCTCAGCCCATATTTTCAACGATATAACAAAAAGTGTACTCGTTTATAAGAAAACATTATTTTTTTTTACTTGGAAAGGTGTAATAAAACTATTTCGAAAGACAATATTAGCTCACTAATTGAGTTTAGATATTGTTCGGGGTTTAATTTCATCGATTATCTGCATTCTAATAATAATCATATTTTTCAATATTATCGGGTTTTAACAATAAAAGCATAAATGTATATGTAAAAATGTATACATATATATCGCTGCAAACTGACCTATTTTGCATTTTCATAATCAACATTGAACAAAAATTATTAAAACAAAAATGAAGTGCAGTGGAAAAAATTGTAGAAACGCAAGACCGTAAAACAATATGTTCCCTCTACTAGAAACGTTATGTTTCAGTAGATTTTTATTTAATTAATTTTCTTTTCAGCTTTACACTGGCGGGATTTCAAAAAGTATATCGACCTAAAAAACTGTTAGAAAATGCATCTTATATAATTGATAGATCATAGGGAAAGTTTCGATTTGGCACACTGAGCTTGAAGCATGTCTGAGCTCGACTAAAATATCAACCATAACCATTTGTACAGACTGATTGGTACACTATTCGAGTTTAAAAAACCATGCTTACTTAAATCGTAACTGATCCCGTTTTTGAGAAATTCGTAAATCAACTCTGTACGTTTAAATTCAGCGTAGGTAAGATTTGATCATTTAAGTTATGTATTGTTTTAACATGGAAAATCGCTAAAATTCGTTGTCATGAGAGTTTCGGTGTCGCTGAGTATGAATGTGATCTTTGATTTTCAAAATTCAAAATGGCGGATTTAACATGACCAACAGATATATGAAATATAGCTTGATCGAGATAAAACTAAACACTCGGAGGTTTTTGGAGTTCCAGATGATGAATCTGAGAACAAACTCGTCGGAATTACATTCAGGAAGTATGCTAAATTTTACTGCGTAATTAAATATATGTAACTGGTATTCGTAATATTTTTTTTCTGGCACTATTGTCGGAGAGAAATAACGTTAAAAAGAAAAAATAAGTTCTTTTTTGAGCATTTTTGACATTGTAATTTTTCACAAAATTACAATTTTGCAAAAGCCAAGTGACCTATCTTCTGCTTCTAAAATTGTTCAAAATTTAGAACTATTTTTATCCCTCTCTTACGGAGTTTCCGTTGCTGTGACGAAAAAAATGTCTGAATCTTTTTTGTAGAGAATTTCATGATCTACATATTTTGTTGTAAACTCTTTTTCATCAGATTTATATTTCTAAAAATAAATGTAAAAAATGATAAAAATAACGCATTTTTATGTGTTTTGACCTTGACGACAATTTTTACTACGATATTCGCGTTCAGCGCACCAAGTTATGTTGGTAAACGGAGTTTCAAAGAGATTGGAGGTATGGATCTTTCGCAAATACAATCCAAAATCTTATCAAAACTACTAAAAATGCTTCTTTTTTCACAAATTTCAATATTTTTCAATAGATCCTTTTTTATTTCGGTTCTCAAACCTTCAGGAAAAAATAGTGGTATGGATTTTGCGACATTTTAATTTTGTGGAAATTTATAGAAAAAAAAATTACTAAATTTTTTAATTACAACTTGATATAGCTGAAAATTCGGTGACGGGTCCCCTTAAAATATCGTTCTGTACGTGGTTGATACTAAAGTTTTTCGATTTTGTCATATTATTATTTTTTTTTTATTATTATTATTATTTATAATAACAATATAATATAACATAAAATAAAAAAACATGACGGAAAAATATCAATATTTTTAATATTCATATTTTTCCATTATCAGAATCATAATCTGCAATCACGAAAATCCGCAAGTATCCATTTTTTTCTTGATTAAGTAACTTTTCATATTTCTGTCCGCTATCTTACATCCACCATTTTGAATTTTGAAGATCTGAAATTCGATTCATATTCAGCGACCCCGAAGCCCCTCTAGTAATAAATTTCACTTATTTTTCACGTGAAGAAAAATATATAACTCAAATGATTAACGTAAGCTGAATTTACACGTACAGAATTGATTTCTGAATTTCTCAAAAACGGGATCAGTTACGATTAAAGTAAACATGGGTTTTTAAACTGGAATAGTGTACCAGTCATTCTGTACAAATGGTTTTGGTTGACATTTTAGTCGGGCTTAGACATGCTTCAAGCTCAGTGTGTTGGGGTAGCGCCAAAATATTGGCTTTGCGGCAGGAAACAGAACAACTACAACATTTTTAAACAAATGTTAACAACAGTAGGCCATTGTTATGATGAAAACTTATATAAGTTGAATTTCGGCATTAAATCAGTATCGAAATCATTTACATGGTTGTTAATTGTATTTTATGGGGGTATTAAGTGACCTACCGGTAAGGTAGAAATATTCATTAAAAACCGTAAATAAAAAATGACTCAATCGATCCTTGCTAATATTGTTTCCGTTGTCGGATCAGTACAAGCGTTTGGATCATGTGGAATAATTACCACAACTAAAATTTGAACGACGCAGGATGTCAAAATTCAAAATGGCTGATCCAATATGGTGGCTTTTACACGCATTTTTTACGTTTTTTGTTCATTTTATTTTATGCTTAGTTCACGACATTTCTGGTAGAAAACATTTTTTGTACAATTCTTATATAACATTCTTATTTACCATGTTAAAGGTATAGGGGAAATGACCAATCTAAGAAAAAATGGACAAATTTCTACCACGGATTTACTTTTTCAATAGATTTATTATATTTATCTCAATTTAATATCGATCATGAAAGAAAGTAGAATATTTTCCACTATTTTTAATTCCATACCATCTTGTATTATTTTCTTGCATAATCGATATCAAACTGAGATATCCGTAATAAATCTATATTATAATAAAATTTGAACGATCAAACGAAATTGCCAAATATTTACCTGAATCAGGCTGTGTACTTTCTATGCTTGATGATCGCGTAGATCTGCTGCATGATCGTTGTGAGGTGTCACACATTGCTGAGTATCGTCAGATACCACCGACGAATTCGATGTTGAGTGTAATGATGTGCTTCGTCGATGACGTGGCGGATATGAAGTTTTACTAACACTTCTCCGGTGAAAATTTGGGGAACGACTTCTTCTTCTCTTTACACCTTTTAGGTTACGGTGCCTGTCATCGTGGTATTTTTTCCGATTTAATAATAGCCCTGACAAGCTTTGCAAGTGTCTTGGATTATGCTCTTTATTAACGCGCTTCTTTATGAATCTCTGCATTTCTTCCACTTTTTCTTGCAATTTTATAATTTCTCGCTTTGATTTTCCCATTTTTAATGTTAAATTACTCTTTTAAATTAAGTTTAATTTCATTATAACTTATACTCTGAGTTGTCACTTCGCACAACGAAACATTATGAAGGTGTCAACACGAAACAAAAGGGAAACCATGATTTTCTTTCGATCATTACTCTGAATGTTGTGCAAATCGCGGGACGAGCCGATACTACGTATATAATCATCAAAGAACGAGGCGAGAGTATAATATAATATTTTCAGCCATTTTGAATTACATATCATCTTGTATTGCTATTTTCTAGTATAATCGGTATCAGACTGAGCTAAATATAACAAAACTACTTAAAAAGTAAGCGTCAGGGACTAAAAACATACAAAAAAATGAAAAAACATTAAAAATGCGCGTAAAAGCCGCCCTATTGGATCGGCCATTTTGAATTTTGACATTCTTCGCCGCTAAATTTTAGTTATGGTGATTATTCCACAGGATCTAGACACCTGTGCCGATCTGGAAACGGGAAACATTATTAGCCACGACGTTAAACAAATAAACGAATTTTAAAAATCACGTTTTTTTGTAAATTAGCTGGCATTTTGAAAAAATCAAACGTCATAGAACAAAACTAATAACAGATTTGAAAAGTACGGACAAAAACCAGTCAAAAAATATGGTTTTGAAATTTTGTTGCTTTCCATTACACAGATAAATATTCACTTGAAAAACATGACAAAATTATGGCATGAAAAGGGTTAATGTTAAGTAATATTCCATTAAGATGTATGCAATATTATTTTATGATTAACATTCAACATGACAGGGGATCATTTAATATATGTTTATCGGATTCTATTTATGTAATTATATTAATTTTGTGATTTTATTTATTTTTATTGTGTATTTAAGAATCAGGTATTTTACTGAATTTCTTTTACAGCACAGACTTATACCAGAAAAGTAAAATTATTGTGAAAAATATGCCTTACATATTCTCTCCCAGTGGCATAATAGATATATTAATTCGGAATCCATTTCTATATCATCAGCTAAACAGAGATGCAAAAGTTTCTCTTACACACAGCGGCAGTGAAACGAACTAAGCTGGCCGATTATTAAAATAATAACCTTCTATAAAAGTTAATACAACATTAGCGTTTGATGATTGATGTAAACGACTGGTGGAAGGGCTTGCAAATAAAACTCGCAATTTGATCGGCCACACGAAACTTTTTAAATTTTACTGCGATCAAACGGTGACGACCCGGTCGCGACGCGGACTTCCTAACCTGATGACATCCCGAAACGTAGTGAAAAACCCGATCGTCAATTTTTCACCTGGTCTAAATTCAAATTTTCAATTTTTCGAATATTTAAATGAACGACAACGTCATATTACACATCAAATTACAATATTCGAATTAGAAATAATTTTTGGACCCTCCGGCCGTAAAACTCGATTTCTCGTTCTAGGACGAAACCTTCGGCCGCGAATTATCGAGTCCTACGACAATCGGATCAAAAAATACATTATTGGTCACGGGCGAAATATCGATCTCCGACGAGTGTGATTGTTACCCTCACTTCGATCGGGCGACAAACTTCACAATCGTCGAAGATCGATAATTGCGCCCTTGGCACATAATGTACGTACTATTATCGAGATCGTCACCATTTTTAAGGGCCTTTACATAATTTACCTAACAGGACACCTTCGATCGGAGAGATACCCTCGTTCGGGTGTGCAATGGCGTAGGGAAACCCACCTTTATGGGAAAAAACCTACGCCTGGTATCGAAGTCGGTAAAACATCGCTTCTGTCCGTAAAAATTTATATATATTATTAAATTCTGAGTCTTAGTATCTGGTAACCAAGATGTTGAATTAATCTTATTCTCTAAGGTTCGTTTCAGGTAATCTTCTCCGAACATTATTACAACGTTGCGATTAAAGGTTCGTACGGTTAATCATAATATAAGATTATAACCTTCGTGTAACCTTGTCATAATGTTGCGTTCTCTGCGGGAATACATTATAAAATAAAATGTAGGGGAAGTAGGGGCAAAGTGGGATACGGGGCAAGGTGGGATTTTGGCGTTTCGCTCTATTAGAACATTTCCTATGTGTTTGTTTGCATTGTTTATTTATAAAAGAGTTACTGTAATACAAATTTTGAAACATATTTTAGTTTCCATTCAGTATTTACCAACCGTTCGAACATGACCTAGGAGGTCGAAGTCAATTTGTAAATTCCGACATATTTTCAATCGACTAGTAATTCATTAATAAATTAAGCGTAATTAAAATCTGAATTGCTTGACTTTATAGTCTTCTCTTACACTTCGTTTTTTATTTGTTTCATTTGGGGTTGAGGATGCTTTTTTACGACGTGTTTAAACAAATTCTATTTTGGGGCTAAGTGGGATGTGTCCCGTTTTGATTTAAGTTCACAGAGATAAGTAAGAACTCTCTTTCTCTCTTTCTCTCTCTTTCTCTCTCTCCCTCTCTCCCCTCCCCCCTCTTTCTTTTTCTCTATCTCTGTCAAACCTTTCCAGAAGTAATTTTAACAACCTGTCCCACTTTGCACTTTGATTTTCAGATTTCTCAAAAAAAAGTTTTGTCGTAAAATTGAAATTTGGAGTATTAAACAGATACTTTTTTAAATGCGTTTCATAATAAGTTAGTTGAAGACCTAAATAAGGGTATCTAAACACACCTAACCATTTTTATGCCCTATATTTTTTGTATACGAGTTTTTCCAAAACCATCCCACTTTGCCCCTATTTCCCCTACGTTTTTTTAGTCTTTAATCACAATGAAACAATGATACAAAAATTTTAGGAGACTTAAGGCTGAGAGCTTAATAAAAAATAAATTGCGATACGACCCAATCATTTGCCTAGGAAACAGAGTGAATCGAGGGTGAACCAGCAGGAAGACGGGAGAAAAGTGAAACGAAACGCTGAATAGGAAGAACCTTTTAAGAGGTAGTGCCCCTTACCTCAAGCGCTTTGAAAGAATCTCGGGACTACATTATCTATAGAACTGTTCTTTGGTCTCAACATGGTCGCGGCTAACGCGAGAAAGTGCGAAAAAGATAGGAGCAAAGTACTACAAATGAAGACGAGGCAGAAAACGAAAAAAACTGAGGAAGGTAGGGAAAGTAGGGTAAATGTCGATAGGCGAAGAACCCTCGTAAAAAGTTTGACGTCAAGATGGCAGTTGCGGACGAAACAGTCGGTCAGGAGGAGGGGGTACATTGGTAGAGCATGCCCGAAACTCGATGTTTCCAACGAAAACTCCAGTCAGATTAAACGCTAAACTTATCGCGAGTTTCGTTCAAAAATAACGATGTACTTTCACTCGACATGGGAGTTTCCCTCACGGTTTTCGGGCTCTTCGACTCGGCTCGGGACGAAGCTGCGAGCTCCACGAATATAATTTCGTTAGCCCCGCTCTGAAGAGGAGAAGCGAGATGGAGAAATGCTGCGCCGCGGGGAATTGATTTTCACAGGATGAAAAATACATTTTGTAAAACCGTATAAACTTCGTATTATTTGCACAATTTTTATCTGAAATTGATGGAGAAGCAATTTTGGATTCAACTATTTAAAAGGAACATAAGGAAATTCTTAAAAGAATTTCAGAATTTCTAGGTCCGACGGTCCACACAAAAAACAATGACCTTTTGTTGATACCTTTCGGCAACAAATATATGTACCTTCTTCCGTTTTATTTTCTAAAAGATACTTGAATAGAATTATAATATTTACATAATATAAGTCTGAGTAAGCGCGTTACAAAATGATGTTAATTCAGAAAAATAAAATTATAAAAGTCTACTTCATTATATGGAAAAATAAAAGTATTATCTGAAAACCATTCGCTTGATAATACAGGACCACACAAAATTTTTTTCGGTTTGACATTGAAACGCGACTAGGCGATTCTTATAGATTTTGGGCTCCTGAATTCGAATCAGTGGACAGAATTTGTCCTATATGTCAGGGTTTTTTTATATTCTTGGTTTTAAGTGTAAAAAATGCTTTTTATGCATATTTGCTAAATAACTGTATAAAACAACGATTCGACTACAGAAGGAAGCCGGATTAGACGATTCTTATAGATCCTGGGCTCCTATTAATTTTACAGAATCATAAACAAATTTTAAATCAAAACCACGCTCGTGAGGAGAGTTTGGAGCCCAAATAACGCAATTTTTACAATTATAAACTAAAATCTACAATAATTCTGATGTGATGAAGGAATTCTATGCGGGGATTTGAAATCAGTGCGCCAAAAATTAAACAAGAATCACCTAGTCAACTTCATTATGAGATCGGATCGTTGTTTTATTTACTCATTTAGCAAATACGCATAAAAAAGCAATTCTTTATAATTATAACCTAAAAAATAAAATAAGTCTGATGTGATAAATGAACTTTGTGTCCGGATTTGAATTCAGCGAAAAAAAATAAATAAGAATCACCAAGTCTGGCTTCATTCTATGGTCGAATCGTTGTTTTATACAGTTATTTAGCAAATATGCATAAAAGAGCATTTTTTTACACTTAAAACCTAGAACATAAAAAATCCCTGACGTATAGGACGAATTCTGTCCACGGATTCGAATTCAGGAGTCCAAAATGCTTTTAAGAATTTCATTATATTCCTTAAGCCGTCAAGAAGATTATGAAAATGATTTTATACCAAATTTGCTTATATTTAACTGGAAATTATGTTTTTCTTGCTTATCATTTTTGATACCCACAAATGTTAGACTATTAACAAAGTTGCTACGTAGTATAACTATACGACACGTCAGCCACGGGTGATCTGAGATGTCCCTGATATTATTTCAGTAGAATTTTCGATTTTATTCTCGTTACGCATTTCCCCCTGTTAAAAACAATTATATGCATGCTTTAATATTAATAATTATGTGAGAAAGTAGGCGATGTAATAACCTACTGAGACTTATTAATTTCAATCTGCACTAGCTGAAATATAACGGTATAACGAAAAATGACGTTTTATACAGAATTTAAACTAAACTAAGGTTGATGTTTTAGTATGCCCTGAAAAAGGTATATAAGAACAAAATTATTCGTCGTTCTCAAAATATAAAAAATGAACTTCCAGTATTGCTTGGCAAACATCGACGTTTGAAGTGAACTCGTAATTGACGCTACTAATGCCTGCCATACGCTTTGGTCGCGAAGCGTTTGGATTCCCAGAATTGTCTTACAATCAGTCTATTTGCCTCGACTGTTTAATTGTAAATGATTCCAATTTGCATTCACGATTCACGGTAATTCTCTACTGATGAGACGAGGATAACGAATTGTTGCCGCTTCGGTGTACGTGTTCGTATCGATGCGGGAGCTTTGACGTCTACTGGAGGCAATGACGTCTCCTCCTCACGTCCTGTATGACGTGTATTCATGACCAACCATGTATTGTAATTAACCGTGTCACAGGGGTTCGGATTTGGCATTCCAGTTAGGCCAATTACGGGAGGTTCGGCTATATCTATGGTCGAAAAGCGAAACCGAAGCCAGGGTGTAAACCCGTGAATTGAACGTCCTGGATCACACACTGACCGAAGGGTCGTTGATTTACTGCCGGCTGGCGTTAAGATTACACCAGTCTTCGATTGCCACCATTAACTAAGGGAGTCGTTTTAATTCCTTATTCGAACGAGTTATAACAGTATGTTCTCATCTGTGATATAATTTGATAAAGGATGCAATTTCAATCAATTATTGTAAATTTACAATCAGAAATAATGTTCTTTGTAAAGAACGTCGTCTACTGCAATGTATCGAAGCGAAATCTTTGATTGGAATCCGTGAGAGCACGCTAAGAGTCACTCGCTCCAATCCCGCGAAGTGCCTCCGCGAAAATCCGAACTGTGGACCCTCAAAGGGATTCGAGTCTATCGTTTCATTCATGCGTGTATTTTCTTTTCGCAGCATTCTGCTTCCTGAAACGCGGCGAACCCATCTTCGGAACACAAAGACGGACCAGTGGATGAAGATGGGGAGAGCAAAGTGGTTAGCGGAACAATGAGAGGAAAAAGAGATCGAGATATAAAGAAAATGAATCTCTACTACGATAAAGACGAAGAGCAAGACTCGCCTCGAGGCACGAAGTATGACAAAGAGAGATCTAGGCGACACACAATCGAAAAAGTGTAAGAAGATGCATTTAGGAAATAAAGCGTGAGTGAGCAAATAGAGCAAGAGAAGGATGGACACTACCACCACACAAACATAACACACCGACAAGAAACTCAAGAAGAAGGAAAACTGGAAGACAAAAACCAGAAAGTGGAAAGAACGCCATCTAACGAAAAGAAAGCATTGGAGAGACACAGAAAGTGTTGGGGAGTAAAAGAGGGAGCCAATTCGAAATGAGGGCGCGGGGTAAAGCGAATAGAGAGGAGGGTGGAAAAAAGCGAATAGATCGAGGCACGGGGAACCGCATGAAAATGGAGGAAGATACATTTGGGAAAGGAAAAAAAATTGAAGAAAAGGAAACGCCATCCTACAGGAACACCGTGGTAGATAGAGACTGCAGAAAAGAGGCTTCGCTTTGAGAAAGCCTCCTTGCGCGTTGCTTTTGATTGGAGTACAAGTGCTGGTTTCTTTCGTATACGAAATGAAATTTCCACGGAATTATGACGGTGGATAAGAGAACGAGAGGCGAGGGAAGAAGTCGCTACTTGCCGTCTGTACCCGGTAGAATCTGAGGACTTTGGAGAGACCACACCTCGAGAGGTTTCCGAGGATTGAGCACAACGACTTCCCAGTTTCGGAGAAGGCTGGGAAACTTGTATCAAAATTTCTAAAGAATCTTATAATCTTGTCGAACTTAGAATTGATGTGCGGGGGAAAGTTAATTAACTTCATCCTATATAGAATGTACTTGAAAATTCAACATTGGAATAGTCACACCTCGCTTGAAGCTTCCAAAGGTTTTTTTGAAAATGGATACAAAAATGACCTGGGTAGCTTCAAAGATGGTTATTTTCTGACTTAAAAAATGCTAATCTGGATATCGCAGCTGATCGTTTTCTTAATATATCTTGAAAAAACTGTAAAAATTGTGATTTGTACGAGTTTTTTTTCATTTATCTTACTAATTACTAATCTGACGACAAAAAATTTCAAATAAAAAATGATGATAATATTTTCATAAAAAAGGTGAAATAGATTATTTTTGTAAACTCAATAGTTGCCGCGTAAAAGAGTGAAGAAAGAAAAAATAAGAAGTATGCAAGTCAATGTAACAGCACAATTAATTCTCCACTTTTCACTTTAAAAAGACGATGTTTATGTTCTCCAAAAATGTGTCATTCCGGAACTGCACATTTTGCAGGGGTTTGTGAACCACCTATTTTGGAATGGTTTGGTACTGCTTGTGGGGCGAGATAGAGCGTTGATATGGCCCAAAAAGATAAACGTCGCTGCAAAAAATGACCACCGAGAAATATTCGAGGAAAATGCTTGCCGTAAATTATTAAAGGAAGCAGATAAAATTAATGATCCAGAAATATACAAAGATGTGGGAATTTTAACATTGGTTCCGCTTATAAATACTTTCAAAGCCATGGATAAAATTGTAAATTGTTCTTTTACCATGAGAGAAGTTGACGTCGAATTATTAGACACTTTGATAACTGAATTGCAGAATGCATTTAAATGTTTAAATGTATCAGTAACATTAAAACTGCACGTTCTCCTGACCCACCTCAAAGATTGTATAAAGTTGTTGGACAATAATGGGCTAGGAATGTGGTCGGAACAAACCGGCGAAGCAATTCATCGTGAGTTTTTAACTTTTTGGGAACGATACAACATAAATAATATTGATGATCACACGTATTCTTCGAGATTACGAAAGGCAGTTGTTACATTTTCGTCTCAACATGTTTAATATATAAATCTTGAATTGTTTCAGTATTCAACAAAATTAAAAAAAAACAGAAAAATTATAAAAATACAAAAAAAAAATAACAAAAAATAAAAATGGGACCAAAAATCCATTACGTCCTCGTCGTTGATCCAGAGGATAGCTAAAAATGGTAATTTTTTGTACTGCCGTAATCTCTACGAATTGGGTATGAACTATCTCAACAAACAAAAAAAGTTTCCAAAAATTTATTACCTTGGAACATTGTGTTCTTTTTATTTAACCTTTTTTTTACCACAAATAACAATTTTTCTAGAAATGCCCGTATATACACATATATTATCAGAAATTGCGAGTTCTATATTTATTAACTTCTAAATAGTGGATTTTAAGGTTAAAGAATCTTTAGAAATATGCTTGTAAATGCGTCGAAATAAATCGTATAACATTCGTCACTCTTTTACGCGGAAACTATTGTGTTTACGAAAATAATCTATTTCACCATTTTTATGGAGAATATTATCCTCTTGCAAAATCACGATTTTTCACAGTTTTTCAAGATATCTTAAGAAAACGATCAGCTGCGATATCGGGATTAGCATTTTTTAAGTCAGAAAATAGCCATCTTTGAAGCTACCGAGGTCACTTTTGGATCCATTTTCAAAAAAAAAAAACTTTGCAAGCTTCAAACGAGGTGTATAGTAATGCTGATGAAAATGATGGAGACAAAAGATTTTAGGCAATTTACCACATGTCTCGCAACTCTTACTACTTGTTCAAGAAAACAACAGCGACAGTAATTTAATTACGAAAATGAATTACGATAAAAAGGCTCCTAATGAAATTGTCTCTGGGAAGAATAATCTTCAAAATTTCATATAAAAGCCAACAAAGTGTTGAAGAAAGCCACATTTATCACAAGTGCAATGAATTCTTCGTAATTGCGCCCTAGAGCGGACCGAGGCCGGATATAATGTACGGGGAAACAGGTTAACCTTAAATCCGCGGGTCATAATGCGCGGCTGGAGTATGGTTTCTCCTATTCGGCTCATTTCGCCGATGTGAAACGCGTTAGCGTTATTGCGAAATTGCTCGAGAATCTTGCATACAGTGATACGGAGATTTGGGAATCCCGCAGGAACACGATAGCAAGCGTAAGCCAGTGCGAATATGAATTTCTTGGAAAGTTTATTTAAGCATGTTGCCAAGCCGCTGGCGGATAAGTAAAGAGGGATAATAAGTTATATTGCTGAAAGTCGAACAGAGCCGCTGAAAAATAAGGATAATGTACCTTATAATAGTATATTACTCAACGAGGGAGGTAAAATAAAGAATGTCTCAGACTGCGTGTAATTTTTACCCGAGGTGAAGCCGAGGGTGAAAAACATGTAGTCTGAAGCATTCTTTTTTACTTCCCGAGGGAAGTATACGATTTTTCTTCATGACAGGGAGGAAAAGAAGTAACTTTCCTCCCGCAAGCGGGAGGAAAGTTACTGCTTTCGTCCCAGTGTGATGAAAATAACATTAAAAATATCGCCAAATATTCACGTAAAACATAAAAAATAATGGTTAGTTCTCAAAATCTGTTAAAATCAAAATTTTGGTTTTTATATGCGAGTAGCATATATAATATATATAATATTTGCTTATGACCAATTCCATTTAAAACCATGCAATAAAAATAAGTTTGGAATTTAACATTATATTTTATACGATTTTTATTGTTTTTTTAGGTAAATAAAAAGATTTTTTTGTTTCACAAACAAATAATTTTTCGCAAAGTTACGGCCTACACAAAAATTTCTCTGGTGATTTCATTTTTGTCCGACACAGGTAGGGAATTATATTTATCTCTCTCTATTTCCGTTAAAAATCGATATTTTAAAATTCTGTTTTCTTAATTTAGTAGTGTATTAATTGTTCTCTCATGGTCATTTTGAAAATTAACAAAATGGTGGTCATTTTTTGAAAAAAAAAAAGAAAAACTTGATTTTCTCAAAAACATGATTTTTCCAAATTATAATTTTTTTTTTAATATTATTTTACGTCGACATTTGTGAACCCAAATGGGACTAAATCGCGACGGAACCTGCAGTTCGTGAGGGTGGAATCCGAATAGACAATATAAAAAGGAAAGTTTTCCAATAGGTTAGGTCTTTGGTTTATTTATCAAGTTTCAGCGACATCAATTAGTAAAACAACCGGAAATGTTGAGCATAAATATTACAAATAGAAACTTTCACACATTAACATTAACAAACATTTTTTATATTTTAAGAATAAAAACGTGCTACCGACATCGATATGTTATGATTTTATCGATGATTTTAAATGGAATTGGTTTTATTCCGAATAAAATTGATGAAGGATCTAGATCATTCGTTTTTACCACAGATTTTAAAATTATATACCTAAAAGTAAAATTAATTAATATCTCTCGTGTTATTGTCGGCCAGGATTTCTTCTTTCAGGACATGTTTTTCTATTATTCCCTTATTTTAGATTCTTATACAAAATGTCTGATACTAAACAATCTCATGAAGAAACTTGTATTGATGTAAAGCAACATTTTTGAAAATACAGTTACTAAACTCCAAACTTTTTTAGTTTGATTTCTGTGAAGCAGAAATTAGTGTACTAAATAAAATACAATAATTGTGGAAAAAAAATTTGTTGTGTAATAGCAAAGAAGAATGGTGCTGAGAAGATTAAATTAAATGTATTAAAAAATATTACTCTTATAATAAAAACAGAGAAAAGAAAACACAAAAAGAGAAATTTAAAGAGTCGAAGGAACTTTATGGAAAAGGACAAAGGTTAGATAGACATACTAAGAGTAAGGGAAAAACTGGTTAGATATAAGAATGGGGCGTGAAACAAAAGGAACGAATGGAATAAAACCAGGGCCGAAAGAGAGGCTGGAAAAAGTAAGTAGGTAAAGAAGGAGACAGATAGCAGTAATAAATGATGAACTAAATACAAAACTATCGAAGGTAAAATCAGTAAGTAAAAAAAACCTAATGAACAGAAATAAATTTTGTACTTACGAAGCAAAGCTGATAATGTCTTAATAGTGCTACAAAAAGACAATAAAGAATAGTATTTTAAGTGAGGGGTATTAGAGAAATTAGCACGAGGTGAAAGAGTGTTTTAGTGTGTGGCATTTATACTAAAATTACTGAGCAATTAACAGCCATTTAGTATATAAAGTTCATTTGGTAATTCCCAACTTTGATCAATGAATATTTTAAGTGTAGTGCATCTCTAGTTCTAGCGGTCGTAAAATATCAGCTTAGTATACAAATGATCGAGATTTGGTGAAAAAACAAGTACGTGGCAGGATAAGAACGCCAATCACTATTATGGAATATTCATGTGTTTTATAATAACTTCACCATTTCTTTTTACAATATGCTTCAAAAAGATCCGGGACATCGTTAACTAAAAAAGAAGAAAATTAAATTCTAAGTCGTAGAAAAGGGTTAAATACAGAAAAGCTCAGTTTAAAAATTATTAAAATAATTTATCAAAAATATTATTTTTCATATGAATTAAAAAAAAATAACATAAAAATAATAATTGCTAACTTTCTTTGCATAAATTGCAAAATGGCCATTCTTAAACCAGGTGTTTTAAAGTCTCTTAGAGGGCATTCGAAACGTCCATAGGGAAACTATGGTTCATTTCCTTTATAATCAGTGAGCGAAGTTTATGCAAAAATATTATTTTACATAATTTGCATATATGGCATATTTTCTATGAATCATAAATATTGTATTTTCGTACACTGAATAAAATAACGATTTTTTACATGCGAATTTCTCATTATTACCGATATTTTGAAGATCTGGAAGTATTTTATCCTGCTTTCCGCTAGGTAGTATAACTTGATAAAATCGTTCCGTATCCTTAAAAAATATCAGTTTTTGGCATATACTGAGATGTATAGTAAACATATAAAAAATCTGATTTCAGCATCATATAGAGGGTGAAAAAATATGAAAACAATTATATTTTGCGTCATCCAAATGTAATACAATCATATAAAATTCGCAAAAATCGCAAGAAATAACCGTTTTTACTTAAAAGTCGGATGTGCCACCATTTTTTTTCGAAAACTAGTAGAGGCATTATTAAAATCCATAAAAAATACTTAAAAAACACGTGTTTCAAATCTAGTGCCTTCAAAACCCGGGTATACAAACACTGATTGAAAATTTAAATAATTTTTTTTGGACCCAATTGTGAGGTTATGTGTCTAGGAAAAAATGTTGGTTATTTGTAGGCAAAAACGACACCTCTATGATTTTTTTATAAGATTCTCTGTTGTAAACACTCGTCACAAGAAAATAATATTAAAAAAACACATTTTTTAGCTTTACTGCCCCTACGCATGGTTTGGAAGGTTGAAATTTTCGCAATCGAAATATTTTTTGATTACCTTTCGAATAGTCTAGGCCAAGCAGGATATTTAGGAGGGGAGCACTTTCACTATTCTTATTCTGCTACAGCCTTTAGTATGAAATTTGCTTCCCGAACATTAATGAAATACAATAAAATATTCGCATATATTTGGATTTTATTTATTGAGCATTCTGAAGGATCTTGTTTTTTTAAAAATGAATGTTGATGAAGTAAATTTGAATGTACATTGAATTATAGAAAGATATGTCATAATGCTAAAAGTTGTCGCAGTGATCCAGACATGGCTAGATAGGAACCTAATAATTCGATCTTAAAAAGAACACTTTAAATCCTTGCTAACCATGCTACAGATTCCACAATTACGGTTTTCGTGCTGCTGCAACTCCCATTTTCCCCGCATCATGAAACGTCAAACAAAACAAAAACAACAAAAAATACTGCATTTTTGTTTCATTTATTAAGATATCATAGCCATAATGTTTTTTTTAGAGATAGTGTAAAACAATACTATTTTTGCAAGCAATTGTTTCCTTTCTCAAGATTCAAATTCATAACTTTTGTTATTTTGAAATAGGTATATAATAAATAATAAAATGAATAAAAGTTTAAGAATTTTTTGGCACATAATAGAGTTAAATTATCTTGAAAAAAATGGTAAAATATTCTCTAATTTGAACAGAATTTTATTAAATCTTGAAATATAGTTTGATATCAGTTAGTCCGTTGTTCGAGGGCAAGTAACCGTCGAATTAGTGCAAAAGCTCGGTAAAATTCAAAGGTCTCGACTAATTGTTTTGGATCTCGTAAGCCTCTTCGAAAACTTTGCAGCACGACCTGGCGCTTCAAAAGAGAAATGAGTTTCGCGCGTACGTACGTGTCGTGCGCAAGCAATTACGCAAGGCCCATTCATTATTCATAAGTCCTCCCATTCATAACCCCATTGCCATTAAAGCATTTCTCACGCTTACTAGTGCCATGAAAGATCGGAATAATCATTGAGATGCCAATTTACTCGTTTTACCACAAATCAAGCATATCACAGATACCCCAGTGTTCATTGGGCCGAGCTTTTAGAATGAGATTCGCGGTATACTTTGATGTACTTAAGTAAGAATTTCAGAATATTGCGTGAAGTTCTGTAAGCTTTCTTTTTAAATGCTTTATAAAATGTTCGCAAATTAACTTATATAGACATAAACTTTATTCAAATAATGTTAAGTACACAATTTTTTGAATCTGTTTTATCTTTTCTTTTTAACAATTTTAACCGCGCAAGAGATTTAACATATATACATTAATATACATTAATCCCATAATGTACAACAGTTATAAATGTGCATATGTAGATGGCGTAATAAATAACACGTCAAATATATTCGTAAAATGAAGAAAGTGAAGTTTAACTGACTTTTGAAGAGAAATGTAGCTTATGATTTACAATGTGTATTGCAAAGTTTACAATAAGTATTATCAAGCTTACAGCATGTATCGTACTAGCTATTATATTCATTGTATTATGTACTATAATTATTTTTAAAAGAACAATAAGTATAGTTTGTGTATTATACGTTTTCGAGGTTGCTGAAGAAGAATCTGAATCCTATTTTCTTTCATCACGTCAGAATGTTTTCCTAACCTCAAAAAACCCAAATTCGTTAATTTGTATAAACCGCGAAATCTAAAGAGTTGATAGTGTCCCTGATTTCGAGCTTTTCAATAAATTGTAAATCCGTTTTCTAAACAATGTACGGAAGTTCCACTTTGTCCGCACTAAAATGTTATATCATTATTTTGGGTGCACCTTAAAAACCCGACAAATTACAAAACAGACACGTCAAAATCCCGACATTCAAAAACCAGACATTTAAAAAAACAGACATTTAAAAAAACAGACATTAAAAAACAAGACATTTAAGAAAACAGATACTGAAAAGCCAGACATTTAAAAAAACAGATATTTGAAAATGCAGAGAAATTCTGAATCTCTATTCTTTTAAATGTCTAATTTTTTAGAGTACGGTTTTTTGATGTTGGGTTTATGAAGTGTCTGTTTTGTGATTTGTCGGGTTTTTGAGGTACACCCCTGGTTTTGAATGTCCATATTTTAAAATGTCTGGTATTTGAATGTCTACATTTTGAAATGTCTGGTTTTTGAAGTAACTGTTTTGTGATTTGCCGGATTTTTGAGGTGCACCTATTATTTTGATACAAAGAATTGATAAATTTTGTTCACTTTTAAAATCTGCGGAAATCATATTAACAATTTGTTTTATATACAAATTGTGCTAAACTAAACTAAAATAAATCCGTCAACATTTCCGAAAATTTTCTGTACCATGTACATATTTTTGAGATTAACAACAAACTATGGATCTGATCTAAACCATCGATACTTTTATGGTCTTGTATAATAAGGAAAATATTTGAAAAATATGATTCGTATGAAATTCACAATGTGGAAAATTCGAAAAACTGATTTTTGTGATAGGATGTAAAAATGTACCAGAAAAACAGTACTGTAATGAACCATTTAACGTTCTATTTCAAAAATGAATCTTATTTTAAATCTTAAATGGCAGAACTAAGTTTATATCAGAATTTTCAGTTTACAAATATTGAGTTTTAACAAAACTAGGATAAAATTTACATGCATTTACATCAAGGCACAATCACGAGCAAAAAAGAAATTCATATACTAATTTTCAACAAGTAGTGGTGTTTTAATAAATTTAAATAACCTTTTGTTACTGTATTTTATATATTATATAAATATTAATTTTCCTACCAAATTTAATTATTGACCGATATTATATGTAACAATTATAAGTTTGCGTAAAGATTAATAATGTATGAGAATGTATGAATGAAGCACTATATATTCTCAAAACTTTCAACAGAATTTTGAAACTTGCAAAATAGAAACTTTAAAATAGAATAACGCGCGAATTTTGAATGGTATACAGTTATATTAACTGAGATACATTTTGTATTAATCTCTAAATTTGTCGGAAAATACACAAAGTAATTTGAATGGTGGAAAATTATATAGCGTGAAATATAAAGAAAGAAATTGATTTTTTTATGTACTGAATTAAATAGCAACAAGTGAGTGAACTCCAACTGATGTGATGCTTGAATTATTTACAATATATTCCGAACAATGAATCAGAATAAACAGAAAAATTGTTTCACTGTTTTTATTTACGCAAATGGAAAATGTATTAAAAAACTTAATTAATAATTAAACCAAATATGCAAAATACACAGATAACTCATTAATTTCTAAATAAAACCATACATAATTGTTTTCAAGAATGAGGAAATTATTCCTAACCTAAAATATAGGTTATTATTTTAGTTTGTGATATTTTAGTATAATATTAATGTAAATTTTTGAACAATTTTATTCATATAAATAAGACAAGGAGTGAGAATTATAATACTGTATGGATGATTCCTGAAAATATAAACAATTATATACATTTTCGAAGTCGAGATGAGCTTCTTAAACTTTAGACTACCGCACAAGCAATATTTTGACATTACCAGAAAAGCCTTTAATTTCGGTTTTTAGGTTTAAAATTTTGTTTTTCCCAATATTCTAAGTAGTTTTTTCTGTACTAGTTACGCCTAATATATCTCTCCTTACCCCCCTTTTACCTACTCCATAACCTTTTCAATGTCTACCTTGCAAAAGCCATACAATCTTGTATTTATTCCTATAAAATACCAGACGTTAAATGAGTACAGAGTAAATAAAAAAACACTTATTTCCGAAAATTCTCGATCAGCTCTGAATTAATTTCCTTGGTATTTTCTAGGATATCGTCTATTGTAATTACTCTAACAAAGCCCGAATTAAAAAAAATTGACGTTAAACAAATAAAAAAATCACGTTTTTTGTAAATTAGCCGCCATTGGAAAGAATCAAAAGTCATAGAACAAAACTAATAGCAGATTTGAAAAGTACGGACAAAAGTACCTCAGAAAATATAGTTTTGAAATATGTTTGCTTATCATTACGCAGATAAATATTCACTTGAAAACCACAAAATAATTGTGGCCTTTTGGCATGAAAAGGGTTAATGTAACATTATGACATAATAAGTTTGGTCGGTGATTGACACATTAATAGAAGGTTGGTATAAGGATTCGTTATGAGTTCCCAACCTCCACGTAATGTTACACCCTTACGCGTGTAAGGTTCCTTTAACATTTCTGTTACGTTCATGTTCTGTAAGAGTATAAACTTTTCTCAGTTACTTCGTTTGAACTATGGAAAGTAGGCATCTTTTAATTTTATAAAGTACTATAAGAACAATTATATAAATTCCAGTTTTAAAAGTTTCGGGAATATCAATTTATTATGCGTAAAAAACAAATGGAAAATGACTTCGCAAATGCTTTGAAAAGGCTTTGAACAGGCTCCTCCAATATCACATTCAAGAGGCTTTAAACATGAGCTCTTCAAATAAAAAGAATGCGCTATGAACGCATTAATGTCAATAATGTTTACTCGAATACTATATATGGGTTAAGTGAAAATACCAATGCTTAGTCAGCCAGTAATTTTGCAGCGCAGCTTTTATTTATAATTCTCATTTGTAATACAGTAATGAACATTTTATTAAGATTCTTTAGACGATTATTAATTAGGTTTTTGTAATTTCGAACGAATAAATAACAGTATTAATAAAAAAGATAATTTTGTTATGTATTTGTTGGAAAATATGATCAAATACTTTTCAGAACAGCTGATAAAACTTGATCAATGACAATAATATCTAACAAAAATAAGGTGACCTGAATTCCTGTCTGGCACCATTTTATATAATCGTGGAAATGTAAATCTATACGAAATATACAAGAAATTTATTATTGTGATATAGGTGAAGTGTGTACAATATACAGGGTATCCAAGAACTTCATTAGTATATTTCAGGAGGTGATTCTCCATGATATTTGAAACAAAAAAGTCCTCTACCAAATAGTATCTGATTCCCATTGGAGTGACGTGTCATTGAAGGTTAAAAAAAAATTTTTGCAATAAGTCGACCGGCTTTTAAGTTACTTAAATGAGTGAGGGCTCATTTTCAAACCTTTTTTAAGCTCTGCAATTCATCCCTAAGAGCATTTGACCTGCGATGAATATTTCTAAAGTTATGGCGTCAAAAACTGAAAAAAAGGCCTGTTTTTGCGTTTTTTTGCATATAGCTTATTTCGCCAAATAGCTAATGAAATGCTTAATAACATAGAATTCGCGAAAAACTCGTTTGGTACTGACAGTGCGTTTTATCATCCGCCATGTTGGTTCCGCCATTATGAATTTTGAATATCTGATCGCATATTTGTAACCAGTAACTTCAAAAACATAAATTTGCCGTTATTGAGCAATCACTTATTTCGAAACTTCAATGGATTGGATAAAAAATGAAAAAATATACAAATTTTGGGGTGCACCTCAAAAACCCGACAAATAACAAAACAGACATTCAAAAACCGGACATCTAGAAACGCAGACGTTAAAAAATCCGACATTTCAAAATACGGACACCACGATTGGTGCGTTCACTACATACAAAATTTATCTCGGGTCGCCGCACTGAAAGGTCATTTCAAGGTCCAAACTGTTTGACCAAGAATTTTTAATTGTGTAGCTCAAATCAGTTTCACCCCCTGATTATTTATTAAGCACATTTAGAAGTCAATCATTAATTACATTTTCAGAATAAGTAAATTTTTAAATGTCTCATTTTTTAATGTCTGTTGGCATTCACAAAGTGTCCGTACCGTCCTTTAAGGGTTAATCAGTTTATGTATTATTCACAGTTTTCATACAAAGTGAATACATTTTGTTTACAATCACTTTTGGATACAATCCATTGGTTAAAATTTTTGGTTCGAACCTGCTAAAATTTTTCCACCTGGGGTGCTAATTACAATAAATAAATAGTGAATTCTCATTGTAAAAATTTAAAGAGCATACTAAAATAAGTGCAAAATTGAATTTTGTGTATTCGTATAGGGTAAATAATTTTTATCTAAATTGGATATAATTTATATATCAGTATAAAAACTTCATAAAAATGGTGTAAAGTATTTATAGAATTATTCATATGCAAACACTTTGCAAAGCTTTTATAATGAGAAGAAAGAAAAAAGCCAGGATAAAATTATCTCATGAAATAGTCGTATAATTAAATGAGATTTTTTATTGCGCGGAACATAATAACTTAATCCCATTATACTTTCCTTAATGATGCATCCCACACGTATTGAACGTAACATATATATGTCTCACTTGATGCAGTGCTAGGCTAACAATAAAGACGCAAATAACATCTACAGAATGGAGCTAAAATATTAAAATTTTTGATATTTCATATCTGAATAAAATTGTTGTCAGTCTTGGAATATTGTCTCGATATTTACTTCCGTATGTTCTTTTTCGTTTTATCCGATATCTGCCGACCCCGTAGGATATTCAGTTCACGTCACTCTCAAACTCGCCGTGGAAAGTCCATCTTCTCCCCGGGGTTGGTAAATGCTCCTCCCTCGTGCCGCGTTACTTCCGGCTAAAAGGAGGATCGACAGTGACGTCACTCTGCCATCGGAGGATCTACAAACATCCTTTATAGCTAGGTGCACCCTCTCAAGCCTCTTGCGACTTACACAGACCCACCTTATATCTCCACGCGAAACGACTATCTTGTTTGTTTCATCCTGTCTGACTTTAAGAGAATGTCATTGCGGAAAAATACGAATATATACGTACTTCTCAAGTGTACAACGTCAAGCCGGCACGAATTGGACTTCTCCGCGATATGTTACGACGACATTCATTTTTCATCTCGAAACACGATTATTCCAGTTCTGGGACTTGTTTGACTAGGTACGTAAGTGGTTTCTTCGTAAAGTTTTGTATGCGCATGTAGGAGTGTCTTCTTTTAGCGAGACTGAATCTAAAATTGTATTAATGGTTTTACATGCTACTTTCGTTCGTATTGTTATCGTCGATCGTGTATTTTTTCTGTTATATAATGAACATTTAATCGATGAAGGTTTAGTTAGTTAAATAGTGTTAAAAATTTAGTTAACACTAACATTTTATTTATTTTTCGATTATTACATGAAGCTTTGACTGTGACAGGAATATTCTGGGATAGGTTGTCTGGATTTTTTTCTGGATTATCAACTTCGGCGTTTCCTTAGAGCATATATCCTAGCAAAGATCCTAGCTGACACCAATTCCAAATTACACTTGCCAAATGAGCTTACGAAACTAGATTCCGCCCATTTTATTAATATAAGAAGTGGCTGTGGTGTTGTCAATTCTTAATAGCACATCACCGTCTCTTCATTCAGCGACAAAACACTTGAGGCTAAAGAAAGTTGATAAAAGTTCCAAATAATTTATATGACAACTTTATTCATCTTCATCGTGAAGCATCTGAAAATATCTCCACTTTAGCCTTCAATTGAGCGATTGGATAAACAGCTTTGTGTATAATTTTTTAGGAAGTTCGATATATTCTTCGAAATCACCGTTATTATTTCTTAGAGAATTTCGTAATTGGTTTCTTGTTTCTTTAAGGGTTTGACCTCTGCCAATGCATTCCTCCATTAGATATAATACAAAATAAAAGTTTTATCGTTTATATGCCACGGCAAGAGACACACGTATGATTTTGTTACTCGTATAGAATATAAAAATCGTTCAGAACAAATTTGTACTAAAAAATGGATAAAAACAGAAACTGCATAAAAAGTGCCCAGGGTAACTTTTAGGTTATCTTAAAAAAACATTTGCATAATATTACCTAAATTATGAGCTAGACACTGGACGAATAACGAATAGATTATTCATGTTAAATAAGTTGAGTAATTTTAAGCAGAACAAGAGCCGAAACCATTCATAATTGATCTAAAGATGGTATCTTAGATACTACCTAAGAAATTATTGCAGTTAATACTAGCCTGTGTACAAGTTTCTTACCCAAAAACTGTTTACTATTTAGAAGGAATTTTGCCACCTATTGAAATAATAGCAACAAAAATTACATGCGAAAAAGAGCATATTCGTAGATAGTTCTTACAATTTGTTTTCATACCATGTAGCCGGTATACCGTAAACATCGTTATATCACGTTCAAAACTCAACGTTTCCATAAGAGTACATATTTTTGTGCGTTAATATATTATGGTATAAGAGCAGTTCCACCGTGGCGATTTAATCATTTCTAGTACTACGAGTAGTTATACGACTATACATAAAGTGGGGAATCAATAATGTAAGGCCAGAGGCCCTCCTCCGGTTCGATTGGCTGTCATCGCATAGATATGAACTCCACATTACTGCACGCCGTAGGGGTGCTTACGTATTTCGCATCCCTCGTTGATAGACACATACTCCTTAACTGAAACAATATCGTCGTGGAATAATATTTAACAAAATGTAGCAGAAATAGATTTACTGCTTACAATTAACATTATGTTTAATAAATCGTGTTTTCATTTCATTTAGAAAATGTAACTTCAGACATTTTTTCATAACGCAAAAATTGTGTACATATTGGTATGATTATGTAAAAGTATTCGACCTCTAAAACCATATTTTTCTATTTCATAAGTTGACATTTTTTTACCATGACTTTCCTTACAGTTAACTGTGAGATATTAAATGCCTTTAATTGCCGTAAATTAATTTCTATTTGTTTGTTAGTCTACACTAATTCTGTATACATCTTGTGTATATTGTAAGTTGAATTAGAAAAATTGTAATTATACGGGACCACAATTGACGAAAATTTAATCGCGTCTAAAAAACACCATACGATCACTTACAAATAGGAGGGCCATTTAATATAATTATTTACATAATTAATGTAAGTATGAAAGAAATTAAGTGCAATAATGTTCTTTTTAAAGATTTCATTTATATTTAGGCATCCAACTTAGGAGAACACTAAAGTGGAACATTTATCGACTCAACCTAGCACTTGGAAAATCTGTAAATTAATAATGATTCGTCGTCACAAAATTCTTGGTTTTGTTCGTAATTCTTTGACGTGTTTGTAATATAAAAACATGCACTAAATTAATTATACTGAATTAATTGTAATTATAAAATTTTAATTAAATAATAAATATTTTTTATTTCACTGTCATAGTTTTAAAAATGAGTTTGAAGAATTTCTTATTGTCTGTTTTATAGTTATAAAGTTATACGACTTAACGGTTCACTGTTCTAATTTAGAATTATATTAAGGGTTGACTTCCTCAATTTGCTTTAAATCACTAATTACACATTTAGTTGTCGTTAAAATTATGCATCACAGTTCTTTTATTCGGTATCTGCATGGCTATTCATGGATAATTTGATTTAACTTAGGATAATCGTGTAACAAAAGACAACTAAACATTCTTAAAAATGGATTTAAATGGAATATGATGGTAGAAATAACAATTGTGCCGATAAGATAATATGATCTAATAGAAGTAGCATTTTCCATTTAGCTATTTTATACGAAAAACTTAACCAATGATTTATCGTAATAATATTTGGATAATGACAAATTAGCTTATAACTGGCATCGTAACCTTGTTAATGTGATTGGTCTAAACTATGCAAATCGAAATGCTTATAATATCAATTTGTACAACAAACTCTTTAAATAGCCCTTGTGCCACGTTTATTTGTAAAGTTTTATAAACGTCCAGGATGCCTACATGTGCTCATTAAATAAAAATAATATAATGTACTGTTTGTAAAATATTTCTTCGCGTTAGCTAACATTACTAAACAAAGACCATAAAGAATCAAAGTACTTGTTGAGATGCAATACCTCTAGTTCCTTCGTTGCAAACGTTAGAAAAGGGGATTTTAGCTTTACCCAGATTTACTACCAATGCATAATTCTTGTACCTTTACTACAATTATACGTACTCACCAGGGGTTAATTCTTGAAAAATAACCATTATGCTAAGTAAACGCGTGATTACATTCAAATGTGAAATATTCAAATATAATGAAAATGAATATATTCTAGATTGTAAGTTCTTAAAACAATTTTATGACTTTCATATGACCTTTGGAACTGCTTTTAACAATTATACAGGGTGCTGGTTGAAAAACATACAATTCCAAAAGCCGACAGATGAAAAAACCAACAATCATAAGGCCGACAGTAAAAAATTCGACACATAAAAATATAGACACATCGACAAGCGAACAGTCATTTTTTGAAGTGTCGGTTTTTTGATTATCGGGTTTTCGACCCGCACCCAATACACACTAAAACCAAAATGTCCTAAAGCACCCAAAGCTTAGAAACAAAAGAGCCTCATTTGAAGAGAAAGAGTTTCGTTTCAATATACTTTTGGTGTCTAATTCTCGTGAAATAATTTTGAAATCACTTATTTTGTTCATTATGAAATTGATTAAATATCATTTTCTTTGCTACATAATTTTGAAACGTATCTATCATTTTTCTATGTTTAACTGAAACAAGTCTTTGTGCGGCTGGTTAGAAATTTTTCAAATACAAAATACCTAAAAATAATATGGCAAACCACACCCACATTTCAGCATTAAAATTACTAAGAAATACCTATTGGTTTTAAAAACAAGTGCAAACTCTACATTTTACGTCTTAAAAAGAGCGATTCTATATTCAATCCATTTTAATTATTACAAATTCAACATTAAATACTTTGCAATTTGATGTTTTCTTTCTGACAGCTCTTCCAAAATTGCAGTTCTTCATTTTTGATAGGAACGTCCTTAGGGGTGTTTCCTGAAACCTCAGCAATAAAACGGTGGCTGTTTTTGAAATATCAAACGAGAAGTACTAGTAAAAAATAAACTCGTTTTTAATGGCACACCGACACATGTACATCTGTTTATAAATACGGCAATAATAATTAATTGCATATTTTTGGGATTGCGAGAGTTCGCGCATGACGAATTTCAATATTGCATGTTTGTCTGCATTTTTCGGGAGCTTATTAAAATCGGTTCGAATTTTAACAAAACGAACATATATTAAATATCAAATAAACTTGATTTTGCATACCAGTATATAAATGTCAAGATTATATAAAGTCGAAAAATTCCTACCCTAACATGAAACTTTTTAAAAATATTGTAATATGAGAAGGGTCATTTCGCATATCTTTGTCTAGAATCGTAGTCGTTTACTACGGATTTTTCAAAAAAGCACCCTGAAAGTCATTTTTAAACAAGCCAATTAATGTCACGTAAGACAATTTTGACGAGTATTCCCACGATTACTATAATTTGAGTTATTACTTGACAATGCCAACGAATAATTAAAAAAAGCAATCTGTATTGTATGTTTCCATTTTATAAATTTTATGCAACGCCTACGAAGAATTTTCAGAAAATATTAAAAAACAATCTCACTGAGTTATAATGAAAACTGTATATTTCTCAAAGAGCAGTTAATAACACACAACAGTGAGGTCTGATTAAAATGAATGTATTTCACTTCTGGGGAAAATGGAACTAACATAGTCCGATTCTTCAGGAACATTTCACTGTATACGCTCAGTGAGCAGAACGCCAGTGGTGAAATTTCCAGTTGACCCGTCAGCCATTTTGTCCTATTTCGAAATATATTTCCCTATTTCCGTGGGAAATACTTCACGCGAAAAGGCAGTATTTGACATACGAGATGAAAGATACACCCATCACGCGTTCAGGCTCCACGTGGTTCGTTGAGGACCACTTCGGTGGGATATTTCGCGAATTTTCCGACTCTCCGTCAGACTGTCGAGTTCCTTTGTTATTATTTACTATAGAACATCTTTCTTTTATTTGCGCTCGCTTATTCACCGAAATGACGAAAGTTTTACGCCAAAGCGCTACTACGACTTGCGAGATACGGATACGGACGAAAAGTCCGAAACACGAATGCTTTTCTTCAGTATGCTTGTGATGACTGTAAAAACAGCAGCGAATGTACGAAACTTCTAGTGCTTTTTAACTTATTCACTTTTCTTAACAATCTTGGAGCTATGATATATTACTTAAGTACTTTTAGCAAACACAGGTGTGACTTCTTTCCTCTATTATGCCAATGTCAATGTAAATAATTTAGAATTACGTGAAAATGTCTTTCATTTAAAGTTATGATCACTATTTATTATGTTATTGATCATTCTTGAAGTGTTTTAAAGAAGACGGAAACGTTAATCCACTTAATTATACTGTTTAAGACGTTCTTCATGCTTTATTGTGTCGGAAAACGTGAAAATTGTATGCATGCTTTCACGTGCTGAAGACCAACAAGCGAATAATTCTAAATTGTTTAGTAAATCTTTCTATATGAGATTATGATGATGACAAACCATTTCGCATATGCTCGACATCAATGCTGAGTGTTAGTTACCTAACTTATTTTTAAAGTTTCTACCGTATTATTTAACTCTTTGAGGTATCTTGGTTCAAATTACCTTACCGAGTACTTCATAAAATATTACTCAATAACTCAACTTACCGAAATACTTCCTGTAACATTTCCAGAATCCTTTTCCCCCTTGTACGTTATTGACGCAAGAGGTATTTTTTCATGTCGTTAAAGGAACAAAACGCATGTTCTTTTTATGTCCTTTCCTTTTTATATCGTGATTTTTATTTCTTGCAACGTTTTTTCTGGGTTTTCAAAGAAGGATGTTTATGCGCCATAAGAATGTATGCATAAGCAATATCGCAGAAGTAGATGGATCGTAAAAAGTATCTTTAAATCTTCGTAACACGATGAAATGTTCTTTGCGAAAACGTAACACTCCTTTATATGGGTATTCTTGCGATATGACAATGTCTTTTCCAATAATCTTTTTCCTCATATCGCAACTAATAACATTTTCTAAAAATCCGATTCAGGAGAATTTGAAAATTTATGGCAAGGTTACGGTTTAAGTCACGACTAGAATCAGTACGAACATAATTAATTAAAGAAGTTGTGTAATAAATTCAACCGTATGATACTTCCTTTAGTAGCTCGGAGGATGTTTACTTTTGGTTTGTACTTTAGTTTTAATGCCAATATGTGATCTGAAGATCGAGATGAGAAACAAAACTTAAAATTTGCCATCGAGATGAAACTTTTCTTCCGAGAGTTTTACTGATATTGAAATTCTTTTCGTAAATATCTCTTTTATGTTTTGTTTCAAAATTTGTATTATGAAACACGTACAAAATATAATACGTTCTTTTACGTTATGTTACCAATTAAACAAAAATAAAATGAACTAAGTAATCATACCTGCAGGAACATGACTAGTACTATGGTTACCATATTTACATCTGCTAACTCAATCAGATACTTAAAAATGATAGAAACCTGAAATCTTACACAAATCATCGGTTGTAATATCAACAAAGTATGGTTAAAATATTAATGAAGATAGATTATAATACTTTCTATTATAAATTAATTCAAATCTATCATTGTTTTCACTTAACTTGAAAATGTTGCACAATAAAAATATTTGTATTAGAATTACAAATTGTTCATATTTATATAAAAAAACACACATAAAATATTAGAGAACGCTATTATGTACTATGAGACAAAGTAAATTTTTAATAAAAATAAATGTAGGAACTTCTTTTTTTGTTATAAAATAGATTTTAAAAAATAGTTCAATGCCGAACTATTCTGTTCTTGTTGATAAAACAGATTAAAAAAAGACATTTTTCTTGAGCCTTTAATGCCATTATGATATTCTTATGTATTTTTCTCGTTGAATCCGATTCCGCAATCCATTTATCCGCTACAGGTTTTTATGGATTTTGACGTCAAAAATACCCGAAAACTAAAACACTACAACTGCTAAAATCATTAACCACGTGCCCCTTTCAACCCAATTGGGTACCCGTGTAATAACTTCGTAATACTATATCTCCATAACCTTATTTAGTAGAAAAATCTGATTCCGAAAAATCCAACAATTTCGTAAGTTTTACTTATTGAACGCAGGGATGGGCAAGTACCAATGTCACCTCAAAATCCCATACCAACCTGCACTCCATAAACTCATAAACCCATAACCATAAGTAAGTCCATAATTCCGGAATCCCATAAATAATTTTTTTGGAGAGATCCGGTTCTGAAAATCAAACAAATCTCGTGATGGTTTCTTGTGAAACAAATCCGGAGTAAATAACTCCGAAACCTAAAAACACGTGAAACCTGAATATGATACGTGACTGCCATTGTGGATGATACAGATAGCAGACGTATAATACTCTATTGACTGAAGAAACATAAAGTATCTGCAACGAATGTGTTATCAGGTATTAGGAATATGGAGTTGTTTCTCTTGTCTATATTCTACAAGAAACATTCACGAAGTTATTGTTATAATATTTTCTGTTTTGAGGTTATGGTATAATGGGATTTTATGGTTATAAAGATACTTCCCTATGAATATGTTCTGTAAGAAAAACTGTCGAAATTCGTCTGTTTCTAGAAATAGATTTTTCTATCGAATGAGGTTACGGGATTTGACATTATGGGGTTATGGTACTATTGGGTTACTAATTTTATGTGAAAATCATACGGATTTCATGATTTTAGCGGATTTAGTAATTTGACGTTATCTCAAACCTTTACATGTAGAGGATAAAAAGGTGGGGATTTCGTTTCATCGAAAAAAAAACATAGAAATATTATATTGGTTTCCAAGATTCAGAAATAAAAACTGTTACCTCTATAGAAGATGCTCGTAATAATGTACTTATTCTTCCTGCCATTAAAACTGAATAAATACAATACATAGTCGATCCTGAGAACCTAAATAAATCTATTTTTTCCTATACGGATATTTTAATAAATCTCACATTTAAATTAAAGAAATGAATGACTTTAATATAAATCTTAAAATTATTTGTTTAACTAATTCTAACTTGACTTTTCTAACCTCTTCTGTCATCAATTTTTAAGTCCATTTTCTTGAAGTTTATTTTCCATTCGTTTTTTTTTACTTTCACATTAAACTCACTAAAGAACTGCTAGAAAAAAGGCAATTTTTATTTCTAATTCTACTACTCATTCATAATTTTTGTGTAATAATACACAACCATAAACAATTTTTTTTGGGAGATAACTTGAATCAGGCCATTATGCCTGCTGAAAACGAATTCGTTGCTAATCCCTCACCTAAGGTTTGCCAGATTTCTAATCCAAAAAATATTTAAAAATATACTTTTTGTACATTTGAGGTTAGGATATATGAAATGTTTGACGTGATGGGTCAAATTGGACAACAAATTTGCTTTTAGTGACCAAAGACAACACTACGAATACAATTTTTTGTTGGAGATAACTTGAATCAGAGGGAGTATATCTTATAGATTTGAAATCACTGAAAACAAATTCGTTGTCTAACTTGACCCATCGTTTCAGATATTTCACATATCCTAACCTCAAATGGACAATATTGATATTTTTTAATATTTTGGATATCTTTAAAGCCTGACATGATGGGTCAAATAAAACCATGGATTCATTCTCAGTGGACGAAAGTTAATAAGACCCAATACTTCTGATTTAAGTTATCTTCCAAAAAGATTGCTTTGTGGTCCACCGTGCAAAAATTTTAAATCCATGACGGATCCTTGATGGATATTGATGGATCTTACGTACACAAAAGCATACTGAAATTCGGTCCGTTATAAATTCACAGATACTGCAGAATTATCTCAAAAAACAGACTTTCGACGGAGTAGATCCATCAAAGATCCACCAAGGATCCGTTACGGATTTAAATTTTTTCACGGGCCTGTAATTTTAGGCACAAAGTGTGACTAATTAGTTAGTTTACATAATGATATTGATTAAATTAAAAGTCTATCCACACTTGGACCATTTACATACATTTGATTCCCTTTTATCCAAATTCGATTAAAAAAAAAAGTTTATTCATCCGTTTTTTTTACTACAGCATCTAGTTATTACACTTTTACCCAGACATCTTGTCTAACTGCCCATATACAAATTTCTAATTGCTCAAAATGAATCGTTCTTTAAGTTCCTGAGACATGTGCTGACAATTACCCCGACAGTGAATAACTCATGCCCGCATTGAGAGTGTATTCGCAACTATTTACTAACATGGATCGATTAAATGTGCAATTAACACATACCTAAATCTCTCGGACCCTCGGGCCTTTGAAACCGTGCATTCGTCACGTACCGGATCACCCGTCAACGATTCAGATTTCAACTCGAAATCAAGCCTCGGTTATAATTATTTTAGCCATATGTGGCGATGCCGAACCGCATTTGCTCCCGGTGCATAGCACGGAGGGTAGCCAAAGGGATGACGAGAGACTCTTGACGATGCACTCGAATTGAGATCTAAGTGAGCGTAATGCACGTGCATACGCACGTGCACTCCCGGTAGCAAGTGCGCGTGAATGCATCCGCACGTTCTCACTTGTGTGCAACGACCGAATGACTCACTCGCGTTGCCTCCTGCTATATATGATTCCGACTGCAGAACGCACCCCCAAGGAGTGCCGCTTACCATTGTTCTTCTTTGTTCGGCGTTGGATGTCGGAGCTCGACAAATATTAGATGTGTGCTGTGTATACACCGCGCGAAAAACAACGGGCAGGAAATATAACCGGGATAAGTGCGGCTGGCTGAACCTTTTCAACCTGAATCGTTCTGAAATTAGGCGGATTGTACCTTAAATTAGGCCGAATTGTCGAAAATTTTAATATCGGAAGGTTCGTTAAGAAACGCACGATAGTGACCTTTTTTAAAGGCAGTCGTTCGAAGATCTTAATTAAAATCTCCAGGGCTGTCTGATATGATCCGTCCGAAATATTGGGGAAACGATGCTTTCAATGGAGAAGAATTTTCTCTTACGGTTCATTCATTCGTTCAAAACCATGAATATTGTAAATGAATTTTGCTGGAGGATTTACATTATTTATGCAATGTATTTCATCCATTTTGAGTTATGTTTTAAAATAATAAAACCTATAAATTATAATAGTGATATAGTGAGAAATAATTTTTCAGAAGTAAAACCATAATATACAGCATTTTACCGTGAGAACCTTTTAGTATCCAACGGGTGATTTTGTTATTTAATGTGTACCAGATGTAGGACCCAAGAAAATAATGTTTCTTATTTAGTTCATTTACCAGAATTACATAAATATGATTACTATTCTATACTTTATAATTTCTTTCTCTCTTACCCCCTCTCTCCCCTCTCTCTTGCATATCTCTAACTTCTGGAACCAATGCTATTTATTTTTTCGATTCCATTATTTTCCTTGCAAAGAAGAACCTGATTTCTTTCGGAACTTTTCTAGAGAGTTTTTACGTTTTATAGACTTCAATAAATTTTGGAATTCTAAACAAAATTATAATAGTGATAGTGAGAAATAGTATTTTACCATGAGGACCTTTTAACTGCATTCAACGACTGATTTTGTTATTTAATGTGTTCCAGATGTAGGACCCAAGAAAATTATAGTTCTAATTAAGTTCATTTACCAGAATTACATAAATATGATTACTATTCTATACATTATAATTTCTCTCTCTCTCTCTCTCTCCTTCTCTCTCTCCCCTCTCTCCCCTCTCTCTTGCCTATCTCTAACTTCTGGAACCAATGCTATTTATTTTTTCGATTCCATTATTTTCCTTACAAAGAGGAACCTGATTTCTTTCGGAACTGTTCTATAGGGTTCTTACATTTTATAGACTTCAATAAATTTTGGAATTCTAAACGTAATTTCATCAATGACATCACTAGTAATTCATCACTTGTTCTTAACATAATATATATTATATCATTAATAATAGCTCCGTCTATTGAATTATATTTATACCCTAAGCTCAAGAAGAAATTAAAATTATAATTTCTATACAATTTTTCGGGGTGTATGTAATAAGTATCAAGAAAAATATAAAAATAATCCCGAAAACCTGAATTTGGACTAATATTGAATTCATTAAAAAAAAAACCTCAGCAGGTCCGGTAGATCCAGTTGTTCTAAAGGAAAAATGAAATTGAAAGATTCATTCGAATCTGAAAATGATGTTGCCTGAAGGTCATGTCGTAAATTTCTCCAGAGCAAAAGTAAAAAACGTATTACCCCGAGATTCATATGCGATGCGCGCGGAAAATATAAACGCACCCGCGTACTTGGATATCGGGGCACGAGTAATATTCGTTTCTGCGTCGTGAAATTCCGAACGAATTTTCCGATAAAACCCTCGCGGAAAAGGTCTGAGCGTCGGGGCGCATTTTCATTGCGATCTGAGTCTTTTCCACATTCGAATCCACACCAGCATCCTAGCAAAGAAATTCCTATCCTATAGTTCTTCGCTGTTTCTCGCCGCTCACTCTCCAAATTCCTCGGCGGCTGGCCCGATATCAGCTTATACCATTGCCTACTTTACCTTTTCGTTGTTTTTGTCCCTTTTCTGCTCCACTTGGCTCTTTAAGCATAACTGCAGTCGTATTTTGGGGATTTCACCCGGTGTTTCGGGAACTATCGGCTTTGGCGCGTTTCCTTTGGTTTTTTGTCGCTACATCGCTTTACTCTAAGGTATTATTTCCCGACGTGTTTTTATCGGCGTGGTTTAATTCAAATATTTACGTATTTTAGAAATGTATTTTTAAATTTAAATTAAAGTGTATTTTAATTACTATTGACAAATAAAAGTCTGAAATACTGAAATAATATTTGTAATAGATATCCAGAGGTAGAAAAGATTTTATAGGACATGGAAAGCTGCGAAACATGATGGTTGTTTTTCTAATTTAAATTAATGTAGGACATATTCAATTTTAGCAAAACTAAAATTTAATATTACTTCTTATATTATTACATACTTTTTACAGTAGTAAACTAGTGGCTTCGACTCTGTGGCCTTTGGCTCATGTCCTCATCTATTGGGTAGGGTTTGGTGGAACCAGCTGTTTAATTATAGAAAAAATCTTAAAATTATAATTTTCAAAAAATTAAACTTCGGCCCCCAGCACATATTAGCCAGAACATTATTATACAACATAATGGATATTATTATTAATTTTTTATTTCGACGTGATATTTATAGGTGCACCTCAAAAACCCGACAAATCACAAAACATGCAGATACTTAAAAAACCAGACATTAAAAACCCAGACATTTATCCTTTCTTGTCCTTGATATATGTCCTTTTTTGTTTGATTTCTATTTTTGATAATAATTATAGTCTGTTCCAAAAAGACAAGTTTTGTCTATTTAAGTATTTGTTCAGTATTTAATTTAATTTTCTGTATTAAGACACATTCGTGTAATTAATGGCATTAAATAAATAAATAACAATAAACTAAATTACTTCGCACATGAAATCCCTTTCACAGATCACTGTACTATTTTTAAACTCTTATGATAGAAAATACTGGACACTTCAAGTTGATCAATTTCATGTTCATTCATCTTCTACGGCATTACCGTTGATTTTACCCAGAAATGCATATAATCTTTGTGTTAAGAATTTAGTGCATTTTCTTGTGTGATTTGTATTTTTCTTTGTATTTATTTTTTGGATTTTTGGTACATTATCTACAATTTTAGGTGCGTTTTATTTATACATGACACTTGCATACAAGTGGCATTGGAATTGGTGTAGTACGACGTAATTTAACTTTCGCTTAAAGAAATGATCAACGAATTTTATGAATTTTGTTGGACAACCCTACTTTCGAATATTGTCCATAGAATATTATAACTTTGTATAGAACTACAACTTAACTTTCAACACATTTGCTAAATCATTCTATAATTAAAAAAATGAATATTTAGAAAACTTTCTGTTAGGTAAGACCTCGGTTATTTAGCTCACACAGAAATTTTCACTTTCTGAATTATCAATTTTCAGATTCAAAATAAAGGTTCCGTTAGAGTGGATAATTATGTGAAGGATGATTAACGAATTATATTAAATTTATGGCTCGGGAGTTTCATTGCAGCAAAAAGTTATTAGTCATTACAATGCATAAGTTGTTGCATTTGAGTAACTAAAAAAAAAAGAATTTCTGTCGTCGATTTCTGATTTTAGATTTGCAATTATTGTAGAGCTCAAAAACCCTGATGTTGGAAAACCGCCAAATGCTCGTAAATAAAAGCCTTGAATTCAAAATTCTATATCTTAATTGAAAGAAAAAATTTTTTTATATATTCAAGCTTTATTAACTTAAAAGTTATGTTGCTTAGTACCGTTCTTACACTATACGGTAGGTGTATATTCAGAGTCCTGAGATTTGTAACTGGTTGGTTCATATATAGCGAACAGTACCATAGAATATGGTCGACGTCTCGTTTACTTGTATTACATTGCCATTTTGCGTAATTTATAAAATTTTCCTGGCGAAGGGAAATCGTAAGATTGTAGTGATTTGCTCTTACACGATTGATAGTTAGCTTTGCTAAAGTTCCTGTTCAAAAATCAAGGTTTGGTATTTTTTGTTGTAATAATCGCTAAAAATGATGTCTTGTAATTCTTTCCTTTTTGTTATTGGAGTCTACTTTAAATATATTCTGTAGATCGGTAAATGGAATAAACAAAACTATCTATAAAAAAATCATTTAAAATCAAAACAAAAAGAAGATATTGGGAAGGTTTTACAAATTCTCTGGATGAAAAATATGAAGCATTTCTTTAAACTCTTTTTGCAAACTACCCACTATTGGCAAATACAAATTTTTTATTACCCCGATTAGCAAAGCCATTACTTTCAACACCAAAAAAAAATGCAATAAATGCAACTCGAAACGTACAAAACCTGTCAAATGGTGGGACGAAAAATGTGACAAAGCTCGTAGACTTCATAAAGCAGTTTTTAAAAAATATAGATATTACAATAAAAACAATAAAATTACACTAATTACAAAAAAGAAGATGCAATTGCAAAAAGACTTCAAAAAATAAAAAAAAAGATAAGCTTCGTAAACTTTGCTCAAAATATCAGTTTTTGATCAAATCCTACCTTCCTATGGAATAATATGAAAATCTTCAAAAACAAATACGTTAAAGTAAAAGCTGCTAGCACAATATTGTCGAAAGGAAACTTAGAATGGTAAAAATAACAAAATTGATTTGAAATGTAAGCAATATTACAATTTGATGAAGTTATAACAAATTGTTTGTGTAATTAACTTGTGTAAGATGAAGATATCTCAAATATGGGTTAAAATAAAATATACAATTTGCCGGATTTTGTATATGTATAGGGCTTTACGTTAATTTAGCTTGTTTTAATTTATTTGGTTACGTTAGTGAAAATACAACCCTTTGTAGTCTGTCGATATGTTTAAGAACTTCATTAATTCGAATCGAAATTTCTGTTTAAATTTTGTAAACCTAAATACTTAATTATAATCACAAATGATAAAAGTCCTTACATAAACTTAAACATTTTGGTCATAACGGGTATTTGCTATATTTATCTACACATAATTACTTTTACCGACTAATACCCATGTCAATCTATACCATGTCATTTCTCCTGGATTTTAGTCTTTCATCTTAGCTAAAAATTCTTTTAGACAATTGCATTTTTTGCATATTCGACCTCTCCTTTTATTTACTTGCTCGGATCTTGATCGATGCTCAATCTTTCTGCGGGGTGCATTTTATCGTTAGAATTTCAAATCGCGATTCGCAGTACGGAAACACAAAAAGAAAGGCAAGTGATGGATTACTTCGTCTGGGGGCTTCGACGATTGAGTTCCGAGTTAGTTTTTGCCGAACCTATATGCAACCGAAATTTCTGATGAATTACTTCTTGCTTGCAACTTATGGAAAATGTATTACTTTCAGAATGAACATTTTATGAAACAATTTGCCATTTGTGTTATTAGCTATGTGTTTATTAAGCCAATACGTCTTAAAACTTAGTAATTATTTTTTCAGAATGTGTAATTAATCATTTTCATTTCCTTCGTTCTACTAGGGTTTGTAAAAAGATATGTGTGATGCATAATGCTATAATAATTTATAATATAATTTATTATTGGGAAATGTGTTTACAATTTAATTATTATGACAATTATATATCTAAAAGTAGTAATTTTTAATGTGCACTTGTTTGACAGTTAATTAGGACAAGTAACAATTTGTGTTACTTTAAATAACATTTTATTCTGATAAATATGATATATTTTTTAATTTATTCTCAAAAGAAACCATATCTAGTCTATTCCCAACTTCTGCTTGCTTATATCGAAACCTACTAGAAACAATTGTGCTGCGTTATATTTACAGCAAAATTTATTTCGTTTGTAAATTTATAATTTCCAGGTTTTCTTATGTTATTAATGTTATTTACTTAAAAATATGTTAAGTTCGAATGTTATTGCTTTATGTTAATGGGTTGATGCAAATAAATAATTAAACTGAATGATTATTAAGAATAATCGTGTAAAATATGTTTATTATTATGCTAATAACTCCAGGAACCTGTATTAAATAAATAATTCGTTTCATTTTTCGGAATTCTGTTTCACTCGATATTGAAGTGTAGAGGTTAAAGAAGACATCCACTTTTTGAATTATTAAAGACAATACTTTACAATTTTCTGGGGCAAAAGGCCATTTCCTGACCCAAGAAATATTTTAGTTAGTTATTTGAGGCAGCTAATTAGACAGTAATATGAAATATGACTCAGATTTCACGACTTTCATTATAAAAATAAATACGAAATTTACGTTTAAACAATACTAAAAATTGTTAATTTATGAACAGCAACGAAGTAAAATACTGAATAATTTTAGTTATCAGTCTACGAATTTGAATCAAGTAAAGTCATTTCATTTACATTAGAATTCAACTGTTATCAAGTGAATATTAATTATTTTATATCAAGAAATACGTTAAAAATTAAATTATATTTAAAACTGATGTAAAAATATATCATGTTATTCCAGCATGATTTTATTTTTCAAAGTATTCTTCTGTATAAGCTACCCACAATGTACATAACAACAGCTTTACTATTATAATCCTCAAACTACTCGCAACAAATTTCTAGAGGATATTAGTTCAAACTTTGCAAACAATGAGATTGAACATTTTGATCTGCAGCGTCAAAATCTGAAAATACTATTCAACAAAATTTGATGAAATACCTTTAATATGAAAATTCAAACTTTTGAACCATACAAAAATCAGAATACCATAATGAAATTTAATTTGCTATTATCAAAATGGCCAAAATGTGATTTACAAACTGTCTTGAAATTTTTAGGACTCTAAAGATGTTAATTAGGTCAAAATAATAAATTAATTGTTAGTCCCGTTTAAATTCGTGAATATTTTTTTTATAACGTTTTTTATCAATATCATAAAATTACGCCGTAATGTCTTGAAGTGTAATTTGAAAGTCAATTTTGCACTGAACATCGTTTCAATTTCTATCGACTTTTTGCAGAAACACGAACGAGAATCTCCCGAAAATAGATTTACATCTTTCGGAATGCTCGTTATTAATGATATAAACATTTGTTTTTAATGGTGGGTTAATGTGGGGTGCAAACAAGGCAAAATTATATATATATTTATTAATTTATTTTAAATATTGATTTTTATTCTTCTAGTCAACCTGTACTTGGACTATAACCAAAAACTACAATTGATAATTTCTGAAAATAAACTGTTCATTAGTCAAGATATATAGCGTACATTTTTATCTTTTTAAACCGTGGTCATCGTGATGATTATGCAACTACATATTTTTCATTATTCATTCACTAATTAACGAAATGAATGTGGATAGGTAATGCAATATTTTAGAATGATAAAAAATTGGTGCTTCTAATGTCTTGCCACGCGAATTCCTAAACAAATTTAAAAAAAGCCGATGAATTTCTATTTAACCATATTTAATTGAACAAGGTGTACGAATTATGTTACTATTATCATTTGTAACATAATACAGGCCAATTTTACTAAAATCGAAATACGGCTTATTGCGAAATAGAACTCATCCCCCACAACCATGGTACAAATTTTATTCATTTACTTGAAAGCACCTTTTAAAGTTGTACGTTTCCAGTAAATAAATTAAACAATTGTTAACAAAATGATTAAATTTATACGAGAATAACAAAAGATAACACAATGGTTGACTGTTCCAGAGTGTTTCAAACTGCACAACGTTCTATGATTTTTCCGTCAACGTTTGCCGGCTTGCTTTGTGGCATGCCACTTTCGGATAAAGAAAACTTAACAGACCCTTTACACGCGATTCCCCCTCAACTATCTTCTGTCTGTAAGTACAGTCGAGAAATGCCGGACGAAGCAGAGTTCTGTAGCTCAACGTTGTTTCATCGATTTTTTTCCTGTGGCGTACATCTTCCTGTGAGGTGAAAGAGAAAGCAATTTTAGAATAGCGTCGAATTTCAAATCAAGATTTGCCCAAGTTACGTGCAAAAAACTCATACTGAAATTCGGACAGGAACGCTAGATGTTTCGAATATTTTAATAAAAGAATATTTACAATTCTGACATTTAAAGTATCAGATATACAAGGAAAGATTTATAGTAAGGTTTTATGAGTTCTGTGGTTGGTTATATAAGGGAAAGTAAGAGATAGAATTAGGTTATAGTTACTTAAGGAAGAAAAGTTTCACATATGACTATTACACTTTTAGTTCTGTTTAGCTGATGCTCTTAGTATTACAGGCCGGTGTACCAGCAGTGGTTATAACAGTTAGAGAAAATCTAAACCGGAACACCGATAAATTTGAAGCTGGCACGCGTTTGCTTCTAGTTTTAATTGAGAACTAGCTGAAATCATGAGAACTTTAGAAACTGATTTCAATTACACTTACTTACCGCTGAAGTTTGAGCGAACAGTTTTTACGAGACTTGTTTCGTCAGTTTCCTGTTTAAAATACCAAAAAGATTATTATTTTCTAAACTAACGTCATAAAATGTGAAATTGAACGACACATCTTTCTGCAGATGATATATTAATCGATTCAAGTTATCGACCTCCATTTTTCCATGCCATCTCTTGAGTTAAATCAGGGTCCACGTAGTGACAAATAATGCTTTAAAACAGTAACAGTCCCAAGATAAGATCATGTGAATTCGGATGGTTGCCCAATATTGTATTCAAGCTTTGTTTTGGCACTCTTTCGCACAGATGATCGGATAGAATAAAACAAATTCTTCAAAACGATGAGATGAATTTCCTTAATATTATCAATTTCGACCCAACTATAACACGGTTTTTTGTTTTCGACTCCTTTTTATAGCCGTATTCAAAAAATTGATTACATACTCTTTATTTATGATGCGTTTAACAAAGTTTTGATTACTATCTGCTCTGGACACAAATCAAATCCAGTGACATTTTTTCCAGTACCTTTTTGGGAAGAAGTGAGCGCTTTCAGCATCAATCAGCGTCGAGTTTTATGTTCAAAATATATATAACAATATTGTAAGGGGATCTTGAAGATAACTTACATTCAAAGAACAGCTCTCAACTCTTGGGTTACGAGTTTGGTGCGCCACTTTATCAATTTCGTGATGTCTTCGCCGACGATAGATGCTATTGGTGTTGCTAACGGATTTATTTATTAATATTTGCAAGAAATACATTCGAATTCCCGTTCGACAACTATTTCTGTTTATTTCCATAGTTGATAATTCAGGAAACCTAAATAAGTGAAGGTACGAATTTGGGACTGTTACCGACATCAGTCGGTAGTTATTGGCATCATGAACAAATTTTCCATGGGCGACGCGACGAAAATACCCATATAACACAAATTTCACAGTCTTATATTTTAGTGTTAAAGACTGTTCTACGACGTCTTAAAGATGTGATATGTACCCTGAGAAGACAGTCATTTATAAGGACGGCATTGAGTCCAACATAGAGACTCTTGGCCGTATAACGGTTGTCTCAGGGTGCATATCACGTCTTTAAGAAGTCGTAGGACTGTCTTCGAGACTAACACGCAAGACTGTGTATTTTGTGTTAACTGGGTAATGTCTTCAATAAAAATAAATTTTGCGTGCATCTACTACGGCGTAGTAAAATTGTGATCGTTTATTTGTTCGTGCTGTCGTGTGTGGGATGATGGATAGCCTTGTATGATTGGCCACAAATGACATAAAATTGGCTATTAAATCATACCACTATGTATTTATTTATTTAGCAACATTTTCTATAAATTGGTATACAAACTTTAATTTACGACAAAATTGTGTACTTTGAATTTTACTAGTTTGCTCAAGCACTATTACGCAGAAAATTTATTGCTATTTTCAACAGATCCAGATGAGTTAGATCACGTTTTATATAACCTCACCAATGGAACCACAACATCGATCGCAATTTTCAATTTATTAGAGATAATTAAATCTAACGCCAATAATCATTTTATGCAAAATAATATATGCTAACCATTCGTATCATTTGCGCAATAATCGCTCGTCATTAAGGACGTTTAAGAGTAGTCTTGAAACCGTTCAAACCAACTTAAAAACATCTTTAAGATGTCTATATAACTCAAATTATTATTTACAACATTTATCATTTAATTCGGTTGAGGCAAACAGTAGCTCTTGCTATTAATAAGAAGCTCCAGAGGAACTCCATAGGTGCTTATTGTATTTGATGGGCCACGGGGTACTATGTTTTATTGACAACTTAACTTGACAACTCCTCAGCTTCTGACATACTATCAGTCATCATTAATAGTGTGTTAAATAAACAAATTAATTTATTAACAAAAACAACCACATTGGGCTACATACGAAGTTTATAATATCATTTTATAATGTCAATCCTAGATAATTTATAAAATTCGATTTTAAACAATAATTTAGATAGTTATCCTAACAAATCGGTATAGTATTTCTAACAATACTTTTATCAAAAATTGTTGTGTGTTGAAATAAAAAACTAAATATTTAAATTCATAACTTTCCTCTATGTCTTCTTTCACTTTCTGTTAGTCATCCCCCTTTTTCGGCATCCTTAAGTCTTTCATCGCTTTGTCATACTTCATGCATGAGTTCCTGTCATCTTCCATCATCGTTCATTGCCGTTCATTATCTGTCGTCTCCTGTTCGCAATTCTATAGGCTTTCATCGAATTTTGTCAATTTAAATTATTTCCACTTTTCCGTCATTTGTTTGTTTTCCAGAATCTGACAACATTCGAATTTTTAAAGTGACTTTAGAATATATTTATACCATCTGACTTAACGTAACCCAACAAAACCTAACATATCCTAACTAAAACAAGATTCAATACATATTTATTTATTATGATTAGAGTCCTAGTCCGTCAAAATCGAGAAATATTTTTATTTTGAAATTTCTAACCTAACCTAACTTTCTAGTTTAAAATACAATTAATAGTATGAAGATTGAAAAGTGTCTTAGTGTAATGAACTGGATATTGATAAAAATAAATTTTATTAAAAAAAGGCCATTTCAGTCTAATATATTTTGTTAAAAAACAATACAGGCCCATCTTCGAGGTCCTCATTCATCAGGGGCGTATTTAAGATCATTGTTAAATATGTACTGATGTACACTGATGAGGACCTCGAGGATAGGGTGAAACATTGGGCCTGTATTGTTTTTTAACGAAATATATTGGACTAAAATAGCCATTTTTTTATAAAATATAATTTTAAAATTTATTATAAAATATTAATTATAAAATAAAAATAGTCAACAGGAAAATAAATATTCTATATAATAATATCGTATCACTTTCTTACGTATTTCGATAAATACTATTATAAGACAACATCATATTTTTTATATGAAATAACGTTTCATGGTTCGTTGGAGCCAACTTCAGGTATCAAAAATCGAACCGCCATTTTGCCCCTACCACTCTTTAATATGAACCTAGTAAAGCTCAAAACAACTTTATTTAAAATATTTCATCTAGGGCTTTTCGAGATATTGGAATTTAAAAATTTTATTTCAATTGTGCAGAGTATAGTATGTATGCTGAGTATACAGTAAAACAGATTGTTACAAAATTCAACTTATAGAAATCTTCCAGTTCACAAATTTTTCTTCTCAGCACGAAGAAACCGACAAAATTTCAAATTATTTGGAAGTAAAATGCGTGAATTTTGTATTTTTATCGAGCGCATCGAGTGGTTTGTCAATAGCTACAATTCAGTGGTTTACAATATTCATGTCCAAAAAAATTGGCCAACGATTTCGCATTATTTACACTTTAGGACAAACCCAACAAAGTTCTAAAACACTTTATTTCCAATATTTCATCGAAGGGTTATATATATTTTAGTATATTAATTTGTTTGTTTTTCGTAATTTTTCCGTAATCGTAATGCTGGATATAACAAAACCAACATTAAGCAAATAAAATAATTATAATTAAAATAGCATTAAATAACTATAAATAGATGCAAAAGATAGAATAGTCACGTTTTCCACCGATAGGCGCGCTGTATACTCACGATTCCCTGCTGCATTCTCGATAGTCAAGTGAATTTTTCTGCAATATATTAGAAACATCGCCAGTGCAAACTACCACGATTTAAATGAATGTTCTTTTCATTATATGCGATTTTTATCGCGACAACAATGCCGTATTATCAAACTTCTCACGATGAAAATATATTGAAGGTATGTGCCCTGTGTTTCGGAAAGGCTACTCGACCCTTGATCGACTCTTTAAAACAGGCTATATAAATGGGAGTGGCAAACATTTATTACAATATTTACGTATTGATTAATTTAATGTTTATTTTATTCACACTCAGTCAATTATATGATATTCCCTATAAATTTTATTAAGAATTCACAAAATGATGAATAACAAAACTATTCAATATATATTGAAATATTTATAAGCACTCCATGAAATATTTAAAATAAAGTGTTTTCAAACTTTGTTGGGTTCGTCCTAAAGTGTAGATAACGCGAAATAGTTATCCAGATTTGTTTTTAAATATTGTAATCCACCGAACTGCTACTATTGATAAACCGCTCGACGCACTCGATAATAATACACAACGCACGCATTTTACTACCAAATAAAATTCTGCATTCAACTTCTTTTCATACTTAGATAAAAAAAATTGCCCACTGGAAGCTTCCCATAAGTTGAATGTTGTAATACATTGCAGCGTTTACTATATACTCAGCACAGATACTACTTGACACAATTGCAATAAAATATTGAAATTGCAATATCTCGAAAAGCCCTCGATGAAATATTTTAAATAAAGTTTTTTTGATCGGTACTAGGTTCATAGTGGTAGGCGAAAAATGGCGGTTCAATTTTTTTATACCTGAAGTTGGTTTCCACGAACCGTGGTTTTTTATGTTTAGGTTCTTCAATTCTGCTGGGTGCAATAACAAAATTAAAAAAGTTTTATGCAAATTTATCTAAATCACATAACAACTGTATCAATAAATGTGTATAATTTATTATGTTATTCTATTTCTTTGTGATACAGTATATCAATTTCACTACTACAAAATAAATGCAACCAAATTTTCTATCACTTGGTGCATCTGCATAAATGCACTTACAAAATAGCTGAGGGAGTCGGAAATACTGATTTTCCCGGGTAATAGAAATCGAATGAATGTATCAATTCCTTTCATGGCTTCTTACGACACTCCGATACGTGTTTTTCTCAATAAAAAATGCAGGCGACGAGCGGAGATGAGAGCTTGAATGGAAGGAGCGGTCTTTGTGGGCGCGCCGGCTCGACTCGCTCGCTATAAGAGGGTCACCCTGCCGGGGACCGAGCACACTTGCTCCATCCAGCCTTATCTCCCAGAAACGGAGGGATCTCGGATAGAAAAGCTCGGAGGAAGCTGCGGAAAAAGCGAAAGGAAACAGGAGCCAGAAGGGTCAGACTTTGGCGTGAAAGGCGAACAAACTGCGTCGCGAGGGGATCGAGAGGGGGTCGACAACCTTCCATACTATACCACGCTGGCACGCAGTTTGCTCAGGACTCGCGTTGTAAGCTTCTGCTCGACGATTCGATGATTAACGAGCTTAGGTGCTTTCGCGTCGAGCCTCGCCGAGCTTTTGAGGAAGGATTTACGGTTATTCTGCCGTACGGTATAATTGGCTTAGGTCGTTCGTACGCTCGATCTGTTTTTTACTCTCGGTTCGACGCGACGGGAATGAGCAACGAGTCATGATAAGGCCGGCCCTCACCCATTTTTTGCCCTCCCGGTTATAAAGATGATAATTTTCGGCCAAGCTACTGCCAAAGTAATGCAGCGTAATGCAGCTAAGTAATGAGGTTGTTTTTTCCATACCTTGCAAAGAACGCGATCGTTTTTGTTACTCAGTCCCTGCATTTTAAATACGTAAAAATAAAAACAAACGAACAATGAGAGGCGAGAATTTACATTATTTCGAATTTGAAATTTTAAATCACGAATTGTATTCCATTGTTAAATGGGTCTATGCACCATATTACATCGAGTAAATTACTTCGACCCAGACCTTAAGTCTGGACGAAGTATTGAATTTGGTCACCTCGGGCAAAAAAATTACCCTATAGTTTTTCATCAAATGTCCACGTTTCAGACCCTAAGGAAGCCAAAAAACGAAAAAAAAAATTTGTGTCCGTGATCTTGTACGTACGTACGTCCGTACGTCCGTACGTCCGTACGTACGTCCCGTTTTTATGTCTCGCGATAACTCGCGAACGGATAACCGTATTGATATAAATTTTTTTTTAAAATACGCGTCTTGGCATAACTTAGATCTGATTAGATTTTGGGGCAGATCCACCCGTCCGTTACTAAAAAAAATTAGCCCCAATTAAGTTTCTTTGTAGTTGTTTGCATTTATTTTGAAAAATACAAATTTTATTAAAAAATGTTTCAAACAAAAAAGGTAGAGCATGAAATTCTCTACAAAAAAGGTTGTATGCATTTTCTTCCCAAAGTCAACGATAATGCCATAAAAACTGGTATAAAATGTTTATGACTATTATCTGAAAAAGTATTGAATTTGGTCATCGCGGCAAAAAAATTACCCTATTGTTTTTCATCAAATTTCGACGTTTCGACCCCCTACCCCCCAGGGGTAGTCTTTGCCAGCCCCTCGGGCGCGGTGACCACCTACGGGCGCATAAGTCCTTTTACGCCCTTGATACGAAAATAACTATTTCGATATATCTAAAAGATGTCTTATAGATATCTATAAGATATCCGTCATAGATCTTTTCGACACTTTCAAGATATCTTTGACGAATTATATGTATATATATTGTATATATAATATCATAATAATACAGACAGTAATTAGTAAAACACAGTAAACATGTAATATGCATCGAATAGTCTATTAGAATACAAGTGCATGAAGTAAGTGTTTTGCAACGTTTATTTATCAATACTTCGGCTGGCCTGTTGTCGGGGTCGAAGTTTTGAAAATGCTCATTTTCAATTTTCATAAATATAAGAAACACTATATTGTTGTAACATATCTATCGAAGCCACTTGGACCTAAATATGATTGGACCCCCAAATATCAATATAATTTTATAATATAATTGAAAGCTGTTAGTAAACAAACTAGTCTTAAGGAATAGCCGACTCTCCACTGGGTAGAAGTTTCTGAGCGAGCGAAGCGAGCGAGGCACCACGCCAATTTATTATTGAAAAATAACTAGAGTAGCACCAACAGAAGTGGGCCACACTTTGGTTTTTATCCTGCATGGTTTTTAGGATGTTCAAAAGTTAATATTTTTGAAAACTAATGCGTCTATTTGTAGAGAGATGTATTATCTAACTTTTGGCAAAGACATATTTAAAATTTTTTAATTTTAACATATTGTTTTACGGTGTTAATTAAAAAAAGCGAAATTTGCGATTTCACGATTTTGCAGACAGAAGTGGGCCACCAAAGTTTTTCATCTAAAACAAGTAACAGGATCAAGCACTATGATTTTTTATGTTAAATAATTAATTTTTTTAATAATTCGTATTGTAAAAAACATTTTTCATCTGTAATACTTTATAGTACAAAGCAATTTATCGTAGTCGATGGGTTTATTGCCAGTCGGTTTCAGTTTATTTGGTGGCATGATCACTAAAGCGTTTAAATTAATTCATCGAATCACTTGATTAATTCATATAAAAACACTAAATGTCGAAACAGAACTTTAATGATGTGGCCCACTTCTGTCGGCAAAGAATGGCCCATTTCTATCCACAATATAATTTGACGCGAAATAACGTGACGAGAATACCACGCGACAATATGCTAAAATCTCTTTAAATTTTTTAATGTTAGGTCTAATACTAAAGTAAAGGCTACTTACCCGATTGAATTCAATTATTAACTTATGCAAATCACAATAACATTCACAATAAGAAATAAAGAAAAAGTATATATTTTTGGTACATATCAACTTTGTTTTTCTTTATTTATTTGCGGAAACGTCTACCCTATAACCTTCATTTTGTTTTATTCCGAAATTTCAAAAATTTCAAAAAATGTTACCACGAGTTGAAGTAAAAAAATATTGAAAATTGTTACTTTTCAAAAACTTGGTTCTTCTTATTTATTAAGAAAAGTAAAAACCTTTTTTTCAAAGAATAAAAATAAAGGCTATTTCATTCTGCATGTGGATTAAGCAACAGAATTTAAATTTGAAATATTAAAAAAAAATCGACTATTGGACAAAAGTTTTCCGGCTGAATCCGCGCGTTTGCCTTTTTGATCATTGAACATTGTTTTCCTTACAGAACTTTGAACATTCAAGAATTTTTGTCTCGAAAACTATGGACTTTTGGAAAAAACTTATAAGAACGAAAAATGTTTAATATCGATTAAAAAATGCAATAGAATTTATTTAGAATTTTTAGCTATTGGGTTTTTGAAGAAAAAAAATAAATGTCTCAAAAAATTCTGAAAAAATTCTATTGCATTCTTTAATCGATATTATCAGTTTTTTGTACTTATAAGTTTTTTCCAAAAGTCCATAGTTTTCGAGAAAAAAATTCTTGAATCTTTAAGTAAAAAATTTGGCGTTTTGGCCGCCATTTTCAATTTTGTGGACCAAAAATAATTATATAAATCATCGATACTTTAAGTTTAGACCAAAAGTAAAGAAGTTGAAAAAAAGTTTATTGGAAAAAATCGTGTTTTTTACGAAAAACCTCCTTTTTCACATGGACATGTAAATTTTTTAAAAATGTCATGGACACCATCGGAAAGAGCAACCTTTTTTCGATTAAATTCCCTATGTCACGGTTATTTTCTCCTTCGAATGAATTGTAAATAGCGATATGAAAATGGTGGCTTAAAAAGTGTCCTTCCCGGCGTTAATGGGTTAAGTAAGAATGCCCAGCAAGTATTTCTGGTTTGACTCATGATGCGTTTACTTTATTTCAATCCCGTGTAGAGTATACTTCTGATGTCGTTAGAGTTTAAAAAATGAATCGCAGCACTGTATTTAACTGTCTTTGGAATTTAATTCGAAGATATAACCAAGTGAAAGAAAAAATGAGAGAAACTCAGTTGAAATAAGAAATCACTAATAAAGATGCCAGCATGAGCTTCAAAGGGTTCAACTACTTCAACGTAACTGATGAAGAGTGTATTGCACTTTGTTACGCCGACAAGTAATATCTATGTATTTGTGTTCGATGGCAAACAGCAGTTCCTGATTTGATTGGCATAAGGTAGACTAAAATAACCAGATTATGACAAGATCCAAAGCCATACCATTCTGTGTGGAAGGACGAAATAAACTAAATATTTATTTTTACTACTTCAGAACTAGTAAATATAGCATTCGCTAGTTTTACCATATTAGTGGTAAACTCCATGACATGTTATCTATTATTTTAACAAGAATTAAAGATATTCTCCTGATAATCTGCAATTCTACGGTGGCTAGTTTTGTCTATCAGACCGGAAGTAATCGTAGAATACAAACTACGGTTTCAATTTTTATTCAATCTTGATTAAAGGTTATTTTAGAATAACAAATTTCACCAGGAATAAACACTAATAAAAGCAACAAATATTAGTTAAAACAACTCCTTTTTGATGTTACATCTACTCAATACTTGCATGTGTTTATAATCACATAAAAAATGAATACTGCATATTTTTAGGAAGATAGAAGAATTACGAGGCCATTTCTCACACCATGACATTTCCATCAAATACATTTTTACAAATTTGTATTAAGTATTGAAGTTGTAATTACGATTCTTCGATCAGAAGCAGGTAACCGCAAGCATAAGACGTAAAACAGTTCAATAATTGCACGAGAAGTTTCGCGCATGGCGAATTTCAATATCGTATTTTATCTGTATTATTACGGGCGCTTATTAAAATCGGATTTAATTTCAATAAAAGCAACGTTCATTATATGATCAACAAAATGCACAGAATCATTTTCATTTTGGTAGCAGTAAAAATGTTTTTAAATTATATAAAGTCTAAAATTTTCGAGATTTGTTGAAATATTGTTGTTATTTCGTATTGTTGTAGACGATTTTTCAGGAGAGCACCCTCAAATGGTAATCGTCAATACAAAAGATGATTATACCTTTTCAAGTTAGTTGGAATAACAATTATAAATAGTAATATCTACTACCTCTTTCAATGGCTCTGTAGTCCACCCTAATCGCTGTCAACAATTACTATTAAAATTATTATTTTACAGAATAAATAATGTATTTTGCAGAGTACCTGTATCCAATATTTCAACCCCTCATATGCCTTGATAATGTTATCATCAAACGACTTTGACATCATAGTTTAACATCACTTTAAACAGGAATTTATTTCATACTTTTTATTTTAGTTCATACAATGATATCTAACTTTACTTATTTAGACCCATTGTAGTATATCATCTTTTGTAGGTGTTCTGTATTAATGCTATAATTTTCTTCACATTTTGGCATTAGTAGGGCTCCCCTTTTCTCCCCTGTTTGGTTGTCACCTTATCCTTCTCAATTCATGAGTTCCTGTCATCTGCAGTCAACGTTCATTACTCGTCATCATCCAACGTCTCCTTTCATAAATTATTTTAGTCTTTCTTCGGCTTTCATCAATTTACCCAGTTTATTTCCATCTCTTATCATTAGATTACATCTTCCAACTTCCACTTTCCGGTTTTGTGTAATTTCGCAGATATTATTAACTGTACTGAAATCGAATCCTTTCATTTTAAATATTTTTGTATGTGCTAAAATTTGTTTTATTGATTTTGAACTTCTAATGTGTTCAAGGAAAGAATCTCATAATTAAATTTATGCTTAAGAGTCTTTCGCTAATTCCTTATTTCCTGGGGTGTTTGTTGCGTTTTAGATGACCTTATTTATTATACTCTAATTTTATTTATTTCTATGTTTTCAAATGATCCATATTTGTTCATTTTTTCCGATCATATTGCATGAGTTCTGTCTAAATAAGCATCATAAATAAAAGTGTTCATATACACGAAAATTTTACTTTATTCTTTAGATATGTTATTTGGTATATCACGTATATAAATCTGACAATTTCATTGCTTACCCGAAGAAATTTTTGTTCGAAAAAATACTAAACTCTATGAAGATTGTGACACATGACCCTTCGGTATTTTAATTTATACAATTTTCGTGACAAATCAGCCTTAACATATTTGAGAGCACTTGGACCAACTTGGACAGGAAATTACTTGATACTCTCAATTACGTTTCGTCTCGCCACTTATATATGCCCCTATAGAAGATAATGTTCTTATATCTTTATAGTTAGTACGGCATCCGGTCATTTTCGTGTCTTGATATTATAAACATGCTTATTGTATAATTTCTTAAAAATATATATTTAACCACCAGTAGTTAGTGCAAATTCGCGCGGACTAAACCAAACAAAATTTGGTGCAGCGAATTTGAAACTCATACTAAATTCTAGATATTCTTGGAAGTTGAAGCAAGGTCGAACGGATGTTTAGTTAATAACTTTGGAGACTTGCAAGATACTTCGTTCTAACGGTATTTGTTAAGAAAATTATTAATATCAAGTTACATGTCGGTGACATAGATTATGACACTTTAGTCTTACTGTCTTACGCGTAACCTTGAACTTGTCATATCAAACTTCGCACACCGGCGCTAGAGTCGCATAATCGATTACGTGCACGTTGTACTTAATCCGTTTTCCCCCTCGTTTTGCTACTATGGTACTAAATTATAGAAGATCTAAAAGATCAAATGGCCGAAAAATATCATGGCATAAGATTATAAACGTGTTGAGAATTCAGAAAGGGAGAAGATTTTTCATTTCGAGTAATGTATTATGAATAGGCATCGTATAACATGGGAAGCTGAGCGGAATAAGACTCTTCTTAATTTCTCAATATTTCTTGTACTTTATAGCTGATTTCTAATAAGACTTTTGAGTAATTTATTAATGTAATGAATATGAAATTTTATTTTGATAACGTCGTATGTTATGCTATATTCTGAACGTAAAGAAAGCCTATTTTTAGTACAAAGGTTAAAGTTAAAGTTTCTAAAGTAGAATGTATTATTTATGTGGAAAGAAATTCATTATTAAGTTCACAGATATATAAATATTATCAGGAATATTATTTTTAAGTTAACTACTATTCATTGATTCTTTAATTGTAATTATTTCCACCATAGTCATAAACTAAAGTAACGCATTTCTTCATTTTGTCGGTGATTTTGATAATACAATTTTAGAAAAGATTAGTTTTACAAAGATTAGTAATTAAAGGTATATTATTATTAAAGATATATTAGTATTAAATTTTGTTCCTTCTCTTTTTTTTTTCTTTTCTAAACTTGTATTATAAAAATTACCAACAGAACAAAGAATGGGGATACTTTAGATTAATTATAATGTTCTGATGTAATTATACTTGTGATGAAGCTTTTCAATCCTTTAAATCTAATTCCAATCCCGGTGATAAAACACATTTTCTTTACTTTGTTGTTGTAACACTGTTAGTGTTAGTTGTAAAACTGTTAGGGTATTACGCTCATTATCGACTCTTGAAGGGTTACGTAATTAATGTATTCATCGTTATGTCATCATCAGTATTTTTCTCAAGTATTCTCAGGTTCAGGCCATTCAAAATTGTCAGAAAACTGGTGAAAATGTGCTATCAGTAATGTTCTATGGTAAAATTTTAGGTTAGACCTGCAGCACACTAGTCGATTAATTCTACCTAACAAAATACGACTTATATAAATGCATATTGACCTATTAAGACATTTGGCCTTCATGTTTGAAAATAGGGGATGGGCCAAGGTTATATTTAATTAAAAGTGGACCCGATATCGACCTTAAAGTTTATTCGACTGTGAGGACATAATTTTGGTAAAGGTTTGGCGATGTTCACCTAATGTATGATTTCAAGTCGCATCATTATAAGGGCATGTTTTAGGTTATATTTACGTGATTTTCAACTTGTTTTCTATGATTCAATGTCTACTTGGCTTTTCGGATAATGTTTCATCTAAATGTTGTAACTTTTACTTAATTAGGGTGTTATGACTTTGGTTTGGTCGAAACGACTTCTCTTGATGCAAGGGTTGTTATCACTGTAGTATCCACACACTGAGCTTGAAGCATGTCTAAGCTCGACTAAAATGTCAACCAAAACCGTATGTACAGAATGACTGGCATACTATTCGTGTTTAAAAAACCACGTTTACTTTAATCGTAACTGATCCCGTTTTTGAGAAATTCAGAAATCAATTCTGTACGTTTAAATTCAGCTTACGTAGATTTAATCATAATCACAGACTGTTTCTGTGTTCATTAATTCAACGAAACCCAAAAAGTATTCTCAATTTCAGGTCATTAAATTTAATTCCGATAGTATCAAAGTACATGAACATGGAAACGGATGCTATCTCTCAGTGATATGAAATTATAACTCAAAATCATCGAAAATTATATTATTTTTCTATGTATAGAATTGTACCGGAAACAGACAACTGTCAGTGTCAGTAATTTAACAGGTGGATTGCTAAACGTGGATCCCCGCATCTGAAATTTCGACTCATTTACCTGCTACTCTCGTATACGTTGAAAATCACTGACGGGGACTGACAAGTCGAATTGAATTAGGGCTGATCGCGTTAGCTGCAATCGACATGGCTCAAGCTACCGTAATTCTTTCTTGGCGTTTGTTCGTCGAAAACATTCTTTCGGCAAGAACGACGAAATACCCAGACATTCGCCCCTAATCGAAGTAACGATCGCTTTTCATTACACTTTATACTGTGATGTTCTTTCTTGCCTTCCATAATTGGATGCCGGGAATGCCATTTGTTTTGATACTTTATAATCAAAAAACAAAAATAACAAATATTTTTTAAATATATGGGCTAGTCTCTAGAACCTTTCAATTTTGAAGTCGACATTTTTGAAAAATAAAGATGCAAGCACACTTCTGATTTTGTTGGTACCGTTGCTTGATACATTCAGAAATTTATATTTATTCTTGAACAACGCTTAAGCAAGTGCCAGTGCCTGTTATATTAATATTAAATAGTACTAAAATGTTCGATACGTTCTGAAACGAATCAAACAGTTGTAAAAATGCGAATAGCAATGTTGCAATGTACATTTTTATCTATTTTCTTTTCATTTCTTAGCTCTTCCTTTTTCGGATTTCTTCCCGTTTTCTTCGTACATTTAACCATTTTAGTTCCTTCAAACTATCCATTTCGGCGGTTAATATTTTGAACTTATAAGACGATGACAGTTCAGGTTATACATTTATTGATTTGGGGCAATGTTCATACATAATGTCAAAATTCAGGATTTCGGTAGCGACAGTTACATTTGTGAATTTTTATAAATAAAAGTGTAAATATAAACGTGGTTGAGAAGCACAAGCACCCATGTCTCAATAACGCATTTATATATCTTTTGAAAATGTTACTTTTCGAATTTTTTATTTTTTTAATGAAGCAGACTTTATTGCGGAGGCGACATTGGATGTGTGCGCAAGTAATTTTGGTATTATAAATTCGAAAAGATGAATGAAAAGCGATTCTAATCTTTGTTAGGCTTTCGTGCACAGATGCAGATGATATTTTGCTGTGCGTTAAAAAACACATTGTTTTATTCTACTTTCATTGTGCGATTTACCTTACCATGGAACATTTCGGATGCGACAAGAAAACTTGACTACATATTTTCGGTTATTACAGCTCATTTACTATAAAGGGTATGTAATTAACAAACATAACATTAACTTCTTCAAACCTTCATGAACAATACATTTCAATACGAAAGTAATGTAGCGTTGTTTGTAAAAATAATGTTTACTAAATGGAAGAAAATGTGGAAATTACATTCGACGGAGGCGACATTTTGACAAGTTTTGGAGATTTGCCCATATGTGTATTGTTGAAAAAATTATAATTTCAGATTATGTGCCACTATTGAAACTCACGCAAAAGAATGTTCTTTAAATATAGAAAATGAACTATATACAAATATAAATGTGTCATGTAGTCCATATAACGGGCAAATAACGATATTAGTATTGAAATATACTTTGAAATTTTCAAAATTATTTCCTCCAATAACAGAAACTTGTCTGCTCGATTGCAGATATTACAGATTTTAATTAGAAAAATTCACATTTTCTTTAAATATGGTAAATAAGGAAACTATTTGCTCGTTATAAAGCGTACATTTCGCATTTATACTTGTACTGAATATTGCCAATCATACATCTGGATTTTCGATGAGAATTGAACCATTTATAATGACAAAATAGCTTTGTTAATAGTCAAAATACGATGTAGTAAATATAAAAGATCTTAAGTTTTAACTTTTCTCTTTGAAGTTTACTGTTAAGTTTTCTCTTTTATAGTTGCAACATAATGCATGTCAGATTTTCATAATTTAATTCTATGAATGTGCTTTGTGTTTCATTTTTCATGGCACTTATTTATATGTAAAGTCTCTTGATATAGAATATGCTAGAAAAGGAAAGTTACTTTCAAATGCGTTAATTAATTTTAAATATAACAATTAATTATAAAAATCAACGATATAAGACAAATTTCTGGCCCAAAATTTCGGTTAAAATTTATCGACATCTGGGTAATATTTGAAAAAATTTTGATTGATTTTCTAATCAATAAAATTGTTGAAGAATGGGAGAGTATATCCGATCGACTTATGCATTCAGGAAATTTTTAGTTGGCACTTTATTTCCCTTCTCCATATGCAGTCTAAACCGTGGCACATTGAACGAAATTAAACCCGACATTATATGGGTATAATTAAACTCGCATTGTCATATGGTATTCTTCAAATTAATATATAATAAAAGAACTGAACTATATAGTGTATTCAATATGGACTCGTATTTTGTTAAATTTTCAAATAAATCAACATAAAAGACGACATACAATGTACTGTATCAGGTTAATTAAATTTGCATAATGTAAATAATAATTTATTCATAATTAATGTTATTCATAACTAAATATATATTTATATTATATATCCTTAAAAAAGGGTTTAAATACTATACTCATGTACCATTATCATAATTTATACAACTGCATAATGTAATGATAATATTTTCCTTTTCTGCTTTAGGTAAGTTTCACTCCTGATTTGTACTCCCTTTTCGGCCATGTAGGGACACTTTGGTAAGCATATAATATTATGTTGTTGTTTGCATAATAATAATTTAAATACGAATCTGAATATATTATTCTCTTCTGTACTACAATAAAATTTGTTATGTATTGTAGTATTTAATTCTTTCTTCAAATTCATATAAGGATATTGTTGAGACTTGATAATAATGTTGACAGTAGTTCATTATTATCTTCATTGTAGTGTTATGGAGTATATAAAAGAAATTTGTACATATTTGGTATAATCAGATGTCCTGACGAAGGAAGCAGGAAGTTTAGGTAATGGAGGAAAAAGTAAGAAAATGAAGAGTACGTGTAGCTGAAAAGTCTGCAATTTTGTGTTGATATATATGTAGGGGAAATAAATAATCGTATCCAGCTTATAACTTCCAAATTTTGACAGTAAAATACTGCTATATGTCCTACTAAAGATGTTCATAAGATGCTCTTGAAGTACTCACTTAATACATTTACAGTTAAATCTTTCCTGGTAATTTATTTCTATACGAACCACACTTAAGATAGCTAAAAAGTGCAATAATTTCCTTGATGTGCAGAATTATGTACCAGATTCATATCTATGCATACAAATAATATACATGTACTTCATTGTTAAAATAGAATGTCATCTATAAACAAAGTTATTCACATTTATTTTTTATTAATTTTTTATTTAAGGACTTTTTCTATATTTCTCTTAACCCATGTTTTTACGTAGTTCTTAATTTTCTACAGTTAATTAATTATAAAGAAAAATATACAAAAAAATAAATATTTTTTAGTTAACAACGATTGTGAGAAATAATTCCGTACAAACGTAAAATGTAACATATTATTTATACGTTTTTAAGACGCTGAATACAAATCTGATGTCGGTTTTCAACAATTCTAAATGGGATCCAATATGACGGGTCCAATATGGTGGACAAAAATTGAAAATTGACTAAATTTACGTAAAACATGTTACTTGATAGTTTTCGGGATAGTTGAATATCAATCTGACATTAGTTTTCAAAATTAAATGACAGATCCAATATGGCGGATATAAAATTGAAAATCGACGGAATTCGATTGAAAACAGTTACTCAGGGATTTTGGACGTTGTTGATTATGAAACTGAAAATAGATTTTGAGGATTAAAAACTGCAAGTATATAATTGCAAGACGCTTATATATAATTTATTCATGATCTTATCCGATATGTGTACAAAACCGAGAGCGAGATAAACAAGAAAAATAATCAGATTCTTAATATTCATGTCCTCTATGTTGGAACCACGATTTAAAATTTTTGAAAACAAATTCAAATCAAATTGGTAATCGGTGGCATAAAAAAAAATCTAGTTCCTTTCTTTTTAAACGAATTCAGTCGATTAGCAATTTTTATATCTGCCATTTCGAATTATTGAAAACTAAGGCACAAATTCGTATTTATCGAACCTCAACTAAATTCAGGGAAAAGAAAAGTGCATGACTGAAGAGATTAAAAAATGTTACCTATTTATCCGAACACAATCCAGAAACCGTTAATAATCGCCCATTAAATGTCATTTTGTACTACATGAGTATTTATTTAAACAAGTATTTTCTTACCTCAATTGCGTGAGACATGGACAAATATAACCAAGATGGATTAATTTCCACAACCTTTATCATACTGCAAACGTACCTGAAAACAGATGGAAGCAAAAAGAAAGGAATAAAAATATAATGTCTAGCAAATTGTAAGCATTATATTATAATAAATTGCCAGAAATGTTCGATGGAATACAAATTAATACTGGTGGTTTTGTTTTTGTACTACGATAAACAAAACACTGAACATATGGAATATGTTATACTAATTCATTGCTTCTGAAAGAAAGAAAAACAGACAATATTAAGGTATATAAAACCTTGGGGTAACATTATTTGTGTCATGTGAGATACACTGACCAGTTCTAGTCCGTAATCTTGTAAAATTATAGGCCGCAAATGACAAATGAGTGACAAATGAGTGACATTATTACATGAAAACTGACTGAAATCTTTGTCAAATGCTGGAGAGAAGTTATTTACACATGTATAAAGACAGCAAAAAATGCTCTTGGTGTTCATCCAATAACTAATTTAAATCCTGGAATATTTATAATTTTAGTTAAAATTAACATTAACAAAAATTTGAGCTGTTTTTGGAAAGATAATTTTTACTTAAAATTGAATTGAGTTTTCTTTAAACGATACCGTAGTTTTAAAATGTAATGTTTATTAATTCTTTTTATCTAAATAATTGTTAGGTAAAATTTGAATCTATAATAAAAGAAAAGAATTTAATAGTATTTAATAAGATTTCATAATAATTAACAAATTTTCTGGTTGGCTACGAGCAATCAAATATATTAATACATTTACGCCATCATATCGTAATTGTACACAATGGTACACAATGCGATTAATTTCGTAGCATTAAACAATTATCCTTCAACTTTACGTATGATGTTTGTCTATATTCTGAGTTTCAACTATCTATAACATATCACGCTATGGGTCGATAAGCTAAATATGTAGCTACTGATTCAACCCTTGATTTCGCTTTAAAGCAAATAATCTACAAATAGATAAATGGATGAATCCTGCGTAAATAAAAATTCTATGAATTCATCTTTTAGGTTACAAACAAACAATCTTTTCCGATTATCCATCGACTGGATAAATAGGTACAATTCTGATAATTACCACCATGTTGCATCTCCAATGCATATTAGGTCTATGTCTGATTCAAGTTTTTTATTAATACCTTTTATAAGATACAGATGGCATTATTTTTAGTCATCCCAAAAATGAACAAAAATGAACTATTTGAAATTAGGACTTATACAAACCTAATGTTATTGCTTTATTGACAATGCAAATTTTTCTGTTTGTAATGTATGTTTGATAATAAATAAATAGGGGAAGGCGCTGCCGTGTGGCGAGGATTTTTTCCGTGTATCATATCTCTTCTTGAATTTCGAATTTGGGATGATGTAGAGTATCATTTGATAGGTAATTTCATAGTCAATATTTACATGGATGTTACTTATGGTATATATTTTACAGATGGCCAGCTATGGCCAATTTAAAAAACTTAAAAAACTAAAAAAACACGGGGCGAGGCGCGTTACCGGGGTGAAGTGGCGAATCCTTATTTCTGGTCTCTGAGATGACTATCATAAAATTAAGTGCAAGTCATAATCTTTTAAGTTATTATTGTTTGTTGTGATAAAAATAAAATTTCCATGTTGGTGAAATGAACCTCTTCATATATGTCAAAGATTCCAACAACAGTAAAAAAAGAAATTGCATCTTCGGAAGCTTTGAATACTCGTATTATATCAGGATCGCATATTTTAACTTCGTCTTTAGTTACTCAATGCATTCATCCAAAGGGAATTCTAAATTAAAAAATAATCACGGAATAGAGACATCTGAGATAAAATTTGGACTTCCAGGTACGATATCTCATTATAAACACGCAAAAAAGGAATAATTCATGTTTTATAAATATAAGTCCAAAAAATATACTTTTAGAATAAATATATAAATAGTGATTATTAAACTTCCGAAATGAAAATATTAACCAATCTGAGAACAAAGTACAGTAAAATGACTTGAAAATTTTGTTTAAAAATTACATTTCTCGCTCCCAAAGGTAGGTAAGAGAAAAAAAATAAAATATCATGCCTCAAAATGTGAAAAGTGGTATAAACAAAGAAACCACGTATGATATTTTACAATCAGTATGATCATAATGGAAATATTTGAGATTCGTCACTTCGGCCCGTTCGCCGCTTCGACACGTCTTCCCCTATTATATATTCCTACATTTTTAATGTTATTTTAAATGTTATTAAAATATTATGTTTTCATAATTGGATTAATAATAATCTCTTTAACATTAGCACCCGAGTGTATTGAGTGGAAGAAACTGATTACTTTTTATCAATGTAATATTCAAAATAAAATATGAATTTATAAAACACGTTTTTATAAAAAGTTAGATGGAAATCGAAAAGAAATGCCCACATTAATATTTGATATTACTTCCAAAAGAACGAAAAGTACTTAAACGAAAATAGTTCCAACAAATTAAGTAGATATCTCTCTCATTTCGATTATTTTAGCGAATAAGAAAAGATAATCCTCTCATGGACTATGCTGGTACCTATTTTCGTTTACTGCAGGACGACCCATTGCCCAGGGGAAGTTCCATTAAACCGTTGAATCACAAAGAGAAATCCGGGACAAACGTGGTACCTCACATTTTCATTAAAAATGAAGATACTTGGCACAGTGGTACCTCGATGTCGACTTCTTAAATGCTGAAAACGTATTACCGACGCTTTTCATTTCCGACGTACGGGGCGTAACATTTTGAGAAATCACTACGAGGCACGCCACATTGCCCTGGGTTCGTTGGCCCACCTGCACTTCCACACGAGGAATATGGTAGTTTTTCGTGAAAATAGCAAAATGCACCCTGCGGCCACCGCGAGTCGTGCTGGCCAGTTTTACTTTTCCGCTAGCCAACATGGTCGAAAACGAGGATTGGAGCCGCAACGGTCCCAGGACTTTTGTTCCGTAAAATATGTCATGCCCCAGACTGCACTTGCATTCTGAATGTTCGTTTATATTTTTGTTTTCAGGCTGAAAGACGTGCGCTTTGTGTATTCTCTCGCACGTTTTACAGCTTTGATCTTTGATTAACACTACGTCGCATCTTTTATATACGACTGGACGGTGTATTATTACCTTTTATTTCTCAAATTTGTATAAAAAATTTCGATGCTCAACAGTTTAATTTCATGATATTTAACTTAGTGATTATAGGATTTCAGTGGTAATAGAATAATATAATTTCTAAACTTTTCGACCAGAACAATTAAGCAACCGCTGTATAAATGTAATAAATTTTAAAATGTCTGAAATAGAAATTGACAATTGAATTATTTCTCCTGGAAGAAACGCTATGTGAATGTCTGCGACGGACCGTGAGTACTTTAAAAATAACTGAACATCCAAAGTAATTAAAATATATATTTCACATCGAAATAAAGATTTTAGCCAGAACCCATAAGAATGTTTACTGAATATATCAAAAGACGTCGATTAGTCGAATATCAAATTGAGGGGTATTGGAACTGTTGAAAGTTATTGAACGTTTTAAAAGCGTGAACGGAATAGGCTATTCTGACTATATTATCAAGACGAGAGTTGACGATTGTCTACTAGCTAAAACTACATAAATGTACATATTTCCTCTATTATACACCGAATAAGTCTTTCCCGAGTCAACGGAGAAGAAGATCCCAATATATTTATGTAAAATCAGTGGAATTAATTTTTTTTAATTTACGGATAATTGTGTCAACTCTATAGGTAACAAAAACTTAATTAAGGATTGTCTTGTATGTAGGATTTTTAATAAATAAATATGATGTTGGTTGGGTTTAAAACCTACAATATTATTAAAAGAATGGACAAAATCAGGAGAATTTTAAAATTGTGTCCATCCCAACATCATATTTACATAATTCAGGATATTATTTCTGATGTAACTTTCTGCTAAATCATCAATTTAGAGATTCTATGTGTTTTTGCATACTGTAGTCCCTCCACACATTAGCCACTCTATCCCCCTCAATATTAACCTTTCCCTAAATTAATCTCGAGGACTGCTCCTCACGATCGGCGATACCGCGCATTCGCAATGTTGCACTTGGACAATGTTTCAAGACGGACTAGGGTAATATTGAGAGTATATAATATATTTCAGATTGTTCAGCACAAATTTGTCTTATGTGTATGGGTCAATCCGTCAGAAAAGGCAAATGGCTGAGTCCACTCGTAGTTCAACTCAATTCCAACGGAGCGAAATTCCAAAACCTACTTTTGTTATGTTTATCAAAAATTAACACTTTCAAAATGGCGAATCCAAAATGATGATCTAATTTTTTTATATTGTCTGTATTCAACTAAATCTTCCTATTCGGTCATGTGAGATACTCTACATCTAAAGGGTTTCTCAACTATTATATCAGCAGGAACATTAAGATCAACAAATGTTTTGATTCTAGTATATATGACAAAAGGAAAAGTAGAATTATAGAAATTAAGGGAAAAATAACAATCACACTTTAGAGAATCCGACATACAGACTTAACACATGTCACATTAGTACCAGAAAACCCTGTTCCCTACTGATTTGGCATTTTTGAAAGGAAGTATCACTTCGAAAGTATTTGAATATTCAAAAACAATGGCGCTAAGAGAATTTTCCTATCGCATCGTATTTTCGAGAAAATTAGTCACATATATATAATTTCGTTTCCCACAAAATCTGGAAATTTGAAAAAAGAAAAATTTTTGACATATATAACCTCACTTTTCCCGAAAATGCGAAATGATATGAAAATGTTGACAAAGCCATCATTTTTCGAATCCAAAAATGTTTGGAAATGATATTGCGATTTTGTCAAAAGCAAATTCTCTTTTGCTATAAAAACAATCGAAAAGTAAAAAAGACTATTTTTGACACATTTAACCTCACTTTTCCCGAAAATGCGAAATGATATGAAAATATTGACAAAGCCATCATTTTTCGAATCCAAAAATGTTTGGAAATGATATTGCGATTTTGTCAAAAGCAAATTCTCTTTTGCTATAGAGACAATCGAAAAGTAAAAAAGACTATTTTTGACAGATATAACCTCAATTTTACTCATAAATGCGAAGTGATCGGAAAATTTGTCCGGGTATCAAAGTTCCGAAAAACATCACACCGAAAGGCCAAAATTTCGTTATAGCCAGACTCCAGCGATATTTTCTTCACTTTGTCTTTGAAAATTTGGCAAAAAGAAAGCAAATTAAAATACTTGGACTCACGCAATATCGAAATTTTAGCCCTTCGGCGTTTTGATCGGAACATTGTTCCCCGGCCGGAAAATTCTAGCAAAGATATATTTTTCAGCCTGAAAAGAAAATGCATAAATCATACTGCGATTCTCATAAATAAATTTATTATGAATAAACTCTTCGTTGCTACTGATTCAATAAAAATATGACCATAAACATACCTTTTAATACATTTATCCACATTTTTTGAGAAAAATGTGAAATATTCTGGAGTGTCCATCTTTTTTAGAATCGAAACATAGTTTGGAAATTATACCTGTTTCATCAAAATTGTATGATCATATAATAAATCTGCGTTTTTCTTCCTCTACTGAAACATTGCACAAAGCATTGCTCAAATTTTCATATTTTTAAAAATGTTCCTGGAACAAGATTCAAATATTTTCGTGATTTGTAATATGTAGATCTGACTACGTTTCAACCGGCATTTTATTTTCAGGACATAACTATAATTCATTATGGGTACCTATTTCCTATTACGATTATTTAGATTTAATTTTCTCGGAAATATGCATTACAATTTTAAGTCTTTAAAATTCAAATTTTATCGAATGTTGACCCGAAAATGAACCAAGTATATTCGCGTCTAAATAATTTACATGGTAATAACCAAACTTATTAAGCGTGCTGTTCTGGTAGATAATACAGAAATAAATAGGACGTATAATATGTGATTACTAAATCTCGCAGATATTGCACATTATATTTCCAGTATTTTTCTAAATTTTCTAAAGAAAGTATATTTTTAATCTAACAATAAATATTTATGTTATTTTCGTACCTAAAGCATTATTAAGTTTAACTAAACCAGCATTCTAAAGCAATAATCACTATAGTGTATTCTAATTTCTCATTGTCAATATGTTTATATTTATTGAAAGTATATAAAAGAATAGAGAATATATTTCTCTTGCATATGAAAATCATAAATGTTCTTTTTAAATTGTTGAGTTTTATATCAAATTTAATGCTTACTTCTACCAAATATGTCCTTCACCTACTCGAGTAATCATCTTCACATTTATTTATTAACCGTAACTAATGACAGGTCCGTAATTAATTTTAGTTCACCTAATAGTTCATTAATCGTTAATAATCTCGTTCGATATTAATCGGACATTTGTAAACACGAAATGGTCATATAATACAAATCTTCTCGAATTCCCAGAGTATAACAAAGTAATAATTATGTTAATAAAGCACGACTCGCTTTTTTTCCTATTACAACATATTTTTGTCAGGTCTGTTGGTATACCTTGGCAACAGCACCATCTTAATATTAATTATGCATGTGTCTAACTACAGTTTATGTCCTATAATTTAGTCACGTGCATGAACACTCAGGAGGCTTCCATTAGATTGTCATCGAGCTCATTACTAAACAACAATTGAATGATGATCCACAAGGTCGAAATCTATATCGAAGTTTCAAGCATGATTAAAGCTATACAATGAGTTAAAATTCGCTTCTTTTTATAATGGAATAAAATTCCCGTTTTATTAATGATGATTATGATATTTTGTTCAAAATTTGGAATCAAATCTAACCGAACATCAAATCTAATCAAATTCAACCCGAATTCGGCCATAAAAATGATCAGAATTTTGTCAACTTAGACCACTGCGAAGAAGTAATCAATCGCAGAGGAGTGGACAATTTTATATGTATTTCACCACTAAATTTTCCATTTCTTTTATTGACAAATAAAAATATCTAAATGAAAATAGCAGTGACAATTGTTAGCAAAAATAACCATTCTAACAGATTTAAAATAAAACATTTTTCAAGTTATCAGTACGAAATCCCCTAAACAAATGTCTACAAAACAGTTTACTGAAATAACTTTGACGAAACCTTTAAGTGATACGTTTTGTCCAAAAAGTGTTGTCTACAAAAGTTACTTAGGATGTAAGTAAAGGAACAGTATGTAGTGAGCGAAGGTGGAGAAGGTAAGACTTTTGACATTCGCAATATTGGACTCGAGTTGTCAGAACTTGTCCGGGTATTTTCACGACCCCGTTCGCACGTGCAATACATTTTATGTAACAAATGCAAAAAGAAGACGACCATATTACATATGTTACATAAAATTGTATTATGTCCTCACATTAAAAGAGATACAGGTACTGGCAATTTATTATGTAGCTCATTTTATTTAATAAAAATAAAATACATGTATTCACAATAAAATTAATTCCGAAAACTGCTTTTTACAGATTAAACAATATATTACAATATACATGAAATTTGTAAATATATAACCCGAAGAATAAACTTCATGTTTTAAATTTATCGCATATATATATTCATTCTATGAAGAGCAAAATTCATAATAATTGTTAACTGCAGGAATTATTTTAAAATCCAATAAAACGCATATAATGAATTATATTATTTTATTTATACGCGAGACAGAACAATGCGTATTCCTGTAGAGGACAATTTTCAGATTTTCAGAGGTTTGTTTTATTTAAAAAACAGCGTTTGTTATGGAGAACTGGTAGATAAACTAATTTTTAACTTCCCATATTCCAACAATTTTTGCTAAACTTTTTGATTCACGAATGAGCATATTTTATATTTTCCCATTATTATTAAAATTGAGTATGACACTAATTTTATATGAAAGTAGATTTAACAGTTATTTACTAATGTTTTAAATTAAAATTTTCAATTTGAATTTAAAAAGTAATTAAAAAAGCATCTTTCATATTAACCAAAAACTTCTTCTCATCACTCACTATCTTTCCGACCTCTGTATAAAGCGTCGCGCAATGCACAGTTATCTAGGCGAAACTTAAAAAATTTATTAAAATTACTACAAACTTCTTCAAGTATTTTGCATCGCTCCAAATGATAATATTGTAATAAAAGTGAACGAGACAAAAATATGCATAGTCAGCAAAAGACCTAGTTTTACATTCGTGACTTTTCTACACTAGCCGTATTCTACTGTGCATTAAGCTAATTTGTTCCATATTTTGAGTATAATTCTACTTTATATGCAAGTAGAAATTAGCGTTATACATTTTCGTCCACGTTAAAAATATCTTGCATTTTTTTCTTAAAACTCTCTACTTAATTTTTATTAATAATCCGCCAAGTAAGAAATTAAATGCTTCTAGAGATTAAGACAACTTCATCATCCCAGCTAATTGCGACTGCGTTTTTACCTTTTAATAACCAGGCGGTAAAATTATGGTATACTCAATATTTGAATAATTTTCTAATATTAGATAGAGTTTCAAGTTTCATAATCAAAATACAACGTCAAGCATAATATGGCACTTGATATACTGTTTATAAAATGGGTCAATAACTGAAATATTTATCAACAGACATTCACACTAATACTTGTCATACTTACAACAAATATAAATTAAAATTTACCAAAAGCGATATTGTTAAATGTATTCAGATGAAAGTCAAGTATATTTAAGAAATGTATCATATATGTATTATTCAGACAATCAGATCATTAACTTAAAATGATTATCAATTGAAGATTACTCATTGTTAAATTAATGATTATTATATGATGCGTATGAATTACGTGTATAAAAGCAATTCTAATAAAAAAGGGACTATATAAATTGCATTGTAACACTTGAGGGGTCAAATTCTTCTTTTTTAACGACTTAGCGAAACGATTTAGAGGCAAAAAATATACAACGCCATTTTACCAACTTTCTGGGACTCTAACAAGAGAAATTCACGTCAGAAGTACTCGGATATTATCTGTAGGATTTGCAAAAATCTTGAAAATAACCCTTCATTTGTTGAAATAACTCGACGAGTCAATGCAGAAAAGTGATTTTTCTCGTCATTCAAATTCTATACGTCGTGCCGGATCGAATTTTGGTATGAAATTTGTTTGATCAGGATATTATTAAGATTGAATTATTGCAATACGGAGCGTGAGTTATGAGACACTTTATTTGAGGTTATGAACGGACCATCATGAGGTTACTTATTCACAAATTGTGATAATACTGAAGTTTATACACACTTTACCTTCGATAATTAATAATTTTGAAAAAATTTGCTTCATTTCGTGTCAATATATAAATAGCGATCTCTGATGAGTGTGATTATCAACCTTCGCTTCGCTCGTGCGACAAACTTCGCACTCGTCGAAGATCGATAATTGCGCCCTTGTTATACAATATACTATATTTTGTCCACGCGAAATACCAATATGCTTCAAATTTCAGAGATAATAATAACTATTTTTCGGCATCCTTTTATGAAATCCAATATAGAATTCCATTTTCGTACCATCTTTTTTCTCTTCCAATCAATTTCCTTTCTTTGATATTCTACATTAATTCGGGAGCAATCCGAAATTTCGTTTTGAGAACGTAAATGGAATGTACTTCCATGCACGACAAAAAATCTTTAATTAAATGAAAACCAAAAAGGAGTATTATCTTAATTAAGATAAGATTGCATTTAACGTCAGTTGAGGAACTGGCGCACAATTATTGTTACGATTGGGTTGAATTTTGAAGCAAAACAAGCCCGAAGTGTGTCGTAAATGGTCGAAAATAGGAGGCGGAAGCAAAAGGAAGGGAAATAAAACTGATGGTAAAAAAAAAGTCGCCCAGCGGTTATTAACCCTCGGGCCATCCCGTGGGTGTTTTCTCCATTTTCGCAAGCAGCACTTTGCTGACTTAATGGGCCTCAATGAGTCTGGACCGGGCTCGGAACTCCCCTGTCCAGACGCTTTTATGCGCGACGAAGCTCTTCGCCACCGCGTAAAGGTGCGAGTGGGGGCTAAAAAACGGCCTGATAATCCACGAAGCTGCACTAAAAGCTCGGCATCTTCTCTACACGCCCTCTGCTCTTTTTACATCCATCCAACGTCCGCTATCTCGTGCTCAATGTCAAAGTTGTTGCCCCCATTCTTCCTGAAGCAGCACTTTCGCATTTCGAGCCATTTTCCCAATTTCACATTGTGGAGTCGTTGGGAATTGCGTCGTATTTTCGACGAGGTACTCTAAGTGGAATAAAATTGCTTATTCCAAGTGATGAAAATTACCGTTGTGTTCATAAAGAACTACTCGCTCTTGCTGTGTTCATACATTTCCTAAAATCTTCGTACAACCCAAGCAAAGTATAATACCTTATTATTCAACTCGTATAGAAATCTAAATTAAGTGGAAAGTTGATTTATTTGACTTTCGGCTATTTCCGAAAAATGTTTATAAAATACCTCTACTTTGAATAAATAGTGTTGTAATGCAGGCTTTAGTTTAAAATAATAAAATTAGGGAGAGCTTTTAATCTACAAAGTAATTGCTTACCGATAGTAGGTCTCCACCTACTATCACGAGTAATTATGGATGCTAAATAGTCCTAAAGTGTTCACTTTCAAATTTCAATCCTAGAAAGCTTATTTTCCCCTGAAGAGGGACCCAAGAGGTTCGAAACGTTGGGACTATTTACCATCCATAATTGCTCGTGGTAGTAGGTGGAGGCCTACTATCGGTTAGCAATTACTTTGTAGGTTAAAATCCCTCCATAATTTTATTACCTCTACTTTGATTTTAAACTTTTGTCAAGATAGTATAATATTATTGTCGAATCAACACGGATGAATGTAAACATACCCAATATAACTTCATTTCTAAAAAATAAATTGCGTTTTTACCATTTTGCGTAGAAACATCATAACCAATATTTTGTATATAATGAAAAACGTTCAGAACAGTTCGGCCATTTTTATTCAACGCAGTTTTGGGTGGAATTTTTTATTTTTTTTTTATATTTTCCATATCAAAACATATAACGAAATTGAATGATTGAACTTCTCTTTTGTTTAAATATTACATACATATATACACAGTGTTTTCGTTATACGAAGGTTTTGTTTTTCATGTTTTTGAAATAAAATTAAAAATTGAAAAAAGCAACACACCGTGAACATTTGGACAACTTTATCCTCGATGCACGTTGACCGGGTCGGCCATTAGTCGCGACGTAACCGAATTGGCACGATATTTATTCGCCGGGCTCGCGCGTTTCTGATTTCTGCATCGAAACCCAGGGATCCAATAATACTCGTTTCTGGAGCGGAACCCGATATACACGTGTTCCGAACTACCAACTAGGTGGACGGTCACCCCCGTCGCACCGTTAGACGCGTGTTGCGCGAATATACAACTTCCGTTGTTAATGACAGCGCGTCGGGGTGAAATTCAATTCCACCGAGATCGATTTTCCCCGTCTTTACGTTAACAGTCCGTCCAAAGGTTAAACTGCTGATATCGTGTCACTTAAGAATCCCGACAACTTTATAAATTGTATTATCAATTTCATTCTGGGGTGAAATTTTTAATTTCACATTCAATATCAACAAAACGAATGAAGTTTACCGTTTTTGAACATTATTAACCCTTTTTTGCCCAAAATGAGAGAAGAAAGTACGTCAACATCAGCACAGTTTCTGCAGCAGAAAGAAATTTTTTAATTTTTGGAAAATACATTTCCAACTATTTTGAACTGTGCTGTATCGATTCCCGTCGAGGAAATTGCCAAAAACCGAACGTTTCTGCAACAATTTTGCTAAATAAAAAGAAATTGTTATGTTTTTAGGTCTTTTTTTTTTTATTTTTCACGATTTTCTTCATCGAAACGAATTGTAATCAATGAAATCTATATATATATATATATACATAAAAACTGATCCCGATTATTGAACATAAATAATATACTAATAGAATATTTTTTAGAAGCAATGGCCGATTCAAAATGGCCACGGACGAAGCAAATTTTTTCAAAATTATTAATTACCGAAGGTAAAGTGTGTATGAAATTCAATGCCTGCACCGGAGGCTATATTGAATCCGCGATTTTGATCTTGTAAGGTCAGAATATGTATGATATTCGTAATTATCGAACATGTTCAACTTTGAAACACATTTATGGAACAATGATTCATATAAGAGGTACAATTACATAAGGCGGCCAATAATGGATCCGCTATTTTAGATTTATCAACTCAAAATTATTATAGTTTTCGTCCATAACCAGTCAATATTTATATCATCATTATAATACTAAAAAAAACTTTCTATGCTCTCTATTTCAAGGAAATATTTTGAAAAAAGTGCTTCGTTTAGCGGCCATTTCGAATCGGTAATTGCTTCTAAAAAATATTCTATTATTAGTATATTATTTATATTCAACAATTGGGATCACATTTTATATATGCATTTCATTCCTTAAAATCCGTTTTCGGGAGAAAAACGTGAAAAATTAAAAAAGAAATGACCTAAAAACATGGCATTTTTTTTATTGTGAAAATTTTTTGCAGAAATAGTCGCTTTTTGGCCATTTGCTCGACGGAAATCGATAGAGCACACCTCAAAATAGTCGGAAACGTATTTTCTAAAAATTAAAAAAATTCTTTCTACTGTAGAAACTGAGCTGATATTGATGTACCTGCTTCTCTCATTTTGGACAAATAAAGGTTAATTTTCGTTTTGAAGATAAAAAATCTGAAAATAAAAAATATTCAAAAGAGTAAAATTCTGAAAATTAATAAACTGAAAAGTACATTTTTTGTATGGTACTGAAGTGTCCAAGCTTAACTTTATAGCATAAGATAAACCATAATCATTGGGTTTAATTAATTCAAATGATAAATTAAAAAGTGAATAATGAAGACCATACCAATAGCGTTAAATTTATTTTTCGGAATTTTACACCGTTGGTTGTTTAGTTACCGGATTTTTAGACGTTTGGTTTAATGTACTTTCGGGATATTTTTCATTCAGAACCCTGCCAAAAATATGTATTCCAATTTTTCTAAACATTTAAGAACAACCGAGATACATGATTCGCTGACAACTTAATAAAAACTTATAATTCTTCCTTTACGAAGTAAAAATATAATATCACTTATATAATTTAGCCGTAATTGTCTGACTCAACCGTCTGTAACTACTGCGCACAATCGTCTCCCTGCAAAATTTATGCATACTCCTTCAAGCTTTAATAAAACGTATAAGAAATATATAACTTGGTTTTTACATTACATAATTATTATGCATACTAAATCTTCAGATCATTATCCACTCGTCTAAGGGGTGAACTTACGTACCCTAATAGTGCGCAGTAGTAATAGATAATCCGGGCAGACCAGACGTCGCACATATAAACAAAGTACGTATCAAGAAATATTTGTTTCGTCATAGTGCCGATAAAATTCGATTAAACATCCGAATTTGCAGGAGTAAAATAGATTTATAGAATGTGCTTTGACTGATTTAAGACATTCTTAATACAGTTTTCGATTATCGACAGGATCAAAATAAGTATAATCGACCTGGAAATTTGAAAAGATATAAAAAGAAAACTGAAATTAGTAAGTCAATTGAAATGAGCCGCAACTCAAAATAATTTTAAGATATTTGATAAATTTTTCGATTTTTATAAGATGTAATAATATACGGGTGATATAAAAGAATGTAAGCGGACGAATAACATACAACGCCGATCGTGACCGGGACTAGACGTTAGCCGTTACGTTTAATGTAATTTCAATATCGAATTTACTTTTTGAAATTGGAACACATATTTGCACCACAAAAATAGGAAGTGCGGAAAATGTGTACGGCCGACGTAGAAAAGGCAGGAAAAAAAAATTAAATTTTTGTCTGAAACTTTTTTTCCCAACATACATTTCTTCAAAACGATAATTTTTTCTATAAGAGTGAGAATTCCATCAACGAAAAGTGTATGTCACGCTTGAGACTATAAAAGTAGTTTTTCTCTCTCCTGTCTGAAAAATTCATTAAAAGTTAATTGGACTGTTTTTTTTTCTATATGAAGCAGTCGAAAATTAAGTGCTGGAAGTTTAGACAGAACAGATCATCCGCCTGTAAAAAAAATATTTGCAATTTATATTTAACGATTTTATAAATATTTCAGAAAGTATTAAAATACACAATAACCGAAGCGTTTTGAAGTCAAGGCAAATAAAGTCTTTTTCAATCAATTCTTTCTAAATCTTCATGCCCTTTAATATAATAGTGTAATGAAAGAAGATTCAAGTTTAAACTAAGACACTATTCGAAGATAGAGATTTCGTCTAATGATGCACCTAGTATCAGTGAGAAGCAAACAGTGAATGTAGACCTCTGTAATTCTATTTAAGCCGTTGAAATGCTTTAACACGTTGTATGCATATGAGAACCGCATCGAACGCACATATTACACTTGCAAGTGGTACAGCTACCGCAATACCAACAATATGAGCTATAACAATAACTTCTCCGTACGTAGACGACGCATAATTCATTGCCTGGCTTACTTTGTTTGAGTGCGGTAACACCCATGTTAAATTATTATTGAGAAAACACGGTTGCCCCGTCACCTCTCGTACTCTTTGTTCCACGCGCCACAAGGGGTCGGTTAGTTACTCCTCTTTTATTCCGTAAACGTAATATTCGATATTAAATAATTTACGGGCCCATTACCAGCCAACTTTGTATAAATTTCGTTTATGAATTAAAATCGGGATTTCTCCCCATTCTACGCCACTGTTAACCTCCGTATCCATTCCGCACATAATTGCTTAATAAGTATTTGTTTATTTGAGTTATTTGAATGTCTCATATCTTTGGCACAATCTCGTGGGAATTGCTCGAAAATTTCTCCCATTCATGCCAGTAATAAGAAATTCGGAATATGTACAATGCTGGCGTAGTTCAAGAGAATTTGTGGAACGCAAAAAATGGTGATATATAAGATTCATATCACTATTACCTTTTGTGTATGTTGCGCGATCGTCATGTAACTGTTTCTTGTGCTTTTGCTCTAGATGTTTTGTATGGTAGTAATTCGGTTCTCTGGGCTAGTCGGGAACGTCAGCGAGCACTGATGTCTCTGAATACACCCTAAAACCTGTTGCTTAGCCTCTGAACTCGGTACTCAAAGAGTTTTCGGGGTCGCTGATTTTAAATGCAATGTCAATACGCAATAAAATGCCCAAATAAGAGATTGCACATATCACTGAAATGTAATTAGAACACGGTGTTTGTGAATGTCGAGTGCAGCACATTTTTTTCGTTCGTTTATATAGTAAATTCCACAATGTAAACATTAAGTGTTATTTGCTTCAAACCCATTTTTTCTATTCAATTTTTATTTAGAAGGCGCATAATGTGAATATTGTATAAAAAGTTAGTGTCCTCATCCATGGCGAACTAAGTTTTTCGGTGCGTACGAGATATTTTCAAAACTCGTAACCCTCTCGTTGCTAGACAACGAAGCCATCGGGAAATATTCGATTAATTATTTTATTATTATTATATATAATATATAATATTAATTTAATTTTAATGTTTTTTATTAACATATTAAATATTTTGGATATTTTTGATGAAAAAATATTTTAGTGGTATATCAATGTACTGCAGATTGTGTTGTCTGGTATTGTTCGAAGTACCCATATTTGAGATTGTCAATTTGTTCCGATCAAGTGGTGACGATCCGATCGCAACGCGAACCTCCTACCCTGACGACATCCTAAAAACATACTGAAAAAATTGATCCTCACTTTTGGACATCTTAGTTCGACTTTTCAATTTCTCGAACATCTATTTTGACAAATCCTCATATTATACATTTATATCATAATATTTAAATTACAAATAATTTTATCGAGATCATCACCATTTCGAACGTCTTAACATAATTTTCTTAAGGTGATTAGAGCCCGGAATATCATACGTTGGGGAAAAATATTTAATAATATTTTCAAAAATGTAATTTTCATTACGAATGATATTGTTGAAAAGAGAAAGCCTTATTCTTCTTGGGACAAAATTTAAACATGCTAAAATAATTTGTTAAATGATTTTTTTTAATAACGCAAATTTTGTTCTTATCGCCTGTCAAAAATTTATTTAAACTGAATAGATTTTAACGAATGACTGCTTATTTTTTTGATGAAAAGATTCTGTACAATTTGACCGTACTATTTTTGTATATTTTCTGAAGCTGACGGGAAATACCCGTGCAAATATCTCTATTTCATTAAAAAAAAAACTATTACTTTATACAATTTCTGGATAATTTTAGTAATTAGGCAAAGAATTTGGAAAAATCCGTTCGGTCAAGTTGTTGGGAATCTTTTTCCTAAAAAAATAAGCCGTCATTTTTTAAAATGTATTCAGTTTAAACAATATTTTTACACGCGATAAGACAAAAATTTTCGTTATTAAAAAAAATCATTTAACAAATTATTTTTGTATATTTAAATTTTTGTCCAAGAAGAATAATGCTTTCTCTTTTCAACAGTATGATTCGTAATGAAAATTATATTTTTGGAAACGATATTAAATAATTTCCCCCAACATATGATTTCCCGGGGTCTAACCATCTTAACAAGATTCTTTCATTTTGAGAGGTACCCCCATTAGTGTTTGCAATGGCGTAGGAAACCCCATTTTTGTAGGAAAAAAACCCACGCCGGGTAACACAGTCGATAAAACATCATCGACAAACAAGGACGATACGCATCATTGATGAGCGATAGTTAAGATGTTGAGTGAATTTATTCTTAAGGGGTCTGTCTAGTAACTCACTTTTGAAAAATCGGTTTTTTGTTTTTTACTTTTTTCGAAAGTAAATATATTAAGAAATATTGTGTGATAAGGAATTTTGTACGGTCCAGGCATCGCTGACTAGGTGTAAGTATTTTTTTTTTAAGAATTTCATGTAAAAAAAACTTTAAACGCGTTTTTCTCGAAACAACGCTTTTACTCGCCTTGTTGATGAAATTTTCGAAACTACTCGACCGATCCTTATGAAATTTAAACCACATATTCTTTAAACCTATCGCTATGTCCCCTATAAATTTTTTTCAAAAATTTTGAATTTAACTATATTATTTTTTCAAAAATCGGCGAAAAAAATCGGTTTTTTGAATATTTTTTGTTTTTTCTTCACCATTTTTTTATTTTTTAAAATAATTGAACAAAATTCACAGGGTACATTGCCATTGTCATACCAAACCTAAAGCACTTTGATTTTTTTGTTTCAGACAACACAGCTCCGAGATTTTATCAACAAGGCGGACCTACCTACTTTTCGAGGTGTTGCGTTTGGTTGACGTTTTTGATCATAATACATGTATAAAATAAAAGAACAAAATTTTTTTTATGTATTTCAAGAGTGCATTTACTAAGCATAATAACTTTTATATCATTACCTTTATCCAGTATCCCAAGAAATAATCACGAAAATCGCTTTTTTTTCGGCGCGAGCTACTAGACAGACCCCTTAATGGAATTGTTAAGATTTAATTCCAAGTGGGTGGAATTTATTTGTAATTAACTTCATTTAATGAGATCGTAAACTAATTCTTTTTGTCTCTGGACACCATTTATATAAACCAACACAATGTTTAGATTGCTTCTTAATCACATCAGATTTTATCTCAAAGTAAGAAATGTAGAATTATTTTTCATCAGGTTTTTAATAGTCTCAAGAGGAAGACTTACTTGAATTAAGAAACTATTTTTTCTATTTAACAAATATTCCTTCTTCTTATTAACTGAGAATAACTTTAAGGACACATTTCCTTAATTTTGGCCGCAGGGCTGGCTCTAGTGAATTTTTCATGTAACCTCACAGAGGCCAAGAAATTAATCCGCTGACTGACATCAGTATTGCCTAGAAGCCCTCTACTTTCTAATCCTCGTACTGATTACCCATCTTTCGCTACTTCAGATTCTACCTAAAGAGCACAAACCCGTCCTAGAACGTCCTGACGAGCCCCTGAGGAACTCCCAAGAATCAAAAGTGGACATTTGGATGACCTCAGGAGCACCCCAGGATATCCCGAGACGGATTGTGCATTTCGGGGAATAAGGAACAGCTGTAAAGAAGGATTTCCACGAGTATAGGTGATTTTAGCCTTGGAGATGAAACCTCCGAAACTAATGAATTTGGTTGGAAATGGTCAGAACAAACGTCTAATCTCAAATTCGATTATTTTATCACGTAGGAATGTTGAAAAAGTCATTGTTAACGATACGGATTGTTCCTAGGAAAATTCAGTACTCTAAGTAGTAATAGCCCGCATTATGTTTTGTTCGGAGTAAATGTGTAACTGTAATTAGCGAGATTACGATTTTTTCATATATAATCTGAGACTTCGTCACAACGATTTTGTCAACATTCTCACACGATAAAACATCGAATTTAGTAGGGGAGAGGGGTCTCATACCGACCCGGCAAATGGTAAAGGTTATTACTCGGCTAAAAATTAATTTTGTGCTAATTTCCAAATTGACTCCTGTCGAGGGAACACTTTTTTATGTTTTCCACCAAGCGGTGTGAGTTTTGTGTGCCATTAAAGAAAGATACAGAAGACATCGCCTTACCCCGCTTGAGTAGTGTTAAGTGCTGTCGATGTCGATCATGTAGTGTGTATTTACGTGTATTGTTTAATTGTTGGTGTTATCCTGTGAGGGATGGTGATAAAAACCTAGCTCAGTAGCCGCATAAATGGCATAAAGTAGCAAGTAAATCTGACCTATGCATGTATGTGTGAGTTTACCTACGAGATCCACTATACCACGATCACAGATTAGTGAACATATGATCCATTTGACATCCAAGTGTTTAAAATTTTTGAAAATCGGTCGTTAAATTAACACATTTTTTACTCATTCTGTTAACTCTGCAACCAAGACAATGGGTCTGTATCGCACCAGTAAAGCCCATATCAGCCCGTTAAAGTCTCGTTAATCTGCCGTTTTGACACGGTAGGTTGTTCGGTAGTCAATACTCTGTGCGCCCGACGATATGTTCTGCGCAAGTTGCTTTGAGAAGCGAGTCGGAAGTCCGCGGTAAGTTAAATAGCTTTCCGTTACCCGTCGCATTATACGCCAGACCACCGGCGACATTTCGGAACGCCGCGTACTGCGCCGGTGGCAAGAGCACGTCGCTCCCAGCCACACGAGGGAGCGATGGGGCCCCGCAGTTGCCACGAATAACGTAGTACAACACCGTTTGGAGATGGTGCACATACCACCTAGGAGCGTAACGACATACTCCGCACTTGGAGCTCGACGTCGAGTACTCGCCAACCGAATGAATAATGACGGTGGCAGCCGCACACCTCCCAACTTGGAACTTCCGCTTCGAATCGGAAACGAGCTGACGTACGCGTGCACGCGGATGTCGCGCACTGTGAGAGTAGACAGAAAACCGGAAGGAGCCAAAACTCTGAAACAAAGGGAAACTTTGACGAGTGAAAGCTTGAACTACGCGAAATTAAGGAATGGAAAGGAATCGTCTGGATAAGTGCTACGATCAAATCTCGAGGCAATTACAGAAGTCTACCGATCCTACTAAAATGGAATTAACGTACTTCCTTCCTTAGTGTCCATTTTGATCATCAACACTAATCATCGAATTATTAATATCCTTAACAAAAAATTAAAATGCCGTATTTCTGCTATTTACCAGGTCGATTTTACCTATTAACCCTTTGCGGCATACATTTTTCTTTAAATGGAAATCAGCTGAAACTTGCTACTCGGAGGTTTTTGGGGTCGCTGATCACGAATCTGACCTCATATTTTGAAAATTCGAAATGGCAATATGGCGGGCCAAACATAATTTTTTAAATTTAGATCCGCCATATTGGATCCACCATTTTGACATTTGGAAAACTGGCTCCGGATTCGTTATTAGCGACCCGAAATACTTCATACAGATTTTTTTCAAATTTTTTTATCATGTAGCTTAGTCACAATTACATTTATTGTAAAAAAACGTGTTTTTTACACTTTTTTTATTTATGACAATATGTGTATATACCAATAAACATTTTTTATCCCTCTAGTATAATTAATAATAGTACAGACTATATGCTGTAAAAAATTTGGCGTTAAAACCTGTGAACTACTATTCGAAAAATGGGAATAGGTGGATAGAAAAAGGTGACACTCTGGAGTGTTACTATGCCGCAAAGGGTTAATGTCGTAAGGGTACTTTTTTGCTTCAATTTCAATCCCGTATTTCGTATCAAAATCGAAATAAAAAAATTGAAATGCCCATGTCATACTAACTTCAAGTTCCCTTTTAAAGATTCCGCGGTCCAGATTGAATTTCTTTGATCAGGAATTGTATTAGGAAATATGTATGCTCCTTAAATTTTTCGAGCTTTGCATATTCAGATTCTGGTGAAACTATCCATAAAGGTGGTAAAAATATTTGAATTTTAAGAAAAAATGTTAGATGTGTACACCACACCACATCATTATAAAATCCTCAAAATGTCGTCCTCCAAGAAAATTTATTTGAAAATTTCTCAACGCTCTAACTCAAAAACAGTGCCCTTAAAAAAAAAGTGCTAAAACTGAAATTTTTTTAGAATTTAGTGAGAAACATAATTATTTTCAAAATGTTCCATGATGAATTCTACGTGTTTTTTGTTCTTTACATTTATAGTTGATATTTTTCAATTTCTAATATTATGCTTAGGATTTTTTCTCATAAACTACTAACTTTTAGAAAAATTTGCTTAATAATCATCGGAGAAGGCAGTAAAATTTGTTCAGAATATTTCGTAAATATTAAAAAGAAAATAATAATTTAAAATTTGTAATAAAATATACATAACAAATTTCGCAAAATATCATACAAAACTTATGTGTTCTTAATAATCTTATTATGTTAATCTAATAATCTAAAAAAATGTAACTATGTTTCTCAATGAACTTTTTATACTTATCATTATTTGTTAATCGTTGCAAAAAAAATGGATATGGCGTCAGCTTGGAATTCCTGATGACTGAAACTCAATTTTGACTACGTAGTCTTCAAGATCAACTTAAAATTAGCAGGATATGTATCTTCCAACTTTTTTTAGCATTGACTTTGATATTAAATACTTAACAGACATTAAAGCAAAAAACAATGTTCTTTGGGGGTTAATGGGTTAAGGGTATTTGTCATACAGAAAATGGAAAATCATTTATCGTACTCTAATTTTTGCAATTGAGAAATGGCGTGGTTTTAAGGATATTAAGTCAAAAATATAAAAACAAATGTCAAAAAGATGAAGAGTGATAATATTGTTCCGGTACTTTTGATTCGGAATTCATTTTCAAAGATGATCCCAGGTGTTCTTCTATCTAAATTGGATCTATCATAATGCGCATGTCAATAACAATTAGTTGACTGATTATATTTGACGTGGGATATTTAGCCTTGATTTACATTTCTTTTTGAAATATCAAATGAGCGGTAATTTTGTTTTGCATTTAGAAGATATTTCAATGCAATTTGGACTGCTCCAATCCAAAGAGCGAAACTGGTGAGAATACATCTAAAAATCAGGGTAAATCAACAAAGATATCGGTATAGATGTGTTTTAATGTGTGGAAAGAATGGAGGATTAGTCGTTACTTATTTATTTTCTGTTTTTAAACAGCCGAAATTGATAAAGCGATCTCAAAAAGTTTTTTTTATATCAAAAGATAACAATTCGTTTTTCAAAGTTTATAATCATAATGGACACTACGAGAAGTAATAGTCTTATTACCTTTTGAGGTGATTTTTTTATGTATTAGAAGATATTATTAAAAAAGTAGATGTAAAGTCATCAAATCGCTCATAAGAAACTCGTATGCCGCATAATCATTATTAGCCCAAATGGAAACCATGTTTGGTTATTTTACGGATCTTTATGCTTTAAACAGCCAGATAAACTATATCTGTATTCTATGTTACATTTTCTATCAGCTGTTTATAATACTAGAGTAGTCTTTTTACAATTTGTTCAAGTTTATAGTTGTCAAAGACATTTGACACATTAAATCAAATTAGAATTAGACTCACATTTTTACTTCAGCACTCATGTAGGTGCCCAAACTAATAACTTAGGTTATAAAAAACCTAAAAGTAAATTCGACTGCTCTGTCACATAGAAAAGTTAAAAGTATCGTTGTTGAAGTTGAGCATTAGACATAACGAAATGCATTAATCTTAGTAATTACAATCGTCCCAGAGCTTTGTTCGTAGTAGGTAAGACAGTAGGTAAAGCAGGACTGTTACTACTTAGAGAAGTGGAGTTTGAAATGTATATATTACACGCAATTAACAACGATTTTTAATACTTTCCACAGGATACTACCATTTTTTCTCATTTATTAGTACTAGTGTAAGTATAGATACTAATTGGCATCATCTTTTTTTATCTTTAATATGTTGACTGCATTAATAATTGCGTTTTTAATTTTAAAATAATTTTGCGGAGATGGAACCTCCGAAACTGAAAAATTTGGTTAGACGATAATAACAGCTAACACCTAATACCAAATTTGAATGTTTTATCATGTGAGAAAGTTTGAAAAATCCTTGTGAAAATCGCAGATAATATGTAGAAAAATGCAGTAATCTAAGTAGTAACAGTCTGTTTACAGTGCCAACGAAAGACTGCGGACTATTACTACTGAGATTACTGCTTTTTTTTATGTAAAATCTGCAACTTCAACAACGATTTTTTAAACTTTCTCCCACCATAAAATACTCAAATTTGGTATTAGGTCTTAGCTCAACCGGATTTATCAGATTCGAAGGTTCCATCTCGAGGGGGAAATCACGTATACTTGTGGACGTCTTCCTTATTATCAAAGCATTCAAATTATCAGTATAATATATCTAAAGTGGGATTTAATAAATATTTTATTTTGATGCATGAATACTAGTTTTGTAATTCTAATTTTACAAAAACAAATATTCTGCAGATATATTGAAAACTCAATGTGCAGATGAAGTTTTAAAGTCCAATCTGATTTCATATTAATGTGAAATTTCACCTTGCTGAAGTCACTGGTTATGTATTCAACATTCCTACTTATGTGAAACTGATGATATTTCAAATTTATAAATAAAATCTGTATTATCTACCTCTACAGACGATATACAATAGTTCTCAAATAGTTAGGAATGATCGTTTTTCTGAAAGTAATAGTTTTCTCTGTTACATTGTGATATTTCATTACATACAAGTGGAAATGGCGGATTCACAGTAGACAAAGCCGAACTTGGCTCAAAATTCACTTGACAAAATTAAGAGTGTAAACAGAAAAAACTAGTTAGACGTAAAGCTTCGGACTGTCGACGAGACAACATTCTCATAAAATAGTCGCCTTCCTGTTGTGGATATTTCTAAAAACTTCTGTGAAAATCGTTTAGATATTCCTTGAAATTAGATATGAAAATACGACGTATGCAAAGCGATGTCGTGAAACAATGATTTAGTAGAGTATACATGGCTGTGTAATAAATGAATATTCAGCGATTGACGTTCTATATAATAGTGCAAATGCAAGTAGACATCAATCTTCCATTATACAATCAATCATTTTGGTTACTTAACAAATCGGCATTATTCTACTCGTACGTTAGTTAACCCAGTTTCATATCACTGAAAATTCATGAGAAAAGACATTCCTTCGTGTTTAATTTTAGTCACGAATAAGAATATACAGAATATGGAGTATAATAACTTTTCTAAATTGTTTACTTTTCTTTATTACTTATGTATAATGTGGATTAAATCTACGCTTAAAAAATATTTTTTCTCTAAATACTACATATACTATTATTTTGTATACACTGTACTTTATTATCTTTTTTTTTCATTTACAACTTATAACGAATTTTAATAATATATGAAATTGCAAGTTTTATTTGTTACGTAACTAGTTCATAATAGAATGAGTTTCTTGAATCGTTGTTACGTAATTTATGTCTGGAAGATATCGATTCATCTGCAAGTCTTAAAATATAATAAAATTCTATTGAATTTGGTCGCGTATTATTTTAAATAGTGATTAATGCTTTATTCTTCATTTTTTAAAACAATTATGGTATTGCATTTACGGATTATCTCCGTCAATATTGGTAAAATTGTATATTGATATATTTCCTAAAAGACCATGAGCTATTATAATTAATAAAGTATATAAATTTAGCAGTATTTTTAATGGATTAAAAGTATGGTAAGTCAAACTATTAACATAGAATATTTATTAATATTTTTTTCGGCTTGCAACATAATTAATATATATGGAAGAAAATATTTTAGGTAAAGTTTCATTTTGAAACTTCTAAAACGGAAATAATACCATTTTGAAACAAATGTATCATAAAACGAAAAGGTGCACGTTTTTCAGAATTAATTAATCCAATTTAGAAAGTTGTAAGACTAATAATAATAACAAGCCACGAAGCAATTAAATATTTAATTGAAATTATATCTGAAAATTTCTTGATTACTGATAATTTTAATCTAAAAAACGAAACACATTCTGAAGGATCGAAATAATTTCAATGTCAAAATAGCTTCAAACTTTTGTTTACACCCGCAACGTTCTGCGATTCTTCATGTACGAATCCAGCACACCGTAAATGTAATTATGTACTCGGCTATATTTTAGTTAATGAATCTCGGCTTCCTGCATTTCTTTCTGGTTTGTCGGGTACGAAACGCACTACATAAAGCTTTGATTAAACTCACAGGAAAGGTGAAACGACTCTAGCTTAATCAAATGTTACGCGAGATTATGTTTGTAAACTTATCTGCTTACCGTGAATTAATTACAAATTAGAATCTTCACGCCTAGAAAAAAATGTGTTTCTCACATTTCTAATGTATTTTCAGAATTTATTTCATGGCGGGGTAAAAAAAACGTCTTTTCCTTCTTTGTGAACCTTTTAAAAAGTATTTTATAATATTAACATTTTATCATAGACCCTCAGTAACGTAATTTTGTGTACAGGAAGCATTCTCGAGCAATAATGCACGGCACTCTCTCGAAAAAATCGATTGAAAGTTAGTTGAAAACTATAGCAAAGAAGTCGATTTTAACCAGTGCTATGTTTTTACAGAAGTAAATGAAGTGGAAATTTTATTACTTTTAATTTATATTATTTAAATTATTACTTAAACTCGTTGAAAAAAAATACTGACACTTCTGTTTTTAAAATATATATTTGGTATCAGCTTCCAAAAGCTATCGAATACGACTGATGCCAGGATGATTTTCATATTTTTCATTAATCCGTTATCAATAGCAACCACGAATAAGTACGTAGCCATCGGAGTGTCACTTCCACGTGACTCATTTTAAAATTCCCCAGTGAATTTCGATGTTTAAACATACATTGTTTTACATTTTGCATTAAAATGTTTCGCAATAGTTCTTGCATCATTAAATTTTTAATTAAAATTCCTGAATACTTCTTTAATTTATTTTCAAATATTATTGCCAAATAGTTTTAGCATTTTACCACGTTTTAATACATTTAAACGAATTATTATATGTCCATAATTTTCTGGAAAATTTGTAAGTCAACCTTTTTACTTGGTAAATTTTAAACCATATAATTTTATTTCAGTACCTTTTAGTATTAAAGTTATTTGAATTCCAAAAGTACAAACACATGTAAAGACAAATCTGACAGATTCGAGATTTCCTTTTGTAGTTTGATTATGCGTTGGAAATATCAATTTAGTAGCATTCATGCTCTGAAAAGTAATTTCCACTTTCTCGAATTTTAAATATTATTTTTCTACAATAAATTATACGAGTTTAACATTTTCGCAGTACCATTTTTTAAATAATTTAGCATAAAAACTAAATGTCAGTTACGTGAGTTTTTACTTTAAAAGGGAGTATAACTTATCAGTAAAAGTGACATGCATATTTTACATCAATTTAGCTACTAATTTCTTTTCCGAGGCGCTCATAAAAATTCTTTGATTACATCCAAGGCATAATTATGGCTGTTTTGGAAACGTCTTGATTCAATACAGTATTCATAGGCCGACCTTCTAAAAAATCATCAATTTTAGTTTCTTTTTCATCAAGATCTGCTGCTATCGTTAAGTTCTCAGGACAGATAGAACCAGCGTTACACCGCAATGTCCCAAGTAATACGATGGCACAACCATGCTAAGAGAAACGCTGATATATTTATAAAATTGTATTAGATTAAATTTTCCTCTGCTAAATGGCACTAATCTTCAAGAAGAGGTAATTTTTCAAGAATACATATTATAAATGCACAAAATTCTCTACCTTATAACTTTGAAAATATCTATCTTCAGTTAATACAGTTTGAAAAAAGAAAATTTAGACGCAAAATCAATTTTAGAAATAAGCATTTTTTACTTTCTTACCTCCAAATTATATAAATATTAATTTTTCGGATAACATGTTCCATAAAGTTATAAGTAGTAGCAATTGTCATGCTGAAGTTATACAGCCCGGAATGGTTATATATTTCGAACACCATGGATATTAAAAGAAGTTTTCACGTGTTTTCGTGATTTTCGAAATCTTTATTTATTGCAAAGTTCGCAATCACCCCCCCCCCCCACACACAAAAGCAGATTTTTGAAAAAATCGTTTCAGCATTTTTTTCTTTCACAATAGTTTTTCGAAATATTTGAAAGTTCCCGGACTTTTTTCCAGCACTGAATATGAACTATTGATGATTTCTACTAAGCCAGATATAAAACAAACTTTCAAACTATTCTCAATATATTGTTCTAATGGGGGCTCCTTTTACCAAGTAAACTTTACCTCAATTTAAACAAAAAATGTATTCTATTTTTTGACATATTCTACTAGAATTTTTAATTCGGCTATTGCGCTGAAAAATAAATTATCTGAATTAATAAATATTTGCTAGATTTGCATAAACTAATTTATGTAGGGAATACATAATTTAATCAATTAAGTCATTTATCTGGTATACTTGTTTACTATGGGCTTAAGTGAAATGTAGGCAAAGCAATATTTTATAACAAAATTTACCATATTTATGGTGCAATTCAAGGTTTATATAGTAAAGTCAGCTAGTTCTGATTAGCATAAATAAGAATAAAATAAAATCTCAATTATGAATTTCCTTCAATGAAAAGATGGCATATTAAAACTAAATATTTCTTAAACTTGAATCGGATTCACATTTCAAGATTCTTTGTTGTGTACTCAAAATTTAATAAGATTCATTTTTATTAGATATTGATTGCATTAAAATAATAATTTCAATGTTTTGATATAGTAATACTGTCACAAACTATTTAAAAAATAAAATAAATGCCCTCTAGAATAATTCATAACTGTTCTTCCGATATTCTATTTGAAATATCTTGCAGGCACCATTAAATAATGTATTATTTTGCAAAAATAAATTTGTAAAATATTAAAATAATTTGATACTCTTCAAATTATTTGACCTATTTAACCTATTAACGCCCAAATGCACAGAAAGTTTAGTGCAACTTCAACGCTTATTTTCAATATGAAATAAATGTCGAAAAAAATAAAATCTATCAGATTCTACGATTTTCAAGGCCGCTTTTTTGAATGGTACTAAGATAATTTGTAAAAAATTGAAATTTATATATGATTTTGACATATATAGTAGAAAAACATGATTTTTTCAGGACTCATTTTTTACAAACATCGAGTTTTCGATACAATATCTTACTTTGAGTGCGCTAAAATATATTGCAAGGGTATACTCGATATGTATTTTAAAGATACACTGGTATATATTTGAAATTTGCGATATCATATTGAAAATGGCCACTGCATTTACAAATTCTTTTTCAAAATTTAACCATCTTTCTTCTTGAAAACCATTATATAAGAAAAATTACGTTCTAGAATAAGTCGAAGAATATATTCGAATTTTTTCAGAATGTATTGTCAAAATTTTTTATTTTTGAAAAATACGAAAAAAGTCATTTAAAATTAGTAAAGAGTATTCTTCAACCGATTCTAAGACATTTTCTTTCAGTAGACATTTGCGTCAACGTCTATTGTTTTCAAAAAAAAAAAAAACCTTTATTAAACTTTTATGGATTTGAAGACTAATAATTAATTTTCTTGGAAACGACAGAGTTTAGAGAACATTTTCTTAAAGAACGAAGTCTCAGAATTGGCTAAAGAATACTTTAAAAATTTTTCAGATTTTTTAAATGAATTTTTTCAACATTTCGATTTTTAGAATTTTTCAAAAATATAAAATTATGATAATACATTCTGAAAAAAATGCGAGGGTATTCTTCGACTTATTCTAAAACATAATTGTTTCAGTAATATTTTCTCTACAGTTCATTGTTCTCATGACAAAAAATAGTTAAATTTTGAAAAAGAATTTGTAAATGCCGTGGCCATTTTGAATCTGACAAAGAAAAATTCAAATATATACCAGTGTATCTGTTAAGTACAGCTATCGAGTGTACCCTTTCAATATATTTTAGTTCACTCAAAGAAAGATATTGTATCGTAAACTCGATATTTGTAAAAAATGAGTCCGGAAAAAATCATGTTTTTCTACTATATATATCAAAATCATATATAATTTAAAATTTTTTTTCGATTTTCTTACTAACATTCAAAAGAGCGACCTAGAAAATGGTGGAATCTGATAGTTTTTATTTTTTCGAAATTTATTTCAGATTGAAAATAAGCGTTATAGTTGCAGTAAACTCTCTGTGAATTTAAGCTGTATTGTGTTAAATATCATATGACAAATATTTAAAAAATATGAAATGTAATGTTATGAGACTATTTTCTTTCAGTTAGGAAAGTTATAAGCCATGTTAAAATATGATCCACATCTTGTTAAAAAGGCATTGACTTTGAACAGTATGAAAGACGCATTAGAACCCAACGGTCACCCGAGTAGGTTGTTTCAATAAGTGTGAAGCCGGTCAAACTGCGATTATGTTTCTAGGGTAAGGGCCATCGACTTTTGACATACGGCTTCAGTTGCTGGACAAAATAATCAGCAATTATAATTTTAAGATGTGTTTCATGGCTACCAGAGGACATCGAACAATGTTGACATCGACACGAAAAGAATCGGAAACAGGCCATTGTAGGGTTTTTCTGCTAATAGGATTACAAGTGTACGGAATTCAAGGTAGTTGCTACAGTAACCCGGTCAAAGGGATTGAATCTTGAACTTGTCGGCAGTACAAAAAATTAATGCAATTACACAATCAATTTATCAACAAATACATCCTTTTTATTTCAAAATTCCGTTACGTAATTTAATTAATGTGTGGCTCTGACCAATTTTGAAAACTCGATAAGTTTCGTAATTTTAAATAAAATTCTATAAAATGATATCATTAATTTAATATGTTATTTTAAGGTTCTCAAAGAGAGTATTAAATTCTCTAATACCTATCTTTATAATTTCCACTCAAAATAGGGCATCGTTATGAAAAACTAATAACATTTTAAGCCTATTAAAAGAAGGACGTTCCGTAGCTTACGCTAATTCAGAGTTCAGGATTACAACATCTTTTGAAATTTAAATCCACATAATGGTCATATACGTCACTAAATATCTCGGATTTTTTGAAAAGCGGATTATTTTGAGAATTTATATTTTTATATAATTACGCGTAATTTAATTATACTTGACCTAAATATTTTCATCGAATATCATTTTAATCCTAAAATATTCTCAGTTTATATATATATATACAATTTCAAATTTATTTAAAGAAAAATTAAATTTTTGTATTGATCTAGGAAAATCCATTTCTAACTTTGATTATCTTAAATAACTTGGTTACACTATGTAATTAAGATAGTATTAAGTTACGATACTTTTATGTCATCATTAGAAAATAAAACAGAGATGAAGAACTAGAAATGAAAACAAAAGATCGTTAAATTATGCAAATATTATATTCCTTGCAGACAAGAAAAATTAAAACCAAATCCCGACTGAATGAAAATAGAAGGAGAATAACTATATACTCTATCGATTGAAAATGTACTTTAACGTCTTACAAAAAAAGCGATGCTCGACAAATCTCAGTGATTTATGTGCTCTGGAGTTATGCGGTAGTCCCTATACTATCGTCCTTTTCCTCGCCATTAACCGATGTTGGTCGTATTATCTTTTTCTAAGTGCAGATTAAAAATTTATTGCAGTTCTCCAAATATCTATGTACCGGTGATTTTCCCTTTTTCTTTGATAATGTAGTAAAGAATACATAAACCAATTTTATGTATATAATAGAAACCGAAATATTTTATATTTTTTACTGAGATATTTTAAAAAATGCTAATTAAATCCATCTACAAACAGTTGGAGACCGAACTGTAAACTAGTAGCTTGTCCGAGTGTGTCAACTAAGTGGAAACCAATTTTAATTAAAATGTTCGGGAATATGAGTTTTCTTAACGTGAAATTGTTTGTGGACACCGTACGAAGATTTTGAGCAAAAAAAGAAAATTGAGTCGATGAGAGCATTTTTACTTATATTTTTGAACAAAAATGCATTTTTCTTCTAAAATCTCCTCCGCAAGTTTTTGTTTTTAGGTTCAAAATGTTCGTACAATGACCAGGAATAATTCCCAGTAGAAAAATCCTATATGCCCGAATTTTTAAAACGCATTAAATACGGAAAAAATGTCGGGGGTTTTCGCGTCTAGCTCGTTTCGTTTATTAGCTAGCGAAATATCACACAGAAAAATATTGTAGAACTTAATAAGACCTACAATTTTATACCTTATCCGATTCAACTTGATCAAAATTGAGTCCAGCAGAGCTTTTAACCCTTTATTTTTGGATAAAAATTGCTTTTTTGTTTCAAAAACCCACTGCAACTCAAAACTGCAAAATACACTGAGGTGTACTGAACCCTTTTTGTTATGCACACAATTTTGTCTAGGAAACTTGTATCATAAGATAGTTTGACAAAGTTACTTTTAATCTTTAATAAACAAACTCCTACAGTTTACTGGTAAAAGACATTTTTCTCGGTGTACTATAAGATGGAGTTAAAAAACGACTAGTCGGGATAAAAAATATGATTGAATGACTGTCATTCGGTGTCCAAGAGCATTTTTATTTCCTTAAACTTATAAGCTAGTAAGTAATAAACAAGTAAGTAATTACATAACCTGAAACCATACTAAACATGGGTGCGGGTCGAAAAACCGACAAATCAAAAAGTCGACAGATGAAAAATCCGATAGTCAAAAAACCGACAATCAAAAAACCGACAGTAAAAAACCTACGTTTCAAAAATAACTGTCCGCTTGGTCGGTGTGTCCATTTTTTGGGTGCACTTGAAAACCCCGACATTCAAACAATACGTTTCAAAATACAGACATTAAAAAACCAGACATTTCAAAATGAAAATGTATAATAATTAATGATTGAATTCTAAATGTCCTTAATAAATAATCCGGGGGTCAAACTGATATTACCTTCAAGTGACCTACAAAATTAATCCCTTGGTCAAACATTTTTGATCTTGAAATGATCTTCCAGTGAAACCTCAAGAACGGCGACCCGATATCATTTTTTAGGTGCGGGTCGATAAACCGATAAATCAAAAAGCCGACACATAAAAATTAGGCACAGCGCCAAGCGGAAAGTCATTTTTTTGACCGTCGGCTTTTCGATTGTCGGTTTTTTGATTGTCAGTTTTTCGACCTGACGGCTTTTTGATTTGTCGGTTTTTCGACCCGCACCCATTTTTTTATGTAGTGAACGACCCAACCGGAGGTGACTGTATTTTGTAATGTTAGTTTTTTTAAATGTCTGGTCATTGAATGTCGGGTTTATGATGTATCTGTATTGTGATTTGTAGGGTTTTTGAAGTGCACCCCAATTTTTTCATGATTCGGCTTTTTAACTATCGGCTTTGCGACTGTCGATTTCGAATGCCGTATTTTTGAGTGTCCGCTTAATGATTGTCAGTTTTTTGACTTGTCGGATTTTTTATATGACGGGTTTTCGACCCGCACTCATAATTATAGACAAACGTCATCGTGAGCAAAGGAAATCCTTTTATCTTTTATCACCTGGAAAAAAAATGTAACTGACACACAAAATGGAGCAAATCTTCTCAGATCTATAATGATTTTATGTTCACTATTTTATTCTAAGTTTTAAATAGATTTTGAAATGTCTCCTTATTTAAATTATTAGATTAATGAACACTGTTCTCTCAAATCGTTTAAATATAACACTTTTAAGTAAGTAAAATATTAATGATAATAGATTGGTTACGAATACCATTTATTTAAAGCTCTGTAACTTCTTATTATCAGAGAACTGGAAGAAATCGAGAGTGTATGATCCTTTTTCCATGGCAATGCTGAATACGATTAAATCCCGAAATGCACATACCGCAAGAATGATCAGTTGCCATGGCTATTGTGATTGTTTCGCGGCGAAACTTTAGCCTGGCAATGCCAGGGGCGGTTGCGCACCAGATCGTAGGAAATGCAAATTGCATTGGTGACAGGCGCATTATGCGGTTTAAATGCCAGAAACAAAACGCGGACTGCCGAGCGTAATTTGATGTGACAAAGCTCGGAGGAACGATGGTAAATAAATTAATCCTATTCGAAAACCCAAACGCAACAGTTCGGCGATTAGTGAATTAACTACGCAAACTACATTAGTTTCCAACGATGTCGCCGAACTGAACATTTCTCATTTAATTCTGAGCTTTTCCAAAAATTCTCCAAAGATATATCTGCGACACAACTGGGAATTTGTTGTAACGTTTTGCTAAATGTTTCATATACATCTATGGCTTTAATCATATAGACCGCAGTGAAACCGCTGAATATATTTGAATATATAAACGTCCATTGGCTTGGATAAAGAATACTTTATTACACAGTGCTCGTATAATTTTCAAATCCATCATTATCATTGTGAATAAACTGCAACAAATCTGTATTTATCACTGAATCAATTATGAGCATTTATGGACAAAATGGAGTGAAAACGAATTAAAGCTTTAATTGAAACTGACATGGTTGGTTATTATTCTCGGACGATGCGGCTCTCAACTGAGTTCTTCTATGGGATTACAATTGTAATTATTAACTGAAATATTTGCCATATTTAAAATTAAATAATGGTTACTCTTGTAAAATATAACTAAGTACTTCTATGAACAAATTTTCAAGATCCGAGCACAAAGTAACTTCTTTCTATGAATTACCATTCATTTATTTTCATAGATAATTCAATTTTCATAATATATTCATCGAGGTCATATCATACAAAAATTTTATACTGATGTACTCAGCACATATACATCTTAAACTGAATTATACTATTATTACTTACATGAATGAAATGTGAGGTTTGATCAACAAAATTGAAAATAAATCTTATTTAAGAAAAAAAATATTGTAGTTGCAAATTACTTGGCGATTTAGTGAAATAATCAAATACAATTTGGAAATGTAAATCCAAAAAATCATTTATATCATTATTAAGGGTTTAAAAAATGAACAATCGACTTCTATTGATAAAAAGTTGGGTGACAGTGAACGTTTAAAAAAACCGACACATAAAAAAACAGACAGTCAAAAAGTCCACGTTCGGAAAGTCGACAATAAATAAAACAACACGCTAACAAACTAGCAGACAAAATACCTACAGTCAAAAAATCGATAGTCAGAAAGCCAATATTCAAAACACGGACAGTCCTTCATTGTTTTTTCACCTGAACGAAACGTTTTTTCGCTGTTTAATGTGAACTGTATGTATACTCGAGAAAATAAAATCAACGATTATCGGCTTGTTGACTTACGGTTTTCTGACATGTCGGTTTCTTGTCGGCTCAAAATCGGCTTTCTGACAGGTGCTCACTTAGTACATGTACGTCCAAGGGACATCCAATGTAAGTCCACTATGCATTCATATGGTTCCATTCGATTCGTAAATACATGGCTCGTCCACGTTACGACCAAATGTCACTAGATGTACGTCCAATGGATGTCTTTGGACGGGACCAAATTTGGATGCACAATGGATTAAATATCGACGTCCAGAATATCGTTGGACATCAAAAAAACCGACTGACAATGGATCAAATTCGGATGTGATGTGTATAAATTCGGGATTTAAAATAGATAAAAGAAGAGATGTATGGACGAACATTCGACGTTAAGAACATACTTGGACATTAAAAAAACATGTGTAATGTAGAAATTTTCGGTACGGCATCAGTATGGCTTGAGTATTGGATAGAGTACGGCTAAGTATTGGATAGAGTACGGCTAAGTATTGGGAAGAGTATGGCTATGATATGGGTGTTGTATGCCTCTTATTTGGGTCAAGGTATATGGGATAAGTCTGGCGTATGAGCGTTTCCCATACTATTTGCTAGACTACTTCCAAACGGGTGCCAGACTCTTTCAAGACTTTATTTTGATGTAAAAAAACATTTTTTAAATTTATAAATATTTTATATTAAAGTCTCGCATTGTCTATTTAAATTCAACCTACTTTCTTACAATTATTAACGCTCGCAAATAAATGAAAAAACCTTCGGGGGATTTGAACCAGCGACCCTAACATCGCAAAGCATGCACGCTAACCACTACGCTACGCCCTATATGTTACGAAATAATAAAATTTCAGAACTTGTCTATTAAGATCGTAGATAGTCAATTTTTTGTATAGACATATTTCCCGTATCTCTGGCCATATGTTCGAAGGTAATTAAACATTTTGAACATTTTTTATTTTACATATTTGCAAATTTCGTATGGGGGTCTTTATTGATTTGCTCGAGGTCGTCCCCCTTATCTATACACCCCCGAATTTTGTCAGATTTCGCGTATCTTCTACCCTTCTCGAGATATTTTAGAATTTTGAACATTCAAAATTTTTCAAATTTTTAATAACCGCTTGTACTCAGTTAACTAACTCCGCGTACCCGCGGCATAACCCCGTCGGTAAACTCCAATTTAATTTAATTACTTGAATTCAAATCCGTTATTCTACTTTTCTTTCGTCGAGTTATCTTAAACAGTCTTCCTAAACAGTGTTTCTAAATATGTTTTTATACATGCATGTTCCTACGAAATTTTATTCAGTAATGTAGCTTTATTTGTCTCCTTGAATTCGTCTCCTTCACTTTTAGAATATTCCGAAATCAAAAAATATTTATATGAAATTAAATTAAATTTACTTGGTACGATTATAGTTAATTGAGTTATGACCTTTTTCGTATCACAGAACTTTGCAGAAATAAGTCCAATGTTATGTATAAAAAATGTAATATTATATTTTCGCAAGGTTTTAAAATTAAAATAAAATTAATGTAAGTTATGCAGTAAAAGAATAATCATCCAATAAAATTAAAAATATAAAAAGCAATCTGTTTTTAAAAAATAGTTGCAGATTTTCCGATTTGTGTACAATTTGATACGATTTTTACATTTTTACGAAAAATAAGTCAATAAATGATAAAATTATAATATATTAATAGCTACTTTGTATTCATTACGATGGTAGCGTTTTTTCACGATAGAATGTGACAGATTTTCATGATTTAATAATAGTATCGTAAAATAATAGTTTTAAAAATGGGGCCTACCAACAATGGGTTTGATAATATTGCATGCAAGCGGCTACTAAAAATTTGCCAAGTTTGGAATATTCAAAATTCTAAAATATCTCGAGAAAGGTAGTAGATACGCGAAATCTGACAAAATTTGGGGGTGTATCGATAGTGGGGACAACCTCGAGCAAATCAATACAGACCTCCAAACGAAATTTGCAAATATGTAAAATACAAAATTTTTTAAATATTTAATTACCTTAGAACATATGGCCAGAGATACGTGAAATATGTCTATACAAAAAATTGACTATCTACGATCTTAATATACAAGTTCTCAAATTTTATTTCGCAACATAGGGCGTAGCGTAGTGGTTAGCGTGCATGCTTTGCGATGTTAGGGTCGCTGGTTCAAATCGTTATCGTTAATAATTGTAAGAAAATAGGTTAAATTTAAATACAGACTTAAATGTGAGACTTTAATATAAAATATTTATAAATTTAAAAAATGTTTAAATTAATTTTTTTAAATCAAAATAAAGTCTTGAAAGAGTCTGGCACCCGTTTGGAAGTAGTCTAGCAAATAGTATGGGAAACGCTCATACGCCAGACTTATCCCATGTACCTTGACCCAAACAAGGGGCATACAACACCCTTATCATAGCCATACTCTTCCCAATATTTAGCCGTACTCTTTCCAATACTCAAGCCATACTGATGCCGTACCGAAAATTTCTACGCGGGCGACTAAGTATTGAAATCCGGGATATATATATTATATATTAGACACACAATGGCTTGCTTGCGGCGTTCGGAACCGGTTCAATAAAAGTACTATGGACGTACAATGGACATATATTGGATGTACATATACCTTAAAAAAATAAACAATTGGCCAAATTATTACAGCCTAATTTATTTGTAAATTAATTTAATTTTGTATTGTTATAAGTATTACATTCACACAACCTCGATTATAAAAAAAAATAATATGATGAAGGATCGAACCCGAATCTCTTGCGTATTTCGCTAACGTCTAAACCACTACGAAACGTCCACAATTGGATTATCACATAAAATACAGTTTCTTGTAGTAAAGTGTAGAAACTTATTAAATGTGACACACTTTCGATTAAGAAAGTATTGTAATCTTTTGGATTTGAACAATATAGAATTTGTCTAGATGAATGGATGCGTTAGAGGTCCAGTGCTGATGAGATTGCTTTTAGATTGTTGGTTTGTTTACCTGTCAGTTTTTGGATTTATCGCCTTTTCGACTCAAATATGTAAAAAATTTACGTGACACAAGACAAAAGGTTTCATAGTAAAATGTATTTTATACATGATTATCCCAATAGTTGGGGAGGGACCACTTTTTTAATACTATTTCCGTGCTCTAAATTTTCAAATAGTCTCTATAATATTTAAGGAGAACATTTATTGAAGTGTACCTGATCACATCTTTTATTTTTATTGTTATTTTGACTTTGCTGACCTCTGCAAATTCTTTAAATCACACTAACACTTCTAACTTTATTCCTTCATTATATTGCTACAAACAAAAGTATCAACAATACCAATTTGCAGCCTTATTTTGTCTTGGGATTTTCATTCAAAATATTCAAAATTAATCATTCCCTAATGTTCTCAGACTCCAAAATGTTTTCCCAATTAAGCTTTGTCTTAGTTCAATAATAACAACATTTTAGGTAGACATTGTAATCGTACCTTATCGCAATACATGATTTGCCATTAGTTCTTAAAGCAGATCACTAGAAGTGAATAATATCACGAAAAAAAAACGAATAACAGCGCTACAATTTCAGTAATAGGATACAGTCTAAATAACTTTCGTAGATATTTTTACTATCTAGATAGTGAAGCCAACCACTTAAATTCTAACATTAGGTATAAAAGACATTTTGCTATGTCAATGCTAAAGTACAAGTCGCAACAGTCCGTTATTTTTACAAGCTAAATCGGTTTCTTTCAGGAAAACTAGATGACGCTCTAATCCATAAAGTAGCGTAAGGACTATTACCAAACTAATGTATAACAAGAGCAACAAGTGGCTCTATGCGTGTACCCACGTAGAGAGTTAAATTTTACCGTGGAGATGGAAGGGAAATAACGAAATATATTAGGCATTAAGTCCCTTCTCTTTGTAGTAATTGTATACGGTTGGATGCATGTACGTGTGATACAGCTATAGTCAGGAGATCCTCAGAACGTCCAAATGTCCGCTTTTGACTTCCTGTTACCATCTTCTGGATATCCTCAGGGCATAGGATGCCTTGTGCGTGTTAATAGGCTCTCTAGGATAGTGACAGATGGATGTGCTTTACGAATGTAAATAAATACATGGTTTTTAAGTGTTTATTAAAATTCACTTTTTATTATCTATGCTACTCTTCTTAGATTTTTTTTCTTCTGCTTTTTCATTTAAATTAAAAAATTTTAATATCTCAAAAGTAATAAGGCAAAAATAATATTTTCTGCTCGTTGTATTAGGTTTCTGAACGTCTATTGTTAGTGGCGTTCTGTAATTATTTTTGTTGGCGAAAAGCCCCCTTCCCGTTTTTTATTATTTTATGTTTGCCAGATCGACATTTTATTTAAACTTATTCAATAAGACATCTTTTAATCTGTCTGGTTTTGACCAGATGGTTAAAATCTTATATAAAAAGACCTTTCAGTTCGGAAAGTAATTTCTATAGGCATGGTTAATCTAATAGGTAAACAACAAATAAATGTAACAAATGATCTTCCTTCATATTGTATTGAACAAAAACGGTTGAAATTTATTTTTGAGATTGGCAATCTAAGCTACATGTTGTTCATACATGGACAACATTCTACAATAATAAATTCCATTGACAAATACACTTTTAGGATGAAAGTAACAATTGTTATGGGCTACCTTGTTACACTTACCCTACATATATTTAATTTAATTTTCATATGCAACTATCCCCAAAGGGGCAAACCGATAACCGGAATACTGATGTGCGAATTAAAACTTATATTCGGCCGTAATATCAATTTTAAAAAGGTCGCTGTTGGCTTCATGGCGTTTTTTTAACCGGAGATTCACTTCTTTTAACAAAACTAATCAACTAACCCTAAACCTTTTACCATGAACACTTTGTTTAAGTGACGTACGATTGTTCCCGGAATTTGATAACCACTAAGTACTATACGACTTTTCTGACGTTTTGTATGACTGAGTGAAAATACTCGAGACTATCTCTAGGTAGTGTAAATTTAACGCGCATGCGCAGTCTGACGCTGCCTATGTACCTAGGGGTGTAACCTCAAAATTTTGTCCACACCTGATCTGAATCCTCTTCAGCACTACTTTCAAAATTCATATGGGTTACTCTGATCCAGTATGTACCCTGTATATTCAACTATGCCGAAGTCGCTCTATCAAATAAAGCATCCTGATTGGGGATCCTTACATAGAAAGTGACTGTTGAAAATAAACGAGCGTTGAGCCTCTACGGCAAAGAAAGCAGGCCGATTGTTGCGCGGGGCCATCTGTTTACCATCAGTGGGTATCCTCTGTTGATAAAGTAGTTCGTCGAATGTATCTGTCTGGTATTTCCGTAGTTTTCCCAGACCCCACGCAAATGCGATACAGAGGAGTCAAGTCGCTCTGCGCGGGGCGTAATATTGGGAGGATTGACTCTGGGTGGGTAATGTCTTGTATTGTCTAAAGTATTGTCCTGTAATGCCTTCCATTGTCTATCTGACCTATCCACACGAGAGCTGACCCGCGAATAGGCTAAAAATGTCAGTAATGCGGAGGATAATTTCTTTCCCTTTTTATTAAGTGTTAGTGAATAATCTTTCTGCTGCCGATTGAAAATATCCATACCGTTCATTGAGACCGGAATCATTGTCTCTATTACATCACCTTTTTCATCTGTTTTTTTCCTCAATAAGTTTTCGTACTAATGGGAATCCCCACCGATAATAACGTTATTAAAAGTCTGAGAAGTATATCCGACTAAAGTATATATCGCGTCAGCGGGTAGAAATCGAACACTCCGCGTATCATAAAAAGAAGCAAATATTTTTGGCTTGCAACTTCATCGAAGTGCAGCGTCATAGTGCTTCATACAAAGCCGATTCCTTTACTTTTCGTTTCTTCTATTTCAATTCGACGAACTTTTCAACATTTCTATGAATTTCTCGAAGAAAGAGAACGGCGCAGAAGTGGAAGCGGAATATCCGCGAGAGCGTGGCGGAAGCCGGGAGGAGGCATTCGTGTGCACCGGTTCGTAACTTGAACTTGTCGAGTGTACTTTGGCCGAGGAACAAGTGTGCCATTGCCACTCGCACGCCGTTTTCGCGGTAGCATAGCCTCCTGTTTTTCGAACTATCCTAAAACAACAATCTGGCTTCGGCCTCGGAGTCGCTGAACTCCCGCGACACCAATTATGCACGCTCTAACGACTCACGATGCAACCGTGAGTGACTCAAAGAGAGATATAGATATAAATAGATGGATGGAGAGATGGATGGATAGACAGATAGCTAGCTACCAATCCACAAAATTAGAGAGTGAGACAAAGAGACAGAGTGAGAGGAAGGAAGACAGATCGACTGATTAAGTTTATTCGACCATAGGCACTGACTCCTAGGCAATTGAAAAATAAGATATCGAAAGTATAACAACAAGTTTAATCCACAAGGCATATTTGAAAATTAATTACGTAGAAAGCAATAGTAGACTGTGCAACTAGGGAGCAAAATAGGTGTTTGCTGATGAGTCTACAAATACCTATTCTCCCTTGTTTGCACATACTATTTTCTCATACGAGGGCGTTCTCAGAATGCGAGAAACTTATTTTGCTCCCGGATATATTTATTTTGCTCCCTAGGGAGAGAATGTGCTATTTTGCTCCCGCAATATAGGGAGAAAAATAGAATTTTCCGCACAGAGTCTGAGAAACATTTATTTCGGAATTGTCGGTATAATTGAAGGTTAAAATAACAATTATGGAATAATCCACCGAAAATTGTGTATACTTGTAGTGAATGACATTACCCATGATTTTCCGCACAGCACATAACCTTACAAATACGTTAAATAAGTTTGACGTGTCAAACTCACAGCAATCTTACTTAACCTTGCTGTAAGGTTCGATGCTATTAGGGTTTAATATTCTTCTCGTTACATAATTCCTAACTAAAATGTCCTTGTACTAAACATTTATAAATATTGTTCATGTATTGTGTAATTTTTCCTATAATATATCGAAATTTGTTCCAACTTAAGATTTTTAATAACAAAAAAAACACGATGATAAAATTGAAATATATTCCAATCATCATAAGACTAAAACATTTGAACCAAGTGGTCGAATTTAAATAGCTTTTGTAAAAAGTGCACTAATTGTAAAAGTAGTTAAAAACGTGGTCATTAATCTTTTCTTTCTCCGGGAGTAAATCAAGTATCGATTATATTAAGTTTATAAAAAAACATACGAAGAAAAAGAACAAGAAGTGTAATTTATCTTCTCGTCTAATACACACATCTCTTCACTACTAGAAGTTTTGAACTAGTGGCAGTTGAAGTTTTAACAAGCAATCACACACTTTTCAACTGGAAAATCTTCTCAAAAACTCTCTAATCGCTTTAGTTAAGTTACGCAGATAAAAATTTAAAGTAATTTATTAAGGATAAAATGGTTGACTTACTAATTAAAGTTTCCGACGAGAGAGGGACATTTTGCTCCTAAAATATTGTTCTGTTTATTAATTTCTATCTGTTTTTATATTTAACAAACATTTAAGTATTATTTGGAAGCGAAATCGATACTTTTTAAAAAAAGTAAATAATGCGTATACGTTTTTAAAGAAATAAACAATTTTGATTATCAACAATATTTATTTGTAATGTCGTCTGAATTAGTTTAAGACGACACTTTTCATTAAATACTATGTTTTAAAGAGGCTGAGATTTTTATAATGAATTGTTATGATGCTCCTTAAAATAAGGTAAGGAGATATACTATAAAAGATACGAAACTATATGAAATAACTAATTTGTGCGCATAATCATGTTTTTATAAATTTTCAAATTCTTCTCAATTTTCATTTAATTTCATAATACTGATCTAATTTCTGTAATCCCGTTTTTTATCGCGATAAGGATACTATTTTTACATCTATAAATTTGACATGTTTTTAGTAGTTTTCCATATAGTTTTTATTATGGTAGAATAAAGTTAATTCAGGATCTAGATTCTTTTTTATGCGTACGATATACTGTGCGAATTCCTGCACGGAAAGAAGTAAATCTACTTCAAAATCTTTCTGTCGTATCTTACACACAATGCTAGTATGACTGTTACGAGCAGCTAACCTATTTCCTCTTAAAACATCCGCTTCTCATTCGTTTTTTAGAATTTCAAAGTTTCACACAGTTTTTATAATTGTCACGCGATTGATAATTTAAAAAGAATGCAGGACAAAAATACCTACTTTTAGGTATGCCAGTATTGCGTGTGAGAAATGAAGTAGTTAGATGTAAAAATGTAAGGCATGAAATTCAAACAATTACACAGTATTAGTATTCATGTATTAATTGAAAAACAAACACGGTAAAATATTTTATCATAAAGTGGCAAACTTTTAAGTGCTCATAGTTATTAAATCATGATTAACACATTTTACAAAATTCGTTCTGAAAATTAATTATTATTTCTTGAAAAATTAAAGAATCCGTTTTTTTTTATTTCAATAATAATTATTAAACATTTGACTATTTCTAAAGGAACACATATTATTATTAATGAACAGTGAAAATAGAATACAAATTTAATTTATATTTTCAATGATAAAATCTCTTTCAATCGTCTGATAATAAATTAATTTGTCTAAATATAAAGACTTCTGTCTATTATTTAAGGTTGAGGTTCACAACGAGCACCAAATCCGGTAACAAACGGGGACCAAAAATCAATTAATGGAACCGAAAATGTTCAAAGACATACGTTTTTTGATTTATTCAAAATATTCACGGTTCGAGGTAACGAAAAAAAAAACATCTTGCAATTTTAATTAAATATATGTATAGCACAATAACTGATACATTCTTGTTTTACGAAACTTCTGAAAACATGTAATGTCTCTCATATTTACATTTATGTCACAAGACTCTAGTTGAAGGGAAAAATACGGAGCTGCTCACCGAATAGATTTAACGTTTGATGCAATCTGGAGGTCTGAAAAGAAGAAACATAAAACCTTTCCATGACAAAAAAAATACAGAAAGTAAAACGTAATGCAATGTAAACTATCCAGTTCCAGACGTTGGAAGGTATGTGGAATAGGAATTAATATTGGATCATGAACTGCACCATAATATGTTTTATTGATGGTGTTATAAAGAAATAAATCGGCATTCCCTTAATTCTAATAACAACTAAAAAATTATAATAAATAGTAGGTCCTGTAAATAACACCTGTCTTAAATAGAAGCCTAAGTAATTTTGATGAATTCAAAATGGTTGGAATACAAACAAATTTATTTATTTTTTAATAAATAAATTGTTTGCTACCGGTGTGGTCTTATCTGCCAAGATCGGGTTGTATCGTTCATATACTTGTACTAAGTAGGATGTATTTCAAAAGAAGTCTCATTAGATAACCTTTGACTAAGTAGTTCTACTGGGTGCGCCTCAAAAACCCGACAAATCACTTCAACAGACACTTCAAAACCAGACATTGCAAAATATATACAAACTATCTGGGTCACCGTCTGTGAAGTCTCACTGGAAGGTCATTTCAAGGTCGAAAATGTTTGACTAAGAAGTTAACTTTGTAAGCCACTTAAAGGTCAATTCAGTTTGACCCCCGGATTATTTATTAACCATTTAAGTCAATCATTGGGTGCACTTCAAAAACCCGACAAGTCACAAAGCAGCCATTCAAAAAAACCATACATTTCGAAATGTACATATTCTGAAAATGTAATTAATGATTGACTTCTAAATGTGCTTAATAAATAATCCGGGAGTCAAACTGATTGGACCTTCAAGTGGCCTACACAGTTAACTCCTTGGTCAAACATTTTTGACCTTGAAATTACCTTTCAGTGAGACTTGAAGGGCGGCGCGCCCGGCTAAATTTTCTGTATTTTGAAATATCGGGTTTGTGAATGTCTGGGTTTTGAATGTCTGTTCTTTTAAATGTCTGGTTGTTGAAGTGTGTTTTGTGATTTGTCGGGTTTATTGCGGTGAACCGGTTTTACTATTCAAGGCCATGAAATTGTCCACAATAAAAGGTGTTTTACAGTTTTCCTCTAATATGAATGGTAACCTCGTAGAAGAAGGATGGTCATCAAGACACTCGGTGTGGCGTCTCCACGATTTTTTATACCTTTATGCCATTTAAATGTGCTTTTATTTTCACCTTCTCACAAAATGAGAAAATGAGCTAAGACATGGTTCGTTTTTTGTTGAGACAAAGTGATGTGATATGATAAAATATGATAAAGGTGAGATTAATATCTTTTAAAAAATATAACATAAAACTAGATGCCTTCGACCCGGGTGCCTACAATTTTGGCTAAATGCGTATTGCAGTTCCCTGACGAAAGGCTGATGATTCCGGGAATATTCCCATTTTAACACTGCCAGGAAAGAGGGCGGCAGAGGGTAGTTCTAGCATCGTTAGGTTCGAGTAGTTTCTATACATATATTGTTACAATATCTTGTTCCTTAAATAGGGTGAATATGCCAATGAATGGACGGTTAAGCATTTTTCACACTTTGATCGATTGTAACTTTTGAATTCTTTTATGAAAATTTAATTATGATACCACCATTAGAATCGTTAAACTCTGCTCTTTATGACCGTGCAGTTCAACCTTTGATTTTATTTAATTATTAACCTCGTCTTCATACGTTTGTAAAAAATCCGCTAAACCCCAATGAATAAACGGGTTAAATCAAATGGGACGTTTTCAGTACCAGTTTTGGATGGATTTAAAACTTTGCTTTGATTTTACAAAATAATAAACACTGGAAGATCAATAGTACTGTAAATATTATTTTGAATGTTCAAAGAACATAAAAATATGTATTTTGTTGCATGTTGTGCATCATGCATTCATAAGAAATAGAAATATGTCGAAAATCGTCCATTCATTGGCATATTCACCCTATATTAAAATTGAAAATGAGCATTTTCGAAACTTCGACCCCGACCGCAGGTCAGCCGAAGCACTGATAAATGAGCACGTCTTGTTTACACTGATGCTTTAATAAACGGTTTAGTCGAGTTTTTGACAGGTCGGGTTGCAGGAAATAAATTTTTTTATATGTGGGATACTTCGGTTTCCGTTTTTGACGGCATTATCGTTGATTTTACGAAGAAATGAATAAAACATTTTTTGTAGAGAATTCGATGTTCTATATTTTTTGTTTGAAACATTTTTTTGTACGATTTGTATTTTTTGTTAAAAAATGGAAAAAACTTGTTTTTTGAGCGTTTTTTTGTTAAACCTCCCCATAATCTAGTATGCATTGTCTCCAAAAACTAATCAGATCTAAGTTTGGCCAAGAGAAACCCAAATCCGTTTGTACTTTTTAAATTCGTCCTGCCAGTCGCGAAATATCGCGTATACAAAATTTTGCCCACGGACGGACGGACGGACGGATGTACAACCTAACGGACACCAATTTTTTTATTGTTGCTTTGGGCTCCTTAGGGCCTGAAACGTCGACATTTGATGAAAAACTATATGGTAATTTTTTTGCGGGAACTGACCAAATTCAATACTTCGCCAGACCTATGGTCTGGGTCGAATTAATTCGTAAAGAAAAACTTTTTATGGGTAGTGAGATACATCGAAAGGTCGATTGAAATCTTGAAGCAGATGTATTAAAGCATGCTAAATAAGAAAGAAATTGCACATAGAGAAAGGACGTGAAATAGTTCACGAAAACTTTCTGTAATAGTAAAACGCGTAAATCCAAAAAGTTGTTGCATTAACTATTTAAATGGTAAATGGTACAATACGATTGTCTCATTTACTATTTTTCTATTTTTAAATGGTTCGTACAAAACCTCAGATATGAACTCTAACCTTGCATACAGTTAATTCTACTACTTAATAGGTTAAAATCGATTCTACTATTTTTTCGTGGTTCCATTAACAGTTTTTTTTCTCTCTGTGTGTAGGCAAAACGTTCAGTGTATAAAATGGATATAAATTTCAATTCACGACGAAATGACAATTTATAACGGCACAAACCTGCAGTTTTCTTATTCACGAAATTCCGAAATATACTACGCGACCTTCATCAGGATAATCGTGACCCATCAAATTCTGGCTCATGCTCGGATATTCAACGATAAAATGTCGCCGCGCCTTGCAGTTTCTTATTGTTAATGTTAAACTTGATGCCATACCTTCCAGTTTCTGCAATTCTCCAAGATTCCCCAAGTTCACCGTTCAAGGGTGCGCCAACTCGGAAACTCCTCGAAATTTAAAGTTCGCGGGAAATCCGCTACATTAACAATGATGCAAAAGTACAATGCTTGCGGTACGTAGCGCTAAGTAATAAAAGGAAACCAGGAGCGCTTAAAGCGATAAAAAGTAAGCGACGCGCATAATAAAGGGATTTCTTTCGTGGACACTTTTCGTAGACAAAAAGGAGATACTCGCGAAGACAGTTTTAACGCAATGTACGCCATAAAAATAAATACGATAAAAAGGGGTCCACGATATAAAAGGCTGAAAGCGATTCTCTTTGTTTTACATTTTTATGGCCCTTTTCCTGCGTTTCTCTTTCTGTTTTTTATCGCCGCCCTTTTTATCTGCTTATCGTCGCGCCGGAACTGCGCGAAACTCCGGAGTCTTCCGGTTCCCTAGGAGATCGCATAAAGCAGGATATAAACCGGGAAACAGTTAAGAGTCCCTCAGGATCTCAACCGTTGAGAGTGCAGTTGTGTATATGCGCCTCCGGTGGCATCAACCAGAAGTTCGACAGGGAAAATGAAGAGCACGGATGGATAAGGCCACGTAATTACATCGGCAATTGCACGCTTCGAGGCATCTCCTTATAACCAATACCGATCATTCCCTGGGTGTTGCGGCCTGATAAAGTAGAACTTTCCCTATTGCTGCACTTTGCATATTTCGATATTTCAGAACTTTCGATCGTGCTTTATTGTGTTTTCAAAATAAGATTATAGGTATTTTTATTGGACGAAGAACTGGAAAATTGGAAAGATAATGTTGCAGTAAATTCAGTCAAGTTCAGCTTAACAAATTTATAATTTTCTACTTAAAAGTTCTCAATACTTGCATTATTAATCTTAGGTTTATCTCATAGTTACCATTAGGTGATGTCAGATTTTCAATGTTTTCGAAATAATAGAAAATTTAGAGCGAATGTGTGATCTAATGTTTTGAACTTCAGTTTTTTTACAATGATTTAAATATCTGAAGTTCTACAAGCTTTGTTGCATTAATAAATATATGAATTAGGTTCCTTTACTGGGGTTGTTACTACTCAATTGCTGGACCTTATTATAATAGTGGTAAAAGCTACATTTGTTGTTTCTTACTGATTACACATTAAAAGTATTACTCGAAATTTCGTACCACGTGCAACGTTCCAGTCTCACACGATATCCAGTTTAAATGTATTTATATTTGTTCCTTTCAGCAAAATTCCCACCAAAGGCGAATAGACTTTTCATATTGTCGTAGAGAACTCTCTTGGATGGATGATATCATTACTTTTATTGCTTCTTGCGTAAAATCCTTTCTTAAAAACGCTTCCCTGATAGTTTGGTGGCTGCCAGGGTAAGGTTCGCTGACAATGAACGGGTTTCCCTAGAAGCAAATATAAGTAAATTTTCAACTGGTGTAAATTTTTATGGTTTTGAAACTGATAATTCCAGAAATAGTGAAAACCATGGTTGAGTAGGCCACCATAGAACAACATGTCTTTAATCGAGTAACTCGACCTGGAGATCAAAAGTAGCGGAACATAGTAGTTGTGTAACAGGAAAAAATAAGATAGATTCAAATGAAATCCACAAGTAACGCTTTAAATTTAATGATTTTATTCATAACAGAGCAGTGCAAAGTTGTGATATGGATGGAAAATGGAACTTCAGAAGATAGTTGAGAACTGGACTACTTTATCTGTACTGCATTATGCTAGATTCAGCTGACGGGCTAATCTCACCACTGGTGAACTGCTGATTAATAAACTGTGCTAGACTTAATTCCTTGATTTTTATTGTTGAATCATTAACTTGTAAGAGGAATCGTTTTCTTGTAGAAGCCATTTGCTGAACTGGTAAACTGATAAACGGTTTTTTAATAATTTTCTGAAAAAGATTATTCCTTGTCTACTTCTGCATTCAATGTATAGTCACTAAACGTCTATGGATATGGATGATATAATTTTTATTGTGTTGGTGCAGTTAACTGTTTGATAGTAAGGTTATCATTGATGATGATCTTTTTCTAATGGGATGGCATAGACCGATTTCGGGACCGAGTGTGGAGGTACCGATTTCAGAATTTGACGATTTGTAATATTGTTAATAGCATTTTGTTTTAATGGTAGCTTCGATTGTTGCTTAGAGATGACATGTACATCTGTACTATTATTTCGTTTTTAAATTGTTTAGTTATCCAATGTTTGTAATGTTACCCCTAGGGAATATACCTCTTAAAGAGGTCGTCCAGAGCTCAGTCCAATGATTTCTCCAAAAAGTCCTCCTGAAGAGGTCTGCAATCTGATAATATATAAAACGAGCTCTTAAAGATATCTTACTTATGACTTCTTAAAATCGTAATCTCGAAGAAGTATTAAGTTTGCGGTCTTTCATCTAGCTCATTTTGGACCATCTCTCTTTTGGTAAAGGGATTTCCACTCTTTTATAATTGATTTGTTTTGTGAGAATCATAGTATTTTAGCAATCAAATGATGACCTGGTTGTGATATTATCATTTAATAAAAAATAAAAGAATATTTTAGCTTGATTTGTGTTGAAATAATTCGACCGTCGAAATAATACTCCTTATGAAGTTAATAATTTTCAGATATATGAGTAAGATTGACGCGATTATGGCATGTGTCGTATAGTTGCTATTCGAAATTGTAAATCTATATTGTAATTAAATCCAGAAATTCGAATCGATATGGTGCGACAACCGTGTATTTTATTCAGACATATTCTGCTCCTTTTTATGTGATGGTACAGATACACGTGTGGATAAACAACGAATTCAGATTAATAAGCATTACAAGTAATGCATTACTTATAAATTACTCAAATTTGATAAAATTTATATATTTTTATTTCATTATTTATCGTTAATTCTTTGATTATAATTATATGATAAAATATGATTACAAATAACAGCTAGATTGAGCTTCTATTCATCTTAGTATGTTATGTTGGAAACAATTTATGTTTGTTAAATCTGGAACAATATTTTTTGTGATGCGTTGGAAAACTTACCTAATTGAATTTCGAATTTATATTTTATATTAACATGTGCTGCGTGTTAAAAATTTCGCATCGTCTTGAATAAATACTGGAAATTAGATCGACCATATATACATTCGATAAGTTATTAGATTTTAATCGTTGGTCAGACAACTCACACATGCTTGATCCGTTATTTAAATATTTTTATAAAGGCGTTAGTCTATGTTCAAGAAATAACTTACTATTTTCAATAGAAAATAGAAAGTGATGATCATAACGTGGGATACATCAATACCATTTTGAATACGCAAGTATTCAAAATCTTTTCCTCAAAAATCAGAATTTTCCATATTCAAGAACTTTTAGTTTTCTATGTACGATTGTATAATTGTATGATTGTATAAGAACATAAAAAAGTCCTACATGACCTGTCTACGAAATTACCCATCCACTACAAAGTTACAAATATGTTAGTAATAGTTCCGAAACTTTATGAAATATATTTTCCTAATTCATTTAACTTTCAATCTCATGTGCATTCTTAACAGATTGTACGCTTGTTATTTTTCAATAAATCAAAAATCGCATTAGGCCGTATACTGATCATTTTTGTTACATTATCTACGTTTGTCGCAGCGGTCAGCAAGAAATTAAAACAAATTTACCGCATTGCTTTTTTATCAACGTGTTTCTTTTATCGCAGGCTGCGTGTTAACCTGCACGCCGCTCTAATTTAAATTTATGACTGTTTAAAATTCATCTTTTCGCGCCAAAACTGACGCGACAATAAATTCCCGTGATCGATCGTTCCGAAACGTCACATAACACGGGGGTTGACGTTAGGCGAAAATGCACTGTCATCCCTATTGCAGTTTCCCGGTACTCTCGAATGCGCGGTCTTGGGCTCGCACGTAAATCCAATGTGACGGTGGGATATGCGAATGCACCGAGTACTTTACTATCGCGTATTTTGTACGAAAATCCAAAGCTTACATCCGGAGGTTCGATCGAGTTTGAAAAATAAGACAAGTGTTACGATCGTGGATGACGCAAATGCCGTTTTTTTTAGAAAACCGAAAAAGAAATGTTTGGAAAATACGAAACAATTTATGAAATATCGAGATAATGTTTGTTGTTTGTTTACAATTCAAAGATATAAAATTTTGTAAAAAATCATTTTTTGTCATTTAATATAAAGCTCAATGGTGAATAACGAATGCACGATAAATTATTCCAATATGAATTTTCTTTGTCGTATTTAATTCTGATACGTCTTTTATATATATTCAAAAAGAATGTTTTGATCGTTATATAGAAACAAAAATAAAGTGATTTAAGAAACAAAGCTAAGAACGATCTTCAAAGTAATAAGAACCCATCAGTTTGTGATATTATGAAGCTTTGAAATATTATGTTAATTTGCACATACACTGGACAAATAAGTCTTAATTTAAGACCATTGATGTGCTACATTTAAGATGTAACAAAAACTAGCCCGATTAGAAAAGGACAAACTTATGCATTTTACGCAGAAAAAAATAAGTCTTAAAATTGTTACATCTTAAATTCGTCATCAGGTGAGGCTTAATTTAAGCCCAAAAATGCGTTAATTTTTTTTAAATTTAGTCTGTGTGTTGGCTTAAAGTTTTACTTTAATTGAGCAAAACTGACTTTTAGGCGATATTTTGGCTTAAAATAAGATTTATCGAGCTTATGGCATCTAAGTTAGACGAATCTTGTTTCAAACCAAAATATCGGCTGAAAATCAGTTTTGTTGTCTGAAAGTAAGACTTTATGCCTAAGTATTGAGGGAATTTAAGAAAATTAACGCAATTTTGGGCTGAAATTAAGCCTCACCAAATGATGAATTTAAGATGTAACAATTTTAAGACTAATTTTTTCTGTGAACGTTTCTTTATTCAAAGTATGAGAATAAAAATATTCCGATTACGTTGAGTGTCACACGCTTCGTCCTCATTTCTTTCTAAAATCCAGAAGCAATCGTTAAACATCCAGAAAGAATTATTAACATCCTCAACTAATCCCATTTTTTGTGATATTGTTTTAACATCATTCATTGTTTATACGGCTCAAATAGCATAAACGACCTCAAAGAGTTAAAAGAGCTGCGGTGAGAAAAATACAACATTGATATTGCAACACTGAATCAACAATACATGTGCTATTAGGGTACTGACAATTAAAGGACAAAATTTAGAAAAATATCAAGAAATATTCATATATTTCATCTTAGTTATTTATCATAAAATACCACCGTAACATACTTATATGCTTTTGTTGTAAAAGAAAAAGTGCACATAGTTCAAAAACTACAGAGCATAATCTTGAACAGGCGTTTATTAAATTATGACAATAAAATCTATCCTAAATCTACCTTTACTCAAATTTTATATATAGACATCGTGAACATGAACGTAATCCATGCAAATTTAAAATAAGATTTATTTTATAATTCTTCATGGTAAAAATATCATTTCAACCAGATTCATATTAGCATACTAAGATTGTACTATTTTAAGATTCACTCTTCAAGATTAATTTAGCCTTGCTTCCGCTTCATGTCATCAATACAGAATTGCCAATACCAAGGAAATTTGCCGATGCAATGTCATAAGCACCATCTCTCTAATTCACTGCAATCAGTAATCTCTATCTACTCAATGTTCGATTACTTTTAGTCTTTAGGATACTGATGACCATCAAAGTAGACCGATACAATCTATGGGTGGCTTAAAAGATATTCCAGACCTTTATTGCGTTTCTGACAGTATTTAATAAGGTTTGTCCCAAATGTTACTTGCAACGAAGGATTATATTCTGCTTGCTGCATCATCTAGATTATTCAAAAGTGAAATATACACGATTGTATTCTTTTGTTGTGAGCGTTTGTTGAAATCTTTGAGAAAATGGAAGAAAATATATACAAGAGTATACGAGAAATATGAGTCTATTTCATGCTTATTTGAAATCGATAATAGTGAGAGATATGCAGGAAATCTTGATTCAAGTTTCTTGGGATGAAATGATACTGTAAATAGAAAAGTCACGTTCGTTACACTTTACGGTCGCATCTATGTGGAATTGGTCATTTTATTTTTGTTTTATAGCTTATTTCGATGTATTTTATGTTCATTGTTTGTGATTAATTTGGAAATTTATTTGTTTGCTCCTCATTTTCATGAGTTATAGGGTGTTAAACAAACAGCTTCAATTTATTATTTTAGGAATTGGAGAAAGCGTTTTTCATGCATATACTACTGGCGGTGTATAAAATCCGAATCCATTACCTCTTGAGTGACCCATTAGTTTCTCTTTTCAACAGCTGATCAAATGTCAATATTCTCGGATTACACTACAGAAATATTTGTATTTTGATTCGGAAATACATATGTTTTATTAACTTACTATTGCTTACGAAGAAGTTTAATTGCTTCTAGGATGATCCGATTTTTGGTATTGATTGATTCTTTTATTTCTAATGTAATATTAAAATTGTTGTTTGGTATGTTATTTCTGTTCAATATGTCTACATTAAGATTTACAATAAGAATACCAATAAACAAAAATGGTTAAATTAGTTTAGTTATTTTATTACAATATAAATGTACTGATCAAACTTTATATATTTCTGTTTTAGGTAAGTCGTTATCCTTGATGCTATTTATGCTCTGCAATTGTATTTTCTATGACACTATGGTATGGTACTGTATTAATTTTTTATCTTAAAAGTAATTATTACATTTATCACCGCATATAAGAATCAAATTAATTGGAATGCATGGTTGGTAAATATAAAAAAAAAATAAAAAGTTAGGTGGGGGCTTTACAACTACTAAAGTAGTTTAAATTAGAAGAATTGGCTAGATCGATTTTCCGAGTCAAATGAAAATAGTTACTGAAAACATTGACACCAATAGCAGTAGAAACAACTAGCAATTTATTAAACTTTTATTCTATGGTTTTATGTAACACCAAATGGGTAATGAAATGTCAAACACAGTTCTTAATTCAAATTGTCTTGTAACTATAAAATTGTCAACAATGTAACCTCATGGAGCCTTTAAAGTCATATATAATGTGATCTGGGAACTGCAACCCTAGCAAGTGTGTATCGCGGATAGGCCGGTGATGGCCGACATGGATGCTTGTTCCGGAAGAACGAATCGATTAGCGATGCACCATGGACCACTGATTCCCCTATCTATCTCTCTTTCCCCTCAGTAACTTTATGTCCAGCTAACGTATTTTACTAAACTGAATGCTTTGGAATGCACCTGCTCCCTCTTTTCATAAGAACTTGCATACTTGCATAATTGAAATTGAATTCACTCATCGCCACATCCATACGCTCTCCTTGAAATTTGAACCGAATACATTTGGACCCTGAGTGAAAATCCATTACATCACATAGTTGTTACTTATTAAGTTATGAAAAAAGTTTTATATCTGTGGCAAAGTGATTACCAGACTTCACAATCTCAATTTTGTTTCACTGGAACACTAAATTTTATGCCATAATTCTTTCAAATTAAAAATAAATTAAATCTATTGAATTTCATATGGAGTGGGACAACCTGTATTACCTTAAAAATATTTGGGTTTCATCATTGTAAATTTATTTAGAGAAAATTAGTAACCGATATAATACATACCTTTTAAAGTGGTCCCCCAGAGCTCAGTTCTAAGATATCTCCAAAAAGATCTCCTGAAGAGGTCTGAATTACGATAATCTTACCTAGGACTTCTTAAAATCGTAATCTCGAAGAGGTCTTTGGTTTGAGGTCTTAAATCTATCTGCGTGTCTTCCAGAGACACTAGGTGTCTATTGAATCAAAAAATGAGATCGCGCGATATTTATTTCATGTGCAGACTGATGAATTATAAGCTACAATGAAAAAAATAAGTGCTTTTACGATATTTAGTAAGTGTTATAACAATTTTCTACTATTATTGTTCAATACATAATTGTACAAACGGTAAAAAGGAACTCAGGTAAAAATGATATAAACTAATAATTAAGGTACAAAAATAGAATCTACAATTTTTTAAAATTTGATTTTAACTTATATTATTTATTTTATATGTCAAAGCTCTCAAATATGACCTCTTTTCTGAGGCCGTACATTAGAGAGGTCTTGCAGAGCTCTTAAACTTGAAGCATAAGTCTTCTTAAATATCACTTTAAGAGATCTTTCTGATAAATATTTAAGACATCGTACAATTTTTAATACTTCTTAAAGAGCTCTTCATAGGTGTCTGTTGGATGTTTGGGAGACACTTCGTGTCCTATATCAGTAGAAATTATCCTTTCGGAGTCCCGAGTCTGATCTTTACAGTGCCTGAAATAAACAAAATAAGAAATGATGTGAATGATTGAACTGCAACTATTTGTTGTGCAGTTAAACAGGATCATGAACAAGAATATGAACGGTTCAATTTTCAGTCAATAATGGCGTGATTTTTTGTTACTGCGCATATAAAAATTACATATTTTTTGAAAATTTTGACTGGACGTATAAATGGAAATACTAAATAAATACTACACAATTTTTAACCTCCCTCTCATGATTATTTCTTGACGTACAAAGGGATAGTTTAAGGATAAAAGAAGTAAATTTATTTAAAACTAGGAAATAATTCAGTACCACATGAAAACTATTCGAAAGCAATATTTAGAATTTTAATATGTAATTAGATAATAAAGTATTGAAAAGAAGTAGAGTGTATTTAAAGCTGTTGTTGCCCTGCTTAAAGCTGATGACGATTGTGATCGCAACCAACAAAAATGCTTACAATGGTTATAGACTAAAAATTTACATTTTTCTTATCGAATTTACAAAACTAAATATGCCGGACACAATATGACGGAGTAAATTTAACTTAATTTTCACATTATTTTTTTTTTATATTTTTTTTATATATAAATTTTTTACTTTAACTGATATTTTTTACACAACATTTGTAATAAGTCCTAAATAAAGGTTTGTTTACATATAAAATAGATCCGATTTTTTATGTTATTTTAAAAGTAATGAGTCATTCTATGTCAACGATCTCAAAGTGTGATCGATGTGATGGAATTCGATGAAAATAAAATATGTTATAAAATATTTTCTGAAAATGTTCAAAATGGCGTCCGTGAAGTCATGATAACTCAATTTTTTTCAATTCTGATGTCTATTTTTTTAATTGTCGCATTTGTGCAATAAAGTGAAAAATCCACAGGCATTTTTAAAAATAAGTGTTTAAATTTCTTGGAGTAATAAGAAAAATTCCTTTTTACATTGTAAAAATATTTTCATAATAGTTGGAAAAAGATATTTCTCAACCCAAGAATTTTAGAGAACTGCCCATGATGATGATACTAATTATTTTTAAATTTCATGTTCGTATTAAATATATGTATTTGGGTAAAGCAAAGAAATTTCTAATAGTATAATACGAATTCTCTTGAAACACTATAGGGTTAAAAAAGGTTATAATTTCTAATAATGGGCATCAAACGTAATTGATTGCAGTAATTACAAAACTTACACATTTTTCTACTTTACTGAACGAAATATATCTTATAATTTTCCTTGTTTTATTATGAAATATTCGATTTCAATTACAAACCGTTAATTATAAAAAACAAAGAAGTTACCAGCTTAAGAACTCAGAATAGAAGATGTTTTCGACGATATGCAGTTCTAAATATAAATTATAATCATGTTATTGATAGTGAATGAGTACCTATCGTTGTAGACTATATTAAGTTAAGTGTGAATTACTTGTGTTAAAGATTTGTCAAATCCTGTTAAATAATTAATATAATCACTTCTCAATAATTGCCATTAGACCTGGTTTAAAAATTGATTAGGTCTTAGTAGTAAGAACATCATACGTAATAAACAAATACCTGAAGACTGATTATGATACCGAGATTCTTAGAAATTTTATACAAAGTCTTATTACAAAACTGATTGGATTCTGTTTCTGGATTTTCAACACGACAGCAATTTCGCAGCAGTTCAATAAAATATTCCAGTACAATATCGTGTTGCTTTGCAATTTATATTAACGTCGAAAATTTCTCGGCATCGAAAGCTCAAAATAAACATTTTATTTCTGGAAAAGGATTTCATAAACAATATATTCCAGATTAATTCCGAAAAATTGCATTTCCAGCGACAAGGATTATGTCAGGCGACCGCAATTTTATTTATAACTCTCTAAAGGATGCTGTATAAGGGACAGAAACAAGGAAAAACGTGAAAAACGCTGACTAGCGTTTTTTCCCACTATCTAAATATTAAACGACAAACAATGAGATTACACGTATTAATACGTGGTGTGCGATTTTGAAACAATTTACGATGTCGTATATTACATGTTTATCGCCCCCGCAGGGAATGCAAAGTCCCAAAACGCGAATAAATACTTCCCTCGTTCGGTCTCACTCGTTTTCCGTCTCTGTCTTTCCTTCCCGGTTCTATTCTCTGTCGCCCTTGCGAGAATACGCACTCCCTTTCTGTCCCTCCACCATTTTTTTTCTGGTTACGTCCCTTTCTAGTTCACCGACCATCCCTCTTTGCGTCCGCGCGATTTCGAATCGTAAATTTCTCACGAACGTGCAAAACTTATGGGGCTTCGGATTTGTCGATGCATCGATACTTCCGGTCCGTACGTTCGTCCCACAAGCCCACCGGAAATCACTCTCAAACGCGGCTCGATTAAGCGCCATTTCCACGTTCGATTCTCCAATACGAATCCAGCTTCGATTGGGCTTCCATGAAACTAGACGGCGTGACGATCGTGCCTGACGTCGACTGAATGCAATTGATCGAATTACGGCCTTCATGAATACTGAAAAGGATTTTAAAAGTCAATTGCGATTTTACTTAATTCCCACACGCTCTGTTCTAAAGTACTAATCAAGGGTAAACGTTCGGTGTTAATGCACCGCGACGACGAGATTTTACTGTCAATTGCTAGAAAATTGAAAAGAATTTAAAATGTTTGAAAAACACCTCCATCTTGTCTTATTTACGATTGTTTATTGCATTTTGAAACGATTGTTGGATGCTACGAAAAATATTTTTCCAAAACTGGCCCAAATTTGATCCTGGAAGGTGTAAATTCTATATGACCTAATCACTTAGAGGTCTGGCTAAGCTTGATATAAAATCGGTCAAATTTTGATCAGTATTAACTGCTGGTAAAGTTCTTCTCGATTCTCAACTCATTCAAAATTGATGACCAACTGACCACTATTTTTGCACCGATAACTTTTCCATTTCGTTCCTCATTAGATTTGAAAGTGGTCAAGAGCAGATTGTTAACCAAGTTTAAAATGATTGATTTTACGTCAGTTTTGAATGTAGGACGTTCATTATATATAAATTCTCTCCATATATTATTTTCATCAGAAAATGATCTTTTTCGACTTCGAACGACTCGAATATTTTGTAGTTATCTCCTTCGGGCGAGATTTAGAAGCAATCAAAATCAGATCTTTTTGTGGTTCCAGCTCAATTTTCTAGGTTCCCGACTCGGTGATCATATTCCATATATATTTAATTTTGATAAAAAATGATCATTTTCCAATATTATGCAATTACAAGTCACATTCTTATTTTTATTGCAAATTGGTCGAAATTTGATCCTGGAATGTGTCAAATCTAGGACCTTATTTAGATTACTTAGAAGTCTGATTGAACTTGATCAAAAATCGGTTTTGATCAACATTATTTTCTCTCGGGATGTCAATGGAGAGCGAAAAGTTTTCATTTTATGTCTTTTTTGTTTAATTAATATAAATTTCCCGTCTAAACTCGAGAAATAAAATGAAAATTCGTCGATGTATGGTGAAACCGCATAAAGATATCGGTCCAAAGTTCCTTATAAATAGGAGAAATTCCCCACAGGCAGACCAAAATCCTCTTGAAGATGTTAAGTTCCTTATGAAGAGATCAAATTGGCATATTTTAAAGAGCTTTTAGCTTTTCAACGCAGTTTGCAGTTGGCGTCACAAGAAATACCCACATCATTCAAACGACTTCTAAAATAGTATATATTGATATGGTGAATTCTAAAAAAATTGACTAATTGGGCTAGTAAATTTAATAAATTACTTCAGTTTCTACATTTCCTAAAGAAATACTTGTCTCCATGTCACCCAAACCTGCCCATTTTACGGGGTGTGGGTCCAAAAGCCGACAGGTCAAAAAACCGACAGTCATAAAGCAGACACATAAAAATATAGACACATTGACAAGTGGACAGTCATTTTTTTTATTTGTTGGTATTTTGACTGTCAGCGTGAAGACTGTCGGTTTTTGACCTGTCGGCTTTTTGATTTGTCGGTTTTTCGTCCCACACCCATTTTACACAATATCACATTTTGAGCAGTACAATTTGCACTTTCGCAAAATACCTTAAATAGATTAAATGAATTTTGTAATTTTTTCACCTCTAAGACATCAACAGTGAATTGTTAAATAATAGTTATCGATCTGCAAACAATGAAAGTAAATCAAATATTAAGGTTAACGATAAAATAATACAATCAGTTTGTCTGGTTTAAAAAGTGCTATTTTTATTACTGCAGGAACCACTATCAATATCAATTTATAGTAAATATTAAAAGAAAGCTTAAAACTTGTCAATTGTCAATAGCATTAATATTCTATACTAGTCGAAATAAACTAATGCAGAAATGACGTAAAACTTATCAATAGTTCTTTTCTTATTAACTAAAAGCTCATGAATAAAGTAACTCAATTTCCAGATGAAATAAATGTGGATCCTCCCACTCAAAAATAGTAAATTTAATACAAGAAATTGAGTTTTTATGTTTCTTTAATAAAGTGGAGACGTTTAGTAAGTAGGTTATTTATTATTTGTGAAAGAATCATATAATAAATCATGTTATGTGTATCTCGCACGACTTTCTTTTACTAGAGATAATATTACGTGTTTATATAAGTACTTCAGAAATACCGTTGCACATGTACATCGTAAGTATATATTTCTCTGCTGTCTCGCGAGGATTTTAATATTTCAGATTTATGTGCCCGCAGAGAATAGAAAAAAGCAAGGACATAAACTCTGATAGAAACTTGCAATAATAAATCTTTGTCTAAATTTGTCTGGCGCTTATTCAGTCAGAGTTGCTAATGTGTACTGGACAGACCTTTTAGATTACGGATAAAAGGGCTTGTTTTTAGCGTAATTATCTTTTCCCATTTTCCAAAAGGTCAATGAATCAAAATGCTCGTAAATAAAATTGCATTTAATTCCATATTAAAAGATTTCATGATACTATTTCGTTTCAATCCAAAAATAATTGCTATTATTGTAATGAAATCTGTGTATTGATTTCATATAACAGCAAATTTAAAAACAAATTTAAATATTGTATTTCACTTTCTTTTAAATATTATATTTACTTCAAAGTAAAAGGATAATATTAAAAAATAAACATTCGATAAATTCAGTTTACTCTGTTTTTAAACGCTTTTAAAAATTATGATGTGTAGCAAAATATTTTATGCACGTACACGAACATATAATAGCACGATTAACTATATTGAGAGATCGCTATATATGTGATCACATAGTTGATATTCTCAATAGTACTATTTTTTAATGTGTATCTTCGAGTCATACTTAAGTAATCAAATGTGGACACTAAATTACTAATGTACTGAAATAAAATTTAAAAATTAAATTAATAGAAATTCAGGAGGTTTAATTAGCCTAGAGAATAAGTAGAAAGTACACAAATACACATAATATAAGACATAACATCATGGGAAAGGAACATTTACACGGAATAACAGAGTTGACTGGCCCAAGAAGTAAGTAGCTAGGCATACAAACAAGATAGGGTGTGCAAAACAAAAAGCAAAACTAATGAAGCATCAATTTTTACTGCAGAATGCATCTTAAAGATGCTGTAAACATATCTAAAACTCACCCTGAACAAAGTTTTTTCGACATTTATAGAATCTATAAATGGGTTGGGAAGTGTAAAAAAATCTCACTACAATACTAGAATTGACCGATGTATGTACAGAATACAAAATAAAGTAAACAAATTTACAAACACACAAACTCACGTGAAAAAATGAAGTTTTTATGGATACCAGCACATTTAGTGGCCCAAGGTAACGAAGATAAAGCAGATAAAAAGTGTCCAAAATAGCGAAGTTAGTGTGCATAACATCATGTAAACTAATTGTTAATAATGGTAATTTACAAGTGTAATTTGCGAAAATGTATTAATTGGAGAAAAGTAATCTCCTGCAGAGATTGCTGGCTGCATAAATTAACAAAAAATAATAAGTGCTTACAGTCTAGTTTGTAGGCTTAACTACTTATTTATAGCCACAGATAACTCTATTTGTTCATATCATGGATTGCAAATTTATAAATGATTGTTTTACATAGTTATTCTGATCTTCGATAGTGATGAATGTTTGATAATTTACCGTCGCTCCCGTGTATTACAAAAAGAAACATTATAAGCTTTAGGTTTAAGATCAATAATAAACAGGTCGTAGTTATTGACAAGTACAAAAAATCTGAAAAAATACGGAATAATTTCTTTTAAAAACCTGGCATGTTACAGAGGCGGGTAAAAAACCGTGAATAAATTAGAACCTGGAGTTCATAGTGAGATACTCTAGTAAATAAATCAAGTAACCACAATAAATTGCAAACGCATAAAAAGAAAATGTGTAAAATGCACAAAAGTTTTAAAAGACACCAGAGAATATATGAAATTAAAACTAAAAGAACGTATAACTATAATTACTGCACTACGAAAAATAAATTCAAGAAATGTAACTATTCGGTAGTAAACCTGAAAATAATAAAATGAATTATTATTTTTGTAGTTTGGTAAATTGTGACTAATTTTACAATATTTAATCAAGACAATTTTTAATGATTATATAGACCAAAATATTAAGTAAAATATTAATATTTTTTCACATAGTCAACCTAACTTCAACAATTAACGTCACTAAATACCGTAATTTTAACTTCTTTAGTATAGTTATTACAAATAAAGAAATGCAGTTTTGAAAAGTAGTCAAATCTACTGAGAATTTATACGTTAGACTTTATCCTCAGAGATAGATTCAGATCATTATTTAAAGAAATTAACATTATTTTGTTGACTCACTTGTACAGTTAGATATTACCAAAGATGTCATTAGAGTAAAGCCTCCGCTGAGTAATATGAGCCTTTTTATCTTATTTGATAAAGGGTGACATTAATTACTACTCTCCAATGCAATTTTTAAGATATTGAAAAATGATATAGAAATTTTGACAATTTCTAAATTGTGGCTTTCTAAAATCATCGATCGCATAGATCATTTTTCACACTAGAGAAAATAAGTTTTGAATTGAGGTCAATAGTTAGTTTGTTCAACTGAAAAGTAAACACCTTCAAAAGTCTTAAAACTAGCTTGCCAAGTGACTAAAATGTAGTACCAAAAATTAGATGATCAGAATTTGAGCTTAAATTAAGCCGGTTGAAAATTTTAGATTTAGAATATTTAAACTAAAATCGAACCTTCATGATATAATTATGCGCAATTAAATATCACAATGAAATGACAGGAAGCATTTTTTTAAAACCATATTCCGACTTAAGGAGGTTCTAAAGTGCCCAATGGATAAGGTAGGAACTTTCACTAAAAACCGTAAATATTAAATGAATCGATTTTTTAAAATAAATGATTTGTATTTATTTCCGAAAATTCTCGGTCCGTTCTCAATTAATTTCTTTGATATTTTCTAGGAAACTGTTTATAATGCTTATAATTGCCCTTACAGAGTCCGAATTTTAAAAATGTTATTCAATCATCTTTCATTTTCGTTTTTTAGTGAAATTTCCTATTTTACTTGCGGACCACGTTAGAACCCCTTGAATTTCTAAATTTAAAACAATTTTTAAAAGAATTCGGTCCTGGCTAAAAGACTTATTTGTTTTTTTTTTGTGTGTATTTTTAATGAAATACAATTGCTTGGAATTTGTTATCAAGGGAAACCTGCTCAAACACAAGAACAGGATATGAGCAGAATTGTTTTGTAATTGTAGAAACGCAGTATGTTCATGTATTACAGTGTGCAACCAACTCCCATTCAACTCTGCAATATATCCCGAGCATATATATCTACAATAAGACACGATCATAACAGAAATACATTAGAACAAACGTCAGGGAGAACTTAAGCCTCGTGCAGCTTGTGTTTTCCTCGTGTGGAAGAAAACCTTTTCTTATGAACAATTGACTCAAGAACTGTAAGAAGTATCGTTACTGTTTTTTTTTCTTTTTGAACTATGAGTAGAAAATACGCTGTAAATATAATTGGCAGGGTTATGGATACAACTTTAAGAAACAATCGAAATTAGTACTATTACAAATGAATGCATTAAAACTGTAGTTGATCTTGCTGCAAACTGTTCCTTCTATGATTAGTAATGAATACCGATGAATCATTAATAATCGCAAACAAAAATGCTGCATTTGCGAAAAATTAAAGAGTTGTAAATTGGCAGGATTAATAATTAAAGTGGATATGAAATCATTATGTATTAAAGAACACAAATTACAAATACATGTAGTATACATTAAAAAATATAAAGAAACTAAAGCATAAAGATATTAATAAATTCAACTAACCATGTTCTACAAATATTTTACAAATTATGGTATCTGTAATTTTATAATTTCTAAAATCAGAGAAAATAGAGGTCAGAAGAAATATATAGCAAATCATACATACTTTAATTTATAGAATAAAATGAACTTCTAAATTGAACACTTCTAATTAATATTTTAAAAGCTAATCAGAAATTTTAATTTGTCATCTGTAAACTTCAATATAAAGTTCAATTTTTGTTTTCTAGTTTTTTATACCAATTCGTCAGATACAAGAGCGAATTTGTCTAAAAATAATATTTAAAAAATGTTGGCTTCTTTTTAATTTTACACATTTGAAAAACAATTATTTGTTTTAAATTCGCAAATTTCATGCTGATTTTTAAATTAATTGATCTCTTACAATCACAGGAGATAATATTACGGAACATGCTCGTTTTCATGATGTAATTTACCAATTAATGTATAATTAGGAAATGCAACCAAATAGTAGTATTTCTGATGAGTAGTTCTCAATAATATTTGTCTAGAAGAACACTTACTCCCCTTTCGATTACTACATTCTATTTCAGTAAACATTATTCTCCATTGAATTGAATTCCCATTTCGAAACCAATTGACCACATTCGAATCAAGGTTGTTTATCGTAAGAAATATATTAAAAATACACAAAATTACACAGAATTACATTTTACGGCATTCATCGATATTTAAAAAAAAAATTGATTCAAAACATTATTATACTGTTTTCTAGAGATATAATATACCTAAACTCTTATCATAAAAAAATGATCTGCATTTTCATTAATGAAATGTAAAATTCTTAAAAAAGATTACTTACAAGATTTTCTTTCAAGGAAAATGTCATTATTTTAAATATAGAAATACTGAAATTCAGTTAATAATTCCCTTTATATATTTATGTTTCATAACCGTTCACATGTTTTGTTCCTTTGCTCTTTTTCCTATTACCTTTTGTCATTTATCTCATTCTTTACGTAACTCTTTTCCTTACTCTCCGTGTTTTCTCTCAAAATGTTATTCTTTCATACTCTCTTTTCTACTAGATTCATTATTCTCCTTATCTGTTATATAGGTACCCTTCTTTTTTCCTTCCTTCCACTGATATCACAGAGAGCTTTGAAGCCATAATCACTCTTATTCTTCTTTGGTAGAACGTACTAAAGGACCGCAGATTGAAAAGTAGAAAACTGAATTAAAAAATTCGAAGATGATGAAAAAGTACTATCGTGAATCTTCTTGAACATTTTGAGTTTTCAATCCATATTCATTTTCCATTGCAAATACTGGACTTTTTTTACGCGTGCATTATGTCTAAATTACAATCACTTTTCTTTTTACTACGCAGAAAAAAAAGTCTTAAAATTATTACATCTCAAATTAAGCACTGTCAAAGGCTTAATTTCAGTCTAAGATTGAGCTAATTTTCTTAAATTAAGTAAATATTTGCGCTCAAGTCTTACTTTCAGACAGCAAAGTTTAATTTTAATCGAGATTTATGCTTAAAGAAAGATTTTTCGACCTTGTCACACCTCAGTTAGAGAATTCTTATTTCGAACCTGAATATTGACTAAACGTAATTTTCCAAAACTAAAAACAAGATTTTGAGCGCAAATATTGACTTAATTTTAAAAAAATAGCACAATTTTAGGCTGAAATTAAGCCTTCTACAGTGCTTAATTTGAGATGTAACAATTTTAAGACTTTTATTTCTGTGTACCACGTAATTTGTGCCTTCAAAACTTCTTTTATTACTGTATTTTATTTTTATCTTATCCTGCAAAAGATGCACCCGTATGTTTATTTTTTTTGCACTCTATTTAAAGATAATTTATGTCACGATTTTTTTTATTCACTATTGGAATATACACAGAAAAAAAGTCTTAAAATTGTTATATCTCACATTAAGCACTTAAAAGGCTTAATTTCAGTCTAAAATTGAGCTAATTTTCTTAAATTAAGTCAACATTTGCGCGTAAAGTCTTACTTTCGGACAGCAAAGTTTAATTTTAGTCGAGATTTATACTTAAAGAAAGATTTTTCGAGGTGTTGTCACACCTAAGTTAGAGAATTCTTATTTCGAACCTGAATATTGACTAAAAGTAAGTTTCCGAAACTAAAAACAAGGTTTTGAGCGCAACTATTGACTTAATTTAGAAAAATTAGCACAATTTTAGGCTGAAATTAAGCCTTATACAGTCCTTAATTTGAGACATAACAATTCTAAGACTTTTTTTTCTGTGTAAAATAGTGTCATATTCAATTTATCGAAAAATCTTATTCGCGAATTATGCGAAAGAAATCTTCGCGGTTAGACTAATGAAGTGTCGTCTGACCAAGAACCGCTGTTTTCACTTAAACTATTTGTTATTAAGATTGGCAGTAATCTACTTTTACCTTATTTTTTCGAAAGTAAGTTTTAAGAATTCTTCCATATTGAAGTTGGAATTGATTATTTAAATCTTTTTGTTAGCATCTACTTTTAATACCTGTATTTTAACTTAAATATCGAAAATGATTGACGGTCACAGTCTCAAATTTTCAATTTGAAAATTTCCGGTCACTGGATTATATACACTCTCGTATAAAATAGTATTATACCGCTCAATCGTAGAATTAATCCACTTGACCTGAAAACTCGACCAAATAATTCTACATGTTATCAGTGCATCTAACCATGACGGAGTAGTTCGTCGAGTGAATATAGAATCAAATCCGTTAGAACTATTTGCAGTCGAGAATTCTAGTTTTACTTGTTTCAGATTTAGTATATTAAAAGTATTCCAAATCCCGATTTACAACCTCTCTGTTAACTTGTGCAGTGGTGCGTTATTGCTAATTGTTTTTCTAAGAGGAAAAAAAAGTAATGGAAATGTTGTGTAATCCGCAACAGGTACAGACCGCATTGGTGAACCAGCAATTTTACCAAGCCTTCGTCAATTTTCTAATTTCACGAAATTACACTTCGCATCGAAATTGGACGTTTTAGAAGATCTTTTGAAGTAAGGGGCGTTTAAATTAGGAGCGTATATAGACCTCCAATGGGTTTTCTCCAGGGACGATGGCTCGCTCTAGCCACCATAGGGAGGCGGAAGAGCACCACTTTCAAAGTTTACCTTAACGCTCTGACAGTATCTTTTTAAAGCTCTCCGACCGTTTCGTCGCGCCCTATACGGCTATTCTCCAAGAGAATAACCCGGATGCCACGGGCACCCCATAAACCGTTTCGAACCTTTGAGCATTTATACTTGGAGGCTCCTTATTTATGTGAAATTGTTATATATGTGTCGTAAAATGTGCCTAAAATAACGATATTGGAGTAATCTTTTAGGGCTGCCTCACAGGGCACTTGTGGTTACTGCTGGTGAATCGACTGTTGTAATTTTTATGTATTATCGATAAGCAGCAAGATATCGACGTAGATAAAACATGAATTTTTTAGGAATGGAGGTTAGTTATGTCTACATGGGAAACAACCAACATAAGGAGATAAGTTAAAAGTAGCAAAAGAAAACTTCAGAAAATTGTATCTTTTTTATACAAAACCGTTTTTTAGAATTGTATTTTAGAAATTAAATTAAAAACACCAAAAATCTCTTATCTTGGTAATTATTTAAGATTGCGGTGAAAATACGGTCGAAGAAATAATTTTTTTATTCGTTTTCATCCAAATAGATAAGAAACTGTATCAACCGTTATATGAAAAAAATCCGTCTTGCTTTTGTGTCTTCCTTCGATACGTGCTGAAAAGATTAAATATTTCCCTCCCTCCGGCTTTATTTTCCGATATTTTTCAGTTCGAAGAACAATTTCAAAATTGATTCTTTATTAGGAAAAATAGTTTACAAGTAATAATAACACCGGACCACAATAAAATTTGTTTCCAGTTAATTTGAATCAGAAATTGTGGTTCTTGGCTGCTGAAAACAAATCCGCTGTTCGATTTGATCCACCACGTCAGGATTTTAAGATATCTGATCCGAAAAATATTAAAAAATATACTTTTTGGCAATTTAAGGTTAGGATACGTCCAATAACTGAAGCGATGAATTAAATTCAACAAAGAATTCGATTTCTGATTAAAGTTGTGTAAAAAAAATTTTGCAGTATTTTGTTATTTTTTTTCAGAAGTACCTTCAGTGATTACTTACACAGGAACGCAAAACAATTTCTTAGGGGAGATAACTTGAATCACAGATACTGGATCTTATAGATTTTTGGTCGCGGAAAATGAATTATTTGTCCAATTTGACCCGTGACGTCAGATATTTCACATATCCTAACCTCAAATTGCCAAAAAAAAATACTTTTGCCTATTTTTAGGATCAGATATCTTAAAATCCTGACGTGATGGGTCAATTTGGGTAACAAATTCGTTGTCAGCGGCCAAAAATATGCAGGATCAACTAGCTCTGATTCAAGTTATTTCGAAAAAAAATTTGTTGTCTGTAATTAATATATAATAATTCTAATTTCTAACTTATTCTAAACGAAATTGATTTATTTTCTCAACATTTGTACCCCTGAAATCATAGAATCGTCTCTGCAGATCAGAATTAGGTAAATTTGTTAAAAACTTGTTGTCAAAGAAGAAAATGATTACTTAAGGTTTTGAATCATTACTGATTTATGAAAAAAAATCAACGCCGAAAAAATGAAATTTCTATCTTTTACGATAGGTGGTGTAACTATTTAATTACAAATTATATTTTGGTGGATTTACTATCTACTCTATTGCATTTCGAGTCTGATTTATTATTCTTGTATTTACTACCTTTTCGTCGTTGTGAAAATTAACTAATTTTTCGGTGTATATTACACGCAATTAAAAATCATGATCACGAAAATATATCAGACATTAACAGCTTTAAATTGCTAAAAATACTATTACATTTCAACGTATCAGAGTTCTAATTGAATCAACAAATTCACGAAGAAATTACATTTGGTTAATTAACTAAGAATAAATTCAATTGAATCTCGAATTGAGAAATTAATGTTTACAATTTTTTATTTCAAGATGACGAGATTCGATTTAATTATGCTTTCAGTACATGTTTAAGTTTATGCATCTTTTATAATGCTTTGACGGAAAATGCTTATTACCGACTCTCTCCTATTAAGGTCGCTCAAGCATTACAAATGTGCTGTGGACAAATGAGTATTTTTGCATCATCTGTCAAAGAAAATTCGATTATTCCTTACAGTGTTAAAGGAAAAATTCAAAAATTCCTGTTATGAAATTGCATTTGTCAAATTTGTATGCAAAAACAATGTGATTTAAATAATCTGTATTTCTTCCCATTTGGAACAAAATGTTGCAACGATTATAATTGAATGAATGCCAGACAATTTTTCAGATTTATAACTTTTAACGTCGGAATTTTAAATATGTTGGAAAAGAATTTTATATTATATTTCATACTAGTTTATATTCCGGACAAATTATTGAAATTGTTATGTAGGTCACTTCTCGAAATGCGTTTTATTCCTCTCATTTTGCAGATCATCTAAATTTTTTAATTGTTATCGACTTTCGAAAACTCATATCATAGACAAACTTATATTATAATGGTAAAAGTAAATAAATGTCTGCATAAACTTTCTCTTTCGGCATTTTCTTATCTGTCAGAAGTTGTGGTTGTCTCTAATCAATAATAAAACCACTAACAATCAGTTTAAAAATTAAACTACGGTCGTCCTTGGTGGAAAAATTGACCACTTTTTGCCTGGTTTATGGCCATTATTCGGGCTAATGGCCGGATTATTGCCAACATTTTCGCTGAATTCTGGCCGGTTTTCTTGTGGTGATGTAACGCTGATGTACCTATGAATTATAGCCATTATTGATGCCCAAAAACTTTCGAATATAATGCCAGATAGTTGGCAATTATCTGGTCACCGCAAACTGTTCTTAAATTAAGGTATATATAGCACCGGGTAGAAAATGGCCAATAACTTGTCAATCGTAATGGCCGATTTTATGGTTCTACATAGGTTAGGTTTCTCATCTCCTATTTAGAAATGGCGTGAATATCTGTACATGTATGTATGTCAAAGAAAGTTAGTAATTAATACATATCCATTCTATGTATTTATATCGGACAGTTGTGTGGTTATAATTACTTTAATTGGAAGAGTATACCTGGTACTTGCGAGAGCATGTAAATAGAAATATCCACGTTAACCTACAAATGTTGATGTGATTGCAAAATGCCCAAATTTATTTAACAAATTGCTAATATTTCATGTGGGAGTTTGTTTTGTCCTTAACCTGTGTTTTCTTTTCCTGGACAAATAAATTTGTCCAGACAACGACATTCACAAATTCAATAAAACTTTTTAGATATAAATTAATATACATAGTTTGATACAAAATTCCCATTTCTAAGGAAATATAATCTGGTAACCTCCGAATCATGCAAGTTTTATCCACATTTCTACAATTGCAATCGATGTTTCTGAAAATATGATTCCCCTATATGTAATAGCGAATTCGGGATCTGCACCGTTTTTGCACTAAAATGTAGCGAATATGCACAGAGATATCTAACGTGACGTCACGAACGTCGAAAAGGTTAGTTTCTTAGGTAAATGCCCAGTTTTTTGCTAGAATTTAGAAAACAAAAATATCTATATTCTGGGCAATGGCCAGTCAATCTGCTCTTATTTTCCACCAGGGGTAAGCATACTCAATTGCAACCCTAAGCACTTTCAAACAGCTTAAATAAATAGTGTTTATAATTGTAAAACGCTTGTAAAGTTGTATTTGGAAAAATATAATTTTTTTGGTTCTGGATATTCTATTTACAAATTCGAAATTTAATACTTTAAGTGGATTTGATTGGTGCGTAAGTTTCATGAGACACTCGATCGCTATGTGCAAATATCAGGATATTGGCAGAAGTTGTATAGCGAAAAAGTTCGGTGCGCCAAAAGAGAGTTCGCAAACGCATTAACGTCTGCCGGATGGTTGGTAAAAAAGTATTCTGAAAAGCTGAAAGAGTCATTTGTTATCTGAAACTTATACTGTCTGGGATTGTTCGTTCTCAGTTAACAAATTGTAGAACTGATAAAATGAAAGTGCATTGTTCGGTTATCAGAAAAGCGTCGATAAAATTAAATTGTGTTACTAGAAATTACTAGCACATTAGTACCGCTCGGATAAATCGTAGGTATATAAGTTGTATTTGGATATTTAAGTTTAGTAATCAGTACATTTTACAATTATTTCAATTACTTTAAACTTTTTTAAACATTCATCATCTTAGTAGAAATATTTATTGTTAGGTATATTTCATTGAATTTGTTTCATATTATATTATTTTTTTTATATACAAGATAAGGGATTTTAATCATTTATTCTTAAAAGTCAAAAAAATTATTAACTTTACGTTTAGTACATAGAACAATACAAAATAGCAACAATACATTCACCATAAGCATGAATAGATAAAGCACAGATTAATATGAATAATAAATTGTTAGCTTCTTCATTAATTGTACAAACGAATAGAAGTTATATAATAGTAAATTAATAATGGACCTGTGATAAACGATAAAACGTGTTATAGCATGTCAAATTATGAATCTCGGAATACTGAAGCAATCTGATATAACATAATTAGTTATTTATCAATGCCGAATTGAGCCATTAGTATTCGATACTCATTAGTAGATAGTTACTAATTACCCCAATCATTTTCCGATATTTCGTAGTCTGAAAAGTGATAACATTTAGTGTACATTTAATAATAAAGTTATAGTAAATGGTTTATTGGTAATTTAAACATTTTCAATAATATTAATAATCCAGTAAATAATACATTATGCTTAGCGAAAACATAAAAAAATTACCGAAAACAGTAAAGTAAGTAATGAGTAGATTAAGCATATATATGTATGTACAGTGCAACCCCACTGGTTGCTGCCTACTGGGACTCGCTCCCTCTCAGGTTGCACAGCGATATGCCCCGCCTACTTAGCTGTCACGTGATATGAAACAGGCCCGTGCCCTAAAGTTCGAGCGCCAGAGAATTTTAGAATTGTTTCTTTTTTTAAATTGACATGAAAATTATATTAATACTTGATATTCTTTTTCAACATATTGCACATAAGAGTGCAAAACATAAGTTTTGCATTATTAGAGCCATACGCGAATTTTAAAGCACATGATATGCGAGGCCCTTCAGTGCCGTTGCACTAGCGCCTGCCCTGAAAAGTGTGACGTAATCGTGCAACCAGAGAGGGATCATCCGGAGAGGGAAGCAACGAGAGAGGGAGCAACCAGAGGGGTTGCACTGTACTAGTTGCGAGCTGGACATAAATGCATTACTTTCCTTCCCTTCCTATGTATGGGCTATCAAAACTTGTTGTTATGTTTTTTCTTTAATTCATTAGCTCCCAGTAAGTATGAACTCCCGAATATGGCTTCTGATATTGGATTTAAAATCTTGAAAACTACAAAATTCCTTACAAAGTATCGTCTAACACATTATTAATAGGGATAGTATTACTATTGTGAACGTTTTAGGAACAAAATCACATGAAAGAACAAAACTAAATGTGAATGCGAATAACAATGCACCTTTGAGCTTGCAACACCTGATCTAAAACCGATATCCCGTTCACTATGTACTTTAATCTACCGCTGCTGCTTCGATAGGAACAGTAGATGCAGTCTGTGCGGTGAGACGGAGTCTCGTTACATGATGCAAATAAATCGGCATTTAATAGAGTAAAAAAAGTAAACAAAAAGAAAGGTTCAGTTTTATTTTCAGTCTTTGCATATTTGTGTCATGTGATAAATATAAATAAATTGATGGATAAATTGAATAATTAATTGTACTATAGATAAATATAGAAATAACACTTTTTGAGGTTATGTTTCATAAATTAGGGTAAAGAGAAAACAAATTTACTTGAAAATGTATTTTGGTATTGCTTGTTATTGATTTATATTGTTTCGAGCGTTATATAATAGGCTTCAGTATGATCAGCGACCACATTCGTTTTAGTTTGATACCGACTAGAGAATAGTTCCAAAGATGATTCATGCGGGCATTAAAAAATTATTGTGTCTTTAAATTATTTTTAAAAAATGTACATCTATTTAAATACGCCATGAATATTTTCGAACTAAACAACAAAAATTAATAGTTTTTAATCGGTCTATTCAATTTACATCAGATATTATTATTTCCTAGTTTCAGCATTTCTACAAATCATTTTATTTCCGACTTTTAGTAGAGCGTTTTTCTGGTTAGTGATGATATTTATAAATACTATTTTTTAAGACCAGTAAAATCGTGTCAAATGTTGCTATATTTTTTTAAATACTTGTATTTGTTTTTAACACTTTAATTTACTCTTTGAGCGGAATGCTTTGAAAAAAGGCAAGAAATTCGAGAATATGCAATTTATTCTGGTATCGACAATCATAATGATGATTATTTTAAAATGTTCTTTTGCTGCGAGCGGAATCTTCTTGCCTCGAGTGGAAATCCTCTTGTTATATGATCAAGCGGATTATTCCAATTTAGGTAAGCGGATTTCCACTTGCGGCAAGAAGACTCACGAAGACTGTTTTAAGAGTGTGGTTATGATTAGGGCAACCCTGGTTATCCCGGTATTGGAAATATTATTGCAATTTTCGTCAATAAAAGTCTCTCAGTGTATTTGACCAAATATTCATTTTCGCAACTTTTATAACTTTCTGACGGTTTATCTCTGTTAAGTTTAACAGGATTTGATCAATTTAATGAGAACGCTTCGATTGTCATTTATTTCACGATCTGGTCAATAACAAAGTACTTCATGTACATTCCCGTGAGAATATTCTTTCGCAACTCCTCATGCTCCGTTTTCACGATCTCCTCAAATATCCGATACATTTTCCCCTACCGACATAGTTATACCCAGCAGATAAGGAATGTAACTATGTAGTTAAATTTACATACTTTCCAACAATCTCAGAGTACTATTTAGAATAGCCATAATATCTGCCTTGAAAAACAGGTAGTATGTATATCCACCAAGATCGGGAGTGTTAATCATTGGAAAACAAAATACCCAGTCGCTAACCTTTTCCTAATTTAGAACTGTCATATATCCAATCAGTCATACTTAAAATTGACGATTTTCATCTATATATCAATGACATTGTGAGAGTATGTTAAACTATACATTTATGAGATGGTCACTGCAGATATCCGAAACTTCTTTAAAATTTCAGTTAGGAAACTATATTTTCTTTAATAACCTTTATCGCAAACAAAAAATCGACTGCCACAATATGGGTGCATCTGAAAACCCGAAAAATCACAAAACAGCCACTTCAAAAATCCGATATTTAAAAGTCAGACATTTAAAAAAACAGACACCTCCGATGGTGCGTTGAATACATCAAAAAATTATCTCGAATCATCGCGCTTGAGGTCTCACTGAAAGGTTATTTCAAGGTCAAAATTGTTTGACTAAGTGGTTAATTTTGTAGATCATTTGAAGGTCAAATCAGTTTTATCCTCATATTATTATTTATTAAACTCAGAACTCAATCATTAATTACATTTTCAGAATATGAACATTTTGAAATGTCTGGTTTTTGAATGTCGGGTTTTTAAAGGGTCTGTTTTGTGATTGTCGGGTTTTTGAGGCGCATCCCACCCCACAATATTAACAACAAGCACATGACATTCTAATACGGTTTTCATATTGAGTTTTTGTCGTCAATTATTGAGAGCTTTAGATATCAGATTTTCAATTCATTTTACAGCTTACTGAATGACCTTAGTATATTCTTCTGGACACCTTTATGAGCACAGCCTCGGGAGTCCTCAACAGGTCAAAATGTTCTATTTTATGGGGAATTGTAATCCTTTGAACGTCCTCGGTACAAAGGACTGAAAAGTTAATAAGATAATAAAAAAGCTGAGGATGGACGTGATGCATGGAGGTTATCATTCTATTTGCCAAAAGATGTAGATCCATTCAGGTACTGAGAAATAATAAATATCCAAAGAATGTCCGTGAATGATATTTACTATGTATAAGAGTAAAGACATCCAACATATTCAAGAGTACTGTTACCAGTATGTCATAATTTTAGGAATGCGGAGTTCTGAATTCTGAAAACGATACACGTATTAAATTGAATCCTTTAAATATTGAATTTTCCTTTTTCTCTCGATGCGGAGGAAACGGGGTACGTTTCTTGTTTACCCGAGCTTCATCCTTTTAAATTCTTTCCACATGCATACGTTATACTTCCGGCTGTCAGCCAGGAAGGATCAGAACTCGACAAAATAGCCGTGCTTCTATATCACGCTCCTCGTGCTCCGTCACGCTTAATTCCGCGTCGGGATCTGAAAGAGCTTTGAGCTTAGCGGCTCGCTTGCTATTCACTCGCAGTTTGATCCCGGGGTGGGGAAAGGGCGGGAAGAGGTTGGATTTCGAGGGGAATGCATTTCCATACATTTCCCGGTGCACGGCGGCGCCTCCACCGTCGTCGGTCCCGTGCGACATCGCCGATCCTGGCCTACCTTTCGGAACTAAGCTGTAAATCATCGCCTCCTTCTTCCTAAGTTTTCCATCTCGTTTCATCCTTCGCCAATATATCTATCTGCACCTTCGTCCTTATCCTTCGCTTACCTTTCTTCGACGCATCCTTCGTTTTTACACGAGTCGCTGACTATAGATGCACCGCAAAGCTTTATTCGTCTCCTCGTCGCAAGCTCTCCGCTGCCATGAGCGCATATCGCGAACTTAATGCGCCGATCGAATCGCTCCATTTACCGTTCGCCGGAGTAAAATGTCTGCAAACTCTTCTTCGGCTCGTTCATATTTTATCTTCGCTTCTTGCTGGTGTCTTTTACTTTATCATTTTTTTTAGGTGGGAAAAGAAAAATCGACTTCGGCTTTGTACACCATAACGTTCGGTAGGTCTTCTTCTAACCGAGTCTTCATATTTTATGTTCGCAAAAGTGCTGCGGAATATTAGTCGATAACGTGATGGATCGAGTTTAGTGTCTCCAATCATGCAAGATGTAGATTCTTACATATTTTTGAAAAATGATCGAAATTTACAAAAAACTTCACTCATTTTCTAGTAGAAATTACTTTTCTTGGCAACATTTCGAAACGATGTCTAGTATGGATGTTTAATAATAAACACAAAGTGATAGCTATGGCGAATTTAATCAGTAATTTGTGAATATGAAGAGGACACAATTGTAAACAATTTTCAAATCTCCTAAGACAATTTTGTAAACCACAATCTTACAGAAGCTTAAACATAAATATTAGCCTCTATGTTTATAATAAAAGATCAGGACTCCGTACCTCATATTAATTTAATAGCTTTTTCTTGTGATGATTTTTGTGATATTTACCACTTGACTATTCTCAAGTTACTTAAAGTGCAAACTTTCGAACACCTTGTTAAAAATCGTTTTCAATGGTGGTTAGAACATGAAAATATTTTATTTCATACTCAGTATGGCTTTTGTATAGGAAGGTCATGTATTAATAATTTATCAGCTATGTCATTAACCATAGATGAAGCTTTTAGTAAAACTAATGATGTTTTGATAACAATTTTTGTTGTAAAAAGTGCGTTTGGTAACGTTTTGGGGAATATTCTTTTAGAAAAATTAGCTTATTTAAGATGTTCTAAATCATAGTCAACTTTGTAACATTTTTAATATTTGAGAGAAATATTAATTTTCATGCAAACGCTTCGTAAATCATTCAAGAGACTTCGTGGTGGTGTTCTTAGCCTATTACTGAATATAATTTATGTTCATTATATCGTAAAAAATTTTCCGATCAGTATCTTGTATTCCCAAATTACTAATGATATTAGTTTATATACCTCTGTCTCTGATCCTAAAATAAGTCCAATTTAATGGTACATGGCGTAGAATCCATAAATGTAAATGAAAAATATTGACTTAGTCTTAGCCCAAGTAAAAATTGGCTTTTATATGAATAAATCCATTTAATCTATCAAAATTTTAGGTATTACTTACGGTTATAACATAAAATGTAAGTAACATATTGAAAAAATAAGAACTTCTTGCTTTCGACATATGAATATTATTAAATTCATCAGTGAAATTCGATGGACAGCTGAAACATCCACATTAATCCAACTCTTTAAAAGCCTCACAAGATCACATATGAATTATGCCAGCTTATTTTACTGTTCTATAGACAAAAATCTCAAACTTAGATTTGAAACAATCCAGAATTATGCTCTTAGGGTAGCCTTAGTCCGTAAAGAAGGTTCTCAAATATTTAGATCCTTCGAATTACTACGATGTATACAGAATGGAATCCATCCAACCTAGATGCCATTATTAGCCATAAACTTACGGACATTGCAAAAAATAAGTCTTGAATTAAGACCAATACTTAGATAAGTTTAAACTGTAACAAAAAGATGCCTTGTTCGACTGAAAAGTAGACTTAAATAAATGCCAAAAACTAGGTTAATTTGCGAGTAGCATTCCCACTAACATAACCCATGGAGAATCTAAATGTTCATTTTTTAAATACTGAACTACTTTAATATTTCCAAAAGTGTGTACAAAATTTAATCAATATATTCACAGCATATGACAAAAATTACTCGTTTAAGATCATCTTCAGATAAATGTGATTGAATTCCGTATCACAAAGATATTAAATTCAACGACATTGCAAATACTCCAGCCGAAGCAGTTGCAGGAAACACACCAAATCAAGCAATTAAAATAACGCATGCCAATTTTTACGATATTCTATGCAAACAGGCAAAAATAATGACTGATACAAAATTAAACGGACATCTTTCCAATCATTATCATTTAGCTGCTTCTCTTCCACGTATAGGTTTTATTAATGATCCAAAATGAAAATGTGGTTATCCATTGGAAGATTTGGATCATGTTATATAGCAATGTCAGCGTTTTAATATAAATATACCAAAAATGTTATATTCACTTAAAAATCTAAATTTCACACTTACAATACTTACAATATTAGTATCTGTCTTTGCCAACCTAATATCTCAACACTACTTATTATTTATTTATTTATTATATTTTTATTTACGGGCGAGATCGCCCTCAAATACATTAATGATTATAAATAATAACATAAGTAGAGAAAATAAAATAAAATATGGCATTAGATTACATTATAAGAATAGCATAAGAAAATAATCACAAATAATATAGAAAACAGTCGAACGGTAAGTCGCGGGTATTGCTAAAATATAAATAAAATATAAAAAAACTGTACAATATATGTGAGCTGCTTTTTTGGCATTAAGTAGCTGAATTATACATAAATTTCTTGTAGGACATAATGTTTTTACGTTAAATTAATTGTTAAACCTATCTTTAGGTTTAAAAGTCTAAATAAATGAAAAAAAAGTTCTAAGTCATTTTGTACATATTATTTTGTTTAATCTCCGTAAATTTTTCTGAAAATGAAAATTACAAAATATGTTTCATATAATAAAATATTCATTGAAATTTGTCAGTATTTTGTCTATATGTTTGCGAATATTTTTTCCATTATTAAGACAATAATTTGATTTTATCAGCTAGTTTTATCTCGAAAAATTGATACGCTGCTAAAAGGTAATTCAAAGACATTTAATAGATATTGCCCTATCAGGGGTGTAAAATGAACTTTTATACCGCAGGTAATTAACGTTTTATCGGATGATCGCTATCAGGCCGTAAAGTCATCAAAGTTTATACTCGCAAACAACATTTTTTGACCTAGTGAGTATAAAATTCGAGTTTATATCATAAATTTGCAACTCAAGAGGTTAGAAAGCTCCTATCATATATTCTCCGACAAAATCGGGTGTAAAATTCTATTTTACACTAACTATGAAGAAAAATTAATATTTTTTTGTTTCAAATCGTATATAATTTGCTAAGCTTACTTCTCTTTTATAAAGTACCTCATCTTATATTCCCAATGCTCATAAGAACTAACATTTATATTTTTCAGATGTGGTTCATCAAAGGAAACTGAAACGTAGCATTTTTCATCCAAAAATTTTGAAATATAAATATTATAAACGACGTATATAATGTAAACTTTAATTTTTTTATCTATTTTTTGTTTGAAATTTCTCTGTTCAGATGCTACATTAAATCCATGGCGCGAATATATTACTTTTGTACTTACAAACTCCCTCTAAAGATCCATTCCTACCACTTAATGAGCTTAGAATAACTGTTTCCCTGTTATAGTCGAATGCATTTCTCTATCAAGTTTTTTAAACTTCGAATCCAAAGAATATGCAATATGGTTCTTAAACGTTATTAACAAATTTTCCGTTTTCGAAGTAATTTTATGCGATACGAAAGTCAGATAGTCTGATTTGGACCCATCACTCCAAGTCGTTAAAGTACCTGAAGAATACACGGAAAAAACAGGTTTGGACATACCAACCAAAGAAATATGGTGAATGAAAATATTGATAGGTCGACCATTGCTATTGTAAAGAGAACTTTGCATATGTAAACCCTTTCAACAGATATGGACACAGGAACCGTAGAATGGTTAGTGTGATTATAGTATGGAAGGGACATAATTATCGTTATAGTATGGTTAAGATAACCATATCTTAGTTTGTAACAACCGTGGTGTTTTTTCCGTGTACGATTTTTTCGTCTTCATATATTTGAAGATCATTTTTAATAATAATGTTCTTTTTGTATAGAATGTCTATTTCTGCTTAGTATTCGTCCTGCAGTGTATGGAACGTTTGCAAGCAGTTTGTCGACGATTCTTAATGTCGAATCTATGGTGTACTTCGTTAATTAATGAATGTAATCTAATGAATTTTATCTATTTGCCTTATCTAAGGTAAAGGCCCAAACATCACAATTTCTAAATTTTCCAACTGAGCTCGCTCAGAAATGTGCTGTTATGTTGAGTCAATAATAACGAAACTCATTTTTTATCACACTAGCTCGATAAGTCCATCATTCCGCCTAGAAAAGAGGGCAGAAAGTCCGCGATTGCCGCCCGGTCTGCTAAACATGAGCGTCACCGGGTGTGACAAAGTCGCCCAATTCTTGCAATGCCCATGTTTCCGCCCTAGACACGTAATATACTATTTAACCTCGTATATAATTTTACTTGTTCTCCCAGTAGAAAAAATTAAAAAAAAAATGTTTAATGAGTAAGTTTGGTTGAAAATAATTGGAAATTAGAAGCAACATGCATTTTATCAATTTTGATTATTGAAAACTTTTAATTTGTGTTAGAAAAATATTCAGAGAGAATGGAGCCCAAAATAAATTAATGATATAGTGTTTTCAGTGCAATAGAAAAATAGAAGCAGTAGAAAATTTGTCACACAATTTGTTGTCATTAATTAGTTTTTAAACGTTAAAGTGATCATTTTAATTTAATTATTCCAGACATACAAAATGTTTAAAATCGTGAAATGTTAATTAGATCATACAAATTACAATAATGATTATTGTAATGTTCTATAAATAACAAAAATTATTCTTTCCATTTTAATACTTTTTTCTAGTATTTTTTCTAGTTTTTTTAAAAATGATCTGTATAGAAATACTAATTTAGGGATGCTATATCATTTCCTAAATGACATTAAATATAAATGAGATTAATTTTTCATATCCTTTCTATTTTCAAAAGGATTTCGTAAAAGTCTGAATTGAATGTGTCAAATCCGAAAAGTAAACTTGAAAAATATCGACGATTAATAGCGGTAATTTACATATTCGATCTTCGGCAAAATTCCGCGCTTAGTTATTTGTGTGGGTCGACGAAGTTTTTGCTCGCTGTGCTATAAAGAAGAAAAATGTTCGGTTTATTCGCAAAGCGGTGCGATTATTCAAATACTTTAATTCAAATTGCCTCTTATAATTGAAACGATGTGACCCAGTGGACCGAAAGGCAAGAACAATGTGTGCCAAGATAAAACATTTACCCGGTATCTCATCCCTTTATCAATTACTTAAAAACTGACATTTCGTATTCAGCCCGAGTAATAGCCGCGACCATTTCTGACATACGATGTTTTAAATATTATAAAATAATTACTTTTTAATTAGCAATTACTGTACCTACAAGTTCTTTATTAAACTGAAATGGAGTTTTCCTTAATTAAATTATTATATTTTTCAATTTTGTTCATGTTTTAACCAATTTGTTTACATTACAAGGGTTCGTATCCTTTTCCTAACCTTATGAATGCGCAATTTCCACTACAAAAACAATGTAATTAGAGTCGGTTATATCTTTTCATATTTTAATCAACTTTATTTTTTTTAACGTTGACTTATACAGATGTGCTTTGGTACATTACGTTCGAAATATTTTTAGGTTTGAACTTTATATTTTCTTTCTCTTTATTACTTCAAATATTTTATAACTGACGTATATTTTAGCCTTTCCAAAGCTGATATTATTTTTGTTAACTATATTTTATATTCATTTTTACATTCTTATTGTTCTGAAGTATTAATTTATATTGTTACATTGTTGCTGTTAATTTATTGTAACGTTTTCGTTATGTGTAACGTTTCTCAAATAATACTATTGATGTTTTATCTGAATATTTATATGTTGATTTTCATTATTAAGTTTATTTTATATTTTACCTATTTAAATATTTTGTTTGTTTCCACCAATACGTAGTTGCATGCAGTTTACAATTCTTATATTTATTTTATGAAATATTTATTGACAAATTACAAAATTACAAAACTGCAAACGGACAAAATTACGTAATTTATCTCGTCGCTTCAATATTTTTTATACATAATAGTTTATTATTTATTCAATAATTTTGGTCCGATTCCCCTAAGAATATAAAACAGTATATCTATTTATAAAATATCAAAAGAATTTATCTTGATCAATGATAAATGCATGTTCCGATGAGCGAAAAATTTTCGAAATAAAATTTAAAATTTGTATGTGATACTGACAAATAATTTAAAAATGGAAAATATATTATCAGAGAATAAAAAAGGAAATCGGAAGTGTTCGTCAGATATAGGTATTCGCGTTCTTTTGTTAGGTTATTGAATACTTTACTGCAAAAATATAAATATCCAGTGCGCACTGCCAACATTTTATCTGTAATGCATTTGAATACTTTAAAAAGTCTAATGAATTTTTAAAATCCAATTTATTATAATATTGAACATTGAAATTCCTTTTTTGATAACTATATAAAAATATACAAAAATTTTTCTTTTCATTCATTATTTCTACACGTGAATCAAATATCCATTTATAAAAATTTTCACTTTATTTACCTGCAATAGTCCGACTGGTTTTCAATATCAAACTAATCACTACTATTACGGGTACGTAGATAATTTTATACATTTCATATTACTTTTCTGCAAAGATGGTCTAAATATATGTTGTTTAAACTATCTTACTTTTCAATATTATTCAGATTTTTTAATACAAAAATAGATAATGACTGATGTTAACTCGGTGAATGTATGAAAGTTCATTTTTATGTTTTTTTCATTTTCTACAAGTTATCTACATGTCTGATAGCAATTTGCTGACTTTTTCGTCTAATTTATGAAAAACTGTTAAAAATATTTCATTAAGATTTAATTTTGGCTTAATATGTAATATCCATAAGATGTTATATGAAATTCATTTAAATGTTATAGAATACGAAAGTTTTTATAACTCCAATCATTGTAGATTGAAATTGAATAAATATATGTTTAAGACAGAGCTGGAAAGTTAGAATAGTTCGTTTGTTGATAAACATACTCTTTATTTTTGAGGAACATCTATACATTCGGAAAACGGGTAGCCATTGTTTTCAAATATATTACATTTTTATAATATATTATATATTTATTGATGTTGATTCAGGGAAAAATTTCAAATTCTGGCGCTGTTGAAGATGCCTTTTTTAATCTACGTTAATCAATAATAGTTGAAATCGTAGGTAATTTTTGTTATTCACCTGTCATTGAAATAATCTTGTCTCTAATCTTACAGTCCTGTGAATATTGAAAGATAAGCGAAGGATATTTTTATGTAAATATTTTTATTTGTTTTTCTGAGATAGTCATAAACTATTAATCGAATCACTATTATCCAATAACTTATAGAGAATGAGAAATTCTTAAAATTGAAAATTTATATATTAAAATATCTTTAATAGAAGCCAAGTAATTATACAAAAATGAAATTCTCAAGTAGTTCATGATACTAAAAAGTGCGCTGAAACATTGGTAGAAAATTTCAAGCTCAACTTCATTAGGCATATAAAGTCCCCCTGAAAAGTTCACATTCATTTTTCAAATTATATTTTATCGAGTATTTTGTAACTATTAATTAAAACAATAGGAGTAAAAGGTAAGTAGACTTTTGACTTTTGACTAGAAATCATATTCAGGTGAAAGTGACTGAACCATTTATTGTTTAATTAAGATAGGAAAAGAAGTGTCGTGCTTTGTTCTTATTTTGGTACGCCATTTTGAACAGAATAATTCCAAACAGTTGACCTGAAGCAAATTTCTTCAAGTTCGTAAGATCAAAACTCGTACCCAGAAATATGATTACAGGTTGATTTAAATCAAGACCTACATTGCTGTTCTTAGCAAAGAATAAAACAATTTACAACGAAATAAAATTACATTTTGATGATCAATCTTATTAATTTGTGATATATTTTGCTATAAATTTAATTCATATTTTTTAACACAAATTGTTAGTAACTAATCACAACTGATTGAAATGTGTAAAAAATCTTGTCTTAAACTTATTATTTTCTTTCAACTGTTTGATAATGATAGCATTAGTAATTTCGTTTGAATTTTTCAATTATTAATTCAGTGTAACAATTACATTTTTGGTCTTAGTATGGAGCCGAACAATTCTTACTAATAATAGTACCCTTCAGTATCTATTCCCACTACGATGTGTATTGTATACTGTAATTTGCTTAAAAATTTGTAGTAGTAAAAAATAGGTTTGATTCTTGGCTTTTATTTCACTGTACAATTGGTATTCAATACCTCATTTTTACTATCTCATACCAAGATGTCTTTTCAGTGTATATTCTCTATTGCTTGAAAAAGTAGTTCATTTTTTAATTTGATAGTAATTATTACCACATTGAATGAATTGCTTTTACTGTTATGACGCTTCTTTATGGTAAAGATAGAACTTCTCGAGCAAATAACATTTCTGTATACATAGTATACGTTTTTACATTTTACTAGTACTTGACTTTCCAATAGTATATTTGAATAATTTAATTTTTATATCTGCTGCGAATTTTGGTAGACAATTCTATATCTAGTAAGAAAAAATGCTACATATTGATTATTGTTCACGAAGAAACCTACATTTCAAAATATCCACCTAGAGAACCTATTCCAGATAGCCAATGATATCCATCGTATATCCGAAATTGATACGAAACCTCCTGATGATACGGAATATAAGATGAATATCGGTCGAATATCATATCAAGATTGTGGGGATATCATTGGCTATCTTGGTATAATTTAAAAGCTGCTTCGAGGTAACATTAGCAATCAGTATATTATATTAACTAATCTTAAAAGTAGTAGTACTGTAATATAAGTCAAATATATCATAACTTAAAATATGTCTCATACGCCGTACACTCTAAATTGCTTACAGTGAAAGTTGTGCCACTCTCTGTTAAAGGTGACTTTTTCACTATTTCTAAAGTGGAAGTTTCACTTTATTAGAGTGGCATACTTCCATCCACTATTAGTAAAGTGAAATTTCCACTTTAAATATAGTGAAAAAGTAGCTCAACTTTCATTTTAAGAAATTTAGAGTGTACAATAAGTGTTTGTACTAAGTTTATTTTTACATTTCGCGAACAATCGCAGACTCGCTAATTTTATTAGAGATCCATAAGTTTTGTCTGCATATATTTTGAATAAAAATCATTTTTACAGGGCGTAAACTGACCATTTTTGCGATGAGTCACTGTCCACGCTTCGATTTTGAAATTTGGACACATATAGGGTTCTGCACAGTCAGATTTTAAATTGTAGATTTCTGAGTGTCAAACTTCTGAAATTTAGAGTTATGCGTACTCTCTTAATCTGAACCAGCGAAAAACTACTCATTGACAGTTCACAGTCGCTAATTCACAAAGCGCATTTGCGATCGCTATGAATCAGCCATTAGACACTGATTTCAATAGCGAAGTTTTTGAAATTGAATGGAAAATCATTGAAATGAAATCACATTTCTGCCGTTTCAAAATAATGCCTATTCACTGATCGATCCAGTGAATTTGACTGAAATTAGTGGAATGAAATCACGTGTTTTTCACTGGAATATAGTGTTTACTAACTAATAGATTAGGCGAATTTCATTAAAATCACAGAAATGAAACCATGTGCTTTGTGTCGATAATCAGTGGTTTTTACTGGAAAACAGTGTCCATTTACTGATTAATTCAACAGTTAATCGGAAAAATAGCTTACATTTCTCAATATGAAATAATAAAAACGAATTTCGTGATCTGGCTGAAATGTATCTGCTAACTTCTGCGTTATATATGGTAAACTCATCTATTTTAAGAAAATGAAACCGATAAGGTGCAAATATAACTTTTTACATTCCCCTTAAACTGTAGTAGCACCTGTATGCAATTTTAAAGGTTATAAAAATGGTTAGAAACGAACAATTACGATAAACATTAGATACATACCTGAAACAGTAAAAAAAAAAGTCTTAAAATTTAGTTTCCAAAACTAAAAACAAAACGCAAATATTGACTTAATTTAAGAAAATTAGCACAATTTTAGGCTGAAATTAAGCCTTTTACAATTCTTAATTCGAGATGTAACGATTTTAAGACTTTTCTTTTTACTGTGTAAAACAGATCGATTATTCAATTTTTACAACTTGTGGAACTCAAATGCGATTATGAAAACGCAAAAAACAGCACAGAACATTTATTTACGCACCCCTTAGATCATTGGTTATATTCAGTGGTCGGTCTTAAAATAATATACATCTGAAGAACCAATGAAATATTGGGCATTAGGGTTGAGTTCTGCAGGAGTTTCAGTAAATACAATATTTCGACTGGTTAAATAATAAAATGAACTGGTCAAAAAGTGAAATTGACTGATTTAACAACAAAAATTGTTTTCGCTGCCGCATTTGGTGCAATTTTCACTGTTTCAGAGTAAGAGACTAGATCAGTTAAAAGTCGTCTAAGCATTCTAATCATTAAAGTTATCATTAAGGGCGTTTTGATGTCATCAGCCTTCAAGACTGCAAATTATAATTTGAAATTTATCAAAATTGGAGTATTGTGGAAGCTATTCTCAGAACTGCATATAGTCCTCAAATGATCTCCAACTTGTTTTAAAATATTTTCTGCCATGCATGAATTATGCATTCTTGTATAAAACATCAAATGTATCGATCAGAACAGTTTTTCTATATCCAAAATTATGAGAAGTTGGTCTTTCAGTAAATACAATATTTCGACTGGTTAAATAGTAAAATCAACTGGTTAAATAGTGAAATTGACTGATTTAACAGCAAAAATTGCTTTCGCTGACGCATTTGGCGAAATTTTCACTGATTCAGATTTAGAGAATGAAAAAATTGAAATGGAGGGTTATTTGTACCAGTCGCCGACATATTTTCATGATATTCTTCAGATTTAGCCGCGTACAGTGACCAAACCAGAAAGAGATAAGGGCTACTAATAAATTGTTTGACGTATTTATTCGCCAAATAATTAACATCCTCGATAACATCATCCAGAGAGTGAATTATTTAAAGGACTGTTTACCTTTCGAAGATCGGACCTTGCGATAACCGTCAGTCTCGCACCGATATTTCGTCAGGAGTAAATGAATGGATGCACGGAATTTGTAAATGGTAGTAAATTCCTGGAAAGTTACGATTACACGGCGGCAGTAGTCGATCAGGCGACAGGCGACGACGTGGTCGAGGGGCGAAGGGACCCTACTTTAGTACCTTCGCACGTGATTTAATGTGTCGCAGCCGGAACTTACGCTCGGCAGCTTTAACGTAATATTTGCGTTTACCTTATCTAGGTAAGCATCGCGTGAAAACCATTACCCCGATAGGGCTCTTTAGGTAAACGAGCCTCGCCAACTCGAACTTTGAACCCCGGTCGCGAACTTCTCGTCGAGCAAATAGTGATTAATAGCGAACGCGAGGAGATCGCTGTCTCACGGACTGTCGCGTGCACCACCCCAGCAATGGCCCTGCAATAATTTCGCCAAGTGGCTCGTAATCATTTTCATTGAGAACCGATGGCGACTTTCCGGATACTTTTATTACACCGTCGGTTCGAATTTTCAAGTTTTCGCTATTTCGAAAAACTGGAGGCGTAACATTGATCGAACGTTTCTACAACTTCGGGAAATCTAATAAACGTGTTTGCACCCGAAACCATTGGCGTTCCAGTTTCCCGAGAAAGGCAGCGGTAATTGTATAATGCGATTTCTCTCCATTTTTTAAATAAACTTTATTAAAACTAATTGATATCTTCACTTGGGATGATGATTGTATGATTAAATTTGCAATTGTAGTTAATTCTTAAAACTTGGTTAGTATGCATGGAAGTCTTTACGAAAGTTAAAATTTAAACCAACTCCAGTAGTCAAATTGGTCTAACGTTCCAACTAACTGGCTCCCGAAATGCGCTTGCAGTATTTGCCCGATGTTATCCGCTAGTAATAACCTGAAACGTTGATGGGTGAATATTTCTTTTGCGGGTGCGGGTTGAAAAACCGACAAATCAAAAAGCCGACACGTCAAAAAAAACGGGTGAGGGTCGAAAAACTGACAAATCAAAAAACCGATAGCCAAAAAACCGACAGTCAAAATACCGACAATCGAAAAGCCGACAGTCAAAAAACGGACAGTTCAAAAAATGACTGTCCTCCTGACGATGTGTCTATTTTTTTAGGTGTCGATTTTTTTACTGTTGGCTTTATGACTGTCGGTTTTTTGACCTGTCGGCTTTTTGATTTGTCGGTTTTTCGACCCGCATCCAGAAAACCGACAATCTAAATCCAACTCTTCAAAAAAATGACTGTCCGCTTATAGATGTGACTATTTTATTATGGGTCGGCTTTTTGATTGCCGGCTTCATGACTGTCGGTTTTTTGTCCTGTTGGCTTTTTGACCTGTCGGCTTTAACAATATTTATTATACAGGGTGTCCAAAAGGTATCGAAACACGTCTATAAGTTTTTATCTAAAAACAAAAAACAGATTTTGCAGTAAAAAATGGGGTTTACCAATAAAAAAATGCGTTATAACCTTCAAACAATCTCGAAAATGGACATCAAGTTCAGCCGGTCAATGCGATCAACATTTTTATAATTCATTGTTCAACACTTTTCTGAAGCAATATTATGTTACCCTGAAAAATACGTCATTTTAGAAAAAGTACGTCAGATCGTTTTTTAGATATTTAACCTTCATTATTGACCTTTCCAAGGTCACATAGGCAATTCTTTAATAACCCAAAATTGATGTAAAATTTTCCGCTCTTTCGATTGCCGAGGTCGAAAAAGGGTCTTACCATTTAAAAAAAGGGTGACCTTGAAATAACCTTGAATATTATCGACAAAGTCAAAACCTAGGTCACTATTAGATCCAGCGCCAAAAGATAGGATTTACCAGGGAAAGGACCTTTACCCTGGTAAAAAATATTTTATATAAAAACTTATACACGTGTTTCGAAACTTTTTGGACACTCTGTATGTATTTTATTCCAATCGTCAGTCCAATCTTTTTCCCAATTACCTAAACTGTTCCACTGCTTGTATCGAACTTTAGAAAACAATAGACTTCAGCGGTGCTGTGTATGAGATAATTTTTCAGCCATGGCTCTAGCCAAACTTTCTCATTTCGCTCATTGTATTGGGTACCAATAATAGTCTAACATGGGACTAGTGCAATTCGAAGTAAGACCAACCTAAGCTGACAAGGTTCGGGTACCAACACTGGGTCAAGCCTGATTCTTTTCTCACCATCCATAGTTCGGACATGAGATTAAAGCTGATAATTTGACGTCAAGTTCACTTCGATTTCAAGCACTAAGAAAATTTTCCATGGAAAAATTCCTATGTTGTCTTTCAGTTGGATATATTCTGAAAATAAAAAAAAATTTCTATAGACAAATGTATACAATTTTCTGAATTAATGGGAATACCCGTACCCAAATTTCCTGCCCAGAATGAGTGAGACTTTTTTCATGCATGGAAACGTAAGAATTGTCAAGTATATCCCGCTGACATTAGGTAGTATGGGAAATGTTATAATCAAAATTATCTCACTTTAACGAGAGTCGTTTACACTAATAAGAAACGAGTCAGACATGAGATAATAAAGATGATCGCAACTGATAATATGGTATGAGTTACTTTAACCTCTAGTCGCATAATTGTAACCTAATCCAATTATCGTGTTTCTATATCTTATTTATTTTGGCAGTACGCACAGGCGCTGGTATTTTTTGACGTCATGGTAAAACTGCTATATTCTAAACCAATCAAAGCATAGCTGAAAATCAGCAACAAATGTGGATGTTGATTTCAATTATATATTGATTATGTTCTGTTCATCTAGAAGAAGTTTGCAAATATTTTAAAACATAGTCCATAAAAATTTATGTATGAAATATTCTAAGTTAATAAAGAAGAAAGCATAAAAGCAATTTAATATTGAGTACGATATTTATTATGTAACTTAATCTGCTATCTATTTTGATACCATTGCACAATAAACAATATAAGTTTTAATTTCAGGCGATTGAGAGAATAAGACTTTCAAGATGTAATAAAATCAATCATAGGCGAAAAGAGTACACATATTATGATCTATACATTGATAAATTACAAAAGAGTTTCTTCTTTGTAGATAGGGTAAACAAACCACACATTTAATATAGAAATATATTTTAAAATACATTAAATTTATATTTTTTTAATTTTATGTCCCATTTACCGCAGAAATATCTGCATTACAGACTCAGGAATTTTGTAATTAAATCAAGCAATCAAGAAATTAATTGTAATTGTTATGAAAGGTGATTCTAATTGTAAACATTTCCTGAATATTTTACCTGCATAATGAGTATGGAAATATTTTCATCATATAAGTCAATGTTAAGTAAAAAATGGGTAAATTTTACTTTATTAGGACATACCGTGTTTGTCTTGGTCGACATGACTAAAATTGTTGCTTACAGTTTACATATAAATGCAGAAAATAAATAGAAAACCTTTTTGCTACAGTTTCATCGAAATTTGAACATTAGCACTTGAGTATCCTATTAATCACGAATCTTCGCATTTCATTTTATTGTTATTTCTGTATCAAGTTTAATACTAATATATACCGTGAGAAAAGTAGATAATGAAACCATTTTATAACAGGAAAATATGTAATTACAATAAATAGTTCAATTAACTATTTTGGCATTAAACAAGATCAGGAATTTGTTCCGTTTAGTATTGCCCAGCACTTAAATATCTATCACCTTCCATAACCTGAAATATACCGTAGTCTCAAATGTAGTTTTACAATAAAATTATCAATTTAAATACTCTTGAGTAGTAAAATGTAATACAATTAATTAAACGAAAATAACCTTTTGTCATTGTAATAATAATTATCGCATGATGTAAATTATAATATTCCGAAATGTAAATATCACATGCAGTCAACGATAACTTTTCACGTTGTTAATTTTTCTATTATTATGTGTTATAACTACTACCCTTTTCCCGTGGTTCCATTAAACATTGTTTTTTCTCAGTGTAACTTATTTATTCTATGTAGCGTTTTGATTTATGCTCATAATTATTTCTGTACTAGTATTTTTATCATCCGTTAACAATTTTTTATAGATATTATTCTATTCACTTTGAGATAAAATCGTCGAGCTTTCATATTCTTATATAAATAACCATTTAATTAATTTTTGAAATACTTCATAAAATAGAATTTCCAAAGAAAGAACATTTGACATACTTCGAAATTGAAATAATAGAATATTAGAACATTAATTTTCAAAGAAAACATAGAGAGGTTTTGAACAAATTCTGCCGTTTTCACCCACAATTGACACAAATTTTCAAGCCTATTATTGTTGCTCAGAAACTTCGCGACATCGCGCAAAAGACTTAGATATTTTATTTACTATATAACCGATGTATTTATTTCATCTTGCCAAATCAATGAGTCTTCGATACAACTTTCATTTATCTGTTTTCAGGTTTTCAAATGGTACAAATTAATATTGTTTAGTAAATAATTAAATATTACTGTTGAGTTATTGAATAAAAGCATTGCAGGTGTAGAATTTCTAAATTCAGGGAACAAATTTATATGTTTACATAATAAACAAGTAAATAGTAAATTTCTACATCGCTTCGCAACGTTATTCTGCATTGCACTTCCTAATAAAAACCCGATGTATACTACATGCGGAAATGTACACTGTACCAAATTATACTTATGTTATCGTACACATACGTTTGAGCGGCATTTAAAAGTAATTTGGACTTCCATATATTCCGGACACGTTTCGATTTTCACCAGACCTCGACACATTGTGGTAGGTTCATTACTCTCGATTGAGAGTGGAAATTCTTTATTGTCACTTTTAAACAGTTTTCTGAAAATAACATATATTCTGATGTAGATTCTTAGAGGATACAATTTTATTCACCGTATTATTAAATATGTATTATACACTGTTTGAATACCTTGTAATATAACAATATTGGTATAACAATTGAATTTATCAGTAGTAACAGTAGATAAGGTCAGACATATGTGACATATTTCAGAAAGAATTCTGATTCGATCATAAACTACCCGCGTTTGTTATGCATTTCAAAATTATTTTTTTTTCAGTATTTATTCGTCATACAATAATTATTTTAAAAATATAAAATAAATCTCCTGTATTTCTGCAAAGACTCGTTTTATTATTCCGGTTTTATGCGAAAAAGAAGTTTCAAGTTTCCAAACAAAATGGCTTAAAATGTCTACATTACAAATATAATATTTAAACTGGAATACATTTTAAAGAAGAACTTTGAAAATCAGTCATCACTTTTAATAATAATAATAAATATGAGGAATTTATAAAAAATACTATTATTTTGTTGATTTATTTAATCTGTTGATTTTTAACTGGAAAATATTGTAAATTATCATACAATGAAAATTAAACATTTCCACAAGAAATTTCATCGCCTATAAAAACAATGCCACTTTTTGTTAATATATTTAATGCTTAAATTAACATTTTTTAGGATTAATTTCAAGACATTATATTCAAATAATGCATTTATCTATTTATTTCAGATTGACTTTGATTATATTTAGAGAACTTAAAATCAAAAGAATTTCTCTCTTCATAATAGCCCACGCGTGGAAAATCGAAGCGTTATTTAATAACACATTAGCGGTTCAATCATTATTTCAGGAAATGCAGTCGCCATGCATTGTTGCATAATAATGATATAACCAAAATAATGGTTTTACGCGAAGAGTTTTAGTTCAGTACAATATTATTTGTTATTTATATTCATTGCTTACTTAATTTGTGATATTATTTAGTGTAATTGTTCTAACAATTAGTGAATTAGGCCGAACGAAGGTCTTCTTTCTTCCGACTAAATATCTATTATAATAGACTTAAATTTATGCCTAATTGTGGAATTTTTTAAACAATATTTTATTGCAAAAACCTGTACTATTAATATTTTTAACCAGTTAACTGGTACTCAATCCTATATGTACAAAACAAGTGACATAATTGGTACTGTATCATATACATATTTGAATAACTTTTGAAGATTTCAAGCGATTTGAACCAAAATTGATATACAACCGTTTTTCGACATGCTTCCTTTGAGTAATTGATTGTTTTTTTTTTTAGTTCTGATCCTAACCTCAAAATGACAACCTTCTGTACAGCATAAATTTCGACACTGACGTTTTCGGGGTCGCAGATTGCGAATTTATTGTCAGTTTCGCATAATTTGTGATAACGGGCATAAAAATAACGTATGCACTATACTAGAAACTCGATTTAAAGACCTAAATCGAGAATGACGACACAACGTCATCTCATTCGCGCAAGGTACCAAAACCCCTAGATCTAAGTTACTGGATAAAATGAAAATTTGACACTCAACCCTTATTTTTTCACTTCTTTCCTTCTACTTCAACCCTTATTTTTCACCTCTTTAAAATATTATAAAACAGAAACTGCGCTTGGAAATGGAATCAACTGTATCAAAACCTCTAGAACAAAGTTTCTGGGAAAAATGAAAATTTCACCTTCAAACCCTTATTTTTTCACTTCTTTATTCCACTTCATCCGTTATTTCTATCCCCTTTAGAATGTTTTAAAATGAAAACTGAGCTTAGAAATGGAATCAGCAATATCAAAAACCCTTAGATCTAAGTTTCTAGGAAAACTGATAATTTCACCCGCAACCCTTATTTTTCACCCCTTTAGGATGTTGCAAAAAGGAAACTGACCTTGGATATGAAATCAGGAGCACAAAAAAAAACCTCATAGAAATAGATTTCACGTATTTTAGTAGATGATTCGCTTCTACCAGAGTTAGAAGTTAGTACGAAAAGTGGAAAATGCTGCACAAGTTAACCGGATCATCTACAATAAACAACCAGTAATTCAAGTATTATATTTAAAACTCGTAAATATCAACTTTGTTTACAATGAACTTTTGGCAAAGGAAATTCATAATAGAAAAATCGGCAATTTTGTAATATCTTTAAGTACGAACCTCGTTCCGTGTTTAAAAAATCCCTCTAGTCAATACATCATTGCAGAATACTCTCTGAATAATGTTATCACAGAGGGTTTCTGGTGAAAACTAAAACGTTTGAAGATTTATGCTACATTACCCGGATGTAGAATATATATTTATGTAACTTTCCATCTCCTTATTTTTGCCGGAGTATTATTCCTTTCTAAAAGAGCGGATTTGTCCCATAACGAAGAAACGTGAGCATCGTCCTACAGTTAGAGATGACGGTGGCGCACCCTTGTACAGAAGGACATAAATAAGAGAATTCGCACGAGCTAGAAATCATGCTGTGGGGTAGATATCGTACTACCCAGAGATTTATGTCAGCCTGGTACATACGACACTGAACTCAGAGGCATAATAAGGGAATTCGTGGTACTGGAATCACGTTTGCTTTAAATCACGTCACCTGCCTGCTGATCGCAGGTGTACGGTAGAATTAATAAGGCTATTTGCGGCTCACTAGACCTCAAAACTGATTTTCAGAGTTTGCGTCACTCAAATTCGTAAGCGCTAAATTATCAACTCCGTAAATGGTTTATTTGCGTATTAGCAAATCACTATATAACCAGAGGTACTAATTATTAATATCGATATTTGTTTACTGCTTGATTAATACCTCATGTTAACTTACTCTCGTAGAAATCCTATGAATTTTTATTGGATAAGCATTAATTATTAGATAAATATGCTGGCATAAAAATGTATACAAAATGCTTAAAAATTATACAACGCGAAGCAAGCAATCACTTAAACAAAAAGAAACCTTACAAAACTATACAATTCTTAAACAAGAAAATTGTGTATAAATTGTGTACAAAAGTAATATCCAATAAATATACATTAATCTTATTTTATGATATGTACAATTGTACATCCCTTAATGTATAAATATTGGACAAGAAACTTGTAATAAAATTATATATAAATATGATATCTAACAATTCTTTACAAAAAAACGTTTTTAATCAACAAAAGTTCATCATTTAAGTTACATAATTTAAGTTTAATTTTTTTACTTCTCTGTTCAGATAAAATGTCTAATAAATGCGTAATAAATGGATAGATTTCTACCAGGGTCAGAATAAAAAACATAATAGATAACATGTGTATAATATATGTACAAATATTTTCTAACAAAACTGTCTAATAAATGTATAAAAAAATTTACATTTTTATCCATAGACTGCCTGGTTGAATTGTCTATTTTTTGTACATTTAACAAGAATATTGTACAACAATTGCATTCATTTTTACCAGGGAATATGCATGTGGAAATTAGTATTACAGATTTATCCTGAATAAAATGTGTACATTAAAATGCAGAATATGCAAATAAAAAAATCATATTTATAAGTACCAATAAGAGATTACAGACAATCACATCTGTAAAAATCATTATAATATATTTTCGAACAGTCTGCAACTTATTCCCTACATTACTTAATACGGAATTAATGACTTTACACCGCTTGCGAGAACAAGATGTGCGAGCGCCACCACGCGGAGAGCCTATGAGACGTTAGTTTTTTAATCCTGTCTAATTCAATCTCTTCATGACGTCATAATGCCAACTATCGAGCGATATTTTTGTTCAAAATGTCTTATTTTCATAAGATTTATCAGAATAATATCTTTTATATCCCGATAATCTTGTTTCTTGATGTATTTGAGTCTTCTAAAGCCTCTTAGTGCAGGTATTCGTAAAGTCCCCAATGTAAAATTGTACCTACATGGGGAGAGATGCGGTATATCCTACAGATCTATTTAGTACCCTGAAGTTTAGTAATTACGACTAAAATAACAAAGACTTTTGTATCGTACTACTCGAGAGTTTCAATGGTGTAATGGAGATTTTGAATATAACCTAATGTTAAGTAAACCAGAGTAATTTCGTGTGCATTGTATTTTAGAAACATTTTATATATCAATAAACATCTTCAATTGCAAAAGTAAAACAATAAAAGAATGTAAATGATTATCCAAGAAGTTATAATTAAACGGATGTTTAACTTACTTAATTTACCAGAATTTCATAGATACTAAAAATATGTAATATGCATCATGAACTAATAACGAATAACTTATTAAAATAATATGTTCTAAGGTTTTGTTATAATAGCATTGTTATTATTATTATCAACATATTGCTTGATTATATATTACTTACCGCCTTTTCCCGTTTAATTGATACATAACAATAGGTCATTAATTTCAAACCGATTCTAATGAATTTTCGTGAACATTTATTTTTTGTGTTCGAAACTTAAACATTATGCACATTTCTGGCTAAGTAGAGCTAACAAGCAAACAAAAATATTGTATATTTTATTATTTTCATCGTATACTCGAATCCCTGCATTATATTGGTGACAAATATTCGAAAAATTGAGAATTTCCTTCCTTTGTACAACATTTTAAAAACTGAAGAATTAATTAAGAATTTTGTAAAGATAATATATACATTTTAAAAAACTAATATAGGAGAAAATGTCAAAACACTGAATATAAATGTTTGATAAAAACTAGAAAAAATCTAAATGAATAGAGACGGAATAAAATTTGTATTACCCTTAGGTTTAAAATTTTACCTTCAAAACACAGGTAACGAAGTATTTAGTAACATTGTCTTTATAGGTTTCAGTCTACACAAATTTAATATAATTATCAAAATTTAATAAATATTAAATTTTTGTATTAAAAGTAATCAAATTCAACTAATTGATTAATTTATGATTATAAAAGTTTATTCAACTAAAATATCTAAAAATACTTACTTATTGTGTATTGATCGATCGTCATATATCGTTAACATAAAAACGAACATCTTATCAAGCTACAAATATGTTATATTTGATAAGTATTAATTTCTTAGAATTTACATACAACTATTGCTGTCCTAGAATATGATGCATATCTTTAGAAATTCGCTTAATTAGACGCAACTACTAATAAGGAACGCATTAATGAAGTCAATAACCGTGAAATTTCATTAAAGTCGGGTTCAACGAATGCAATTCGAATACAATGATAAAATCCGATATCGAATTTTTCGAAATTGAAACTCCGGATTCTACACTTATTAAATTATCATGAATTTCACGATACGTTAATGCGAATGATAATTATTAAATAGGAAATTCTGATATAGCACAGCAAAAATTGAGATTGACGTTGATGCAGAATGATTGACGCTTAATAAGCTTATTTTTGACAAAATTGACCAGGTATTGCATTATGCACTCTATAATTAAACGAAAATTACATAATTGTGCATTTTCGTGTTAATTTTTATATGGATATTTGTATACAGTTTTGATATATTTGACATTATTTGACGTCCCAAATTTCGTATTCCTTTTTTATTGAGTAAATTCTAACCAGATCAATATTTTTTATAAGAAAGAATTAATTTTTGATGATATTTTATAGTAAATAGCAAATCAGAATTGCAGATATTACGAAACGAAATATTTGCTTAAATTAAAAACAACGAATTTAAAACTTTGGTGGTTTTATAATAATCACACTAAAAATTTCAAGTTTTCACTAATTACACCTAAAGCACACTTAAGAGTTGTGAATTTTGTTGTCATGTGTTTACGTGGTGAATTGGTTTCTGCAAATTAGTATTTCTAACCTTTAATCAGGTATAATAGATTTTGGATCAATATTATGTTAAATACCTCTACGTAATATAGTATTTCACGAGATATCATACAGGGTGATCCAAAAGTTCCGGAACACCAAAATATCTCAGCACCAAATATCTCAAGCTGACATTTTCGCGGAACATGTTTCAGACAAAAGTTTAAGAATTTTTCCCTGGCTATTTAATGGTACCACAGAATTTGACCTTGAATATGACCTTGAATGTTATTCCAAGGTCAAGTTAATTTTTTAAATGGAAACTGCTATTTTTTTCGCGGATTCGGAAAGAGCAAAAAATTTTACTTGCGAATATGATATGGTCGATTTTTCCGGCAAGGTTACAGGGGTTTTTATTTAAAAAAAATTAACTTGACTTCGAAATAACCTCGAAGGTCAAATTCAATGGTACCATTAAATAGCCAGAGAAAAATCTTTAATCTTATATTTACCTATTGCCGCTCTCTTTTTCCCCACCTTGCAGGCTGGGCTCTTAGGAAAGGCCTGCTGTGACGTCACGAACGTAACGCGACTCAGGGGAGTGGGAGAAGCGACGCTCCCCTTGTTTGGTAAATATAACGAGACGGGAGGGGAAGACGTGGAAGCGAATGGGTAAATATAGTAAATATAAGACTCTACTGTCTTATTATTTAAACTTTATCAATCTCGATAAAAGTTTTTTTTCAGAGTATGTAATGGATTACAGTTGATCTTTGCATCTAGATTCGTAGTTGTCATATTTGTCAGCTTGTTATTAATTTTGAAATTGCTATCCGAGGATTAGTCAACAGAGATCGTATTTTTATTGACAGTATATTTTGCGTTTGTATAGTCACCTTACGCAGACAATTCTTGGTTCAGCTAGCTTAAGGCAAACACACATTGTGTGAATATCAAAAGTTTCGTATCCACAAAAAGGTTGAGAGGTATCAATAATATTTAGAAATAATAGTTAAATTAGAATTAAAACTGATGTAATATGAATTTCATTTTCAAGATCGGTATCACGAAAACTATTCATCTTGTATCTTATATGTTTTTGACTACTTGGAGTTTTGCACAGGTAGAGTTTCAAAATACTAAAAGCTCATATTTACAAACTACAAATATTCTTCAACTATTCTAAATATTCCTGTTAGAAAGGATTAACAGAAAATCTGTTTCATACACAAATTGTATAACTAGATAGTTGAAAACATTTAACGAATTAACCCTCAGCGTGCAAGTTAAAAATCACAGTTTACGCACGTATCCACTCATGTAGGTTATAAATGTACCACTCGATTCGTAATTTCGGATTTTCCGTTAAATAAATAGCTCTATTACCGACGTAATCCAGGCAAAGCTCGTAAACGCGGTGCATTTACACGGACATCGAATTTCATAATTCGTACAGCTATTCGAAATACACTTGTAACGGCACCATTCGAAAGGGAATGGAATCTGTTACACCCCTAATCTCCCCTTCGGGTACCGTTCCCCCGTAACGATAATGAGTGGACATCAAAGCTGAAATTAGCATTCGCATTATCTGTCTAATATTCTAACGGGGACGAGCATTGAAGAAACATAAAGCTCGGCAATTTTCCTGGGCAATTCAATAAAATGGGTATAATCGGCTAGTAAAGGTCAAATCCCGGTAATTCTCCGATTCACGATGGCATGGTTCGAATTCGAAATGCCGTAGTATCGGATGCATCAGGGGGGGACAAAGCTTGCAGGGTAAAAAAAATACTCCAGAGGTCGAGACGAGACCGATCGGCTTTCCGATGATGCGGAATGTCGCGGCCCGCAGTGCACCGAACTTGCAACCCGCGGTGTGCCGGTCCAGAGGCTTTTGAAAGTTGATCGCCGTTCGTTAGCGCTAACGCGCTAGGGATTTTAGTACGTTCGTAAATGCGTCGGGTGACTCGTTAGCCCGCAGCTACAGCATCGTCGACCGGGGATTATTCGGCGACATATCGGTAGGGGGCGTCCCGTCGACGAATTGATGACTGGCTTTAAAGAGGGTAAGAGACAGAGCCTTTACGTTCGTACATAACCTATACTAGAGCTGGACCATCTCTGTTGTGGAAAAAGACAGAAAGACATGGTGGAGGGAAACGAGGAACTGGGTGGGGTCAGGAGACGTTGCCTGGGCGAAGCGTTGCAGGGAACGCGGCGCAGCTTCCTGATTTTTATGCCGAGTGCTTCCGCTCGATTCCCTCGGGAGTCGTTAAAGCCCATTGAATGACGATGCCGCGCTTCGATTGGCCCGTTAACCTCGAAAAAAGCTCGATTTTCAGAGCCGCCGGAAAGTGAACATTGCGCCGACATTCGCGAAATACGGGAAAACGCGTATACGTACGGCTCTTGTCGGCGATGCATTACGGGGGAGTGATGTTTTGTTTTTGTCCCATGCTTTGCGGAGATTCGATTAATTCCAATGGAAAATCGAATTTCGCTTTTCCTATCGATCCTTTATTGCGCGCTTAAATTATTTGCCCTGTAATTGAAATTTATGTGAGTGGCAATTAGATCGCGTGCAGTAATTGCCTTCGGTGGTTAGTAAATAAAACTCGGAAAAACAATGATCGTTCGATAGTGGCACCCACATTTCGCGTCTTTGTAATTGGTTTTATTCAGGACCGTTTTTAAATTGCTAACGCGATTTACGAATTTTTAAAATCCCTAGTGGCGTCGGCCGATATTGACTTTTTGAAAATCGAAAGAAAAGAATTTTACCCACGGGTATTGCGGCATCTTATTTCACACTATCGTTGATTGGATTCAGTTTATTTATTAGAAATTCATTTTCTAAATTAAGCAGGAAATCAAAATTAACTTCTGTATCAATTTCGCGATATATTGCAAGGTGTATGTAATTTCAAGAGTATCTTTTTTCGTGTTTTCAGAATATGAGATTAAATGGAATTGTTATATGAAACGTTATTCCTGTTCTGGTGTGATACTGTAGTTTACTTTCAGTTTTTAATTACCTAGATTATTGTTAAGGTAATTGTTATTTTTTGCGAAAATATTAAAACACGATCCAAAAACATTTTACTGTTTAGAACGATTCGTTTCACTTGTTCAGTTCTATAGTTTATAATACCATGATTAAATAGTAATTTAATATTTGAATACTAATTAAACTTATTTTGGTGCATTTATATATCTATAAAAATTAAGAAAAGTTAAACGTTAATTGCGTGTTTGAAGCATCGAAATGAATGCTTTGAATTTCGAAGGCATACTTTCAATAGGTATGGTTTTATATATTTTCAAATCAATAACTAATTTTACTTCATTTCTCTTCAAATTAAAGCGAATGTCCCGCAAAGCTTTCTATTAATGATATACCATAAGAATGTCTCGAATAAATCGGGTTTCTTGAATATAATTCTTGAACAATTTCGGCAATAGTGCACTCACCTTTTTTTTTTATTTCGGTGTCACTATTACATTAAACACTTTGTCATGTTTACCAACTCTACGTTCTTTTAACGTATTTCTTTGTTTTCGTTAATCGTAAACAGACAACATGTAAAAAACACCAATATGTGCAATTTTTCTGATGTAATTATTTTTTAACATAGTCATCGAAATATCATTCAAAGAGAAGTTGTGGAGGTTGAAAAAATGAAAAATTTGACTCCTCATATGTTGTGCTCAGATAAAAATATTAAAAAAAAGAGTTAATAGTTACATAATTTTTTTTTTAAATGTAATATCACGGTTTAAAACCTTGACTATGAATATAAACATGGGTCAATTTGTGGGTATTCGTGTTGAGGTGTAGATTACCAGGGATTATAGTTGGAAAAACATTTGAAGTCCGCTCTGCGAAGTCAAAAGGTTATTTTTTTAACGAGTGGCGCTAAATTAATGGCTAATTACAAATGTTACAAAAACTTATCCTCGAGGAAGGGCACATTCTGTTACTCAACGCTGTTTTGCTGTGTTTTTTTATATACAATAAGACATACCTTCAACATTTTAGTGAAATAGAATGTTAAAAAAGTTATTGCATAATTAATCTCGTAAAATCTATTTTCGGAAAAAACACTCTCAACACGAATTTTTTTCTATCTCTTTCTTATTTATAGATACGCAACATTATTTAATATTTGTTTTTGTCCTTCGGTACAACTATACAAAAAATGTTAAGTAAATACTGAATGTGTTACAAAAATTATTATATAGAATATCAAAACAAATTGATAACTTCACTATTGAATTGGAAAATTTGAATTGTGCTGTGGAATTTGGCTGTGGTCCTTCTTATACTTTTCATTGATATAAAACTGACTTTAAATTAACCTGTCTAACTATTTAAACAAATTTACTAACGTTCTGTCCGTATCCAGCTATCATATAAAATCTATTATGGGAAACGTTTTAAACTACCCAGGTTCACCAAAAATGGAAAGTTTAAAAGATATGTATCATTTACAAAAGGACATGCATTGTTTTTAAAGTTTTTTAATTATGGGATTTTGATTGTCGGCTATCAAGTTTTTTAAATTATCTCTGCTGACGCAATGCAGGCGTATCAAGAAGCAGGTTTTGGATGTTGAGATCATATGGCTCATTTCCACAGTAATATTGTGTACTTGTACTCAAAATCGGAAACCGTGCTAAACATCGGAATGGTTCAATAGAATTTTAAGATGTTTCAGATTATGCCCTTCAAAAATGCTTGTTATTGTTGTTTTGACAGGTGATGTATGTGGTACAACTGTTTTGTTGCATTCTGTTTATATCACCTAGTGTTACTTTCAATCTTAGAAATTATTTGTTGATGGATCATTTATCATAACGTCATGAAGATTCATGGGAAAATTTCCACTTGAGCGCTTCTGGATTTGTTGTATTCCAATAAGAAGTCAGAGAATTAACTATTTCATATTGAATCAAATAATGTCGAAATTTAAAAAGACGGAAATTAGGTTAGAAATCTCCTACATCTTCTACTATGAGCTCATTGTGAAGAGTGCGAGTTTTACTAAATAATGCAAATAGTATAGAAGACTATAGAAAATTGCAGTATCCAGTATCTTACACACAAATAGCAAACACACATATAGTAAAAAAAGCGGATTGGCAAATTATCTCAAAATGCTGATGTTCCCTTTGATGACTTGCTTTAATTATCGAAATTTAACAAATGTTGGGTAACGATTACGAAATTAGTTTTAGATTGCTAAGAAACAACAACATGCAAGAGAAAAGCAGATAAATTACGAGTATAGAAAATGATGACCACATTAGTGCAAGGCTGATTAAAACTTACTATTACTACTTACATGATTTGTTTTAGCCATTATACTATCTATTAAACAAGAACAACGGCGGGCATTACATTCAATTACACCCAAAAGTAGATAATATGGTGAAATAATTATAACTATTTGTATATTGTACTAATATTGAGAAATTTATTGTATGTTATATCATATTCAATAAATCTATAATGAATACTACATTGCTAGTTTATTAAATCGATTACCATTGACTCTTATTTTAGTTTCAGTTTGAGTTTTCATCTTTAAAAAATACTTCCCGTTATCGCAGGTTTTTTCAATAGATATGATTTATTACTTTATATATCAACAATATAACAAATTAAAATATTTTAATAATGAAGAATGACAAGGTCAATTGTTTGTCTAAACTTGAATTCTGTTAATAACATTCACAAAGATACCAATATATTTCAGTTATTTTTTCAACCTGCGCACTAATTAAAAATAGTGCATTGAGGTAGTTCTACTCCGGGATAAAGTATGTTTGGGAAAAAGATTGAATAACGTTTTCAAGTATTTAATTTTCACTAATTATTACATTGTTGAAGGGAGAAAGTATTATTGTTCTTGAAAAAAAATAGTAAATGCAATTGCTCGCTACTGAAACTCTATGCATCAGATCCACATTTGTTACCAGACTTTTGCGCTAAAAATTTAACATAGAATATAAATCAGAAATATTACTGCTCAGTTTATTGACACTCTGTACACATGGATACTAGACTGTTCTTAAAAGTTGTAATCGTAATAATTTCAGTAATTATGCATTGATTTAGAATTAAGAACGTTTTTTGTTAATGGTTTTTCCACTTTAATATTTTACAAGACAAAGTGTCCTCCTTTGCATTAATTTTTACTAAAAACAATAGCACATTTTTAGATAATGCAAGTCTGCCCCAAAATTAATATATAAATTGTTGAAATTTCGAAAATAATTGTTTTCCCATTTTTTTCAGTATATCTCCAAAATACTACTTAGCTTAATTATTATATGTTGTTTAATCCACGATAGGTCTAATGAATATCAACTAATATGTTATAAGTATGATAGTAAACATTAATGATCGAAAAAATGTCGTGAATTTTATCATTTCAATGTTAGGGGAAAAAATGTTGAAAGACATAAAATTTTAGTATGCATCGTAGAAAATAATAATTCTAGTACACAGCTTAATTTACCCAATTTATTCGGTATTATCGTAATCCAACTAAACCGCATGTATTTCTGTTTCAGCCGTCGTGGATGAGGAGTCGGGAGTATTGGGACGACAGTTTCGAAGCGCGCTATGCAGAGATGAGGAAAGATCCCAGAAGGCCACCGTTGAAGGTAATTTTAATTACCTCTGTGAAGTTGAAATTGACTTCACTTTCATATACCATCACTTTTTATACGATACCGGCCGAAAATTATGCTTGCTCGTCAAACTTTTAATTGCCAATTTTAGCACCCCATATTATACAAATTAAACATTCAAAAACATATTCTGCAAACTATATCCTAGTAGAAATTTTGCTAATTATATTAGTTATCACACCTGTATTTTTTCTGTTCGATTAAGAAAACACCAACACACCAACTAATTTACACATTTTTTGACGTGCGTTATACTGGTCATGTACATTGGTTTCCTTCCGGATTTTTTTAAACGAGAAAAATAATTAGGTACATTTTAAATTAAATTATAGTTCCATTTTAATTTCGTTACATTTATTAACCGAGTAATAATACTCATAAAGTAAAAGAAAAGATTTTTTTCAAGAAATGTATGTATTATGGAAAATTAAACGCGAAATTACTTTGATAAATACTACAAGTTTTAGAGTACGACCTCAAAGGTTCCGAAAATGAAAACGTGCGTTTATTTGAATGCGTTTATTCTGCTCGAGATGACTCTAGGCTTTGAACAGAATATTCTGAATTTTTGGAGTATTATTAATTACTATGAAATGTTTCATGTGCTTGAAAAAATTCAATATTCCAAAAGAATTCAAATAAAGCATTCAAAGCGCAGATGTGACAAGTATCTATAATTGTCCTTCGTATTTTAAAGTAAATTAAGCATGGTTAATATATTTTAGAAGTATTTCAGGAATATAGATTCAAGTAACTATAAATTTGATTATTTCTTAAGACCTAATTATTAATAGATAAGATTTACATGAATTACCAAATATAATTTTTTTAAATTACATAAGATTCGTTACAAATGACAAATTCTTCTTAATAATAACAAAATAATGTTATAAATTAGGGGAAATTGTATATTCGAACTTTTCTGATAAATATTTACTGCGAGAGAAAATAATTTTATCAAAATTTGATCAGATGTTGATCAAAGTCGGTCAGATCCTTATGTGATCTAAATGGGATCCTAGTTTTGAGACATTTCAAGATCAAATGTAGATGAGTTTATAACTAAAAAACAATATTATTATAATTAAGGAGATTGTAAAGTGATCTAATTTTTGTCTATAAAAATAAAAAAATGGTCAACTTTTGATCAGATTTAAATACGTAGAGAAGCTGGCTGTCGATGCGCTAACATTCAAAAGCGATCTTATTTCGATCATTTTATGGTCAAAAAGATATCTGTTTATGCTCACTTTAAACGACTGAGAATCAAATTTCGACTCGATTGAGATCCAAAAATGATCGTTTTGTGATCCGTTTCTAATCAAGATTTCGATTACGCGGTATTAACAAAGGACCCAAATCTAGTGGACTTCGGGCGTATAACAAATATTTTCATGATCGCTATTAAACCAAAAATGAATGATAACGATTTTCATAGCAAAAGATAAATCGAATCACTTATAAACATGACGAGAATCAAGTAATGGCCAGTTTTTCAAGTAAAATTGTCTTTTATTGATTACTATTGAATAGAATAAGATTTTTTAAAAATAATTTAATAAAAAATATGATCAAAAAGTGCCATTTTTTTTAAAGAATTGATTCTTTATACTGACATTTTCTATTGACTGATCGTCTTCAGAGGTTATACATATGACATATCCATATTAAAAAAGAATATCGAATTGTTCCCGTTCGTTTCGGTTGAACTTCAGTTAAAATGAAAATGTTAGACATCAAAAACAAGTGAATGATGAGTGACATTAACATAACCGATACTTCTCCAAATATCTTGGAGTCAATCTGTGGAGCCGAATTCTTAATAGCATTTTTAGAAATTTCTACACGATATCATTGACGAGTACAACGCAATAGCATGTTACCTGGTACCAATTTTTGACTCGATTTTTATTCGAAAAAAAACTGATCGCTTCTTAATTCTCGTCTATTTATAAATGGTCAAGAATCTGTCTACTTTTTGATCCGAAAATTGTTCTAATTCATTTTCGATGTGATTATGAGAATATTTCTTATACACCGGAAGTTTACTAAATTGTCCTTTGTGAATACAGTGTAATCGAAATCTTGATCAGAAACGGATCACAAAACCATCATTTTTCGATCTCAATCGAGTCGAAATTTGATTCTCAGTGGTTTAAAGCGAGCATAAACAATTCTTGTTTTGACACAACATAAAATGATCCAAACAAGATCGCTTTTTAATGTTAGCGCATCGACAACCAGCTTCTCTACGTATTTAAGTCAAAAGTTAACCATATTTTTATCTTTATAGACAAAAATTGGATCACTTTTCAATCTCCCGTAATTATAACACAGATTGCTTTTTTTGGTTGTAAAGTCCTCGTCTAACTTTGGTCTAGAAATGTCTGAAAACTACTATCCTATTTAGATCACATAAGGATCTGACCGACTTTTATCAAAATCTGATCAAATTTTCATCAACTTAATTTCTCTCGCAGTAAATATTTATCAGAAAAGTCCGAATACAGAATTTCCCCTAATTTATTTTTTTATTATTAAGCGAAGAATTTGTCATTTGTAACAAATCTTATGTAATTAAAAAAATATATTTTGTGAATTCATGTATATTTTATGTATTAATAACTTACGTATTAAGAAATAATCAAATTTATAGTTACTTGAATCTATATTCATGAAATACTCCTAAAATATATTAACCATGCTTAATTTATACGAAGGACAGTTACAGATACTATGACACCTGAGTTTTGAATCCTTTATTTGACTTCTTTTGGAATATTGCATTTTTTCAAGCACATGAAACATTTCATAGTAATTAATAATACTCCAAAAATTCAGAATATTCTGTTCATACCTGGGGTCATCTCTTATTTTCTCTCGGGATAATTCAAGTATATTTTAGTTTTCACGTTAACATGTTGTTTTCATTTTATCAGAATGAAACATCTGTGGCCATTGATTTTATACGATTTACAATGGGATGATGTGTCACATTTAAAATTCGAATTTCTGCATGAATGTTGGTGTAACTCCGTACATATAATTTCCTTCCAGTTTGAAATTATCTCCGCTGCCCTTCCACATACGGACAGTGAATTTCAAACCGGAACTTCCCACACTAGTGTCAGTCGAAATACGCTTTCGAAACGGTAACTGCAGATGTAAATGGTTTCCCTATTGTAGTCGCACTTCCGTTGCGGTCTCTGTTATAGAAAATCGCGTTCGCGCGAAGGAAGCCCTGGGATGCGGAAAGACTCGCAGAAAGCGACGGAAATCGAATCGAGATGTTTATTCAATTTGCAGTAAATCTCGGCTTAGGTTAACTTGCGAGTAAAAGCTCGTCCTTCACATACGTATCCGCCGTATACCGTCGAGCTTTCGCTGAAAGCATGAAACGTCTGATTATTAAGTTTTACGCCGCGGTAATAAAGTATATGGTATTTTTATCCGAGCTTTCTTTACGATTTTATATTATGCCATTTTATATTTTTGCAATAAACATACGTCAGCGTATGGAACTCCAAACAATCGAAAAACTTACGGTGAACTATATTTCAATGATGGGTTGCATTTAAATAAATCGTTTTGGCAGTTAACGAAACAGTTCAGTTTGTTTCGTTTTAAGCTTCAATTGGAAAAAATTAACATGGGGTGTTTTTAATATTGTAATACACTGAGGAATCGAAAATAGTATTTATTTGATGGTGATGCAAGTCGCGATTGACGATGTTGTTTCATATTTTTAATCAATTCGCAATCTACAAATATAGACTATTACACCTGACATTTGAAATACTCGCACATAATCTCAATAATAATTTTGCAAGTAATACTATAATTATATTTAACACCTGACTCTTTGAAGGTGTTTAACTAGTTTTTTCGAAAAAAGCTTTAGATTACAATTATAATAAAATAAAAAAGTTATTTTCATTCAAAATAAGAGCGTTTACAATAATATCTCTTGATTTCATGAAACTATGAAAAACGAACTTTTTTTATTTTTCACAGGCACTAAAAGCTCTGGAAAATGATTGGCAATATGCACATTATAAAATAAAATTATTTATATAATAACTATCAATAAAGTTTAAAATTTTTTATTTTAAGAGTTTATTCTTTAAAGTCTCATTAAATAGAAATTCGGTCAACAGAATAGTTTATTTTGCTTTAAAAATTCAGGCAATTTGATTCTAATGACCGGAGTAAGAATTCTGTCGACGGGAAGAGCTGCCTCGATTTACTTCGTGAGGTACTTAATAGCCCCACGTACCTGCTTCTCCAACTCTTTTTATTTGAAACGCTTATGTGTTTTACTAGTTTTAGCTCCACTGTAATAACTACTTAGATCATTGAACTAAGAAAGTTTAAGCAGTGTTTTTAGTATTTATACTGACTATTACCAGTGAGGTAGAAAGATATACTAAATCATGCAATTAAAATTAAGATGATCAACTATTATCTTTAAAAATGTAATTAACTGGATACTGTTTAAAGTAGATAATCTATTTAGTTCTAGAGAAATATAATTCGTGTTTCTACCCTTTTAATTAAAGCACTCTAGTAGAATAAAACGTTTTAAAATTTACTTGGAACTTCATTACTTTTTAATACGAACCAATATCGTTCGGAAAATTAAATTGGGAACAAAATAAAAACAAAGAATATTTATGAGTACTGGTCAGTGATCATTTTTCTTTGTTTTACATAAGAGTACAAGAATTTTCGAGATTTATAGAATATTTCCAAGTAGATTAAATTATTTTTTCTCATACGGGATTGTAATATCGCAATTTGCTGCTTCAAAAATTACACGGATAAGGTACGAGTATCCCACTTTTTCCGATTTTAATTTGTTGGCAAAAACTCTTATTATTAACCAAAAATTTGGTTCCTAACACGGACCTAAGCTTTTGCATCCCAAAGGCGATTCGCGAGACCCCTCGGGAACGATGATCACTTGCTGAAGTAAACACTTATATTTTACGCCCTTGTAACGAAAATAACTCTTACAGCGTGTGTAGATATAGTTCGAAAATATTTATTTCCGTTATTTTGCATTAAGAGTATAGTATCATTACGATTTGCCGCTGTATTCTGTAAATTCCATGCCGAACTATGCACTTGAAATATAAATCAACAACTACTTCTAGTTCTGTAAACATTATTTTTTCTTATTGAACCTTGAATATGAACCTTCCTGCAGTAAATATATCATATAATTATTTAAAAATGAGTGAATATATCCAGATACTGTTTTACAACGCGGCTTATGAATAATAAATTGTTCTAATGCCCACTAGCTTGCGCAAAGAAACCGGAAAACAGAGACATCTGCCGTTCAGCAACCCCAAATACGAGAAGAATAATAAAAAATCTATTTTTAAAACTGTACGAAATATGTACTAATATAATGCAAAAACTGGATAATTACGATCTATAGGGTAATTCTGACTTTCACATTCTTCCGCTTGCATGAAGGCAAAATAAAATAAATAATAACATATTCCTTAAGTATTAAGTTAAAGTTTTCATTGCAAACTGCGGACATTAGTAACAGTTAGGTTTATGTTTGACAGTGGCAGAAGCTTCGGTGTTAATTCCGACCTTCACTTTTTTTTATCATAATGTAATATTCGATATATAAATGAGGATGGCCCCGAGTATAGGTGGCTTCGATCCCTCTAAAACTGCCCAATTCGGATGGAGTATGATAAGTGGAACACCTCATAAAATACAAATTCGATTATTTTATCAGATGGGAAGTTTAAAAAATCATTGTTGAAGTCGCGAATTTCACGTGAAAAATGTAGTAATATAAGTAGTAACAGTCAGTGTCATCGTTTATTTGTAAAGGATTCGCTGTTACTACTTACATTGCTGCATTTTCCTATATAAAATCCGCGATTTTGACAACGATTTTTTTAACTTTTCCACGTGATAAAACGATCCAATTTAGTATGAGGTGTTACATCTCATCTCTGTCCGAATTAAGTAGTTTCGGATGTTACACCTGAAGTGATAAAACCTCCTATACCTATGAGTATCCTCCTTGCCGTTTACGACCTTGGGTCAAACATTCTTATATACTTCCCAACGTGTAAATTAAACCAGTCCTATTATCATTTTGCTAGTTTTCAGGTACTTCCCTCCTAGTAAGTAACAATATGTTATAAATGACAAAAGGTATTGCTTTATTAAACTACACTGAAAATATCCAGCTGACTATTGTTTATTTTTGGCCAAAATCTGAAGTTAGGAAGTCGTCTATAAAATTCAATCGAGCTATTTTAAAATGTGTATCTTTTTAATTTTGTAATTTTTAATTTTTATTTATTTGTATAATTTGCATGTCTTTATATATTTTTTTGTTGCATGTCTATAAACATAATTTTTTATTGCATATCTATATATATATAATTTTTTTGCATGTCTATATATAATTTTTTTGGTTTTTGGGTTGTATTTGATTTCATATTATATTTTGTTTTTCATTTGTTTTTTCTTTATTTAGATTTATAACTGCATGCTAACAAATCATATTCTGCGTATGTTCCAAGGAACTGTCAAATCGAAATACTATTGATTTTATAGTTATTGAATATAATTTTTATTTTATTTTTTTTCTATAACCTTTTTTCGTTGTTAATTTCATTACTAGTTGAGATTATAAATGTTTCGACAAGGCCTAATGTTTGAGAATCCGAGTGATTACGACAGAATGTGTTTGAAATATTTAGAAATACCAAACTCGATGGCCCAATCATAGCAGAAGGTCGAGAAAATCGCTGTGAAAGTCGCGGATTATACATAGAAAGTGCAGTAATGTAAGTAGTAATGTGCCGCACCGTGTATTGTTCGTACTTTTACTACTTAGATTCCTGCATTTTTCTATGGATAATTCGCGACTTCTACAGCGATTTTCTCGACCTTCTGCTATGATTGAGCATCGAATTTCGTATGGGGTGTTACCTTCCATCATACCCTAACCGAATATGGCAATTAGGGAGGTTCCATCTCCAGGGCACAAACCACCTATACCCGTGGGCAGCCTCCTTTGCAAACTATGGTATTTTAACATCTAATGCAATTGGTAGGTTTAAGCCGTTAATTATTTTGTTTTAATATTTTAAAGTTTGTTAGAAAACATACTCTATTGCTACAATAGTGAATATTGAATGCGATTTTTTTTAATGTATATTTTTTTTTAATTTAAAACAAAATGTTGACTAAATTCGATGTGTATAAACTTTATCACATGATTCATAATTGTCACAATTAAAAATTTTTCCCAATAAATGTGAAGGTCCCACTAAAGTTTTGATTCCTATAGTTTTTCAAGTTTTATTTAATATAAAACATAAATAGGATTAAATGTCATCTTTGTATTATTCATTAGTATCAGTTACCATTTTTTGCATTCCAAACAAGAAATGTTTTAAAACGAATTATTTGTTCAGAATGAATCGATTTGGAGCATTTGCTAAAATGTTATCTGTCGTTGCGCACTTCGGTATTTATCTGCCGGAAATACGTTTCGCGTTATTTGAAATACGCAAAAAGGGAATAAAAAGCGTTCCACGCGCAGTAAAACGTCGTTATCGTGGCACAGTGGAACACGATGATGGCGTGACCGTAAAGTTTCGAGGACGATAGGGTCTCTGGTTCGCGCCGGAAGTCAGACAGCGGCAGGACCTGTCGGAGAAACTGGGACAATAAATATTTTCACGAAGTCCTCTCGGAACTTTCGAACATCCGTTGGAAACGCCTCGTTGAAACCCGGGGAACAAAAGAGCCGCGCTTTAACGAAGCTTTCTTACGACTCAGGGACATCCTATATAGGTGATCTCGTAGAGCTCATTAATTACCGTAAATCACGTCCAATCGTGAGGAAGATCATTGCGAATAACTTTAATGAATTTGCGGATACCTTCGTTGAATTCAATCCATTCGAGTGGATTTTACAGTTTCTTCGATTCGAAATCTTTGCCGAACCCGAAGTGACTATATTAAGAAGTTCCTATCTTCAATTCCGCATAATCGATGACTTCATTAAATCCTTTACGGTCAAATGGGGAAATTCGAGTGGATTTCTTAATCAACATTCTTTTTATACAACTTAATATTTCAATTGAATTTAGAATCGATTTCGACACCGAAATATCCCTGACGATTCACGTAAAAGTACTTCGAACCTTTAAATAAATCTGAGTAAGTTTTCAAATTTGTCGTGGTAAAATTCCACGCAGAAAAGTTCTGTATCGTATATTTCTTCATAAAGGTTTAGTTCGCGTAGGATCTCAGCTTTTTTTTCTTACCGGAGGTTATTTATTTTTAGTTTAAAACTTCGAATCTTCTCGTAGTACATGAAAAAACGTTCAATAGTTTTCTGCGCACTTTTACTCATTATCAACTTTGTTTACCCAGTTTTCAACTCAACTTTTGCATTTGACCGTAAACTTCACATGTTCAGTTTATTTCGAATCTGCAGTACTTTTTTAAGTAACCGCTTGAATCTACGTAGATTTTTAAGTATGTTTGACTTTGTATTATTATCTTTATTTTTCTTTGACAACCATTCGCATCGTGAGTTGTATAAATTATGTTTAATTAAAAGTTCTATCATCATTTTGTTAACTGAACTTGAACATTTTTGTTGTTAGTGAATATTAAAAAAATAGTTTTTTGAAATACATTTATCAAACCAAAATCAATGTTTGAAGCATTTGTCTGTTGCTAATCGAGTGAACTGTAGTTTCCGAACATCGAAGATAATTACCGTAAAATATATACAAATTAACAATGAGAATCAAGTAGATGAATAGAATACATTATAATATATTTTCAACTACGTTAAGTTCGTCAATTTAACATTGTATTAAATTGCCATCACAAACAATTGATTCATTAACAGTTCATCATTAAAGATAATCTCAGTAGCTATTTCAAGCGGCTTCAAAATTTGGGTTTAAATTCATTATACGTTAGTTTAATGAAGAACGTGTTATTACTAAGCACACAATTTCCGATTACGTAGAACACGAGAGTTTTCCCCCGTGAGCAATTATATTGTATTTTTTTTTAAATCGTTATATTTTGCTAATTGTTATTAGAACAATAGAAAATATAACTATGAATAATTGTATTTTCTGGTCGATGAAAATAACAGCAAAAATGAAGTAGAGAAAAACAGAGGAAACGTGAGCTTTTATAGAGAGATCGATATTTCTTAATAAAAAATTATGGAATTCTAAGTGATTTAGGGACATATATTTCTAATGAACCAGATATATTAATTCCGGCCTGTTTGCAGGATTATTTCAGATAACACTATCAACGACCAACACAAACCATCATTTGTTTCATTAAGTTCGGTTATTACATGTCACATTTTTGTCACTGGAATAACATCTAAGTCCAAAGCCAATGTTATAAATAAACGAAAAATGTCACCAAGTCATCATTTTACCAAAGTAAATAATTACCTTGAGATGTTTAATGAATATTATACATATTATCAAGGGCTCCAAACATTTCGTTATTTCCGTGAATTTTATTAAGATCACAAACAGATTAAGAATTTTTACAATATATTTATAAATAATTAATTAAGTGCATAAACAGATTATTAATAAACGAATCTTTATCTACTCGACAATAGGTTCCAATAGATCATATTCATAACATCTGCCAACACATTACAAATAATCAATTTGCCTGTAAGCCAATATAGTTAGCCATAATATTAGTAAATTATAATATAAGTAGAGTAGACATTTCAACCGGGCTCTGAAAGAAATTCAGCCTGGTTACCCTGGTTGTATTCAAACCAGATTTGGTCCAAATAGGGTTTATAATAGGATTAACCAGGCTGGATCCCATTTTGGACCCTATTTCTTTCGGGTCAAAACGGGCTGATTTTACCCTAACTGATGTCAATTAGTGATAACACTGGTCAACACAAAATGTTTCGGAGATGAAATGAGCTAATCATTGTTAATTTCGGGTCGCTGAATCCGAATCCGATAATGAAAAATTTATATTAACTCTTGGTTCCACGAAACACGGGGTCAAAGTTTGAAAAACCGCCGTCTTGTGCAATGTTTGAGATAGTATATCTTTCGACAAAAATAAGGCAATAGTTTCAGTAATAGCTTAAAATAATGCTTATACGGTAAAAAATGTAAACAAAATAGTGCTGTAAATGACAATTTGTTTGTATGCGTGAAATGCTTGTCTCGCTGTTACGGTCTGTATCTACTGCGCTCTATCGCGCTGTGGATGAAGTCAATATGAATGATATCTTTATAAATTTCTCGCTTATATACCATAATTACACATACTTATGAGCATAATTATATTAATAGATTGATGCTGACCGCTAATAGCGGCTCTCCTTACATATCAAACAAAATCTCATTTCTATAGCGGGTAGGAAATAAGGCACCGAGTTAGTGGGCAATTCTGGCGGAGAAAATAGTTACAGTCTCCTCTCAAATATATAAAGAATACGGAATTTTTGTACTTGTAACACTCGATTTAAGACCGCTTTCCGCGCGATAGGGCGCAATAAATGCAGATTGTAACAGTGAGACAAGCATTTCACGCATATAAACAAATTGCCATTTAAAGCATTATTTTGTTTACTTGGTTGTATTACATTTTTTACCGTAAAATAGCAGCTACAAGGATTATTTTAAGCTATTACTGAAAGTGTTACCTCATTTCTGTCGAACGATATACTGTCTCAAACATTGCACAAAACGGCGTTTTTCCATTTGGCCCCGTGTTTCGTGTCACCAAGAGCTAATAACAAATGTTCATTATCGGATTCGGATTCAGCGACCCCAAATTAACAAAGATTAGCTGATTTCATCTCCGAAACACAAAATTGCTTCCAATTTGTTGAGCAGTGTAATTGACCGAGTGTAAGATGCAAAGCAGGAGTCGAATTGTCACTAATTAGCACTGCATCATATAATAATGATTACCGCACAGCTTGGAATACAATGGTAATCGACCATTTTTCGTGTATTTTTCTTTGTTTACATTATTGAAGACTGATGTCCACTTTGGCCTTTGGCCTAATAATAAATACTGAGTCAAACAAATGTAAACTCTCATGTTCTACATAATCAGAAATAGTTACTGAGAATACACAATAAGTATTGAGTATTACGAATAACTAATGTCCATCAATTGTAACTATTGTTTAATACGTATGGAAATGATGAACAAACAGTAACGTCTTTTCGAAAGGTAGGTTCGGAATAAAAAAATCGGAATCGAGTTTTCTCCAGACCAATTTCAACAGTAAGCAATAGATTCCGAAGGTTTCGTTTCCTACAGGATAATTGCCGCTAATTGGACATATCCAATACATTTTTCGTTGTGTAACAGATTGAGACTGGATAAAAGTGCGTAAAATTTTGGACTCAAATCCGCACGAAAATAAATTTGCGGCTGTCGATATCGAATTCGGTGCATTTTATGCTATATCTATCCAAATCGGTAACCATAGAAGCACTTTGAAGTAATTAAAATGTCAAGGATTCGATTGTTCTAACCTCATTTTTGTGACTTGTGCAACGTAATCCTGAGGTTGTTCAAACGGCAGTGATCAGTAACGAAAGAGGAATAGACGCTTTTGTGTACAGAGGAACGGTCTTCTCTTTTTATCTTTATTATATGTAAAATACAAAGCAAAATATTCTAGCAACGTCACCAATGGAACTTTGAACGAAAAAAGAATTTCTTTTCTACCAGTTCACATTGAGTTTATTAAATAATTCCTTGTGGCACTTAAAGTAAAGTCGTCTACCACCCCTTATCTCGCTAGCCATCCTCGATGCGATTCGCAATTTTCACTTAGGATTTCATTTCTAAGACTCGGTCCCGGTTTAAAAGTGGAAAGTCACTTATCCGGTAAACTTATCTGGAACTATTCCAATTCGTGCGTATTAGAAGAAGCTTCTAGGACGTAAATCGTCGCCGTCTTCAGCATGTCCCTAGTGGACCCCACTGAAACGTGGAGTGCAGAAAATATCGTCGAGAGCAAGGGAGGAAAAGTCGGATAGAGATGGATAGAGAGAGGCTGTTGGAGAAACCAGGTCCTACGTGACCCTTTTGCAACGTCAGCCGATCGATCCCAGGCACAGGTACCGCATGGCAGTGGACATTGCGAGGAATTCCGGAAGTAGCATCCGAGTCGGAAAAGTCGAAAAGCCCGCCGCACAAATTGCGGAGGGTGAGCTCCTCGTTACTACTTGCTGAAATGTGCGATCGTGCGCACTCGGCTTCTTTCTGTTTCGCCAGCTGTTTCGTGCCGCCCAAAGTTCGCCGCTCGTTCCGTAGGTCGTTTTCTTTTCACTGATAGTATACGGACTTTGTAGTGTGGTGAAAGAATGAAACTGCTGAAAATTCGTTAAGAATTTTTAGCAGTTTAAAATGTGAAACGTTCACGAAAGTCGGAAGTTATCGCTAATGAAAGGAGAGAACTGCATTACGTGTATAAGAGTAATAAAAGGAAATCTGAGCACTTAAAATTTAGAATTTACGAAACGACCAGATAGTTTTTAACTAAGTAAAAGTGAAAAAGTATGCAAAGAACAGAATATTTTGAAACTAAATGGTATAATTGAAATTACCAAAATGAATGTATAATAATCAAAGGTTTATATCATCATATGCACTGAGTTTCGGTGACTTTTGCTGATTTAAACGTACAGAGTGAAGTTTGATATGGTAGTTGTTAAAAATACTACCTGATGTTAAACACAAAAATTATAAAACATGCCAATGACAATGATTTTATAGGTTGAATTACTTCCATGCATCTCTCAAGCTTGTCTGACTAATATTGAGAGTATCTACTGCGCATTCTCCGCGAGAGAATTAAAGTAACGTAATTAGCAATGAGGAAAGTAGTATTTATGAAGAAAATTGTATATGTTTCTTACAATTAATGCAGTATTTAAAAAGCAGTGGTAATAAATATCAGACAGTAGTATCTAATAATTTTTTCCAGCATATAATTCAATTTAAATATTAAAAGCAGCTACAAATTTTTATATCAGAAACACAAGTTTGTAATGAAGTAAAAATATTTTGTTCCTCTTTAAAATATTTTGTAAAATCTATTACAAAGATTGAGAGACGCCACATTAAAACAGGAAATTAAAACCAATGGAATGCTTGAAAAGCTCTCTTTTTATGTTTACAACTTGATTCTGTTGAAATATGCAGACCACATAATCAGCTGTCACGCATAAAACAAATGACCGTTTAATGCATTATTTTGTGTGAAACGGGGAACATTAAGGGAGTTCTATGGTTACACAGTTAGTGAAACGCTATGGACTGTTGGATACGTGTCTGACTCCTGCGGTTGCTCTGCTAATCGTGAATCATGTGTGGTTTTTTAGAATCCAAACTCAAATGATATTAACTATCTTTACATACTTTTTAATTATAATATGATTAAATAAGAATAAAGTCTCTGAACGCATCTGATTTGTGCTGCCCTGTCTAGGTCAGGTATTTATTCGATACCCATCGATATATTAATGTTGACAAATTTTGTTCTTACTAAACAAAACAAAACATTAACTTTTAAATAATAATTTTATTTATCTTAACTTTTACAAGTACTCAATGAGCTATTTTATAGAACATATACAACCAAAAAATATTGCCTGTCACAGAACAAAAATTGTCAATAAAATCTCAATATCAATTATTTTTATATATTGAAAAAAGTGCAGATTCCCATAAAGACATAAAGTTAAAAAACGAAAATGAAAATATTTATTTCTCGTTTTATAGATATCAAGGAGCACAAAATTGTAACTGAAAAATCTTAGGCCGGGGAACAAAGTTCCGAAAATCAACACAGCCCCCGAAAGGCCAAAATTTTGGTATAGCATAGCTCCAGTGTGATTTCCTCCACATTGTCTTTGAAAATTTGACAAAAAGATAGCAAATCAAAATAAATTGGACTCACGCAATATCGAAATTTTAGCCTTTTTTTTGGGGGGGGGGGGGTTGATTTTCGCAACGTTGTTCCCCGGCAGAATCTTAATGGTGTTTTTGACCTTCCTGTCAATTTCTGAACCTTACATCTATTTGTAAACCTTTAAACTTGCAATCAGCATCCAAAATCAAACAATTCATTAAAAAACTTTTTCGAGATAAGAATCATGCACTCAAAATTCAAACAAACCGAAACACTTGTTTCGTAATATATCTGCTTATTTTATTATATCTTTTTTCGTCAACAGTTCAACATATGTAATATATTTGTCTGAGAATCAACACATACTTGGGATCTAATGGAACATACATATATTCAAGTAGAACAAATAAGAAGCAACTAGCACGAAGCAAAAACAGAAATTAGAGAGATCTGTCGTCAACGGAATGCGTTGAAAAACTATGAAGAGAGACGTTAATTGCGGGTTCGAACTTTTTCAGTTAACATCAGATAAGGTCGGGGCTTTTTTTTGCTATATTTGTAAATAAATTTAAAAGACATGATGTTACTAATTTTAGTTCTTGTCGTGCAAATTGAAACTTAAAAAACAAGAAATGCATAATTCATTTAGACATACGTTTATTCCAAAATGCCCTAAAACAATATACTGCAAATTAAAATTATTATAGCAGAAGAGCATATAAAATGATATCATGAATTATCTGTTTTTGACGAAATTTTATAATAATCGTATGATGTACGTGTATGGAGAAATTGTCTAATTCAAACCGATAATAAATTAAATTAATGCGTATTTATTAAATTAAAATAATTAACCTTCAGAGGGTCGGCATTTTTTCAACCAAAATTGATAATTTTAAATAAGAATTTTAGTGACTTGTAAAATTAACATGGAAAACTAAAACCGGAAATGGACGTTAAAATTATCACTGCGGATGTCAAGGATGATGAAAATTATAAAAAAGAAAATTTTCATTTCCGAATGGTTTCGAACATTCAAAGAAATATGTATGAGTCTAGGAAGCACAGATAACACTCACAGATTAATTTCGAATAAGTTTATGATATTTATGGTTGCAACTGTACACCACGGAATACTCAATTTTTCATATAAAAAGGAACATTTTTATCATATATGAGTTGTTCTATTATGTTTAGTTACAACCATAAACTTATTCGAAGTTTATCTGAAAATATTGTCTACGTTTTCTAGATACATAACAACTTTTACAGATTGCATGTTTTACTATCTAAATCTGAATTAATTAAAATCTACCAATAAGAAAATACAAAGTGAGTCACCAAATGAATTAGTAATGATTTTTGCTAATAAAAAGTTAAAACCTACTATTTTATTACTAATTCTACAAACTACTAAACTAAAAAGACAATGTTTAGTGTAGATTAGTAGAATTTTACTAATGAATTAGTATTTTCATACCATTTGGTAGTTAAAAATTTACTAATTAATTGTAACCCATTTTTCGCTGTAGATAAGTCGTTTTTTATTAATTCAAGTTTAGAGAGTACGAAATTTTCTTACTTTAAATTTCATTTTTCTAGACACTATACTGACCACCCTGGCCATATTTAGGGTAATAACCATTTTTATAGTGATGCAATATCAGACAATAAAGATTTAATAATGTTATTATCTAATTGTGTAATAACAAGTTTCATATATAATGAAATCACTACTGACTTGGTTTATTATTTATTAATCCACTTAAATACGAAATAAGAAACTTTCTTAACCGTCTTGGTAGAATCGATTTTCAGTGCTGGTTCTTTAATTGGTATTCCAATTATACATCATTTGATTTCAATAAAATATAAAGTTTCTTTTGTCAACTGCGATCGTTAAGTATTAACCTGCTTCTTTGTTCAAGTCCATTACTAAAGTGTTATTTAATAAATAATCCGATATTAAATGAAGCAATTTGATAGCAAATATTTCCTGAGAAATTTAAGAAGAAATTGTTATATTATTTTTGATCACTGAATATAATCAATTATGCATTAGTTTTAATGGTGCAATTTATTTTCTCGTCGGAGTCAATAGCTGCTGATATGAAATTTCACTTTGCACATGTCTGAATTCGTTAAGGTCTACTAACTGAAAAACGAAAAGTGGGTGGCTAATTCAAATAGTAAAAATTGTTACTAATAAATAATGAAAAACTTCTGATCTATTAATAATTCCACAAACTACTTTTATTAATAAATTAGTAACTTTTCACTATTCTCTATGAAAAAAATGGCTAAATGGTAGTTGCTTACTTTTCACTTTAGACTGGTAAATTCTTGCTAATTCGTATTTATGGAGTAGACGATTCGGCCTCTTGTGTTTTACTTCTTAAATAATCACCGTAATATCAGTATTAGATTTTCAAAGTTTAGGTTAATATTAATATTTCTTACATCCGCAAGACGGACGAAACAAAAGAAAAAAATCAATACTGCGGTCGTCAGATGAAATTAATTTAATTATTAGAAATATTTTCATAGCTTTATTTTATTCAGAAACCTTTTAAAGATAAAATTAGTTTTTAATAGAAATCTCTTGCAAAAGATTGTCGTGCAAACTCGACATATATAAATCATTAAAACTATCTTTCCAAGTCATCGAGAGCGAAAATTGTGCAATTTAAACGAAGCAGTTTCAGAATAACTATCTCAAGGATTGCCGACCTATTTCGTAGAGTGATAGACAAAGTTAGAATATTCAAACTTTAACCATGGCATTCAAATCCAAAAGTAAACCACTTCTGACAATAATGGTTTAAAAGTCTACTAGGAAATTCATCATTAATTTCATCAAATACAAAATGAAGATTTCGAAATTTTCGAATAGGTTCAACTTGCACAGCACTTACTAAGTTATATATGCGAAAACTGACAATTCACAAGCAATAACTAACGTTATTTTATACACAGAGAGAAAAAAAGGCTAATGGAACCACGAATAAAAGGTAGAAATGATTATAACAATTGATAATAGTACAATTAACATCGTGAGAAGTTGCGATTGATAGTATCTTATTTTTATAATTCATAATATGGTAAAATATAACATACAGTCATTACTTTTTATGATGATAAGTAGTTATTTTTGTTTAATCACTTTTACAAAATCTATTTTCCTAGTCAAGAATATTTCAAGTGACTATTCAACTATAAATTACTATCTTAGCAAGGAGTAAAATCTACATTCAATTTTCATTAGGTAGTTCAAGATATGAAAACAAATTACGTTTCCGCATCACATGAGTGGTTAATTTATATATGACAATTTCGGAGGTAGCTTTAATGCTACCGTCTAATACCATCTAGGTAGATACGACCGGCCTCCAGAATTGCTGGACGATCCTTCAACGGGTATTGACATTTCCTCCAGTAACTGTTGTTGACTAGATATGCCGCCAGTAACTCGGTCGCTAAAGCCTCGTGGGTGGTAACGGAGTACATCAAGGAAGACGAAGTTGGCATTTACCTATGAGAAATGGTATATTCGCATCATAGACCTTATTCGTAAACCCCTCAAACTGTTTGTAAACAATTACAAACTTCTATGCTAAAATCTAAATTATAACTCATTTGTCTATTTGATTTTGAGATTTATTGAAATAAATCCTAATTTCAGAAATTAAAACGGAATTTAAGTTCGATATAGTCGTTAGGTCGCCTTTTAATTCATTATTTATATCTACTTTCCTAAGAAATGCAAATTATTTAAAAAAACAATTATTTATTAGAGATTGAGTAATGTACAGAATGAAATCGTCTCTTTTATCTGTATACAGTAATTTTGAAAAAGTTATTTTTTTTATATTTTAACGGTCTTTTGAAAGGACACATTTTTGTTATTTTAGGACGTTTCGTTTTCAAGTACACAATAAAAGATTCAAGGTACAATTAAAAAAAGTGTAATTAAGAATCAAAATAAAACACTTTGACTCATATGAGTCATATTTTTCTGCAGATATTTTGTTAAAAAAACCACGAAATTTTGCATGTATTTATACAAAATTATGGGTACGTCGAGTAAAGTTGTGTACATATGTTATTATTGTGAATATCTGAATGAATTTTGATCTGATTTACATTTCAAAACGTTAAATGAAGTTGGATTTGTTTAAATTTAAGAATTTCTTAGTTCTTATATACTTAATGAATTTTTTATCGTTCTAATCTTATGTTAACTGCATTTTTCTATTTTTGTTTTATGAAAACACGGTACATTTTCTACTAATACTTTTCCTTGGCTACTATTTTTGTATTTTCATAGTCGAAATCATGTGCTTTTTGACCCTGTGACGTTGTTAAGCCGGTAAAGTGTTCTTCATTTGTTGTAAAAATATTCCTTTTATGTTCTTTGAAACGAATATTTACATATCTTCTTGACTGTCCTGCATAGCATCCACAAATAACAATTTATCCCTTTCAAAAGACTGTTCAAAAATTAAAACTAACTTTTTCAACATTTAAGTTTGGAACGGTCCATAACTTAAACATAAATTACTATAAAATAATACTGATAATATTGCATCTGTGAGCTGCATTTTCATTTAACAATAATTTTATGTCTTACGATTAAAAAGGGCAAAACGTTTTCAAAATTATGTCCAAAAATATAAAAATTAATTGTGGTTTTATAAAATGTGGTTCGTAACAATAATTTTTGGCCTTTTATAAATCTTCCCCAAATCATTCGGAAAAATATTTAATATGGTTTCTTAACTCTGATAGAAAGGATTAGTTTTGAGGATCAGTAGTATAGTCGAGATGACTAATCTATGAGCCTGAGGATTATACTCTTCACTATTACAAGAAAAACTTATTATATCTGTGATACTAACAAATGTACTGTTCTATCAATTAAATTTTTCGCTATTTTTAAAGGAGGCCAAAATATTTCTTACTACTAATTTTCATTGTCATATTCATAATCAATGGTTTAAAATAAATTCAAGTTAATATTCGATTTGAAATGTCAATATGCGATAGTCAAATGTTACTTAACACGAATTCTGTTTTTCAAATTCGATCATTTTTTGTTTGCAATATAATGACAAGGATAAATATTTTACGAAAGTTGTTACATAAATTAAAATTGTGTTTCCTTGTAACTTTTCTTCTATCATGATAAGAGCGTGTTACAAAGACGAAAATTCAGTATTGCAACTAATTTTTCTTGAATGCTTTACTCTACCAATTTTACATAACTGACTTCGACAAATTTTACAAATAATATTTTCTGCATAGCAATCGGTTGCGATTACTGCATTATAGTAACTTGGATTTTGTAACTAAAAAACTAAGTATCTTATTACAATTTTTAAGAATGTTATGAAATTCATAAATTCTTCCACTACATTACCGTTTATTTATATTCTTACAAAAACCATTTTTTTAAGGTTTCGACTTTACCAAGAATTAATTTTTAATTGTTAAATTATAGCTTGTTATTATCAGCACAATTATTTTGTACCGTCGGGGTAAATTGTCGTTACAGAATATTACCAACTGAATGAGAAAGTCAATAGAGCACGTACACTTTTACTTACTGCTCCAATGCAACGCAAGCCAATTAAATGGAAAATTTCATTACCGACCTCAGGTTCCGCCATTCGAATTCGTTAACAAAATCGGAAATGGCGCGTTGTGGTTCCGCGGCCTATGCTTTCAGCGCGCCTTTTCTCGTGTTTTTCCTTTCAAGCCGAAAAGGAGTTTCCGGAATGAGGGTGGAAAGTAGAAAACAATGTGGAGAGAAAAACAGAGGCTTTCGGGAGTTTCAGCTGAGTCACAACAGGGAAACACGATTAGAGTGCGAAACGGGTGACAATGTGCACACAAATACAGTCCCTTACAAAAGGAATTTACATTAATGTTATTCATTGGAAAAGTAGATGACACTGCACGTTGTTCGGATATGAAATATGAAACTTTGCTTTCGGAACGTGTCGGGATAATTTAAAAACGTACAAAAATCTCAAAAGTCATTTCATTAAACGCGAGTGTAATTTCTGGGCTACCGAGAAATACTTGTTTTAAAATTGTTCTGAAATACTTGTGCGTTTAATTAAAAAAGTTGTAAATCTTTTCGAATACAAGTTTAACGTACCGTCTTGGTGTTAGTGGGTAAAGTAACAAATTACTAGATTCCTAAATACTTAAAGCTATCGCTGAGGGTTTTGGGGAAGCGCGAGTTGCACTTTTCACGCTTCGTGCAAGCTTGCAAATAATTATACGCCAGCGGTGTAACCGCAAGCTTTACGGCACAGTGCCTTCCATCAAACTGCAATTGGGATATGCTTTAGACGAGGAACTTCTATGAGAGAGGACGACGCGGATCTACGAAGCGATGTGGAATGGAAGGCGCGAAATTAAAATTCTTGTTGCTGTACATTTTCTCTGTCTGTGCACTTTTTTCTTTGAAATGCAATATTATGAACCAAAAGCTGTCTGGTGACACCATGTGGCGTATAGAATGTTTTGAAATTTCATGTTTGAATTTCTATTACACCCACGTATTAATAAAGAAAACGAAAATTGATTAAAATTAGACAAATTGAGTTTCTTTAAATATGTATGCATCGACGAAACTGTATATAAAATTAAAAATGTAGTTGATGAGAATGGTAACATTCTCACTAATAACAAAAACGCAGTTAGAAAAACAAATACTATGAAAATAATATCAGAAACAAATTTGACATACAAGACAAATGGTTAGAAAATTTAACAAATATTGTGATTCCACAGGACATTAACCCATTAACGTCAAAAAAGGACACTTTTTTCACTTAAATTTCAATCAAAAATTTCTTATGAAAATCAAACTTCAAATAAATTGAAAGGTACACGTCTTACTATTTTCGAGGTCGCTCTTTTCAGTGCTGTTGTCAAAATTGAGCTATCTTAACTAGATAATTAAATATGGCGATTTAAATGTCAAAATAACGCGAAAAATTGAGTGTTCTTTTTTATAAAACATTTTTTTCTCATCGAAAGAATATTTGTCGTCAAAAAATTTCTACATTAAACGTGGACTCAATAGTTATAGTATAAAGATAAAATTTTTTAATATTTAAAAACTAACACGGTGATCACAAAAAATTTTTAAAAAAGTCGTCCAAAAATGGAATGTATCAAAGAGTGTGCCCACATTTTTTCAGAATATATTGATATCATTTTTGATTTTTTAAATTTTCGGATAAGTGAAATTTTTAAAAAATCTGAAAAAATGTCAGTGTATTCTTTGACAAATTCTATCATAATTTTGTTCCAAGGATATTTATTTTGTCTAAAGTCTACAGTTTTCAAGAAAAAAAATTACTAGTCTTGAAATCTAGAAAAGTTTAATAATTTTTTTTCTTGAAAACGGCAGACTCCAGAAATAATTTCCTTAGGATAAAAATGTCTTCGAATTGGTCAAAGAATACTCTCAAATTTTTTCAGATTTTTTGGACGACTTTTTTAAAAATTTCGATTTTTCGAATTTTCGAAAAATAAAAAATTTTAACAATATGTTCTGGAAAAATTTGAGAACATTTTTTTACTCATTCTAAAACGTATTTATTCTTAGAAAATTTTTTCTTGAAGTCTATAGTTTTCAAGAAAAACAATTGTTAAGTTTTAATTAGAAATTTGTCATTGGAGTCGCCATTTTGTGATCACCATGTTAGTTTTTAAATATTTAAAAAATTTATCTTGATACTGTAACTATTGGGTCCACGTTTAATGAAGAAATCTTCCGACGACAAATATTCTTTCGATGAGAAATAAATGTTTTATAAAAAAGAACACTCGATTTTTCGCGACCTCGAAAATAGTAAGACATGTGTACCTTTCAATTTATTTGAACTTGGATTTTCATATGAAATTCTTTATTGAAATTGAAGCGAAAAAAGTGTCCTACTTGACGTTAATGGGTTAAGCGTATAGTCCCACACAGCACACTGTCCTGGGGACGTCCTCAGGAGCTCCTCAGGACGTTCAAATATCCGCTTTTACCATCCTGTTAACACAGGACGCCTTGAGAACGTTAATAGGACGATAAAAGCGGACATTTGGACATCCTGAGGAGCTCCTGATTATCTCATACAAGTCGTTCTTTTCGTCAATTATTATAAGAAATATTAATATTAACAACCTTGTAATCAGAGTTGAAGCCGCAAATTTTATTTTGAGCTCTTGTATTTTTAAATATTTCGTAAATCCTCAATTTCCTTCCGCTGTAACATGCATGTTTTTCTGCGTCAAGAATTTGGTTTGATGAGTTCCTGGATGAATGGAGGATTCCCATGGTGCAGAATCTGCAGAATTCATGTAAAGAAACCAAAAGTTGCAGTAGGATCAACGATCGACAGAAGTGGTCTAAATTGATTTTCGCAGTATCGTTTTATAAATGTGTAATGACGTTTTCTATGTGCATCTTTGTTCCTTCATGTCGTTGTCGTGTCATAAAAGTGTCAGCGAAATTTCGTCTCATCTTCGAAATATCTTCATCGGTCTATTGTAATTTCCATCTTTTCTAATCCCTTCCATATCCAAGTCCTCTTAATTTTTTTATAGTTTAAATTTTACGCGAGTAATTTTTCATTATATACAATTTTGTTCATTGTACAGAATCACTTTTGGGGTAAAATTTTATACAGTAAATTGTACATTTTTATTACACAATTTGTAAAAAATTTGTTCACTTGGGCGATAAGAAGATTTTATTATTATTTCTTTAAATATTACTTTAAATATTACTATAATTCCGAGAAGATATAATCAAAAGTGTAGTTTTGTGCCGGATTAAGAGACTCAAACACAATGTTTTGTTCTTTTTTGCATGGAAATGGTATTATACGATACATTACTGAGATGGCAACGCCTGTGTGACTCGGCCCTTTTCATGTTTTGTTGTAAAAGAGTCCTGTATCTACGACCGCATTAGGTATTGATTTTTTATCTAACCCTTCAGGCATATCCATCCGAGTACGCAATTAACCTTAATGCTTTCACTCACATACCTTTAAAACGCTCAAGTAACTTGGTCGGATATTATATTTACACGGTGGGAATATAAATATTTCCTTGAAAATTTTCACGCATGTAATCCGTATGCATTGGACGAGCAGACTGCACTACGCACTGCTTCCGTATACAATAGGAATATATTCTTGCTATGTCGTCGAATAGAATTCTGCATCCGCAACCACGTATACATATATGCAACCATCTGGAATGGGAAATGCATTCGCTCGAAGCTCGGATATACACGATCGTAAAAACATTCATCCAAGATGATGTAAATAAACGTATCGGAAGTAATGATACACTGGAAGAAAATATAGCTATTTTACAGTCGTAAGAATATAAATAAACGGAAAAAGGGAAATGTCTCGTAATACTTTTTTCTGTAATGTACGTTTTCATTTTTATGTAAAATAAAAGAATTGTTTGCGAATTTATTATTGTTAATTAGATTGGATAAAGAAAAGAGATTGTTTCTAATATTTAAATTAATTTTGTTTGCAGTTTTATTTAATACTTAAGGTAAATGTCCCAGTTACTGACCTGTGACCGGTACCTGACCACCCTGAACGGTTTCTTGTTTATTATGATGTGTAAAGTATATACAAAATATAGTTTTATGTAGCAATATTGTTCTGTTATTTACAATTCTCTATATTAAAAAATAATTCCGAAGAATGTATTATTTTTAATATAAAAATATGTTTAAAAGATAGGTGTCAAACATAGCACGATTTTAGTTAATTTCTTACTATAAATTCCGATCTTTCCAAGATAAATTCAATACTGGTTAAGCCGATAATTATTTGTAAAGTAAGCGTAATTGTTTCACTGGAATTGCATTTTATTAATTCCAATTATTTTAAAAGCTTTAAATTAAACATGACTAACAGGGACATAAATGGTCAGTTACTGGCCCAACTTATTTTCGGCCTCGTTATGTATTATTACATCATGGGTGGTTACATTTTTATTCATATTTATCATTCTGCGATGAAAAAGAATAGTTTATTAATATTTTTATAATAAAATTTCTAAATATATTTAATTTTGATTGGTAATGGTTAGGTTTATATTTTAAAATTTTAATGCACTCTTATGCATTAAATTCAATTATATTATGAGTATATGCATGAAATAAATGTGAATTAACAATCTGTGTGATCGTGATTGTTTTAGTGTCAAATTTTGATTTATCCTCTTATGAAAAAAAAAGTATTTATTAGAACGTCATAATTGTAAAACCAACAAAGAGACACTAAATGTCCTCGAAACGACTTTGCAATTGTCTTTCACGAACGCTATTTGGAATCTCTCCATTGAACTTCAGAAATATGCAAGTGAATTCTTTCTTTAAAGTTCCAATTTCTTAAATTACCCTTTTCTTCAGCAAATTTCTGGCTTCAAGTCATAAGTGACCTAAAATTGTGATATAATTTGGTAATATTGAAAAAGCCTTCTTAATTAATTGATACTTTTTCGTTAGAGAGCTTCGCAAAAAGTTTCCAAGTTTCGTAAAAGAAGTTTGCAAAATTACGAAATCTATTTTAAACGATTCAATACCTTACATTTTTCAAAATTATAAAATATATACTACATGTTTGCAGAAATGCGGTTTTTCGACATTATGTTTGCAATAAAGTAGTGGAAGAATTTATGAATTTCATAATATTATTGAAAATTATAAAGATATTGAGATTTTTAGTGACAAAATCCAAGTTACAATAATGTAGTACTCGCAACCAGCTTTTATGCAGAAAATATTATTCGTAAAATTTGTCGAAATTGGTTATGTAAAATTCGTAAAGTGAAGTATTCAAGAAACATTTGTTACTATACTGTATTTTCCTCTTTGAGTAACAAAAACTACAAGAAAGCATGATTTGAATTTATGTAACAACTTTCGTAAAATATTTATCCTTGTCATTGTGTTGCAAACAAAAAATCATCGAATTGGTTGAAATTGCGAATTTGAAAAACAAAATTCGTGTTAAGTAACATTTGACCATCGCATATTAACCTTTTTAAGGGAATATTACTTAAAAAATGGGCCGGGGAATAAAGTTCCGAAAATCAAAACCCCGAAAAGCTAAAATTTCAATATTGCGTGAGTTTAAGGTATATTAATTTGCTTCCACTTTGCCAAATTTTCAAAGACAACATGAAGAAAATCACGCTGGAGCCATGCTGTATCGCAATTTTGGCCTTTCGGTGTGTTGTTTTTCGGAACTTTGTTCCGTGGCCAAAAAATGAAGTCAATTGTAATAGCATCAGTTATTTATTAACTGTTTCGATAAATTCTATTTGACCACCTTTGGTCCAACTTGTTAAAAAAAAATATCTACCAAATTTGTCATTAAACTGAGCCCTGTTCAGACGAGTGAATGATTCCAGGAGTACAAATGTTAACAAAAAATACAATTTTCATATTTCGTTCAGCATACGGCGGAATTAGTTAATTATTATTGTTATCTTCAGTTTTCTCCGGAAATCCCTTAAATTTTGAAGTTTACAATTTGATGCACTTTTGGCGAAACGTCTTTCTGAAATATGCGTACTTTATCTGATCTTTTGCATTATGATACCTTTATTCGCAATGTAGGCTTAACATTTAAAAAAAAGTTGACATTTTAAAAATTTGTGTCTAAGCAATTGCATTTTTTAGCAAGAAACGTCACTCACATCATGCTTCATCTTTGATGAATTTATACATGATGGACATAAGATAGTGGCCTTACATGTCAAGCCAAATTTGAAATACATAACTGCCCAGTCATTGTGGCCAAGTTTAAGTTCAAGTTTCTAAGGTCGCTTTATATAAATCTGAAGTAAGATATAACGATCATTCAAAATAACGGATTTAGTATGGTGGAAAAAACAGAAAAATTATCCGTATCTATGTAAACTACTATTTAATGATAATTTGGGAAGTTGATAACGAATCTGTTGTGAAATTTCAAAATTGACGATCATGGAATAAAATTTAAACTTTGAAGAAACTGTATGCTGTTTATTCAGATCACTTGAATCAGAAATAGTGGATCTAATAGATTTTTGGATGCTGAAAAGGAATCCGTAATTCGATTTGGTCCATCACGTCAGGATTTTAAGATATCTGATCCGAAAAATATTCAAAAATATACTTTTTAGCAATTTAAGGTTAGGATATGTGAAATATCTTATTTTTTTGACACAACTTAAATCAGAAGTGTATGATCATACAGATTTTTCGTCCCTGAAAATGAATTCTTTGTCCAAATTAACTCATCGTTTCAGATTTTTCACATATCCTAACCATGAATGGCCAAAAAGTATATTTTTGATTATTTTTTGGATCGGCTATCTTAAAATCTTGACGTGATGGACCAAATCCAAAAGCGGCTTCGTTTTCAGCGGCTAAAAATCTGTAAGATACACTATTTCTGATTCAAGTAATCTCGAAACAAATTTTTGTTGTGGTCTTGTGTAATTCGTCCAATCACTAAAAATGAGTAGTCGTAACAGGATTCTCTAGCTAGGAAAGTGATGAACGCAATGCAATTGAATCCATTATCTTAAGATATTAATAATTTAAAATTTGATTATCTAGTCATCCTGCCATTTAACACGACTATTTATGCTACCATATGTTAAAACATAGCCTAAGCCGAATGTGGTTCCGGGTCCAAAAATACGACCAATTTGAAGTTTTCAATGAATTCAATGTTTTTTTTTCACACCGACATTGTAAAAATTGACACCGGTTATTTTCAATTCAGGACCCGATTAGGAAAAAGCAACTAATGAAAAATAAAAATAACTAATAATCTTTTTCAGGAAACCCTACGGTTTTTATGCAGAATCTGGCAATAGATAGGGTTCAGTGTATCGAGATAACGTTCACATCGATACTCTTCGAAAAGCGCAATTACCATTACGCCCGTTTTCAATATGCACTATGCTGCAACGCTCGTAAGTCTTTGGAAGACAGCATTCCATTGTAAGAATCGGTGCAACGGGAATCGTTCGATTTTACGTCGCTTTAGGAATCCCGACCTTTGCGAAGGATGGCTATATCGGCAGGTCTCTGGGCGGCTTCGACGAAAGCTTTGGGATCGGTACAAATAGAGTTCGACAAGTTCGACAATGCCGGCTCATCAGGCTATTGTTGTTCGGGTACAATGGCCGCGGTGCCGTTCCAAAACACATCCAACAATGGCGTAGGCCACGAAATCCAGCACGCGGAATGCGCGTTCCGCATGCGATTTTGGTTCGCGGAGAAAGCGTTCGTGCCTCGCATTCAGCAATGTGCACTTACTATATTATGCACTAGCTATATTATGGCGGCGTTGGCCGGTGTGTGCAGCCGCTAGCAGACCCCCGCGAATAAAGCCGCTAATGCCAGGGCCGTTAAAGGCAGCTGACACAGCCGTTAAAGATGAACATTCGCACACAAATTACCCCCCTCTTTGTCCGGCTCATTTCTGGTTATAAATTCACCCGAGGAGCGTCTGGTGCGGTGGATGGCGTAGGATTGGTCATGGACCGACGAGATGAATGGCACCGTCCGGCGAATGCCCGAATCTTTTATCGTTTCTCCGCAGCCCATTCATTTGCAAATTTCCTTTTTGGATGCCAGTAGAAAAACTTCTCACTAAGCAAAACGAATTTCCCTTTTCGAGGAAAAATTATCGTTTTTACATCATCATTACACGAGAAAAATTATAGGATTTTCGGAATTTCTTTCAATATGTTCTTTCATTTTTTCTCGGAGGCTGCAAAAATGAATCTAGGAAACCATAGCCATTATTTTTTTAGACCTTTTTTACATAATTTCTTTACAGAAATAGGTTCCTGATAATAATGTCGAAGTAATCTAGTTAGGATTCGTTGACTATAAACAGCAAAAATCAAACCTGGAAGTTTCACGTCAAATGTTGCGGTTTGGTTTTCCTTTGTCAAGTTCTCACATAGAAGAGAACTATCTCGATGACATTTCCAGAATATTACTGTTGAGACATTAATATTCTGGAGATGTTCACAGGGACATATTAGAGACATCACCAGAACGCCTTATGTGCGCTTTTTTGATATTCTGGTGACATCTGCAATATTCTAGAAACATTGAAGAGACGTTCTGAGTTTATTCTGCAATTCGCTTCGTGCATGGCGATGGAGGGGATATCGAAATCGACGGCAGCGCTCAGCGTGGAGATTTCTGACAACTCGCATCTGCAACGTCAGAGCTTTTCCATTAAAGTCAATGTAAAAATGCTCTTATTTATTCGTTAATTTGAGATATTTTAAAGTTTATTTCGATCTGTGTTAAGTGTGGCAAAGTTTCTTTATGGCTTAAAGAACCATTTAAAGGGTTCATTTTATTATACTGTGCAAAAAAAAAATTATTACTCTGAGTTCAAAATTATATAGAATACAATTCATTATTCAGCTGAAATATATTTATATTTATGCATATATTGTAATTTTCCATTATGAGTAATTTAGTTAATACATAAACATGGTATTTTTCTTATTTCCAATGTAACTTTGTACGGTGGAAGAGTCACTGATATTTGCCAAATTACACTGGAACGAATTAATTTATGCTCTGTACATATTCCAAATACTTCTTCTACACGAACTACATATCCTACAGTCAACTATTTTCCCTTTTCTATACTTACTGGATTAAAGTTTATTGAGTTTGTGATTGATTCAAACCCATTTCGGATTATCGTATTCATTTCAGCCCCTTAACCTCGTTTTGTCCAACTCAAAATGATTCGAATTAAAAAAGTATAATATTTTGTTACAAACAAAAATGTACAAAATTTAGGCCGAATTTCAAACAATATAATGCTTTTGAAAACCTGCAGAAAATTTAAAAAAAAACTAAATATTTCACTTTCTCATATCACTCTCCATACAAATTGCAGATGCGAGTTGTCAAAATTCACCACCAGGCGGCGTGGTCGGCGTCTTGCACTAAGCGAATACAACATATACATTCTGGAGATGTTCTACATATATTCTTTTGATATTCTAAAGACATTTCGATCATAAAGAAAGCTTAAAAAATGGAAGGAATTATTGTAGATATTTCATTCAATTTTTATTATTATGTATGTGCTGTTAGATACGTTATTACGGAATATAGTTTTACAATTTCCCTCGCAAACAAATCTATGAACCTGAAAATAATTTACGCCGACCGAGGATCGAACCCTGCTCTTTCGTTTACCACGCTGACGTCTTAACCACTACGCTACGCTCGCATATATATTATTACCGCGCGAACATTCAGAAGAATAAGATCACATTTCTGTATAAAAAAATTAAAAAAGATCCTAAAAATTGAATATTTATGGCACAGATTTCCCACTATTTTGACAATTTTGGATTGCCCGTCGGCGCAAAACTCTAGTAGACAGCCGAGTACCATCGTTTTTTTCATGATAGGTAGCAAATTAAACTCATTTTGAGGTTATTTAAATACTGAATTTTTATCCTCAATCACTTATAATAAATATTAAAACTGCGAACAGAAAACTCCAAGTAACCTTAAAAAAATCTAAAAAAAAACGTGGATGAGTTTTTTTAGCGCCAACTTACGTTACCAACAATTCCTGGTTCAATGAAATTAAATAACGAAACTAAATATTTCGTGAGCCACCCTAGAATACACGCTGCAACAAAATCATCATATCGAAGGTAGATGAATAAGGTCGAACATTTTTTTATCATCTTTTAGTTCGATTCGTAAGAGGTATTTTAAAACATATTTTTAGTTTTAACAATTTCACAATTCAGATAAAAATGAATTGTTATGTCTGAAAAAGGTTGCTAGAATATCTCCAAAATGTCACAAACGTTACAATTGAAATATTGCAATTGCAACATGTCCAGAATATTCTGAAAATGTATCAAACAAAATATAGCAAATGAGATATTCTGATAAGATTTCACTTGAAACATTCTATATGTATGATTCTCAGAATATTATTGGAATAATGTGGTATTTGAAATGTCTCACAACATTTCAAAGTTGATGTCGCCCAAATGTTGCTCAGTATACATTGCAGAACATTGCAGATAAGACATATTGGGAATATTTCATTTGAGACATTCTATATGTATTATTCTTAAAATATTCTGGAGATGTCCTACTTGAAATGATTCACTATATCTCAAATTTCACATCGCTTGAATGATTCGCGATAATCGTTGCAGAACATTGCAGACGAGACATTCTGTAAATATTTCATTGGAGACATTCTATACATATGGTTCATAGAATACTCTGGAGATATGTCGCTTGAAGTGTCTCACCATATCTCACATTTAACATTGCTAGAAAGTTTCACGAGAATCTTTGATTGTTGCGAACAAGTATCAATATGCCTTCTACGTTTGAGTATAAGTTACTTTTGTTCACGCGATAATAATATATATGCGAGCGGAGCGTAGTGGTTAAGACGTCAGCGTGGTGAACGAAAGAGCAGGGTTCGATCCTCGGGGTAAATTATTTCAAGGTTCATAGATTGGTTTGCGAGCGAAATTGTAAAACTATATTCCCTAATAACGTATCTAACGGCACATACATAATAATAAAAATTAAATTAAATATCTACAATAATTCCTTCCATTTTTTAAGCTTTTTTATGACCGAAATGTCTTCAGAATGTCAAAAGAATATCTGCAGAGCATCTCCAGAATGTATATATGTTATATTACAAAATAAACTCAGAACGTCTCTATAATGTCTCTAGAATATTCCAGATGTCACCAGAATATCAAAAAAGCGAACATAAGACGTTCTGGGGATGTCTCTAAAATGTCCCTGAGAACATCTCCAGAATATTAATGGCTCAAAAGTAATATTCTGGAAATGTCATCGGAATATTTCTCTTCTATCTAGGTTTAAAGAAAGAGACGTATAAAATATAAAAAAAATAATTTTTATGACTCAAGTTAAAAAAGCACTCTAATTTGAGAGAGAAGATATTGTTAAAACATATAGATAACAATGAATTTCCAAACTGAAAGAATTAATATTTCACCAGACCCTCTCCCTAATAAGTTGACTCAATGTTTGGGAGAATAGCATTCATAGGAATCCAGGGATGGACTCTACATTCGTGGCAAAAGTTCTTCCATTACCTGATTGAAATCCGAATAGAGCATTCAGAGGCAAGATTGCACTTTCCGAATTACGTCCAGTAGCAGTCATATGCCATTATCAATTCTATGTTGCATCGCAGGATATCATTTAACGTAACATTGCCCTGTCGTGATTCCTCACCGTTGTCGGTCAATATTTAGACGATAACCAATTCGGTATCTAAGATTAGAAGTTGGAATACTCTATTAGAACGTCGTTCAATATTTTGGTTAGCAAAGTTAAAGTGTACCCAAGAGCTCAGCTTCGCTTGTAAGCTATATTCTGAAGTTTGGGGTCTAACGGTAACTGATGTTTGACAGCCGGTTTCCAAAGATAGTAATAAAATATATGTTATGTACGAGGTGCAGTTCTAAAATTGGTTCGGGCGTTGGTTGTTCAAGACATCTGATACTTGGGTCAATGCATGTCGAATCGATACCTTATACCTCTTTGATATTCAACCGATGGTCTTATCTCAAATGTAGGTCACCTGGATGGGTCGAAAAATAGAACTTTAATTCGACAGACTATACATACATATTACATACATTGGAATTAAATTAATACAAAAAAGAAAAGAGATTTATAAAGATCTTAAAAATACTTGTCTCAGAGTATTATCAGAGCTTGTTAATATAGGACAAGGTAACTTTTAAATAACTTCAGAACATTGTCACTGTTATTTGTTTGTTTCATGCTCTATCGAATATAATTCAGAAGAACATGCATTTGATAATCATTGTGGTCTTTAACTTAACCTTTGAGCCGCGTATTTTTCTATTTTGTCTATACATTATTGGTATACAGGGATTGTCTAGGTTGCTGATTATGAATTCGATATCGATTTCTGAAAATTCAAATGGCAGAACCAATATCGTGGGCAACTCTCTGATTCGCAAACGATGAGGAGGCGGATGTAGCCTTCATATTTTTTGTATTTATATTTTGTATTTATTTCAAATTAAGCCTTGATGGCGATACATAGTCGCGTTATTTTATGGCTAAAAATACGTTACATTATATGATTCCATAGCATATGATTCGAAGACAATTTTTAAAGGAATGTACACAACATGAATAAGATACGCATATAACTCTGTATAACGTGTTTGGCGGACGCATGTTCACTTGTGAACGCGAAGTGAGTAATGAAAAGTGAAATTTGGATATAATGATGTGAGAATAATAATTGGATTTAGGTATTTAAGCAGAAAAAAAGAAAGTGAAAGCTCGGAGTGGGATGATACAAAATTATGGGTTATTATACGGTGATGAGCTGATTAAATGACAATTTGTAGAAGTGATCTGTCAGGTGAGGATTGATCATGTAATAGAAGAAATGCATAGAGTTGTGATTTAAAAACTTCTGAGGCACAAGGTGAACGTATGGAGGGCGATAGCATGTTTCAGAATCTGGAAGCCACTGACCTAAAGGATTTTGACATTCTTATTTTTGTAATTTTATTGTTTTTAATAGGTTTTCTACCTTAGTTCGTAGGTGATTTTGAGCCAAACAGTGTATGCACCACGGTAATTCCAATCTTTTTTTCATAAAAAATACCCACATTTTGCCACATATTGGTATAAATATATATAGTCTTGCCTTGTTCTTACAAAATAATTATTTCAAATATATGATTTTCAGAAACTAATTGTAAGGAAATGCAAAATAAAAAATTATTGGTGGTATATGAAAAAATGTCGAACAAAATCTACTTATATAAAAACAAATCACGGGTCATTAAGGATTCCTGCACGAAACATTTCATATTATCTGTTATTTTGAATGTTGAAAACCTGACAAGAAATTGGGAACCACCGAATTTCAAATGCCCATAAATTGAATATTATTATACATTTTTATTTTCATTTAAACAATTTTGTTAGAAACATTGGCTGTGTCATTTTGAATTCTCAAACATCGAAAACGGATACATATTTAGCTATCTCAAAAACCCCTAAATGCGAAAAGGTTTTCTAAATTTGGTTTGAAATTTGATCACTTCGACCGCCAATTTGGATTTGCTATTTTGAGTTTCTAAAAAACAACAAAGGATTTACATTCAGCGACTTTGAATACTCTGAAATGCTCAAATTTGTATCACCGAATAATTAACCACAAATTAATTTTTGAGAAAATAATTTAGTTCTTTAATGCTTATTTGTTCTTGTCAACATATTTTTAATTAGGTAAGGCAAGTTTTATATTTCTTTGGGTTTATATACAATACAAATAAAAAAGATAGCAAAGAAAAAAACTGAGTTAAAATCTTCAATCAACAATCCTTCAAATATTTACTGTGATACATTACAGGTTTTTACGATCAGCATAAATTAATCTGTAAAAACTATTGGAATTTCGATTGATATTGAAGTTTTTAAAATAATTGCGTTAATTTTGAAATAATAATAAAGATTAAATTGTATTTTACTCGATTAATCAAAAAAACTTCAAATATTTCAACGAAAACATTCACAATTTTCAGTTAATTACCATAAATAACTAAAGAAAAACTGCATTATATGTTTTCTATTTTGAGACAATGTGTAAGACAAAAATATGCAAATGTATTAAAAATGAAAACATTTCTGCAAAAACAATATTATTTATTTCAAATTATGCATGTGGGAAACGTTTGTTTAGTCTAATTGAATTCATAGTTAAGACATATATGGTTAGCCCTAAAAAGAACGGCTAAATTTTAACAGTACAGTTAAAAGTAAATTCAAGTTAATTAAAACATAAAAAATGAACTAAAGTTAATTCAAACAGTTACTAACCTCAAATCAAAAGTGATTTAGATATAAAATCTATCTTTCTATCTATCCACAGGTTATATAAAAATGACATTAAAATCTATTGCAAAGTTCAATTTACTCTTTCTAAAATTATACGCCTTACTTCCAAACTACTGTTCATTTTCTAAAATTCACATTTATTTCCGTTACCCCAATAAGTTTTTATGTAACTTTTTGAGGTCTTTATATTTAAAACTTCAGTTTAAAAATTAATTGCTTCAATCGGTCTACTACTATTTCTCTTCTTGTAATGAAATTAAATTACTTATTTTAAAATAACGCACTGATAAAGATACATTTCAATCAATGGATTCATCGCTGGTTTCATAGCTACCGTAAGAGGTACCTAACGTTTAAATTTTGACATCTGCCGGGGTATATTGACTTGAAGATTAAGTCGTTTATAACAATGTTATACTTGGAACGTCAAATTAATAAAAAAAATTATTCAATTTCAGGATTCGACGATATCTGGTAATTTTTCTGGAATTTATTAACTTCTCAAAATTAGTGACAACTCTGGCCTTAAATCGTCACGATATATTCTCAGATTTGATTTCTCTCCATTTGAAAATATTCATTTAATATTTATTCCAATAAAATATTCCATCATTCCTTTCGTGTTTTTGGTAAGGATATAAAAAATCGTACTAGTAATTGTTAATGAAGACCGTCTAACAAATTGATACCCACTGTTATGGGTGATTTCCAAATATGCTTTGATAAGTAGACATTGAAAACAATGACATAAAACAGTTATAATAATCATTACGATCTACACCGACATGTTTAGCGCTGTTGTAATTTCTGAATGTGAAACATTGTCGTATATCACTGCTGAATCAGTGACTTTTAACGTGTTCACTGAATAAACAGTGAAAACTTTTGTTGTTACTTTTATTATTTTGTTGATACCTTTTATGGTATGGACAAAACTGTCCAATCGTTAAATCAGTCTATGAATTATCACTATCTCATAGCCCACACAGAACCGAAGCTTACACCAAGGTTAAATAACGTTGCATGAGGCTTATTAACGTTATGATAACCTTATTTAACCTTGTTGTACGGTTCAGTTCTATTAGAGAGGTTATAAATAATTAAGAAACTATATGCAACCAGGAAAAATAGTTGGTTTTACTATATAAATAGTAGGTTCTGGTACAACTACGATTTTCAATTGGTTTTCCTATGCAAATAGTAGGTTTGGCTACCTAATTTGTCGAGGTCACTATTTACACAGTAGAGTTAACTAAAAGCGATGCCTGTGACTTATCCTACTATATAGTCATTAGTTCTGTTGGGTTTCTAACCCTTTGCTAGAGAGTTTATTTCACTCTTTGTGTACTTGTAAAATAAATATGACGCACTATATTACAGATCAATTTACTTTAATAGTTTTTATTTTATGGAGCTATTCTTTGGGCGAATGAATGCTCGCCGCGTCACAAAAGCTTGTAATAATTCGAGGCTCCAGACCGGACTAACTCAACTTTTCGATTTCAGCCCAATCGCAGAAAGTGGGGATAACAAACATTATCCTTCCATCGCATACACACTTCATACACGAGCCGTAAATAAATATAAACGTAAATATAATACTTCAACCGTAGCAAATTAAATTTCGAATCTAACTTATTTTGAACCTTATAGTCTAGGCACATACATATACATTTAAACAAGTTCCAACTATTTTATTTTTTGTCTTTATTTCACTATAAGTTGTGAATTTATGTAAAAATTTTTATTCCAAACAAAATGTTAAATCGGTTGTACAGGTAAGCATATTCTTTGCTAAATACAGCTCAGAGAAAATTGATTTTGCAGTGATTTTCGCAGCGGCAAACAGTGGATTTTCACAATTTTTGAATGCCGACTTTTTCAATATAACACTCACAAGTAAATCTACTGAAGTACAAATCTCCGATTTTTATGAAATTTGGATATGTTTTAAAAAATTAAAAACTAAAAGACAAGTAATGTTTTCAGTGATTGGAAAACATATTTAGGAGGTGAAACAACTCCTCCGAAATTGGGGCGTATTCACATGAGCTCATTATATTAACTGTCAACTTTAAATAAACCATGCAACCCGTCACAAATACTAGAAAAATATAATTTATTTCTTTTCAGAAACATTGTTTTTTCTCAATTTTATTACTGATTGAATCAGTTGAAATTGAAGTAGTGATGGATGCATTTTTTCACTGCATCATCTTGATTTTATTCGATTAATTCGATTAATTTTCCAAGATTTTTACTTTCTAATAGTTCAAATTATGTGACATACCAATTCTATATTGCATTAAACCAGTGTATTTACTTTGAAGTCCTACATTGTTAGAAATTTCTCTAGGAATTTTCTGAAATCGTAACTGAAGTGTTTTACTGTTACCGTTTCAGAATTTTACGAAACAAAATTAAGAAACATTTTAAAAAAATTTCAAGAAAATTTCAGAAAATTACCAAATTGTGTTTAGTAAAATTCTGAAACCGTAACGATAAAAAAACTTCGGTTACTCTTTCAGGAAATTGCTACAGAAATTTTTAAGAGCGTGGTATATTATTTTGGTGAATTTTTAATTCTGGTTTTCAATAATAAGAGGCCGAAACGTAAATATTTTTAGAGTGAGTGGTTTTTATTGTGGCTTCCAATTTGTGAAGCTATCAGAGTAAAAGGACCGTAATTGGTAGGACTAAATAGGGTTTTTATAAAATTACATTTGAAGAGCTGTCAAGAAACAAATTCATTATAATTTTTACAAAATCTGAAATAATACTTTAAAAAGACCTTATTCAGTAAATACTCATCTCAGATCGCCTGAAACCCCAAGCACTTCTCGAAATCACGTGGAAAATTAGACGGCAACGTGGAAATGGATATCCACGTCACTGCACAATAGACTTTCGTCGAAGAAAACAACTGACGAACTCCGTCCGTGAATGAACCCATTACGAGATTGCCAGACAGGTCGAGCGTAAGTGCAAAATCGCCCTTAACGACCGGTCGTTATACTGTCGACCGATAAGTACCATTCCGTTGATTTGCGTTTACCCGTTAATACTCCGTATACCCCGCTTTAAAATTTTGCAAGACATCTCAGATACTATGCAAATATTAAATCATACATAATAACCGTATCGTTATTTCACGTCCTGATCTCTGATCTGCATTAAAGCACCCATTATCATTTAATGGTAGTATTGCTCGTAATTCTGAGTATATCTATGTTCCTTAAAATATTCCTGTCTATAATTTCTGACGTATTATTTGTATAATTTAATATAAGCATAAAACGATATAGTTATTTTTGTATCAAAGGCGTAAAATGGAGTTTTACGCCTGAGATTCAAACATTGTTTTATGATGCAGTGTGCGTAAAATGAGCATTTTACGCCTAATTTATCAAAAAATTCTTTTTCATTCTTAAATTTTCAGTTACGCTGTGCAAAGTAAAGAGATCTTTTATCTCAAATATTATTTCATCATTATAAAATTGTATTTCTATTGTCGACTATGAAATCATAAATATAGTTGTAGCAATAATAATATACTTAGAACAACTATAACAATTTGCTAATATTCGAATATATATCAGCAATTTCGCGATATTTATAATATTTAGGAAACTGTATATAAAAAAGACAAATTTAATGTCTTTGATAAACAAGAAATTTTTTTCATATGTAATGAATGTAGAGAAATTTCACACAGTAATTTTGATTGATAACGAATAAGTAAAAAATGAAACTATATTATAATGGCAGATGTCTGTTGGTAACTACTCTCTAAAGTAGATACTTAAAGTGAAAATTTTACCTCTTTCTGCTAAAGGTGACTTTTTCACTATTTCTAAACATGAAATTTCACTTTATTAGAGTGAAATGTTTTCATCTACTTTTAAGAAAGAGAGATTTTTCCACTTTAGAAATAGTGAAATAATCACTTGTAGCAGAAAGTGGTTCAATTTTCACTTTAAAAAATGTAGAGTGTGTCATGTACTTTTTTTACCGGACAGAAAAGAATATGTGCTTTTGTTGAAAGGCCGCAAAATTTGTTAGTATCGTTTAATATTGTAGCTTTAAGAAACGTAATGCAATGCTTTAGAAGGTGACTATCTTCTTAAATAAAATATATGAACAAACATGAAGGAAACTAAATTTTCTTAAAAAATACATTTGTTTACATCGGATCGTTTAAAAAAAGTGCGTGTCGAGTTTTCACCAAAATAATGCATGTGTGCTTATTTACATAAAAACGTTTCAATCTACATATAATAAATTACTTTGCCATTTTATGGGAAATAATTTACTTACGCCCCTCCTATCGAAAATTGTAATTTTTTTGGTGGCACACAATTTAAACAATTTGAACATTCGTAAACCGATTGCCATTTTTTTCTTATATTTTTAACTATACGTTACTATTTTCAAGTAGCTAAGGGTCATTATCTCTAAATAATAAATTCGGCAAAAGGAAAAAAGAAGAAAATCATTATTTTATTTTGTGTTCTTTATTCCTTTATATTGGTAGCACCCTGAAGAGTTTGCACTTAAATGTCGCTATTTACGCCTCTTGAAAGAATGAAAAGCGACAGCATTGCACTTGGGTGGCTAAAAACAAAAATCTTTTTTTTTATTTATATTATATTTACACTGAGAAAAATTTCGTTAGACAAAATAATTATTTTCTGATCTCAGCGGCTTATACTCGTAAAATGCAGATAATTCCCGCATTTCCATGAAAAAAGTCCCATATTGGCGCGGAAATTTGGGAACTGGTATTCTAATTAATTGAGAAAAATACAGAAAATTTCTTTTTTTCAGATTATATTCTGCTGGAACCAGATAGTACGCGAAATTTTCTAATGATTATTTTCTTAGTTTATTGGTTATTGGTCAATTAAATACTTTTTTTATTAGGTACAGATTTCGCGCCTGCGGACGATATAAATAAAGACTTAAAATAAGACAAGAAGCAAAAATTGTTAATAAAAATAAAAATTAAGTTTAAGTTTTACAAAATTAAATAATCATATACGGTAACATTTAGGTTATAGAAGCGGTCTATAATATTACCTGTATTTTGAAAAATGGTATACTATCACATTTATGCTGTAATTACTCAGAAATAATTTAAAGGTATATGGAGTTGTTAATTCCTGTAAAAATAAACTGCGCAAAAAGTAATTGATTACCGTCCAATAAAACGTTCAATAATCACTTCATTATTATTTTACGAATATTGAGTGTTATATTACAGCGGTTGCATTGTTATTTAAAATTTGCGTAAAAATTTATATTTGACATTTATCGATAACTATAAAATTCACCGTAAAAAGTGTAAATGACTATACGAACAATGCCGATTTTGATTTAATTACGCAAACCGTTACTTTTCATTTAGTTTCTACATTTTCATCCTGGCTGGAAAAATGTTGTTTCGGAAAATTCTCTGTTCACTTCGTTATGCTCGTGCTTCCACTAGGTATTGTTAAAATAAAATAATTAAAACTTTAAAATAATTAATTATTTTATGAAATTTGGCGTGGGCTATTGCAGTAGATACCGAGTTATTTAAAACTCCGCTGGAAAGATAATTCCGGTATTTTACGCATTGTAAAAATATTCACAGATATTTTTTAATAAACATGGGATTATGAAAATATCCGCCTATCTAAAACTAATGTAATAATAAATCTCGTAAAATTGGGTGGTACTTAAGTTAAGTAAAGTCGGCAGATCTATGCAGTGCTTCGTTTTATGGAATTTCAATTATCGCTTTTAATTATGAGTAATAGCTTTTTTAATTCTTACAATTAATTTATAACCGTAATTGAAATGAAACTTAAAAATTTATAACATTCCAATGTCTTCTATAGAGTAATTAATTAATTGATATTTATTTTCAGATGAAATGAAATAATTATTAAATAATCGTTTTAAAAATAAATTTTCCAACGTTTTCTACTAATTTGCTACTAAAATAGCAATATTGTACTTACAAAAGCACTAATTAAAATATGCGTTATTTCAAAACTTTATGAAAACGTTAATGTTTAATTAACTATGAGTGTATGACAAAGAAGATTAATTTAATTAAATACCTTTTATTTCAGAAAAATTTTCTTTTATTTTCAGAAAGTAAAGCTCCATTGTTCAACCCCTTATCTTATGCCTTTTGTCTTGTCTTTTCATGCATACATTACTATATTCTTGCGTGAAAGTGAAGACCATCTCAGTTCCACTCTGACAATCAGAGAGAATTGTTCAGTAATCTTGACTAATCTCTTTATTAACAATCACAATGTAAGAGTAACTGTAATCATGAATATTTTAAGATATGAAATGGCTGTAATATCTTGATACCTGAGAAGTTAACTATTATTACATCTTATATGGAAGGGGTTTAGCCTATATTTTTTAGTTTTCCTCCTCATTAGGTAACCAATGTTGTACAACTCAATATCTTGCGAGTATTTAATAGATAAAAATATATCCCATACACTGTGATGGAATTTACATTAAATATTTATTCCTTAATGGTTAAAGTTAACAAATAATAACGATAAAAATGGTGCTAGAAAATCCATGGCTAGACCTTTCTTCCTTTATGTAACGAAGGCTTTCGAAACAAAGAAAGGAATAATGTCTCTTTTATGTTTCGGTATTTTTAGGATTTTCAACCGCTGCTTTTCATTAAAATAGAAATAGTGATGGTTGATTTCTACTACAATTACTTCCACAACGAAAAAAGAAAAGAAATGTTTGCAACGCTATAATGTTGGTTGTAATTCGAACTTGTATACAAGAAATATTTTAATGAAATGTCAAAATGTTATATTTTTGATATTCATATATATGTTTTTTAATTCACCTTTGGAAATTTTATTTTCTCAAATCGATTTTGTATTTTCATAAAACATAGACTCTGGAAAATAATGTAGCAAACTTTCAAAAAATGTACCTAACTCAAATTTTATGCAGGTACCGTTACAAAAATATCTAATATGTTTTATAAATTCCACTAACATTTCCTTTCTACATTTTGATTAGTCAAAAACGCTTCATATAGAAGTGAAAATTTCACTGATTACATTACTTATAATCATGTTGACTTATAAAGAGTAAAATAAGTCAGAAACTTATTATCTAATGCTTTATTTCCCTACTATCGAATCCTAAATTTTGGTCACCTGCTAAACCCCTCAGGTACCCAGTTTTATCATAATCAAGAACTTATTAGAGTACGGTCCGCAATCGTGCATCCGCCATTTTGAATTTTATTTTTTCCGTCGGTAGGCTTTGAAGTTTAGGGTCCGAGGACCGACAGTTTTCGTTACAGAATGATTTCAGCATCAAATTTCAATACAAAGTTGTCGACAAAAAAATATTTTCTGGTGAAAAAATCCGATATTTTGAAAAACCATTTCAAGTGTCTTCTTCCGAAAGTACTTTTTTCAAACTATGAGGACAATATCAAGAAATATGTTAAGTTTAACGTTAAAAATGATACGTCCAGATATTTTTTTGTAATTTATAAACACTCAGCAGAAGGGACCCAAAAAGTGAAAATAATGGTACCTTTAGGATTAAACGGGACTAAATCCTATTGTTAAATCCTACTATTTTCCTTCTATTATAATTATTCCACGAGATGATTAATAGTTAAAATTTTTGAACTATGGAGTCCAATCTTAGCGTTTCATATATTTTGTCAAAGTAACGTCTGCAGGGGCCACTAACTACACTCATTGTTACATTAACCAGTTTGCAATACTTACAGTATCTAATTCAAGACAGTCGCGGACCTACTGAACTATTAAAAGCGTTTTTTTTTTTTAATTTTTGTTAGTCGTCGCTAGTAAAGAACATTTGTTAATATTTCATTTTAACTATCGATTTTTAACAAGTGCTTTATTTCGCCATTTAAACGAATTAGTGGCAACAACTATTTCAATTTTCAGTTAGTAATTTCTTGGGTCATCAAAATAAGCATTTTACATTATGAGGCACATATAGAGTAGACATTTAAAGCAATTATTAAAGTATCCATTAAGTCTGGAAAGTTATAACCGGTTGTATTTTTTGTGAAAAAGATTTTAATACATTTATAAGCAGGCGGATCTGGCTCAACTTTAACTAAACTTTCAGAATCGTTTACTAAATTTTTCGAGAAATTCAATCATGAAAAACAAGATCTGATTATTTCGAAATAAAATTGATTTTTCGACTGTATTTTTGTTAAGTCGTTTTCTCATATTGAAATTGTTTCTAAATTCCTCTGTAAAATGCAGAAATCATGTCCTCGAGAATGTACTATAAATTATGTATATTAACATTTTGAAAATAGAGGTAAACAATTATAAAAAATGTCTCAAATATTAAAAAGCATCCGAAAAAGTAATATTTATTTGAAAATGATGGATTTTCGCCAAAAATGTGGCTGAATAAAGATTCTTAAATTAGTCAAACGATACAGTGAAATTTTTATGGAATGTTTTGTAATTTCAAGATTTGGTTTTTCAACAATTTTTTATATATGAAAATGTTAGACCTACGCAAAACATGATGAACAAAAAGTTGTAAAAATCGATCAAATATAGTTTGAAATTTTTAAACAATACTTTAAACAACATTGTGGGATTTTGAAAAATGATGCTTAAAAACGCTGCGAGTATTCCTTCACCATTTCTATGAACTTTTTGAGCAGGGACATTTTTTATGAAAGTCGATCATTTTCAAATAAAAATTCCTGAATTTTCGTAGTTTTTTATCTTTCTCTCGCGATTTGAAACGATTTCATTTTATTTTCAAAATGTTAATATACACATTTTAAACATCAATTTCCAGGACACGATTTCTTCATTTTAAATAAGGTCTGAAATATAAGGGGAAAACGAAATAAAAACTAGTTTTTATGGAAATAATCAGATATCGTTTTTTTCTGAAAGTTTATTTAATTCAGATTTAGTTGCAAGGAATTATTATAGATCTGATTTTACTAAAAATGCAACTGTTGTAAACTGTGATGAAAAAGGGTCGTTCGGGACTTAACCCATTAACGACAAAAACGACATTTTTCAGGAACAATTTCAATAGAGAATTTCATAATAAAACCAAAGTTAAGAAAAATTAAAAGAAACAAATTCTAGTATTTTCGAGGTCGCTCTTTTCAATGGTGAAGTCCAAATTTGTCTAAAATTCCAATTTATTTATAATTTTTTCCTAAATAAATAAAAACACGATTTTTTCGGATAAATAACCGTGGACGCGATAGTTGTACTTAAAAGTTGCGTTGGTGGATTTTTTAAATATGAGGTTGCACAAACAAGATTGCGGCATAGTCCAGAATATTTTTCGCAGATACAAATATAGCATGTTTTGAAAAAGAATCCAGGTGAGGCAAAAACGTGTTATTACGTTATTAAGAACGCTGATCACGAATCTGAAGACGAAATTCAATATGGCGAACAAAAATATGATAATCGCCATAAAATACTGAATAGTATAGTGGAATTAATAAGTGACCTCAATCACCACAAATTTAAAAAATCCACCAAGGTAACTTTTAAGTACACCTAGTACGTCCACGGTTATAGTACATTTTTCATCATTTTAAACGCGATATCCGGGAGAAAAGTTGAATTTAAAAAATAATTTCTCTGAAAAAATTGTGTTTTTAATGTATTTATGCCAATATTATAAATAAATTGAAATTTTAGACACATTTGGACTGCACCATTGATAAGAGCGACCCCGAGCATAGTAGGATTTTAACGTTTCTTTTAATTTGTCTGAACTTTGGTTTTATTACGAAATTCCCTATTAAAATTGGGTCCTAAAAAATGTTATTTTTTATGTTAATGCGTTAATAATAGGTTAAATAGAATATTCATTTAATGTACAATTTCTAGGTCTACTAGTAAACTATAGTATAATTTATTAGATGGCATTATTTCAATGTGGTTAAGGATATTTTATCTTCCCAGTCCTCTCTTCCATATAAAACTTGCAATTAATGTTCTGCATTTGCAATAACGTCCAAAATATTGCATGGAATATTTGTGTAGGGTATAGACTAGAAAAAAGATTGATATTAAAAAAGTAACTCATAAGAAAGACTTAAATTATGCAATTGAATCCCACCTGGAATTCGACGTAATGCAGGGAAATCCCGATTGTCACTTTGGCCATGAATGAAAAATATTCCTGGATGACTCTCAACGAATGAATTTCGTGTTTGAATACTTGTAGAGATTCACAATGTAACTCCGCACGTACCAGGAGAAACTCGTTTGGCCAGCTGCCACGAATCGCAGACTCATTTGGCCAATAATTCTAAAAGTTCTTTAAAAAGACAAGCTTAAGAACTCGTATAACAGTTATCGTTCGTATGTGAAAAAAAAACTTCTGGCCTGGTGTTTCGTCCCGGAACCGAGTACTCTTGTTCATCGTGCTTATGACAGTGCAGTATTTCATATCATCGGGGAAACTTGGAAACTTGCATTCTGGTTTACATCATCCATAGCGAGCTAGCAAAGTAATAGTATGGGCATCCTTTGAAAGCCGAATAACTAGGTGAACTATAATGCACCCACGATGAGGATATCGGAGCTTCGCTCCAGGTTTAACTAATCGATCTTTTCGAAAGTATTCAGCAGTTTTTAAATTTTCCAGGAAAATCATAGTGAAGTATTTTCAAAGAATAAGAGCAGGGAGCAGAGAGTGACGTATTTGCCGATAAGTTCCCTCGTCAATTTTTCCATCGATTCCTGGAGGATTTGAGCCATTCACAATGGCTAATTGATAGGCAAAGAACTTGAACTTTTCCAAGCTCCGATATAATTAGATGAAAAATGAAATTAGGAAGAATGCGACTTGGGCGTAATCGGTTCCCAAAGGAGCGAGACTTTTAAAAAAATGCATGAAAGGTGGTGAACGTGGCAAAAAAGCCGCCTAAAAGTCCTTTCACGTCCAACGATCCGAGAGAATTTCACCTCCAGGCTTTCCACCCTTTATGTTCGCGCAACCTCCGCCTCGCTTCCTTTTTTACTCGCTTTGTTTTCTTTCGCTTTCTCGGTGTCTGTCTCTCTCCTGCTCTCGGGTGCTCTTCCTTGGCACATTATCCAACAAAACGACGCTTCGTCGCGTCCACAAATTGTTCTCCGCGGAGGTGAGGCCGCGTGTATAACTTGAACCGCATAATATTACCGCGGTCGTGCGACAGTATCACCTTGTTAGAGAAGATTGGAGAATATTGGCGTGTTTATGCTCACGAGAGACCGGTGGCTGGGTCCAGAGAAATGGCCGGGATTGGAGGGTGGTGTCGCTTTTCAGCCACTGCCATGCCAGCAGGTTACGACGATACCGCGACCCTCGCACATGTATCTACCTACGTGTATACGAGCCGACGCCTGCTTTGCAAAATCTCCGCTCGCTTTGCCAGTAATCTACTCATTCTCTATGGCATTATTCGGATCGTCTCCTGCCTCTGATCGTCGTAATTGAAACAGCGCTGACGAGCTGCATTGTGCACTGCATCACGCTGATAATCGGGATTTCGTCTCGTCGGGAGCATCGCTAAACAACATTTTTTATTCTGCTTTTCAGAAAAATGCTGCACATTTTGCTTACTGAACGTTGGGTTGCATACTTCTGTTGGCTGGAACTTTTTAATGTAGTCTAGTTTTCACCCAAACCGCATCTCGTCTTAATAACATTTAACAATTACGTATTCAGTTAGAACGGTAGAGAAAATATAATTGTTATAGAATTCCGGTAGTAAATTAATAACTTTATTATGAGTAATTATGATGCACGACGTGATTATACATAGAAATAAACATTAGGCACATTAATCTTCAAGAGGCAGCAACTTTACAAAGTCAGCAGCTAGCTGTTGATGATTACTGGTACGCTGATTACCTGATTAGCTGTTGAACACTTAGATATGATATTTATCATTTGAATTTGCTGTTCTGTATAAATCTACCTCCAGCATTTGTCTACTTTCTAAAATCGTGAATACTTCTTTTTAACTGGAGTCCGATCCTCACTCAGATATTCAACTTCATATCCCAACTCATGATTTTCATGTTTATTCTACGACTACACCAAACATTGATCAGAACTTCGATTTTACGTGTCCCGTTAATATATGAAACTGTATGATCTTATTCTCGGGACTTCTCTTTCAGGCACTGATCAGGACTGACTAAAATCGGAGTATGGTCCTGTCTCGCGTACCCGAAAGTAACAATCTACCATCCATCCAATTAAAGCTGTTTTTGTATTTTTGAGAACTTATGTACTGGGATAAAAGGGATTACTTAGGTAAAAAATCCGTTAATGCGCTCTCAGATCCAGACAAGAAATTGTTTGAGGCATTCAAGTAAATATTTTTACTAAGAAATAATTTAGTTGATAATGAAGTAATTACTACAAAAATACTAATTGATTAGTGTAAATATTTCTTCGGTTTCACCAACCAATCGAATGGATTCAAATCCGTTGATTTCCAACTGAGACTTACAAGATCCACTTTTCAGTGTAGTATTATATAGGGAAGGCGGGACGAAGCGGCGAGGATTTTTTTCGTGTATCATTTCTCTGCTTGAATTTCGTATTTAGGATGATGCAAAGTATCATTTGATAGGTAATTTTATAGTCAATATTTACATGCACGTTACTTATGGTATATGTTTTACAGATGGCCAGATATGGCAAATTTAAAATACTTAAAAAACACGGGGTGAAGCGGCGATATCGAGGTGAAGTGGCGAATCCTTATTTTTAGAGGTCTCCGATACGACTATCATACAATTAAGTGCAAGCCATAATTTTTTAAGTTTTAATTATTCGTTTTAATCAAAATAAAATTTCCACGTTGGTGGAATGAACTTCTCCAGATAAAACACTAGGTATTGTTTACTTTAAATAAGTCAGTGCAGTTTTTAATCCGAGGCCTCCGGGATATAAAGTACTATTTGAACACAAATTTATAAGTGGTATTTGTCGGTTTTACCGATTACGAGTTTATAGTCAGATTTTAAAAATTCAAAATAGACTCACCAATATTACAAACACAAGGAATTGTTACTTGTTGAGAATGTCATGAATCTTGACAATCAGGGTCAGTATGGTTGCTACTTATCTACTAAAAAAAAATGTCAAACTATAAAAATGGTGGATAAAATATGGCGGATATAAAAGAAAACATTTCAATCCTGTTTTTCTGAAAATGTACAATGTACAATAAACAATACATAGATTTCTATTATCGGATCTCAAATGACAACGTCTAATCTTTCATTCATTCAATACGAACAACATGCAGTTGTTGAAATTTGTCAGGATGTGATATTTATTGTAGCTTAATACACATTTGGTAAATTCAATCAATTCTGTAAATATATCCCTTTCACGCACGAAAGAATACAAAAATCAAATATTTAGTAGAGCTCACACAGCATCTAGTGAATTATAATCAAATATTTGAGATTTAACTGCATGGAAAAAATAACGCCAATAAAATATTACATTAAACTGAACAAATTTTTCAATATACATTAGGTAATATACAGCATCAAGTTTCTTAAGTCGACAATAAAAAAAATAATAGCACCTACATGTCCAAAAGAAGACGTTTAATTTTATCGGAGTTAGATTGGAAAATTTAAAAAATGATTACCAATTTTTCATTAATATTGGTTCATTATACTAAGTTTGAACAATTACCTTTCAAAAAATTGCGTTGCATTAACATACTTCGATTACAAATATGACGCGAGACATTAATAAAATAGGGAAATTTGTCTCACTACAATTGATAAAAACTTATATCTTCGTTTTTATGGGGGCGAGTTTTCGAATTTACACGTATCCTATCAGCGTTATCCACTTTTTCGTATGGAAGCTTAAGCTAGGTATTGTCCTGAAATATAACGTTATCCGCAGCTATAACAAGGACATTTTCCATCGAAGATATCGTAACAATCGAAACGATTGCAGCTAAGGTGACAAAAGATTATCGTTACATGGAAAAATAGTCAATGGTCTCGTTCCGTAATATGCTCAAGTAGTTGCCAATCATAATTGGAACCATTCTATTGAAGCTCTTCTAGCAGAATCCCATCGTAATACCTCCTCCAGTAGCGTCTTGTGAAAAGCTTCGAAAATCTCATTTTATGATCAGTTTGAAACGATGCCATGGTGCGGAGATTCGATACATCGGAAGTCTCCACGAACGGCTACTGTCTACATATCACGATGCTGTATAGTTTTGGTTTCCGTAGGATTTTGGTTTTCCATTATAGTAGATCGAATTTAGACTGCTTTATTATTTTCGTTTATTTATTGTCTTCATCATATTCTTAGACTAGAACAATTTATTAATATAATGTTTAGAATTCGAATTGCCGTTCGCTCATGCGTGTGTAATATTAAAGCATAATTTAGACACGATCATCTCTTAACGTCTTATTGGCTCAATTTGTCCGCCCTAAACCTCGTTTCGAAACTCGGGAAGATGTACTTTTAACGAAGAAGCATAGCGGAACGAGCGCAGCATCGCAATATAAGGCAATTTCACCGATAGTATCTCAGACGTGTGTTTTATATATATGCGTCAATACGACATTAGGCCTAAAATTTATTTTATAGTTACGTACAAATCTTACATATTTAGTAAACTAATTAAATATGTGACGTAGGTCGAAGTAAATAATTAAATACATCATAAAAAAACAACCCTACGAAATTTTTTTTGTATATTTTAAATTCAAGAAGTAATTATCCTCGGTCGACTTGCGATCATCTTTAGGAGAAATGACAATTTATTGGTTGGTGCTCGATTTTATATGTTCAACCTTGTTTGGGCGGAAAAATCTTCCTTGAGAAGTACAATAATGTTATCATATATGTTGAGTAAACGAAACGGTTCTTCAATTGCATTGAATGGTTTTTTTTTAAATTTTATGTGTATATATATAGTTTCTGAAATACGTCTATTTTAAGTATTTTTTTTAAGTATTCTTTTTATGTTTATTAATTCTTAAAATCAATTGTCTTTTTGTGTCACCCACGTATTATGCGTCGGAATCATAATAATGTGCGCAATAAACTGTATGATTGGTATTCATTTTTTTCGCTTTATCTTTTCTTTTAATCCATTTATAATTGTGGTGTATGGAAGGAACGATTTTACTATCTAAATTTCTAAAATAATGTCTATGATTTCACAAGAATTTGAAACATATGTTATTTGTAAATAACCTTTATAAGTCTTTATATTTTTATTGTTTTCTATATTTTGCATATTAGTTTTTTAAGGTATTTTTGTATGAAATGAAGAGGATAACTATTGTCTAATAATATTCTTTTCTCTCCAGCTTAAAGGAACTCTCGTATAATGATGTTGCTCTTTCAACGACGTTAAACATTGTTATTTTCTGTGAAATTGAAATTGAATTATGAATAATTTTTAATTCAAAGAATGAAATTTCTGTATCTTTTTCTGATTTGTATGTAAACTGTAATAATCTCATAAACTTTGTTAATACGGATGCAAGTGAATATATCATCTATATAATAAAATATTGCAGTAAAAGTTAATTGTTTTAAACGTTCTGTCTCAAGATCATGCATAATTAAATCTGCGAAAATAGGAGAAACTGGAGAACCCACAGGAGTTCCAAAAATTTATTTGCAGAATTTTCATTAAATATAAAAAAGTTGTTATCAAATAAAAATTCAACAATGTTATAAAAATGTCATTAAATCCCATAGTTATATCTTAAATTTAAAGTTAAAACTAATTCGTAGGGTATAGTCGTATTTTTATGATTTTTATACTTATTTAGGTTTCGTTTGCGGTTATCTAAAATGAAAAATTACTAAATTATACAAAATTAAGTTTAGGTTTTTGATAAAACAGTCATTGCAGTGATGATTCTAAAAATTTCTAAGAATTGCTTCTTTGTTTATCTTTTGTCTTTGTTTATTTAAAGTTTTTATTGGTTGCTCAAAAAATATGGCCAATAATCAAATTTTGAAATATGTCAAGAGTAAATAATTTTAATTATTATATTTACATATACTATACAACATATATTATATGACACTTTATATGATGTGTGGTTTTTGTTCGACCGTAGATTATAATATGTAATGTAATTATGTCGGTATGTCGGTCTTTTTGAAAAAATGAAATAAAAAACACATTTTTTGGAAAAAATGTATTTATTTACTACGTTTCGGCCTCTTGTGGGCCATCATCCGGATCCTGAGCCCTGAAAAAGTGTGTTTTATTTTTTTTGTCAAAGAGAAAAATGTCTGATATACTTTATTATTTATGAGAAAAATCATTAGATATTTTCATTATATTCATATCCAGAAAATATTATATTACTCTTTATCTTAATTGATTGAAATTATCAATCATAATCGCTAATTTCCAATTTATTCTTGAAACATATTTTATGCTTTGTACTTACCCAGTATGTCACATAATCGCTGTATTCATTAATTTTGAAAATCACGTTACTTTTAATTTATATAGAAAATGGTTTTATCGTCCAATTAATTTAATTTATACCGCAACAGACAAGTTTTACATGTTAATAAGATTATACAAATTGCCTCTACTATATTTGAGCAATCACGCTCAGTACGGAAAATATTCTGTCTCTATTGAATTGCTTTATGAAAATAAATCTCTGATTTCGTGAAAAGTCGTAAATACCATTGAATAATTATACATCAATATGAAACGAGAGGAGAGACAGTCAAACTAAGTGGTTAAAATTCTTGTCTTTATTTATTATTAATTACACATTTGAGTGTAACGATTCTCACATATCTCGCGATATTGATTAATTAAAGGCATGGTTCTGGAAATATCGTGCTGGTTTGATTAAGAGCAGATGAAACACTTAAATTTGATGTTTATTTATATCACAATAGAAAATCCTTCCTAAAAGGAACATTTAAACGAAAACTAAATATTAAAAGTCGATAGCCATAATTAAATTAGTTAGATTGTTATTTTTTGGAATCTGAATTAGAGATTAAAAAAAAGGTTTTAACAGCATTTTAATATTAAATCTTAAGAAGATTTTATAAATATAAGATATATAAAAACATACTTGAGAGTATCAAATAATGTAATACATTATAATATAAAATATAAAATTCCTTGACATTGCTGAAGTCCAAATCTGAATTAATTCAATAGCCCAATTTGAAATTTATCTTCCTTCAAATTTGACAAATTTTCTATTTTTAATAAATACATAGTCCAAAAATACAAAAATTAATAAATTACTATATTTATGAACTATCACTGAAATGGCTGCTTGTACTAGCAAAACAGCTATTTAGCCCAATATCCTATAGTTTTCATTAATGTTGAATAATAGCAATTTATCTGATATTTGAAAAATGTAATTGAAACAGATGATTTTTCTTTTACATTTTCATTTTCTGGAAATTTAATATTGATTACTTCAGCTCGTAATGAATTATTTGCATCATAATTCACGTCCAACATGGCAGCAATCATTAACACAGCATACAAGAATCAACTAGTATTTATTACGTATTATTTATTTATACCATTAAATACGAAAATTCGATTTTGTGAAATTGTTTTGGACTTTCAGTTCACTTTTTTCCGGTTTGTAGACAGGAAATAACATCAATCTATTTTTTCAATCTATTCTATCTCCACTGGTGACTTACCACATGTTGTTAATACAAATTTATTACCAAAGCAAGAGGCAATTCGAGACAAGTTCAAAAGAAAGACGATTGACCCCAACCCCAACTTTTTGCATGTCTCTCGATGGATTTTCACTTTCATCTCTCGGTTTTCTCATTCGCTTCTTGCTTATTCGTCGTCGACCTTTGGTACTGGGAAGCTTGGCCCTTCTCCTTGGTAAGATCGAAGCTTGGTTTGGAAGCTACAACAGGGTGAAATTTAGTCTGAGAGAAAATCTTGATTTATTTAGTAAAGCGCACTTTACGCAGCGTGTTGATATAATCGTCTTACCCCATCTCAGCTTTCATGCAGGAAACTGGCAACATATATACTAATTAAGGATATGCGTGCTCGAGTGGGTTAGAGAAGATTCGTTAGCGGAGGACTTCATGTGCAAGTGCCGATTGATTGGAATTACAGTATTAATGTTAATAGGGGTTATATCACGAGCATAAATTTTAATTGTAGTTATTTGTTTTCTCTCAATAAAAAATAAATATTATACAAATTTTAAATAGTTATAGATTGGCCTCCATGATTAGTAATTGTTTCTTTTAAACGTTGCAGACTTCTTGAAATTTGTCATTCTGAGTAAAAATTACTAGATAAAACGAATTTACCTTAATTGAAGTTCGATCCCAATTATATTTCTATTCGTTCTCGAAATTACTAATGTAAATGTTTAAAGTACTGTTTTTTTCTTTTTTTTCATATTAATTATTAGACAATTATAATTCAATTTTTTGTAAAACAGACTTAGCAAAGTCTAACTATACTAAAAGTATTTTTTATTATTTATTTAAACCAATTGAAATCCAATGCTACTTTGAAATTTTACTTCAATACAAACCAAAAGAGAATGAAACCTATACACTGAAAAAGAAACTTTATAAACGTAAATAAATATTTATTTAAGTAGTCGTAATACTTCAAATGATCTTTTTTTAGTGTGTATGGATTTAAATCATTTATATTCCATTAATTTTGAACCTCATCTTTCCTCATATGGAGTAATTAATATGATTATTTACAATAAGTAACTTATTATTATTTATTACTTAAATACTGATGACAGGCTGATTTGTAAAATATTTCATATTTAAAGCTGCTGCTTCATTTTAGAAATTGAATTAATGTAAAATTTCATATTGTTTAAGAAATGTACAGTTTAGTAACTGCTGAATAAATATCGTCTTTGTAAATTATTGTACTAAAATTTATTAAATAGTGGCGATATGTTATAAGTCATAATGAAATGTTTTTATGAAATGTAATGAAGTTCGTAAAATGTTCACCAGTACATATTAATTTCATAGACAATTACTATTCTACCTCCTTATTATCAAACTCTTCGTGTACTCAAAGACATTGTCTTCATAAAAGAAACTTTATAAATGTAAACGTATATTTATATACATATTAAAATCATCAATTTTCTGTATCGAAGTCTTTTATAAAAGAGCGAATCCAATTTACAATTGCTGCTTTTGAAGTAAACTCTCAAATACATTTTTGACTTAAAAAGGATGAACTTCTCTTATCATCTCGGCTTATTTTCTTACATATAAACATATATACCACAACGATATTTCTGTTAAATTTATCTTCCGTATTCCAGCTTTCCTTCATGCCACTAAAGTAGACCTATTTTCTGTTGTTCACTAATACCCCAATGCGAGTAACAAAACTATCGGTAAAATGATCCATAGAAGAAAGTTTTATATCCTTGCGGACATTTTTCTGACTCAGAGTTGTATAAATGTGGCAGTAAAGTGATTGCCATAAAATATGGATTTTTGCATTTAGAATATTCTGCAATAAAATAGTATACATAGACATCCTTTAACCTTTCGCTATTCGCCCCCTGTCAAGTTTTTTGGGCTTCCGGAATCGTGATCCCTCTTTTTCTTCTTCCACGTCGCTTCTTTCCCTATCATTTTCTTTCTCAATTCATTTATTTCTTTCAGGGGTTATTTCAAGTCTGAATTGTCTTTTCTTAGTTCCCTAAGCTCCTTTGTCAGCTCTTCTAGTTTCACCACTGCTTCGCTTCGGCACTCTGTTATTTCAGCATTTTATTCCACAGCTTCACCACCCACTCCCAACCATCGCTTATCTTCCACATTATATAACATCTACGATTGGTCTTGAAACATATTTCTATCGTTCGAAACTTTTCTTGACGTTTTTCCTATCTGAATAGAGAATTGAGCAGAAAATAAAATGTTTCCAACTAATAATGTTATGCAATTTTACATACAGCACTGATGAGAGTGTACATTTGAGTAAAATTGACCTCGTAGCTTCATCGGGTTACAATGAATGACTTTCTCTCGAAAATTCATTTCATATACGCACAAGTTAAATCGAATTTCGAATGAATTTTGAATCGTGATTACGAATGCCCGAGTAAGAATGCAAGTATGAACGTAAACTTCGAAATAAAACAAATTCATCTTTGAAGTCTGCGCATTTGCCGAAACTTTAAACATACATTGCGGATGCATCTAAATCGAGTTGAGCTCTGATCTGGCAAATATTTGAGAAGTGAAATTGGATTGAAAACTTGAGTGTCAAAAAGTTTACCAAAATCAACTAATATATTAATTTGTTTAAAATGAAGGTACCTTTAAATAGATCATAAATACGACAATGAGACGCCGGAAATCAAGGTATATACATGAGGCTTTCAATGAATGGGAAAGCGTTGATTACTGCAGGGGAATACTCGCGAGAGCTTAATAAAGCCCAAGTTGAAGTTAGGAAGCTCACAGGACGTATGGTCTTAACACCGACACGACGGCGCCTTATTGGTATGCATGAGACCCTACTCTGGCTCCAGTACCTCTCTAATACACCCCTGGTCTAGCCTACACCTCCGTCGCCATCAAACCGTTCGTAGTTAAGTTTACCATCTCTACCCTCGACTTAACTCAAATGCGTGATAGTTCAGTATCCCAAATTTGCTTCCATGCTCTTAACTAAATTTCGTCTCGCCTCAAACCTGGTAGCGATATGTCGTCAATGATGGTCCTAATGTAATTTGTTTATTCAATTCACTGAGCCATAATATTGGAGTTGTGATTCCAGTTTGATGTCATCATTTTCCCACATAATAGACTAATAAATTACACGAACGCTTCCGTGTCATGATGTTATTGGAATTGCAAATAAGAAATATATCTATGAATTATATAAACTCGGATACTACACTCGAAAAAAAAGGTAGTTGAAATGACCATTTTTTACTATGAATCATAGTGTGAAATGAGGACTGGGCATGGTAATAATTAAAATAACTATTCTGAAATAGTAAAGTTTAACTATTGTTTCATGATTCAAAATGCTACTTTTCCTAATAGACAAATAGACTCAAATATTTTGAAATAGTCATTTCAGAAAATTAATATCTTTACTGAGAGAAATTGTATAAGAAATTGTTATAAAAAATATGGAAAGGAGTCAATATTTACTTTTTAAAAATATTTGTGAACTATATCATGTCATATGAAAAGTCCACTTCTCTCCCTTCGTTCATTGTTTAAGATAAATAAGAAAACAAAGAGAAAAACAAAAAATCAATACTGCGCGAAGTTTGTGAATGTCACACTCTAGACGGTTCAGAAATGTATTATGCAATACCATTATACACACAAATTTAAATGTCATGTAACTAGCCTATAGATATACGTCATGCATTATGTATTATCATATCGTGATGCCTGACTGTCCTTCTTATAACCACATGAAAATCCACTTTAATAACGGGAGCCACGGGCTCAAAGAAAAAAAGCTGCGAACGCCGCGTCGCCACCTGGCGGCATCAAAATACACGGAGTGCGGCAGTTTTTGCTATGGATTTATAGTAAATACAAACTTTAACTAGGAATAATAGTAAATATATTGGACTGCACTAAATTATAGTTATTTTAACTATAGTCGTCATATTTATTTAAATCTTTATACATAGTTGATTTTTTTAATTATGAGGAGATAGTTGGTGTAACAAAATTATAGTAAAATCGACTATGAAAGCGGTAAATTTAACTATTTTTCATAGTAGTTTTAACTATATTTTTCCAACTATGTCATATAATCAATTTACCTATGGATTTTTATAATGAGCGGCCAAAAAAATCCCCTAGTAACAAGATTGAAGTGATTCTTTTCGATATTTAAAAATTCGTCCCCTATATTGGATCGGCCATTTTGAATTTCCAAAATTTGACTTCATATTCGAAATCAGCGACCTAAAAAAACTACCTATACCAAGTTTATTAAAATCTAACACAATTTTCGTTTTGGCATTTTGGGCACTTTCTTTGAAATTATAGCCGCAGTTAAGGAATTAAAATGATTATGTAAGTGTCTGAAATTATCACACCCAATTTTGTAGTGTATAAAGTTATTTTCTCAACTTCACTGAAATTTCAGTAATGACCGAGATTTACCGAGTGTGGTATGAAATGCAGCCTAATATTCAATGTACTTTTGTTAAATCTTAATTTAAACTTTATTATATTCTTTCAAATTACATTCTACTTAGTTAGTATTAATACAATAAACAATATGAACAGAAAAAAAGAATTATATTTTAACAAAATTAACAATAAGAATCATTCTACTAGATTTCCACTTTTCATTAAAAGGTTTTATTATTTAGTTATAGTTAATCTTTATTTTCAATCCATTGCTGGGAATTATTTTCTGAAAATTTATACTATTTTTAAATACACTGCTTTATTTAAATGTTGTTCCTACATTTCACAGAATTTGATCTTACGAATAAGACATGATTTCGTTAAGGGAAAGAGTTAGTCTCAATGTAAGGTCCATATATATGTATGCCCAAAATTATATCTTATTAAGTTTTCACCCAATTATCTTTATAAAATATCACAAAGAGCTGAATAAATTTACAAACCCTGAAATACGCTGATATTAAAAAGAATTAAATAAATTATGAATGACCGACTGGAAACTAATTATTCAGTGGTTTGTAAAAAAATAAAAGTTGGATCAAATATATTCAATTATATAATTTAAAGAAATTCTGCTATATATATTGTCGATTATTAAGTTTCCACTGAGTATCTTCACGACCAGGCGAGAATTTTAAATCATTATATTTCGTAACATTATTTTTAGCACTGTAATGTGTATGTATACATTAGTCTATTTTAAAACTACAGCTGGGAAAGAGAAATTAAACGATCCAAAAATATACACGTTATTTCGCTTGACTACTAACTTTGTATTTAATTAACTAATTATATATATTCTTGAGCAGAACACGAATAAATATAACTCTTTCAACAAGTGGTTATGCTCCAATCAAATAAGTGGAGATTTAGTCATTGATTAAGATCTCCCCGAATTTACTCTTCCAACATTCCTTGGGCCACTAAACAATATAAACAACAATTTTTCGTCAAAACACTAGTTTTATGTTTCGTCTGTTTACATGTTTGTGATCGTTGTTCTTGGTAGAATGTTTGTATCACGTCAAATACATTTGAAAATACAATTGTAATTGTCGCTGGAAATCTGTGACTTCTACCAGCAGAATTTTCATAATATATTTGTCCTAATAGTATCCAGGAAATCCATATTTCCCGCACTATTTTTACTGCGGAAAATGCGTACTTCCCCCATTATTATTAAGAAATACATTATTCGTTACTATGTAATTTCCCGCACTAGTAACAAAATGTACTATTTCTACGCTGAAAGTACATTTTTTTGTTGAAATACTCAAAATGAAGAGGATAATAAAGTTATTAAAATAATAATATTTGTATAATTAATGTACGACCGTGCAGTTTGAAACAATGTAAATATAAGGCGTAATACGGCCAACCAAATTGAAAATTAACAATTACATATAAATTACTAAATTTTAACAATTAAATATAAATTACTAAATTTTACGTTTCGGTTGCTGTTGTGCAACCCTTTTCAGCAAAAATATAAAATTGTGATTTTATAATAGTGTATAGGAATTAACTGGTATTAAAAATACAGTGAAATTGTTATTTTTAATACCGTTGAGAAGAGTGAACTCAATGAAAGGGGATTCTTATATATAAAATGGGAGGGATAATAATATCAGGAATTCCACGACTCCTATTATTTAAATTGTATCAAATTTATGTTAATTAAATAAATTTGGAGGTTTAAGATTGTGTTTAACCCATTTACTTATTTAGGCAGTCAAACAAGTTCCAATTGCAAACATTCAACATAAATTAGAAAAGAGATCAATACACTGACGAATTAATGAAAAGCACCAGGCCTCTGATAACATCTTCATTCGAAGAATATCTTATTCAAGAATAGTAGACTGCTAACGTCAATATTTAAATGTGTTGGGAATGAATCCCGGTAAAAATGTAACCTCGTTGTTTGTTAAACTTATGAATCCTCGTATTACTGTGAGTAATTATTGCGACAACTTAAGGTTGTAAATCCATTTTCATTTAGATTTTCATCTAACATTTGTATCGACTGGATGAAAAATAATTGACAGGCTAGAAGAGTATTACATTTTAGATGATTTTCAGAAAATAATCGAAGCAACACTCGACGTAAAGTTGTCATAAGTCCACAAAGATAACCCAAAGTAGCGGGAAGAAGAATAATCGTGTTGTTATTTCATTTTCTTCTTGACAATATTTTTATACACCAATTAATCGAAATGAGTATATTTCAACACGCCACAGCATTGCAAAATTACGTACAAATCAAATTAGTGAGGATAAAACAAGGGATTTTGGGGCCGCTAGTTAGAAATCTCAACTCAAATCTTGGAAATAAAAAATGGCGGACCCAAAATGTTTAAAATGTTACTGTTCTTCATTAAAATTGTACACAGGGTTTTTTTGGGACCGCTCAAAAACTCTTGTATACCAAATTTCATTAACCCTCCTGCGCACAAGGAGAAGTATATTCGTCCAAACTACATCGTTTCCATATGGGAAAAGAAAAACTCGTGCTCAGGAGGATTAAAAACGGTTCATCACAAAAATATGAAACACGAAATTTCCCGGTCGCCTAATATTTTAATTTAAAGCACAATAGTTGCAGCAGTTACAGCCGGACAAGATCAGACCGGTATTTCATGCATACAGAAAAATGACCATACAAGTCAAAGTTTTTTTTGTTGTGTTACATTTTTCCCCCATAAAGTTACAAGCGTTATTTTAAACCATTACTGAAGTCCTTACCTGGTCTCCGTCAAAAGATATGCCTCCTCAATCATAGTAGAAAACAACGTTTTTCGAACTTTGACCCCATATATCGTGGAAACCAGAGCTAATCAAATTTTAAATTATCGGATTTCGATTCAGCCACCCAAAATTACAAATGTTAGCTATTTTTATGTCCGAAAGATTAAACTGCTTCAATTTTGTCGACCAGTGTGACTATTAAACTACCTTGCCAGCTCACAGTAATGACAAAAACAAATATTACCAAAGAACATGAACAAGTTTGTAAAATTAAAACTACATTTACTGATACACTAAATCAAAGTATATTTTCACCACTTTAGGGTAATTATTTAGAAACTCAAGTGTTTCAAATATTCGGGTAAACAGACCAAGTCAATGTAGCAAACGACGATAATCTCGAAGATAGTTATTACCGTTGTCAGCCCAGCAAGTTAATCCGCGTCGCTCGTTCTGATGATCAAGAGCTTGCGGAGTTAGGTGCAACCACCGTAGTTAACTCAACAGCCTGTAATCTGGAATCCGGTCCCTGCAGTGTCGAGACTAGCATATACCCACAGGAGTCACCTCTGTGACAGTTCAGTCAAAAGCCTTAGATGTTGAACGTTACGTGTCCTGTCTTCAAGGCGTGCCGACTAGATAAAGCAACACTTAGTCGACTATAGTCGCGTCAGTGCTACGCTGACCAAAAGCGTCTGGGCCATTATTTACCCGGGTTCAATAAAGTTGTCGATCCAGGACGAAGAGAGCAGGAATATATAGAAGTGCATCGAGGGCCCAGGTAAGCCTGGAGCTGCGGGTTAGTCAAACATAGTGGCAAATTCCCACCTGACCATCTCGATGGGGGAAAGGTTTAGTGCATTACATAATACACGAAATTCTAGTGCTGGGATTTGATTGAATTATGAAATTAAACGGATTATAATTTTAAAGGGTATATATTGATTTGAAGTCTAAGAGAAAGTTTGTTTTCTCTTAAATTTCGATACTTGATCATTTATCTGGTTAATTTTTTTACAAAAATGCCTGTTTCGTATTTCAGTTAACCTTTTAACGACCAAACGTGCACAATTTGCGGTGCATAGCCTCGTTTTATATATACAATTTTTTTAAACACATCCATTTCCGACAAGCAAGAGGTCACGCTAACAAATGGTGCTGGTCGAACTTTCAAAAAGTGACCTTTAACACACATTTTTTCAAAAATTTGAAAAAGCGATTTTTCAGGTGCAATTTTTTTTGTATGTAATTTTCAAATGCAATTTTCACTATGATATCGGTTTGTGACTACCTTCTATCCATTCAGAAACGTGACTGTACTGATTGTTTTACTTCAAAAATATACATTCATATATTTTGATTTTTGTCAATTTGGCTTTTCAAAGTGCTCCGGTGCGCCAAATTTTTTCGAAAATGGGAAATATTGTGGTTTCATAGGATTCTGTATAGTTCATACGTATAAAATATTTTATTTAATATTAATGATAGTTTCTTGAAATCCTGGTACAACATTAGGTGTTGTTGCAGATTTTCAATCTGAGAAACATGAAAATACGCGAGAATAATAATTAACAACATAATTCATTTCCAATATGATATTGGTTAAATCAATCTGAAATTGTAAACAGGCAAATGTTCGACGATGCTTGCTCACTGTAAATGTACGAAGCACAAAGTTATTGTGTATAATATACATATAATACCTGAGCCTAGAACAATTATCAGTCCATTGGAATATCGTAGAATGTATTTAAGTAAAATATGTTTAGCAATCATAATCACATGTATAATAAAGCCTTCCAGAGCTTTTAGAGGCTGTAGAAAATCGAGTCAATGTTAATTTCTCTTACTTTCTTAAGATAAAAGGACATATTTATTAAGACTCCTACTAATTTTTTACGTTGTTAGTATTGAAATGTATACGTGAGAAGCAACAAGTTTTAGTGACGAAAGGGGCTGAAATTATTTGTTTTTAATAAAAATAAAAAAAATCGTTAAAGCTGTTAAAAAGTCTGATGGAACACCGACGGAGATTACACGAATCTATCCCTGGTATTTTTTACGGAATTTTTACGTACTTGAAAAATACATAATTAACTGTTTAACTCTATTTACTTTTGTAGAAAGTGGGCTACCTGTTTAATTGTAATTTGAATTTCTATGTACGAAAAATGCAAGAGCATATAGTCCGTCTTCAAAACACAGTTTAAGTTCAGTCCACTTAGTTTCTCTGTTAAAAGCCCAGGGAAACTCGATATTGTAATCAAAAAGCTAGATGAAATGCTGCTAGTGCTAATGAAATATTATTTAGGAAAAAATTGAGAAGGTTAAAGAGATCGTTTTGTTAAAATAATTCGCAATATGTCGATTCGTCAGTATCTATTGAAGTGAATAAGAAGCTTGCAGAACTGGTATACGAATTTTGATGGTGACCGTTTTCACGTTTTTTTATTGAAATGAAAATATTTGTCCCAGCTAGAAGAAAAAAGTTGGCAAATGTTTGTGATTTATTTATTTGGGAATTGTTCACCTACGTTAAAAAAGAATATCGGAAATTCAAGAAAATATTTCCTTAAATTATTGAACGCATAATTTAAAATAAACCAGCTTTATAAATAAGAAATACACCTTAAATAGAAACAAATATGGGCATAATTTAAATTAACACGCTACTTGCGATTATTCAAGAAAATTTATTTTAAATATTTTTAAACATTTTCAAACAGGAATCGACGAGATAGATGTTTATCCTTTCGCAGCACTGTTATTGTGAATTGTTAGATTGACAGATTTTGAAACTGTATAATAAATTTTAAAGGTTAAGGAATAAATTAATACTCAGTGTTTCCATTAAACGAGCATCAATTCTAGTTGGATTGAAACTACAATAACCCAGGTGGAAATTGACTACCGGCGCAGTACCGCGCCAGTACTGGCTAAACATTTACTGTACTGGCGTGGTACTGGCGTTATACCGGCTAAGCACCGGCATAATACCGGTATTGTACTGGAAGGTAACACCGGCTGGGTACTGACTTCCAGTACTGCGACTGTACTGGCACAGTACCGTATATTTTACTGGCATGGTACTGGTATTTTTCGCTACCCTGGGAATGAAGAATGAGTTAAATAAAATTAATAGAAATAGAATACACATACAAGCCTACATACACACTGGTCAGGTCCGGCAAAATACAGACTTTTCCACCTGGGAATATATTAGATACTTGTTGAGATATTAGATAGTTAATGTACGATTAAAAGTAACGATGATGAGCTAATAATATAATCATTTAGAGAATAATATTATTACTTTGTTAAAAATTTGAGGATCTGTTTGCGTCTTCTTAGTAGCAACATGAATCTTAATTTGCCGGAAAAGCTATTTATTTCAAAGTTTATTAATTAATCACTTTTCTTTGTAGTCAAGTTCTTGTTTATGAAATAATACGAAATGATACTTAACATTATTCCATATTCATGAATCTCAACTAAATTTCAAGTACCGCATATTATTTTATTTTGAAAAACCGGTAGAAAGTAATGCCAGTTTTCAAATTATTTAATCAGTACATTAAATATCAAATTTTTTTATGATCTTAAAAGTTATATTATTTCGACATTACATAACTATTAGAACAAAAGCCAGTATTATATCTTATCGCTTTTATGTAATTAGTACTAATTTCGATATATTTCCAAACGATACTACGGCATTAATATTAATTAATTATTACATATCTATGAGAATATCTGAATTAAAGATAATTTAAACTAGTCATACTGATGTACTCTAGACATGCCTAGTTTCAATATATCGAGACGTTTCGATTTCTTACCGAAAATATATAGAATGTATAATAAAAAATGAAAATGTAGTTACTTAAATTCAAAATAAAAATCTTAATCACTTCCGCAAGTTATCGTAATTTGTATTAGTTTTACTAATTGTTTACTGGTACCAATTGAAATGATTATTAACAAAAACTCCTTAGGACGTAAAATTCATATTTAAATGTAATCGTTTCAAGGTATGCTACCCTTCTTAATACTAGTTTTTATAAGATATCGTCAATAGTATTATCTGTTATGATGACCATTTATTTCTAAAGGATTGTGGAATAAAATTCCAATTTGTTACTACATTGCATATATTTGTCTATGTTTCTGGATCTTCTTCAGGAATGACAATTTGGATATAAGCATCAACTATTTCTAAACAATATAGTTACCAAGGACACGTTTGTGTTTTGGTTGTTTAAAAATAATTCTGCATTTGCAAATTGATTTTCTAAAACTAAATACTATTTCAAAAATGTTTAACGATTTTTTAATTCATTTTTTTTTTGGTAATACACAATTATTTCATAATGTCTGTTTCATGATTGGTGCATTTACCTTACCTAATGCGTGTATTATCCTAACTAAACCTATCAGTTAGAGGGACGCAACTGTTTGATTCTGATAACCAAATAATGCAGTCCCCTTCATGAAATGGTTTTATTCTCGCAAATAAATATTTACTTGCACGAACCAAACTTAATCCAACCAAACGCCTTTGCTCATGAAATGAAAATTGAAGTTAAGTGTAAAAAAAAAGTCTCGCAATAGTCTCGCATTAAATCTCGCGAATATGTCTCCCGAAAGTATCGCTAAACGACAATTACAATACTTTAGCTACACTTGATGCCTCGTGGATCAAAAAGTATCGCTGATATCGCAAAAGTATCGGAAAAGTATTTCAGATATAAAATAAAAATAAATAAATTAAAAACAATTAATAATGTAAATTTGATATTATTATTTCATAATATTTATTTAATCGCAAATAAATTTAAAAAAAACGTGTTTGTTCTAACTCGAATTCAAACCCAGGAACTTCGACTCTCGAAGCGAACACTTAACCACTCTGGCAACTATGACATTGTTTACTGGTTACAAAATGACAGATAGTTGAAACAGTTGATTGCATTCTGCTTTAAGTATATTTGCCATTTTGTATCGAGTATGCAATATCAAAGTTGGATGAGTGGTTTGGTACTGGCTTTGAGAGTTGAAGGTTCCAGGTTCAAATCCAAGCCAGGACAAATAAGTTTTTTAAATTTATTTGCGTTTTAATAAACATTGTACAATAATTGTTTCAAACTTAACCCTTTTCATGCCAAAAGGCCGCAATTATTTTGAGATTTTCAAGTGAATATTTATCTGTGATAAGCAAACAAAATTCAAAACCATATTTTCTGATGTACTATTATCCGTACTTTTCAAATCTGCTGTTAGTTTTGTTCTATGACGTTTGATTCTTTCAAAATGGAGGTTAATTTACAAAAAAAACGTGATTTATTTTATTTTTTTATTTCATTGACGTAGTGGCTAATAATGTTCTCGTTGTCGGATCGGTACAAGCGTCTGGATCCTGTGGAATAATAACTACAACTAAAATTTAAGAGACACAGGATGTCAAAATTCAAAATGGCCGATCCAATATGACGACTTTTAGGCGCATTTTTTACACTTTTTTAATCATTTTATTTTATTTTTTTAGTCCATGACATTTACTTTTTCAATAGATTTATTATATTTATCACAGTTTGATGTCGATTATAAAAAAAAAATCGAATATTTTCCACTATTTTTAATTCCATATCATCGTGTATTGTTATTTGCTTGCATAATCGATATCAAACTGACCTATACATAATACATTTATATTATAAGAAAAATATAATATTTTCAGCCATTTTGAATTTCGCATGATCTTGTATTGCTATTTCCTAGCATAATCGTTATCAAACTGAGATAAATATAACAAAACTATTAAAAATGGTAAGCGTCAGGGACTAAAACATTAAAAAAGCGCGTAAAAGCCGCCATATTAAATCGGCCATTTTGAATGTTGACATTCTGCGTCTCTTAAATTTCAGTTATGGTGATTATTCCACAGGATCTAGACGCTTGTGCCGATCCGACAACGGGAATATTATTAGTCAGTACGCCAAAGAAATAAAAAATAAAATAAATCACGTTTTTTTTTGTAAATTAGCCTCCATTTTGAAAGAATCAAACGTCCTAGAATAAAACTAATAGATTTGAAAAGTACGGACAAAAATACGTCAAAAAATATGGTTTATAATTTTTTTTCACAGATTCATTCCACTCGCTTGAAAATCACAAAATAATTGTGGCCTTATGGCATGAAAAGAGTAATTTTGAAATGTTTTTAATTAATTTATTTTTTAAGTTTATTTTATATCTGAAATACTTGTGCAATACTTTTACGACACTAATGATACTTTTCGATCCATGAGGTATAAAGTACCGCACTTGCCGTTTAGGGATACTTGTTAAGATACTATTGCCAGACATTTTTTTAAATCGGGACTCCTCTGCAACGAAACTAAGAAGACCTACGATGTCGTCAAATGTTTTTAAACAGTTACTTACAGCAGTTCATTTTTGGGACTTATGGTACCTGGTCCCTGGTACCGGATTACGAATAATTTCATAATCATGGATCGCCTTGATGGAAAGGTACGAGGAATACCTTAATATGCGCTGAAGACGTCCAGGAAAAACATAATATATATGCGCTCGTTCTGCGCGGTTATAAACCCGCGTGTACGTTATTGGTTGTCTCCGCACGGTGCGTCCTGTCGCGAGCAGTCGTAACAAATATGAATACCGGGTGGAAAAGAAAAATAAAGGAGAAAATACACGGGGAAAAAACGGTTCGTTGACGTACGATCCGCGGCTGCACCCCAGAGAGACCCATTACGATTTATCTCCGAAGCCCCGCCACAAGCGAACGCGACGTTTTTCCTCGGGTCGCCCCGCTTTTTACGACCATCGGTCATACAACTTCGTTGATGCGACTCGCGTTTGTCTCGGGGAGTGGACCTGGCATAAAGAATCCTCCGGATATGCGCACGTGTGCGGCTACCTACACACGGCACTGTGATATCGATCGCCATCAAGATTTATACCCGGTTTCGCCCTCATAGTTCATTAATCGCCCGGCGAAATTCATTAATTTTCACGTTTCCTGCCGTAAAAAGCCAATGGTCTTAAAGTCCATCATTTGTTTTCAGGTATACGAGCAAAATTGTTAAGTTTATTTTTTATTTTAGTGACAGTTATCCAACGCTTATTCCAGTTTATTACAGTTGCGTAGATGTGCTAAATATCGTTTATGTGGTGAAACGTGATTTTTTAAAAATACTTCATAGTTCTATTGTGATTGGCAAATCAGAAGTACAAACCAAATTTTGTCCTCACTAGCACTTATTTGCATGATCGTATTGAAAGTAAATAATTTCAACTACTATCACCGATAACCAAACGGTCAAACCAAATAAAAATTACACAGAAAAAAATGTTTTGAGATCACTTAAATCAGAAATAGTGGCTCTTATAGATTTTTGCCTGCTAAAAACGAATCCGTTGTTTGATTTGGCTTTTTTTAAAGGAGATAACTTGAATCAGAGGTACTGGATCTTATAGATATTTAGTCGCTGAAAATAAATTAGTTGTCCAATTTGACCCGTGACGTCAGATACTTTATTCTAACCTTAAATTGCCAAAAAGTATATTTTCGAATATTTTTCGGATCAGGTATCTTAAAATCCTTACGTGATGGGCCAAATCGAATTTTGGTTTCGTTTTTAGCGGCTAAAAATCTATAAGATCCACTATTTCTGATTCAAGTGATCTCAAAACATTTTTTGTTTGTTTTTATGGTCCTGTGTAATCAATCCTATTATCCCGGAAGTAAATATACGATAAAACGTGATAGAAAAACGGAATTTCTATAATGATGTTCTCCACAATTCAAACAAAAACGCACAAATATAAGATAAAAACACTTTTTTTATCATATTTTTTTATGAGGAATAATAATGCGTCGTAATCTTACGTGTGAACCGTGACTAGGATCAGCACTATCAGGGATAGTAAACCATTACAAATAATTATTGCATTACATCAAATTTATACGAATTGTGTCTAATATTTCTATGTTATGGATAGTTTATGTTCACTAAGTTCCCATTAATATAAGTATATATCATGGAGTTACATTGGTTAACTGAAGGATTTATGGATAAATCATTTAAATGCAATTCTATGCATAAAGAACGATATTTTTTCAGAACATGTTAAAACCTCAACTAAACACAATTCGTTTAATTTGTTACGTAACTAAATGAATAGATATCCCGACTAATTTATCGTCTGGAGTTTAGTCCACCGATGCAATTGATTGGGACCACCACTTTCATTTGTTACCCAGGAAATTTATGTTCCCTTTACAAATAAGTAATCTTGTTGACTATTTATTACTTAAATTAATGAAGATTAAATGTCTACTCACAGTTACAAGTTATACTTGGACTATATTAAACATTACATTATTCTACTTACTACCAATATTTGTTGTACGTTTCAGAAATAATGAAAATAATGGCAACCTGCAGATGACTTTATTTGCACATATGGAACACAAGGTTACTGGATTAGTAAACATTTTGAAACACGACAATTTTGCTTTGAAATTGAACTAATGAAAATTTTAAGCTCTGTTATATGGTAAATTATCAAAAATACTGGGCAGTTTTATTCTCGGCTATCCATTAAAGCTCAAAGGACTAATTTTTTTGCTTCAATTTTAATCAAGTATTTCATGTCAAAATGGAAGTTGAAAAAAATTGAAAAATACATATCTTACTATTTGCAAGGTTGCTCTTCAATTTCTGAGGTCTACATTGGGTTTCAGTCAAGAAGAATTCCAATATGGCGCCAAAATTGAAAAAAAAATGCTAACAAATTGGGAAAAAAATTTATTCTTTTTAATTTTTTGTCAGTTTTAGAATATTGGGATTCGATTGAAACTATGTACAAAGATGCTGAAAATATTTGAATTTTAATAATAAAATTTGTAGTGTTAAATCCTTCATTATTATAATGACTTTAAAATAGCGTCCTCGATGAAAATTTTTATAAAAATGTTCGGTCACTATAACTAAAAAACTGTAGGGTGTGGGTCGAAAAACCGACAGGTCGAAAAACCGACAGTCAAAAAACCGACAATTGAAAAGCCGACAGTTAAAAAATTACTGTTCTCCTGACGATGTGTCTATTTTTTATTTCGAATTGTTTACTAAAAATTCTGAAAACATGTCAGCATATTAATATTAGAATTTTGTTCGGAAACTACAAACTTTTTGAAAAAATTACTGAAAACAAACAATGTTTATAATACATTACAGATGATAGTATTTTTTTAGAATTTTTCAGAAATCATTTGAAATTTTGTAAAAAATGTATATACAATATTTCTCAAAATAGCATCAAAAAAAATTGAAAAACATCTACTATATTTCTCAATGAATTCTTAGAATTATTCATTCTTAGGATTTTTTTTAAAAGCTCATATTGTTTGAGTCAGATCGTGCTGAAATTCTTAAAGAAATTTTCATTGATGAAGCTATTTTGTGGTAGTCACAATTATGTGGGGTATAAGACTAAAATTTTATTCTTCAAATTTAAATATTTTGACCCCCTTTTTAATCTATTTCGATATAATCCATTACAATAGCTCGACAAAAATTGAGAAGAATATATATTTTCTGATGTTTTATCTTTTTTTTTCTAATTTGATTCCATATTGGAATTTGTGAAGATTGAAACTCAATTTTTACATCGAAATCTTGAAGAGCGACCATGAAAATTGGTCTTTTGGAATTTTTTTCAACTTTGATTTTGATATGAAATACTTCAGAAATTGAAGAAAAAAATGTGTCCCTTAGATGTTAATCTGTTTTTTCGGTTTCGACATTCTTTAAACAATACTTACAGACATTTTACGTGAACTTTCACTTTTTCAATTGTATTAATACGTTGGAAGATTGAAAATTAAGAACTATATAAATAACATTTAACGTAAAATATTAAATCTCCTATTTTAGCATTTTAACTTCTTGCGAAATTTATTATATTACAATCTTACTTAATTGTTTTAATTAATAGTTTACTGGTGAAAAGACTAATATTCGTATTCCGTTGATAAAATTATTTGACGAGTAGTGATACAATAAGGCTTCTGCGCCATCCGCGGGTTGAGTGGATCGCGAGGGGTACCTCGCGAGATGACTCGCGCAATCAAAACATGGAATCAAATCGCGATATCAATTCTCGGTCTTAATTCGCGATCTTAATTCGCGAGTCATCTCGCGAGGTACCCCTCGCGATCCACCCAACCCGCGAATGGCACAGAAGCCTCATTGTAACACTACTTTGACGAGTCGAAAAAAATTAGTTAGGAATATCTGTAAGCCTTCGTTTATAAATTTTAGTAACAAACAACAATATTATTAAAAAAACAATTTTTTGTAACGAACCGTTGGCCGATACTTTGAAAATCAATCATATCCAATATTCAATACAAAAAATAGAGTGATGCCGAGAAATATTTTAACTATTCAATTGTTAAAAAAGTTCCTTTGAAACATTACATTCAGTTACTGAAAATCTTGCTTATATTTTGATACAATAATCTTTGCCGTTTCGTCTATCGAGAATATATGTTACTATACTTATTCATTGACATAAAATCTGTAAGTAGTAACGACACAGATGCGAGGGAAAATTGACTAACAATTTTAACTTTATAGCGTGTGATATAAAATAAACGCTGCACATTAAAACATTTAAAACATTTCAAAACAACACATATGTTAAACACTGCACGACAATTATTCTTGTTTTCAGTAATTTAAGCCACTTGATATACTGCACTTTTAATACATTTCAGTAAAAATACTAATGATTGTACACTTCGTTACAGTAGTTTTTTTTCTAAATAGATCCTTATCTATTTATACCAATAATTCTATCCGTGAAAAATATAACAATACCTTAACTAAACTTGAACCTTCCCAAAAATGTTGGGTAATACTGGAATCATTAATAAATTAACGATGACTAATACAGATAAGTTCTGTTATTAAAAATGAAAATCACGATATATATAATATACTGCATATTTTTTTATCTTTGTTGGAAAATTAAACTTGCAATTTACAATTCACACCGAACTTGTGTCAACTTTTATTTTTAGATTAGTTTTTAGAAACATTTACACTGTATCAAAATTTCATTTGAAGAAACTTTAGAAGGTATAAACGCATTTATGCTTCCAGTTACCACTAATAAATATACGTGCTTTCTATGCTTACTACGTTTTTTAACGAAATACACCTATTAAAAAGAGCTTTAAATCATTTCAGCAATTTTACTAACAATAGTACAAAAACTACGCATTCATAGAAATCGAGACCTGATCAACGATACAGAGCCTCATAACTTTCGTAATTGGGAAGACAATGACAAATTGTTTCCGTATCATTGTCGGAACATTATTGGCACAAACGGATTTCTATTACAGAATTATTGTTTCCAAAATCACGATGTCGGAGATGGTACATACGTCTGATGGCTGTTCCACATATCGTGAAAATCAGGAATCGCACACCTTCAACGATAGACCGCTTCCTTTGTATCCGGGAACTTCCGTGCCCATTTACGACTCGCTTGAGCCTTCACAACAATGCAGCGTACTTTATGTCGCGATTCTAGAGCAATATTCTATTCTTCCAGCTTGCGCGCTTTGATATACTAGGATAATAGGCACTACATATATCAAGACGGTTTCGGTTAAAAGAAGACACGAAGTTAAGGAATATATATTTTATTTAGTAAAGTTTCAATACACGCTGAAACCGGCGATAAAACTATTTTCCCCCGTGTTTACTTGGCTACGTGCCGTACGAAAGATCAAATAATTTGAAACCTAGCCTCAAATCGGATACGCAGTTTTGTATTTAATTAAAACTTTCGGTTACTTACAAGGCGATGAGAGTGTAAAACTTAAAAACAACGATAAAAGCGGAAAACGGCGTGTTCATGAAGCGAAACCGAAGGTCCGTCGTAAAACAAACAGTTTTAACGGCGCAAAAACTTACGTTATCAAAAGCGATAACAGAAGTTTGAAATTCGACCATTAAAAACTTGGAAGAAACGCGCGCGCCGCCGTGCAAAATTCAATCGGAATACGTGGTACATTTTCAGCAGGCGGCACAGCGGCTTGCCTCGGACGAAACAAAAAGTTTCAGGGTTTTTTTCGACTTTGCATCGGGGCAAATTAGCCGTGAACCAACAATGGCGAGATTAACGAAATAGATTTTTTGCTCCATGACTGGAACCTTATCTTCGCGACCTGCCCCGGACCCGGCTGAGCTTTTATATAACAGAATGACGCACATGTATATTTCAGAAAATGTCGATCGAGCTCCAGGTTTAGTACCGGATACCCTCTATCCGCGAACCCACGACTTTGATTTTCACAACGGAAGGGACGAGGCGGGTTTTGTCGCGAACTATGCAAGGCTTACCGTTCCATGGCCAGTGTTGATTATGTCTGCGAATGGATCTAAACGCACCGGTGAATCTCGATTTAGCACCACTATCTCACTGTCATTGTTACGGGTTTTAAGGTTTAATTAATTATTATCTGGACCACAATAAGCTATTTCGAACTATTGATAAAGATTCAGTCTCGGGTGATGGCTAGTCAATAGTTAACCCTTTAACGCTCATATGGTCAACATTTTGACGTCAACTTCAAGCCCGTGCCTTTCAATTATAACCCGTGTGGAAAAAATATTAGGATACATATTCTTGTGTAAAAAGTTTCATCTTTTGAATGGCATAGCCAAATTTATCAACAAATGACTGCAAATTGTATCTTTTTAAGAATAAACAAAAAAAAAACAACCCTTTTCGATTTGTATTTTTTTTAACCATGTTGTCGGTACTTAAGAACATTCTAACCTATCAGGACGCGGGACCCGAATGTTATACTTTCAAAATCTATTTTTAAATACTTTGATTGTTATTGTTCGCGGATCCAAAATGACGTCTGAATTATATTAAACTTTTGGTGTTACGAATATATATTTTAGTTATCATACTTTTTTGGCGTTTCAGTATACCAATATTCATTTAATTGCATATCATTATTGGATTCTTCTACTTTTAATCTCCTACGGAAACTAAGTAGTAATACCCCATTCGTTCAATGTCTAACTTACGAAACAAACGTTCTCCTTTACAAAATAGTTTAGATAAAGTTTAGTTTCATTATAATAATCTAAATTCACGAATTTCTTAAACGATATTTAAACTGTTGCATTATTAAATATTTTGAAAAGGTAATGATGACTAATAAATGCGAGTTAGGTTGCTAAAAATGAAAATCAACATGTACGTAATTAAATTAAATTCTTGTATTTATTACGTAAATCGCAAGCTTTGTTAAGTAAGCCCGTACAAATCTATAACATAAAATTAAATTTATATATGTCAAAACATTACAAGGTACAAACGAATTAAGGTTTTCAGTCGCAATTTATTGAATATAATGGAAAATGAATAAATAGTTAATAAAAAAATTTAATTTTAATGGAGAAGGGCCCCTAGGAACGTGTTATTTTCCAATAAAGAAATTTACTGTAAATTACTTAATTCTACCTCATTTACAAAGAAGTATACTTCTGACAATTTCAGATGAAACGGTATCGCTTTGCTTACATTAACCCCTTGATTCAACGATTTTTTTAAGTGTTGCAAAAATGGTACACATTTGGTAATGAGAAATATTTTCCAAGAGAGAAGTAATTGCTTTAAAACTATGTTCGTCGGTGCGTGGTTTCATGGATCAGTCATTACCAATCTAGTGTAAGTTTTTCAAAAATCAAAACCGCAGATCCAACATGGTTCAATTTGACCGAATCTCGTTACTTGGACATTTTAAAAGATTACTAAAATAAAAATAATAAATAAATAATCAAAATAAAATTATACAATGTTAACATACGATTAAACAATCTACTAGTTTTTAATTTTTGTAAAGAAAAATCATTTTAAAAAATTACAGAGCAACGAACCAACGATTTCCAAATAGTACTTTCTAAAATGGGTATACACGTCTGTTGATAATGACTACAAATTTCTCTACGACTCGCAATTGCCAACCAAAAACTAATGAAATTTATTGATAAATGTACGCATTCACGAACTGCAAGTATTGATAGTTAATAAACAAATTACCGATAATATTTATTGAAATTAATGAAAAATTTTCAATAGTTCCTAATCGCAAAATTCCACAAGTAAACTCAAATTCACCGAGTAATTAAAAATGTTATGCTGTAACTGCATGCAAATGATCTCTAATAATCGTTTCTTAGAAGATTGTTCCTTATCATCGATGAAGATATATGATAAAACATACTTAAATCTTATAAAATGATGCAGTGACGAGAATTTTTTCTTATGATTACAAAAACTCGTCTAACGGCTATTTGAAATCAGTGATTAAGAATTAGAACATCAAATTTCAATTTGAATCAAAATGGCAGAGTAAAATGTGAAAATATAACATTGAAAATGCAGAGCTGAATGAGAATTTTCAGTTTCGAGATAAAAAATTTGACCTAATATTTGCAATGCAAAGGAGCGTATTCAAATTATGAAGCATACGCATAATATCATTTAAATTATTTTAATTTTATTAAATCCATTAGCACCAAAGAGTATAGAACTTTTTATTCTTCTATAATGATTACTTTAGTAAGCTTCAAACAATTTCACTTCTGCCGTTTTTCGATGTTTTTGGGCGCTTTTCAAAATTGAATTTCATCGATCAAGAAATCCAATTTGCTGTAACATTTAAGAATTATTTTCCAGTAGTGCGTTGAATAGTTAAATTGAATTTTGATAACAAATTTTATTTTTGTTTTTTATTTTGCTGCAACTTCTAAAAGTTTATGTTGTAATATGAATTTGATAAAAATATATAAACCCGAGTAAAAAAAATTTGTCTCTGAAAAATCTTTCCGAGATCTTGCGGGTTTAATCTCGTAAAGATCTCGCAAAGATCTCGCTACTGGGACGGAGCGAGATTGTTGCGAGATGAACAAAAAGGTTAAAATAGTATTTAGTCCCATTTGGGTTCACAAAAGTCGACGTAAAATAATATTAAAAAAAAAAAAAAAAAAAAAAAAAAAAATTATCGATTAAAAATAAAATATTTAAATAAAAAAAAAAAAATTTATCACTGTTGGGATTCGATCCCGGGACCTTTCGGTCTTGAAGCAGGAACTCTAACCACCCTGCTAGCCAGTCATTTAATGCCCTGGTAGAAATTTTGCCCAGGATCTGGCCAGGCCGGACCAGGCATGCCTGCGTCTCTGGACAGGCTCTGGTCAGGAAATGTAACGAAATGGCCGACCAGGTACCTGGTCAGGGTAAACTGAAACAGGGCATACTGTGCAGGGCCTGCACAGAACTTACAGGAAGCCCTGTCCAAGATATACTTTGCGAGAACATATATAGATATATATGTATATATACGGTCCACTCGCGTTAAGGTTAGGTTGGTAGAGTGTCAACAGAGCCGTCCAGCACGTCAAGGCAACCGTCAAGTTCGAAGCAACCTCAGATAAGTTTTTAAATGAAATAAATGATACAATTATATATAAAAATAAATACTTTGTGTTTTTAATTCCTTTTTGTTCCAGGTCAACGATTTTTGTAATGGATATATAAAAAGAAAAACAGCCAGGAAATAGACCAGAAAAGAAAAATAAGAAGCCTGCAAAGAACTGCAAAAAAATGCAAGTGATGTGTGTATATATAAGATAAAATCATGTTTTATAAGAAATGCATTAACGTGAAAAACAATATAGAAGTGATTTACGAGCCACATTCCAAAACGCAGTACAGTTTGAAGATTGTAATAAGCCGTACGAATGGATCACGAATGTAATAGTACATAACCTAACAAGGGTGTAAAATATACTTTTTCGCATGGGACGGGAACCATACATACGAGGCGCCGAGTGATGTGTAAAGTTCCCGACCCGTGCGTAACAGTTATACTTTAGAAAGACGATGTTTCTGTAAACGTTTCCTACATAGTGTTTGTTTTCTTATCTCATTATCCATTTTGATACATTTAATATTAAAATAGATGTAACCTAAACCTGATATATAAGATTTTTCAGTATACATGCAGTCCCTGCACAGGACCTGGGCAGGCTTGTTAAGGAATTCCCATCATCAGGTAAGCCCATTTAAACCCTGATCAGGGCCTGACCAGGAACAGGACTGCCTGATTTCAATTTCTACCAGGGTGACATATAACAAATGACACGTATCAATGCCGAATTTCAATGATCGATTGACTCAAATAGATGTAATTTGTTAACCTCCCTGGTAGAAATTTTGCCCAGGATCTGGCCAGGCCGGACCAGGCATGCCTGCGTCTCTGGACAGGCTCTGGTCAGGAAATGTAACGAAATGGCCGACCAGGTACCTGGTCAGGGTAAACTGAAACAGGGCAATACTGTGCAGGGCCTGCACAGAACGTACAGGAAGGTCCACTCGCGTTAAGGTTAGGTTGGTAGAGTGTCAACAGAGCCGTCCAGCATGTCAAGGCAACCGTCAAGTTCGAAGCAACCTCAGATAAGTTTTTAAATGAAATAAATGATACAATTATATATAAAAATAAATACTTTGTGTTTTTAATTCCTTTTTGTTCCAGGTCAACGATTCCTGATATATAAGATTTTTCAGTATACATGCAGTCCCTGCACAGGACCTGGGCAGGCTTGTTAAGGAATTCCCATCATCAGGTTAGCCCATTTAAACCCTGATCAGGGCCTGACCAGGAACAGGACTGCCTGATTTCAATTTCTACCAGGGCTTCCAAAAATGAATGTCTAGCTAAGTGGTTAGAGTTTCAGCTTTAAGAACGAAAGGTCCGGGATCGAATCCCGACAGTGATAATTTTTTTTTTTTTATTTAAATATTTTATTTTTAATCGATAATTTTAACATACTATTTTAACCTTTTTGTTCATCTCGCAGCAATCTCGCTCCGTCCCGTAGCGAGATCTTTACGAGATTAAACCCGCGAGATCTCGGAAAGATCTTTCAGAGACAAATTTTTTTTCGAATGAAATGTGCGGTAAATTTTAAAACTCATAAAATTCAGTGATTATTATCGTTGAACATATTCACTGAGAAAAGAATTTATTTACTGTACAGAAGGCTTCATTAAACATGGCGAACTAAACCATTGTCAACCTTAAACAATATTTGTTAACAGTTAAAATTTAGGTTTCAATACAAAAGATATAATTTTATTTAGTAACAAATATAGTTTAACTATTAATAAATGTTGTTTATAGTTATAAAATGTTTGATTTCTCCATATTTCAAAAAGCTTTCTTTGCATTAAATAATTTCTTTTAGCAGTATTTGTATATGCATATTTAATTGATTAGCGTTACATCATAATGAAGTACAAGAATATATTTTTTCCCTAAAATTCAGCTATTCCGTGCACTAGTCGGTATGGTATTAAGATATTGTAACGATTATAATTATATAAAGAATGACAAAAGTAAGAACTTTTACGTTTTTTTAAAAGCCCAGTGTTCAATGCTCAAACTACTGAAATATACGAGTGGGCCCCGAAAAATGGACAGTCGTTCATATACAACAAAAAGGCGTAGACTCATTAGTATTAATTATCCGAGTAGAAATTTATTAATCCTGAATAGAAATTTATGCAGCTCCTTATCAGGGCCTGACCACGGCATTACGGGTCTTATCAGGGCCTTAATATATTTCTGTTTGGAAAATTATTTTGAATTAAAATATTTTGGATGCGACTCCATGTCCTATTCAAAATGATCGTCAAAACAAAATCTTGCGCATAAGATGATCAAATCCTGGCTATAGCTGAATTCGCCCACAAACTGCATTAACTCGTAATATCGAGTTTTCTCAAATAATCATATTAACGAAAGTTTATTTTAATAAGAGGCAACAGCAAATACTTTCCGCGGGTCGTAGATTATTGATCGTAAACTTGGGTAATATCTGCAGTGAAATTATTGACAGTTTCGAACGTCAAGCACGGAGAATATACCAAGGATCATGCGATTTATGGCAGTATACGTGTGCTTCAAAGCAAACTAATGTGAGAGAGGTGGGTGGCTGGCTTAGCATGGCATAGCTCCCGTCTTGGAGGATGATTAAGAGCGACCGGATATCGATCTGGGGAAATCCTTCAAACGGGGATTCTCAATTCCGGATTTGCTTCCTTGCATTTCGTAAAGGATGCAGAACTAATCCAGAACTAATGCAGAAGATATTATATTAGTGGTAGAATCGTCATAACTAGCACGATTCTGTTTTTAACATTGTCAAAATTAGAACTATGAAAATGTCGTTAATAATCATACTTACTAATATGTTCTGAAGATTATTTTTTCTATGGTGCTTAACATTGTAAAATTAAAGCAAACGATTAAAAATTCATACTACACTGCAAAACTGAGAGTCTTCGGGAAAGACACTTGCGTGGTCCATTTTGAGATACTTCTTGGTCAGTTATTCTAGGTGTCTTTGTTTACAAGTTACACATAAGTGACAAAAGGGGCATTTTATTTTTATGTGTTATACGAATAAGTTATACCGATGGATTTTATTAATTAGATATTAATGAAATCTACAACCTAGTACCATATTGTAACATAATATCGGACTTTATATGTCTTATATTATTTCCTATACTCACTAGTTTCAAACAATAAATGTATGATTTAATATGTATAATTTCACATGATGCTGACGATTATTAAAAATATCTTATAGAATTTCAATTATAAAGACACAACATAGAATGGCCCCGTTAACAAAACATAAACATAAACACATTTCAATTTCTGTGATGCAACGAGGTAGGACAAATTTGAACCGATTTTTGATAAGATGCTAATATTTGGAAATGTTTACGTGCAATTCAAAATAAATACAAAGAATCCAAGTTAATTCGATAAGCAGCTTAAACAAAGTTAGTAAATAAATGTTTTCTTAAGCATTCTGAAAATGTTAATTAGTAAGGCATTTCTTCAGAACTTTTAGCTTCTATTTTAAATCTTCTTTTTAATCTTGTACGAGTACCAAATGGAGATATTAATATATACGATAGACTATCTAGTATTTTGATGAAGCAAATGAACATTTTGCAGTGCCCATCATGAAACGTGATAAATAATTAAATATTTTAAATAACAATGTCGAGTGTCGTAGGAATTAAAGTTTTGACTAAAAAAATATATTTATTTTGTTTCAGGTGATTTTAGTACCTCACAGTCATACTGACCCAGGATGGCTGAAAACCTTCGAGCAGTACTTCCACAGCTCTACCAGAGCAATTTTGAACAACATGGTGACAAAACTGCAGCAGTGGCAAAATATGACTTTCATTTGGAGCGAAGTGTCCTTCATGTCGCTTTGGTGGGAAAGGTGAACATTAAAATATACTATACCGACATTTAATTAGTAATAAATTAGAATAAGGGTGGTTTTGAAAACGAATTATCCACATTTCGATTAAATCCGACAAAATTTTGTATCTCGAAAGAGTTATTATATCCCTTATCATTTAAACTCCACGTTAAAGGTAAAATAATAAGGATTTTTATAAATCCTTATAACGAAAGTTATAATCCATATAGTGCAGTTAATTTACGTTATTATAGGCTACTGAAAATAATAAGGCAGGTTCTTTAAATAACGGAATTTAATAAATTGATCAAATAACAATTTGTTCTTATGGTTGTAGAAAATCGTTGAAGTTTAACAAGCTTTCACTCACCTTATAAAAAAGAATAAATAGTCGAATAACAATATTTTGTTTCTGTTGTTTGTATAGTATTACTAACAATGATTTAATCATTACTTTATAATGCTTATATAGCGGTACTATAATTTCTCCTTTGAAAACAAAAACTCTGTTATTTTATTTTCTTTGTTTTTGTTATCAGATATTTGATATTCATTACATGAATAAAATTCTATGACGTTCCAAAAATAAGGCACAACAATTGATGTTGTTACGCTGTTCGAAAATGACCTTTTCATTAATAACATTCAGACACCTAAACATAATCTTATAGTGTTGATTAACAAATTGTTCAATGGTTCCCAATATGCTAGTAGATATTTTTGTTATTAATTATTTATTTTTATAAACCAACAAATTACTGTGGATAAAATGCAACTTTGACTATCTCTAGTAATGTTTTTTCGAAATTTTATCTCGATTGTTTCCATAGGGAAAAGACGAAAGCAAATTTCTTAAAAGCCAGTTAGAAATAGATTAAATGATCTTCTGATGACATTACAAATGTTGTGCGGGTAAAATTGTCACATCTTTTATGACTATCTTTAATCACAACCACACAGCAGTAAGAAATTTCATGTAGAAATGTTATACACAGTATTTAAAACGACTAATGAAATTTGAGTCTATGTATCCTAAAAATATTTAAAAGAAGCCCCACGTAAATAATTCATAATGAGTAAAAATAAAATGAAATAAATTACTATGCACCAAACACATTCTAAATGAATCATACATAAAAAACGTACATTATTTTGTGATGAAATAACGTGGTCTCTAACTTTTATTTTTTAGTTTTTAGAAAATCAGAAATTCTCTGAAACTGACAGATTGCACTGGTTAACAAACTTTAACTTTGAGAATTCACACTAGTAACGAATAATATACTGCTCAGTATTATTTTTGTTTCTAGCATAAAAACCTGAGTCGAGAATGTTTCCATTGCTCTCCATTTTTGAAATATAATTTTCTAAAAATTTGTTGGTTCCTGGTTTTTTTTTTCAATGCAGCTGAATATGATAATTAACAATGTACAACCTCTTTTTTTCTTTCTCGAATACTTGTGACTGTTTTTAGAAACAAAACCAAATTTGTTTTGTGATGTTTAGTGAGCAATGTTTAGTGAACAAAAACGAATTTAGCCTTAGCGTTCTTCAAGAAACTCTTAAAAAATAAACTACACATTGAAAGCAATCACATTTTAATTTGTAATGATGGTTCTAGTCTTTTAGGTACTTATTGAAAGTTATTAGTCTTCCTAAGATTATTTAGGTATATCCAAAAAGCTGTTATACTAATTTGAATAGAATTAAAGATCCCTGGTGTAATACTTATGCAGATTTCTCACGGTGGGAATTCATCAATCACAAAGATGTTAAAAAGTGGCCGTCGACAGTTTTATTGCATCATTTGTGACCCATTATTTTCAGAATTATCGACTGAATTAAATCATTAATTATTAAGGAACTATCGTGATAAATTGTAATTTATTGGATTTATTTATATATAGAATTTAGTTAAATATTATCCTTTTTCTTGTGCGGCGATGGAAGTATTAAATAAAAGCATTGCAGAAATCCATTCATTATTCATTAATATATTTCATTTCGTTTTCATTTCCCAAACAATTACATCCATTTCGTTATTTGTTATAAATTGAGATACAACCTTACCCCCAATAAGAAGAAATAACCTTTTTCAATCGACAAGCGCGTAAGCAATATGTAAAATGGGCTCTGTAATCCTATGCTTATACGGTACGCATTTCTGATTTGCATATACCGTAAATAGAACCATAAATGTATATGGTGCCATGATTTATTATCGAGGGTGTCTTTTATCAATTGCATATATAATTCCATATCACGAATGGCAATTTCGCGAATCCTTGATATCATGCGGATTACGTAGCATACAAAATTAAACCGCCATTCAAACGAAATCGTTATTTTGGGGCGATTCTAATCATATTCGTCAATACGGTTTCGGCGCCTCCACAAATTGGTTACATTTTTTTAGTGTATTCATATGTAATTTTAATAAGACGATTAAATAGAATGCTTCATGCATAAATGTCTATATAAAAGTGTAGAATAAATAATAACTCGAAATAATTTTGTAATCCCGACTGAAATTAAACCATTTAATGGTAAATCAATTGCAAATATTATAAAATGTTCCATTAATGATTATATGTATCAGTAAATAATAGAAATGTGTTATAATATAATTATATCATTTGCGATATGAATCAGTAGAATTTACTACAGATAAAATCGCTGTTAGCCGAATTCATATAAAAGCACGTAAACGAAATATCGTGTCAGGATAATAACCCGATTATTGCGAAAATGAACACGAATGTATTTAAATTTTAAAGTAAACTCTGCTTTAATTTTAAATTAAGTAATTCTGCTTTCTACGTTATGTTTTATGTGTTGTATTTTCAAAATCAGAGTTATGATTCGATTATTTTAACTCAATTATCGATCTGTATATAAATGTTTCAAAATTAAAACCATATAAATTGTATGCATTCTACAAGTGCTGTCATATTTTCAGATGGCTGACTAATTATAAACCAGACGATTTCGATTATAATAAATATTTAACTGTAACATTAGTTACATTCACAAGCATACGTGCAGTTAATAAACTCTTTTATTTACCGTAATATATATTTAAAAAGTCTTTATTCTTTTAAGCAGGATCCACTGCTTCTCCAGACATCACTCGATTAAAAAAAAATTTAAAAGGTGTGCTCATGATACAGGACACTAGAAATATACATTAATTAGATTTGTTTATTTTCAGATCATAAAAATAATGTTTTTTTTTTTATTAACATTTAAGGAATGTCCGATTTTTCTTAATATTTCTTCAAAAAATATTTTTTTTTTAATTTTCGTTTCAGTTTTAAGTAGATAATCCAAAACTTTAAAAATCCTTAAAACATTTTTGCATTCTGCTAGTGTTTTAATTTTTTGTGAATCAGTTACATATTTTATAGGCAAAAATTCTCATAACCCCGCGTTTTTGAGCTGATATGCGAAACGGCTCCTGAAAGCAGAAATGCCAGAGTGCTCGGTCCCTCCAGCATAAGTAGAAAGGGCCAAAGAAACAATTGAAGAACAGATAAAGATGAATTCGACATCGAAAAATAATTATATCCATCCATCCAATTCTTCTCCTATCCTCATTTAGTACATTTATATCTCGCTCCTTTCTCTCTCACATACTCACACTCTTTTCTCAGATGCTCTACAGTCTCCCTTTCCTGTCTTTTCTCGTCCACATAACCTACTCTTTCTATATTCCTCATTCATCCAACACATTTTCCCCCTCTCCTCATTTCACGCCTCACCTCGGTATCCTTACTAAGATCTTCTCCTCATTCTTCTTACTCCCCTTATATACCTTGGTATTCCATTAACCCTTTCATACCTCATTCGTGACTTTTAAATTCTCATTTCTTCCCCTCTCTCTTACTAATCTGCTTCTTTATCTCTTTCTCTCAAACGTTCCTATTTCTTCTAAGCCATTCTCTCGAATTAAAATCACTCAAACTAAAAACTCTCGAATTAAAGCCCCTCAATAAATGGTTAACCCTTTCGACCCTCTCTCTTTGCCATTCATCCCTCTTCTTCTCTCTCTCTCTCTCTCTCCTCTTTTCTTTTCTGAACCATACTTCATCACTCATTCATTTCTCCACCGTGTCGTGTTTATAAGTTTTCTTCAAAACTTCCAGCCCTCAATTCCGTTCCCACCCTCAATTTTCCTTTCTTGTTCTTTCCTCACTAAATACCTTGGCGCTACCCTGTCCAAACCTAGCACCCAGTATACATTCGAGTATTTTTCTTATACTGTCTCCACCTCCTTTCATTCCTTGTATCTCCACACTAAGAAAAAAGGATTACTTTCACTAAACTGTCGAGGAGCTTTAGTCTTCATTTTACGTTTCCTTTACATTTTCTCTTCTCCATTTTGACATGTCTGGTTTTTGAATGTCGAGGTTTTTGGTTGGTGCACCCTAAAAACCTATCCATTACCGCGATTAGGACTAAATCCATATAATCCGTAAAGTAACCGTATCCCGGTTCAAAAACTGATGTTATTAAAAATATTCATATCAATCCGGATTGGTATATATCAATAAATAAGTAAATTTAAATGCATTTTTCCAGTAACATCTTTTAAAGAAATTGAATTTTCTTACTTTCAGTGCTCACCCCACTAAAAAGATGGTTGTAAAAAGGTTAGTTAAGGAGGGACGCTTGGAAATGACGACTGGTGGATGGGTGATGACCGACGAAGCTTCATCCCACGTTTATGCCATGTTAGATCAACTTATTGAAGGTATGTATATTTGCAAGATGACATTTAATATAGTATGTACACTTGAGTATGCAGTCATTCCAATTTCACGGTTCCAAGTACGGTGAAACGCATGAATGTTAAATCGCTCGTGGTTCAAACTGTGAAGCAGGAGCTTCTAAATCACTTAAACATTCATGAAAATATTATAATAAATCTATGACGGACATGCAAATTTACACTAAAATTTATAGGTAGCGGAATGTAGAAAATTATTGATATCGAATTAATAAGGGGATTTTAGTTTGTTTCAAAACCCAATATTTGTCAAAATACGGCTACGCGAGTAGAAGTTAAGGTTTATTCTTGAAAGAGAAGTAATATTTTCTCTGCAGCCATCCGCTGACTGCAAAAATATCGTCGAATCAACACCTTAAGCCAAATTCCGGAGATATTCATTACGAATTAAATCTAAAGTGTAGGGAGAATTTAAAGCACGAAAGAAACGCAGATGTACAGAAAATATCGGCGAATGTAATTTGCGAATATCTTCCTCGCATATTAAATAGTATTTTCGAAAGCCTCAGGAAACGGGTTACGTTTCAAATTGTCTGCCGCAGTTACGTGAAATGTCTCTCGAAAGCAGCCTTTTTTACTCTATCTACGTGAACGCCCTACAAAATTTCCGAATGACGGCGCATGTCCTTAGCGACAACGAGCGCTCGGAAATTCACAAATATTCGCTTCGCAGCATCAAATGCATGCCAAACTCGACTCGCGAAGGGTACAGCACCATGCCTTTTCCATGAGGACAGGGTGAAACATTCCCTTCAGCACCCAACACTCGCACAAAATGCGCTTCTCGCTGCGTTATTGAAGAATTGAATCGTTGATCAGCAGCCTCACCGCTCGGGGGAAAAATTCACGAGGCATAAATCGAATGAAGGCGTCCTATAAATGGCTTTGCGATTCCAGTAAAGTAATAACAGAGTGCGCGGGCTGTAAAAGATTTCATTACAGATCGGCAATATGCTGTGGTGATTGCAAAAAAACAGCAAACTTATTAAAAACATTTAATTACGTAGCTATATTTTATTTAGAACTTTGAATGGTGAGACAATTGTTGAACCACTTATAACACTTTGGGGATTTTGATTTTAATAACCAAACGAAAGATTGCGGAGCGTTTTATTAGATTATAATTTATTGGTAGGGAATGAAATTTAACCCTTAGTTCCGACGGCTATTTTAAGACCTTTTCCTCCCACTTCCTAGGCCAAATATGTCCTGCCGTTTGAAAATGCTTACAGTTGTGCAATTTATAAAGTACAATTCGACTTTTCTCTGGGTCGAAAACGACCCATGCGTCGGCATTAATGGTTAAATAAGTTGGAAATTACATGAAAAATCATTAGCTCGGTACAGTATGCTAATAGACACTTTTCACAATAAACTGGATTAATAAGAGGAATTTATTATTTTAAAGGTGATGTTCACAGAAATATTTTCTGCAGGCTTTCAGTAGTGGAGGATGCTCACGAGTATAGGTGTTTTTTGCCTTGGAGATGGAACCTCCGAAACTGATGAATTCGGTCCGAGTATAATGAGAACTAATACCTAATGGCAAATTCAATTGTTTAATCATGTGATAAAGGTTAAAACATCGCTTTTAAAATCGCGGATTATGCATGGGAAATTGAAGGAATCTAAGTAGTAACAGTCTGTACCTACTACGAACAATACACAGTCGGTCTATTACTACTTAAATTGCTGTACTTTCCTATGTATAGGAGAAGGTCGGGGAGCCCGGGACACTTAGAAGAATGAAGATAAATGAGAAAAATATTAATTTATTAACATAAATTATTTCTCAGTAACAAGTTTAGGGGTAAACAATATATTAAACATGGATTTTCATCTCTAACGATATTAATTGCCGTTATGATTTTCTCGACAAATGCAGGTTATGACATGAATAAATCAGAACATAGGTAAATTTGCTGCACAAGTATCATCAGACTATTAAATTATTACTATATTAATGAACGCGTTTTGAATTAGCTAAAATAATATACGATTTTAAGTACCAGGAAGTGCCCGACATTTTATGTGCGGTATTATCCGACAACTATGCCTGTGTTAGTCTTAAAGAAAAACAATATAAATAACGTAAGATATAAAAAGTAAATAAAAGAAGGAAATTAATGCTTTTGAGATGCCGAACCTATATTGGCAAGGAATTAGCATATATTTTATACCGGGTTTTAAATGTTTCGCATGAAAAATTGTGAAGGAGAGAAATTTTTGTGTACGAAAAATATAAATATCAAATAATTTATTCAAAACAGAATGGAATATCTTCATATTTTGAAATTTACCATTTGGGACAATACTACAAAATAGAATTGATACACGGAAAAAAATAAATGGTTGTCCTAACTAATAAGTAGTTATGCCTACCAAATAGATAGTAAATCTAACTACTTATTAGTTGGGACAACCATTTATTTTTTTCCGTGTACGGTATTCATATAATTACTGCAGATTCTACACAATCGATAGTGTACTGGAGTAACCCATTTCCGGGGCTACCCGACTTTCCCCTGATCCGCAACTTTAACACTGATTTTTTAAACTCTCAGACGATAAAATCGAATTAGCCATTAAGCATTAGTTTTCATTATACTCATCCTCCTTTGAAATTTGAATCGAGATCTTTATTTTATGAATCAAAAGAAGCATTATGTAGCTTTAATTTCTGTCTATTTATGCGTTGGTGATAGCAATGTAACACTGAAATAACGATGTCAAGGAGGATAGGTGATTTCCACCCTTAAGATGGAACTATCGCAATTCATACATTCTTCTAACACTTAAATGCAATTTCGATTAGTTCACGACAATGTTATTTGAAAGCTTTTGAGTTTTAAAAGTCATCGCTGAAGTCTCACGGAAAAAACAAGTTTGGGCTCCACACATTACAGGTTCGTATTCAGCCCAAACCTGAAAAGTTTCTGCTCCATACTACCCTAGTTTGTACTCAACACACTTAGTTTGTATTGAGCAAACACAATGGTTGAGTTGAGTACTCATCAAGGTCTGTGTTCGGGTGCGAGTCGAAAAACCGATAAATCAAAAAGCCGACAAATCAAAAAGCCGACAGGTCAAAAAACCGACAATTGAAAAGCCGACAGAAAAAAAACAGACACTTCAAAAAATAATAGATAAAAATGATAGATTGTATGCGATCTGTACTTCTTTAAATAGAATAATCTAAGTAGTAACAGACGGTGTCTACTCCGAAAACGACGGTGTTGACTGTTACTACTTAGATTATTGCATTTTACGTTCACATTATCCTGGCAAAACCACCGGTCGCTCATTAAAATCTCCAAATATAATGGTGTTGTGTATAGTTCAGGTGGATTAATATTATTCCCATGCATCTTGATATTTGATGTTTGATTAATTTGAAAGCTCGATTGATAATCGCTGTTTCACGTGATAAATAATGAAATTTATGATGTAAATTTTACAAGTTTCATCCGGTAGTTGGAAATTGCCTACACTCTTTAAGATCATGCTTTTTTGGCAGTTAGAACCATTTTGTACTTCTTATAAATGAGTGAAATCTATAAGTAATATTCACAGTTCGAAACTCTATGCATCTTGTTACATGAAGAATACAGCATAATATTGCTTGCTACGACAGCAACGTGACACATTTTAATCAAGTAAATTTAAGAACCATTCCAAATTGATGACAATTTTATAAACTAGTATATAGTTATAAAAAAAAAAAATTTAATTTGGCTTTAAAAAAGAGACATTAATGAGTTTCACCTGTCAGAAAAGTAGCTTTAGTGCATACTGGGAACTGCGTTAATAACTGTGCATAGTTCAAGTAGTTTTTTTTACTACTAAGTAATATCCTAATCAACTTCGTCATTTAAATAATAGATTACAATAGTTCTCATCAATAAAATTCTTAGAATATATTTTTAAATAAAGAAAAATATTTTTTCATAACAATTATCTATAAAGCTTAATATTGCGGCAGTAATTGTTTCAGTTTTCTTAGAAAAAATGATCCCTACATTTTGTTATTGTCCGAAGAAAACTTAACTAAAATGTCTCTGATTTTGAATTTTCTTCAGCTCTTAATTTTCATTCTATAGGAGTTAATTGTCATGAAAATTTATTTTGTGTCGGAAACAAATTAACAATTGCTGTAGCGAGTGATTTTCAAGATTGTCAGTGGCTCTTGTAATTATAATAATATATTACTATTCCTAGTTCTAATGTTAGTGTTAACTAGTTTTATAAATTGGTTTGGATTCAAGGACGAGTGGGAAAAAAGTAGAAAAACGCCTTTTTGGATAGAAATGGAGGGCAATAATGTAGATGCCTTTAATAAATAATTCTAATGCGTTCAAGGCTACTCTGTTTTTCAATTTTATATATCACTGTTCATTTTGAACATTTAGTTTGTTACTACAACCTTTATTGCCTCCCATTTTTGTTGCATTTATTGAGTTCCTTTATTTGCCCTCTAATTTATAAACTTTATCTAAACGATAAAACCAAAATTATCGTAAATAATACATTCTGAAATAACCCTACCAAAAATAATAAAATGTCTCATACACGGTCTCCAATTTTTTTAAAACCCAAACCTTAAACTACACTGATTATTTTATTTCAATTCTTTTCATCGAATTTGATACCAAATAAAATGATAGAGGTATCAGTTTTTCTAGAAATCATGAAGTAGTATGATCTTTTCACAATAAAACTAAGATTATTGCAATTATTACTATATTAAAACATTGGCAAATCTGCATCAGCAGAGAATATCATATTTTTAGACTTTTTTTTAAATATTGACAAAACAAACACCCTTTTACCTAATTATCATGTAATTTTTTATTTTAGGTTATAGCATTTTCAGCTTCAGCTTTACGAAGATCGTAATACCATAAGGATTTACTTTTCTTAAAAACGCACACTTTTTTGGGAACGTTTGAATTGGAATACTTTGGAAGTTTCCTTGAATGATTAAGTCTTACTAAATTATAAAGTCAAATTTTAAATTATGGATGGTAGGATAGATCAGTAACAATATTCTAAATATAAATTAGAATTTGTTAATTAAATATTATTAAAGGTATTTTCTAAAATAAAAGCTTGAATTGCAGATAATGAAATATTCAGTAATTATATTAATTAAAAACCGTGAAGAAATAATCTGATATTTAAAAATTGTACAAATGTGAATTACTCACAACCAAGAATTCTAAATAATTGATGATCCTAATTCAATAATTTCAACTACGTATATTTTATAATGTTCTTCGATTGATATACAGCTTTTTATAATTCATGATTAATCACGACAATTATGTATTTGTTTTAAATATAAATATGTATTTAGGATACATGCAATGTAACATGGTTTCTTCAATATTGATACAATAATGACTACAATGGAATGTCAACATGTTTCTTAATTAAATAAAATACAGTGTAAAGTTCAGTGCAGATATTACTAAAATTGAATTTTATGTAATTTTAGAAAGGACCGTATAAAATAAATTTTTTTTTCAGACAGCATAAACAGCACATTCTATATTCAACATTTGACGCCATTATCACAATTTGATTTTATGACAACCTGCTGTAATCGCAATACCTTATAGTCCAAAAAATTATAGTCTTCAATTAAAAATTGATAAAACTAATAGAATCGAAATAGATTGTAGTGTTTCAAGTTTAGTTATATACCAGTGCTTAAGTTACAACATTAATAACAACTTGATATCTTTGAATTTTAAATTCTTTTCAATTGTCACAAATCTTCCTTTATGTTTTCGGAAAGCTCAGTCTGGCGTAATCGGTCGTTTTAAGAAATTTATTAAATTTTAAAATGTTGAGAAGGGATTATATTTTGTCGGCTATTACGTTCCAGTTTCAGTTTCTGGTATAAGAAACCTAGCAGCAGAATATATATCTGTCGTAAAGGATGTTACTTACTTAGTAAGTAAGAGCTGCAGTGGCTCAGGGGCTTAGCGCTCGGTTTCCCAATTCAAGGGTGCGGTAGACTCAAATCCCCAAGGTGGCTCTGCATTTTTTCTCCATGCTTATATCCCGTTCCTTACGATGAACGAAAACTCGATGCCAGGGTAGTAAAACGAAATGTACATAACGGTAATTGAAAACTGCTAATGAATTAATTTAAGACCTATTAAAGTCACTCTTGGAATTAGTAATGCAAAACATTCATTTAGAATGCGCCGTCGTAGTCGTCGCAATAATACGCTGCATTTTCTAAAGTTCATATTAGGTAATAAGTCCGTAAACGAGATTCATTAAAATTAATTGTGCTGAGAAACCATCGTTGCTCAAAATAATGGCACACAAAAGCCATTTCCTCTCTAAATTTGTATAAAATAATAATCACACGAAACTCAGGGTTATTTGAACTTAATAAAATGTCGGCTTTGTGAAATAATTTACTTTGAGGAAAAAATTTACTAGACGGAAAAGAAAGTATAAGCTGTGATTGATTGATGCATAAACGATTCATTTTACTCTCTGGAAGCGACAGACTAGAAAGAAATCGTAAATGGAAGACTGAGTGGTTAGCAACTTCGACAAGATTTTGCGCCAGGGATAAGACAATTCTAACGACGCGTGCTTTTTAGGAGCTTTCGTATTCGATGCAATTCGAATTTAATGCGATGGCTGCAAAGTGGGAAACTGGAAGGCAGGGACAACCTGCGAGTTTCCTCATTTACATGGGAATGGCAAACGGTGTGTTCGCACGAACACGCAAGCTTGCCTACGCGTATACGGCCGTGAAACATTTTCCATTTTATGGGTTCATAAATGCATTCATAAATAAATATACGCGAAAGTATAGCTCCGTATTAATCAGAGTTATGTAACGTAATATAAATAATAATATTTCGTATTAGTGAATACGCATATTTTTTATAAGTAGTGGATTTTATTCGTATATACGTGCAATTACAACGAACATTTCCATACCTATATTTCCATGCATTATGCAAAAGTATAGTCAAATTTTTGAGATCCGATAAGCATAAATTCATGGTTAAAATTGCAATAATTTAGATTTTATGAATATATTATCCGTGCATTTATCGATTCTATACGAATGTGTCGAAATGTGCTCGTTGAATGGAAATGGAGCTAATAACTCTGCGTGGCTACAGGTGTACGATAATCGCGTATGAAAAAAGATATTTTTTAGCGATATATTGTATGAAACTCCGCTAAAAATTAAAGTAAAAATTTAACTAAAATTTCGTCATTCTAATTTTTTTAAAGACTTTTGAAACTAAGTTATTACTGGCATTTACAGAAAAATTATTCTTCCTATTTTTAAAAACTTTCTAAAATATCTTCTAAAGGACAGAACGAAAAAAAGTTTCGATTTAACTCTTGGTAAAAGTTCTACACCAGGGATCCCTAAGTTAACGTTACTGCAAATAAAGTTTAAGTACTGCATCAAGTGTAAGTTATTACATGCTTAGCAAATGAGCTTAGAATAAGCCTGGCCAGACAATTTAAATACGAATTCTAAGCTTCCGGTAACTAGAGGAGAGTTTCCTTGATACGAAAGTGAATCGAGGCAAGGTCCATCGGTAAACTCCGTATTTCCGGAGTAGATTACGGGAAATTTAAGTTAATTCGGATACTCCAGGGAGTACCTAAGTGAGTTCACCGGCTAAATCTTATTATAAAATTAAACGTTTAAAGTAAGTAACGTTTCCGAATGATTTTTTAAAATAAGTTCGAATATACGAAGACGTAATCGCTTTTTAAACGCCTGCAATGAATTAAAATAAGATGTTCGGAAAAAATGTCTGTTTATCGGAAATTGTAATTGTCGTCTTCTACGAATTCTTTCAGAATAAATCCCACTGTAAATTAATTCTACATATACATGAAGCAAATTATAATGGAGAAATTCAGTGAATAGCGAACTTAAATGGAAGAGAAACTATGAAGTTTTGGAACGGAGAGTACATTTGCATCAATTGGAGTACAATACGCATAATGGTACAATACTAATTCTAGAATATGTAGAAACATACGTTTAATATTTGGCATTTATTCAGCATAAGCAAACACTCATTAGAGTAAATTGCTTATATAATAATTATAAATATTCAATATCTATTTCTTCATAAACTATAACAGAAATATAATTCTTTGAAATGATTATTCTAACGAATTGGAACTACTCCATGTTGATTAATATTATAGAATTATTGATGTGAAAAATTAATATAAAGAAAGGCTTAAGTCGACCTTAATTAACGCATTAAAAATTCAAACCAGAAATTACTGGTTACATAATTAATATTTGCAAAATTAAAATATTCTTTCTCGAAAACAAATGTAGATCATCAAACCACTGCAATTTACAGATTGCGTAATTGGGCTATAATAAACTTTTCACTTTCAGTTCGGTACGATTTCAATATTTATGCAAATTTTACACGTCATTGACAGTGAAATTATGCTACCATTAATGATTCAAAATTTACGTTAAATTAACGAACTTCCACGTTTCCATTTTTGTGGTATTTCTTGTTAAGTAATGCTTTGAGAATTATACTAGAGTAACATTGCATATTTTAAATATTCCGTATAAAATATTTAAAGATTTTAATGAAAAGAAAATGTTTTGATGGAGATGTTTCTGAATCAAATAGTCGACATTACTGTACTACTTTCGATATAGAATAATACGAGATTGCATAAAGTATGCAACTATAAATAAGAAAAATTTAGGTACTAACCAAAAATATTTACGGTCAAAGAAATCAAAAGATTTAAGAAAAATGTAGACGAGAGCCAAAGATGAAGGAAAATTAAAATTAAAATCATGATGTGACAAATTTTTAATTGAAGGCACATACAGGCGTGTATCTGACTATTTCCATTATTTTCACATACAAGTGGAAGCTGATTTTACATTACCACTTTTCTTTTTTAGTGAAATGGTTTCAAAATGGTCACTATTCAGTAGTCGACTGAGTGTATTTGGAAAAAAATCAAAATTACGTAGATCCTATTCAAAAATAGCAAGAGATGTACGTAAGATATTTACAATATTTTCTCTTATCGATTCTAAAATAAAAATAGATTTGACACAGGTTTTTTTATTGCAAACATATTTTTTTTAAATATTTTTTGATATACGTGTCCATAAAGTAGACACTTTACGGATTCCTTTTAGTCCGTAAAGTGTGATTTTACGGACTGATCTCTGCACTTTACGGACTAAAAACAGTCGTTAAAGTGCCTACTTTTGCGAACAGTGTATCAAAAAATAGTGTTAGCTCCTCGGACGTAAAATTTTACGACCTCGGTTTGGAGATAGTGCGATCCGAGGACTGCTCGGACGCGCAATCTCCACTCGGTCCGTAAAATTGAACTTTACGGCCTAGGACCGAAAAGTACTATTATTCAAGTTTAATAGTTGCTATTCCACTAAAAAAAAGTATATTGATACCCGATTCTACCAAAAATGGATAAAAATTGTGTAGTTTCGAAAAATCTATGGGCAAATAATAAATTGTATATTATGAAAAATCTTAAAAGTTTCTAAAATATTTTACAATATGCCTAATTATTGTCGAAGTCGACCAAATTTCATTAAAATTTACCGAAAAACGAAGTGTATAACGCTTTAGGAGAATTCAGGGAATCTTCATATTTTACATTCGCCATGTTGAATCCGTTATCTTAGTTATTGAAAATCGAATTTAAAATCGTTATCAGTTATCCCAGTAATCCCTGAGAGTACCCAGATTCACTCAAACTAATTGAATGTTTAAATGTTGCGTCTATGATTTTTGATACTAAAAATATCGTCTGAAATTCGAAATTAATTACCCCAACAACTTGAAAGGAAAAAAATTTATGTAATTCATGCAACATATGGGTATGATATGTACTTAATTAACTTTAACGATTTTGCAATAAATTTGCTGGCATATTGTGACCGCGCGCTGCCTAGAAATTTACAAATTTGCCGTACATTTTTCAAAGGAGACAATGTTGATATATCTTTGACTGGAATCATCATATTTTATACTTTTTCTGAACGATAAAATGGTGAAACTCGGAAAGAAATAATTTTTTCTTTGTCATGATTCCGGGTAAACATTTATGACTTCAAAATTTAAAATAGCACATCAAAACCTAAGGAAATGGTATCTCTGATCCCAAATGCCATATCTTCATGTAAAGTGGAATTTAAAACAAAGATATAAGAATGGCAAGAAAGTAGTGCGTTTGATAAAATGGCAAATCCGCAAAATGGCCAAAATTTCAACAAATTTGTAGAATTACTGAAAATATAATATCTGTTTGTTAGAATATGTGATATATATTCACATGCTTATTTGATGATATACATAAGGCTATATATATTCTAATACGTTCAATTTGAACATTGCACGTGAAGATCGAGAAAAAAGACATAAGGAGCGGGATGTCTCTTCTTAACCTGTAAAATATAAAAACGTACAGAGAATCTGAATTTCTTTAAATAAATTGATTTACATCTCAGAAGTGGGATTAATGTTGACTACATTGTTTAATACATTGGAGAATTGTTTTCGGAAAGATGCCAGAGAGGAGAATTCTTCAAGAATGGAAGAATTTAAACGTGCAATTTTATCAGTTGATGAAGTTTGAAATGAAGAGGGCGAAGATTTCGGAAATACCGAAGAAGATATTCAAGAAAATAACTCAGAAGAAACTCAAGATGACATTCCTGATAATTTAGAAAATGCAGCTAAAATGGATCAAGAAATTCAAAATCTGAGAAAATGAATAGAAATTACTTAATTAAAAAAACGGTTGTCTAGTGGAAGTACGAGTAAATCTTTTAAATTAACCTATAAAGTCGATTTTAGTGATGTTGAATATGCAATAGCTGCTTTCAAAGGAGATGATTTATACGATACTTGTAAATGGATAAATGACTTCGAACGTGTTTGTCTATCATTGAAAGTTGATGACAATTTTCGTTTGAAATAAGGCTGTAACTTTTTAAAAATTCATTTTTTTTTAAATTTTGATTACTGACTCTGAAAGAGCGAGGTCAAATACGTAAGAAATGGTTCCTGAAGAATTTTTTACATTCTTAATCGCCGAGAAAATGAAAGTTGAAAATTAATGAAAAAAAGTGTCCGTTCCGGCGTTAAAGGGTTAACCTGTAGTTTCATGCACATGATTTTTCATTTAAACAGAAGAAGACAGTGTGTCATTACAGATTGTTGACAAACAAGTCAACGTACCTCTTTAGTTATAGTATTGTAAGAAATTGATTTTCTTTTTAACCGTCTAATAAATTAGCCACGCAGTAATAGAAGATAAAATATAGTTAATTGCTTTCATCAAAAAGTTGTCTTCCATGCACAGTTCGCCATATCGAACATGAGAACGATCGCACGAATGCTTACATCTATCTAAACAACAATTTCGCCAAGCCGTAGGAATTTAGGCCTATGGCATTTCAAACCGAGTCAAAATCAATTTCGAAGTCTCTCAAACGAATCGCAGCGTGGAAAAATCGAAATACGGATATTGGCTAAAAGCTCCAAATGCATCGAATTGCAAAAAATATACGGATTTTTCCATTTTTCACGAAAATCCCTGGTAACGAGGCAAATTTATTTGCTTCGTTCGCGCAGTTTCATGGTTGTTGCTTATTACGTCGCTAACAGCAATCTCGTCGAACGAATTCTCTTTGCGTGCATTGGGATAAATGGAAGCAAATACTCGCGCAACCAAACGCGAATGTACGCACTGCTAAACGTGTTCTGCGAGATATCTTGACCTATTTTTTCAAATTGGACCCAACCGGTCAACCAATTTCCAATTCCGAAATTCTGCCTACGAGCGCCCAGGCGAAATGGAGTGTCTAAATTCGCGGTTGCGGTGTCAATTGCGCCCCAGCATTTTGGCACCAGCGTGGAGCAAACGGTTGCATCCCCGAACAAAAGGCAGGCGACGCGTTGGGACCGTAACGCAGAAATGTGCATGTATGCGTAAATATTACAGCTGAGTATGACTGCGATTTTCGAGTCGCTCGATTTCATTTCACCCGTCTGATGCAAACTCGCTGGCCGAGCGATGGCTTTTCCGTCGCGTTGCTTCTCGCTCTTTCGATATCTCGCTCTCTTTCGATCTATCGCAGCGACTCCTGCGATCTCTCTTGCTCCTAGCCCGTCTAGTTCCCTTTCGCTCTCTGGTTTAATCTCATTTCCCTATTACTCGCGCAGTCTCCGTCACTCCGTGTTTGATTTGTTCGTTCCATTATTTATGTTCGAAATGTATTTGCGAATGCAGCATTTGTCATTTTTCGATTCGTTTGCTTATAAAAAAATGCAATTTTAAACCACCGGAAAGTTACGTCCGTAAAGTTAATAATACTACGCGAGCAATTTCATCGCGATATTCCTAAAGTTATTGATATATGAATGGAATTAATTGTTCGATATTCGACCTATCGTTAGTTATTAAATAACAATCGAACTACAAAAACATTTTTATATTTCAACTTCTCGAATACACATTAAATAATGACGTATTAATGCATCATTAATTTGAAAAAAATGGTCCAGATTATAACTCACTATCTCAATTTGCAACAGTGAAATGTTCACTATTTGATTCAGTAAGTGTATCGATGTCACTGCCGAAGCAGGGATTTCCAGCATCTTCGCTAATAAAGAATTAAACCGTACCGATCGATACTTTTATGGCTCTGGAGATATTTCACTGACTGAATCAGTGAATGGATTGTCACCATATGATCAGTTATAAATGGAGAATATATGTTTTATTTAACTATTAGATGTGAATTTGTATAAGCTTCTTTATCGTAACCCAAACAATACCGAAACCTTAAGCCCAGGTTAAGTAAATTGCTGCAGCATTAACAACAACACGTCGTCAGGTTATGTTCTGTGTGGGAAAACGGGGAAAACCAAACGCTTTTAAACCGTTTTGATAGAGAAGCATATTGTTAACTGAATCCAGCATATAGAAAATCTTTTTTATTTTTCTAAAATAACTTGCTTCACGTTTAGTTTTTTTCTAATAATGAATTATTTTCAGTTACGCTTTTTAACGATGGTGTTCAGTGAATTTTAAGAGTTGAGTATTTAAAATTAAGAGAGTGTAAAAACATAACTAGAAAAATAGTAAATGTCGAAGCGGGTCGAAAAACCGAAAAATTGAAAAGCCGATAGATAAAAAATCTGACAATAGAAAACCAACAGTCAGAAAGTCAATGCATACAAAAGTAGACACATCAACAAGCAGAGATTTTTTGAAGTGTCTGGTTTTTTACTGTCGGTTTTTCGATTGTCCGTTTTTAGACTCTCAGTTTTTTTACTTGTCGGCTTTTTTATTTGTCAGTTCGTCGACCCGCACCCGTAAGTGTTAATTAAATTCGATGGGGAATAAAGTTTATAATATAGATGAAGGTCATATTAATATAATAATATAAAGCTATTTAAATATACACATCTGTGAACAAAACAGGCTAATCCGTTTATAACCAAGCCAGGACTGATTCGACATATTTTACAATGTTATATTTATTTTGATGCATATTTTTTTTTCAAATTTGAAAATACTTGGATTTACGTTTAAAGTTATATAAATTTATTTATTAAAATGAAATCAACATTATAAATAAAGCAGTTAAGTTCATTTGTTTTGTGTATTATTTACAGTTTTCGGTAGGGACTAAACTACCTATTTTTTTCACTATTACTACTGTTCGTGATTCCAGCAGACGAAATCGGAAATTTCGATTCATGTACAATTTTAAAAATATTTACATACGTGCCGTTTACATCGTAACCTAAAAATGTTGGTCCAACAACGTGAAATTGACTACAGTAAAGTACAGAGAAAATACTTTTCCTGTTTATCGATATCTACATTTTTGACTCATAATATTTATTATGTCTGACGATAAAACTGGCGATGAATTGTTTATAAAAATTGTATGACATTTTCATCGTCATATTAAATTGTATATATTTACATTTTGAGCTTTTTTAAATAAAAGTTGCCCAATATACTTAATACCTTTGCCAACATATCTTATCATAAATTGTGGATTTGTAGTTTAATTTTCATGTTTATCAGTATTAATTACAACACGAAATAAATGGTTAAATATCAATAATAATAAATGAAAACGTATGCCCTATTCGCCTGGTTGGGTCGTTAAGAGAATATAAGAAAATTGAGATGTAAAAAACTTACGGTATAAAACTGAAAAACTAAACAACAACGTAGACAATACAAGTGCACAGAACATAAACTAACTTCATATACGCAAAAATCGATAACGAAAAGGAAGATATCGTAAATGTAAGAAATGTAATAAAATACGTTGCAGAATAAAAAGACCGTAGATCATAAAACAAAAAGCATCAAAATCGAAATAAAATCATCTGAAACGTAAACAGCTTCAATCGTGCGTGAAACATCGAAAACGTAATAAACCTCAATATTGGTAATAAATTTCTAGACAATATTTAAAACAGATGTCCATATACTACATACTTTTTGTAAAATAGTTAATTTGACCATTTTATAAAAATAAAGAGCCGTTAGATTAACTCCCCTTTGTGGTGAAAGAAGATATAAATGTTTTGTTTATTTCAGATGATTCAAATATACTATTCAGCATGTTGATAAGGTAATTGAAATAATGTCTAGCGTGTTATTGTCTTTCTATGTTCACAAATATCCCATGATGATTATAGAAGAGGAAAATTCATGGAACAGTGATTTTTGTGAATTTTAAATTATTTTATCAGAAATATTACATCGGCCATTTTTATTTAGTAGAAACTTAAATTAGATTGGCATTCTCTCACCCTAAAGAATCCCGAATTGGGATTTTATTGATTGTTATAAAAATTGTTAAATTGTTGTCCATCATATCGAATATCATATCAAATTTCATCAGATTTGTATTTAACGAACATAAAAAAGCCTCGTGTAGTAATTTTCTGTGCGACAATATTAAAAATATAGTCCGTCATATTGGAGATCTGACCAACTAAACTCAAATATGTATTTTAAATTCTAACTACCCCGAAAACTGATGAATATGATGACATTGTTTAAAAGTTTCTTCTTCAAAAACTCCTATATCAATGGATCATAGACAAACGTTCAAATAGAAAATATAATTATTAACATGAAGAAATATTACTCAAGGCAATAGTACATAAATTCGAAATTGTAAACACAGTGCGGAGAACGAGCAAAACAGATGACTACCACAAAACGTGAAAACTTACTCGTCTGACCATTCCCGGACACAACTACTTACAAGAATTATCCGCTTTTGTACGGTGATTTATATTATATTTTGTGTTAAAGCATGAAATAATTTTGGGAAATAAAATTAGTTAGGCATATTTGTCCTAATTTAATGTATTTCATGAAATCAATTATTGCTGTATAATTAAAAGCATAAAATATAAATACAAAAGATATTAAAATTGTTCGTAAAAACGTTTACATCAATATATTGACTTTTATTTCGTAACTTTTGTTTCTCACTCTTTCGTATATATTTTTTGCCTTTTTTCCTTTAACGACATGGTTTATCTATCCCAACCACTATTTCTTTCTCGTTTTGTGTCACCTCTCATTCACTCGTTTGAGAAAACGTCGACCACTTCTCGGCGAATCCAATTACTGGAAATGAAAGAGGATGAGGCCAGGGGGAAAATGAGATAGAATCGGGAAAAAGTGAAGAAGATTAGTGAAAGTTCTCGCGCGTTTATTACGGTTCGACAACAATCGGATCATGCAAATCGGCCTTCGTGTGCTGGCGAATTTGAAGTATCGCCATGCGAAAGTCCACTCGGCAATTTCATTCTATCCGCTGATTGATTCGTATTTCACTGTTCGGTTTCCTTACTTACCTTCCGAAATTACTCTCTCGTCGCGATCGATAAGTGCTGTGGTTATTTTCTAAATATTTGGAAAGTCGTTAAAGAAATTGAATCTTTAAATTGAAAATTCAAATTACTTCTACATAATCTTAGAAATGCGTAATAACGAATTTACATTTTGATCATTGGTAATTTTGTTTATTTAGAACTAAAATCTAATGATACGTGGTACTAGTAATCTGCAATTAATACTATCAATTAATTCTTAATCTCTTTTATTTTTGTTATAATTATTCATAAAAAATTGTTTCTTTTCGAAAAATAAGGTAGTGCAATTCAAATGCCGTATTGTTATTCATTTTTCGAATACTTTTGCGTGATATGAATCAGATATGATGGGTATATCCTTATACATATTTCGATGTATTCTACTAGTTTATCAATCACGTCGAATCTTGAACATTGAATAGAAATTCCATTCGCAGACTTGAGTTCGATGAATGAAAGACTATACGTAGGGATGCTTCATTATTTACGAAACCGAACCCGTGTATGCTTCAATTTTGAAGATTCTATGTGTTCCTAAATAATAGAATTTTCGACATGACTTTGCTGGATCAAATTTCCAGGGATTTATTTCATCGTATTATCAATACCAAACAAAAATTTACGTAATGAAAATAATAATAATGTATTTTAAGTTAATAATACAAAAAGCAGCAAACCTAAATTCTTTGAAATTTTAAAAATATCTTTTTTTTAATTGAAATGAAATATAATTTTACAACACTGTACTTTTCTCATCTATAGTTATATATTGAACAGAATCCCTTTTACTGCTACATGTTTGTGTCCACAATTACTTATTTTTTATATGTAACTCATAAGCCACGTCGATTAGTTAAATTTCTCGAAACATGAGAATGTTAAATGATGAGACGTAAAAATTCAGGAATATTTCTTGTTACATCTCCGTTTACATGTATACTTTTCTCACTTTAATTCATTAAGATATTTAATGTTCATAGTTTTAGAATTTTAGATACCGAAATTCGATTCAGTTTTACACTATAAAATATTAAAAATTAAAAAAATTATTATGTAGGCGGTGGATAAGTCTAATATCAAATAACCTGAAATTGCCCAACTGTAAATTGTTATCACGTTGAATGAAGATGGTATCACGTACGTGAGGAAATTCAAGAATCACTGGCTTCCATGTAGTCTAATATATTGGAGACGAGGTTAGATTCTTTAAGATTAAATTTCTTAGTATATATTATAATATCAGAATATGAATTTTCTACTCTACTTTATATAAAAAAATGAAATTATATTTTCAAAAATGTTATATTATTAAACACGATCATCGAGGAAATGAACTAAAATTGCTTAATGAACTAATAAGCATGGTGATTATTAAGGGAATGTGGGTAAATCTCCAAAACTGTTTAAAATTGAAAAAAAAAATAAAAAAAAATTAGTGCACATTTATAAGCTTGTATGGACACTTTTGGTTAGTATTCAAGATGGTTATTTAATATCCGTTAATCGTTTAAACGCGGGGGCGTAAAGTTATGACGTCAATATATATAAGGAAACATTTTTTTTTATCTCAACGTTAATAATACCTTACATAACAATCTTTAATCATAGAGATAAATGAAAACTCACAAGAACAGCGGGTAAATTCGTTTAATATACAATAATAAATAATAAACAAACAATGAAATGTATTTTTTAATAAAACAATAATTATTAAAACAAGCAATGTATTTTCGTTTAGTTCTGAATACAGACTACTAAATTAACTAACCGCCAAAAAAAGATCATCAAAAATTATAATAAAATATTGACTAGAATAATGTGCCCCTAAAAGGATTAAGAGCGAAATGAGGACAAGATCAATATAACATTACATAAAGAACATGGTGGGTAATTCAGAAATACATTTTTGTTCTTCTCGGAAGTCGTCTCTCGTTTGTCTACTATATGCAAGAAGGAAACGGATAACTTAATATCACTAATTCGTCAAGTAAACTGTAAAAGATAATTTAAAAAAAATATCTATTATTATGACACGAATTGAAGAGAGAAACGAGAAATAAAAATGAAGTTAAACTTTAAAAACTTAGCTAATTTCTGGAACGCATGTGCTTTCATCGTCGATTCTACAACAGTTGATTTGATGAGTACTTGTTCCAAAATATCATAGAACAAATGGACAATATCAAAACTTTTCATGACATCCCAATCAGCAACCCACCAAATTAGAAATTGAATAGCTTCATTATTGGATTTCCCACAGCTAGTCACGTGGTTTCTTCGTACACAAAATACTCGATGAAGATTTGGACTCAAAAGAAAAAAGAGTTTCGTTGCCATTGATGTAAATAAAAACAAAATGAGGTCAAAAAGACTCCGAGGAACATATTTCACGAAATTGGCCCTGCGCAAGGCTCTCCTCGGAATGTTCTATCAAAATAACTAAATCGTATGTTTCTAATGAATTCGACAAAAAGAATCTAATTAATGTTACTACTATCATTATACTTACAATTTTCAGCATTTCATTGAAATTCTGTTCAACGATTATAACAATGTCGATTGTAAAAAATTCATGACACATCGTACAATTTATGATAAAAAAAGTATCCGGAAAAATAAATAACGAAATGTAACGAACTGATGATAAAAAAAATAATGCATATTTTATAATACTCGATAAGCACTGAATTTCGTATTTTAACAATGTTTCGGCAATGGGCGACTCGTAAAATTTATTACGTTATCGTCTCATATTTTAAAATTTATGAATTAAATTTTAAATTACATTTTCAACAGATTCGATATGGATATATTTCCCACGAGGCTAAATGATCCCTTAACGTTTTATATAAAATGTCAAATTATTATACGTGTTGAAATGGTAAACGTACGTGATTTTTAAACACGATGAGTATTTAAAAAAAAATAAATGCGTAGTTTTTATGATTCCAAAACTATATAACATTTGATGCATGCCATTAATGTGTACTAAGTACGAATTATAGCCCTCTTCTTTTAATATATATAATTGTATTGTATAATGATAAAGAATTTCAACCATCCGTGTCGCGAAACCTCTTTTATTCGTGAAATAAATTACGTATTTTCTTTTTAAATGATTGTTTAGCATCGAGCAAATTCCTCGATTTCAAAGAAAATTCCGAGATCTGTAAGAATGTAGAAATAATGAACTGAAGTATTTTACTGAATTACCTACAAATAATATAGTATATGAAAATTAAACACTGATGAATATTGCATTAATTATTCTACATTTTGATCTTCAAATATTAATTCCAATAATGTGTTAAATTGATATGAATTTACAGAACCATGAAATGTGCATATTTGTAAATGCAATAAGGATATTCTAGACAAGAATAAAGCTCACAGAGAATAAGAAATGAAAGATATGATAAAGTATTCCAATTACACAAACCAGAAATGCAAGGCAAATTCATAAAAGAAGATAAATAAAATATTAAAAGTAAGAATTAAACGCCGAAAATAGAAAACAGCCGGTGTCGACAAATATTAAATGAAAATTAGACGAAGGCAAAACACGTAGAAAAAAAGAACACTCGGCTTCAGAGTTAAGGAGAGAAAAGAAAGGCCGAATAATAAGAAACAGAAAAAGAAAATGAGGAAGGTAAGAAAAAAAGCAAGTCGACCAAGGAGCCAAGTCGTCCATTGGCTTATTTATTTCTTGGAGCAGAATTACGACGCAGCGCCACGTTCTTAGGCGACGCATATTCGTTTTGTTCCTTTCGACACAAAGCAGATTTATCAAAAGTCGGGTAGTTTTAATTAGTACCGTTCTTTGTGCTCACAATGTTCCTGGTTTAATTGAGCCTGTTATAGCAAGGGATGCAATGTCTAACTGATTTTTGGAATTAAATACAAATTTAGTATAAAAATAACATTTGTCTAACATTGCTTACACGTTGTAATTTAGTTGTATACATTCATTACTGCCCATGTGAAATCTTTTCACTACATTTCGATAATCATAGAACTCATTTTTACTTAATATTACCTTTTGCATACTGATTTGAGATAATAGTCTTAGTAAATTCAACGCATGATTATATTTTCCATATTTTCAGTAGTATAAATAAACGTTTAGGAATACGTTTGAATATTTACTTCTAATTTAGAAATTGTACAAAATAATATATATCGATCTACAGTACTATTGAACACGGTTCGTTCACACACCAACCTCTTGACCAAAATAATGTACAGAATCATACATTATGGTAAATTGATGAGTGTATAAATGAATCGAGTAAAATAGGAGTAAGATTTAACCCGTTCAGTCACCCATTTCTTTTTTCACTGAATTTGGATGAAACTCGTTACTCGGAGGTTTTCGGGGTCGCTGAATACGAATCTGACGTCAGTTTTTAAAAATTCATAATGGCGGGTTCCAATATGGCGGGCAAAAATTGAAAATCGACTGAATTCGCTTGAAAAAAGTTACCGAAGGGATTTTCGAGGTCAGTGAATACGAATCTGATGTCAGATTTCAGAAATTCGAAATGTCGGACCCAATATGGCGGACACAAAATTGAAAGTCTACTGTCTTCGCTTGAAAAATGTTACTCGAGGATTTTTTAATCCTCAAAATCTAATTTCATTTTCATATTCAGTGACCTCGTAAACCCCCGAGTAGCTTTTTGTCAAGGATATTCAGTCGATTTTTAATTTTTTGTCTGCTATAATGGATCCTCCATTTTGAATTTTTGAAAAGGGACATCAGATTCGTATTCAGGGACCTTAAAAACGTATAAATAATAAGTTTCCCGTATATGTTTGTACGCAATTATTTGTCACAAACGATTTAAAAATTGGTGTATTTGGTATATTTTTGTTTATAATTAATTAAACTATAGTATTTTAAGCTATGTAGAAAATCAATCACAACGTAAGAAACATAAGAAACTGATTTTTAAATGTAACAAAGTGTCACATTGTGACGCAAAGGGTTAATAAAACCGTGTAGAATAGTGACACAGATCGGTGTAAGACTGTAACCAGCCCTAATATTGTAATTATTCTTCTAAGGATTTCTTATTTTCCATTACTGACATCACTACTATGAAATAATTTTTGCACCAGTTTACATAATTTTGTCAATATCTACTAAAACCGTAACTATAATCAGAAAGACAATGAAACATTTTCTGATAAGATTTGATCATTAAAAAGTGATTAAACTAATTGACACGAAGGGCTAATTTTCGAATAAACACAAGAAATGCCGAACGAGATGCAGTGGAAATAATTCACGAAACGATTTAATTATTCGACTCTCTCAGGGAAGTACAAAAACAAATGAAGCAATTTCAGCGTCGTTTTTCTTCACAGGTCGGATTTCCAATTTTATTTAAGGTTACACAACATCGCCCGGAAAGTGGTTCGACCGAAAGAATTACTTCCCAGTTACTTACGTCACTGTTTGATTAGAAACGCGAATCGGAAGGGAAAAGCAAAAGGGACGGGTGTGCGACCTAGATTCCCGCGAATTGCTCCGGGAGGCCGTTCTTGTACTTTATTGTTTATTTCCGAAACGAGAGAAGCTGAGAATCGCGAGTCCCACGAGGTGTTCCAGCCGAGAGGAAAACCGGGCGAGGGCCAGGAGGAAAGAAAATCTCGTGGGATCGCGAAAAGAGGAAAATTGGTCTACGAAACCAATTCTAGTACAGATGGAAATTTGTTTTTTTGTTCGGGAAATTCACTTGTTTGTATGCGCATAACACTCGCGACTTAATGAATAGGACGAGTTCAGTTTAATTAAGTTTCAGCGAATTAAGCCCAAAAGCACCACGATTAGTTTATGATAGTTTCCATTGTTCATAGTCGTGAATTAATTTACGTTTATTCCATTCAAATCTTCCGGGATTACGCAATCCATTTAATAAACATTTCCAACTCGAATTCGGGAGACATTAATCTCGTGCATTTTGAGCAATTTAACGAAAATTGTACGTACCACAACAATCGAAGTAATGCCGGAAAACGGTTGACGCCGTGCGACAGTTCCGACTAGTGCGCCGTTAGGGTGCAAGTAAGCACCGCGAATGCGCCGAAATGATTGTCACCTCGTTTTGATGCATATGCCAAGCTGATGCGCTCGTGCTTCATGAAGTTTGTAGACGTACGGTTTCGTCGAGCAATCTAGGGAGACATTTCGGTTAACTACACGTTGTCGGTTGCTTGTCATACATTCCAGCCTCCCATACACGTTAGACAAAGGATTCTGGTTGGTTCGCCAGTGACATGATCTAAATCAATGCGTTAATTTCGAAATGCAATTCATGTCCCTTCGGGCCTATTAACCACTATCCGACACGATCGAAATCAAGTACGCGACATATTGAAGTGGACGATTTGTTATGATATCGTAGGATTTATTGGTGCACAATTATTGGTGCATATATTCAGAAAAGATCAGATGAATTTTGAAGTCGACATTTTAAAAAACGCAATTCAGAAATAGGAAACGATCAAAGTGTTACTTGTAGTATAAAATGAGTAATTTTGCCTTCAAATGCATTACAAATGTAAAAGAATCCAATAGGGAATATTTTTTGTTATCTTATGTTAAATTAATAGTACATTATGTGCCAAGGGCGCAATTAACAACCAAGTATGGATCATACATATCGTGCTTTCCATGTCAACCGGGCCACCTCAATATCTCAAAAACGGATATTTTTTTTTCAACCAAAGGTACAGATCATCTTTAGCATGCATACTTCTTTCCCGAATTTTTTCCGAATTACTTTTTTTTTTCTCAAAATGGCGGATCAAAATATCTAACAAAACGTGCTTTTTGAGTTTTTTTTTTTGTTTAACATTGTTTGGTGCGAAATACATTATGATAGACCAGTGATTAATATCTTATTTGCTATTTGTTTCATATGTAATCATAATTATTAAATAAAATAAGTAGTATTCAAAATGGCGGCGAGAAAACTCCAGTGTTACTAGATTTTATTAAAAACTGTCTACAGGGAGTTTTTGGAGTCGATGATTACGAATCTGAAGTCATATTTTGAAAATTAAAAACACAGAATACCTAAAAATTTCTTATATAACATAATTACTACTGGTATTAATTTATTTGTAAGTGAGAAAACAACAACTCTCCGCATTCTACAGGGTTGAGGCTGTCATGAATGCTATTCATGCCTGCGTTTTTGTTGCGATTATGTTATATAAGAAATTGTTAGGTATTCTGTGTTTTTCATTTTCACAATATGACTTCAGATTCGTAATCATCGACTCAAAAAACTCCCTGTAGACAGTTTTTAATAAAATCCAGTAACACTTGAGTTTTCTCGCCGCCATTTTGAATACTACTTTTTTTATTTAATAATTATGATTACATATGAAACAAATAGCAAATAAGATATTAATCACTGGTTTATCATAATGTATTTCGCTCCAAACGATATTTTGATCCGCCATTTTGAGAAAAAAAAAAGTAATTCTGAAAAAATTCAGGGAAGAAGTACGTATGCTAAAGATGATCTGTACCAAATTTGGTTGAAAAAAAAATATCCGTTTTTGAGATATTGGAGTGGCTCGGTTGACATGGAATGCACGATATATATCGATTACTAGAATAGATAAATAATTGATAATATTTTATTCACTAAAACTAAAAAAAAACGAATGGAATACGTAGGTTATACTACACAGAAATATGTCAATAAATATACATTAAATAAGATATTACTAACATAAATGGTTCAAGAAATTTTCGATGGTACGTCGCCAACTGAGAAAGTACTTTATTTATTATTACTTCATAATAAAACTAATATTACGATGATAGCTCTTGGCTTTTAAACAACCATCTTTTAGTAACCGCTTCACGTTTGACAAACTGTTAGATAATAATAAATCAATGAATATTTAAACAATTCAATCTAACTCATTATTACCAAAAGAAATAAATATAAAATAGGCTTCTTTCTTTTTATTCTTCACAGAGTATTATCTTTATAGTCATCACACACAAGAAAAAAATGGTTGAGTTTAGTTAAACTAATATGGTTAATATAACTTATGCCCATTTCAACCATATTTTCTTTCCGTAGTCATAAAACCATTTTGGCGTTTCTCGTTTCTCGTATGACTAATGCAAACTAACAAATTTAAACTATATTAGACTACAGTCGTCCCTGCCAAAAATTGCCTTTCCAATATTGGTCACCCTCTCAATATTAGCCGTTACTCCCGATAGCTGTTCTCTACCATCGTCAATGTCATGCATGCTTGATATGTTTTGACCTCAGCTGACAATTATGTATACAGCATTTCATGTTATAACGTTATCGTATAATATGTCGAACACCAGAGAACAAGTGTCTACAGTAATCTTTACATATAATCTTATATATAAACACCTTTATCTTAAACAACTACATAGGGGAGAATTGTCCGGAAATTTACAAGTCTTAAGTTAGTTTAAAATGTTTGAATGTTTGAAAGCTATCAAATAAACAAATAATTTTGATATAGAAAAATTAAATAATAGTACATTATGTGCCAAGGGCGCAATTATCGATCTTCGACGATTGTGAAGTTTGTCGCCCGAGCGAAGTGAGGCCTCCATAATTCGCGGCCGAAGGTTTAGCCCTAGGCCGAGTAATCGAGTTTTCCGGCCGGAGGGTAATAAAAATTGTTATTTTTTCCAATGTTTGAGGAAGTACATCTTTCAACGGAAATATGAACATATTAAACAAATAATACCTTGAATGATCACTTCATTTCATCAGCGAAATTTTGTACTACTGGATTGTCTGTTACTACTGCTAACTTTCAACGCGCTGTAAATCAAAGCTTATGCGAGCGGGTAAACTCTCCGGAAACGAATCTTACAAGTGCAAAGCTGCATTTTTATTTGATGCAATAATTTCATAATGTATTTTTAACATCTCAGATTACGATTTCGAATTTTTGTTTAAATATAAGAAAAATGCTGATTTTCGGAGATGAACAATTTTTATTCAGTTAAAATACTTATGAAGAAATGTATAGTAGTGAATGTTTATTATATTATTTAATATAAGAAGACAAAATACTAAAACTGAAATAATTTCTGCGTTCCTTTATCCGTAAGTAGTAATCAAGGACATATGATCAGTGAGACACAAAATATAAAAAATCATTTTTCTCAAGCTTCCAGTATCGTTAAACCATTTGTTTATTTTTTTTTAGTGCTTATCGTTTTATAACTTAACTTAAGGGTTATAAATATTTCATCAAGAATACGACTAAATATATGTGCTAGAAAAGATCTTTCACCTGAAATTAAATCAAGGAAAAAGTCGATTACATTTTAAGAAGAGGTAGTTCGTGATATAAAAGTAACTTAATACCGAAATATGAATAATCCTTTATAACATTATCATTATGTATATTAATGTTTTCAGTATAATATAACATTTCACAAATTTATTGTTAGAAAGTTCTGCAACAAATTTTTGTTTTCCTCCTCTTAGAAATACGCAAAATTGCATATCCACTTTGAAATTTAGTTGCTTTCAACGACGTACACTTGACCTGTTTTCGTCGCGCAAATATAAGTAGGTACCTACATGTCATATTTGAATATTATAGTATTATCAGGTTTATACGAAAAGCACCTCTACAGCCGCTGCTAACTTTGTTAAAGCACGTATGTCGCTTCTAATGAGATATAATCAGCTGAACATCGTTTAAGTGTAGTTTAATAGTTTGTAAACCCCTGCAAACGCTTCACTTGCCTTCCACATTAAAACTTTATCTTTCTACTGTCCATCTTTAGTGTAGAAATGTGTGTTTTTGTCAAAATTTACTTATATAAACTTTAGATTATCATTCATTAGCCGGTACTAAATGGCATCGGTAAAAATTTCGAAATCATTACTTTATCTAGTTTTCAAGCATAAATTGTTCAAAAAAGAATCACGTAACTGTTAAGTAACTCGTAAAGTTATATATAAAAACATTATAATTAAATTAAATAATTTTATGAAACGTAATACCACCTGGAATAAATATAAGCCTAGACATTTTTAGGTTAATGATACAATGGTACTACGTCTTTGTAAAAAATTCCATGAGTATTCTTATATCTTCAAAATTTATTTGTTTAAAGCAATGATATTTATATTAAAACTATCTTATGTTTAAAGCAAGGAAATAACACATAAAATGTCTGTTTTGTTCGACATTTCTGTGCACTATTTAGATTTCTTAGAATCTTACTATCTAGGGGCTTTAAAGGATCATGAAGGCCAATAATAGATTGAAACCCAGTCGCGCTGTTAACAACACGAAAATACATGATTACTAAAAAGTGTTCGAGTCTGTTGCGTATAATTGCTGCATATTTTTATATATGTTTTTTTATTTTGACACACGTTTGCAATTGATTATTTGGAGCTGTAAAGTATTTTTAATAAAATACGATACGTCTTATTGGCGATAAATGTATATCGCTTCCATAAGTCATTGACAAACTAATACATCAAATATAATAAAACAATCCTCATAATTTTAAAACACTTTCAGTTATTGACAAAAAAAGAAATTTACAAATATTCAAACGCAGTAATTAAATGTAAAAATGTAATAAAGTTCGAAATAGTAATTAATAATTACATTGAAAGATATGTTAATGAACAATTATAAACTTTTGAGAAGAAGAAAAAATCGAAGGAAACAAAGTATATGGAATACGCCAACAAACTTTCAAGAGAACTTTCAAAATTCGTTTGCATTGATTTTCTGCGGTTAAGGTTAGGAACAAAAGTACTATCGAAGATTTTTTATATTTGTAGTTATTTTCAGAGTTCAATGTGTAAATGTCCAGCATTAAAATAAAGCAGATATTTACCAAATATAAAAGAACAATGGAATATTAATTCGTTGTTAATGTAAAATATCTATAATATTATTTTTTTAAACGCAAGAAGAAAACTATAACTAATACAGTATACAATTACTGACATAAATTGAGTAAACTAATTTAATCAAGTAAGTGAAGTATTCTTGTAAATGTTAATAACTCTGTTTACATAATAACAGCATTAGGCAATTAACCATTTATTAAATTATAAATGCATTCCTGTTTATTAATTTTCTATACTGTACTTTCGTACTGCATTTCAAAAAGGAAATAACATTTATGGATATAATAATTAAATGACAAAATACAAAACATTTGGTTTTACATCGCAAAAGTAAATAATTCTTGAAACATGTATATAAACATGCAACTGTGAAACATGAACTTCATAAATACACTCGGGAAATGCCAAACTCAATCCAACTAATTTTAAATTTTAAACCCACTCACTCAGAAGTTCAGCTTCACATGATTTCCGTGCACTGTATTTACATATACTAAAATAATTTAAAGTAAAATTGACAACACCCTGTAACTTATACCATGCAATATTTGTTTTGTATACAAAACCTTATTATGTTCGCTGATGTCATACAAGACAAAAATAAATGTTCGTCAATACAATGTCAATTAAAAAGAAAATTTGGTCTCCTTTTTTCAGTTGTATCTCTGAAATGGGACATGCACACTGATTTCCTATATTTGTTATTGTTTTCTAATATACATTACGCATTCTTCGTATCTCCTTTGGTCACTATTCCTTATATTAATAAGTAAAGTACATACATTTTTAATTAATTAGATTAACTCTTACATTCCTTACACGGTGTATATTCCCTTGTAAGCGTTGGCATGTGCGAACACGTTATATAAGTATGCGTGGATGTTTATTTTTTATATAATTAACGATTTTGTATTCTATTTCGTACAGCGGAATATTATCTGCAGACTACTTTGTTTTCCTTAAATCCAAATTTAGTTTCACACATCCTTCCAAAACCGTTTTTTTCATGCAGTATAGGCAATCAGAATTATTTCCGCAACGTAACATACGTGAGCTCGTGACTGGTGTGCAATATTAACGTACAATTTACTGAGCACAATAGCATGTGCAGTGCAATTGAGGTGCAATTTCGTACGCTCGTGAACTGTAATACCTATAATACATTTTCTGCTAAACGTTTTTAATTAAATCGTTCATTAGATAACCAATTAACAACGTGAAATTTTATTAGTTACATAAATGAATTATGTCTTAAGAGTTGTGAAATGTTTCTCGGTTTGTACACCAAAAATAGATGAATTCCAATATAAGTTTAAATGAAATAAACGAATTACTGATAAATGAATTATCTTTACACAATACAGAAATTTGGATTATTTAGTTTTAGTTTAATTGAATAATTGGGTGAAGAATGTCGGAGAGATTGAATCAATTATTAAATATTTTTTCGAACTTCAATCGATACATCTGAAAATTAACCCGTATACAGCGAGAGCATTAAGGGCATTTTTAAAATGGGGTTAAAAAGGATTATTTTGAGGTTAGTTTTAAAATACGATCAATTATGTTTTGCGTAATGCATTCTTTAAATATATTCTTGAACACATAATTTTACTTATTGTTTTGCCGATAGAAATGTATATCAAGATTTACAATAATTGTTGTAATGATAAACAAAAAGTTACAGCATAAATTTCTCAGAAAAAGGGGTCAGATCAACTATAATGCCTTAAAAGACTATAATGAACATAACAAAAATTAACTTAGCTTGGCCAGCATGTTCCTACATGAGAGTTCAAAAACTAGTTCAAAGACTTATTTTATTCATTATATGATAATTCTGTTATTTATTAATACCTCCGATGGCTTGCGGTCGAGATGGAAGTTTAGAAAATAAATTTTTAAGATCAAGTATAATATTGATAAACAGAAAAGTCTGTCATATACCTCAGTCTGATCGTGACGTTGCCTGAAACTTTGGAAGAAAACTAGTGAATGAAAAAGTATTAGGAAACTGCAGTTTCAATCAAAATTTGTAGAACTGACCTACTCTAAAAAAAGTCTATTTGGTTATAGTTTTTTTCAACAAATTATTTTATTTATCTATATTTTATTTTATTCATCAGCACAGAACGACATTTAATTTCTCAGAATGCCCCAGTAATTAAAATAAAATTATTGTAAAATGAATATGAATAAAGGTTCATTTGATTATGTTAACGCTAATTAAATTTTATACCGGAGTCGCATATAAATACACTCGATTGTCACCGATTTCTAATTAAAATGAATAAAGTATGAATAATAATTTATATTATTATATTTATATAAATAGAAATCATGGCGATAACAATAATAATAATGAAATTTTGTTTAAAGTAAAATAAACATATATAAAACATTCCCAAAGCAGCTAAAATGATATGTATACATCGGAACTAAAAATATTGTCGATATACCAAAGCATTGCATATAAACATTTTTAATTTTATTAAACGCAAAACATGTAAAACGATAATTTAATTAAATTTCATGATAATCTTCAGTGCGCCAATACGTTAAATTTAATCACCGTGAAGAAGTGAGTAAAGCCTCATCGCATTAAGTACGTACATATAAGTTACCAAGTTATGTAAATAAATCAATATACCTGAGAAGTAAACTTCCTCATCTTTCCAGCTATTTTAAAGTTTTGAATTTTAGATGACCGATTATCGCATTGACATCAGAAAAACGATATTTCGCTAAATATCTAATTTTAGGTCGGAAAATGCACTTCAGTTTATCTGTAATATTTATGGAACTCTATACTAATAAGATTAAGAAATCATGATTTTCGTTTGTTTTCTAAATATAACACAATTTTAACAAAAAAATGGCTGAAAGACGTTTCTAAATAAATAAATAATATATTATATAAGATTTATATATAAATCTCATATTTTAGAGATGCTAAACTATTATTCAAATAAAATTTTACAAACTTCTTTCCTACTGTCGAAGTAATAGAAGAAACAAGTTTATAACCATTTTATTTAATATTAGTTACTTGTTGGGATTTTATCCAGCTTTAATAACAAGTAGATACCTTTAAACATAGTCTTCCATATTGACATAAACAATGTATAGAATATAGGTAATCGTGTAATAATGAGAATATTAAAAACTCCTTGTTTTGATTGTAATGAAACATGCTCATGACATTAATAGGAAATGCCTCGTAATTTGAAATTGACGTAACTTGGCGAAGAAAAATCATAATTGAACTATCAAATTAAAGAGAAATACTTGTACTATAGGAGTCATCTAAAGGAGTAGATAAACATTTTGTATTTTTTCGATATAAACGCTGTTTGTTTGCGTTTCGAAAATATTGTTTATCTGGCGGAAATCGACTCATGAGCGCTGCTGTAATTGGTGTAGGTCAGTTCCTACATTTCATACAGAAAAGTGAAGTATGGCGCCATCTCTTAAGATAATCTGCAGTTCTCGCAAATATTACGATTCTATGCAAAAATACGAAGTAAAAGGACGATTCCGTCCGTTAAATGATAAATAAAAACAAAAAAAAAACCTCCAATGTGGCCAAAGGCGGCATTTTTTTGGACATAACCTCAAATATTTCAAAAGCCGGATCTATTGGGACAATTGAGATAAAAACTTCGGCAATGCCCCTCCACTTTCTAACAAATGACATGACCCCATTATTCACAGACCTGCGTGATAAATTTAACATATAATTTGCAAAATGAAAATAGCGGATTTTCATTAAATTTTGTATTTACATGCAAGTTTGGGTCTCCGAATTCTAATACAACATCGTAATCATATCATTTTTGTATCCGACCACTCAATTAGAAGTGCTGCAATAGTACATATGTAGGTACTTATTACCTATTTTTAAAAGTCATGAATTATATTTTAAGACGTGTAAAACCGATAACTTATTTAAATAAAGGACCCCGAAAGCCAACGAGAAACAATTTTCATAAAAACACACTAACCGCAATGTGTTGTGCACAATTTTCACACGGATTACAGCGTTGTTTTTTGTAGGCAATAAGAATTTTTAAAAAATGGAGACTTCCACATCCCGACTAGTTTTGAGGTTGCTCTTTCGAATGGAGCTCGTAACATTTTCAAAAAATGAAGTTTAACACATTTTTTGAAAAGTATTGAAAAAGTGCGATTTTTGAGCTAGAATTTTCTGTGTAAAGGCCATTTTAATTATGATAAAGATTTCTGATCATCGACTAACTTGTTAGAAACCGTGTTTCGGATAGTTTTACTTAAAAAATGTTTCACATATTTTGATTTTTGTCGATTTGGATTTAGAAATGAAGCCGGTATGATGTTGAACATTTTTTCAATGTTTTTTAAGTAGAATGTATTAAACATCATTTCTTGAAGACTTGCTCAATGCCATTGGAAAGAGCAACCTTAAAACTAGAGAGATACGGAGGTTTTTGCATACAAAAAACGATGCTAAAATCCGCATGCAAATTGTACGGATTTGGGCATTAAAGGGTTAAAATTTTCTTCGTTATACTTTTACTCTAAACGGTGGAAATAGTTTCGACGAACAAGGGATTAAATTAATATAAATAATTTCGCAATTTTTACCTATATTTTTAAATTTTCAAATCCAATCAAAATTACAAATATTTAATAAATAAGATTTTTAATATATGTGAAAATCGCATATGAAGTTGTAGGCGTGTAGCAGAATGGACAACGACTGGACCCTAAATTGAGGCGGCAGATACGCTACACACAAAGGCATATAATTGGATTCCAGTGAAATCGCCGTCACCACGTTTCCCGCCTCTTTATGATGTCTCTCTTTTAGATCGAACTTTTTCTTCATTTTCCGGGCGTTCTAAAAGCGAATTCTCATTCAGTTTCGACGTACTCGATTACGGGATCTGGTTTACGCACATGTACATGTTGCACGCGAGGGTGCAGCTACATGCCCGCGAGATATTCTGCGTAACTGTTTTATTGAAGTGGTTGACTGTATGGTTATATCCGGAGTTTTTTGACATTAATGAATTTTATTCGTTTGATGAAAAATGATTTTTATTCAATTTTATATTTTAGTCGCATCAATTTGTCTAAATAAGGTAGATGTTTAAGTATGTTTATTATGTTTAATTATGTTTCTTAATTTAACCGCAATTCGTGAAAAAGGAATGCTCACGAGTATAGGTGATTTCCGCCCTCGAGATGGAACCTCCAAACCGACAAATTCGGGTAGAGTATGATGAGGACTAACACCTAATGGAAAATTCAATTGTTTTATCATCTGGATAAGTTTAAAAAATCCGTGTCAAAGTCGCCGATTATGCAAGAAAAATGCTGGAAATCTAAGTAGTAACAGTTCGCATGTACTGCAAACAACACACAATGCGGCCTATTACTACTTAAATCACTGCATTTTCCTAAGTATAATCCGCCGCTTTAAAGGTTGTTTTCTAAACTTTCCCAGATGATAAAACAATCGAATTTTCCATTAGGTATTAGTTCTAATAATACTCTACCCGAATTTGTCGGTTTCCGAGGTTCCATCTCGAGGGCGGAAATCACCTATACTTGTGGGCATCTTCCTTTATCATACCATCAATACTAAATGTAATTATTTGCTAATGAAGACATTATTAGGTTCTTGGTTTCTATTAGAAACTCATTTTGTATTATACGAACTTCTTAAGAGGGAAAAAATCGACTTACGGATGAAACATGCTGCCAGTTCATGGTGCGCTTTTCAGCCCCCAACCAGCGTGTGGTATAATTATTGTACTAAATTATTTTCATTATTTATTGGAATACAATTTTGTTTAGTAGCGTTGTCACCGATGACACCAAATTTTACCTACCAATTTATTATCACATACCATAAATAAAATGAATTTTAACCTTCGCCGGTCACTGGAGGTCCAGCAGACCCCTCGATGAATTTAAAGGTGAATAATTCACTTTATTAGTTTTAATTTGGAAATATTGGAACACCTGTCGGTAATTTAAAGTACTACCAATAAAATTTCTGGTAATGTCGTTGTCTGACAAACGTAGTATACTCGTGGTACGTTACAAAAGTTAGTCGATTTCGTTGCGGGGTCCAGCGGACCCCAGTGTGGATATAGTGTATATACTTTGAAGAAAATAAAAAAACTTTTATTTCATGATTCGTGTAATATAAATAGTCGAAATAATACAGTAAAATGCGTATTGTACATCTATTATTGACTGTCAATAATATTATGAGACGTATATTATTTATAGTTTTAGAGATGGCTTACAATTTATGAGTTCGTAATATTTGCAAACAATTAGAAAAGACTGAGGAAGATGAATCTATTGGCAGAGATGCTTCAGAAATATTCGATTATCAGGATGTAAATTACTTTAGATGTTCAGTTATATATCTTATATTTAAAACTTATGTATCAATAAACAAAGTATGTAGGTAAAAATTATGTATTTTATTTTTTAAAGATTATGCACTTCATTCATCTAAATAAATACCTTTTTTAAATTGTACATCAATCGACTATTTTTTTTCTACAAGACCGCAATCTGCAAAGTACGTCCAGAAAATATAATTAAAAAATATTAAAAATATAATAAGTTATGATTTTTTAAGTAAATAAAGTCATTTTCTGCACTTTTTTTTAATTGTAATTTTCTTTACTGTGTTTGATGCAAACTTATGCAAACTTATGCAAATTGAACAATGGGGTCATAATTTACGATGGTTGAATAACGTCTCAGAATTTTTGTAACTTGCTACGACTTACTCTTCTAATGCAGGCACAATTTTAAGCTTTGGGGTCCGGTAGATCCCGTGTGTCATTCTTAGCATTTTTAGGAGGTGTGACCGGCGAAGGTTACCGGGCTTGCTTTAAAATAGTGATGACAGAGTGTGCTGTCATACAGTTTAGATCATAACGTAACAGATTAAATTTTCTAACCGTGGTATTGCAAGATTCCTACAAAAAATCTGAAGTGCGTGTAATTTATTGCGCTAATATTCTCTGATTAAATTTAACGAATAATTGGCTAATGTACCAACAAACAGTGTCAATATTTGGTAGCTTCTATTCTGTTGCTTCAAAATTCTAAGGATATTTTCAAGAACATTCAGAACTAATGATAATTGTATTAAATTAGCTAAGAAATGTAGGTCATTTCAGAAATTTAGGTAAAGTGGTCAGAATGGTCCAACAATTTGTCTCTGGAAAATGCAGTGCTTACATATTTTATTGAATTCAACAGAAATTTGTCGCGGTGTAATTCACGGTTATCGCTTAATCGCGATACAAGGGTGGGAAATTCAAAGTCGTTTCTAACTCCGTGACTCCGCAAAATGCGAATGGAGTCAGAAATGGTTTCGTAGCGGACCGCTGATAAATAGCATGCGATTACGACCCTGTCGACTGTAACCGCGTACCAGAGTGAGGATTTCCCCCCTAAAGAACACCCGCACTCAACATCGCCAAATCGCGGTGATTATCTTCCCATGAAATCCCACCGGGTGCTTTCATGAAATTTATCGGTTGTCAGCTGATATCATAGTTATTGTTTTTCGTTTTCACTGCAGTAATTTTTTTTTTATTCTGATAGGCAATTCAATTGTAGCATTCAATTTCGAAGAATATTCAATATTGAATTATGAATTTAACGCGCTCCTAAAAATTGATACATTCGCTATACTTGGAAATTAAGATGAGTGATAATTTCTGTTAGATTAGAAACTTATAATAATGGAAGCTTTAATGTAAATATAATTTAACGATGTGGGTGATGTCAAACTTTACTTGAAAACACAAGCACATAAAATCACGGCGATTAATTCATAATTGCGAAAGTTGTAGCGTTTAATGGCATGAACAACATCGAGAAAATGTCGTGCAATTTAGCAGATATTATTACAGACTCGCATTTATATTGTTATAACTCTTTAAAAGCGGAGAAAGAGATAAGAGCGAAAAGATGCAAGAGTGCCGATTCGTGTTTCATGAAGTCGCGAGGATTAGATGGTAGAAACCAACGGAACGGAAGTGCCAGTCAAGGGATTAAGCGGAATCCATGGAAGTTCAGGTTCCGCAGCTGGGTATGATAGGAAGCACGAAAGGGAGAAGTCACAAAAAGCGTAAATAAAACGAATAGGTTCAAAAGCTGATGGTATAAAATGAAGCAACCTTGTACTGAGACAGCATGTGAGTGATGAAGAGACATAGAACGGAAAACGTAAAAGCACAAAAAATTCAGATCAGTATAAATGTGTTAAAAATTCATTTAATATCAGTCCAACTTATTTTCTAAATATAGAGACCTAAAATCAAAATCAGTAGAAATTTCGTAAATATAAAGTTACGTAGAAATAAATTTGAAGAGCTGTAAAAAATAATAAGTCTCCAGGCAACCGGGTACAAGTAAGATGGATTCAAAGTCGACTGGAGAAAGGACATTTTCCCCGTCTGACGTGCACTGGTGGGATTTCCCATTTAAAGGATTGGATAAACGACATGATCTAGCGTCTCTGTAACTGCAGCTGACTAGGACGTTTCCGTTCAATGTTTTTTCATGATCTCCTGAGGGAAAAGCGGCTCGATGCTTGCGGTTTATATCCCTTAAAATTTGATAACTCTTCTTCGAGAATTTGTTATCGTTCCCATCAAATTATCGTGGCAAAATACGATACTCTTCCATCGAATTTCTTTACAAAGTCTACCGGATGTCGATTTGCCGTCGATTCTTATTTATATCTATACAGTCAGAATGGCGCACTATAACGTCTGACACTACTGTGCCTCGCTGTCTGGCTATACGCGACCCTCGTCTTCTGTGTTAGCCTGGCGAAGCATGACATGCTCTACTTCGCGCAAAGCGTCAAGGCGGATGAATGTTAAAGTTAGAAACTTCCTACGTACTAAGATCCGCTAATTTTCTCCTCTTTTGACAGAATGAACTTGATGCGAGATTAAACTTATAATACAACAAGAGCTTCCTATTGTTTCGTTCTTAAATTTTCCGCAACGAAGAAATGCCGAACAAGTTCTGACAAATTACATTGTTTCAACTCGCAATTACATTACGGTTGATTGAATAAATTGTTACAATTTTCATGATTGTTTCAGTTCATTGTTTCAATTCATGAAATCAAGTAACTGTGTTTTAGAAGTATACTAAATAAAGGAGCATGTCTATGGCATAGAAGAAAAGTCGCTGAAGGTATGCTGTATCAAAATATGTATAGAATACCAGAGGATGAAATATTGAATATTTTTTAAAAATGACTGGTTTTCTCTTATGTGAAGATTCTTATGAATATTAGTGTTCGACTAGTCATGACTGTTTCTACTAACATTTAATAAGATACCTCTTTATTATAACAGATTTTTATGAAATCATCAGCGTTTTACGCAATAAAGCCCATAAATGAAGGTTTATTTCAAAACGTATTCATAGGGGGATCAATTCGTAAAACATTAAGAAGTGCCCGTTATTAACAACACCTGACGCACGATAAATAATACAGTAATAATCATATGGGCAAATCTGCGAATCCTTTAAATTTCGTGTCACTGTGTATTTTTGAGCATTTATATTTTATTTTTCTGCGATTAAATTGGTCAACATTATTAGGTACACATCAAACATTATTGTATGTAATGCATTATTGATTAGATAAAAGCACGAAATTCATACCTTTGAAACCGAAAAATATGTCAAAAATGCCTAAAATGTTCCCACAGTAATTTTTTTCACGTTTGGTCTTGTAGCGATTTCAACGTTTCTTTAATCTGTCTGGAGTTTTTACACATACTAATAGACAAGAAAACAAAGAATTTGTACCCTGATAGAGCTAAGTGCCCTTTTCAGGAAAAGATTACCTTTAAAATGTGACCCTCGTTTAAAAAAAAAAAAAACAATTTTAGTTCATTTTCAATCGATTGCACGTGCAGCATATCTTTAATCATTACGAGCAAAAAGTAATAATTTTGAACACGGAAAAAGGAGGAAATCCAGACGTCATTTAAAAATGTGCTCACAAGAGATGTCAAAGAAATATATGCTTTAAGTGAAAAATCACTTGCGGAACTGGTTAAAATAATGGTCTTTTTTCAATGGCACACCGTCCGTTGAAAAAAAAAACATTATTTGCAACCTGTGTGATAGCTTCAAAAGCGCGAAATAGAGGTAACATCAAAACGCTAACATGTAATAGTAGTTTTAATCCTTTGTATCACCATGGTAAATAACGTTTTCTTTGATTTTTCATTATTAAAATTATACTTAACGCATTCATGTCAAGTTTTTTACGATTTTCTGTAAGTTTAGTAATAAAATAACATATATAAATGGCTAAGAAGACATCACTGTTTATAGTTTAGGTAGTATAAATAAACAAAAATGGAAAAACAACAAATTCTACAGCAGTAGAGGAAAAGCCTAAAACTAAACCTACTTGTAATAAAAAACCTCCTATAATTTTTAAAACTCGACCAGCCCGAAAATGCAATAAAAGGTAATTATATAATAAATTTCTATCCAAAAACATAATATTTATTGTATTTTATTAAACGATATAATTCTCAAACCAACATGTATCTGAATGTACACCAATGCAAAAATTGTATCATTTCAGTACTTATTAATTATAAATTTTACATTCAAATTGATAATCGCATGAAGCAAATTCTCAAATGAAAGCAGTTTCTTGATGTGCAGCTTAGTTAGTGTTCAGATTTACGAAATTCAATATGGCGGCTTCAAAATAGCATTTCCAAAATGTCGAACGTCACCTCTACAAGGTTAAGAGTTTTAATTTTTATTTTTTTATTATTTTATTATTATTATTATTTTAAGAGTTAAGATCACTAATAAAAAAATTCTCAGATGATAATTTTCACTCTTCAGCGTTGCTTAAAAAATGAAGCACACTGCGTCATTTGTTACCTCTTAATCTATATTACAACATATACAAATTCCAATAATGTGCTTAACACATACAGCTGTTTGAATTTATGACTCAAAATTCAAAGGTTTCGCGGATTTGCCCATATCTGCTCAGCCGTGTTCAAGATCAACTTGTACTATCACATTTCGATTAAAATTGTCTACTGTGCAAGCTCGATGGTTATTAAATGAATAAATGATACGTATTTTTAATTTTAGTCGAGATCATGTTTCTCGATCTCTGCTAAACCCAGGACGACGTCAAGGACGTGACGAGGTTCACATTTTTTTGTTTATTTTTTATTTACTACTTATTTTTTGATCTTTTTACACATTTTGTTGATGTTTACTCGTGGAATGACGAAAGAGCGTGCGTGCGTAGGTAATCAGTTTAATTAAAATTCTATAAAAGACATTATTTTTCAATACAAGTAGAAACAGTCATGTTTAATCAGACGTTAATAGTAATGTTTGAAAGGTGACGTCTTTAGATTTTTTTCTCTTATGTTGTGGGCATTCTTCTAATAAAATCTGTAGTAATGTATGTACGTATCAATAATCTATTACAAACATTATCATTAGCTACACTGTAAAAAAATTTAATTTAATATACTTTTAATGTACACTACTACATGAAATTTAATGTACATTTACGTAAAATTCCGAAATACTTACTGAATTTGGCGGTCACAATGTAGACGAGTTATCAAATCTCTAGCTCTTTCTTTATCACCCAAACTCTGATCATTAACATAACTTTCGAATAATTATCAATTCAATTGTACACATGAAGATTTAGAAAAGCCTTTATTTTTTTATATTGATAAACTTCAAACTCTATCCTCGAAAATGCATCTGCTATGGAATTTAGTATCAGAGATATGTCTAATACCTGACTAAAACAAAGAGCGATAACAAGTGTTGAACCATTTTCAAAGAGTTTTTCATGAAAACAACCAAAAGTTTTCCAATATGAAAGCTGCGTTGTGCGAGATACGATATGTGCCTATTTCACGAGGTAAATAAATGTTTGACTTACATCGGCGCCAATATCGAAATGTAATACCGACTCTAATTCGGACAGATATCGGTTTCGCTTGTCCCGACAGGAAAATATGTAAAAAATGTATATTTTTCTTTGGAATTGTTTTTATGGACGGAGAAGGCCGCTGCATCAGCGGCGCCTGCGATGTTTTCGAAAGTTGATACAAAACAAAGCTATTTTTCAATCGTGTCTGGTGGAGCCCGATCTCGATGTTTTTTACGGGAAACTTGAATGCTGCGCTCATCGGTCAAGAGATACGGGGATATCGTTCTATCGTGATCGAGCGAGGCGACTATACTGCGGCTCGCCCAATGGGTTATGGAACGATATAACTGCCGGTTCGTAATAATTGGTTATCGATTGACGGTGAATAAACCAGACTCGGTAATCCCGGAGAAGCGAATATATTCTGTTAACGTATACAACTCAACAATGAATGACAGGTACGAAAGTATCGACTGATTTTTTACTGTTCGTCATTGTATAAAGCATTATAAGCTATATGTAGACAACAATCATGATGTTGATGGGCGATGTGTCTTAGTTATCCATAAGTAGAACCTGGAGGTATCTCTTTATTCCTTGTACCCTGCAAGACATCCATTGTAAACTTCAAACAAATGCTTGAAGTTTTTTCACATCATAAAAGTACTGTAAACTTACAACAAAATTTGTAAAAATACAGTAAAAAAGTACTTAAGAGTACCTTGCAGTAACATATTGTAATTTGAAATATTTTTAATGTTGATTCACAGTAAAATCATTGAATTTATTACGTGAAAAGGAAATCGTGAAAGATCTAAATAATATACTACATTTTCCGGCAAACATAATTCATTTTCAGTCTTCAAAATCTTTTTGCATTTTTCATGACCGCAATGAAAGTGTTTCGTCATTATTCTATGCAGGTGATGATGCGAAATATAAGCTTTCCACTCGACACACTTAAAGTTACAAAATTTGCATAAATATTTGAAGCACCTAAAATATCGAGACGCATTGTTCTGTATTATTTATTAATATATTATTATTAACCTATATATTACGAACAAAACCTTCCTAATTGACTCACTAAGAGAGAGAATGAGAAAGAGATGATATTGCCTTACTTCCCTGACAAGATTCCCTTTTACTTCTAGTTTTTCTTAGAGATATATTAGTGGATATAAACGACAGCTCCAATCTACTTGCATTTACTTAATTTCATCAAAATTTTAACTATACGCATCGACATTCATCAAACACCATAACCTAACCTAAAATATATGACCAAAATTAATGTACAGGAGTTTACTGTCGGTAGATCGAAATGCATTGCACATTACTTAAACTCGATATTTTTGGTTTCCTTACTTCCAACTGGATTGTATGGATCTCTAAACATTTTCATTGGCGTAAAAATACTTTTTCAATAATGTTTTCAACTCTGGCCTGAGCAAATCTTGATGAATGCGACAGACAGACATGTACTACATATTCTTATGTAATTTTACACCATAAAATTAAAAATTTACAATATATGTATTAAAACCGCGATAGAATGTTGTAAAATCACAAAATAAATGTAATTTAAAACACATTATTTAGAAATTGTAAATTCGCAATAAAATGTTTTTTTGAAATCGTAATATTTATTGCAATTTTACATTATTTTCGTACTGTAATATTGTCAATTATAACCACTTTTAATAGTGCACTTGTACCAATATTTCTTTGGTTCTAATTATTTTTAATTTATTTACTGATTTTTATTTCATCTTTTTTATTCACCTTCTATGAGTCTTATTCGATACTATTCCTAGTTTATAAAGAATGATTGGTACACGGCATGTAATACTGCGATCTTTCAAGTCGTTAAGTGAATAAGAACTGCATCTTACAATGTTCGATAGGATACAATATATTTCTATGGGTGGACCAATAGTATATCGGTTACTAAATCCCTAAATGACCTTGTATGATCATTCCTTGACAAATGCATTTTTATTTATTTTCGAACTATACTTCCAACATTATTAATACCGCAGTCCCATAAAATAAGGCTGCCCATTTGATTTAGAGTTTAGAATACATCTTTTCGAAGGTTTTTAGAACTCTCAATCCGAAACCGAATCAACATCATTCACTTGGCTTTGGTTACCAAGATACGAACAAAATGCGTGAAAACCGCGATTTTGGAATATATTTAAGGTTATGTATCATTAATTTTTTTTTGCGTGTAATAAAATAAGTATAAACTTCATCTTAAAGAATAAATATTGCACTGCCAAATGTATTTTTTCTCGACATATCATATTTAGACATTTTTATTTTTATTGTATCTGAATTGAGCTAAGTCAGTATATTGATTTCAGCAAACCTTAAAATTCGATTATACTGGTCTTTGAATCAAATGGTCAACCTGGTTCTGTCGGATTGTGTAATTATTAATTTTCTTTTTACTTAAAAAAACACACGTTTTTGACAGTTGAAATATTGAACAAAGATGAATATTATTTTAAAAATGCAATACAAACATATATTTTCGTGAAATTATTAGTCGTAACACAATTCTTTAAATATTAAACCAGAAAATACAATTTTAATTTATGCATTTGCTTAGCATATGATTAAATCATAGATAAGAATTTAATTATTAAAAAAGTGTATTTTCATAGAAAATGTCATATAATTCATATAAACTACTCGTCTGTTTCGCAATGACAGCTTCAGCCTCAACTGAAGCAATCGTTTTTCACGCATGATACAGAACATATTTATTTCCGGTAGAATTTTGCGAGGGGATTTGCGTGTTTCGTATATCGACATCTTTAACCAAAATGATTGCCAGCTTTATTGTATTCATGAAAGTCATCTATTTTTGTCAAATTATGTATATATTTATACACGTGCGTATGAAACGTTGTGCGACGCATTGGCATTTTTATTTTCTTCATGTCATTGGAATCATTTTAAGACGACTGATGTGCATTTATTTTCAAAAATAGAAATCATATTTAAACAAATTCAAACAAAATGGGTAGAGTATCAAATTTAGTAAAGAAAGTTATATGAATTTTCTTCATAAAATCAAACAGTACTTACGTAATAAATTTTAAAAGGGACATCATCAAATTTTAGAATTGTGAAAATAAATGTATTTAAAAATGAAAATGAAACACTGCCGTTATTCAGCACAGGAACTGACATGCCACGCCTTAATTTTATAAATGATTGCCATATATATTTGATATTTTATTAACAAATTAATATATTTCTATTCAATTCTAGGATTAATATAGCAATTATTCTTTTTAAATTCGTAAAAACTGAAAATACGTCTATGAACAAAATTTAAATTATTTTCATACAATACATGCGGTGAAAAGAGAAATTTAAAGATTAAACGAATGCGATGAAAAATTACTTTGTGCTTGGCAAGTTTTTCCATAATTCTTAGTGGGTTTTTCAATAATTTGAGCACTTCATACATGTTTTATTTTAGAGGGTAATTTTTAGTTTGCGCTGGGAAGCAACGTGTTGGGAAAAACTATATTGCATTAAAAGATATTTTATCTTAAAAGTCGTTAATTTCGCCGCTTATAATGTATATAATATATACTTCTTTGTTCTGGAAAAGGAGTTTTTAGTCTCTAGAACATAAAGCCTATTCATTTTAATGGAATAGTTACAAGAAACCAATAAAACTATATTTGAATTCCGGAATATTAGAGTGTGAAGTAAGAAAATTTATCCTTTTACCAGAATATTTTACACCAATCGTTCGACAAATATTTTTCTTATGCATATACCGAAAATTACTCAATGGTTCTAGTCCATTTTATAGAAGTTATAGCAAGAATGTCGAAATTCAGAGCAAAAAATAAAAGAATATAAAGTATTTTTTATTCTAAGCAACTATATTCCCCGTGTTGAAACTTACTGAACGGTACGGTACAATACACATTTATATAACGGCGTTTGTTTTTATCCAAATTTTGACATATATTATGTTTTTCCGTGTAACATTTAATTCAATTTAAGGTCAGAAATTCTCAAAAAAACTTTATTTATCATTACTTTACTTCGTCGTTTGTCAATATTTACATTTCTCTGTCTTTCGTGTATTTGTTAGAGAGTATGGGCTATTTATATATTTTTTAGATAACTACGTGTTAAGGTATTTTTTTGTGTGAAGAAGTTTGCTTTACTTAAACGAAGTAAGTATCATTGTAATGAAAATTAAAGAGGCGACGGAGTTCGTAATTGTTTGGAGTGTCAAGCAGACGAAGTATCAAAAGGGAATCCTTTGTTTTATATTTGAAAAGAGAAATCAACATCAAGACAGTAAGTACCTAATAAAACTTCGCACATTCGGTGTCTTAACAATAGTCGAATAATACGTCTTGTACATCCTTTCAGAAATGTGTCCTGAATCAGAAAATTTTGTGTATTAATATTAATCATATAAATGACCGAACTTGCTTTTAACTTATTTATAATTTAATTAGTTAAACAAGATTAAATGGACAACACAAAATGACGTATAACGAACTTTTCAAAAATAAAACGATCTATATAAACAACCATTTATCCAAAATTTGATGTTAGAAACATAAGATTTTAGACACTAGTTTTCGTAAAATTTTACAAGCAATTTATTTTACAACCCGTATAATTATTGTTTTGTTATTAAGAGCAGATTGATAAGTAAGAAATTATTACTGCCATAGTGTCTTTCTTATTTTTAAATATCACATTATAATTTTAAATGCCAGTATGGGGTTACAAACATCTTCCAAAGAATAATCAACACAAATCAAAATCCTAGTACCTGATAAATAAATTACATAATCTAATGATTGAGTACTTAGAATTAAATTACTTGGCGATATAAATATAATTTCCGTAAATATTTAATGGATCTTGCCATGCTAATCAGTAAAATATTAAATTATTTAAAGCATTTGGGATGCATTAATCATGGTGACAGTAATTTATTATTAGTAATATGGAACGGGTTGAATTTGGTTTATTTTCGTCTTAAATATATATAAATTAATAAATAATCTGACGATATATTTTTCATTTTTTATTATACGGCAATTGAATACTTTGACCTTTTCATTATAGTATATAACGAATTAAAATACATTTATCTTTTTCTGACATTAAGTGTCCATCAGTAATTAATCACCGAATTAATTTATCAAAATTGATATTCGATTTTCTCTGTACAAGAGTTTGGTACAATGCACTTACCGCTTGATATGCATGCGAAATGAGTTACCATTAATAATCCGTAATTATTACCCGGTAATTATTAAACATCAATTAGTTAAATAGTTATAATTTTATGCTCGATTACACAAGCCGGTAATAATTTTTTCCTGATTTAAAAAATGCTGCAAATGTAAACGTAATTATACCAGAAAATGGAATTATTGATACACATTCAATATTTGAACATCGTGAAACAAAATTCGAAATATTAAAAAAACGGGTTATGTTATTAAACTTTCTTTAACAATAGAGTCCTCCTTTTTTACCATTACTTTACTCTGTGAACACTTGTGAAAAGCAAACATTGTAATAAATAAAAATTATAAGGTGAAATTAATAAATTTTATACTCGAGCAAGTTTTAGTGTTTTAGTGTTATGTAACTGGATAAAGTTAAACGTGAAACTTAAACTTATCATTGTTTCGATAGCATCGTTGTCACATAGGAGAGTTATTGGATCAATTTACAATTTGGCGAATGCAAGATGACTGGTATTCTGTCGAAACTTCCATGGCCATAAAATTTAATGATTTATGTTGTTTATTTCGGCTGTCCGTTTCTCTTGCGACATTTTTGGAAGACGAATTATTGTGTTATATTTATGATTGAGTTCCTAACCCTTTATGAATATAGAAATTAATATTCCGAAACACATTAGTTAAATAAACAATTAGTTCGCCAACAATTTTATTAAATATAAACGTATTGCACTAGAAGAAATTCTTGTGTACTGATTTCTTTCATGAATATTTAAAAACATCTAAACGTCGATCTGATTTAATCTTATTTTACACATAAAATAGTAACGTTTCTTTGGGTTGTAATTGATTAGGTTTTGTAAATAATTGATAATTGGAACTCATACTGTTTGGAAAGGTCACCTAATGAGTGTGATTTATTATGTGATATTTTTGCTTATTGTTGTTTGGTTATAGGAATAGTATATTTACAAAAAATAAATCACTTGACTAATGATAACTATCGCATTTTCTACAATGATAGAATTTTAGCTTACACTATAATGCCAATTTAATATATCTATCCCAACATATTTTGACGAAATTAATGTTAGTATTCATTCGCTTATTCTTTAACTGAAAAAAGAAAATCGTTTGTGTAACTGATCATCAGTATCATCAACACAATTGTTCATGTTTGTATTTAATACAACCCTTTTTCGTCAACAGAACAAATTCTAAAACAACAAATGATACATTACAAAAATTGTAGTAACTATATCACGGAGAGAAATGTGAAAGAATGAAACTGTAGGTATTCCTTCGCCACTGTACTAAGATTTGGTGCTGGTTCTGCAACATGTGTCGCGTGATATCAATCTAAGAAACCCACAGTCTCAGACTGTGAAAACGCTTAGGATGAGACTGCAAAACTGCGATGCTTTCTTCGAGGCTTTCTCCCGCCTAAGTTTTACTTCTTAGACTAGGGCTCTCCCGGACTTTTTTGTAGGAAATTTCCACCTCTACAAAAAAGGTTTAGTAAATTTTTGCTCTATCTTGTACCGCTTTCGATACAGAAGCGATAGAACGAAGAACATCGAGTTTTTAAAACAAAAGATAAACATGGCGTCGGACGCTGAATACGTTGTTTTTCATTCTATTGCTTCCGTATTGAAAACGGTGCAAGATAGAGCAAAAATTTACTGAACCTTTTTTGTAGAGGAGGAAATTTCCTACAAAAAAGTCCGGGAGAGCCCTAGTCTAAGAAGTAAAACTTAGGCGAGAGAAAGCCTCGAAGAAAGCATCGCAGTTTTGCAGTCTCATCCTAAGCGTTTTTACAGTCTGAGACTGTGGGTTTCTTAGATTGATATCACGCGACACATGGTGCAGAACCAGCACCAAATCTTAGTACAGTTGCGAAGGAATACCTACAGTTACATCCTTTCACATTTCTCTCCGTGTAACACTGCTTTTTTGTAAATTATAAACTTCAAAAAGGAGAATATTTACTGTACAATTAATTGAATATTTGTGAAGGTATAATCCGTATATAATGTAGTATATAGCAGTTAAAAGAGACATTTTAATTTATTTTTAAAAAAAAGGTCACTCGGAAGAAAGGAAGTTTCTACAAACCGCTCCTAAAATATGTAACGTCTTTTTTGTCTGTTTCTACTTACAATTTATGAGGTAGTTAACAAAATTTCACATGCGTACGATTTTTATATGTTACGATTTAACTTACTCCATGAACCTTTAATTTGTTAATTGGGCATTAATTGTGTTAAGGACATTGGTGAAAAATGCTTTCCGTTCAATAAGCACTTACTCACATAAATAATGTTTTGTAGTAATAATAAAATATTACATCCGTTAGAACAATACATTTCATTGTGTTATTTCTTGTATGTGTTATTGTGCAATGCATTTTTTTCAGTCTATTGAGGTTCAATTTTATTCTAAATAATCTATATATAAAATTCTCTTAACCGGTTAAATTTAAGCTAAAATTCAGAACAATATCTAACTTTTGGTACTACACATTTATCGCATGAGAAGCTAGTTTTAAAACTTTTGAAGAAGTCTACTTTTAGTCGAACAAGGATACTTTATGTTGCATCTGAAAACTAGATAACTATTGTTCTTAATTAAAAACTGTTTTTACTGTCAATACTACAGCAACCTGTACACAGAAAAAAAATAAGTCTTAAAATTGTTACATCTTAAATTCATCATTAGGTGAGGCTAAATTTCAGCCAAAAATTCCGTTAATTTTCTTAAATTCAGACAATATTTAGGCTTAAAGTCTTACTTTCAGTCAACAAAACTTATTTTCAGTCGATATTTTGAATTGAAATAAGATTCGTATAATTTAGATGCCATAAGCTCGATAAATCTTACTTTCAGACATCAAAACTGACTTTCAGGCGATATTTTGGTTTGAAATAAGATTCGCATAATTTAGATGCCATACGCTCGATAAATCTTATTTTAAGCCAAAATATCGTCGAAAAGTCAGTTTTGCTCATTGAATGTAAGACTTTAAGCCTAAATATTGACTGAATGTAAGCAAATTAACGCAATTTTGTGCTGAAATTAAGCCTCAAATAAATTATGAATTTAAGATGTAACAATTTTAAGACTTATTTTGTTCTGCGTGGTTACTATATTAGACTATTTGTAGGACAAAGTCGTCAATATATTGTTTTTATTATTAGTATACCTACAAGAACATACCTTCTTATTATTTACTATAATTATTTCCCTTCTCATTTGGGAAACAAAAATTTTCTATACATGCTATTAAGATACGAAATAAATCGGTTCCATTAAATGATTAATTCTCTGAAGGTTTCCAAGATACGCGATTGAATAAACGATGCACGACATCAACCTCATTCCAGCGTATCCCGTTTCACATAGTGCAGTTTCACATACCGGAACTATTAAACGATTGCTTCTCTACACCCTTAAAGGTATTCGAGCGACTAACCGATCAACGTTACAGAGTGCTGCACCCTCATTAGTAAATCGAGACAATTAAGGGAAAAAACACAAAAAGAACAAAGCTCGAGGGCACATTGCGGAAATGACAATACGCTCGCGGGAACGTATTTTCCGGATAAAACATGTGCGTTGGTTCGGGGTGAACGAGCACGATAAATATTTAATCAGGAGGGACGATCTACTGGACGAGTTTTAAAAGCAGCGTTCGCTTATTGCATTCCATAAAAACAAATGACTCTGATGGTACACGGCGGACCCGAAAAAATGAGTCGAGCGGATTTGGTTGGGGTGAAAGTAGGATGATACCGTAACGACTATGTCGCCATGGGCGCGATGCACCCGTTGCCTGCGCACCATATCGATACACCCCGGCGTACCGCACTAGTCTAGACGACATAACGTAGAAACGAAATGTGTCCAGTAAACTGCAAGTAACTGTTGTAAAACGTAGGTAATTGCTGCCTCTGCCACTAAAAAGATGATTTCGAGTCTATGGAGTGAAAAGTAAGGAAAAAAGAATTATTTTAAAGAGTAATCCTAGTAAATTACTTCCAGCTCATAAAATATGTTTAATATTCAAACAATAAAATATTATCAACGTTCATGGACGTGTGATATCTGATTAGCAAATGATCAATAAAAATACTAATAGAATTTAAATATATAGGGAATTCCACAGCGCTTTAAAATCAATTATTGCCATATTTTTTCTCATATGAAAGTAATTTTTCATTAGGTATATGGGCAAATCTCAGAAACTTTTACATTTTGGGCCTGTGTACATTTTGCCTATTTTTAGATTACACAGGCCAACAAAATGAGGCCGACCTTCATACCTAGAAACCGGAGTAAACTTTTCCGAAAGTTTTCGATTCGCTGAATCCAAATCTGGTCGCAGAATTGTTCTATCACGTCAAGATTTTGAAATATCCTAACCTAAAAATGCAAAAAATACCGTTTTGCCATTTTCAGTAAGTTTTTGTGACAGACAAAATTTGTTTGTTAAATTGCTATTCATCAGCTTTAAATTGCTCTTTTAGTCATTCCGATACGATTTTTTTTCATCGAGTTATGGACGTTTTTGTCAAGGCACGATTATTTATTACTAAATGTACAAAAATCATAATCGTCCCTTGACAAAAACTTCCATAACTCGATGAAAAAAGAACGTATCGGAATTACTAAAAAAGCATTTTAAAGGTGATGAATAGCACTTGAATATGGTTTTTGCCAAATTTCGAACAAAACATTTTTTTTATGCTTCAAAAAAGTTACTGAAAATGGGCAAACGCGGTGTGTCTTGCACTTTTAGGTTAGAACATCTCAAACTAACAAATTCTGGTAGAGTGTGATAAGAACTAAGACCTGATGGAAAATTCGATTGTTTTATCACCTGGGAAAGTTTAACAAATCGTTATCAAAGTCGCGAATTATTCATAGACAAATGCTGGTATCTAAGTAGTAATAGTCGGCACCTACTGCGAACCATACACAGTGCGGCCTATTACTACTGAAATGACTGCAATTTCCTATGTTAAATCCGCGACTTTAAAGGCGTTTTTTAATCTTTCTCATATATGCGTCTGGTTTAGTTTTCAAATACAATTTTAGAGATAGATGATATTGTCTTATGAATGGACTTGGTATGTAATTTGTCTGCATCCTTTCCTCATATGTCGGTAAGAATGTTTTGATTCCTTATAAAAGATTCCATCGATTATTTTTTGAAACCTAATACTGTCAAATCAATTTTACATTTCATGAAATATAGTTGATATCTATAATAAGTAAAGACTAATAAATAAAATCATTAGAAAATTTTAATACCGTCAAATTATATATCTTATACTTTGCAAATTTTTTTAGAGTAATCAACAAACCAACTTTGTATTCAGAAATATCATTAATCTCTACGAAAAAAAGCGATTGAGAACTATTCAGTGATTACATGGATCCAAAATCCACCCAATTAACTATACCACTGGTATTTAGTAATAAATAATAGTATTACAATTCGCTTCTATATTACATTCGAATATATAAAAAAGAAAATCATAATTCTCAAAAAGAAATTTCAAAACGAAAATAATTTTCACTTTCACGAAATAAAGATTACTCATTTTTAGTAAGTAACGCATCAGTGGCTATTACTTTTAAAACTGTCGCAAATACTAAAATGTGGACATTTTCAAAGAATTTTATCGGACCGTGGAATTCTAATGACCTGTCTGGATTACATCGGAAATTTATTCCCAGCCACGGTCGGAATTTAATGGAATTCCTTTCGACGCTATTGAAACACGTGTGAATTTTTTGATGAATTACTTTTCCTACAAAACTATTTAATTGCATTTGGAAAATATTGTTGCTATCATGTGATTATATTATTTTGCATACATAAATAAAAATTAAAAAAAGCTTATAGTCCGATTGAGGATTCAAATTTAATTGATTCCTATAGAAATACACTTTTCGAGGATCAAAAAATTTAACTGTCGTACGTTTTAGTCGTACGTCGCCAGCAGCGAAATGGCAAACGATCAAACAATACCAGCATGTCCGTTAAAGCTTTGACGAGCGTGAAGTTAACACTCATTGGTATTGATGCCGAAAACTGGAAATCCATGAAACGTAACGACAGTCATAAAAATGTATCTTCAAGCTCTTACCACTAAAAAATATTAGAAAGAACTTGTGTATTTTGCAAAACCTTACATACGAGTCCACGTGACCGGTGTACGTGCTTTTTTACATTTTGACTTTTATTTCTTCATCGTGGGTACTTTGATTTTTTTGAATGTTTACATCGCAAGTTTCGAACGGGTGATTTATACCGATATTGCCGTAATTACTTGTTTGCTCGAATTAAAAGCTTTTTGCTTAACCGTCAGCGCCGGCGTTTCCCCTTGCGTTAGACCTGCAAGTACGTCACTGTCGAAGCGTCTTGTAATTATCAACTTCGGAGACCTCTAATTAAAGCTCTGTCGAAGGCACCCCGAAGGGCGCGTGACGAAGCACCATCGTCGGCGATAATGCTGCGAGTTTGCGAACTACACGAAACCTGATCGCTGAATGCCAGATTCTAGCCTTCGACCCGCGAAAACAGCCAGTGTTCGGTTAACCCTCGTTTGCACCCCTTTTCGTTTTCAAGTATAACTATTTTACAATCTTTAAATTTATCAATAATAAATCGAATATATTTTATTAAATAACAACAAACCACATTGGATGTTATATAAAGCATTTTCATCGAGTTTCTGTTTGAACTTAATCGCTTTATATTCATCTCGGTAAGGAAATGCAGATTCCAAATTGATCAGATTATTCAGTGACCCGAATACTATTGATTAAAATGTTTAAGGACTTTCGTTTGAATCCCATTGCTGTATTGCATATTGGAATATCGAAAATTGATAATAAACGAGAATAAACATTGTTCGTACTTCATACTCATTGTTTACAATAATATTTCTTCGTTTTTTATAAATATACAACCTAACGGATCAATTTTTTCATTGTGTTACAGGTCACCAATGGTTGAAAACAAATTTGGATGTAACACCAGAATCCGGTTGGGCAGTTGATCCCTTCGGGCATGGTGGTACTATTCCATATTTTCTGAAAGCTTCAGGTGCGTCTGGTACGGTGATTCAAAGGATTCACTACGCCTGGAAGCAGTGGTTCGCTAAGAAGCAATACGGAGATTTCATGTGGGTTCAACCCTGGGACCAAAGGGGTTCGTCGGATATGCTGACGCATAATCAACCATTCGATATATATAATATCAAGCACTCTTGCGGCCCCCATCCGCACGTCTGTCTTAATTACGACTTCCGCAAGATCCGAGGAGAGTACACAGAGTTTTCAGTAAAAGCAGTCGATATCTCGTCGAACAATGTCAAAGCGATGGCAGAACAGCTTCTCGAGCAGTATTTCAAGACGGGCTCCCTCTTCCCGCATAACGTGGTTCTCATGCCATTGGGAGATGATTTTCGGTAAGTAGACATTTTAAGCCTATAATACATGATTGTTTTTTATGCCATGATTCATTAAAAAGTTTGATATTAATTATTTCCTCCATAGATATGACCACGCAGTCGAATGGGACCAGCAGTATACGAATTACAAAATTCTCCTTGACTACATCAACAGCCGAAAAGATGAATACAATGCCGAAGTTGTTTTTGGAACGCCAAAGGACTATTTCCGCGAGATAACAAAACGAATGGCAAGGTTTCCAACATTGAAAGGAGATTTTTTTGTCTACTCTGATATATTCAGCGAAGGAAGACCAGCCTACTGGAGTGGATATTTTACCACGAGACCGTACATGAAATTGCTCGATCGCGAATTAGAAGCAAATCTTCGATCTGCAGAAATCTTATATACTATTGCTCTGAATGTTGCAAAACAGCAAGCAAAAGATATTAAACTTTACGAAACACACTTCGAAAAGCTCGTGAAAGCTAGAAGAAACCTTGGCCTATTTCAGCATCATGACGCCATTACCGGTACATCGAAATCATTTGTCATGAAAGACTACGCCCTAAAACTATTCGAATCCATGTCCGACATGACAAACCTGCAAAGTTTTGCAATTCAGAATTTAGCAGCAACCGATTTCAAATCTAACGCTGCGTATGTGCTGTCGGAATCGGATAGGGACAGTTACGAGAAGTTAGCGAAAAAGATTCCTATTAATGTGGGCAGCCATGAAACAAGAAAAATCGTATTGTTTAATTCTCTTGCACAGCCACGGCAGGAAGTAATTAGTCTTAAGGTTACTTCCTATCGAGTTCGCGTTTTGAATCCTCAAAGGAAGCCAATTCCCTATCAAATAGCGCCAGTGATGAACGCCACGAGCATAACGCACGATGTATACGTAATATTATTCGTAGCTGATTTGAAACCATTGTCTATTGCTACGTACCATCTTCAACAAGTCGATAAAGTTCCTGCTGAATCAATATCGACAGTATTCTGCAGGACATGTGGAAAAGACACAGTCTTTCCCATAAAGGCGATGCAAGTTGGCGATGTTCAGTTAGAAAATCAACAAATGAAGCTCTTGTTTGATGGCCAAACTGGTTTTCTCAAGCGCGTTACTAAAAAGGCAACTGGAAAAATTATGCAGTGTGGAATCCAATTCGCAGCATATCCATCTGCTCAGTTTCATAGTGGAGCATACCTCTTTATGCCCGATCCAAACTTGCGAGATTCCGATAAAGATGTTTTGGAAGCTTATACTCCCCATCAGAAAATTTATATCGTATCAGGAATTATCAGTTCTCGGTTGACGGTGGAATATGGCCGTTTACTGACGCATCATGTTGCGATATATCATAAGGAAGGTGGTCTTTCCGAAGCAATTCATTTGCGAAATATCATCGACTTTGAAACACCACCCAAGAACAGGGAAACAGAAATGTTCATGCGTCTGCAGACTGATATCATAAATGGAGATCCTCCAGTCTTTTATACCGATTTGAACGGCCATCAAATGATCAAACGGACAAAGATCGAGAGGATAGGAATCGAGGGAAATTATTTCCCGGTGACGACGATGGCGTACATCGAAGATTCCACACATCGACTCACGTTGCTGGTGAATCACGGTCAAGGTGCAGCCAGTTATCAGCCCGGGTGGCTGGAAGTCATGTTGGATAGAAGAACACTTTATGACGATTCTAGGGGTATGGGCGAAGGCTTAATCGACAATCGAAAGACAGTAATTAAGCACTGGATACTATTAGAGGATGTTAACGACGAGCAAGACAGATATTCGAGGCCCTCCTTATTTGCGAATAGCCTCAGTAATGCACTGAACTATCCCGTCAATATCTTCGTCGTTGACGGGATGGAAAGTGAGATTAAAATGGCGCCAGAAACTAAACTGATCAGTCACAGTTTTCCGTGTGACGTTCATCTTCTTAACTTAAGGACGAATCACGATCCGAGGCTTCCTCATTTCCCGATCAATAACGCGTTGATGGTGTTGCACAGGCAAGGCTACAGCTGCAGTGTGGGTACGGATGCGGTTATCAAGAGATGTCTTCTGTCAGAGCACCTTTCGCCAGGAACGGCGTTTTATAAATTGAGGACTCCAAACGTGACGAAAACGTCGTTGACGGGAACGAAGACGTTAAAGTATTTGAAGGACGGTCTCCAGCAAATCGGCCTTCAACCAATGGAACTAGAAACTTACAATCTTAACTTTGCAGTGAATTTGCACTGAAAGTTCGCCAAGTTTGGCCTAGTACGAGAGGCCAATCTTGAAGTTTATCGAGAAGACTATCGAGAGGAATGCTCTTTCACGACAGAGTTCCTGAACACTTAAAAACGAGACGTTGACACGCCGCTCCCCTAAAAAGGGCCGATGATAGCAAGAAGTTAGTCGCGTAGAAGAAAACGAACGACCAGGACGACGTGGAACAACAAAGACTACACGGAGCCAAAAAGACTGACTTCGAATCCGTCAGATGACCGCAAGCTATCGGCATTTTGTTGTCGTCGACAGAATCGTTAATTATCAATTTGTCGCAACAATCGAGCGTTACTGTTTTTGTGTTCATGAGCTGCAACGTAAGAAGCATATTAAATTCGCTGACCGAGAAGTTGCGAGCACCTCATCGTGTCTTCATGGAACACCATTAGAAAATGTGAAGTAAAAAGTAACACTCAATGTCAACTGCGATAGTGACTGTGATGAACGATTATGTAACATTTTCGGAAAGATAGACGAAAGTACAGTGACCATAGGACAAAAAAGAGATGTTATGAATGCGAGAGAAAATCTAAACCTATGTGAATAAGGAAGGGAGAGAGGGGGACAGAGAGGGAGAACAAAAGATCGATATTCATTGTACATATCAGTCCGAATTTAGATATTAGATGAGAAATAGATATTGTGTAATAGGTAAATAATGTAAATGTCACCTATTTTCGTATGTCAGTCGTATCTTTTCAGCCTTTTCTCCGCTCTCTCTCCCTTTCTCTTTAGAGTTCGGCTTCATCTTTTCGTTAAATTAAATAAGTTCTTAGTCGCATGGACTACTACTTCATAGTTGAATAAATTTAAAATAATTGTAAAGTACTTTTAAAATTATTGGACAAAAAATAGCTTTTGTTTATGGTCATGCGTTCAACTTTGAGTGACTAAGTTTGATGTGCAAAAACATATTTTTGTGTATTGTATTACAATGCAATTGATTTAAACGGCGTTCTTCCAGTGTTTAATACACACTACACGATGGTCGTAAAAACGACACGAAGAGGCGTTTCTGACGAATCGTGACTATAAAAAGTATCTTTTTTCCACGGTGATTAGCGAAAAATTGTGTAAATATTAGAATACGTAAGCGATTAGCCTGCAGCAATTTTCAAGTGTCCAAAATCGCCCGATAAACCGACAAATTCGCGATTTTTTACTTTATAAGAAAAGTATAGTAACTACGTGACTTTCGACTGAAAAATGAATAGCGAAATCGTTAACAATCACGTTTCATGTGTCGGTCGGAACTCGATGTTACTCTTTATGGGTTACTTTATGTTACGAGAAATATAGGCGATTAAAAATGAGGATATGTAAAATAATGACGGCGAGGTTTGTCCGAAAATCGAAAGTATCGATTCAGATGGTTCCGGTATATCAGGTTTATTAATTTTAAAGTAATATTTATTCATTTTCATTTTTTTAAGAATTATCTATGAATAGTTAAGAGTTATTGGTTTAATAATTGACATTTATTGTATCATTGTATCGGTTATAGATTTTTCAGTAAACAAAATTTTGTACTATTTACTCCAGATAGCACGGAATTTATGTAGATGATTATTTATAGTCCTTTTGGGCAGTCTCTGTAACGATACTGTAATATAATCTATGTTTTGTGCTGTCTGTAGAGAGGAGAAGAATATTAGGATTATATTATATATATACATATATTTATATTATATGTTATATATATTATATATATACGTGCGTGTACGGAGTGAACCGAAGAAAATGCACTGTTTTTATTTTCTGTCCACGGACACTTCGTATAACGTGATTGAATGGTCGATGGGCGAATGAATGAAACATATTTTATTCTTTGCGTTATTACCTAATAACGTTCTATTTATTAAATTACGGATTAGGTCAAACTTTTTATTATCGAAACTTTTACGGGATGTAAGCAAGAAGAACTTTAAGAGTATCACCAATAACACTGCAATTAGTTTGGTTTTGTTCATATTTTAAGTCACTTCTTCACCAGTATTTTCTTAAGCTGTTATGTTCGGAAAAATACATCATATATAAAGAAGGCAACAAGTTTAGAAGTAGAATAAATTTTAAAAATAAGACTGCTCTATTTATTTATTTACCTGCATTTTAATACAGTCCAAACTATATAATTATCCCATCTTTTCGTCCAGAGGTTAGATTTTGTGAAACGCAAAATTATATACATACATGTAAAATTTACTATACATTTGTTTGAACCATTGTCTTTCAGGTTAAAATCAGGCACAGTATTTTCGTTATCTATAATTCTACGAGATTTCTTAATTTTTACCTTCCAAATCAAGTCAATTTTAAACATTCTTCTTGTTACTTTATTCACTGTTGTTACACGGAAAAAAAAATTTCAGAGGCACAGGTCTAAATCGCCCTAAAGTAGCCATATTGAAGGGCTACTGTGGAAACAGCTCTATTGTATGGTTATGGTAGACACGTAAATTGAGCCGTATATAACATAACCAATCCAGCTATATTGGAGACGTGTGACGACTCTGCGTAAAATATTTAGCAAAATTTTATAGCTACCAGTTGTGTATGATTATAGATCTGCCAGCTATATAAATATGTATATAAATGCGTGTTATAAATCCAGAAAACATTACTTCAACTTGCACAGGTGACAGGACCGACAGATTATTCAAATGACAACACGAAGATATTATTATATTTATTTCTATTATTACATTGCACATTTTGGAACAATAAAATATCGCCCATACATTTGAGTAATGTGTGTAGGCATGTAATGCAGTAATTCACAGAAACTAATTATTTTAAAAGACGCATTTTCATAAAATACCTCATAACATGAAAAGTGTTCATGATAAGCTGTATGTACACTTTGGTATATAAAAACAATATTATTTTCAAATACAGCGATGAATTTAATAACCCCAAATAGAGGTTGCCCATCATCGATACCGACACAAATTGATTCACCAGGCGTATACCGAGTACCAAAATTTTCTACCCACTTGCAAAAGAACATTGGTGTGCTTTTATCAATAGGACATTCAATAATTGAAACTGGTAAATCATTCAGATTCATAGTATTTCCAGGACCTTCTTCAAGGGTACTGGAAAATACATTTTTCATAATAAATTGGTGTGCTAATTAAAGTTGGTGTTTCTTTGCTAGAGTTAAAGCTATTGACCGCCTGGAACTAGTAGCATTGGCAGCTACTGTGGATTCCCTGTGTTTATTTTCAAACCTCATACACCATAGATGTATTAAAGGTCCACATTCTGCCATTACTCTAGGGTAATGATTCAGATGGTGTGCTTTAGGTTTCAATTTCTTTTTAAATAAAATTGTGTATAAACTATTACGAGACTCAATTAAACTTTTCAATAGTTCGCAACTCTTCTTCTGAATAGAATGTGCTGATACTAAGGAAACTATATTTCTTAAAACTATAAAGAATTGCCAAACAGGCTAATTGAAAGGAACGAAGTCTCCAATTAGTAGTCCGAAATGACGTACAAATGTCCACATTTCTAATGCAGAAATTTTGATGTGGCTCTTTTCCAATCGATCAGAAGATATTTCAGGTGGAATATTTCTAATTTCTATGGGCCCGTAATCATAGCAAGTTATTCTCGAATTTAAATCGTCTATGGAAAATAATTCTTTTTTGATGAAATAATTTATAATTTCTACCATGTCAAAAACGCACACTCCTTCGAAGAGATCATGCATAATATCAACAGACCAGTTTTCGGTTACATAAAAATCTGGGAGTTTGTGAAATACGCATGGTTCTGTAATCCCCGTCAAGGTATAGCATTATCTATAAGAATATCATTTTCATAATTATCTCGATTCCTTAATAATGTTTCATTTTCTATCGAGCATGTATATCTATCAGATTTACACATTTTGCAAAACCGACAAGCGAAGTTTGCTACAAAACTTTCAACGAACCCTAACATTGAATGGAGGCCGAGATTGTCACCTATAATTAAACCTAGTTTGAAATACAGAGTAGTTTTTTTATCGGGCAGATTAATTTCAACTCCTTCTTCCTGCTTGGGGAAAATGATGAATTTTAATATATAACTATTTTAATTTAACCTACGAAGTGTCAAAAATTTGTTCGAATCAAAATGTAACTATATTTTATTGCTGAATTCCAGTATATATCTAACAATATTTGAAAAGTAACAGCTACTATATTGAAGGGTTGGAAATAGGCAAGTTTCATGCTGTCACAGCTATAAATTCGTGGCTATATTCGTATAGCTGTGAATCCCCTGTCATTTTTTTCCGTGTAATTTTGAAAATAGTTATTGGATCAAAATAATTTCTCATAGATATACAATTATTTAATTACCTCGAAATATTAATTTTGTATTAAGAAGCTGCGCACTAACATTATCACGCTTATTTTGTAAGTCGAGCATCAAGACTATTTCTTCTTTGGTATGACTTTTTTTAGAAATGGACACTAAACATGAACTTTCTAAAAATTTATTAGAAAATAGATCAGAATTTGGTATTCTTTATTTTCTAGCAAATTTGAATCGAAAAATTTTAAATATACAATAAGAAACTAGTGTCTTCAACTCTGCAGCCTTTGACTCATATACTTATCGATTGGGCAGGGTTTGGCAGACCCAGGTATTTATTTGACAACAGAAAAAAAATGAAAATGGTCATTTTCAAAACGGTAATTTTCAGAACAATATTACATAACATAATTGGATATTATTATTATTAATTTTTTGTTCCGTCGTAATATTTATAGTTAATAAACGATTAATTTCTTTCTGGCTGCTGTATCAAATTAAATAGAAAGACTTGTCATCTTGGAAAGAACAGTCTAATTATAGAATATGACCTTTTGAATGTACTTTTTTGAGTAGAATTTGATGCTCTATCTTTTTTATTCGAAACATACAGTCTGTTCCAAGAACATCAGTTTTTCTATTTAATTTCGTTTGTTTGTTAATTATTCAATTTAATTATTTGTACTAAAGCACATTCCTGCGTTAATAGTATTACACAAATAATCAATAATAAACTAGAAACTGGAAAGGTCTACTTCTCTCATGCAATCCCATTCCCAGGTCACTGTATTCTTTTTAAACTCTAATGCTAGAATATACTGGACACGCCCTAGATTATTTTCATGTTCATTCGTCCTGTATGACATTTCCGTTGATTTTACGAAGAACATGCATTTGACTTTCTTTCGTACAAAATTTGATGCTCTACCTGATTGGTTTAAAATAGTTTTTAATATGATTTGTATTTTTGAAAAAAAAAACACAAAAAACGTATTTTTACAGCTTACTTTTCGTTCGGCATCCCATTATCTATGGGATATTTTGAAGAACAACATAAAAATAAAAAGTAATATAGCTATATATTCTATATTTATGTATTATAAAATCACTCTATCATGCAAACATATAAGTTTCTCCTGCACCTATTAAGAAGTTGCTTGAACAGTGGTGATGCGCCCTTGGTGAACACCCTTTTTGATGGCACTATACAAAAATTTAGTTAACGAAATATCAACATATACATGCGTCATTTACATGACCATTAAAAATGAGATAAATCATTATGAATAAACTACGAACACTTTCTCATAGCATATTTTTAGTTTTGAGTCCCAAATAAAAAAAAGTTGCAAAAAAGTCCAGCTATTCTCTTGAATTCATCGAATACGTCAAATACCAAAAGAAAAGTATTTCAAAATATGCCATTGAAATTAAATATCAATGATGAAAGATCTATAAACTTACTTCTGTGCATATTTATTTAAATCAAGGTTTGTGGACTAAAATTTAGTGAAAAATGTCTGGAATAAAAGTATAAAAATATCAGCTTTAATGGTGAGAGTTGCACCCGTTTTAACACTTTACGACACACATAAAAGCTGAACCGTTTTTCGCAAACAATATTGTACTAACATGTTGAACTTGAGGTTGCAGATTAGGAATGTGAAGTCCGTTTTCAAACACTCATAGTTACAAATTCAATATGGCTGAATTTTTATGAAACATATGCACTCTAAAATTATTGGACTCAAATTTCAGTCCAAGGGAGTAGAAAACAGGATGGGCCGGGTTCAACTACATTTGAGTTCTTTGGAGTCAAAATGTATTTTAATGGCGTCAATAAATACGGAAAAAGAGAAAGACGACTAAAAGAGACACGACTAAGTTACTACGCGGCCGGCTTTTTTATTTCAACTCGCTATAACATAGTCAATTTTGAAGGTTTTGAAACGAATGAAAAAAGAAATTGTTCGTTAGAGATTTTCGCATCTAATGGTGATAGTGATAATAAATTATATATCTCAATAAACAATAAAGTTATTAATTTTTTTCTACGCAACTGAAAAATATACCTTCTGGCTATTCGTTTATTGAACAAATTTCGAGTATCCGAAAACTGTCAGCGAGAAAGTTGTTCATAAAGGTATGAACAAATTTTCTGAAAAGTTTTATCTTTATTGGTCTAATAGTCAAAAAGTAATGAATGCTTCAAGTTGGTGGCAGCCGATGACCAACGCGCCATGTGCTTCGAGGCACTGAAAACTTAATTTTTTATTGAGATATATAATTTGTTAATTCTTCATTAGATATAACGAACAATTTCTTTTTTATTCGTTTCAAAATTCTCAGAATTTAATAAGTTATATCGAGTTGAAATAAGACGTGTTTGTCGGCCGGCCACATAGTAACCAGTTTTCGATGCAGTATATAACTACACCGGTAAAGAGATTCAAACCTAGCATGAAATACCCCAAAGGAGCAAATGTGACTCCAAGAGAGGAAAATTAAAAACCTATAGGAGTGAAATTTAACGATAACTCTTTCTTGAACTCCGCAATTAAGTCCAATAATTTTAGAGTGTGGAATTCGCTTGAAACTCTTTCATCAGAGGTTTTTTGGATTACCCATTCCGAATCTGGTGCTAATTTTGAAAAATCGATATTGAATAAATAAATAATAAAAATTACGTCGAAATCGTAATCATTAACGGCAAAATTGTGCATAATTAATGAACATAAATTAAATTCATCGAAATGAATACCGGTTTTACAATATTATTTCTTAATAACAATGGTATTAATAACATTAAAAGTGGTAATTGTTTTCTTTTTCAAATGATTAATTGTTTAGATGTTACATAAGAAATAGAGAACTATTTTATCCGTGTATGTTTTGCGCAAAGGTTTAAGTAGTATATACTGTTGTTGGTCAGACGAACAAATCTAACAATCACTGCAGATAAACAAACAATCTTTTTGCGATAAAATCAGTAAAGTCATTTATTAATTATTTCACTATCATATTCTAATTAAGCTTTGTTGCAGAATCGGAATATGATAGTGAACAAATTAACAAATAACGGCTCATTTTATTATCGAAATGTTATTTGTTTATCGCATTTCTTACGTTGACATTAATTTTTTAATTTTGTGTATGATACAAAATGAAAAAAGAAAATTGGTTAGTTTTTCTTTAACTTGGTGTATAGGGGTATTTTAGGTCGCTCATTACGAATCTGCGGTCAGATTTTGATCATTCAAAATGGCGGACAAATTTTCTAAATTCCAACCATTTCATTTGATATTTGTAATCAGCGACCTCGAAAACCCACGAATAATAAGTTTTAAGCAGAATGGTTAGAATTTCCAAAATCTGTCATCAGATTCGTAATTACGACCCTGAAAACCTCCGAGTAACAAATTTCAAGCGGTTTTATAAACTTTTTATGCATAAATTGATTGAACACAATGTCATACTTCATAACTAAGATTTTGCAAAAATTATGAAAACTACCATCTTTGTGGATTTATATATTTGTGCTGACACAGCCATTATGAAAACGGACAACGCCATCATATTCAGTACACCTTAGACTCTCTAGAAATGGATTTGGCTTTATTTTACATAAACTGCAGAATTTGTCATTGGCAGTCTCGGGATTAAGACATATTCACCTATTTAATCAGAAATTAAATTTTATATTCTGAAAATTCGCAATTCAATTTTGTGAAACTGAGAAATCAAGTGTATGTATACTCTAGACTTTATTATCGTTAACGCACATTATTTAAAAGGTAAATACTATCGCGGGCTTCTTTCATTCTATTAAATGTGCTATATTTATTATTATTATTAATTTATATATTTGTATCTGCAATTATTTTAGTCCACTGTACTTTTGATATATAGTAATAGTTTTTCCATTTAGGTTTTTTCAGAATCGACTATGATTAGCTGTTCTTTACTCAGGAATGCAATAATCGTGTTCATTGATAAAGAAATTAAGACTGGTTACACCTAATACGTAATGCATATAATATCTCGATAAAAACGATTTTACGAATATTTTCTGATCACATGCCAATCGAAGACAGTTAGTGCATATTCTGTATGACACGTAATGAAGATTTGGTAAATGATACAAGCTAATGATCTGCACTAATTGGACCTAGAAAAAAGTCGCAGGACTATGGCACAAAAGAGCGAAATACGGATGAAGTTTTAAAATGTGTGTAAAATTCAAATCTAAATCCAGGTAACCTCATCTTTATGGGTGTGGGTCGAAAAACCAACAGGTCACAAAACCGATAGGTCAAAAAATAGACAGTCAAAAAACTGACAGTCAAAACGCCGACAGTTAAAAAGCCGAAACATAAAAAATTTGACACATCGTCAGGAGCACAGTCATTTTTTGAACTGCCTGTTTTTTGGTTGTCGGCTTTTTGATTGTCGGTTTTTTGACTATCTGTTTTTCAACCTGTATGTCGGCTTTTTGATTTATCGGTTTTTCGACCCGCACCCATATCTATCGCTGATATAATATTTCGATCGTTTTAAGTATGTCTTTACAAGCTGTAAATACGAATGATATATTTTGATTGTGCGTCTGTCGGCAATCGACATTCTATTTCAAGTAGGAGTGGATTAGAAGGGAGGAATGGTTTCGAAATGAAATTGCGAGCGAATTGCCAAAGTTGGACGTCCGGATACGACACGATAAATTCCAAGAAGACAGAGAACCGTGGTTTTGGCTAAGCTTTAATCGATATATACTCCTTGACGCTGTTTCCGAACATTAATGACAGTGAGCACGGTGTGTACCTGTGCCTGCACGGCCGATAAACGCTTCGCGCGATATTGGCTTTTCGTAATTGAATTTCGAATATGCGATATCGCGGCTGGCGCACAATGCGAAGGGTCCAGCAATTTCTTTAATTAACGAGTGCCTAACGACGCGAACCGCGCCACCGCTCGCGAATGCAACATGCTACAGAACGGTAATTGCACTTTCCAACATTTATTTATTAAATAATTCCAGTATGGTTAATGGTCGCACTACCCAATAGTAATTGACGTGAAAATATGTATATGTTATGTTGAGTCGTTGGTATCTCATCGGAAAATTGATGAAAGGCATTGACGCGTTTAATGAAGTTTTTCGACGACGAGAGCCTCTCTATGTTTAATGGGTATAGATACGATACAAAACATTGAAAATATGTTTACATTTTCGGCTGACAGCAGTTTTCAATTAATTTATATTCTAAACGATGATTAATTATGGGATGAAATCGTATGATTTTTCCCAACAAGAAATATATGACATACTCTGTGCTGATATATTTCTGAACACGGGTGCGGGTCGAAAAACCGACAAATCAAAAAGCCGACAGGTTGAAAAACAGACAGTCAAAAAACAGACAGTCAAAAAACAGACAGTCAGAAAACAGACAGTCAAAAAAACGACAATCGAAAAGCCGACAGCCAAAAAACCGGCAGTTCAAAAAATGAATGTCCTCCTGACGATGTGTCAAATTTGTTACGTGTCGGCTTTTTGACTTTACGTTTTTGACTGTCGGTTTTTTTACCTGTCGGCTTCTTCATTTTCGGTTTTTCGACCCGACATTCAAAAAACCGACAGTTCAAAAAATAACTCGCCTCCTGATGATGTGTCTATTTTTTGATGTGTCGGCTTTTCGACTGTCGGTTTTTTGACTGTCTGCTTTATGACTGTCGGTTTTTGACAGTCGGCTTTATGACTGTCAGTTTTTCGACCCGCATCCGTAAATTTCTTTCCAATAAAAAGTTAAATAAAATGTTCATCGTAAATTTATTATTCTTTTATACGAAGGATAATGTTCACAATTTGAAAGCACCTTATCCTGCGTATCCTCCGCACATTCCACACTTATATTCAGTAGTGCAAGGTAATGTTGGTCAGACGGACGTATTCTTACGTGAAATATTACAATGGATTTAAATCTATGTTTTTATTCTCCCAAGTGAAAAATCATGACTAAATTATACATAATTTATACATAATCATCCATTTATAGATTATGTATAGAATTGAATACGCAATCTAAACATAATCTATACATAAGATATGCAAATTGAAGAAAATAGCAAAATGACAATCGAAGTGGGCAAAAGTCCACAAAACGATTTTGCGAAGTGTCCGAAATTGCAAGCGACGCGACGAAGCATCGAGAAAAATAAGGTATATTTTAATAAACAGGAAATGAAACCATCGACATTTGACTTTATCACTGATGCTGAATATTCTTTGGCCACAACTCCTGGATCATCACGAATTTTCAAAAAATACTAAGAAAATCATCAGCCGGTACAAATTTAAAGACAACTTTGAAAATTGTGAAAAAATGGAAAATTACATTTTACTATTATTTATTTCATGATTTTATTTGAGAATTTAGTTAGTCGTTTCATTGTGACCTACTTTTATGGAGATTCGACAAATACTGTCAGAAAAATTTGAGCATTTTCTAAATCAACATTTATTTTTGATAGTTTCTGCCGACTCCCCACTAAAGATGGTATATTAAAAAGTAGAAATATATTATCAAATAATTAATTAAATATATAATATTTAAATGTGATTTCTGTTATTGGTTTCTTTCGGATTCGGATCTTCTTTGGATTAGATTTTCAAAGAAGCTGCTGACGATTTTTTAGGTAATATTGGAAAGTTCGTGATAATTCAGAAAAATTTGGTGAGGGATTAACGGAGATCACTTTTGAAGTCGGATGCCGGTGGCTGTTTTATTTTAAATGAAACGTTCCATTTTTTTAATCTGCCTTTATTTTTTTATGTCTTCGTTTCGTTACTTGAAATTTTAACTCACGTCGCAGAATCGTTATATTAAATGCATTTGTTCAGAAATAGAAATTGCTTAAATAAAACTTGGTATTATTAGTACATTAAATTTTTATAATTATTATTTTGTAATATACATTTTGTGTACATGAAGTATAGATTATGTATAGATTATGCATGCTCCATTCCATACATAATCTATACATGGATGATTTATAAATAAATATAGTACATTATATAGATAAATTAAGTACAATTTATTCATAATTTTTTTACTTTTCTTATTGCCGGAAAGTTTTCTTTTGGATTAACATGAGTCATCCGATAGAAAATGAATAGAAATGTTCAAAAATAAACAATAAGATGAACAAAAATACATTGAAGAAAATATAATATAAAATTTTGTAATGCCAAAATCGATATTTCATATATTTAATGATATTATTAAAAACAAATTACCGGTAACAATCCAAACTTTACATTTTCAAGCACTATTCACTATTTCCTTTATATTGAGTAGACATAAATGATTAATGCGCCACTCTATTAAATTCAACTCAGCACATTCCACACATATATTCAGTAGTGCACGGTAATGTTGGTCAGACGGGCGTATTCTTACGTGAAATATTATATCGGTCGAGAAATTAATGTTAATTAGCAATATGGTGCTTGATTTTTAGCAATTTTACATAAGATAACTAAATGTTTCTTAATACTTCAAGTAACTTGCATTATGTGAATAATATTACCGAATGAAATATTCATATTCCCATCGGAAACAATGTAAATAAAAATCGCTATCGTTCCTGCAACAGATATTGCTGTACCGTTGTATGAAATAATAATAATCAGATTCTCAAAACTACTATTTTTATGATTTCTTTAATTGAAACCAATTCAACTTACTACGTTATGCCTGGTATCTACAGGACTGTGTATTAATCTTGCATCAGAAAATCGAATTTAAACTATCCTTGGATTCAGCATTTACTTTATAAAAGGCGGGTAGATACAATGCACAATATTGATATAAAATAAACAGTGTTTTAAATATTATTGGGAATGTAAAGGTAATTTCGAAGGTAACTTTTTCAGGGAATAGAAATTTAAGATTACAATTTACTTTTGTTCTATATAAGCAAAATAATAGTATTGAATAAGTGCCTCAATCGCAAACCAAGGAACACTTGTATTTTAATATTTTGTATTATAATATGTTTGTATTCATTGTATGTTTTTTACAAGAAATTAGATTGATACGGTGGGTGGGACAAGCAAAAAAAAGCTTATGTACAGTTATCTTATGCCCTGCGATTTTACATTAATTATGACAAATAGTGACTAAGAATAGCGCAAATGTAAGGGAAAAACCTTTTACGTTTTGATATTTTTTAAGTGTATGATTTCACATATTCTTGAAACGCAAACTCACTCGCATATAAGAAGATAAAATCCATGAATTCAAAGCAAAGTATAGTTTTCGTATTATTCTTTACATTTCCTATAACAATATACCCAAGGGATTATGTTCACGAGAGGGAAAAATATATGAAAATGTAACATGTGTTTACGACATTGATCCAATGAAAGAAACTCAGAATTCTGAATGTTTGAAAATAACATTTCTTTTCCTGTAAACAAGGCAAGTTTATAAAAAAAAACAACAGAAAAGTGACTAGTAATTTTAAAGATATATTATAAGCATATGTGCAAATATATACGATGGCTTGTAATATCTCTCAGAGAACAAGTTTTATAATTACCCTTGTATGTATTTAATTACTTGTTTAAAATTGCATACTTGAAATTTGGAATCTATGTATATTGCCAATTAGCTTTAATTTCTCGACGGTTTAATTTTAACATAGATGTGATGGAAGTTCTTGGAATGTATCGGTCTATTTGTAAATAAAGATATTATTCATTTACGTCTATTTATTTATTTAATAATTTATTACTCACAAATAGACCGGTACATTCCAAGAACTTCCATCACATCTATGCATATTGGGGTAGATATATTTTCAAAGTTAATATTTTTCAATTACTTTAAAAAATTTCTGTATTTATACGAGGACAGCACTTCGTTAAAAAGTGCTTTTATATTCAAAATATAATTTCCAATTTCCTATACTTTTAATTTAAAATCTAAGCATCTGATTAACATAAATACGTTGTACAGCCTTTAATGTTCGTTTTTTCTGTACAGGAACCCCCGCTTTCTTAACGCCACATTTTTTTTTATTTGAAAGATAGACCAAAATTTAGTTAATTTCAAAACAAATATCTTTCAGTATTATCTGTTGTTTTTATTTTTATTAGGCCCGGGGCAAGTATTAGAGAATAAGGGGGTAGAGGTATCTATTTTAGGGCACTTACGGAAATTTGTCGAAGACTCCATAAATTAATATTAATTAATTAATCTCAGACGATCTTCTATGCACTACTATTCTCTATAATTTCAAAAAATTCTATACTATAAATATCTTATATTTAAACATTCCCAAAAATTAGGAAAACATGCCTAATAACTTTGTTTAATACGGGTTCTCCATTAGCAAATATGATAAATGTTTTATTTATAAGTGGATATGTTTTTGTTTGAAGTCCACATAATACTCAAAACAATTATACTAATTCACTCTGGTATAAATAAAAAATTATTAATTTGGGAGTAGTAGAATTTGATTAGATTTTATACTCTTTATAATTTTTTAAACCAAATAGTTTAGTTACTGCAGTGTAATTCATCGATAACCTTTTGTTTGTGGCCAACCCGATTTCATTTCAATAAATATTCGTTTATTTCCACGAAAATAAACTACTAACTAAATAGTAGGCTAAGACAGAGACATCAACTTTAGTTACTGTAGGTAACTATCTGAATAGTGGTCTTGACAAATTAGGTTACCAATGCTACTACTTAAATAGTAAAATCAACTAAAAACCAAAGTTGTACCAGATCGTACTATTTAGATAGTAAAACCAACTATTTCTTTTTTTCCATGTACGTTGTTCAAACTAGGACTAACCATACTGATTTGGATACATAATTTCATTCATTCTTTTTGCATGGCATTATTATTACTTCGGTTGCATCTACGAGCAAGTGTTGCGGAAAATTTATTTTTTATATCGTTTTTGCAATAAACTGAAATGAACACCCAACTTTAAAAATTGGTATTTTGTGCATTCAGAATATATTTGTTATAAAAATGTTGTACAATTTATATATCAATGTAAATCCTAAAATTGTATAATTTATTATGAATTAATGCCTCCTTAAGATAGGGATTGTCGGTATCAACTGAAACGGTTCAACATTCGCTTAAAGGAATGAAGTAGTCTACGGTTAAGGTAGTAATTAATGCTAAAAATCATCATCAATTTTTCAAAATTCAGGATCTGTAATGTGTTAATTCTTGTTACGATTACCGCCACTTAAAAAAAATTAATTGAGAATTGACCGAAAACTATTGAATATGGATGATTATTCGGAAATTGCCCTAATCTTTTTAAATTCACAGTTTTATGGAACATCACTTTTTGTGTTTATAACTATTTATTATTATTTTTAATTATGGGATTTTAAAATTTCAATAGTGGTGATGAATAATTATTTTGTAAAGTGATAAATACACAAAACTCCTGACTAAAAGTTTGCTTATTGCCTTCCATTTCTGTCCATTGATCAATTGCTATAGGACATTGGGCAACTCTGCCGGTTTAATGCTGGCATTATTTATGGGCTGAAAGCCGGCCAGAAATGTTGGATTTTGTTGTCCAATTCTTTTCTTGTCACGATCTGCCAGGACAAGGCACAACCTTATTGACTATTTGCCAACATTCTTGTCTATCTAAAGCCGACGAAAACTCGCCGGTAAAATGCCACTCTTGTACTTGGGTATAGAAAGATGTTAGGCAAGGAAACGATCTGTAATTAGTTTGTGCATTTTTATATTCGTTGCAATAAATATATCAAGTTATTACGAATATAGGTTCGTAATTAAACGAAATAATTCATCTATCTTTCGTAAAATCATGTTTTATTGAGTGGAAACACATTCAACTATATTCATTCCCTGAATAAATGCTGTCTTCCTCTGTGGTCAATTCATCTTGGGGCAAAAGTTACCCATTTCATAACCTGACTTTTATAATGTGAAGTTTCGAAACCTATGAAATGAATAAAAAGTGAGATTTTATGAAAAAAGATCAGCTTTTGTTTTAGATAAAGCGATTAAAAAAGGAAGTTCGATATCCAGTGACAATCGCAGGTAGGAGGCAGACAGACGAGTCGGATACTTTTCCTGTATAGCTTGGAAACTTTATTATTGGCAAACTCTCACCTATCGACGATCCCAGCTATCGCCTCTGCTTTTGTTAGTATACGAAAACGAGTGCGAAGTTCCCCTAGCTGCATCAAAGTTTCAAATTAAAGTCCATCTCTACGTCGTCCTCGTTCTGTTGGCAAAAGCGACTGTTTCTCGAAATTCTCGCGAGACTTGAATACGATTTATTCAGCGGTTGTCTGCCTCTCCCGACTCCTTCGACGCGGAAACTAATTACACTGAAAATCGCGTAAATTGAGTTTGCAGTAGTCTCGTATGATGGGATGTTTATTTTCGTATTGATTAAATCAAGTTATTTAAGGACACGACAACAATATTTACGAAATTCTTAGATTGAGCAGAATTATATTTCGAGGTAAATAGGCATTTGCGATCCTCCAGTATTCGTATTTAGTACAAACCTTTCGATGTCATGTTCCTTGCATACTAATTGCACCTGATTGATTTGCTGTATTCAAAATAGGTAGCAATCTGATCGATCGCTACTGAAGTGTAGATATTATTTTAGACTTCAAACCTGTCCCAATTTTCTGTAAGCTGGTACTTTAATGATAGAAAATGAATGCTGCAGAGTTCATAGTGACGTAATAAATATGCTTTTGTCTAAAAATATGTCAAAGAAGTGAATATTTGTATATAATGACTTTATTACTTTGTACTTTTAATTTAACTCTATCTTAAATAAGAGAAGAAAAAAGTTTTAAACTTTTATAAAGCAATGCCCCAAATCTAGTTTATTATTCATTGATGAATATAACAAATTTAATTAATATTAAAACTGTAATCATTATAGCCATCATTAATTCACATTTTTTAAATTATTCGGTATTTCATGTCTACAGTTTACACTGCGGACCTATTCTTTGACATTAAAAGTACGTAAACATATTTGTAAATTTCGTTGCACAATTTGCAATAATAAGGTCCGTTTAAAATATACCATTGAAATTGCTGTAAATGATGGCAGGTACTAAATTTTACAAAAACCGTGAGAGAATTAGACAAATAGTATTTATCCGTAATACGAAAATCAACGATTAAGAAAATATAAGCAGTTCATTATTACCATAAGATAATATTTACTGGTATCCTGATCTGAATACTACATAATAAATCACGGCTACAATAATTGGTTACTTGATATTTTTTATTATGTACCCACAAATTATTTTTTTCATTCGATCTATTTTAAATCGATAGGAATCACGAAAGAATTGTAGTTGAAAACTGCATAATAATTTTTTTATCTGAAAATTTCCTATTTGGATCTATTTATCACTGAATCATCTCAAATTAGATTCTATCGTCTCAAACAACCTTGGTTGAATTTATTAGAATTTATATAAGAAAGCGATCCTATTCTGATTATCATATAATGCATTTTGAATTCATGCAGTACCACTACAATTGCATGTATACAAAGCAGATAAAAATCAGATCAGATTTGTAGGAGACTTTCCTGCAGGTTGGATATTTGAAAGTTAGAAGACATACCTACCCCCTATGAAAATGTTTTTTTAATTTCTGAACAAAACAAAAAGATATAGCCAATTTTCTGATCAGATTATTTTCGAATATTTGTTGTCATTGCTGCAAGTTGGCACCAAACGAAAATCTACCAATAAGTGAAATATATATAGTGAAGTCAATAGTAAAAGAAATTCACATAATATTATTATAATGTGAAATAACATTTTACTGTATTTTATTTTTAAAACCGTACAATTAGATATAAATTTATTTAAAATTATATTGAGCTATCAAATAGCCTAATAATGATCTTTGTACTCCCCTATCTAAAAAAAGACCTCATTTTTGTCGAGTTTTTTATATTATTTCTACTAATTACCGAAATATTTCATACCGTAAAATGGATTAGAAAAGTGGTCTTGTTTCGACAAAATTTGATCAAATTTAGATGATATTTGTTATAAAGAGTTTATAACGAGCTTGAAAAGTATCATAAAAATGTATAATACTATAATGAACATGTTTCTGCGCATGGATACATATATAGTTTACAAATGTTTATAATGTGTTTAAAGGATTACACTAATTTTTCGTATAATAGCTTAGATTACGAATTTATTTGATTTATTGGTAGTGGATTTGGAAAATAACATACTACGGTTGCTTCAATGGCTTTTCTATGCATTCCTGAATTAGTAATCTCTTACTATAAGTCTAACACTAATAAGTCACTGTACTCTTTAATACATTTAAATTAGAAATTAATAAATAGAAAAAAAATAACGAGGCAAGATTTTCAGCATTAGTAATTTTCTCATTTGTTCCAGTAGTATTACGATTATCTATAATTTCTTATATTTTACTTATTTGCTCCAGTGAAACACATGCAAATACTCAAGTAAGTAGCAACTAACTTTTCGTATTGCAGTTCATGCGACGTAGTCGAAGAATTATAACATTTAAGTTTTGATAATTGTGTTTGATCATTTTATTTTTGCTATTACCAAAACAAGGCAATTTTTTAAAATAGGAAAAGCCAGACTGTGTTTATTTTGAGAAGTGATACTTACGTAAATGATATATATATAAAAGTGATCAAACTAACGTAAATTATTTTACATAATAATTCCATAAACTTTAAAAATCTTTCATTATCTCATCAGTCTATTCCCTTCAATTTGGTGTCACGACTATAAAACTTTGCAAAAATAGTTTTGCAAAAATACCTTCTAAAAATAACTTTAACAGAAAGAATTTCATGAAAATTAATCGTAATAATAATTGTTGTAGAATGTATTAACTATTCAAAATGTAAACACTTACCCACATTCATTAATTTCATATTAATTGTATGAAGGTTGTTAATTTTGATGGTACTGTTATTTCTTTAAAAAAAAAGTATTCTTTTATAAAGTTATATTTGTTGAAGATATATTTCTAAAGTTATTTTTGTTGAAGTTATGTATGTTTATAAAGTTATTTACACGTGTAGCCTTCAATTCAATGTTACTGACAATTATGATTATTAACATAAAATTCATATTGTACTGTGCTTGGTGATAATCATTTGTCATAAAATACATAAATAAGATTATCTGATAATTATCCAAATTTACGTACTCGTATTATGTTTTTCTTTTTCAGGAATTCTGAAACATTTGTTAGTGTCTATTCAAATATCGTCATACCTTCGTATGCTGGATCGTTACAGCCGCAATATACGATACGCTTATCCTGCACCTCTCAACTAAAGTTTCCAATTTCCTATTTTATAATGATATTCTCGTCACGATCTTGCGGTCTATCCGATCTGGACGTCTTCATTCTGTAGTGGAACGGAGAATTGGATACCAATAGTAAAACCCGCAAAAGTCCAACAGTATCTACCTCGAAATATACACGTCTATCATGTTGTTATTCTCCAAGTGTTGAAATGGTACTTATTACTAAAATGAATGTAAATTTGAAGATCAATTTATTCTTAAAAATGCGCAACAACCATTTTGATTTAAAAAAAAAACAAATTATTAGGCCATTTTTAGAAAACATTTGTTTTATCTATTGCAGCAAGTTTGTTACGAAAGTATGTGTTTTTTAGACTTGCGAAAAATATTACAGATGTTTTAAACACGTTATAATTACTGGTTATAACCCTAGTAGAAAATGAGTCCAGTTTTTAGTCAGTTTCTATACAGTTTCCTTTTTTCCTATGTTAAAGGTATAGGGAAACTGGGGTGCACCTTAGAAATCCGACAAATCATAAAACAGACTCTTAAAAAACCCGACATTTAAAAACTAAACTTTCAAAATATGTGTGCACTTTGAAGTGACTGGTTTTTTAAATGTCTGTTTTTTTAAATGTCCGGTTCTTGAATGTCGAGTTTTGTGATTTGTCGAGTTTCTGAGGTGCACCCGGAAACTGGACGATGTAACATAAAACTGGACAGATTTATACCAGGGAACGATAAAATACATTCTTTAAACATAAACGTTGACAAAACCAGCGGAAGGTTTGATACAGAAGAAAGTATGTTTGAGTATACTTCAACTATTTTGAATAATAAATTGAATTTGAATGTATAAATTTATAAATTTGTTCACTTTGAGTAAGTACTAAATGCTAATATAAAAAATTCTCACACTTTCATTACTTGTTCCTTTTGGAAAATGCTATTACGAAAACAAGTATAGAAATTCGTCTAAAATGCAGAATATTTTGATACAATGTTAATAATCGACAGCCTCTTTACAGAGCAAACACTTATTAGACAAATTTTTACATTCTAAATAATACGTTCATTATCAAAACAAATACTAGAAAACATAAATTCACAATCAAAATATCCGTGTAAATAATGAGCACATAGGGTAAATATATTCGTATAGGACAGTGTATTTTAACAGCAGTTATGAAAATTGTCCATTATAATATCATTAGTAGATATTAATTTTCAGAAAGCTCGAATGTAACGTTCGTTTTTGATGAATAATTATGTAGCCCTGACGCCAGACCAAAAAAACTACGACAGCAGGATGATTTATAATCCGTTAGACTGGCATTTCCATAAAAATTGAACAAGGTTCTTGCCAAGTTAATGAAACTTTAATGTTTCACATATTACGCACATTTGAATCATTATTTATTTATTTTTGACTTTATAATTTAAATATTTTTAAATGTTGTTAATATTTTAAGAAAAACTCGAAGTGTGTCAGTTGCAGGCTTCTATTCTGCATCTTAACTATATTAATCATACCTAAGTAACACACGTAACTGCGGTGACGTTGTTGCAGAAAAAATTAGCTGTATTTTGGTCACCGCAGCTATTTTGCAGCTATTCGCGGTGCTTTTTATTACTTGGAATAGTTTGTGGCCTTTTAATTTAATAACATTTCAGTAATTAAATGGGACAAGTAAAATGCAGATAAGTTATCCACCCTAAAACATTCATGTTCTTATTGTTGATTCGAACTTTGTAGGTTACGAGGCCTCGTAAAAATTGAATTGCTTTAAATTCCGCAGAAAGTCAAAACTTTAAAGAGAAACGAAGATACCCATGGCGTGGAGTAAAGTCATTAATTAGAACGTAATCTAAATAAGATAAAAAAAGTTCGCAAAAGAATACTTGAAAAAATGCTTAAAGTTATTTATGAATTACCTGAAAATGTCTGATAAAGAAGTTCTCTTGTTATAGTATACTATAAATATACTATTAATATCATTCTTATATAAAATCTTTAAAAATAGTATGTCTTTAGGACAATGTAATAAATTTTGTAGAACTTTTTTTTCGTTACTTTGCCATTCAAATGTGGAGCAATTTTAAGAATGAACGTGGAAATTGCATGAAGTCACGTACAATGTTATTATATAACATAAATACATAAATAAGTTATGTGTGAAATATATGTATAAATAGTTATGAAATAACAGTAATAATAAGAATAATATCTCTTTATTGATATAGCTACAAAAAGTCGAGTCACGGCTAATGCTGTTTTAAAGACTGACCTCCTAAAATAAATAAAATACAACTTAACTATAACTATAAGTTACATAAATCATGGAATATTAATAGAATAAGAGAACTTACAAAATTAATAGAATAATAATATAATGAAATTTCAATATAATTGCAAACAGTATCAGTAACCTTCGAGACAAAAAGAGTAAATTTCAAGAAATGGCGCAGATTTTCATAAAATAATAATGAAGATTTCTAACACGCAGTTAAGGACGCTCAGTAATGATAAATCTATTGTCATATTACAATTTATTTTGAAGTTGGTACATTGAAATTTAAGATCTATCAGGAGCATGATTTTTTAAAAATGTTAATAAAAGGATAAATAAATGAAGGTAATTTGGTTGGATATAACCGTACTGGATTTGACAAAACAATAGAATATCTAACCGCTTATTTTAGTAAAGGAAAATGCTCATGAGCAATGGTGCTTTCCACCACGGAGATGGAACCTCCGAAACTGATAATTCGCTTAGAGTATAATAAAAGCTAATATCTAATACCAAAATTTGAGTGATTTATTACGAGAGAAAGTTAAAAAAAACCTTGTTGAAGTCGCGCATAATGCGTAGAAAATGCAGCAATATAAGTAGTAACAGTCTGCAGTCTTTTGTTGACAGTATAAACAGGCTGTTACTACTTCAATTACTGCATTTTTCTACGTATCCGCGATTTCATCAAGGATTTTTTAATCGTTCACACATGATAAAAAGCTCGAATTTGGTAGGTGTTAACTCTCATTATAATCTAAACTCATTATAATCTAAAGTTATTATAATCTAAATCTAACCGAATTTATTAATTTCGGAGGCTCCAACTCGGGGGCGGAAATCACGTATACTCGTGGGCATCCTCTTTTCAGTTTTAACATAGCAAATACGATCGATTGCTATTAGTAGCATTTTCTATTGATTTATTTTAGAATTATCGCATTCTCTAACACAGTGATTGCACTTTACGATCAGTGAAAGATGTGACGATCATATTGGATAATTCATTTCTTCCTATTTCAATTCTATCAGACAAATTCAATAATCTTATACATTTTTTGTTATATAAAGCAGTTGAAATAAATCATTTAAAAAACACCTGTTAAAAGAAAATCAACATATAAAAGCAAGATAAATCGTAAACGTTAATTTTAATATATAAAAAAAATACAATTCACTTATAGAAGAGTAATTTCCAGATAATGTGCTGTTAAAATACGGATTTCTTTTTGAAATTCTAATTTGTTCCTTCGAACCTTCGTCATTATTTGTTATTTTTCACATAGCGATTTATTACTGTTTTTTGTGAAATGTTTAGAAAAATTTGATGTTTCAGAATAAGAGAACTATGAAATACTTCATTTATCGGCAGTGAATAATATATAATAGATTTCACTATGTATGACCCTTGTTACGGGCGGAGGGAAGGCGTTTTGCAAGAATTTTTGGTTGCAAATACCGTTTCCTCGACACAACTGCGAAAAGTCTGGATCGACTGGAAGAGTCAATCCTGAGTTCGAAAATTTGTGGGGGCTGCTGCTAATGCAAAAGAAATGAATAAAGGTGGAGGTAAACTAAAGAAGTACAAATATTTTCAGGAAAAATTTAATTTATTTCGTTTAAGTTTCAAAAACATGGTGTTGGACAGAATAAGAAAGGTATAAGGTAGGGATGATAAGGAGTGATGAAGCGACCTTCTGAATAATTCGAAGGAGCTGTCTCATATTTCTTTCCCAAGCATCTGGCACTGAAAACAAAAAAGGGAATAAGGTGTTAATGAAATATGGAATTTCTATTTAAAGTATTAGTCAAAGGGGGGGGGGGAGTCTACTTATTAATATAAAAAAATAAAAATTATAATATAAATATCTTAAAGAACAATATGAAGTCCCTATGGATTTATCCTGGTCGACGTGCTGCCATCGATTACAGGATAAACCAACGTTGGGATTGATATGGATCCACTTACCGGAGAAGGTTAACAGAATCCAAAAGGGATCTCGTCCACCGCTCGGAGAAGGGACCGAACCGTTTCCTTTTAGTGCTGCTTTTGGCACTTCGTCTCAGACATAGAGGAAGGGAAGTTAGTTAGGAAAAATTAAGAAATTATTCTTACCATACGTTCCTATTGGTGTCACCTAAGACCGAAGTGTGGCTGAGCGGCTGGAACTTATCCACTGATCATCTTCAACTGCTTGACGCTGGCTGACACTGCGTGACTGTTCGCAACGAAGATCCAAGATGGAGAAATGTGACGATTTAAGTTAGCACATGGTTGAGGGAGCGTTCAGCACGGAGTGTTCTAACTACTCAGTCACTAACTAAGAACTGATCAGCCACTGACTAAAAAACTTAACTAACTAACTGTTTGTTTGCGCACGCCTTTTTTATAATGAAGATGGCCCATGGTCGCGAATCATAAAATTTTGGGAGTAGGAAAAGTGAAAGGAATTCTTGGAAAGATGCTGGATTCTGGTTGTTCCATCATATCTCTACTTGTTTTTAACAATATTTGAATTTCAATATTAATTAGGTATAATGTGGCAAATTTGAATGAGATCCATGCGAATCTTGGATACTGCGCTATGACATTTGCAACTTTCAGTATATAAAATAACAAGCATTCTTGTCGACGTTGACATAATATAAAAATGTTTGGAATTGTTAAACTGAAAATATCGTGAAACTATTCGGATACTAATGCTGTTGTAATTAAACGTTATCGCAATTAAATTGCCAATTTTGATCGTCGTGATTAACAGTGGTAAAAAAATGTGTGGTTGAAAGTATTGTCGTACTTAAATCGAATTAAACATATCGTCGGAATAGAATTTACAATTGTTGGTGCAAATAAATATAGCCATATTTGAAATTACAAAAATATTCGAATGTCGCATTAAATTGGAATTAAACATACTGTCGCAAAGAAATGTATAAAAATGATCGATGATGGATATTGTCGCGTTTGAAAAATCTATTGAAAATATTGTCGCAATTGAATGTTTATTAAATTATAAAATATTTATTTAAAATTTTGAAATGCTGTAACGAAGATTGCGACATCGTGTTTTCGAAAATTTACGTGTAATATTCTTATTCGGTATACTGTATTATGTACTTGTTTTCTTAGATATAGCGAAGGTTTTTTCTTTGGAGGACAAATCTAAGTTCGATGTTCGGCTGACGTAATATTACGTGAATTAATTATTTTACAGAATTTTCGGCATACCGGTTTTGATTCTTCTTTTTCGTGAATAATAGCGAAGTTTTTGGAAAACGATGAAATTGCTGTTGCCCAGTGATTGCCTTCGGCCGAGTATGATTCATGCAAAGCAGTTTATTTGTCGAATAGAATTATTAAGCAATGCTCAATTACTATGAATGTGGTTATACTTTTCAGAACTGTTTTTTAGTAATTATTTATTTAGTTACGGGGACGTAACACCCTACCCAAAGAACGTGTTTGTATATTTATAAATACAATATAAATTAAAAAAGTATATTGTTATTCGCTACAATTTCGGTCATATGAATCAATTTTGGAAAAATACGCGAAAGGAAACAATATATACGATAATAAAGTATAATTAATTAAAGTATAATTTCGAGCACGAAGAATTTAATTTTTGAAATATGAAAGTTATTAATTTGATAGAAAATTAACATTTATTGTAGGGAGACAAGGTTACTAACATCTTAGAAATATCTATTGAATACTATGAATTGCTTTTTAATAATTCAGAAATAATACAAGAAAACATAACACTACATGCCACATAAATTTCAAAACGAGGTTTCAAAAGAAGACGATCATTTGTCGATTGTACCAGGATATACCGACATCTTAAAGAGATTCTTAAAATTGTATCGCACATTTCCAAAAAACTCCAAACCCCAATCCTTGTGATCTACCCTATACTATTTGACTTTTTTACATTTTCAGTGCAAATGTGAAATTGATAACTTAATTACTTTTACAAATATATAAATGAAAGCATTTTTCAGGTTAAATCTGCCTTATGAGATTCTCCATTTTAATTTTGCAATTTTTTCCCTGGCAACGATAAGGAAGCCAAATCGAACATAACTTTTTAAAAAGAAATACCTCAATCAGTTATCTAAAGTAACTTTACAACTCTTCAGAACTTCTTACAAAATGAAGCTTATTATCACCTTATATTTTAGTCTCCATAAGTAACTGGTATATTTCCCAAAATCATGCTAAAAACAGTAGGCTTATTAGTAAATTATCCGTTAATAAGTAACTTCGTAACTGGTCAAAAATTAAAATGTGTTACGTGCCTTTATGAAGTGTAAATGGTTATGAGAACTATCCATACAAAGATTAAAAGGTGCGTGAAGGCTTTATAAAAGGAATTATTATTAATAAGTGAAAACTTTCAATAATGGAAGAAATACGTTTAGAACTTGATTAAACAATTTAATTAATACTAGAAACAGCGCTAAAAGAAGTCATCACTATATCTCTGAATATTTCTCATATACATTTTTAATATTATTACAAATATGTGGATTTTTTAATTTTGTGATGAAAACTGACAAAAAAATCGAGAATAAAATACACTACTAAATACTGAATGCCTAATTTGTAACAATCCTATAACGAGTATGAAGTATATATTTCACTGAGATAGTCTCGAAAATGGAATTGAATTTTAGCGAGGGGCTGTCGTTGTACGAAATAATTCCATTAACAGATCGTAAACGAAACTGTATTAAATGAAAGGCTTAACGTGATCTTCTCACAATTAGTTGTTGCGAATCATAAAAAAAGACGAATTACGACTAAAAGTGCAAAGCGAAATTGAGAAATGGAAAGACGGCTCCGATAACAGCCAAGACCACTCGATACCTGCCCCTTGAATTGAGTTTCATCGAACTCGCGGAAAATTCGATTCTTCCTGCGAATATAACCGTAATTTATCCTTACGCCATTTTCGAAGGGAAAACGAGACGGCTGACCTTTGAGATCTCGCAAAAGTGAAGGGAAACTCATCACCGCTTAAAAGAATCCATCTAACAAAAATCAAATTAATCGTAACTTAACAAGTTCACTTTTAAGTTCCACTTATTTATTATTTATTAATCATTACGTACCAGAGTAAAAAAAATGACCCAAATACGATTAAATTTGGTAGAACTATAATGGACCGAAAAGTGATCCAATTAATGACACTTTTTTTTAAACATATCAGAATCTGTAGTTTTTAAACAAGTAATGGAAAATTGAAAAAATGGGATAAAAATGATATTTCTTTTAGGTATAAATGTCACCTGTGTTGAACTGCTTCGTTCAATTCATTTGGAACTATTTTCTATGGACAACCAAATTCCGCTTTTTTTAAAATCCCCGCTTCCAGAATTCCAGAAGCGACGATTTATTTAAAGAGGTTCTAAATGCGACATTGCAGGTCTAAATTTATCAGGTTTTAATTTATTTCAATATGCTTTAAAACAAACCGATCCATGAAAACGTAACACTTTTTTGCAAATTGTTTTTCCTCGAATATGATTCGAATTCATAATTTGTTACTACAATCAAATTCCTCCTCGGGAATGCACGTGAGTTGGCCGAGAGGGGGAAAATATAAATTTCTCATTGGTGGGGCATAAGCCGTATTTATTCAATCAATAATTATTTAAAATTACAAATTTCAAAGCGGATTTATGACAAATGAACTCGCCTAGAATTATGCAAAGGCTAGAAAAATTCAGATTACTGTTTCTCCAATTCTAATATGTCCATTGAAAAAACACTGAAAAATATTAAATAAAACATACAAAACTCACGAAATTCCTAGAGTTCTCCAGGAATTCGAATATGAAAACTTACGATTTGTAAATGTTCTCATCATATTCTTCTCGTAATATCCCCTTTGTTATAAGAATTACTGAAATTTCTGCATCTATAAATTAAAAAATTCATGGGCACGTTACAGTATACAAGTTTTCGCGCAGAAACAATATACAACATGAGTAGTTAATTGCTATAGAAGATTTATTGTAAAATTGTAAACATAATGTGATGTGCTTTCAATGGAGATTGGGCACACATTGTCAAAAAAAGAGCGTTCCTTTTTTTTCAAATCGATTGTTGGTAACATGATGGATGTTTTGTTTTGAAGGAGCTTATTTTTTTAACAGTTTCTGTCTATGCATATCCAAATTTACAAGTCATCAGTTTTCGACTTGATTTCCTGGAAAACTCTAGGGATTTTTCCCTCTCTCATTGGAGTTTGGAGTAGTTTATTGCAGAATATTCAGTATATTTGCAATTAGCGTCTTGAAATTGGAGGAACTGTATTCCGGATTTTCCAACACTCTCATAATTCTTGGCGAAATTATTTAATTCGGCATCATAACCCTCCTCCCCCAAAAATGTCCGGGATTCGAATATAAATATGAATAAAAATGTTGTCGTAGAAAAAAAACGAAAAATTTGCAACATTCTTATTTAAATTTTTCTATCAGTTTCCAATTGCATAATTTTTAGAAAGATGACATTTTTTCGATTTTGAACAAAAATAAGGAACAAACTGGAAAGATTCGGCACGCCAGGGGTAGTATTCCGGACCTTTCGATTGCAGGTAAATGTTTTATATACTATGGTAAGCACACTCTTAGGAGTTTGAATAATTCATTTTGAAATCTTCAGGAATCCAATTGCATGTAATTTAATTACAATTATGATTGAATTGTTTCAAGAATTTTCAATTAATGTCGCGAACTTCTGAATAGGTGCATTGCTTAATTGGTAGAGCATTCGCCAAAGGTCCCAGGTGGAACTCTCAGCGTATCGAAACGTTTTTGAGCTTCTCGAATTCTTTAAAAAATGAATAAATTTTAGACAAATTCGAAAAAGTTGCATGGAAATTTTAAAATAAGAATGTTACAAAATTCTACCTAATGTTTCACTGAAAGCATTTTGAATCATATTTTTTATTTAATCACTAATGTAGTAACTGAAATAAACACTGACCTTTTGATTTCGGAAAAAATCGTGCATATCGAGTTCAATAACAAAGTACAGAAACAGAACATAAAAGGTTGTGCGGGAAACCGAAAAGGGAAAAATGCAGGACCCTAGACAATCGACGTTATACCGCGTCCATTTAAGACTCTTCGATTCTTTTTGTTTGCCTTGCCAGCTGACCAAGCGGGCTCCCACTCGCCATTTATCTAAGCTCTCCTTCCAGTTCTCGCTCTGCGAGCTTGTAAGATAAATTGCTCACATGACCACAGGATATAAACCGAGAGTACGTTTCCCGTCGACGCCCTGAAACGGCAATTGCGCACAGTTGACCCTCTCTTCAAGGACCAGAACGGTCGGGGACAGATGATTTCGTTTTATTTATCGACAGGTTAACGACATTTCTCAATAAATCGACACCTATATCTGACAAAAATGACAAACTGTGTAATTTACACCTCATTAAAAGTAAAACAGCATATTAAAATCATAAATTAGTTTCTTGAAGTGTGTATTTAAAGAGGATCAAAATCCTATTATACGTATAATATCTACATTTCAGACAATTTTATTTATAAAAGAAATTATAGTTTTCAATAGTATTGAAAAAACTATTACTATTGAAAATGAGCGCAGGTTATCGAAATATGTAATAGGCTTGTGTAGGTCCTAGTAAGACTCTGATTATTAGACCATGACCAGACTATCTTAGCGAATAATAATAAAATAAGTTAATTATTTTCTATAAAAGAACCGTTAAGAATGACAGTAAGAATGGTAATGTCGAAAACTTCCAGTTTTTAAAATAGAACTTATTTAAAAATGGGCGGATATCAATTTAACACGCACAAATTTGGATACCGTCCCGTTTATACACATAGTACTGACCACGAGACTTTTCTCCACGATTAATGAGTACACCAAATGTATTGCAAACACGGTCCCAACGTGTTTTGGGTATGGGCCCGTTTGGACACGAGCTTTATTGCACACCTTTCCAACTATACATACGAGGTCTACTTTACAAGTGCAATTTTCGTTCGTACGTCTTGCTTTTTGCGGTTTTTCTCTTCTACTTTTAATGAAACACATGCACTGAACCATTTTTATAAACCATTTTCATTCCCAACATGTCCTGCAAAATAGTTACGATGTCTAAACGGGACCGTGTCCAACAGATCTAATGTGCAATAAACCTCGTGTCTAAATGGGTACCGGCGCAATAGATCTCGTGTGCAATGTATCTCATGTGTGATAAATCTCATGTTCAATAGATTTCATGTTCAAACGGGACTCTGAGCGCAGATCTCGTGTCCAAACAGGTACGTATGAAATAGATCGCGTGTCCAAACGGGTAGCTGTGCAATAGATCTCGTGTCCAATCGGGAACGTGTGCAATACATATCATGTCCAAATGAGAATGTGTGCAATATATTTTTCGTCACACTAGCACAAATTCATGGACTTTATGTGATGGTAAACTAGTCGGAAAGGCGTCGATTAATGTCTGGCATCACAAATACGCTTCTGCGCATGTGCAAAGGGCGATCGACCACTTTTTGCCGCCTGCGGAAGTAAATTTTTCTCTCCTCGAACCCCCTACCACCCTCGCAATGACTCTATTACCGTCTTAGGTGCGTTATATACTATTTCTCCCGACCGCGTCGGAATGTTCGTATTCCATGACTGGAACGCGGGACGAAAGTTGCCGATTCCGCCCGGGCGCTATCGCCCCTAGGGACGGAAAGTGCAGCCAGCGGGAATAATGGATGGGGTTGGGCGAAAAACTTTTTTTTTTTATCGATATTTTTTACCAGACTTTCTTAAACGTTAGCTTATATACAGTTTTTTGAAACTGCTATAAGTTTGAGACATTTTTATTCCGGGATAAATAATGAGTATGCTAAAAACCATATGCTAGAAATAACAGTCGTTAGGGTAGTACTAAAGATGTCGATGGTGAACCGATAAAATTATTAGAACTGTTTTAATGTATTGTTTTTAATAGCAGGACCACTGCGGCAGAGGCTAGCACTATTGCAGTAACAATATTTCTCCCGTGTACAAGTATCATGACACTTTTTTAAAATAAAATCTGAATACTGTTTTGTTTAAGAAATATATTCCTATTCTGCATCATCGGTTATTTTAAGGAATGGTGCGATACGACATAAATGGAAAATTATTTTAAGTAAAAATTCAAAATATTCTTGATTTGAAAAATTAAGAAACTGCCGACAACTATTAATGAACATCGCAAAAAATTGCATTGCAGAGCTGTTTTTAAAAAAATGTCGGAGCGGCAACTAGAATCAAGCATTCAGAGTTAAAATTAGACTTTTTTCAAAGGTTCGTCATTTTTATAGGTAAAATTGAGCCGCTTTCTTAATATTAAATAAGAAATATAAAAATATTGTTATATTCTGTACTTCAGCAAATTTCCCAAATTTTCAGAGAAAATTCATTCCGTCTATTTTACATTGTGTGCAATGGTCATGTAATATGCGATGCTTGTACATGTACGTAATATTTATTTTTAATCTGGCAATATATTTATCATAATAGAAGAAAAATATAAAATTACATTTTTGTAGCCATACAGTGTTCGTATGAAAATTCAGTTTTCATTGCATGAAATTAGTAAAGAAAGCAAAATGTACAACAGCTCCAGGTCCTGATAAGTGCATATGTCTTAATTCTAGTCTGAATGATTGATGACGTTCGCATATTTAAAATATAAATAAGATACAACATTCTAAACCTCATAATGAAGCTTTTTATAATGTGTATATTCTGCAATATACTGAAAAGATTCTACATCCTTAGGTGTAGTACAATATATTATATTAAAAAAAAAACGTAGATTCGAAGTCGAATCAACAGGTGCGTTTTACAACTGTGTACATATTACGGTGTGCACGTTATGAATCACGATAGACACATTAAAAGAACTATACCATTACATAGTGTACACTTGCTTATATCTTTTAAACCCTATATTAGGAAACACATTCTATATACTTGCTATAAAGTTATATCCGGAAGATAGGATAATTCCAACAGCATATATAAATGTTCAAGAATATTTTACCTTTTGAAGATTTTGAATGTCCAATAATATGGAATACTTGCTATGCATTCAAATACCGCTCTCTTGCTAGAGCTGTAGTTCACGTTATTGAAACTCAACAGTTCGATTGTTGTTAATTGAATCGTGACTTGAACTTCAGAGTTGTAATATGCAGATTTTGTTTCGTTTTTAGTGTGAGTAATTTATGGTACAGGTTTTCTGTATACTTCAGTATCATGTGGACTCTACCTTCATTACTTGATTGTACTGATAAATGATATACCCGGAGTGTATTTTGCCCCCACCTAACAAGTTTAGTTATATATCAGCCCAACTGCTTTGTTCTGATAACTGAAAGCGAGTCCTAAACCAAGCATCGTTTGTTGTTTGCAATCGAACCGGTTTGAATTACATAATGAATCCTTCATTAAAACAAAAAAAAAAAATTAAACTATACCGTGAAATCTTCGGGCATAAATTACACAGCCCCATAACAAAAAAAAATGTCTGCAACCCAAGCGAACTATATTATCTATATGTTTTAAGCATCGTTAATTTCGAATCCGGTGACAATTTGTCCCTGTCATGTCAGAATCAAGTTCAAGACAAGGTCACAAATAGAAAAAAATCATAGCATTTTCTTGAATGCTACATTAAGATGTTTTTAGGATCGCTGAAACCGAATCAGTGGTCAGTTTGTTCCAATAAGGTCAGGATCAAGGTCAAGTCAAGGTCGTACTTAGAAAAAACCATAGAAATGTCATGTATCACTACTCCAAGATGTTTTTAGGGTCACTGAATCCAAATCCAAGATCATCAGGTCATGGTGAAAGTCATGTAAACGTCAACAATAGAGGACGCGCTAAACGAATAAATGGTCGCTGAATCAGAATCTGGGGACAAATCGACCACGAATTCGGTTTCAGCGGCCCCAAAAACATCTTAATATATATAGTGTTTCAAGACGATTCTACGATTTATTCAACGTATGACCTTGGTTTGACCTTGCGATAGATACGGTTGCAGACTTTTTTTGTAGGTCTGTGGTATCGAGTCCCACGCCAGTCAAATTAACCATATAACGCCCAAATACGATATTTAATAGATTATATTTCAAAAATATTTAAAAAAACGCCATTTTTGAGCTACGATATTTTTTACAAAGGCAATTTTCTTGCAAGAGTCGGGAGAGGTCGTGACGAGTTTTTATGTAGGATTGTCCCAAATTCTCAAAATTCACAGCGAAGGGCAGATTATAGTTGTACCATTATTCGGCCTATAATCTAAAAAATAAATCTTTTTTATTAAGTTTAGGGGACAGTTGGAGGGATCAGTTCCTTTTATGCAGTGTAGTGGACAGTGCGATAATATCTTAGAGACCAAAGGGTGAAGTTGCAAATTTTGTTAGATTTGTAAACAAAACTTCAAAGCATACTCGGGAAATGCAAACGCGTCGCAGTGACGTCATTTTAATACCATTTTTCAATGTGTGCTAATATAGTTTAACCATAATATACACTTATTGGATTTAGTTGAACTGAAACTTCTGATTATTATCATTAGAAAAATAGTAGTTTTAAACAGAATTTATTATTATTTTAACCTAAAATATCACTTATCGGTCAATTCTTGTACATATTTCTAGAAAAAGCGAACAAGTATTTCTAGAAATACTGAATAACACATCGATAAATTTGTAAAGTATTTGGCAAGTATAACAATTGCGCTTGCGTGAAATCAATACACGTAAAAAAGACCAAATAAAATTTCATATTACATTGTATATATCAGTGCAGAAAAAATTAGAATCGTCAAATAAGTTCTTGATGAATTCATTAGCAATTAGTAGATTAAATATGATATTTTGATCATTTAATTTATACAATCATTAATTTTCATTTTAAAATTGGAGGCAATGAAGACATAGTTTTATCCGTAAATATGGGACAAAGGAGCGCTTATTCTGAAATAAGGGCTCGCCCTGAGTTTGGTTTCCGCAATTACAGTAGTTCCTTCAATTTCACACAGGTACCGTAGATAGGAATGGTGATTTGCGGTATTGAGATCGATACCATTTACAGACTAATGGCAAAGCGGTCCAGAGGTAGACCGAAGTCAGAAAGGTAGAAACTGGTTCATTCTCAAGAGTTAGCTGCAATAGGGTCGCGGAAGCTTTATGGACTACCCTAATTGTGGCCCCAGGAACTCTACGAAATGTGTTCTCAATTTACACCCTTGAACATTGAATCGCAGGCTGCACTTGACACCCGTTTACCTATTTTACATTGCATTAAATAGGTCGAACTACTCTGAAATTTATGGATTATTAATGCAATGGAGCAAACAGCATACTGGGAAAAAGTTTTATATATCGGAGGAAGTATTTCTTATAGAAGGAAATATTCACTCGCTAACATTCTAATAAGTATTTACCTAAATATCTAACATTCTTTTTCAGAGCATAATAGCTGTAATTAGTAGGAGTTAATGAAATAAATGTCTAAACTAAATTAATGTAAGTTATCACTTAGTTTTTCTGATTCTAATCTGCATTCAAGTCATTTAACAAACGAAATGTGGAACAAGAATTCGGAAGAAAAACTAATTGTATTCATATTGTTTAAAACATAATTTATATTATAGTGTTTTTAAACAATTGAACCCCTGGCGATCAAAAGGAGATACGCGCGAAACGCCGGAGAATTTGTTGGCCCCTCGGCTCGTAATTTTTTGACTTTCGAATTTTAAAGTTTTCATTAGATATCTTAATAGGAAAATTAATTACGCGAATTTTTTGTTAAAATCAAAAATTTCTATCCTTCTTCGTTTTTAATATAATCGCAAAAAACGAAATTATTTGACATATAAAATAACTTAATTATTTTGTCTTTAACTCGTCATATCATTTACAATAATTGGAATTTTTTAATGAAATTTTTAGGGAATATGCACTATTCTATCTACAAACTAACGTACTTTTCCAAATTATGGTTAGTTATTACGGAAATTTTTTAAAAATTGGTTTTTGTTTTACTGCACAAAATTGATATTGAAAGCTTCAAACACTTCGGGAGTCGAGGGAATTTCAATAAATCGAAATTTCCTTCCCACCAAAAATTCGAGGAAGGTTCAAAGAATTTTTTTGTAAAGTTATAGACTAATCTGACTTGTAGTTTTCAAGTAACATTTGAAAGTTGTAATGCTGTCGCGTCGCGTCGTCACGAATATTAGAGATCACATATGGAAAAAATTACAACCCAATATCCACTTGGTGTTAACCAACGATGACCTTCAGGTCAAAGTTGAAGGTCATTTCAAGGTCAAATCAATTTTATCTAATAAACAACGGTAACCTTGTCCTTGACCTTGGGCCAAATTTAAAAAAATTTGAAGGTCATTTCAAGGTCAAATCAAAATATGTTCAAATTTGAAGAAAAATAAGCAAAATTGATTTGACCTTGAAATAACCTGCAACTTTGACCTCAAGGTCATCGTTGGTTAACTCGAAGTCAATACCTAGACCACTTGATCGTCGACCCCAAACTCCTGGTGCATATTTTTTAGTTAAAAAGATGAAAAACTACGGAGCGCGATTCCTAGACACCGTAATCGCCGACCTTGAATACCTGGTGCACGTATTTCAGCTAGAATGATGAAACACTATGGAGCTCGATACCTAGACCCCTTCATCGGCGACCCGGAACACCTGGTGCACGTATTTCAGCTAGAATCGTGAAAAACTATGCAGCGCGATACCTAGACCCCGTAATCAGCGAACTTAAACATCTGGTGCACGTATTTTAGTTAAAATGGGGAAAAACTACTGAGAGCGATACCTAGTCCCCTAATCAGTCATCCTAAAGACCTGGAGCAAATATGTATTTTGCCAATCCGATTCAAAACTGCCAATCGTCATATCTCGAGACCGCAATCAGGAAAACATCTGTGCGCTGGTTGCAAAGCACATGTATAGTAGTGCCATCTAGTGATCGCAAATCCCGGGGGTCACAACGAGAACGTTATGAACGAAACAGTTTCACCCCCCTGCTCACGACTTCTTTCGGTGTATGTCTCAGCGTCCTATATTACCGACTGATTTGAACGCGGACTCAGCTGAACTATAATTACATATATTTATATATAATTTCAAACCCACCTTTTATTATTATATACTATGTCTATATCTTTATATATTTGCAGTAGAAAATCACTGATTTCATATAAAAAGATAGTCAAGTAATTATTACTTAGTTTTTCAGCAATATCTACTTAACCCTTCGCTGCGGATGACAAAGATCTTTGTCATTTAGGACTTTTCTCTGACTGCGGCAAAAACGCAAATCTTTGTCATGACATAAATTAGTCTAATGAAGTCAATAATATATCCAATTGAAAAACTTGACCATTTCTAGCCAGCCTAAGGTATACCGAACAACATGCCGTTGTCCTTTTTCAAAAACATGTTGTCAAAAAAAAGATACAAGTTCTTAAAATATGTTGTTTTCACGATTTTGTAAAAATCTTTGTCATGAGCTATGTCACCGTATTAGGTCAATTTCTGCATTAAAAATTAATGAAATCGTTTGAAACTTGCTACTCAGGGATTTTTGAGGTCGCCGATTACAAATCTGATGATATATTTTGAAAATTCAAAATGGCGGATCCAATACCGCGGGTTAATGTTAGCCTTCTCCCGTTAGCTTCGATATACAATATGTTCTTACACACTTTACTACGGTGGTTCGAGAGAGGTCTTCAAAGTGCAATTTTTTCTGTTTTTATATATTTTTTTTTTAATTGTTTTTAAAATAAAAACTGTATCATATTGAACTCTAGAAATCAGTGTTTTTTGCCACATGTAACACGATAACTCAGGAGTACATAACAAAATTTTGAAATTTACACGGAATAATCTGGATAGATAATAAACTCTGTAAAATATCTATAAAAAGTAAAAATATAGATTTGTAACTGCAGAATCGAAGAAATTTTTGATAAAAATACAAAATTCGGTATAAATATTCTATAAATAATCACGAGAGTGTTTCTATTGCCAACCTGCCACGAACATCATTATTGACATATGAATAACAAATTGCCGTAATATTGTACATGCAAAAACTGATATAAGTTTCGTAATCAGTTCGAATTTTGATTAAGACCTCCGCCATATTGAATCCGCCATTTTGAATTTTTCAAAAATGTAACTTCAGATTCGTAATCAGCGACCCCGAAAACCTCTGAGTAACAAGTGTCAGGCGAAATGATTGGTATTTAGAAAATTTGCCCGCAATATTGAATCCGCCATTTTAAATTTTCGAAATCTGACTTCAAATTCGTAATTGGCGTCCCAAGAAACCCCTATACACCAAGTTACGGTAAAATCTAACTAAATTTTTTTTCTCGCATTTAGGGCACTTTTTGTGAAATTCTCGCCGCAGCGAAGGGGTTAATAGAATTTCAGGAACTATTACATAAGTGGTTAAGTAATATGTGCTGAACAAGTTCGGCAAATTTTACTTAGTTTTCAGTTCGGCAGATTTTACTTGACCAACTTAGGTAAAATCTACATACGATTTCTTTCAGTGCGGAGCATTTCTCAAGATACATCCTTTTTCCTTAAAACCAACATTTTTTAAAAACTAGTGGCATGTATTCAATCATACTCAAAATTTGTTCTTGTAGAAACAACGTAAACAAACCAGAAGCTTTGTTTAAATTCTAATTCCGAAGAACAAAAATACGATATGAATGTGAAGAACCTGTGTAGGTAATTTAGTAAACAACATATTTCGTTTTAGTCTGGATTATATATATATATATATATATATATACTCGAAATTTATGATGGGTAAATAGAAAATCATTCAAATATGTTGATTCGTCTTACGATAAAAATGCTTTCAAAATGGTACCTTTGAAAAGCAGGAAGACTTATGTAGGACTTTTTACGAACATGGTAATAAAGAGCTCCAACAATGAGAAGACTAAAATACACACAACTAATCTAGTTACATCGAAAATTCGTGACACGTGAGAATATGCGGTTAAAGTGGCAGATATTTGGATATTGGATTGCAAATAGTTTTTATTGTAAATGTATCAAATTAGCGACAAAATAGTGCGAGTATTACAAACCAAAATTCGTTTGAAACACATTTACGACGAAAACATGAAAATCGCCAAAAAAAACTGACTAATTGTAAGTAGATTACAAATGGTAAACTTTTGATGAAGTACATTACACAGTCGAGATATTTAACTCTTCTTAGAAAACGGTTTTACTTAGCGTTTGGTTTTCAATTAAGTATAAACCAAATTTTAATCCGAATCAAAAACAGAGAAACTGAATAATCCCTTCGATAATTTGTATAAATACTTTTTATAAATTCTTGCAGAATGTTACAGTTAGAATCAATGTTTTCAATGTTCAGGTTGTTAGTGTTGGGTTATTATTAGGTAATTATGATAATGCACTGCAATTCGGCCGTAAACAGTAACTATCATTGATTAGGTTTGTTTTCTTCGTTCAATATTTTGCAGAATATATACTGCGAAAATAATAACACATGAAAACAAGTACGAATGTCTGCAGGATTTGTCTTTAAATATACATGTAATATAATGATTTTAAATATTAGGGGGGGGGGGGTCCAAGGACTTAACAAAAATGATATTGAGGAAATTCCGACTGCAGCCCAGATATAATGAACATGCTTAAGGATGTAGAGTGCAAAATAAATCAAAATCGGAATTTTTAATAAAAAAATATCGCCCTACTAAAACAATCCTATAGCTGGACAACGTAATGCTTGTATGGAGAACAAACGAATATCGCTTAGTCTGTCCAGCGATGGGTACATGTCCCGTCATTGGTACATTTACCTAACGGAAAAGAATATTCTAAGTGTTAAAGCGTCAAAAGCTTTGAGAAAACTGTATTGTACAATCGATTTTATTAATCTCGTGTTAAAAAATGTCTGTTTCCAGCAATATTTTTTTTTTAATAGAAGGTTTACTAGAATGACTGGAGTATCAAATTAATCCCATTACTCCGATTGTCTTTTTTCACATTATTATTGATTATTTCATTTGTAAGTTACATGAATAAGAACTTAAGGCAACCTAAATCTAACCTCGGAGCATTCGCAGATTGTAATATAATATTCTAAGGTAGAAGACGTTTTGGCTTCACCGTTTTGGACCCAGACTATTTGACCATGGTTTTTGTCGCAGGGTCACTGCCTGTCCATAATAATGTCTAAAAGCATATGCATGCCTTAAAACTAATTTAACTGAATCAGTCAACCCCGCTCATCCTTAATAATGCCTAAAACAGGAAAATTTTGTCCGGGAAAATTCTGACGAGGAAATTACTCGGGGGAAATTATTTCCTAGGAATTAAAGTCCAATCACCATAAATATGAAATGTCCTCAAATATTTTAAATTTTACATACATTTCAAAGTTTCGTAACATTCGCGAAAGAGAGAGAGAGAGAGGGGGGGGGGCAGGCTGATGCCTGCATGGTATTACTTGAGAGGGGTGGGGGGAGCCAAAAATGACCTGAAAAAGTATTACGTGCTTTATTTAGGGACAACCCTCTAGCTTCTTAAAAAAAAACAGTGGCTACAAAACGGCGAAGCCAAAACGTCCTGACACCAAAACGGCCAGTACCAAAACTACCCTGCCAAAACGACCTACTCCAAAGGTTCTAATATAGACATTTCTGAAATACTACGAATATGTTTTAATCATCCATTCCGTCCCACAGTGACAGCTTCGCAGCGACAGAGAGTATTGAAATGATACTTAACTGTGCCAATATTTTTAATATATTCCAAAATGAATGTTTCCGCGAATTCGACTAAAGATATCACTTGAGCTGTTCGAATATCGCAGGTTTGAATCAAACACCCATGGCACAATGAAAAAGTCGAGAAAAATGGTCAGATGAAAGAATTCACGAATGCGAGGAACGCCCGTTATTAACGGGAGTATTATGCTTTATGCTCGGTCCGAAAAAAATAAAAATAAAACTGGATCGTCGGTATTCGATTCCGGAGCTCATCGCGATTCGTCGCGCAATTTTGTCGTAGCTAGACACGAAAGGATCGATCCGTCATCGGGGTCTTCGGAGACGATTAAAAACGCCGAGGATCTCTCACGCTTCTCTCAAAGAGAATCCCGAGAAAGACGGATGCCAGACCCGACTCGCACCCATGGGACATTCCTGACACCGGAGCTTGACTGAAATTGGATTTATGGGCGCCGCCTACATATATAAACTTGGTGTGCATACAAGGGTGGTACGTGTATATGTATGTACAAGAAACAGCGGCAAAAAGAAGCACGAAAGCTTAGAATTTTCCAGGTCGCTCGCCTCTCATTCCTGCTCTACTAAGATTTGCTGATTAGATCGAGCCTCCCCTGCGGATATACGACGGGAAAGCAAAACTGTCGTAGAACTTCGTTATTTTCTCGCGCTTCGCAAAGCATTCAACTGGATAGTCTTCCTTCGAGTTGGGGTAGACCTAAAACTGTTTAGATTCAAATGAGTTTTTCTTGATATTTTTCAAATTTCAGTGGATTCGTAATCCGAATATTTGGATTATTTAGGAAATCGGTTTATTATTTCAAAAAATACATTTCTACATGGAAAAAACGAAATGTTGCTTTAACCCTTTAACATCAAAATGGTACGTTATCAAAGCCTTCGACTCAACGATACTTGATAAAATCAATAAATACATTTCTGACAACCTATATTTCTAAAATATTTTTTAGGGTGTTCTTTCGATTGGTGATGTTTAAAATTTAAAAACACTCGAGTTTCATGTTATTTTTGCGTTTTCAGTAAACAAAACAAGGAGTAAAATAAGGCAAAATGACCTCTTTTAGACCTTCCATCAGGGGAAGAGATTTTCTCGACCTTCGCTTATTTACCTAAAACAGCAGTTAAACTAGATGCCTTCGACCCGGGTGCCTACAATTTTGGCTAAATTCGTATTGCAGTTCCCTGACGAAAGGCTGATGCTTCCAGGAATATTCCCATTTTAACATTGCCAGGAAAGAAGGCGGCAGAGGGTAGTTCTAGCATCGTTAGGTTCGAGTACTTTCTATACATATATTGTAACAATATCTTATTCCTTAAATAGGGTGACTATGCCAATGAATGGACGGTTAAGCATTTTTCACACTTTGGTCGATTGTAACTTTTGAATTCTTTTATGAAAATTTAATTATGATACTACCACTAGAATCGTTAGACTCTGCTCTTTATGACCGTGTCATTCAACCTTTGATTTTATTTAATTATTAACCTCGTCTTCATACGTTTGTAAAAAAATCCGCTGAACCCCAATGAATAGACGGGTTAAATCAAATGGGACGTTTTCAGTACCAGTTTTGGATGGCTTTAAAACTTTGCTTTGATTTTACAAACTAATAAACACTGGAAGATCAATAGTACTGTAAATATTGTTTTGAATGTTCAAAGAACATAAAAATATGTATTTTGTTGCATGTTGTGCATCATACATTCATAACAAATAGAAATATGTAGAAAATCGTCCATTCATTGGTAGTCGTCCATTCATTGGCATATTCACCCTATATTAAAATTGAAAATGAGCATTTTCAAAACCCCGACCGCAGGTCAGCCGAAGCACTGATAAATGAGCACGTCTTGTTCACACTGATGCTTAAAAAAAACGGTTTAGTCGAGTTTTTGACAGGTCGGGTTGCAGGAAATAAATTTTTTTATATGTGGGATACTTCGATTTCCGTTTTTTACGGCATTATCGTTGATTTTACGAATAAATGAATACAAACCTTTTTTGTAGAGAATTCGATGTTCTATATTTTTTGTTTGAAACATTTTTTTGTACGATTTGTATTTTTTGTTAAAAAATAGAAAAAACTTGTTTTTTGAGCGTTTTTTTGTTAAACCTCCCCATAAACTAGTATGCATTGTCTCCAAAAACTAATCAGATCTAAGTTTGGCCAAGAGAAACCCAAATCCGTTTGTACTTTTTAAATTCGTCATTCCATTCGCGAGATATCGCGTATACAAAATTTTGCCCACGGACGGACGGACGGACGTACAACCTAACGGACTCCAATTTTTTGATTGCTGCTTTGGGCTCCTTAGGGCCTGAAACGTCGACATTTGATGAAAAACTATAGGGTAATTTTTTGGCGGGAACTGACCAAATTCAATACTTCGCCAGGCCTATGGTCTGGGTCGAAGTAATTATTACGGTAAGTGGAGACTGAAGTAATTTGACGATTGAAATTTGCTAGTCCAAATGTGGTAAAACGGATCTATAATAATGTCCAAAATTGGTAATAGGTACGTAATTTTTCCTTCCTTTAGACTGAATTCTGACCACGTCTGTTCGTCCTTTTTTACAACCTTTTTCTTGGAGATATATGTGGCAAGTCTATATAAGTATATGTATGTTTATATATCCACGGCATAATAGTACCGCGATATTCTAACGCTTTATAACTCTAAGCACAATATGATAAATCCAATTAATATCGAAAAGTTGTCTGATATGTAGTACAATATCGAATGATGTAGCTTTAAAATTAGGTGCGACGAAAAATTAAGCAACCGTAAGAAGAAAAGTATTTATCGTTAAAAAATGGTCGATTTTATTTTAGGCATGAATAACATTGAATAGTAATTTTCGATACAAGTGGGAAAAAGTGTTTCCGGGCGAATGTGAGGGTTGTGGCAAGAGTCGAAGACGAGTGTCGCAAAAACGTTCGTCCAAAAAACATTTCTTCACATGTGCTGACATGTATTTTTTGTTACAAGTGTGGGTTAAAATGCATATATTTTCGGTAATTCCAGCCGAAAATTTTAGCTGATATGAATCATTTTTTATAGGAGTCATTTTTCTCCGTGTAGGCTTCTTGAAATTTTCTTTCTCTAATTAATTTCCAAAATGCGAATCAACAGCTATTCATTCCTCGCCAAGTTAGTTTAAACAACATCACAATCAATATTTCCAGAAAATCATTTTCCTGGAAAATTTTATGAAAATTTGTGTTAATGGCACACTTTGGACAAATCGCCCTATAAGTAAATTTCAATAGTAAATTCGACTTTCTGCATATAAAAGCAATATAAAAGCATATTGAAAAATTAAAAGGAGGGTCTCATCTTATAGTGACCCAAAAATAACATGATTTTCTCGAATTTGTTTTCCATGGAAGGAAGTAAATAAAACACTCACATTTTCTTGTACTTATCAAGTATGATTTCTAGTATGTTTACAAATTTCTGTAGTATATAATATCCTATAGTCAATTATTTATTTATTTCTAAAGACTGTCACCTAAATAAAAGGTACCAAGCTGGCGACATTGCAGAGCTTCCAAACATCATCGGAAATAAAAAAATTAATTTTATGATATTCACAGCATCTTGAACCTATTCAGCTAAGAAAATGTCAAAATTTCAAAAATGTGGACTTTTGGAAAACACATTTTTGTTTCGTATCCTTTTTGGCTTTTAAAAATGATATAAAAATTAAAATTATAACAATAGTCATCTGCATTTAGGTTTAGGATCCCTTAAATTTAATAAACTTTAAAATAAAAAAAACGTAGCGTTATATACAGTAATTTTTGAGATATTGTGTCGCCCGATTTCAAAAACATGGTTTCGAGAAAAACGCATTTAAATTATGGAAATCACACGCTGCCGCGTAACCTCTATTTACAGGTAAAAATGTGCCTCCTTTTTTTTACTATAACTTTTAAAAAAATGTAATCTCGACAAAACGGCTTTCAGACGCGTATTCTACGGGAAATTTACTAACTTTGTAACAAAAAAGAAATCGATTTTTTGGTCGAGCTTCATGAGAACCTCCCCTTAAGACATTTCGCTGTCATGGTCGAAATTGAGTAATCCTACGAGGTTATATTTAGTTAAAAACGGACCCGATATTGACCTATAAGTTTATTCGACTTTGTAGGCATAATTTTGGTTATAGATTTCGTTATAGGTCATTTCAACCTAATATATTATTAGTACAATGAAAGTTTAATTGTGTTAATTATAGTGATGAAAGATTTTTTACATTCAATAAACTCTTGCTAACATAAATAATTTTTCGTAGTAATAATAAAATATTTCATCCGTTGAAATAAAACATTTCATTCTGCTGTTGGTTGCACGATTTATTATGCAATGATTTTTTTTCAGTGTATGGATGTTCCATTTTAGTCTAAATAATCTAATCATAAAACTTTCAACCCGCTCCATTTAAGTCCAAATTCTGAACAATATATAACTTTTTACTATATTTTAGTCTAATGGTAATGTAGTTTTAAGGCTTTTGAAGAAGTGTACTTTTGAGTAGAACAAGGCTTCTTTTTGTTACGTCGTAAAATGAGCTAACCATTGGTCTTATTTCAAGATTTATTTTTTCAGTATATACTGAACGTTTCAGACCGATGTATTACGATCGAAGTTAGGCAATAATAGTAAAACAAAATGGCGGCAAAAAATACGACAATATCGTTAAAACGCAAGATTTTTTTGTATTTATTTCATGTTTTTATTAGAAAGTGTATAGAAATCACAGTTCGGCAGTGTTAGGAGAACAAAGCAAATGCTATTGCAAGAAATATAAGATTTTAATTTTCATTTCAATAAAATGGAACAGATTTCATTGTACCTTGATACAACACCTATGTCATTGGTCATTTATAACGAATTCAAATCCCATCACGTTAAGGTTGATGTTCTAAGAGTATGATTTTGAAGTTTATATATTAATTGCACGATCTAAGGAGGTTTTACCTTAATCGGTAAGGTATTTCGAAGGGAAAACATTGAATTACAAAAAAAAATGCCGAATAATGTGCATTTTGTTGCAAAACGTACTTTTTTTTAAACACTTAAGGAGGTTCTAAAGTGATCCTCCGATAAGGTAGGAATTTTCACTAAAAACCGTAAACAGGAAATGTCAATTGATTCCTTAATATGCGGGCTCTGTAAGGGCAATTCTAACCACGGTGGACGGTATCTTAGAAAATTCCGAAGAAATGAATTTAGAACCGACCGAGAATTTTCGGAAATAAGTGATTTATATTTATTTCCGTTTTATTAATTATTTGTTAAAACATTTATGCAAGTTTACTACAAAGAGCCTCTGTAAAATATGCCCGTTTTTCGTACCTCGAATATTGAAACTTTTTTTATGCCAATTGGTTACATATTATGACCCAATATTCCCTGCAAAATTTTAAAGTGAGCATATGTCCCATTTCGGAAATATGAGGGGTCAAAGTTGACCATGTCCAATAAAAAGTGTACATCAATTTCACATTTATACTCGAATAATAATATTAAAAAACAATCAGACGATATGGTTCTTTACAGATTTTCGGATGCTGATTACAAATCTGAAGTCAGATTTTAAAATTTCAAAATGGCGGATCCAATATGGCGGACGACTTTTTTGAAAATCGATGTAATTTGCCTAAAAATTATTTCTCGGGGGTTTTTGGGGTCGCTGATTACGAATCTGAAGTCAGATTTTAAAAATTCAAAATGTCGGATCCCATATGGCGGACGACTTTTTTGAAAATCGATGTAATTTTCGTAAAAATTATTACTCGGGGGTTTTTGAATATAGGCTGAAATCTTTTAGAAATTCGGGATTTTCAACACTACAGATACTTTTATTTTATCACATTTGCAAGCAAACGATTCAAATAAGATGTACAATGGAATGGAAATAAATGAAATGCTAATCTGCTGATAGTCTTTTGTTTCTAGGGTTTTTGAATATAGGCTGAAATCTTTTATAAATTCAAGATTTTCAACACTAAAGATACTTTTATTTTATTACATTCGCAAGCCCACGATTCAAATAAGATGTCTTAAAAGATGCATTAAAACTTGGATTTTTTTAGATTTTCTTTTGTTTCATATGCAGGGTCCAAACAGATTTAATGCAGCGACAAAGAAAGCTGAGAGCCTTTTCAATATCAATTCAACGTTAGATTAGACTTCATCGACTACAAAAACCTTAAGCTGACGAGTTTCAAGCGAATTACATTAAATTTTTCAAAAGTCATCCGTTATATTGGACCTGCCGTTTTCAATTTTGAAAAACTAACATCCGATTCGTAATCAGCGACCCCAAAAACCCCCCGAGTAATAATTTTTAGGCAAATTACATCGATTTTCAAAAAAGTCGTCCGCCATATTGGATCCGCCATTTTGGATTTTTAAAATCTGACTTCAGATTTGTAATCAGCAGCCGAAAATCTGTAAAGAACCATATCGTCTGATTGTTTTTTAATATTATTATTCGAGTATAAATGTGAAATTGATGTACACTTTTTATTGGACATGGTCAACTTTGACCCCTCATATTTCCGAAACGGGGCATATGCTCACTTTGAAATTTTGCAGGGAATATTGGGTCATCATATGTAACCAATTGGCATAAAAAAAGTTTCAATATTCGAGGTACGAAAAACGGGCATTTTTTGCATGGGGCTTACAGAGGCTCTTTATCTGAAAAATATAACTATATCTATGAAACAAATTGAATTTTACGACTTATTCTTATACCCTCCTAAAGCATCTGATGGTAATTGCTTTAATTAAACATTTTCAGGATTGAAAATATTTTCAAGTGCCCTCTGTTTCAAGCGATCCTCGAACAGTAGCATTTTATAATAAATTTTACAGAAAATGTTAAAAATGTTGGATGAAGATGTTAAATATATAAAAAATATTGAGAAACCAAAAATGTGTGAAAAATTAAGAAAAAATAACGGAGAACTTGAAAGAACATTCGGTAGACACCTGGGACCTTTCGATTGTCGGTTGAATGGCTGGAATCATGGATTTTTCGCTCATATTTTCTAATATTTGTCATACACAATCTGCGAGTTTGTTCATCCAAAAATTGAAGTTTGAATCAATAAGAAAAATTTTATGGATGGATTTTTGGACGCCCGTTACGAAGAGTAGCACGTTTCATTTTTCTTACGAAAAGTAGTACGCTATACTTTTATATGTTGAAGAACATTGCATTTCAGCATTTGAGCGAAAAACCAATTCACTTGCATATTGATAGTCGAAAAATATCGTGATTCATTCTACACCACGAAAAGTAACACATTTGAACGTTTTGGAACGAAGAGTAGTACGTTTTACATTTTGTTGATGAAAAGTAGTACATTTCAGCATTTCAAGGATTATTGCCACGAAAAGTACCGCGTTTCATGTTATATTACGAAGAGTAGCATGTTTCGCATTCTTTTGAAGAAAACCATCATGTCCCACTGTTTGCACGAGTTTATAATCGTCTAAGCGCGAAAAGTAACTCGTTTCATGTTATATCACGAAAATGAATATGTTTTAACGTTTTACCACGAATAGTTTAACGAAACAAGTTTAAAAATTGACTCATCTTTTAGGACGACAAATTTCCAAAAATTAGATGAAAATTACGAATTTAAATATTTCATTATATTTCTGCAAAATAATATATTTTCTATACACCAATAATCGAATTAAATATTTTTGTAAATTTTATGATGAGAACTATTTAAAAGGTTTTAATAAAGACTGAAATAAGTCAATAAAGTGACAAACATTCGTCAAGATTTCAAATTTAATTATTTTCCGGCAAATTAATATTTTTTCATAAATAAATAATAAAAGTACGTGAAAAGTGGTGATAAATTGAAACATATTCATTTTCCTGATATAAAATGAAATAAGTTATTTTTAGCGCTTACGCGATTGTGAACGCATGTAAACTGCGGAACATGTTAGTTTTCGTGAAAAGAAAGGCAAATGTGCTACTGTTTATGATAAAATGTTGAAACGTATTCATTTTCGCAATATGGCATGAAACAAGTTACTTTTCGCGGCTGGACGATTGTAAACTCTGGAACCTGATAGTTTTCGTGGATTTAACGAAACGTGATAGTCTTCGTCGAATAGCGCTCAAACATAATAGTTTTCAACGACGACAAGCGAGATATGTTACTTTTCGTGTCAACGTTTGTCTGAACGCTGAAATATATTGGTTTTCGTCGATAATCCAGAAATGAGTTACTTTTCGTTACATACACTGAAATGCATTTTTCTTCGAGTAAGCCGGTTATGAAACGTGCTACTCTTCGTAAGAGCCGTCGAAATACTGTTAAAAACATAAAAACATGGAAAATTCGAAAGTAAAGTTGAAAATTTCCAAACATTTGCTTACCCATTTTAATTAATCCCACTTTAACGTCATAAACCTAAGAAATGAATCTTTCAAATTATGTAGTGTTCAATCATTCAAAAACCTAGAGCAAGCCATGAAATTAAACATAAAAGTCAAATAGGAAATTCAAAACCATATTTGTGATTACCCATGAATGCACAATGTTCATTTATTAATACTTAAATTGCATTTTATTAGAATCTTAAATACAGAGCGTTTATATTAACGTTGCGTTTACATAATTTTGACTTGTAATATTTACACATATATAAATATTATTTCTGAATCAATCGTGTCACAACTTTTTGTACATGAGCCAGACTGTGTCGTATTTTTATCAGGAATCGTTCAGCTTTTATGATCCGACTGCAATCAACATTAAGATACAATACGCAGCATAACTTTTCCAACTTATTCATTAGTTGCCATTGAATATAATAAATAACAATGTAGCATGTACTTGTTTATATAGTTTTAATATACAGTTACTCTTAATAGAACTTATTGCATTTGTAACAACTTGTATTGCCAAAATATTATATATTTATATAAATATTGATATGTAGGAAACCTGTACTATCTGATTTTTAAACTGAAGTATAATGCTGCTAAAATCCCTTTGAAAAATAATCACATTTCGAAACAAATTAAAGAGCTCCAGATTCAACGCACATTTCTTATTAATTGAATTTTGTGTATTCGGAATTCCAATAGCTGCTATAGAATTATGATAAAGAAAAATCAATTCGTTTATATATTTTTCATATCGCTGGGTAGAAGCAAAGTTACAATAACACTCATTTTAGTAACCGTTTAGTATCGTCCTATTAGATACTCTAAACACTTCTCACAGCAAGTTGCAGAAATGAGTTACAATAGGCAGCTATGACCATCCTTTGGATTTTCCAACATAACTTAAAAAGATTCATGACGCTGAAGCTAGCAGCAGATTCGCAGCAGCGGATTCAAGAAAACTGTAGAAATGGATAATTTCTTATTAAAAATTACTTGCATTTAAACATTTTTAGACAAATTTTATGCAAATAATCTGTTTTTAGCAATTTTAATGGCTGAAAACCATAGTTTTTTCGAATCCGCTGCTAGCTTCAGCGTCATAAAGATTCACCACTTTGATCGCTAACATACTCTAAGTACAATTTACAATTGTTCTTCAAATACAGATGCTACACTCTATAGCAATGCTGAAATTAAATTGATTGTCATGATGGATAAAATATGATGCACTCATTTAAATGCGCACAGCCATATTCACTGCGAGTAAGAATAATGAATGGTTGGTCCCACTTTTCACCCGTTTGATAACAATCATATGTTTTTCATATACATAATCACCGATCATACCTCTCTCATGAAACGCAATACATGCAAATGTTCGCCACGAATTTTCCTCTCTGCTATTATTGATCCTTTCATTTGATAATTTTTGAAAAGATCAATAATACTTTGTGGATCATTTTCTTTTATAACAAGTAAATAGAAAAGTCCATGCTTCGATAGGAGACCTGGAATCTGGCAGAATAATCTATCCATAACTTCTCTACCCTTATCTCCCCCAGCCCATGCTTTCGATATAAGTCTATCGTCGTAAATTTCCAACGATTCGGTTACAACATAGGGTGGATTAAATACAACAACATCGAAGATACCTCTGGAACAAAAATTAGACGCCAAATCCATTTGCGTAACTTCTACGTTTGTTGAATTCAATGCACTAGTTTTCTTTGTAACTTCACAAGCTTGACGATTTATGTCACTTCCTAAACAATATGTTGAAAAAGTAGCGTTTAATGCCATTGCTAAGCTTGTCATCACCACCCCAGATCCACAGCCTATTTCTAAACATAATGTTGGCTTAATGGCTTTGATTTTTTCTAAATCAGCCTCTAGCGCATCAATAAGCAAGAATGAATCTTCCGACGGTTCGTACACAGTTTCTGATTCGTCAGACGACAATTGTACAACTGCAGTTTCCATATTTACAACTGTTTTCAGCGAAAATTCAAGAACAATATGAAAATTGTAATTTTCCAAAGTCACTTTCACTGCGTTACTGATGTCTCTTCCTGACTAGGTGACGGCTTTTCTGTTTCCTTATCGAAAGATGAACTAACATACGAAGGGTTTCTATCTAATAAGGCTTTCTTTCTCGCAGTTTCTTTTTCGACAGCCTGATGAATCCTATTTAAACGTTCTTGAGTCGTTTGTAAAACGTTACTTACAACTGTGACTTTATGTTTGGCATTGACTAATTTCTTGACATATGACTCCAATTCCATAGGACACTGAAGAGCTTCAAATATCTGTAGTAACTTTTCAGTCAGCGATTCAATTTGTTGCTTTACCTCGATTTGACTAATCCTGAAAAGATAAAATCGTTTTATATCAAATAACTTTCATTGTTCATAAATTTCAAGTTTATATACGGAATATCGAATATGGTGTAGTTTAATTGTTAAATTGCAGTAAAAATGAACATGAAAAAGAAGTTTAGGTGAAACCGTTCACCTTGTAGCGCGAATCCTTTCATCGAGTTCATCGACAGTTGGTTTTAGAAGACTCATTATTCCTTCTGTAAGAGCATCTCGGGTAGGATGCTCACAGTAATCTTCAGTTTTATCATCTAAAGATGTATTATCGCTCCCGGTATCGACTTCCATAATATTTTTGATAGATTTAAACGGCGACAAACTCAGTTGAAAAAATGTCGAAATGTAAAACTAACCTCAAAATTTCTGATTGACGTCCTATCCTAACCCTTATAAACATTTACACAATCATGCGGGGAAAACGAGAACTAGAATTAAATAACACCATTATCGACTTTGTAGTATGAATAAGTCGATAAGCAAGATTTCTATTTTGTGATTGAAGAAAACTATTTTTACGTTTGTCGGTAAATAAGGATACTGTATGATGATTGAAGAAAGCATTGTTATCAACTTTGACTATTGTCGGTTACCATCTGAGCTATGTTCTGATCTTTCAGTCGGTAATAAAATACCACGAATTAAGAAAAATACAAATAAAAGTTATGAGATGGATTTAGTATAGTCAATATGTAATCAGAAATTAAAAAATCGATTTATTTCAATATATCTATAGCATTTCTTAATTTAAATGCTTTGGAATATACAGTCTGATTTGGAATGAGTTCCATTAACCCTTTGAAGCATGGTGTAGCCGCGTATGTGCTTACACCTTTTGGTAATTCATTATTTACGTATCTAAGGTAATTATTAATTCATTTTACTGCAATTTTTTGCTTCCTTACTTCAAGAACATGTTAGGAAACGTAAATAAATCAATATTTTTAATTAATTATCATGTTATATTGTTTTAAAAAATTAAACAAAGTGTAAAAATGGGGGATTTTTTACGAAAAATATATGCGGAGAAGAAAACGTCCCTCAAATATGACGAGACTGGGTACTCGGAGGTTTTCGGGGTTGCTGATTACTAATCTGACCTTAGATTTTCAAAATTCAAAATGGCGGATCCAATATGGTCGTCGGTTTTCAAAAAATTTACTTGATCGAGGTGAAATTGGGTACTCGGGGGTTTTCGGGGTCGCTGATTTCGAATCTGGCCGCAGATTTTAATAATTCAAAATGGCGGATCCAATATAGCCGACTGAAATCTAAGGTGAATCTGAGATGTTTTTACATTTTGGTCGGCCATTTTGAATTTAGATTATCTGAGGTCAGATTCGTAAAATACAATACTTATTTTTAATTCAGCTGCTTGAAAATGATCCCGAAAACTCACAAGTACCCAATTTCACCTCGATCAAGTAAATTTTTTGCATACCGTCGGCCATATTGGAACCGCCATTTTGAATTTTTAAATCATCAGTCAAAAACAATGATTTAAAAAAATAATTACATAAAGTTGTATCATTTTCTATAATAAAGCATAAAAATAAAAACTTAATTCATAGAATGACAGTCGTAATACGATAATTTCGTAAGTACAAACTTTGGCATTTCCTTTTATTTATAAATTCCCGATCAGTAATCGGAATTAGATTAAAATATATTAATAATTTAAACTGTTAATTTAAATTTATTAAAATCTATTAAAATGAATTCGATTTTGAAGCTATTTAATAAATTTCTACTCTGTTAAAAGAGTGAAAGAATAATAAAATGTAATAAAAATGTAAGGGAAGACATTTTCAAGTAGGTGAATTAAAAATAAGTAATGTATTTTAGGAAATTTCATGAGATTCGCTGATATGCTCTAGAATATTACATTCGCTGAAGTAATATTTTAGCTAAAATATTTAGAATATTTCCATTGGCAATTTACTGGCAGATTAAAACAAAAATAAAAAATATGGAGAATTATTATAGCTAAATTTATACAATTTCAATATATATTTTTTATTCACTATATTGACATTTTTGTAACTAAATACTGATTTGTTGATTTTTGTGTGGTCACTGCCTATTTTGTTAAAACTATTAAGTTTGCTGGAAAATGAATCCCATAAAAATTGGTAAAATTTCTACCAGGTCATTTAATTTTTTTATTGCATATGTATTATAATATATATATAACTACATTATGCTACTTTTACGTTATCCAACATGCTCGTAACTTAATGATTCTTGTAACTAAATCGGTCCACGTAAAAATTGTATTAACCCTTTGACTGCCAATGACGATGATCTTTGTCATGATATAAAGTAGACTAACAAATTCTGGAGTTAATGTAAAATGAAACCAAATCCATTTCTAGACAGTCTAAGGTGTACTGAATATGATGGCGTTGTCCATTGGCGAAGACTAACCATTCTGCTTTAAACTTGTTATTCAGGGGGTTTTCGAGGTCGCTGATTACAAATCTGCTAATATATTTTGAAAATTTAAAATGACGGCTACAATATAGCGGATAAATTTTCCAAAATGGAACCATTTTGGTTGAAAAATATTCAAAATCCAACTTCAAATTCGTAATCAGCGGTCCCGAAAACCACCGAGTAACAAATTTCAAGCGAAATGGTTGGAATTTGGAAAATTTGGCCGCCATGTTTAAACCGCTAGTTTGAATTTTCAAAATCTGACTTCGGATTCGTAATCAGCGTCCAAATTTTTTTTTAATGTACATTGAAGGACTTTTTAAAGCCAATTTTTTACATTGAATTTTCCATTCGGTGACATGGATCCATTTGGGGAGGGGGGGGGGGGAGTACATACACGAAATTCTACAGAGAATAACAGTAAATTTAAGGTACATAGATGACATTTTTTGTGTACATTAAATTTACGGTCTAACAGTAAAAGTCCTGTAATGTCGAAATTGAAATTTGCTTCCAGCATGTTCATTAAATTTAATGTGTTTCCTTTTAACAGTAAGTGTGCAAAATTTCATTTGTTTGTTTGCTTTTCACACTGAGAAAGATGACCTTCTTACCAAGATATTAACATTTATTTACCTGCATACTGAATTCTAAACTTAAGCCGTCAAGAAATTTGTACATACTTTTTGTTATTTAGCATCGGGTACACCAACGCCTAATAACTAATATCATAGCACAGAACATCTTCTTCATTTTATAATTGCTTAATAGTTATATCCTAATATTTAATGCAATATAAAATGAAAAATATTTATAATATAAAATGGAAAAGCTTCATTTGTTTTTTTTTACTTTTCACACTCAGTAAAAGGACCGTATTGTAAAGATATTAACATTTCTTTACTTAATTATAAATTAAAAACTATCCAGAGATTAATACATACTTATTGCTATATAATATCTGTCTTAAATGTTACTTGGCTATAAGGAAAATGTCTGGTAAATTTCCAAATTTTAAAAGCCTATATATGTATACTTATAAACCAGAGGCCGAAATTAAGTAATTTTTACTACAAAAGCATGCAATAGTTCGCGGTAATTCTCTGTCTTCAAAGTCAAAAGAATAAAATAAACAAATTCTCAGGTAATTTGTAAAATTTGTTTAAAACGGCCATCGTATTGCGGATCAAAGTAACTCGGATTCTCATTGACTTAACACTCAGCAAATCCATGAAAACCTGAATTATTGGAATCAACTAACGGTACAATGTACGTTACATTTTAGAAACAGATTGTGATAAATTAAGTTTTAGTTAAGTTATTCTTATAATAATTCTACTAACAATCAAACTTTTAAAATCATTAATATACTGGGCAAAGAGAGTTTTCTTATTTAAATAATACTAAACAAACTTAGTACAAAGTCTGCAGTTTTTGTTTGTGTGGGAGCGAACTTAATATTAGTCTCAATATACATGAAACACGAGATACAAATATACTTAATACGGAAGTAAATACCTTTAATATGAGAATCATTAACTCACTATTAATAACATGCATAATATCACAAGACCTTCCTATATGAGATGCATAAAAGATAAATATGAGAATGTTGAATTAATATACATTTTAATTCATAATTAACCAATCTTTTTATTATTTCGCTAAGGAATTAACTTGACTTTATCGTGCTTCATTTTATATACATACATGTGGATTCCGGCACATCAGGGGATCAGAAGAAATGAAATAGTTGACTGACTGACTAAACAAGCAACAAAAAGTAGAACTCCCAACGTTTACAAGGTGCCTTATACGGACTTTAAAGAATTTTTTAAATGTAATGTGTATCGTGATTCCACTGCCCATCTGCTAGAACAGAGTGCGTACAAGGGAGCCAAATTCTTTAAGGACTTTTGCTAAGACTCTAAAATCCTTGATATGCAAAACTTAAGCTTCTTAGAGATTTCATCACAATGATAAACAGAAGTCGAGCCAACCATTACAACTTAGCCGTATCCAAGTCGTTCCTACTCGTATTTCTAAATGCAACTAGGCGGAGGAGGACATAAACCATGTATTATTTGGCTTCCGACTATATCATAAAAACCTAGTTGATCTCATCGATGATGTGATGCGTATTGGATTAATGCCTCCATAGCATGATTATATCTTCCCCTGCCTCCCTGCGTGCTACTCCATGTACAAATTTTTAAAGAAATGCGTTAAACATATTGTCTCTGTAAAAAAAACTGTACTAATCTGAGTGCCTGAAATAGACCTCCGTGGTCTCAAAAGCAAAAATAAAAAAAAAATATATTACATACATGTAAGCACTACCAGTCTTTTTCCCAAAAAAAACATCAGTTGAAACTACAGTTTGCATAACGTGACATCCAGTAGATTGAAAAAATAATTCCGAAAATTCCATCTTTAACTGTTCGTTATAATCACTGAACAAACAAGATTCTTATATTAACATTCATTGTTAACAAATTGTTTTCAAAAGAATATAAATAAAATATAATCTATTTATAATTGCTAGTGATAGCATTCAATTATTCAAAAATTAATATTTTTCATTTAAGCTCTCATATCATTTATTAGTAGCTTATATTTAGAGGATTATACAGAGAAATCTCAAATGACGATAATTTACTACACTTTTTAATCTACCCATTTTAAATAGCAATGATCAATATATATATGGCGTTAAATGATTAAATTGGACTATAATTGTGTCAAAAAGTGAAGAAAAATGTTTACAAATTAATGACAAAGAATCAGATGGTACAAAACATTTCTTTTTCATATCATTTAATGTAAATAACTGTGATTAATGTCGTTAAGCAAAGGATAAAAGTAGTCAAAATAAAAAATGACTTGGTCGACGTATGTACCTCTCGTGTAATGAATACACTTTAAAGCAGACTTCGTCTCCAAACAAAACTCCATTCCCTGGGCATTGCGACTGTATGCCAGGCACGACAGATTATTATCATCATGCTTACAATTGCTTATTATATTACTTATGCCAATTATAATAAAGCAATTTATCGTCGAGACAAATTTAAGCGACTCTCGTAAATTTGAACTCGTTACCGCTCACATTAATTGTGTGCCTGAACGACTGATATGCTGAAATTAAACTAATAAAACATTACTCTCGGTCACATTTCTAATTGGCACATTTTAAATTGAATACACTACATAAGTACATCCATCGCCGCTGCAATTTTCACCAGAATGCTCATTACGCGCATCGAAGGTACCCAAACGATGCACCTTTCTGGAGTCAAAAGACCAAAAATAAACAGGAGTTTCGTTAATGCCAAAAAGGAGATTCATTTGCCAGAATCTGGGCAAGGACTTTTTTGCGTTTAAAGACGCGGCACGACAAATAAAAGCGAGGATTTCGCGCGGGAGCTCTTTGCGGTTAAAGGACAAATTTCACCAAATTGTAAGATTGGTGACGAAGGCGAAAGTCCAAAGCTAAAACCCAATTACTGGCTTCCGAGTATCGGAAATTTAGTATCGGCTCGTGTGCGAACCCTCGTGACTTTTTCGTTAAAGACCATGGACAGAGCACTGCACGCCCCTGCATTTGGTAACTCTAGAAATTGACGGTCTCCAAGGTTAATGATACATCGAAATCGGCTCGTTTCTTTCATCCCCGATCAAATTAGACGATCGTTTATCTCCGAAATCACTCTTAATTTGGTCGGCGCAACAATGTGTAATGCGATTAGGTGTGAGGACTTTACACAAAATGGAGCAATTACATTTTAGGCCTATCTGATAAGAAACGCACGAGTCCTTGTTAAAAAAATTATTGCATTAGCAATTTATATGTAATTTATGTTTGTTATTTATGTAGGCATGCAATAAACTTCTTAAAATCAATATATGGGATCTGGTCGACGAAAAACGGCCTGGCATGAGAAGATAAGTATTCCTAAAATATCTGTTATAGATAATCAAATCCTGGGTTTTTAGTATCGCTGATTACAAATCCGATGTCAGATTTTCAAATTTTCAAAATGGATTTCAACATTCAAAAGATTTTCTTCCTCCATCTGAATTGGTAACAAAGATTTTTTAAAAAGTATATATACACAACTATGCAATATGTCCAATAACTGATCAGCGATATTTTAAATTTAGATTCCACGTGACATTTCCAGCAAAACAGTGTATAGTACCAACTTAGATCACAGGTATAGAATTCGTGCAGCAAGCAATTTTCTTCTCGAACAATTTTCAAAATTCGTATGCAATAGTCCAGCTGATTTTAAAGTTACTTCGATGAGTATATACTCATTTTACAGATTTTGAGAAGCCTTACAGTTTATCTAAGAGGCATTTTGAACTGCGATGAATATTTCTCTTGTTATATTTGTTACATTCATCGTAGGTCACAATATGTTGGGGATTAACAAAATATTATTGGGCTTAAAAAAATCTATAAAATGGTCCAGCAATTGTCTAAGTTACTTTAAAACAAGTAGAGTTATTGCAAAAAGCACTGATAGTTTTTTCAAATTTAATGACTCGAGAATCAATGTCTGTACCTCAAATCCAATTTTGCTACAGGATTTTTTTGCCTGAAATATCATATGGAATCTAAGCCTGAAATATTGCTGGTCAATTCTTGGACACCCCGCATATGACTGAAATACTGATTCTACCGATAAGGTAATATCACGATTCCATTGGTCATTTTCTGAATTCCTGCGCTGCAAGACAGGAAAGTTTCTGTTTTCGAAAGTGCGCATTTACTTATTACATTCCAAATCCTATTGATAAACTGACTTAATATAATTTAAAACATTCGAGCATTTGAAATCCACATCGTATCTCGAACGGTTTCGGACATAAGTCTCTAATTGTATATTATCATACGTAATCGCCTAAAGACAAAAGGTGTAACAATTAATTAATTCGTATAATTTAAAGCAACGGTCTACGTAATGCTAACCCTTATATAAACAGCTATAATTTATATCTGAATCATTATCGCACAAAAATGGGTATCAAACTTTGCATCAAAAATCATTTTTAAATTGTCTACACGTAGTTAATTTCAAATGAAACCTATTTCACAATAAAATTTATGACAACATTTAATTACGCGAATATATTTTCCGACATACCGCTGGAGCTGAAGTTACACTAAACGAGCAGCTGTCATAAAAACTATGGAGAACTTTGTGTAAAATTTCAGTTCATTTCGTTGTAAATATATGAGCTTGAATATAACAGTGAATTAGTGAGTAATATAAACATTATTCGTATACAAATTACATTTTTTACCTATAAATAATGTATCTATTTTACTGATATAATTTGAAGTAAGGTAGGACGGGTCGAAACGAAGCACATCAACCGGAGTAGAATTAGGGCCCTGATCAGGGCCTGACCAAAAGCGTTCCACCCTGAATAAATTTCTGCTCAGGAAGTACTTCGAGTATAAGAAAACACTGGTTACACAGCATATGGTTTTTTAGTCTCGCCTGTTTGGAAGTAAAGTACTTTATTTTTTGCTCATTTAACCTTTCGTGAAAACCAATAATGTTTTTGGTTAGTATTGCATTCTCCCTTTCTTCGGCAACTGATAACTATATTCCTCATATATTTTTTCTAACGTTCATTTGGTATACTTTCATACGGACAATGAATTCAGTGATTCGGTTACGACAATCCTGGGCAATCGCATCTGAAAGTCAAAACTGTACATTGAAGCAAAGTGAACGCATTACATTCAGTATTTCGCATAACCAAATACACATTGATGATGTTTAAAAATTCAATGTCTATGTAATAATTTTATTATGTTTATAATAATGTCATTATGTTTATAATAAACAACAATCAGGAAAGTGTAAACACATGTGACATTATATTATGTTAGTCTCCAGTATCCGTCACTGAAACGTGAAACAGGACCAACTGATTATGAATACGGTGTACAAATTTCAAAATTTAAATGGCAGATAAAATATTGCCGACAGACTATAGCTAATAAACAAAATTGAAAACCAATCAAATTTTTTTATTATGTAATTTTTTAATTTCCTTGTCCGCCATAATGGAGCTGGTATTTTTAATTGTTGAAATTTGACTTCAGAGTCGTAATCAGCGACCTTAAAAATTGAGTAATGAGTTTCAAGCAAATCTGATTGATTTTTAATTTTTTCGTACTCCATATGGGTTCCGACATTTTTAATTTTTAAAATCTGACGTAAGAATCACAATCAGGGACTCCGAAAACGCCTAGATACTAGTAAGTAAAGTAAACTACTAAGTATAGTAAACAATTAAGGCGCTTCTAAAGTGCTCCGGTAATAAGATAAGAAATTTCACTAAAAACGTAAATTAAAAAAGATGACTGAATGAAATTGTCAAAATTTGGGCTCTGTAAAGGCAATTCTAATTACTGCAGACGAGTTACTAGAAAATACCAAAGACATTAATTGAGAAGGAGAAGAACTGACAGAGAATTTTCGGAAATAAATAAAAATCACTTATCTAGGGGTTTTCAGCGTCTCTGATTAAGATTCTTACGTCAGATTTCAAAAATTAAAAATGGCGGAACCCATATGTGGTACGAAAAAATTAAAAATCAATTAGATTTGCTTGAAACTCATTACTCAATTTTTAAAGTCGCTGATTGCGACTCTAAACTGAGATTTCAACAATTACCATCACCATTATGGACAAGAAAATGAAAAAATTACAAAATAACAAAATTTGAGTGATTTTCATTAGCTCTATTTTGTCGGCAATATTTTATCTGCCATTTAAATGTTGACATTTGTATATCAAATTCATAATCAGCTGCCCCAAAATAAAATATGATATTCCCTCATGGAATACAACATTAGGACAATGTTACAATCTTAACATTTAAACGGAACATCATTATAATATAAAAATAATGTTGCTCGTTTAAGAATTTAATGTTACTGAAACAGACACAATAAGATTCTGTTAATCTTAATATAAGATTACCATTTGTATAAACTGCCCGACTTAGTTTTATCGCCACTAGGTGTTATTGCAACTTTTGCATCTATGTTGAGCTCTCGGTATAGAAATGGGTTTATAATTCGAATATAGTATGCCCAAAAGGTATTATATCATTTGGAATCTTTTATTTCTGTAACATTGTAAGAGATGAGATATGGTATATCTTGGTACTATTTATTTTATTGTTTATTTATTTATGAGTTATTTATTTATTTTCAATTCATTTTTTTTTCGTTTTTAGAGAAGTTTACCTAGTGCTAAAAATTTGAAATTTTGTAGCATTTATTATTTTCAAAGTTATAATGACTAACGAATTCGTAGTACAGCGTACGTACCTCTACACGTTAAAGGATTAAGACCTGTGTCTACTGGCGTTACTAAACAAACCGATAAAAAATATTTTCGATCCTATCAAATTGTTATATGTATAATAAAACAAAAAGAATGTCACTTTTGTAACGTTATTCAGTAAAAATATTTAAGCAAATTCAGAACTTCACTCAAGCAAATGAATGACAAAAGATCGTAAGAATAGGACAGTTTTCATAAATTAATTACTTTCTCATTATTCGTTTTCTTTGAGTCTGCTGAGTAGGTGGCGTATTTAAATAAACTTCAGTATAGAACAGAGGATTTCCGGCGTGTCAAGATCACCGCAACCACAATCACTCAGGACGTCCTTTTCACTCACGCTCTCATATGTCCCATGAGTGGAAACCCTTTCTTTTCCCGAGATACGAGCGACGACGTCGACCGAAAGCTGCTCGAGCCGCAATCGATTTCATCTCGACGTCTTAATGAAACATCTGATGCGTAATCGAAAATGTGCATTCTTTATTATAAAGGTATTGATTTCTTAGAAATTATTATTTCTCTACATTCGGAAGTAATATTACTTCTTAATAAATTTTATTACTTCTGTACTTTTATTAAGAGTATTACATATTTCATTAAAAATATTAAATTTAAAGAAATAGGGGTCATTCCACGTCGACTCATCTACTTTTGCAACCGACCACTATCGATTTTGTTCGTGATTTTGAATGCATCTTAGTAAAATAAATGTTTTTTTCATATTTTCATATTTTTAAGATCACTCAGTAACGAGTAAGAATTTTTCAAAATTTTGGATTTTGCAAAATGTGAACATTTTTCAATGTCTACATTTCGGTTGCTGCTTTTCAAAATAACAAATAAAAAAAATAGAATAGTTTATCTTGAAATGTACTTTTATATAGTTGTAATTGAAATTTGATTGCGATTTGTTTACATCCTTTTTTTTTTACATTTTAAGTAAGACATTTAAGATTTTTGCCGATAGGACATTTTTTAAACATTATTCACAAAAAAACTACTGCAAATAACGAATAATATGCGGGGTTGTATAAGATGGCCAGTAGTTTCGTTAGCTTTTTACATCATTTTATATTTTGTTAAATTTTAGGAATCTTTTAATTAATTATGGAAATCTTGATAATTTTATTTGAAATAACCTTTTGCTTTGGTTCGAAATAAAATTGTGCTATTCGCGGGTTGACGAATTATGCCAACTCATTAGTATTATAATACTTCTTTACAAAATGCTACAAGATAAATATTCAAGCTGACACAATTAATCAATATTTTGATTTTTTAACGTTTAAATCATCATTTTTGGGTCTTATTAAAACAAGACAATAACAAATACTGTAAATAATTACGTAACTGTGATATCAGTTTACTCGATACTCACAACTATTATTTTAATTTATGTAGCCAGAAAAAATCATTTTACTATTGAGAATGTTGAAAAATATCCTTATAGGATTTTTCATTCTCAATAGTAAAATGCATCTTTCTGGCTACCTAAATTAAAATAATAGTAGCTGTTCTTCGATTTGTGAATGCCAAAATGTGCGTTTTATTCAATATATTTAAATTAATAAAATACAAAAAATTAGGATCCCATCATTATCCGCATGCACATTTATTTGTACAATATATATAATACAAATCGTGCATATATTATAATCATGGTTCTTGCAAGAAAGTCGAGTGTCAGTGTAATAAAATTGTCACAAAAGGGACGTGAAAAATGTGACAGTAATTTTCCATGTCACATCTTCGACGGCATAATTATATGACTATTATGCTCTCTGGGGGCTCAGAAGTGATACAATTTTGATGTTCTCCAATTCACTGGATTGTATACAAATATTATATCCATGTATTGAAAGGTTAAGCATTACAACTGATGATATAGGCAGTAAACAAACATGATGTTAATGATGACATCTAAGTTAATGATGATGGTGACAACAATGTCAATGGCAGCCAAGATGCAGATGTTCTGTGTTAATCAGGAAAAAATCGCGGAACCTCGAAATTTTGGAAATTGTTATTGTTATCATTTTTATTACATATTATTTCTGTTTACTTACAAAATATATTTGTACTGTCAATGGTATTGCATTCGTCTTTGTCCTAACTCCTTCCCCCTTTGTTATTATTTTCATCTTCGTTAAATTGGTAATCAGAGGTCGTTTCGATTTTCTTCTTGTTAAATCATCATTATTGTCATCATAAACATCACATTTAGATGTTATAATGATTATATGAGAAAGTATTTGTGTCATCAGCATCATTGACCTCACGAACCATCGATAATATGTCCAGCAGCAGCGGCTTAAAAATCATAATTTGTGTTTCTGGTTTGCCTAAATAATTTTGAATTATTAAATGGAATTCAAATATCTTGAATCATTAATATTTTTGTCCACATTAATTATTGTTATTTTTTCCATCATAATTATAATTGTGGCAGTCATATTGTACATCATGAAAACAATAATCATCGACTAAATTGTAGTCATGAACTCATATTAATATTTGTTCTTACTGTCTTTATCGTATTTTAATCATTACAAGATTTCGTTTACAAAATCGAATTTATATACATATCAAATTATATGTATATTTATGTGCATATTCGCTGATTATTGAAAACTATATATACATATATACAGGGTCATCGAAAAGTATCGGACCCCCCTAATATCTTCAGTTAGAACGCACTTAGGAGAAAATGTCCAATAGCAAAGTCGTATGGTTTCAAGCGGGGAGTAAGATGATGACCTTGCCTTTGACCTTGACCATGTCCTTCAAGGTCATTTCAAGGTCAATCTTATTTTTTTAAATAGAACCCCCTACATTTTATTGCATATTCTTATAGCTTATCTCGAGAGCTTTCCAAAACACTATAATAAAATATTTTATATATATATGTGATTTTTATGAAACCATACAACTTTGCTATTGGACATTTTCTCCTAAGTGCATTCTAACTGAAGATATTAGGGGGTCCGATACTTTTCGATGACCCTGTATATATATATCAATTATCAGCGAATATATAAAGATAATATGATTATGAAAAATAAATTAATATTACGATATTTATAAAAATTCTAGACTAAATAAAATTACAACCAATGAAGTAATTAGTGGAAATTTAAAAATATTTTTTTAGCAATAATTTTTAATAAAATTAAATATACAGTTCAATATATAATTTTTTACTCGATCTACTTGTATACAATTAATACTTAAAAAACGCTAATAAATTTGAACTATTTTGAATATATACATAGATCACGGAAGTAATAAAAACGTCATCTGAGATGCATAGAGACTTATCAATTTAGGTATTGGCTAACTTTATGAAATTAGTGAATTACTCGTTTTGGTAGCCAATGGCAAGGGCAGAGCATTTCGGTGAATTTCTAGCCCCGCAAACCGCTGAAAGCGAAACGCTAAACGCGTCGCTCCACCCCCGCATCTTTTTCGGACCATATGAAAGTTTTCTGTAACCTAGAATTTTATAAGCAAGATCTATAGAGTCTAGGCAATAACACTTAGCGATAATTCTAGGGTTCTTGAGTCGCGCCCGCCGGCTTTATGGATGACTTATACGTTTTTGGCAAAGTTCAACATTCAACCTAGATGATGTCCATAATACTTGGGATTCCGTCAATGTTGTCCCTTACACCTCAATTTTATTTCACTTTGATAAAATGTTTTAATTCTTAGACATAGAAACATATTTTGAGAAATTCGGATACTTTTCAATTTAGTTATTCTTATCGTTTTTTGACATCAAGTCTTCAAAATCAAAACAAAAGGCAATTATGCTGTCAAAATGAGTGTCAGAAGTTCAGTTCTCATTGCGTCGAAATTATCAGTGCAAGATTTAATCACTATTTAATAATATTTTTCGTGAAAAACAGACCAAAAAATGTTCTAAAATGCGATCTTTTACCTCTTAGGCAATAGAAAAAAAAACTGACAAGGCCCATCTTCACAAATTCGACCTCCAGCATATGTCAGCCGAAGCACTATTATATAATATATTTATAAACACGAATCCTCCTAAGTAATTCAGTTTCCTGTATTAAGGCACATTCGCGCTATTAATGGTATTAAATAAACAAATAATAAATTAAGAACTGAAAAGCTAAACTTCGCAATTTGGGGAAAAAGTAAGTCCAATTCAATATTTTGACGTACATATTTGGACTCCTCGGAAAAAATTCTCATTGATCAGAATTGAAAGTTGCGGTTGAGACATCAGCATTTTTTTGGGCTACATATAGATGCGCAAAAATGCTTAGAATCGAATTTTGTACACCTTTGCCTTCAATATGTAAAAAATGAAAGCCAGTTGGCTATTTTGAAGGTCATATTTGGATTCTGGATCAAAAACCCTATCAGAATCGACGCTTACTTATAAGACAACCAAATTTAGTTTGGCTGTGCTATTCATTACTATAAACAATTATAATATTTATTCTTTTGAATATCATATTTCCAAAAAAGTTGTAAAGTACTCCCAGATTACTCATGAAACTAAACAAAAAAGTACAGGGAATAGGCTGGTTGTGTCTAGCAATAGTCTGGTAAAGGTAGCCTGGAGGACAGTTTGTTATCGTATTCATTAAATATCTTTTATGTTGTATGTTAATTAGTGCATTTAGTGTTTTATAAATTTAAAATTTCTTTTAAACAAATTGCGATTTGAGGTTTAACCTCTACTAGTTCATTTCCTGCCTAGTGTAGTAGTCTGCTGGCCAGTGCCATGATAGTTTTAGTAGTTAAGAAAGTCAAATGGAAGTATAAAGTGTTGTACTCTAATATCACAAAAAGAAATGACCGATGAAGATTATACCAGACAAGTTCCTTATAAGTTCTAATCATCTGCTAGCCAGCGAAGCACTAGTTTTGCTAGTTAAGGAGTTCAAGTGGATGTGTTGCTAGCCCATGGTCAGGAATTGATCGGGCAACTTTCTACCAGGTCTATTTCTGAATAATTGAAATAACATAAACCTAATTCGAAAACATCTTTTCCCAAAACCTGGTTGTTTTAAATATAATGTACATATCACTGCAGTAATATATGCGACACTAGAATCGTAACTTGCTGTTATATTTTTGCACTTTTCTGAAAAATAAAAGTTACCAAGTCATGTCTGGCCATTTCTCCAGGCAACCCCTCATCTTTTGTATGATATATGCATATCCATTACACTACATTACTATTTCTAAATGAATTACATCGTTCAATAATTGAAATTAAATTAAACGGCTCATTTGAAGATGGAGCTCCGAAGAAAGCAGGACTTAATTCCCAATCATCCACCAAAATGCTGCACGAGATTCCAAAAAGGGGACAAGGTAATTGAGCAGCCAGATTCGAAGTTTGCGACTTGGCAATAAAGATAATTAAAAGTGGTGGTGGGGGTAATACGGTCCGGTCTATGCTCCTGAGCAATAGGCGAACGTGTATAATGCGGTACGAAGGTCTGATCAAAATCGCGCATCACAATGTTCCCGCAAAATCCAGCCCCCTGGCGCAATCCTGCCGGATGACAAAGCGGGAGCTTTGGAGGACAGGTGCTACTGACGCCTTTGATCTCTCTCACGTTACACGCTGCGGAGAATCGCATACGAAAGAGGGAATTATCGAGATATTCCAACTGTCCCTAGCCTGGCTGTGACTCAAAAGCACAAATTTGTATGCGAAAAATACCAGACAACTGTTATTTTATGAGACAACGCGAAAGAAACAATGCTTTTTTTATGTCTGAAAACCCAGACGACATTTCATATTTCCAAAGTATAAATGCGAATATAGTTTTCATTATGTTTGTTAATTATTATGTACTACTAAAATACTTATGAATTCGTGGATTTATTACGCTCAACATCGTATGTTTATTTAACTATCAATAGTAGATATGAGACGTAATAATTATATAATTATGCAATTGCTATATGCAGAGCATTTCATTCAAGTGGAGCTTTTTAGTTCTTAGTTTATTATTTATTTATTTAACACCATTAACATCACGAATGTGACTTAATACAGGTAATTAAATTACCTAGGAGGATTAATGTGATGCAGGTCGAAGTTTTGAAAATGGTCATTTTCATATTTTTGTTCTGTTTGTCAATTAAATAACTGGGTCTATAATACCCTGTTCAGTCGAGGAGTACATGAGGTAAAAGCCGCAGGGTAGAAGCCACTAATTTATGTTATACTCATTAGAACATTCCTCCAAAATTTGAAGCTGTATATTTATGGGCACACACGTGTTACTTTTATGTTTTTAGAATTATCAACATTGCTAAATGTAATCAAAATACATCGACCAATACAAATAATGCAGTATTGATTAGACATAAATATGAAATGCACACCCTCAAAGCTTAAAAAGTATGCTAAAAATGCGAAAAATAAAGAATCCACTAATACACTTACAATTTCTCGTTATTTATTTTGGAATTTGTAACAATTTCAGTAATTTTTTTATACATTAAATTTTTACACCTAAAAATAGATAAAAACGGAAAGAATTTTCATGAAAGAAGAAGAGCTAAAGAACGTGACTGTAACACATGTGTCACTCCTTTATTTCAAAAAACAATTTTAGCTCATTTTTCATCAATTACATTTGCATTGCATTTTTAATCGTTTTAAACAAACAAAATTATTTTCTGTCAGTAAAGAGGAGCAGCTAGATACAATACAAGCATGAACGTACAAGACAAAGTAGTAAAATACGAGCTACAAGTTATTATACACTAGCTTCTAAAATTAACATTTTTCATCACCATATCGACGACTGAAGAGTGTTATCCACACCATACTTATTTTAAAAGCATATAGTAAAGGTAACCTCTATTCGCTAGCTTCTAATAATGTAGATCTCGTGGGCTCAATTTTTATTGAAACAAAATGTGTGATAGGATAAATTTATCGTCTTTTCAAGAGCTCTTGAATTTTATCCTGTTTGTCTGACATCGGGTCCACCATTTTGAATTCGAAAAATCATATAAAATTGCTAGTTAGCAACTCAAATGCATCACTTACACACATTTCTAACGATATTGAAGTATATAAAAAATGTTCCATACAAAGAAAAATTAATAAAAAGTGATTCAAAAAACTCTTCAGAGTTATATAAAAAAATTAAGCCCATAGTGGCAGTTATTATATATTGACCTAGCTAGTAACGTGTAAAAATTGCGAACTTGTACCTAGCAAACACATTTTTTGTTATTTCAGGATTTTAAATATAACAATTTCAGAGAAATACTTATATTTCTGTTAATTAATTGTTTGCTGGGTACTGCTGTTAGTTTTCAACTATCTTTATTTATATTGTATAATATACTATTTTATAGTAAATTACAGTAAAAACAATATTTTCTTGATGTGAATAGAGCAATGAATTCCATCATTCGCATATACGACAAATAAGTGTGATACCCTCAAAGACAAGGTTTTGGTTGTTACAACCAGAATTTTGGTTGCTAGATCCGAACAGTTTGGTCTATATATTCATTAAGCCGAGGTAGCTAGTTGTAATGGCTAAACAAGTTTGTTTGCAAAGTTAGATTACTGAATCCGAACAGCTTTAGTTTATACAGTACTCGATTCCTTAAGACGTCTAACGTGCAGTGCAAAAGTGACATCATCGGAACAGCTAACTTGAATAGACATTGCACACTTCTAAAATATGTTTCCAGAATTAACATTTTCTCATTTAAGTATCTGTATCCCATGCAAAATATCTAAAAATTTGATACATTATTTCCTTTTAACTATCATAAATGGGACATCTTTGTGTTTTACAAACTGATACATACAATGGAGATGGTAAAAATGATTGCATCTAATTGTATATTATTTTGACTTGTTTCAGGTTTTTTGCCTTGAAATATTGGTGATTTAAAGATACTTTATCATCTCGATACACTGACAAGAGAGGAGTGTCTATTAATCGGTTCTAGAATTATTATATGCATTAAAAGACATTCTTTTATTATGGAATTGTGAAAAGTATATGGGATATAGAAAAATTATGTACTTTTAAAAGACGGTATTTAAATTTCTTGACATATTGACATAATCTCTTAGACGCGATGTACAATAAAAGTTTGAAAAAAGGTGATTGTGCGTTTAAAAATTTACACCATGCATTAATATCCTTGGGTTACGATTAATAAGATTAGTTTAAGTTGGTCATCTTCTTTAGTACATATCCCCTCGTCGTCATTTACTTAAAAACAGGACATATGTCGGACTCATATAATAAAATTACTTTTAACTCTTAATAAATAGATTTAAAATATAAGTATTTTCTTGACTAATAGACAGGAATATTAGTAGTTATAATATTTCTTTTTAGGGCTACACGAAATCATATTAATGGTTTAAGTCACTTCTCCCAATATAGCTAAAGACGCCTAGTCTTCATATTTTCAAAACTTTCAAAGCTTACTACAAGTGAGTATCTATTAATCGATATGCGTACGAATACGTGTACAGCCGTATAAACAAAAGAGGAAACAATTTTCCATTTTGGGCATTTTAGTTCTTTATGAGGCTGCAACTAGATAAATATTCATCATAGATATATCATCAAGATGAATTGTAGAGATTAAAAAATGACTTTAAAATAAGCATTGAGTTGTCAAAATAACGTTGAAACCAGCTGACTTGTTGATTAATAATTATAACCTCAATTATTTCCCTCAGATCCAATTTGACTAGTTTTTAATGCAAATATCACATAGCATCTAAATCTTAAATATTGCTACCCAGTTTTTGGTCACCCTATATTATATGTCTATATATAAAATTTAATTATAATATGCATACATATATATTGGCATTTTGATAGACTTTTATCCAAAAAATGTTGGTACAAAAACGAGTTTATTAGCGTAGAGTAGATAAGCCATATTCAATAAATTTGTTTGAACCACAAAAGCAGTCTGTCCAGGGATAGGCATCCAACCGTGATAGGTATTATAAGCCTTCTCGATTGTCAGATCGTAGGCAGTTGCCATGAGACAGATAGTCAAATGAACCTCGCACCAGAACAGAACGTCGAGGAGTATCCGTGTAGTCTTGGTGCAAATTCCCAATGGATAGGAAGGCTGTTGACGACAAATCGAGGGTTAAAATACTATGAGTAAACACCGCATCGTACGAGGGGATACGATTTTTATCAGACATCATTCGAAGTAGGATTATAACCCTAATTTGAACTATCCTCGTGCGGCGAGACCTTCTCTACGTCTAAAAGGGCGTCGAGCCGCGTACTTTAGCTTGCTCCTCGTCAATGCTAAATCGCATTTAACTCTTCTAAAGCCTAATGTTCTTGTGCTCTCAGAGTGTATGCACATTTTTTTTACGTTCCTTTAAAAGTATAAATAGCACTTTCGAATATTACAATATGCTCTTAATAAACACAGAAGCTACTGCACAATATAAGTGGTTGATATAATTTCCTGCAAAATTCCAATGGTGAATTATCATAATTACGATAGTAGTGTCTTGGGTCTTCAAATAATACCTAACGATTAAAGCAACGAGTCTGTTGAGAACAGTTCTTATTATTTGTTACAATCAACTATCGCTAGTGTGTTGTTTCTAAAAAGCTAAAAATAACCCAAATGTCAAATTTCAGCGACTAAAATTCATGTTATTTCAAAATATAAACTCAGAATTGATCCAAAACCATTGCTTAACCCCTTAGCTGTTAGGCGAAAATCATCATTGCGGGCCACTTTTATCTTCGAACAAAATTGTCATTGATTTATCCTACATGATTTAGTATTATGGTTTTGGAGTTCGCTGAACCCGAATCTGAAATTGGATTTTCAGAATTCAAAATACGGATCCAATATGCCGGACGTAATTTCGAAAAATGGTTCGATTTTTATGAAAGCCTGTACCTTAGGGTTTTTGTGGTCGCTGACATCGAATCTGAACTCGGATTCCTAAAATTCAAAATGGCGGATCCAATATGGCGGAAGCAAATTCGAAAAATGAGATCTTCTTACGAAACAATTCACAAGACTGTCAAGTTCTATAACGAATTATACTTTCAATTTACGATGAATGGTTTGGTAAATTTTATTCGTTATAATGTATCCAAGCTTTAGAAACGTCAGGATTCAAATTCTAAATTCGCCATCACGAATATCTATGTTTCGAATTTGCGTCCACCATATTGGATCTGCCAATTGTAATTTTAGAAATCTAATTTCAGATTCCGATTCAGCGACCTCAATTAGTGCCTCGAGATATTCACTTCCGTCAAAATCGAATCAGTTTTAGAATATGGGTCCGCTATATTGGATCCGCTATTTTGACTTTTAAAAAGTCTATTTTAGTTTCTGATTCAGCGACTTCAAAATCCATGATTTACCAAATTACAGTCGAATCGATGAAGTATAAACATTGTTTTTTTTTCACATGCGCACATATGCGTCATGACACATAGTGGCACGACTTTTTCTGCGCATATGCGTCACTGACAGTTAAGGGGTTAATAACAATTACACAATTTACACAATTTACACAAATAACAATTAACAATTAATTTAGTATATACATTTATTTTTTTAAAATACGATTTTTGTAAAAGGGAAAAGTATTTTGATCTCAATTTTCTATGATACGTTACATATTCTTTTTAACATACTAAGTTATTTTCGAGTTCTAAACTTCAACCCATTAATGACCAAATGTACAAAAATTGAAAAACCTGAAGTTACTCAGTACTTTTTAGTATTAAAACGCAATGAAAAATATTTCGTGCTAGATAATGTTTCTTATGTCAACACCCTCTCTTTTGAATGGACGCAAAATATGTCAAATTTAAAAATAAAAATATTACACGCAGTTTTTAAGAGTTTTTTCACTCATCGTTTTTTTAAATAATTTCTCACATTAGAATATTTTAGACAGGTATAGATAACGCGTCAAAAATATCGGGGTTTTAATATCATGAAGCCGATTTTAACAAAATTCGTGCAAAAAAACAGTAATTTTAAATATTTTATAGGTAAAAACATAAACAAAATATTAGTACCAACAGTATTATTTTTTCGGACTATCAATAAAATAAAATAGTATTTATGAAAAATTAGCATTCTAATAAAATATATTAAGTGGTTAATAAATTTAAAATAAGATAAATCAAATGAAAATGACAAAAAAATCTTATTAATGGCCAGAAGTGAATTCGCAACGAATTGATCGTTTTTAATGGAAAGTTGTACAAAATATTTGTCATTGTATGTTTGAAATCTAAGCACACTTAATAACTTTCATCTAAATAAATTAAGAAACTCTAAATGAATGAAATAAAAAACCAGTTGTTAATATTGGGTCAAATGATACAATAGTTATTGCGTTTTTTAAAAACTTTCAAATAACTAAGTTTCTATTATTTTCGTCAATCAACAAAAATGTGAGAGACAAATAAAAAAGGGCTGATCCCTCCGACGTCAGGAAATCTGAAAAAGCCTTTATTAAATGTTACATTCTAGATAAGAACTTTGAATATATACAGGCCACTTGTTTAGGACATGACCAGGGCCAGACAAAAATGTCAACTTCAGTTACGTAATTTATTTAGTATAGAATATAATCATATTTCAAAATGGACGTTTAGAAATGAATACAAAAAAAAAGTATTAAATAAATGTGAAAGCCATCGCGGCAAAACTAAACATTAAATGTATAATGAATTTATACATATATTTTTTTAAAGAATTCCGAGCAGAATTCGCATATTGACTCATGTTTCATTGCTTAATTCAGGACAATTTAAAAGCTGACGATTTACGAAATTATATATTTGCGTTTAACATAAACTTTGAATTTCACAAGTTCTCAAGAGTAGTTTCAGTTTAAGAATTTGAATATTCAAATCTCTTTCGCAAAAATCAGTTTTCTCCCACGCGTACTATGTTGTTGCATGATGGAAAGTAAGAAATCGCAAAAAAGCAATTGGTACCGCGTTACGGGAACTACACTGTTTGAGTGTATTATTATGGCTAAGTTCGGTCTTTTTTACGAATGTGAAGAAGAAGTTGAGACGAGAGATGATCGAACTAGATTTGGGAACACAACCTCTTAGGTCGACCTTTAACCACGCAATACTCATACTGTGCGCATAGGTTCGCGCTCTGTGAGAAAACGAAATCGTTAGTCTCTAATAAGTCGAGTCTGTATTGCCGTTGTTTCTATTCCCCGTATCGGTGCCTGCTAATTATAGTCGTAGTATAGTTTCACGAATTTTACAAAAATGCTTTCTTTAAAGGGTTCACGGCTTTGCGAGTATCAGATTGATGATTCTTTCTCCTAATCTCATTTTATCTAATACGTCACGCACGTGCATTTTTAGTGTTTTCGTGGCTGTAATTTCCAAATATTATCATTTAATCGATCAGATGCCATTTTGGTCGAATATAATTTATTGTTAAATATTACATGTTTCATAAAAAAATACCTGACTGGGACAAATAAAGATATAACGAATAAAATAATTTGCCTTGGGATTTTTTGGTCAATTATAAATTAAATATTAATGCAAAACTAAATATGTTTTAAATAACAATAATAGGATATTGAATGGCAATTATTTTAATATTAACATTGTCTCCTTATTGTTGTGGACATGCTATCGACATTGTTCTTATATTTTGTCACATTTATCCCTACTGAAATACATCAAGACTAATATATTTTCATTGCATTCTTTGCGTTAAAAAAAAGATAAAGAAATATATTATAATATAAAATAAACACATATCTCCTCTCAAATTTGTGTGTGATCCTGGTCGAGTGGTGATCAAGTTTATCTGAATATCAAGGATGAATGTTTGATCTGATCAGAGCTCAATCAGAATCTTTACTTCAGGACCTCTCAGACGTCATTTAAGTTCTCGTCGCTTTTTAAACTTTTAAATAAGCATTTCGAAATGTCTTTATATATACCGTACTTAGAATTTAAGCTTCCAATATATTCTGAACGGGTTATGACGTCATAATTAGGCAATAGCTGACTCCCAGTTTAATGGTTAGCTTTACTTTTACGACAATATTTATTTATTTTTATGTTTTATACACAAATTTCAATTTATACGAATTCGAACTCAGATATTAAAAATTGAAAATCACAGACTCAATATGGCCAATTAAAATGTAAAATATTACCTGATCAAGGATAAAGGTTGTAACTCTCATCTTTTCCTTGCAGGAAGTTTACGTATCATTATGATCATTTTATATACAAATGACTCTGTTATCAATGAAATTAAAAAATAAATCTAATAATTAATGCAACCATTCTATGGAGCTATCATTTCAAAATTTCTTTAAATTTGTTGTACTTTTTTGTATTTTTTCATCGTTTCTTTAACATTTCATTGACGAAATATGTCGTCAAAGAGTTTGGAAAGGAGAACTACCAGAGTATTGAATCGAAATGAAATATCTGAATACATGGAATTTAAAAATTTACCAATGTAAAAGGAGGGTATTATCCTATAATACTTGATTTTGCATTCTTGCAAAACTGAAGATAAAATTGCGCTCTAAAGTTTTTGAAATATTTTTTTTGAACATTGCAAATTGTGATAAAAATTGGGTACTGGTACATATTATTGAAAACTATTATTGCATTTTGTCCATCGATCAAATTTTACATGACTTCTGAAAAATGCCTAATCTGGGTCTCTCATGCCAAAATGTCACATTATACCTAAACAGTTCCTTATGTAAGGAATGCTGAACAGGGGTGTACGAGCATCGTATCGATAATGTTCATGAAGTTCATTCTTAGAGAATCAATACATAAGCCTGTTCTTGTCTAAGTGGTCATATTTACATTACATCTTATTTTTAGTACATTTTCTTACAAAATAATAAATCTCATTGTCAGTGGAAATTCTTGTATTAATTTAAGTATTGCTATTTGCAATGAAAGTGTATACTCTACACTATACAATTTAACGTCGTGCATCTTTACACAATTACAAACAAATTTAAATAAAGATTTTGTTGTCTATTTGATATATAATTCTACTTATGAAACGTAATGTATTAGAATATTTCAACACAATCGACGAGGCTTTTGGTGCATAACTATTTGTTATAATAAAGATAAATGCTAAATATTGTTTATCTAATAAATTAAACAACTTGAATACTATGTACGTATAAATACCAATGGATTTTTATTTATCAGGCAAATTCGAATTTTATTTCCTCAAATGTATGTAAGTTAATATCAAAATTAATTTGAATTAAATTCCTAGATTAGTCAACGTTTTATAGGCTTTTACATTTTCCAAACTACATGGTAGCCAAACTCATGAAACCAGTGGCAATTTGGTCCGTAATTCAGCTTATCATTCGGGTATCGTCACTGGCATCGGTCACTAATTTATCATTTTGTGTGTTTTTTATGTATTTTGTGTCTCAGTTCTTCGCCCTGTCTTTTCCACCGCTAATGCGGGAGTGTAGCAATATACAGGTGCGTGTGTAAAGATAGATCCAACGTGGGTCCAAAGTGAAGGGTTCGCCGAACAGAGATTAGCAGTTCGGACGAGACTTTCGTGTTTCTGGGATCCTAAAACCGTAGATCACGATAATTGTGAGAACAATGCGGCAGAAAATTTCACGCTAAGCGATCTTCGCGAAGCATGCCGCCGTCCGGAATTCCGGCAATCATAGATCACGCTTCGATTCCCACACATGTGTGGATCAACGAAATTGACGGCGGCTTGTAACCCACGTCGATCATCATCGATCGGCGATCGACTCTTCAGCCCCTGTACGAAAGACGGCTCCGTTATATGTATGGATGTAGTCGCGGTTATTTTCGGAACTTCACTTTCCGGGCCCGTAAATTAACCTTAATTTCGCAGTCGTCATTTCTGACAAGTCGACATTTTACGAGACTTTTCAGCTTTCTCTATGTTCTTGGGCAAAAATAAAATAAAAAGTCGACATGAAATTAAAAGTTTTCGGTGGAAGGTCAAGGAGTTAGTAATTTCTCATTTTTCTGAACTGAAAATGAGTCAGGAGGGTAGTTTGTCCAAATTGAGATCGCGAAGGGTCAGACAATTTTTAGCTATTAAAAAAACATTAAAATTGTTTTCTTGGCTACAGTTTGGCTTGGCATGTACAATTCTTTCTTTTAGAATGTCAAAATAAAGAGTATTAATTCATAAAAATTACATATTGCGAGAAATCTATGATTGAAAAAATCTATGATCGCTGAAAAAATATTCGCTGGTAGAACACTGAGAACCATTTTCTATATTTTCTATATTTTCTCCGCTATTTCGAATGAAGTGCGTCATAGAATTACTTAAAATTTGGTTGGAAGAGGTACTCTTGAATAAAGAGGATTATTTTCCAGAATAATTCTGCAATTGATAATTGAAAGTAATTTTTTTTTAAATGTGTGTATCCAACAATGATGCAAGTTTATGGTATTTGGGAACCAATACCTATTCTAGTTTAACGTGTGACGTTGTGCATCATTAAAAATTATCCTAATTTGGTAATACTGTTATCAAGAAGTACTATAACTATTAGTCATCATGTAAGTTTCAAACATCATTTTATAGAATTGACTTAAGCAGCCCAACATAGATTATTTCATTAACACTTATTTATTTATTCCTAGAGGGCCCTAGAGAAGAATTACAAAGGTCTGCACTATCCATAGCAGAAGCTAAATTCTTTAGTATTTTTACACTCTAATTGGTGCCGTCCAAAATCTGGTAATATTTTCTTTAAAAATACACTGATTATATTTATTTTAAACAGATTTATAAAAAATAATCATATACAATCAGGCAAGAGTCTTAATTTATTTCTGATCTGAAGATAAATTTATGTCGTTAACGCTTAGTTCTGTTGCTACTTAATCCTAAATTCCGTGTTTCTTCTATTCTGCACTGCCAAAATTTTATTTGCTTGTAAGGAAAGTTAAATAAATCTCAAATTAATATCCGACCAATTGTATGTCTTAGGATTTTACATCTGGTTTAAAAAATTAGTTTACTTCGTCATACTATACAAAGTTCCAACTCTAAACTTCTTTCTACGTGATTTTCGCATAATTATTTAGCGAAACTAGTTAGACGCGAAAAATCGCATAAATCGGTATTTTACCAACTTTTTTGTGCTGTAATGAGAGAAGTATTCATAGCAAGTCAAATTGGTATAGAAGTCACTTGAGGAGCTTGAAAAAATCTTTAAAATATGCTTTCATTCGTTGAGTTATTCAAAAAAAGTGATTTATTTCTTCTCAAATTGAAAGGCTGGCCATTTCATTGCCAAATAATTTTCGGATTAAACTTTTCACACACAATTAAGTACAAATACAGGAGCAAAGATGTCATAATTATGGATAAGATTTGTTTCCTGAATAATAATAACATAATTACAAGTGGCGTAATGGTTATTCCTTAGACGTTGGTTAACCAGATTTAAAGGTCATATATCCAAGAGTGTTACATTGAATTTGCTCGAGACGATTAATATCCGAGAGTGTATAATCAAGGTATAAGACGAACTGTAGAATCAGGATCTCTATAAAAGATTTAGTCCAATATTAAAATTGTCACTCATCACCACTCCAAGATCCACGCGTTTCTTCACTTGGATTAGTGGTTGATTGTGTAGTAGATATGAAAATTAAAATTTCTGAGAACAATGACTGATACTAATAAATTTTACATTTTGTCGCGTTTAAATCAAGTCTAATGTGACTGGAACATTCACTGCTGGAATTTAACTCTTTTTGTAATTTAGTTGTGACCAGTACGGACTTAAACTATGAAAATTATTTGGTATCGTGAATAAAAATAAAAATTTTAAAGAACTTGAGATAGCTAATGTTGAAAACATATTGGTTATCATTCCATCATTAAGCAATAGCTGTGAATATCAGTGTTGTGGTCAGACACTGCCGATGAATGCCTCTCTGAATTTTGACTTGTCTATGATCAGGTATGAATAGCTCCTGATAGATCATGTCCTATTGAATCATCATGGTCAAGTTTCTACTTGATTTCTATCAGACGTACTTATGTGGCCTGGCCTGCCTTATCACTGCTGGGTCAAATCCGGATCAATGTTCTGACACAGACTGGACAAAATTTGTGCTCGGGTAATAAGCATAGGTTATGTCATGTCACTTTCGTTTTAAGCTCCTACATATGTTTAGCAAACAATTGGAGTTAAATCATTCCACGTCCGTTTGAAAAGAAGGATGGTAAATTTAAGCGGGTAGTTGCTACTGGCAACAAATTCATGAATATTTCTGAAATTTGATATATGACACGATGAATTTCCAGGTGGAATCAGGGTAAATAGGGGTATTTGTGAAGTGACTGAATTGTGAGTAATTTAAATTACGAAGAGTTACAATTACAATTGTGATTGTAAGTGACGTGGGGTGTTCGGTATTAAAGGAAAGCTATCTTTGAGCTGATTTTTGGCTTCTTCCAACGCGTCAGAGCGTGATAGCTTATGCGGTGACCACATAAACGACACATATATAACATGCAATAGAACTAAAGCAGGAAAAGATAAATAATTATTAATCCATCTTTTAAATGTTTCCTTAATAAAAAAATGTGCTTTCGAAAAGCTGGTATGCGTATTGTAGTTTTTCAGATTGAGGTCAAAATTACATTACGTCGCATTTTTCTACAAGTTTAATTGAAATTTATTATTAAAATTTTTAATAAAGGATATATTTCACCCACTTAAATAGTGTCAACGAGGACATCAAAGAATCATGTGCAACCGAATTTCTCTGTCACCAGTTCGGCATCGGTACTTGAAGGTTGAACCTAATTATAGGCGTTTCTGGGAGTGGAGAACGACCTTGCTTCAGTCGGAAGCATAATTGGAAATCGGTCTGGTGTATATTCGACTCTCATAGGTTCCACCTAAGGTTAAGGGACGGCCTTGATTAAATGTATTCCGTCTAATGCTGGACCAGGTTGACCCATTTCCACTGTTTCGTGATAGAAGGCATTCCGTTGTAAGTAGACACCAAATATCGCTGAAAAAAAGAGAAACTTGCGTAGAGCAGTGCAACGGGCGCCAGGTCGTGAGAGAAGCACACGCGAAAGACAAACTGGCCGCAATATTTGGCTGAGCTCTAAATGCAACCCTAAACTTCTGGTCTGACGGCAAAAGAATGTATAATTACGAAGCATAAAAGTAACCATCGCCCACTCACCCGGCACTTGTTGTACCGTATCGTCGAGGGTCGTCGCACCCACAACCGCAGGTTCCCATCGATCTCTTCCAGTTCAAGATATTCGGCAGACACTGCCGGTTGCCACTTTTGCTGACTTCTTTTTCAAAACGTCATTACCCCCATAGGGCCCGACGCGCTTTCTCGGCTATAAAACCGCCCGTAACTTCAGCCGGAGGGTGGTATCTCCCGGGAATGAAAATCTTTTCCGAAAAGGACATTCGCTTTTTCGTACCGGTCGACCAGTGCACCGATTATGCCGTTTTATCGCTTACCGACCATTGTGCAATACTAATTACCTGAGCTTGACAACTTTGTCAGGTCCCACGGATCTGTTGACATTGCATAAATCGTTTTTGTCCAGTTTGAAGAACTCATTTGAAATTTTCGTTGCAATGAGTTTTACCAATTGCTACCTCACGTGCATACAATCTAATTGAAACATTTTTATCCGTATTTACAGAGGATTTGACTTATTTGTATCGATAATTACTTTATTACCCTATAATCATCATCAGACATGAGAACTTTTAGTATGTTCTAGAAGCAGCCTACCATTATTAGTAGAAGTTTTTAAGATCGTACCGTGAACCAATTATTTTCATTTGATCCTCTGTCTGGCTTAACCGAATTACTCCACTTCATCGTACTTCTGCGTGCTATCGTTGTCACACAATTTGATTTCCAATAGAATTTCACAACATGTAATCTTTAGTAATGTCTATTAAATATAATTCATGAATGTATATCTAATCATTTTATGTACATATTTGTATTTTTGAACTAGAAGAAGGAAACAGCTCTATGATTATGATTTTAATAAAGCCTAAAATTTTTCATATATAAAAACGGTTGGGCTCTACAATGTGCGGCTGCAGAAGGAGATTTATTAATAAAATTGTGTATTTTGCTACAATAAATTTTAAAATATTGTTGTGCGGTGAATAACTAAATCGAGCATATTTGTTTCTATCAGCTTTTGTACCAGCTACATTCATATATTAAGATAATATGGCTGTGGTTAAAAAAATTGCTTTTAAAAATATCATTGGAAAGACCTACAAAGTCGTTGGTATTGATTTAAAGAAAGGAAGTGGTTCGGGGAAATAAAAATTGAAATATTATGTATATTTTATCGAAATACTTTTTTGATACATTATGTGGGGATAGAAAAATATCCTTTCGAAGAGAAGTATTAAAAAAAAGAACATATTCAAATTATTTATTTTTTGTTGTTCTCTGAGAAATACAGAAACTTCAAATTTTTGTCGAAAGTAATCGATAGAGCGAAATCGAAACTAGTACAATTTGCATAATCAATTATTATTTTTTAAAAATACACACTGAACAACTCTATCTGATAAATTCGTCTACCATTGGGAAGTTGGCCGGAGAACAAACTTCCAAAAATCAACACACCGAAAGGCAAAAATGTCGATGTAGCCTGGCTCCAGCGTGATTTTCTTCACTTTGTCTTTGAAAATTTGGCCAAAAGAAAGCAAATTAAAATACCTTGGACTCACACAATATCGAAATTTTAGCCTTTCGGGGATTGGATCTTCGGAACTTTGTTCCCCGGCCGGGAAGTTGCAAGGAAAGCAGTAAAAAGAAGTACGTTTTTAGTAAATATATTTAGATAAATCTGTCCAGTTTTAATATTTTTATTTACGTTAATAATTAGTAGTTCAAATCATATAAGTATTTATCTACTATTCAACAAGATTGAAGATCAAGAAATACGGTACTATGGAATAAACTAGAAGAGGCGTATACTAATGTGATAAAAAGAAACCTACAATAACGCCAACAAAAATACTTACAATTACTTTGAATTTGTCTAAAGTGAAGTGTAAAATTTCTATTAGTAGGGCTAGAAAAATTCATAGGTAAAGCACAGACAAATTTGGTATGAACTCTAGAATAGTGTATTATATATTATCTAGGGCGCAAAGGAAGAGATTGCAGACAGGTGCGCCGTGCATGAAGAAGGTGAGGGATGGGAGGCGTGACCCCGAGGGCGCAACGTGGGGCTTGTCTTCGATTCATTCATTGTCGCGATATTTTCTGTCATAACTGTTCATAAGAAATTGCGCCTCTATAATGTAGGTCAAGCACACGGCGAGTGCGAAATCGTGAAAAACGAGAAGCGGGCGCGAAATCGGGAATAGCGATCCTTCCGGACCCTAGAAGACACACGCGCTGAATAAGTGTCGCACGCTTTATCGGTATGCAGAGGCGCTGTTATTGTGCAAGTATGACATAAAATTCATCTGCCACAGCCCGCTAAAATTTCTTATGTGGGCTTCTTATGCAATCTTAAGTGCACTAGTAGGGAAGAGCGATGAGGAAAGTTCGAAAAATCAGATTTTGGATGCTATTCCATTAATACGTCAAATAACTGTTGTTAGTAGGGGAGAGGAACCGGTTGTGCAGCAGCTCCAGTAGTGCAGCACCTGTATTTTATGACTCATTTATTTACCTGACATTATGAAATTGGTGTGTCATTAGAAACTTATTTCTGAATAAACGAAGAACCGTTAACAGTTTCAAATATTTTCAAAACACAGTGTGCGCACATAGTGAGAATCGTTTCCTAAAATTTTTAAAAATCATCTGCTTATTATGTAAATTGAGGAAAGATCTTGAGTGCGAATTTTTCGTATAAACTTAATTCTGGACCTATATTTTATCATGGAGAAGGATTTTGGGTAAACAATGGACGCGAACAAATTATTTGCAAAATGTAAAATCCGGTTGTGCATTTCACATTGTTAACATCAAGTATCATTATTATTATAGTGTATTTCAAATTAAAAATTAAGGTAATTAAAATTCTGATATTAGTTTTTTAAAATACAAGATGGCGGATCCAATATAGCGGAATAATATTCAAAATATAACTCTATTTGATCTGAATCTGAATCTAACCTATAATTCGGTAAAAAATCTTGGATAGTTTTCTTAAAAATGTTTTTATTCGAGAACACTTACGTTCAAACTTTATTTCTTAATAGCAGATATATTATTAGCAATATGCAGCCGGCAAATACTTTTTTTTGTTCGTTAATGTATTAACGACTATTGATGTATAATGTTATTAATGCAATATATAAAGATCAAAATCAATATATCTGTCTTGAGATTGAAAGAACCAATTTTGTACGATTTAACTATATGTATTGACTGACACAATCTAAAAATTTAGGATCTTTATTTTATTTCTCGATTTCATATAATTTTTTCCATTCAGGCGCCATTTGAAAATCGAAAAAATCAACAAAATAAAAAATCAAAATATGGAACTCGTTTTCATGGTGAAAATACTGAATTAACAAAATATTTTAGCGAAATAATAAAGTAGTTTAAAATGTCCTTCGAAAGTTTCGTCTACTCCATTCAAAAGAGCTTCAACAAATATGGCAGAATATGGTTATATAATCTTCATTTTTTACATTTTCATTTTCCAAGTACCATCACCAGAATCCGTGTGTTAATTTCGCACATTTGGACGTTAAATTATTAACCCTTTGGTATGTAATACGCGGGATCTTATTTTGCAACAGTATCGACCAAATTCTTTGCAGCAATAATTCCCTTCGATAGACGTAAAATATCACTTATTCTGTCCTATTTCTGTCCTATATTAAGTTTTTATATAGAATTGGATTTAAGTAGGAAATTTTACAAAAATAATTCTGTATATTAAGAATAATGCAGGCCTGTTCACGAAATCCTAATTAAACTACAATTTTCTCGTCCCCTGAATTGAAAAAATTGAATCAGTACAAAATGCACTCGGCAGTATTACGGGATCACAAATCCCATTGTCAAATATTTCAAATAAAATATTTTTGTTATTTAATAAATTGATTAAATATTTTCCTGAATGAAATACTGTTCTACAAATCTAAACCAATATTTTGTTTAATATTGCAGCAATCTCACGTAGTGTATTGGGGGTGTGATATTCCCCGCTGAACGTTTTTACATTCTCACACATAAAGGAAGAAAGATTTTCCCAGAACTTCCGTGCGCGTCATGCATGATTTTTTCTCCATTCGTAACGGTTCGTCACAATATTTACATATGCATATCGTTTGCCGTATCCAACCGAGGGAAGAGGCTGTACGCGAGAACCGAAAATGTCCCATAGGACTCTCAATGTATCCAAATCGCATTACCACCGCTGCCCATTTCGCGCTAAGCCTCACCCCAGCCACGATTTGATATGCGTGAATTAACCGAGTTAACAATCCAAAATGACAGATGGCGGCTCGGGAGATCATTTCGGTATATATCGGGAAATACGCATTTAGGAACCGCACGTACCCGCAACTGCCACGACGTGTACCGCAAACGCGAATTGCTCCGCTGAATATCGATTAATCGAAAATCAATTAACGATCGTACAAACCTTTTCAACGTTATTTTTATACTTTTTTTTATAGCCAATATATTTCGGTTTAAAAAACATTTCCAGCAGTTTCCACTATTCGCTTTGTTTAAACGAATAAATAAATATTTATGGCATTTTTGCGGTTCAATACGTTCACAAAGTCCTTTAATTTGAAGTTTTATTGCATTATATCAACGATGCGATTTGACTCCAATAAAATAATAGTAAACGCTAACGGATATATCGAATATTCCCGTAATAAAATGTTATTTCTATTTGTTCTTCTTAATTCGTGAAATAGCAAACTCTGGTTGATTGAACATTGATTGACGGGGCTCATCTCTTAGTGTACCTTATTTTACTAGTACTTTGCTATTAAATTATATTAACACCCTTCTTGCTATCTTCGATGGAGTAACAAGGAACCATGTTCCGGAATAATTTGTCTTGAGAACGAGTCACGTGTGCCACAGCGCTTCTCTCAGCATTAGCGATACCAGGATGATCTTGTTAACAGGATCAGGGCTTACGTGTCGAGAGCGAAGGTCTTGTTATTGGCGACCCTCCCGATCCTCGGGGAGCGAGGATTTCAGTCACCCTGGCAGGATAACCGCAGATATAGTCCTGCATGGCACCTCGTTGACTGACGCCATCAACGTTGAGTCGGTTGAAGATCGTCTCCCCCATTCTCCAAACATTGATTGCTTTTTTTTATCGAAAGACAATAGATTGGGTCGGTGACAGGTTTACCATCAATTCCAAATTGAAAGTACATTGAGAGAATTGTTTATTTACTGGTATAAAAAAGCTTAACACTCTAAAATCCTTAAAATGAAAACTCACTGCATAAGAGTGAAACTTCACTTTCAGATACAGTGCTGATCGGACCACTATCCTGAAAGTGAAAATTCACTTTATTAAACAGTGGATGTTTTTAATGTATCATGTAAAAGTGAAAATGTTATTTTATACTGTAAGCACAAGAGAACATTAACATATTTTTGAATTATATTTGTATTTACTCGGACAAACATTCATCAACAAATCTTCACAAATTACCGAATATCGATGCCTATTATCCCATTCGGTAATCATAACATATATGTATAATTAATCGTATTTCATCGTTTGTGAGAATGATACTGCATAGGGTGAATGTATTCGTTACGATATGCGCCACCAAACGAAGAGTGTGCGATACATCAGCTTTTCTAGTTTTTCCGTCAAATCATCTGGCCAAAGTATGTTCAGTTAAAAATGGCGACATTCACTATGTCGTGCAGTGAATTTCAACACAGGTTCTAACCCCACTTTTTGGCTGACAGTGAAAAATCTCACAACATTCAATTCAGGACATATTGCACTATTACAAAAGTATCTAGTCCAGTGAAAATCACTACATTGAAGTGTAAGCTCTGCAAACAGCTTTTCACTTTAAATTAAAAAGAAAAGTTTACTTTTAGAATCTTAGATTATAATTGTAACAAAATAATTTAGCAAGAATAGTGACGAAATAAATTTTTCAACCATTAGAATACTGACTTCGTTAGCATAGTATTATAACCCGAATCCAATGCATTTATTAAGAAGCTATTAAACCAGGTGATCCCTTGTATTTAATTAATGTATTTAGCAAGAGATTGTTGACTTTAGTAAACATAACTGAAGCGTTTGAAGGAGTAAATGCGTATTTAAAGAAATAAAGAAAATAGATGTTCCAATTTTGTCAATAAAAATATAGGAGCAATATAAACATGTCTAAACCAAGATTCTTTGGATACTCTTAGTATTAATAAGACTACATTCGTTAAACATGCCCTTTTCAACCTGATAAAAAGTAGGACCCAAATAAAAAATCGATTTCCATGCTCTTTTTACTAAAAACAGGGTTCCTTTTCAAAAAATTCAGATAACAACTAACATACACTTGTAAGCTTCTATTTCGAACACCAATAATAACATATTTTGTAGTTTTTCGTTAATTGCTCCTTTTTACAGCTGAACATCAACACCACAAATAATCCATAGTAAAACGAGATATGTCGTTCAGTAAATAACCTACATAGGCTCTTGACATTCATATTTTTTGTTGTTGCTCAGAATTATAATGTAAACATGGCTTCTGGCTTGTTTACGTTATTTCTATAAGAACTATTTTGAGTACGATGGATATAACTACGTCGACACTGAAACAACTGAAAGGATATTTTTTAATACGACGGGCGTGAGATTCGATAATTCGAGTTCGAAGTCGAACTTCGTGCCCGGAGTATTAAAAATGTTATTTATTAATATTTCGGCTGTCATATGGTTTCAAAAATACCCATTTTCACTTTTTACACATTTAAGGCACCCGATCCTCCACTGCCCTTTTTTCCTACCTGAGTTACATTCGGCATGTTCTCGTAAGCGCAAATTTTCACTCAAAAAACTGCAGTACGAACTCGTTTTACATTATAACTAAAAGCTGTTAATAAACGAACGAGTATTAAGGAATAACAAACTCGTCACAGAGACGAAGTCACCACGCCAACACTAGTTATAATGGCAAATAGTTATTTCAACCTAGCTTATTTATAATTTTAGGTCTATATAATTTGCACAGAATACGAATTTATAAACTGACCATCACATATTTTATATTTTAAAATAATATAATATGGAATTTAATATAAATCGCGACGTAATACCCTGGAAGAAAAAAATACAACTAGAAAGATATTGACAATGTACATCAATTATTAACCATAAAAAATTGTACGAAGGAATAGAACCAAGAGACACCAAAAATCTTCGAAAGATCATTTATTGATTTGAATTAATTTTTAACTCGTACATTTATTTTTTATCTGGTTCTGCATTTATTTCACATTCATTGTTAATTCGTCATGAAATATTTTTATGATATTCTATTATTATTAGTATTTTATACACATATTAGGTTCAACAAATATTTTTCTATCCTTCTGTTACAACTATTATTATTTAGTAATAATAAGGTACTGTTATTATGCTACTGATGTTACTACCACTATTAAATATACTAAGCCTTCCCGATTGCGATACAATAATTTAGAAAATTAGTTTCCAATGAAAAGGATTATGGTTTCAGATTTTTGTTGTTTCATATCATTTATATTTAAGCAACATAAAACCAGCTTAGTAATAGTCATAATATTAGAATGCATTTAGTAAATATATCTAACAATCCTTAAATCTTGTTTGGAATAATTCTAATCTCCTGAATTATGTATATGTGACCTATCTTCATATATTTAACATACTCCAGGGAAAATTAACAGCGTAAAGGAAAATAACTAGAGGAGATAACGTACAATTGAACTTAACTGCAATTAAACTTGACTTAAAGCTAAATGACATGCTCAATTAAAAACACGTGACGAAATGCATACATAAACATTCTTAGGCATAAAATTAGCGTAGATGATACAAGATAAATCGCAATTTCAACCGCTCCATCACGAAGACATTTATGACAGACCACCCTTCAGACAATAATTTCAAAATATAATGTGATGTACAATAGCAAACGGAAATTAGATATAATTTTCTCATTTCCATGATTTCCCACATTAATGAAACTATGGACTATTTTTAAAATTTTATGTAAATTTTTGTGGTTTAAGTGATTTTCGATCAGAGTGGATGTTTGCAAAAGGCAGCCTTGTTAATTTAAACTTTTTAATCTCGAGACATAAACGTCGGGATAATAAAGACGTCTTACGCGGCTACGGCGCGTAGGTTTCGCTTTGTGGTGCACTGGCCCGTATGATTGCCGAAGTTCGGAGCTCCTGGTGTTCTAGACATTTTGTTGGACGCTACTCGCTCTGGCGGACAAAGCCAAAGCCAAATCCTCTGTGCTCGCCGTAATGTGATCCACCATCCTCACTGGAACCATGGTTCTTGACGTATGCACAAAGTGTAATTGTTCAAATGAACACAATCCCTTAATTTCATATCAAGTTGCGCTTCCTGATGTATAGTTTGACGGGATTTCGGACAATATTTTCCGAACTACTTTTCACCTATTGTACAGCAATATATCACGCTACAATTTTGATCATAACATGCGTAGAGTTATATCGGATCAAATGCAAATAAAAAGGAATCGAATTAAAAAAACTTATAAAAAATGAACGGTTTTAGCTGTTTCGTCCTGAAATGGCATAAATTGTCGCCGTTTTTCAGCTAAACAATTTTCATAAAAAAGGGTGAATGACTTTTCATATCAGTCCATGTCTTATAGTTTTCAAGACTGCTCCTTCTGAATCTGAAGTCTATTTTCAAATATCTATCTATCTACTTTGAATTTAAAAATCTGACAACGGATTAGTGATCAGGAACCTCAAAAACCCCTCTATACGCATTTGTACAAAAATGTATAAAAATTTCACATTTTTGACTGCCATGTGGAATCCGCCATTATGAATTTTGAAAATTTGAAAAGTGATTCTTGATTGAGAATGTAAAAATCATATTTTTTCACTTGGTATTGGATGTGTGTTCATTTACAAAAGTATTACAACTGAATAACGAAAATTTTGTCGAAAATGACACCATTTTGAAGAAGCCATTTTGAATTCTAGGATGTGCATTGCACTATCTTTTGATCCAACCAATTTCTCCACTAGATCTAAAAGTAGGAATTGATTGGACTACAAAACTTCATATAAAAATATTGGATTATTGGAAAAACGACTAAAGATATTGGAAAATGGACTTTAGATTCAGACGGAGCGGACTTGAAACCTATAAGATATGGACCTATATAATAATTCATTCACCCTTTCTTTGAAAATTATTTAGCTAAAAACGGGCGACAATTTATGCCATTTCAGGACGAAATAGGTTAATCTGGGATGACAACTAAAAAACATTATTTTGCAATCGGGAAGCAAGAGGGATTGAATAACGCTTAATTCTGAAGTTATATTAATTCTGAAATTAATTGCTTGTTATGCTTATAGTATTGCGATTTTATTGATAACGAATATGAATTTCTAACTTTAGAAAGCATGGATTAAAAATACAACAAGTATATTGAGTTTGGTTGGTATTTTAATAATCAGGATGAAATATTGTATTGAATATTGTATTGTAATGAGAAAATTATATGTGGATAATAATCATGTTCATTGTTCGACTATAGTCACCATCCTGATGAATTTCGTTTGATATATGACAATTTGAAAATTGTTCAAGAATTGTCAAAAAGCTCGAGGCTAGAAGAGGTTACTATTGTTTTTAATGCATACAAATTTTGAATAAACATTTCTATATGTGGTACGTACATGGCGAAATACTCGATATGCAAATTTTTCCTACAGCCAACCCGAATACATTTCTTCTATTTGTCCATTTTTCATTATCCAAACGAAATCACACTCCAATTCAACTTCTTTTTTCTAGTTGTTCGAAAAGGAGTTTATATAGAATCAGATTCAATTATATGCAAATGAATTATAATTTCTGGCAATAAATTTGAAAGTTCGAAATTCTGCCTACAATAATTTGAAAATTTTACAGTATTTTTTAGTCAGATGCGACGTTTTGAGTAGAAGTGAATTTTACACTTCTGAATTATATGCTTGTCTAAAGGGCTCTGAACCTTAAAATTCCGAAGGGACCATTTGATATACTGGGGTGAAAAACACGTAAACCGCGCGAATCACTTTCAAATCGATACGTGTTCGACGGTGATGCGTTTCGACCTCGCGTTTGCGGGTGCATATCATGCAGGGGAATGTGAAATCAGCGTTTTCGACAGATGGCAGGAATCTCAGACCTGGGGCAGCTCAAACTCGTCGTCTAGTCGACGATTTTTCGCCTCGGGCCCGACGCCAATGGAAAAGTTGCACCCTGAGTGCTCCACCTTGTTTTTCGCCCTGCACACGTTTTGTATGAAATTAAAAAAAGTTATCTCACCGTTTCAACAAGCTTTCAGGAGAATGAAAAACTAGTTGCGACAAGAAATTTGTCGCTACCAATTACAAGAAAGTACGCTTTAAGCGTTCAATTAAAAGCTTTCACTAAATGCTCATTTAGATGTGAAATACAGAGAATTCGATGCATGCATTTAAAGTTTTCTCTGGACTTTCGACAGCAGCTATTCCAATGAAGTATTTCATTGTATTATTTATATAGATATTTTTTTTTATAATGTCATCATTAAAAATAATTAGCATTAGAAGGCAATAATTCTTGTAACTTAAATGTTATCAAAGTTTTCAATTAATTGAATATCATTATGACAGGCAACATTGCATCTATACAAATGAGAGAGTTAACATAAATTTTCAGTGTTTTAATGTATTATTATTAAATATTACTAGTCTTTTCTAGAAAAATTAATACACATTGTACCAATTATTGCCATACCTATATTATTATTCTTATGCAAAGATATTCGTTTACGATGAAAACCACGAATGGTTAAAATACTAGAATATATATTAAAAATATCTTGCAAAAGAAGACAATTGATGAGAAGTTATGATGACATCGAATGACACCCTTGGAGATGTGAATGACGGCAATGTTCAGTGATGAATGATATTTATCATGGTGGATGTTGGATGTGTATGCTACAGCAGGATTATGCTAATAATTGATCTGTATTGTTAACTGATCAATATTTGTCACTGTCGTAGCATAAACTCTTCTGAAGTCAAGGATCAAAATATTGTAAGGAAATCTTTTGCTAAAAACTGTCACACAAATATTTATCCTCAAATATATATGCATAACTGTTGCGCAATCTATTTCCTTAGTAATATATACATTTTTAATATCTTTAATCTTACAAATACTTGGTTTTCATTACAAATATATTTAAAAGGTCATGAATTCTAAATAATTACTGTGAACTCTGTAAGCACTTTTAAGGTATTCGCGAGTAAACTCCAGATTTTACATAAAGTATAAAACAAAAAACCAAGAAACTACGTCTCGTGAGTAAAAGTGCCCATACGAAGTTTAAATGCGTTTTTCCCAAAGCTGTACTTTTATACCCTCGACTGGTAGCTAATGTATCTCTGGCACTTCTCACACAACTTTTCTCTTTCGTTTTTCACATGACAAATGGTCCCTAATGTATAGTATACTTTTTTTTATTTGTAGCTTTTCTACTCCCATTTAAATATTCCTTTATGTTCGTTTCCGCACTGAAAAAATGGAGTAATATGCACTAAATATGTGGTTGGCTGTTAACAGCCAAATATTGAGTAATTTCAACTACACTTCTGTTGAAATAACGAAGTTTTGTTCAATCGTTATCGTAAAAGAACTGATGTATGTAATTGAATTGACTAAATGTTCAGGTGCTAAACATCAACCACATATTTAGTCATTATTATTAAATTTTGATTTCTCTGCATGTTTTTTCCGAAAATACTACAATAATATTCTTGTACGACTGTGGAATAATAAAATGGCCATTACGATTTAGTTATGATTCCTATTTTTTGTTATTAGCAAAGAATTTTTTGCTTAACAAATTTATTTATGCCCAACGTGTCGACACTTTGAAGAGTCCTCTTCAGTGGCTTCGATTATATATTCGTATGTACATCGACTGATAGTTAAAAAATCCTTTTGCTAATAAAAAGAATAGAGATCATAACTGAACCGTAATGGCCATTCTATTATAACATCATCCCACAAGCAAATAATCGGTTCGTCAATTATTTAACATTTGTTTACAACTACAGTAATATATTTGAAATAAGAAATTCAGTATTTGTTTGGTTATGACAAATAAAAATATTTTTTTAGATGCTTCATAATTATTTCTATCTGATAATTGATTTTAATTGAATCAATGCCACTATACTTGATATATTTTAAAGAATGTGATTTTCAACCCGTTTCGTCTATGCTACCACCTTTATGTTACCAGTTTAAGAAAATTAATTTCTAGAAACCGCTGTAACTTGTTGCATCTAACAGTTTCGACTAAGTCGACCGTGAAAAAGAAATTATCTACGAACACAAAAGTAACATTTATACCCAAGTAATATCGGTAGCTTCGGCGACGTTGTTGCAGTATAAATTAGCTGTATTTTGATCACCACAGCTTTTTTCAGATATTCGAGGTGGTTTGTGCTACTTGGGATAAATTATTAAAATGTGGCGCCCAAAAATAGTGTATTTTTAAAATGAGGTTAACTCGATCCCGAATCGTATGCAGTAATAAATATATACACATATGTCATATGTGCACGGCTTTCCTTTCCTCTTACAACGTGGGCCATGACTAAAAAACACGACATCACGCTGTTGGAGGATGACTCCATCCTTTTCGAGGATAAGGAAGCCGTGAAGAAAAAGCATATCGCCAACCGTGATACAAAATCTAGATATTTTTTTCCGTCTGGATGTAAAATTTTCCGTTCTTTCTGAATCTACCATGAAAAATTTGGGTTCCTATTTAAAAAATAGACTTGAATTTCATATGACCTTCAACGTCTTGGTCAAGGTAAACTCCAAGGTGAACACTGAAAAGCAGAGAAATTTCCTAAAACTCATGTATTTCATATTTTTCGTTTTATGTCTGCCTTTAAAGTTATTGAAGGGTTTCGCTACTTCCGCCTCACCCTTTAGAGTCTTGTGAAAATTCAAAATAGCGGGCTATTGAATATTCTAGATAGAAGAAAGTAGACCAATGTGTCCGATTGAGGCCCTGAATAACGCCATTGTATTGAATGCAATTGGTATAAGAGGGGTTTCATGGCAGCTGGTTCCGAATCAGAATTCCCAATTCCAAAATCTAAACTAACTGATCCAGTATGGCCAACCGAAATTCAGAGGTATCTCCGGTAGATAATTTTGTACTAATCAAAATCCAATCCTTGTGCAGTATTTTAATACTGTCAGACATTGATCTGAAACAAATGACATTTCTGAACTTCGGACAGCCATATCCGATCATCAATATTACATTTCCGAATTTCAACGTTAGATCTAAAAGCAGAGGCATTGAAAAACCTCTTGGTGACAAGTTTCAGACGAATTAAGTGAAAATTTTGTTTGCTGTCAGCCATATTGATTTCGCTATTTTAAATTTCTCCATTTCGACTTCCGATTCAGAAGAAGAAATCTGAAAAAAATTCTTAAAATTGAGTTCAATTGACTCAATTATAATTTCTGCGTTTTATTTAATGATATGCACTTTATTCTTTTTATTTTTTTGTCAATCTCGGTGCTACACTAGTTCGTCATATTGAATTTTCACAAACGACCACAGGCATTATAAAATAGTCACTTAAAGGAAAATTTGAACCCGTAGTTGCTTGAATTATGCAAAAATATGATATCGGCAAGAGGGGACTCCCGATTTCACATACGGAGAGCACTCCGTACACTGTAAAAAAATACGGATACAAATACAACGCGTTGGATTTTTACTGGTTTTTTGACGTGGTATTTTTGCACACCGATTGGAAAATCACGTGGTTATTTTGCACACGGCTTGTACTTTTACTACGTTACACGTGAATCGATCTATTTCCAACGTGACACGTAATAAAATTACATCGACTTTTTTTTACAGTAAATATATATGCAAGCTGTGTTAAAATTTACAAAGAGATTGGAATTTTCGTCGTTTGTTGTCGCTTTCAAAATATTATTTCAACGAAGCCTAGTGTGAATCACAGTTAACGTATCAAATATTGTGCGTTTCATTGTATTACTCGGATAAATCACCTTGAGAACTAATTGTTTGCCCCAAATAACTGGCTGATATCTGTAGCGAATAAAATAATACAAAAAATAATATCCCTCTAAACTATCAATTATTCTCCACCCATTTGCATTTTTAATATGGCTACGTAACTGAAAACGAGGATCGACTCACAATGTGAAGTTGGCGCAAGGTCACACATATCACACGTCGATTGCGTAAAAATCGCTATATCAAAAATGGACATTTTTCTTTTGATATTACTGGATCCTCAAAATTAATTGTACATTTTCCTCAAGGCTCCCTGAGTACTAATGATCGGGATAAGATTTTTTACAATATCCATGACACTGTGTGCTTGGGATATTTTAAAATTCTTAACTCTCCCGTTGCTGTGAAACGATGTAATCGGCAAGTATTCCATAATTTCGAAGGTCTTGGGATATTACACCTGAAAATTTTAAGAAACTATGTTGAAAAATCGACCATTACTAAGCATGTATTATAGCTTATCAGTTTCAGAAAATTTGGTGAGTTTTGAAGAGCAATGCTAATTTTTCAGCGAATTCGGTCATAGAATTATTTTTTATTCAAGCTGCAGATGTTATCGCTTAAAAAGTAAAATTATATGCCAAATAAATTTAATCAGCGATTTCACTCAACTAGTTTTGATAAACTTTATCAATGAATGTTTTCTATCTACAAATTTCCCCTTCACTACTACGAAAAATGCAGAAAAAATCAGTAATTAGATCTAACAAAGTTATTATTATGTGTTCACTAGCACATCCTTTGTCGTGAACAATTACGCAAATAGGAAACAATACCAACAACGTAATATTATAACAGCTTGAAAATTAGTTTTGGACACTAAGCATCCCTGATAATTCTCGCGTTTGCGAGTCTAAATCACCACAAACGTAAACACTAACTACAAAGTCCGAAATGCATAAATAATTGCAGCTCATTTATCCCGCAGTAACTAACCGTGTTGTTTCAAGGAGAAACGCTAGGTAGGGTATCATCATATACATCTTAGCAGTAATTAAAGTAACTTTCTTTCAGAATAAACTCATTCCGTTGCGCGGCTGCCTTTTTCCGTTCTACGGGCTCCTCCGTAGCCGTGCGGAAAAATAGAAGGGAACGAGACAAGGTACAAGGGCGAATAACCAGCTTTGAAGTAAGCTCGCCAATTTAGACGTTAAAGAAAACTGTTTTTCCGTTTTCCTCTGCGGCCCAAGTTACAATTACTTTGCGAGATAAAGTTTTCCTTCGTTATACTCCGCGTACTGCGGACAACTGCGTCTCGTCACCCGAACGGCTTTCTTATTTTCTTTTGTATTATGCAAAGGTAAGCGGCGGATCGTCAGTTTTTCCCGCTCCTTACTTAGATTCCGTTGGCTGGAGGTTTTATTATCGTTCGTTATGCGATATGGCAGGCGTTTTTTCGAGCTTTTGTCCCTTTGCAGCCAAGTCTTACGTAAGGATGTATATCGAGAAATGTTTGATATGATCATGCTGCGTCTACCTACTGGTTTGCTTTCTTTTTCGAATAAAATATTGAAATTTGGTTCAATGCGTAGTTTTCCGTACATTTGATAACATTTGGATTATAATTTATTTATGAACTTTATAGAACAATGAATTCAACTGATGGAACATTTTTTTGAGAGCTGCTTGCTCGGAACCCTAAACGATTCAATGATAAAGTATATTATAACTTAAAATCGTTTCATTTTCGTATAGATACTCTTTCATAGTTTAATTACGACATTATATATATATTTAAATTTAATAAATGTTTCTTGTCAACTGATTTATGTTAAATATTAATTCATAAGTTGAATACAGTTGTTATTATATGCCTCGACATTTACAATAAGTCGTTACACATACCGTCAATTATAAGAAACAAAATAGCCACTCAGATCTGGTATAATATCAAAAAAATAATCGAATTCTGGTTTGCAAAATGATGAATGTTAAAAATACACATCGTATTTTCAATATTTGTATGAGTGTAATGTTGCATCATGTTTCTCTTCAAGGACCCCAAGCCTGCGAAGTGAAATTCAACTGAATGAAATTAACTTTTTTGGTGGTTTATCATGGTTAAACCTATTATTTTGTTCAATGTTTCACTTCTTTAGTCGAACAGTAGAATTAATTAGTGTAATAATCCCAGAAATCGTCCACCCTGCAAAATTACTTGAACGACCGAATGTGAAATCCTTGGTTTTAACCCTTTCCTGCCTCCAGGACTTATATGTCCCACTTATCAAGTTTAATGTAATTCCTACTAATGTAAAGAAATCATTACGTTGCAATTTCTTTTAGTTAATAAATGGTCAGTACCACGTATAAAAAATAATAAGTCACATGACTTAATTTTAATTATTTTAAACAATGTGTACAATATTGTCAGTTATACATATAACATCTTAGCTATTTTATAAACATTTGAGTATTCATTTTGTTCAATTCTGCGGCTACTTATATTTTTGGGATCGTTCATTACGAATCTGAAGTAAAAATTTAAACATTCAATACGACCGTTCCAATATGGCTGACAAATTTATCCTCCACATCGGATCTGCCATTTCTAATTTTTCAATTTTGACACGAGCAACCAGCCAAAAAAAAAACGAGTAACAAGTTTTAACAAAATCCATCCAATAATTTTTCGAGGTCACGAAATGGTTAATACACACGATTGATCAAATATATCAAATTTTAATTATTAAAATGATTAATAATTAATCAAAATTGTTTTATTATTCGAACAATTTTTATACTAATATATAAATTTAGATAATGCTGTCATTGTACCATCCGAAGTTTTCGTTATTTGAGGTTTGATTTCTAGGGGTTTCTACAAAGTAGGCCAACTCTCAAATGATTCAAATAATATTTACGTATGTTGTTGAAATACTTTATATATGTGTTTACAGAGTCGTTGCTCGCCGTTTACTTTGTTGGTGGTTGAAAATTTGTAAACACCTCGTTTATGTTGTCATTACACATTGATAACCATTTTTCTTAATTTAACTGCTGCCTTCGTTGCTCATCGTTGATGTCTGCTTGATGACGTGGTTATTAAAACTGTTAAAATCTTGTTTTTCGATGCACACGTTGCGAATATCAATTTTGCGTCTGTGAATTCTCATATGCTCTGTCTTATGATCATTTAGACGTTGATTATTATCAACTGATTTATTTTGAATATAACAACATCAATCGAAACAGCTATGACTTTGTTTCCTCAATATTCTTTTTTTTTATATGAGTTAAACTAATTAAAATTTTAGTTTTACAGCGTTAGTAATAATCCTACACATGTGTACTATTTCTTGGCATTAATATTATTTATCTGGATTATAAAAACTGTTCTTGGCTTTAAACATTTTTTTCGCTTTAATTATTTACTATTGCAGAATTGTTCCAAAAAGTACAAAATTGTAGTAGATCCCTTTGTAGCTAGCAAATTTCTTAGAGGAAGTTCTACAAGAAAAAATTTTTCGTGTTTTTACGTCTTATCACTGCATAATTATTTGAAATAATACTAGCCCGATGTATTAAAAAGAAAAAATTTAATACCGCAGAATCAAAGTACACAAAGTCCAGCAGTAGAAATTTATTCAAACCCTAATCTAGGTCTGATTTATAATATTTCTCGGATAAGAACCTTAATCACAGAGTTCTTTTTGGGAGCGAGTTTTGTAGTTTTCTTGGATACCAACTCCAAAGCTCTAAAATTTAAGTTCACCACATCAGAAAACTAGCGATGAAATTGAAGAGATTCCAAGTGTTTTCTAATTATTAATTCCAAGATTTCTGTATATCGAAAAGGTTTAAATACACTACGAAATTTTCGTGAATTTACGCTAATTTTCTAAAATTTCCTTTTTAAAAAATATTATAATTCCGAAATATCACTTGCGATACAATTCTATGAATACGCTGAGAAAATTTTCTATGGAAAATTCCCATACCGACATTTTGCGTTACTCAAAACCTTAATCGGATAAGTGATGTTTTCAGAAAAATTCCGTAGTGTTATACGGTAGATACCTTTAGGTTCTTTTGGTGGCTAATTTGTCTTAATCGCGTATAATAGTTGTATCAAATCATAATTTATTTCACGAATACTAGTATTAAATTGATAATAAAACTGTTTAATTTTCCCTCTTATATAACTTATACTTATCTCGGCAAAGCAGAAGGTTTTAATTGATTCAGTATATTACTGGTTAAATGGATATTTATACGGTCATTTATCTCCAATTTCTCACTTCAAAATGTAGACTGTCGACTATTGCAATTTATACTTTTGTAATTATTCACAAACCTTGAGGTATATTTCAAAAACTAAGATGTTGCACGGGTTATAATTAAAAGTCGTATTTTAAATTATATGGAACTAACGATGATTACATATATACTTTTTGAGAATAATTTCTATATGTTTACGAAACTCTTCATAATCGTGATTATGACAAATGCGAAAGCATTGATAATGTAAACTGAAATTAGCTTGAAGTAAACGTTATAAGATATTCCTTATTAGCAAAATATGACTGTACCTGCTAATCTCAATTTACACACAGGATCAATCACGAGTGACGAATTAATGGTAGCGTCTCCAATTTGTGATTTAACGCAACTACGTCTGTAAGGCGATACTGACATCAATGACTACTGTGCCATGTGGCAAACCAAAACCATCAATTTCTACACTCTATTGTTATAAGTTATTATAGACATCATCTACGTTGCAACTTTCACCCTAACTTGCCTCCAGGCGCGAGCTAAAAAAAAGATCGCGGGGAAGTTGGTTGCCTCGTCAACCATGTAGGCCCACACGGACTATGATTTTATAACGAATTCAATTGCCTGCTGCAGAACTTCAAAAGAAAACCTTCTCTAGTCTGTCTGATATACTGCATTTGCCAGTGTACATTTGCCTAATCTGTTATACTATTTTTACAAGTGAATAAAGTACACGGAGGAAAGAGATATATAAATATTGCTTTACATCCCAAAATGTTTACCAAATGACGAAGTAGAGTATAATGCAATTTTTTGGAAATGTAAAAAACACCTTAACGTTTTTAAATTCTTGACAAAAGCAACTATTACTCAAAAAGATTTTATTCCGCCGTTCGGTAATTTTTAATGACAGGAATATATTTATTTTTACACAGAATATTACAAATTAACAAATATTACAAAATATTACAAAATATTACAAAAGTAATATTAGAAAAAAAGATAATGACAAAAAAGATAGTTGTATAATGTGCGTAAAATTGAAAAAAAAAATTGTTTTGTAAAATTATTAACCTGCGGCTTAGTAAATAAGAAATAGTAAATCCTCTTTTCAAGATTACTAGATTTTATCTTTTTATTAATAAAAATTATTAGTGATCCCACATTCAGTATTATTAGTAGTAGCTTTGAAATAATTCAGATTTAGAAAGTATGTAAAGTGGCATGAACTCTTTATACAAATGTAGGTGAAGGATATCACAATATAGCCAATACAGTTCAAGCACAAGAGGTGTATATATAAAAATGAGGAAGATCTTTAAATTCTTGCAACAATGTTAATAAATGCCTCTGAAGAAGATCTACAGGAGGGTGAACGCTGCGTCTCGTTCGTAGAAATATAAATTATACTTTTCCAGTTCACCTTGTACATCATACTAGTAGCAGCATCCAAAAAGTGCAGAAAAGAAATCATAACTGCATTTTATACAATTATAACGGACAGATCATACATCAGCGACTCTGGTTCGACCTTTGGTTCTACAATGTAAAAACAAGGGTCATATTTTCAGACATTTCTCGTGCCTTAAACACCAAAAGTGTTTTAAAATAAAACACATGATTTTACAGTGTATCTAAGTTCTTTCAACAGTTCAATGCTTGATCTCTATATTTTACTAACTGAAATTGACTTAAAACAATAAATTTCCTGTTTCACAATCTACTAATTATTATCCAGGGCATGTTTAACTATTTTTCCGATTAATTTAACTAGGCACATGTCTGGGCGTACGAGAAAAATTTAAAATAGCTCGGAGCTCTTCGATAACTGTTTAAAATTAGATGGACCATGCGCAAGTCACACAATGATTCCCATCAATAACATTCTGGAATTCTCTCGGTCCACCCCATACCTACCCTTAAATTTAAACCGCATGTATAATTGGATGCGTGAGTAAATGTCTGAAGGGGGTTGATTCGCATCATTTCGTTCTTTCGTGGCAATCGGGGGCGGGAAACACGGCGATTCGAACGTGGTTAGAAATAGATTCACATAAGCAAGAAACGAGAGACATTGACAATGCGAGTATCTTGCGACGAAGGGGTTTGGGCACTTGGCACGTAGGGCTCCCGATCCAGCATTGTCCAATTACTATCTGGGAGAGTTTCTTCCTGGGGGGTCCTGTACGCAGTTGTATTTTGCCATTGTTCGTCTGCGTGATTGAGGCTATTGTTTTTCCGTCTTCTTGTTATCAAACGGAGGCCCGCTAGTTACCGGAACAGGTTGGATCTCCCTGCGATTAGATGATTTTAAATGAGAGCCTTCGTGTTTTTATAATACTTAATATTTCACTTCTAAGTAATAATTAGTATATATCAATGTTTTTCTTTTGTCTATCCATACATTGAAGTATATATTGTATGCTAGTATTCGGGTAAAGGGAAATTTAACTATAAAATCGAAACTTACCCATACAGCACATATACATCTTAAAGAGATCGCCCAGAGATCAGTCCAAAGATATCTTCAAAATGACCCCCTGATGAGGTCTGATAATCTACGAAAGAAGCTCTTAAAGATGTCTTACTTAGGACTTCTTAAAATCACAATCTCAAAGAGGCCTTATGTTTGAAATCTTAAATATGTCTCTTTTAGTAAAGGGATTCCCAGAATTGAGATCTTTAATTGTTCCCGAGACCGCCAGGTGGCTGTTGAATCCGAAAATGAGATCACGCTTTATTTACTTCATATGAAGACTAAAAGATTGTAACCTTAATGACAAAATAAGTGCTTTTACGATGTTTAGCAAGTGTTGTCACAATTATGTACTATTCTTGTATGATCCCTATTCTATCGAATGTAATCACCATCCGAATATATAACTGTACAAACGGTAAAACGAAACTCAGGTAAAAATTATATAAATTAATAATTAAGATAGAAAAATAGCATCTGTAATTTTCAGAAATTTGCTTTTCATTTATATTAGTTATTTCATAATATGTGAAAGCTATTAAATAAGACTTGTTTTTTAAGACCTCATATTTAAGAGGTCTTGTAGAACACTTGAAACCGACGCAGAAGATTACTTTAAGAGCTTTTTCTGATAAGTATTTAAGACATCTTACAGTTTTTAAGAATTCTTAAAGAGCTCTTCAAGATGTCATTTGGCTGTTTGGGTATATCAGTATTTTTCTATGCTAATACTTAAAACTAGTTAAGAAGCATACATGGGTTGTGAAGCCCAATATCAAAATGAAAAATATCTGACATTTTTCAACTATTTCATTGGGTACATATGGACATCTTTTATGCGAGCGTTTTCTAATATTATATTTTTAAAAAGCTGATTGCCAACATTCAAAAAAATTTACATTGTCTTCTAGTCGTACCAGTTTTACAATATAAACATTACAAAATAACAGTTGACAATGTAGGTTTATAATAGTTACCGTTAAGACATAATGGTAAATTACTATAACTTCATAAATGCAATTCATTGATAATTTACTACTTAAAATAAAATTTTATAATTAAAAATATTTAATACTCTAATTACAGGTATGATAAAACTTTTCAGGAATTATAAATAACATAATCCTAACAATTTATTGACTATTAAGAAGCGCAATACCCAGTAAATACTGTTGAAATTGATATTAAAAACCGAATAGAAACCAATAGTTCCTTATAGTTTCTTTCTGTACTAGTAATCATGAAAAATATTAAAAGATGTTACATGACACTTTGTTTACTCTCTAAATCTGAACTAGTTAAAATCTACCAATAAGAAAACGAAAAGTGAGTCAACAAATGAATTCGTAATAATTTTTACTAACAAAAAGTTAAAACCTACTAAGTTATTACTAATTCTACAAACTACTAAATTAAAAAGTCAATATCTCCTCGTAGATTAGTAGAATTTTACGAATGAATTAGTATTTTCGTACTATTTGCCAGTAAAAAACTTACTAATTAATGGTAAACCACTTTTCGCTGAAGTCGTTTTTGATTAATTCAAGTTTAGAGAGTAAAGTGGGGCTAATCAATTTAAGCATTATATTTTTGGACGGAACGGACCTAACAATTTTGTTATTTCATCCTATATAATGTATTAATTCTATATCGATAGATGTAAGAAATTCACGGATCATACGAAATTTCGTAGATGAGGACTCACAGGGATGCTACTCTTGATTGCGCGCACGTAGAGCATTCAGGCATGCAGCATACGAAGGCAACGCCAGCACACATGCCATGCACACATAGGATTAAATTTGCATAAGTAAATGTTGGTGTGATCAATAATTGTTGTAAACATTATTTTGCAGAAATATTTAATGAAAAAACAATGTCACGCAATTAAACAATACATTCAACATTGTATAAATAATTAGAAATGGGCTTCTTGGCCAGATAATTCCAAACGTGTTAAAAAAATGTTTATGTTTACCGCGAGCTCTGTTTTGAGACACTATTAATGTAGTTCTTATAAAAAGTCATTTATTCAAGATTAAGAACAAATGTGTTTTTTTACGGTATCTTATGGTGATGCATGATTTGAGACGTCAAAAAAACATTTTGATGAAATTCTCCTTTATTATATTCATTTATAAAAATAATGATTTTGAAGACAATTTTTCGAGGTTGTCTAAAACCGTTGAGTCGTGTTTTTTCCCGCACATTTCTCTGACAAGTAGATGCAGAAAAACGAATTTAGTGATTAATTCGAAAGAACGTGTTATTCACAATAGTAGGTACTTTTATGATTTCAAATAATCTTAGTTCATATCTTTAAAGAAGTAAGTTATATAGTCAACGGCAAAAATAACTTATTTGATATCTTTCAATTAAATCTATAATTGACGCCGATATTCACTCAAAAAACTAGTCAATTGGCCTGCGTGGAAAATGACCTAAGTAAAAAAAGAAGATTACGAGAAAATTATACGATCAAACGAACTTACCTTAAGTGAAGTTCGATCGTAATTATACGACCGCCTCGTTCGAAGGGATTACTATTGTAGTTCCACTACTTTCTGTTCAAATTGACACAATCTTCAGAGTTAAAATTTTTGTATTCGCGGCTTTCCCGGGTATCCATGGTAACCATCCCCAAACTTGTCATTCATTTTAGAGTAGTTTTTTAAAATTGTAGCTTTTTATTATCTAGAGGAAAAACTTGTGGGTGGGGATAACAATATCTTGGGTCGGGATCTAGTAATCCCTTCGAACGAGGCGGTCGTATAATTACGATCGAACTTCACTTAAGGTAAGTTCGTTTGATCGTATAATTATACTTCCCGCCTGGTTCTCGGGATTACTATTGTAGAAATTCAGAGTTGACAATTTTTAAAAAACTTAATTGTTTATTTAAAATAACACTACATGAACTTAATTCAGAAAAGTTAATTAATAACTAGATTGACAAAACTGCATTGCAGAAGCTATCATTAGCATTTGAAATTGGTCTGTTATAGAAGTGAGCGAAAACCGAGGAATTTTTTGACCAACCAACTGTATTTCGAATGGTGTTTAAATCTAACTCATTTTTAAATGCCCTATAAGTTGATGCATGTCTTGTAGAATGAGCTGTAAATGATTTATTTATTCCACACTGCTCCAAAACAGATTTTGTCCAGCGACTGAGTGTTTGGGAGCCTACAGCTTTGTGAGGTTTTTTAATGGCTACAAAAAGGCTTTTAACATTGCTTCTTAATTCTTGCGTTATATTCAAATAATATTTCAACGTACTGGCTAAACAGAGTTCTGGCTTATCTTTGAAAAAAGGCAATATCAGGCATGGTTGGCAGACTCCTATCTTCGAAGTCTTAATTATGGAATCGACTTTAATTTCAGCACCTTCTTCCGAAAAGGAAATAAAATCAATGTGAATCAGGGAGAAGGTTTGCATCCTGTGTCCAGTACCAAGAGCTAATAAAATTATTAATTTTTCTGTCACTTCTTGAAGACCAAGGGATTCCAGGGGAAACCAGTTAGACACTTTTTCTAGAACGGGCGCAATGTCCCACGTTTTTGAGTACTTAGGACGAGACGGTCTTAATCTATAAACTCCTTTAAAGAAGCGACTTATATCATCTTGAACAATCTTTTTTGTAGAAATCAGTGATATCGCCGATCGTGCTGTATTGAGTGAACCGTAGGATGCTCCATTGTCGAAATATTCGTTTAAAAATTCCAATATCGACTTACTTTCTTGATCATATGGATTTAGATCCTTCTTGTTGCAAAACACCCACCATCTTTTCAACGTGGAGTCATACTGTTTTAGTGTTGAATCGGCTAAGGAAGCTGTCATGATTTTTAATGTTGAGTCTGACAAATTTTTTCTTTGCCCACTAATCCTGAAAGCCTCCCTGCAACCAGGGTAAGTGTTGTTGATAGAGGGTGTTGCCGAGATCTACAAGGAGATAAAAGAAGTTTTGAATTTGGAGTGAAAATTAATGGATTTGTTACTAATAAACTTTTGAAAAGCGGAAACCAGGGTTGTGAAGTCCAAAGTGGAACAACAACAATACCACAGGCCTTATCATTTATTATTTTTCTTAGTGTCCTTAAAATCATAGAAAAGGGTGGAAAGGCGTAAAATTCTTTATGACGCCAACAAATCGTGAAGGCATCGAATGCCAAAGCGTCAGAATCGGAAATCCAAGAACAAAAAATGGGACATTTAGAATTTGCTTTTGTTGCAAACAAATCGATTGTTGGATTGGGGAAAGTCTCTAGAATTTTTAAAAAAGCATAATCGGCTAGTTCCCATTCAGTATCAACATTACGTATTCGAGATTGTTTGTCCGCTTCAATGTTTTTCTTTGATGCAATGTAGGACGCATAGACCCAAATATTTCTGTCCTCGCACCACTTCCAGATTTCTCTACTTAGTGAGTGAAGATGAGAAAACTGAATTCCACCCATTTTATTAACGTAAGCTATAGCCGTTGTGTTATCGATGCGTAAAAGAATTTCGCAATCATGAAAAGTAGTTGCGAATGTTTTTAGGGCCCAGAAAGATGCTAGAAGTTCTAAATAATTAATACTTTGAGATTTCTCTTTTTCGTTCCAAAATCCGTGTGCAGGCTCACCTTCACAAAAGGCTCCCCAGCCTGATTCAGATGCATCCGAGAAAATTACTGTTTTAAAAACGAACTGTCGTATAGGACTCCGAGCATACGGTATATTTTTACAAAACCAGTCTAAATTAAATTGCAAATTTGTTGGAAGGCAAAATTTTCCATTGTAGTTACCATCAGTAATTACCAAGGCTTGAAATTTTGAACGCTCTAAGTCTTTGGTATACCCCAAACCATATGGAATTGCTGGACAACAAGATATCAGACTTCCAATCAATTGTGCAAAATCTCGAATAGTTGTAGCTTTTTTCTTTTTAAATTTTTCTATCAATGTAATTAAGTTTTCCTGTTTGTGGGTAGGTAATTCCAAGCACATAGTCTCTGAATTTAATTGGAAACCTAAAAATTCCAACCTTTTCTGAGGTAACAAGATACTTTTTTCGAAATTGATGACAAAACCTAGTGACAAAAGTAATTCGATTGACGAATGAGTGTTTTCCAAGCAACATTCAAACGATGAACCTAGAAATAGAAAATCGTCTAAATAAATTACTGACAAAAAACCCTCTTTTCTCAAATAATTAACGACGGGTTTCATTAATTTTGTAAACACGAATGGACTAATGTTTAGACCGAAGGGTAAACAGTTAAATTCGTATAATACACCCTCAAACGAAAATCTTAAAAATTTTCGATCTTCCTTATGAATAGGGACTAAAAAATATGCCTCTTTTAGGTCAATCTTTGCCAGGTAACAATCTTTTGACATTAGTTTATAAGCCGTACGTATATCTTCAATTTTAAAATGGGGAACCGTTACAAATTTGTTTAATTGTTTTAAATTTAAAATAAAACGTTTCGTTTTATTTTTTCTGTCAATAAGAAAAAATGAGGATAGAAATTCACCTTCTACAGATTGACAATGGCTAATTGCTCCCATGGAGAGTAAATCATTGATTTCACACCTCAACAGTATACTCTCTTCTTCAGTCCAATTTCTGGATTGCGGAGGGGTTAACTGACATGGTTTTTTATCAAAAGGAATTTTTAACCCTTTCACGCATTGTAGGACAAAACCATCCGAGGTAATATTTTTCCAATTTTGAAAAAAGTTAGCTAATCGACATGCAACACGTACCTCTACTTTCTTGTTTGTTGAGTTGATAAACGATATTTGTTCAGTTGTCTGCGTGATTGATAAGCTTTCTTGTACTGTTGTTTGCGTGGTACACGGCTCGTCCATGAAGCTCTCTGATTCCTCACGGACGAGCCCCTCGAGTTTAAAGACGAAGAAAGTTGATTTGGAGGCTTTCTTATCGAAGTAGACGAAGCTGGCTTAATTGTCTTAGCGATCTTTTCTAGAGAATTAACCTCATTGAATTTTTCATTTAAATTATCTCCAAATAAAAGCGTGCCCCTGTCCGACTTATCAAGAATATTCTTAACAGATTTACTATAACCCGGCGCAATGAATGCCCTTCTCGCAACGGTTTCCGCGTGATGGAGATTTGCCATCAATTTTCCGGAATCGGACAGTAGTTCCAATAGCTTAACGACATCCAGACCATCCTCGCTATTGTCTAACAAAAGGTTAATTCCTTGTCCTAGGGCTGCCAGTGCAGAACCAGTCAAACGCTGAGAGTCCTGAAAATGTTCGTCCCTTTTGATTGAGGACTTACTCATAGAAAGGAGCATAACTGGATTAACATCAGGTGCATCTAAAAAAATGTTTCCATTCCGAGGATATTTATTCAAAAGTTCCTTAACTTCTTCTGAAGGCAGACCCGCTTTTAACCAAAAATTCCACCTAGATACCAATTCTGAATTCAGATTGATTTCACCGGTGTTAGACGTTGACGGATCTTTTCCGAGAGCATTTAACCTTACATTGGTCAACGTAGTATTTTCACTGCTTTTCTGAATGACCTCATCTTTATCTATCCCTCCTTCAGGTAGGGCTTCTGTAAAGATACGAATCATTCGGATAAGTCTTGTACTTATGCACAAGCTCTACCAGGTGAAATGATCGGCACTAATCTCATCTTGGGAATGAGCTTGACCGTCAAGAGAGGTTAAGAAAATAAAAAACTTACTCTCTCTCATTTGAGAGGAACCTCGACTTTGTTGTGAGCCACTAGACACAAGAGAGACGCTTCGAGATCGATATGATCTGTCCGAAGAACATGGAGATTCCCTAGATACTGCTCGTGACGAATGTCGAGAATCGGTCGATGAATCGGAACTCTCGTATTTGTATTTGCGACTTTTCCTAACCTTTTTCTTCAATTTTTTTATTTCATGGAGTAAATCCGAATAATCACGAGAGCGACTACGTTTGTGATGTCTTCCCATTTTAAAGGAATAAATCCAAAAGTATTAAAATACTAAAAAACCGCAGAATTGACTCTTGACGTGTGATCAATTTTAACACAAATTAATGAATGACAAGTTTGGGGATGGTTACCATGGATACCCGGGAAAGCCGCGAATACAAAAATTTTAACTCTGAAGATTGTGTCAATTTGAACAGAAAGTAGTGGAACTACAATAGTAATCCCGAGAACGAGGCGGGAAGTATAATTAGGAAAAATTGTTTAACTGTTTAAAGGGTTTACAAATAGTGCTCGTCATCAGTATGAACATCAGTGAAAGACATCTGCAACATTATACACGTATACATTTTTCGCATCTTTATAATAATATAAGTTTTATCGAAATTGAAAAACGTGGAGTTAGGCCGTTATTCTAAAAATCAATTTCATTTTTTATGAACATTCAGCAAGTCATTACATGCAGATTAATATTAACAACTACAATGACGTTGAGGATTTACAAAATATTTACAAAAAATACAAGAGCTCAAAATAAAATTTGCGGTTTCAACTCTCATATACGAAAAGAACGACTTGGTTAGAATAACCAATAAATCTGTTGCCCTTACCAACTGTCTGAGGTGGTGGAGATCTAGACAAGGAATTTGTTAACCACATTACTTCCACTTGGTTGAGTGTACTATTTAATTGGTTGGTTGTATTATAATATATCAATCGCGCCATAATATTACGGCGTAAAAGAAGACGTCTGATTTCGTTTAGAATCAGGCCAAAAAATTAATTCTCTAGGCTAATCAACTGAGTTTATTATGTGAGCTTTTTTTATATCTTCTAACTAACTTCAGATGGTAGACGGAACCAAGTACATATCATTAGTTTGGTTCAACCAACCAATTTTTGTTGGTTTTCCTAACCAACTTGTTTTTTTTTCGTGAAATAAAAATAATCATTCGATTGTTTCGATTTTCTTAAAAACAGCCTAATAAAGCCGACTTTGGCCGTTTTTTCCATAAACGGTAGTTGTTTTTAACCTTAAAAAAATTCTTCAATACTTCCTAATGAATACATTAATTGCATCATAACATGCCCTTGCAATTTCACTCATTTTCGGAAAAAGCACTTAAGTAGAGTTAAGCCGTTTTTCCACTCAGGCCCTCAATAATTGTTATTGTACCAACTTTTACCCTATTGGATATTTGCGAGCAGTGTTATCAATACATTTCGTAAATTATGATGAATGAAATGTCATAAATACGTAACTTTGCTGTCATCATGCTCGGCTTATACAGTAGGGAACTACCTTATATAAAATTGTTATCGAATCTCAAATACTGATAATATTTAACCGCGTGCTAAAAATCTGTATGCGCAGTTCAATATATGCCTCGTGGAGGCAAGATTTTTTCAATTGAATTTTTCCGCTCGCATGCAGAAACGATCGGCGAGATGCGCGGGGATAGACGGAAGCATGAAGGGTAGTAATGGGGTAGAAGAATTGAGACGGGAGAAGAGGGAGGTGAATTTTCAATCAGTGCGAAATGTTGAAATTTTCTGAAAAGAGAGGAACGTCAAACGAAACGTGAGGTTTCCGTCTGCCATAGTCAGCTGCCCTGCGTGTCAAAGGCATGACGTTTATCAATATCGAAAAAAAATGAAAACTGGAAAACGCACGAAATACATATATCAGTCCGAGACATCGTCGGCAACGTAAATTGGATAGCTTTAATGGAAGAAAGAATACGGAACGTTTATTAGCACTAACTTAAATTTAATAAATTAGCAAATATGCATATTTCTGGAGTGAATCCGGAGCAAAAAATTGGTCCAAATTCCGTTAATTCGACTTCCAAATTAGAACTTGATTAACATCGAATCAACTTCATTTTCGAGTAAGTGTAGCGTAAAAACACGGTGAATTTCAAATTGTAAAGAAAGACATATTGGTAATGAATGCAATTTAAGTTTATATTATTATAACAAAACACATGCAACACTAAAAAACACTTCTATAAAAAATCTGATTCAATTGCTATTATATAGTTATCGTTAATATGTGACGAATGCTGAACCATTCACTTTATATATAATAATATATGTAATATAAACAAAGCGATTTTATTACACTGCACAAACTGACTAACGAACCATGATAGATCCATAAGTAATATTTTTATGTTAATTATTTACATATGCAATTCAAATTTATTTTTCACTTGAGAATTTCAGATTGAACTGTAACCAGATGACTCATTGTTTCAACTATATTGATTTACGCGTATTAAAATGGTCATTTTGCAACTTAAATATTAGTGATTAATCAAAAATATTTTATTAATGCATGAATATAGATCATTTTGTACTTTAAACCGAAAGAAATATGGGTGATTAATGGTAAATAGCCGACATTACATAGTCAAAATTTCACTCATTTTCTCCCGCTCAGTCCATCGCGTTCCCCTTTAGCCTGAGGGACGAGTAGTGTATTATACGTTCTTGCAGAATAAAGATTCTTTGACAAAATTCACCCTAGGGAACTCCTTAAGGGACGACTACATGGCCACCAGGAAATAGCAGAACTGCGTTAGGATATTGCGTTACGTAGAAGATGGCCCGTCGAAGAGAAATGTCTGGTGATCCATCCATAGCCAAACGCTTGTAAATTCAACCAACGTCCTGGCCTTCCTGAATAGAAAATTGAAGTGGAAAATGATAACTTTTGTATTTTAATTCACATGTCAGATTTTTTGCGTGTAATTTGTTTTCAAATGGCTAAACATATTGTATTGTTTTAATTATAAATCATTAAAATGATAAAAATGAAAAATTTAATTTTATCTATATTAACAGTGCATAATGCATAGAAAACTATTTTTTAAGTAACAATTACCAAACGTCAAGGATACTAGAACAAGGTCAGGTATTTTAAAACTATATCGCAGTTAAGATTGAACGTTTCTAACAGAAGAATCCAGGTAATGCCATTTATAATATTTAAAAAGAATTTTTAGTAAAAACTGATCATTTTCTCATATCTCCAATTTCAGAGAAATTCGTTAATTTTGATTAGAAAACAGTAAATATTCTTAAGCCATCGATTTGTTTACGATGAAATCAAGATTTCCGGTTACAGGAACTAAAAGTTTAATTCTATTTATTAAACTAAATCTGGTGATTAGTTAATCCAAACAGTTGGGATATGCGAGGTGTATAATAAATATCATCTCGCTAGAGTGGTCCACAACCTACGGAAAAAAGGTGGCGTCACATGCAGTACTATGCACCACAAAGGTCACATCATTTTTTATTATAAACGCCTTCAATTTCTAAATCTATTAATGGCCCGTTCGGGTTAAACTTCCCATCACCATAACCACACATTTCCGGTAATTTACTCTTCAAATATGACAATTTCAAAACATCTACATCATTTTTTCGAATTACAGTGACTGTGCTTCCCATATCGACATAACATCGAAACGATTTTCCATTCGATCATTTTCGAATTTTTACAATATTTCTTATACAAATCACAATTACCCGTTACGTATAAAATTTTATTTCATTTTCTAATATCTTTTGTACTTCTTTCACCATTTGTCGTCTTATAATTCTTATAACTTTGGGTTACAGAATTTCTTGCATTGTCCATATTATCCGCATTTGAAACATGTTTCTTCCTTTGTTGACTTTGTTGTCATAGTTTTTGATGACGGCATCTTTCTCTTATAAAATTTTGCCTGATGACCAACCTCTTCGCGTATCATGATTACAAGTAAATGTGCGTTCACTTTTCAAATCAGGCAAAAGTTCACTGGGTTCCGAATATCTGGGCAATAGTTTTAAGTAATCACGATATCATTGGTTTCCTAATCCATTAACTATCCTTAACTCAATGGTTGCTGGATTTTCCATTTTGACTTTGTTACGTCTGAACAGAGTTTCATACAAATATGAAGGTGCAATATCTCAAGACCTTTGAGATGATCAAATATTTCCAGATTGCTTCATGGTATACAGAGAATCTTAAGAGAAATACACAATTAATTTCGATGATCCAAGTGTATTCGGAAGATTATTTTTCATATCGCGTTTTTTGGCGTAATCGACATTCGATATTTGCGACCAGGAGCTAACTTTTCATTGTAAAACCATCTATCTTGCTTAAAAATTGTTGTCAAAAGGATGAAAATAATTTAGTTGTTCTGCAGTCAAACTGTTTCGACGTGTTCTTGCAACACCCGTAAATTTTTAAACGCCATCGTGTTTTATAGATACTTGATCTAAATTGTTAAGCTCTCCATTTTCTTCGATTTTATCAATCCAAATAGACATTTATAGTTGTTAGCAGTGCTTACAAAGCTTAATGCAAACGATTAAACTATAGGAAATTTCTCTTGATTGGTATTCGAGATGAAATCAGCGATTGTAGTCGTTTTAAGTTGCTTAAAAACATTACTACAAATAATTAAACTGGAATTTTTCTCCTGATTGACATTAGAGATGAAATAAACGTTCGTACTTATTTAAAAAACATTACTACAAACGATTCAACAGTAGACTATTGCTCCTGAGGTGGGCGAAAGATGTTCGCCTGGTTTTCGCAGATACGTGGTGGGATTTAGCAAATTGATATTATAAATGTTTACGTTTACTTAGAAATTAAAAGAAAAAACGAAATAAAAAAGTAAAAAAAGAATTTTCCAAATAAAAAAATAATGAAAAAAATCGGTTTCCTTTCTACTGCAAATGGAAATTCCTCATTAACGGATATTCCTCCTACAATCAAAACTATCGAATTAGCGTTTTACATTATCGATTACGAAAATTTGGGGGGCTGTTTCACAAAGCTAATCTATGTAATGTATATATTACTGCATAATGCATACATATTTTTGTTTACACAACGAAAACGAAATTTTTCGAAACTAAAAATTTCCAAAAGAAGTGTTAAGTGTTAATACTAATTAGTTTTGTTCAACTACAGGGACGTGTCCAGTCGTTGGTACATTTATCTTATTGATTTATTCGTTAATAGTGACCCCCAAAACTTTAACAAATCCAGACTTAAAAAACTTGTATGGAAATACAAAACTTGTATGTACAATAAACATAAACATTTTTTAGCATGTATAATTTTCTCATTCGAAAGTTTGGGAGTTATACGTTATAGTACAAACCTTTTCGAGTATTTTAAAAAAAAATTTAGCTTGATATGATTAGATTTGTCCTATGAAAATTTTTGCGAATCGTTGCAAGGTTTCGATGTTCTCAATATAAATTGAGATACCTTTTCAAATATTTTTCTAAATGATCAACCTCTTACGTACTCGATAGAGTCCATTACTTAATGCTATTCCATTATTAAGACAAAAATAATCGAGGTAAGTGGTCCCTTATACATGATATATTGTTTTTAAGCATCTTCTATACTAGTGGGTATATAATTGGTGGATGTAGGTAGCATCGATATTCTCGTTGAACATTAACAAACGTGGACTAAAGCCGCGAAAGACGTTCATCAGTTATAAGCGATGAAGACGTAAACCCGTACCCTCGCGTAATTTAGAGTTCTTAAGACCCAGTGGGTGGTTGCTCACCACCCGGGGTTCAAGACACCTTATCGACCCAACGACTCCCTAACGTTAAAAAAGGGTTCCATGCACTTTCACTCGCGTGGCCGCTGCTGTGTGAACGGCACCTTACTGCGCACCGGCTAAATTCGTAGGGTTTTTTGACAAGAGAATTTCGGCTGTCGTGACGGAACGACATTTAGCGCGAATGACCTTCCCCAGTCGATACTCAGGATGAGCCACTGGGATGCAGCAACCATTAATCGCGATTTATCGTCTTCCCGTTTTTTAAATCGGCAAACTTTCCTCGGACTCCCGCGGCTCGACCCGCGCCGCTATTCTGTACAGTGGACCATATATTACGCCGTGGATATTTAATGTTTATTTTCGAATTGGCGAGGAACGTGCTTCTTGAAACCGCTTGATCACGCTTGTTTACCGCCTATTTACGAAGCCAAGTCATGGATTAATTCAATTTGGATTTTTCAAAGTTGAGAAATGCAAACAAAATAAAAATCAATTGCCGATTGGTTATTTATGATATTCTGTTATTTTTAATTTATGTTCATTTCATACTAATCATATTTACAGCAAATTAGAGATTACTTCGTACTCTGTTAATTTTAATCATGGGGATTTCATGAATGTTCACTTATTACCAGTAATGAAGGAAATACTCTACTAAAGTGAGGTGTTTCGCTAGAGTATGGAAAAACGTTAACAAATTCACAATTACATTAAAAACAAAAATGACAGTAAAAAGCACTAAGGAATATGTAATACAGTATGAGCGTCTGCGTAACATTCATATACTAACTCCTCTGTTCAAGATAACCGAAGACTATTAATAAAGGTACATATATCGTAATGATTGTTCTGTATTTCTAATAAAAAATTTGAATATTGCTAAACTTAAATTGGAAGGCATCCCAATAAAGTGTTTGATGAATACATTCGGTACTTCCTACACTGAGAGAAATTATTCATTAATAGTTAATATAAGCTAATTTCAAGGTTCTTACATTAACTGTAAAGTTATAACAGTTACTGTAAAGGTAAAAACGACAGGTAATTTGAGATGAAAATACTAGCACTTTCCTGCATGTGAGCAATGTTATTGTATATTAACCTTCAGTCAGAAGTTTTTCCAGCCATGGCATTTTTTTGAAATTTCGTATCTTTGAGTTTTTGAGGTCGCTGATTACGAATCCGGTGTCATATTTTCAAAATTCAAAGTCGCGGATCCAATACAGCCGACCAAAAATTTGAAAGATAATGAATTTGGCTAATATATGGTATATAGGGGTTTTGGAGGTCACCGATTGCGTATCCGATGTCGCATTTTTAATATTCAAAATTAGTGGATCGACTATACACAAAAAGAAGTCGACATAAATGTAGTCGGTACTGGGCGTATGTATGTGTATAATTAAAACCATTTACTTATTACGAAATAAGAAAACAGTCATTCTTAGGTATCAATATTCTAATTGGAATAAGAAAATCACAATCTTAAAAAGAATACAGATTTATGAAGCCACAAGACAGCGATGCATATATTTTCCCTGCAATGCCTGTATCCCACACAGCACACTGTTCTGGGGACATCCTCAGGAGCTCCTCAGGACGTCCAAATGTCCGCTTTTATCGTCCTATTAACGTCCTCAAGGCGTCCTGTCCTAAGGATGTCCTGTGGACGTTAACAGGATGGTAAAAGCGGACATTTGGACGTCCTGAGGAGCTCCTGAGGGCGTCCCCAGGACAGTGTACTGTGTGGGTAAATAGATTTACATCAATTTTGTGTCATCTACACCTAAATAGTAATAGTAAATAGCTGAAAAAAGGAGAAACTGTATAAAATAGTTGTACAAAATTCGACCAATGTTAGATGCATCGGATTCGTAATCAGCTACCTGCAAAACTCTTATATACCAAATATTAGACAAAATCATAATTTTCAAAATTTTTCTCGGCCATATTGGATTCGCCATTTTGAATTTTTAAACTCTGACACCGGATTCGTAATCAGCGATATCAAAAACTCCGGCATACCAAATTTCAAATAATAATAGCGATTAGTTCTTCCTGGCATTAATTTCTTTTGAAAATTATGCAATTTTTGGTATTAATTTGTTATTAACAATAATTAATTTAAATGATTTTGCAATATTATTTTTTTTTAACACTTATTGGAGTCTTAGGAAAGCCAGGAGCTAAAAAAACGCAACAGACAACTGTCTGTTCGTAAACCTTAAAAAATCGATAGCATCTAAGTGGGACACTGGTGTCCGCTTGTGACCGAAAGGGTTAACTCGTATATTTTAACATTTAATGAGTGTTCGTTAACTGTTCATGAATCTTACATTAAATTTTATAGTTTTAACTGCGCATGTCAACAATGCATAGAAAAATTCGCAGAACATCGAATGACTGCGCATGAGTATGTTTGTTTATCACTGTTTCGGTGAAACTGTAAGCTCCTAAATATGTCACGCAACAATCCCAGTATATTTAAAATTCTTATATTTTATCTAATAATATAACACATTTAACCGAATCTCCGGTTACGGTGACTGCAGGATAATGTACCTTGTCTGTAACTTCGGGATAATGATTAGCTTACCTTAAGATTAAAATCTAAATTCTGTTAGCTCCTTACTATAAAGCTGTTACATTAACTGTAAACAAACATTTCTCTCAGTGTAAGAGTCTAATTTGATTATTTTGAATTTCTATTCTTCATAAATTCTGTCATACACTCTAAATCTGTTGGAGTCTATGTTCAGCTTCTAGGTGTATGTAACATTGGGTAAGTTGGGTTCGACTATTTTTCATTTCTTTAGAGTAAAACGTAGCAAGTAACAGGAGTTATTTTCTTGCACTAATATGTTTAATATAACGTAAAGTGCACTTCGTTTTTTCTAGAAAAGCATAAATATTTTTCAAGAATATTATATTTGTTTATGTGCAAAAATTCTCGCATACAGTTGGCAAATTATATTTTATTCGCCGTGAATTATTTATAAGTAGTGTTTTTTTCTATGATTGCCATAGTTAGCAAAGGGGTTTTCGATAAGAGGTATATTTACCAACAGGGACCTGTTCGATTTACATGACAGTATTAAATTTTATAACATATCAGTAGTAGAATATTTGGCAAGTGTAACAATGAATATAATTACGTTCGAAAATCGCGTTAAAAATTTTACAAATTGAGTAGAAAATGGTGGATCTGTAAATGTTACGTGTAGTAAAATTCTTGATATTTTCGGTCAACATAATTGTACTTCTGAGACCGCTATTAAGAAATTGGTCGATAAATTTGAGTCGTCTGGCTCCCTACATAATGTGTCAACTCCGACGAGTCTTGGATGGTCGTTTACGTGAAAACACCTCAACCGTGAGCAGCGTTGTTGAAAAAGATCAAAATTTGTCAATTTCTCGATGTTCTTAATAATTGAGGCTATCCACACTAGCACATGATGAATTTTACGTTATGATTTGACTTCGGAGCCTTACAACGCAACGTATAGCTTGTGCGAGAATTCAGCCGACCATTCACTTCGCCGTGGGTTTGCTGAATTCATTCAGCACAACCCGTGTGTTTTTCTGGGAAAATCATATTTTCAGATGAAGCCCATTTTCGTTTGTCTGGATACGTCAACAAGCAAAATGGACGCAGTTGTGCTTCTGAAATCCTAGAGCACTTCTTAAAAAGCTTTTGCATGTCAAACATGTCACTGATTGATGAGCTATGTGGTCTGGAGGAGTGATTGAGCCATTTTTCGAAAATTCAGCTGGAAATGTGGTTACAGTGAATGGATCAAGATATTGAGAAGTGTTAAGAATTAAATTTTGGCCTATTATTGATAATATGGATATTACTAATACGTGGGTTAACAGGATGATGCCAATTGCCACACAGCCACGGAAAATATTAATTTTTTGCTAACAAAATTTCTAGATCGGTTGCATCCGTCCAACTCAAAATCTATAATTGCCAAACCTTATTCCTTGCAATACAAAAAAAATCTGAGTAATTTTCGTGTACATTCTTTGTTGTATTTTTTTTAATCACAAACTTCTTGTTGAAACCCCTTTTACGTTGTCAAAGCACAGGAACAAGGTCCTATATTGCGTAACGCATTATCATGGAAGATTTCTATCAATATACCATGTTTTTTGTAATAAAATTAAAAATACTGATTTTCTTTCATTAAGGTTTGTTCCGCTATGTACTCATGAACAATGTGTTTTGCGGTTGTTCTAAAATTTTCACGAAAATCGCTAAACGGGACTGGAAGATTATACATGTTTCCAGGAATTCAAATTATAGGAATGTCGTTGTATTTCATTTTTATGTCAAAGATTAGTTTTGACATGTTTATATCGATATTTTTATATTCCAGGTACTGGAGAGCAATTAAGGAATACGAGAATTGTAGTTGTAATCATCTTCTTCAATTATTTCTGTTATATCTTTGTTGGAACAGAAGATTCTTTCTATAATATTGAGTTATAACGTATTCATAGTTGCTATATTGGAATTCGTTTTGTATTTAACGGTCAACGAAACGAAAGAGAGATGGAATAGAAGAGATGGAATGTAGGTGTCACGAGTATTATCATGGACTTGTGCTTTTGTGAGAAGAGATGTGATAAAGTTCATAATTAAGAGTAAGATAAGATAATTATTAAGGAGTAGACGCCAAATGTACATCGCAGTCAGTTATGTCTCGGCATCGGCGTCTTTGCCCTTTTAACTTTATTGGTACGGCACCTTGCCTCGGTCCAATCTTGGAGCAATCTTCAAGAGACAATTGTAGAAACCACCCTTTGTAGTCAAAGTTACGCGGTGAGTTACAGTAAAATAATTACCTCGAGTGCAAATATTGCTTGGAAAAAACTTGTGTTTCCAGTGGCGTTCACGTTATTGCTCCATCTGACAACTTTCGATTTGGCGGTCGACCATTCACGATGCCACGTGGTTCCAGTGCTATTGGGCAAGAGCTTTTACAATTAGTTAAAAAGAACATTTCCTTATTGACTTAGTCAAGCGAGGCCATCTTATCATTTCTGATATTTCCAAAGGACAATCAGCTGATGCGAGTAGAAATTTCTTCAGGCCCTGATTAGGGACTGACCACGGCATTGAGGGCCTGGTCAAGGCCTTAATAGTCTATTCTCAAGTCTCAGATGAATTAGTTGCGTTTCGAAAAATTCCGTTATTTTTGTATGTCAGGAACTATTATTGCGAGTGCAACTCAGTGTAAAAAAATCACTCTTAAACCAGAAGTTAATAGAAAGACATTCATATGTGGAATTAGATCTCGTGACATAATAAATGACTAATATCAATATATATTATTCTTCACTTTTACATCTCTCCAAAAAGTACAAAATATTATTTTTATTTAATTTGATTTAAATACTTCAAACTTTGAAAACAAGTAATAATAGTCCCCCACGAGATCTGGTAGTTTTGTTATCATTATAACGAGATTTCTCTCCACTGTATCAAGAAGGAGGAATCGTAAAAAGCCTTTCCACCATTGGAAAGTGGAAGACACCGTCTTGGCCATGCACGAAGATAGTTCTCTCATCTCTGTTCTGTTCAAGAACAAGGCGTGATTCTGAAAGCAGGCAACATTCAGCCGAAGCTCCGCTATTTTCCTCTCTGGGATTTGGGGATCGAAGTTCTGTACGAGAGGGAAGCCAGCGAAAGCGAACGTGCGCGCGATCGCACACGCGGCCAGATTCGCAAGGAGGGCTGTAAACCCCGCCTTAGGCTAAAAGGTTCTCTCGGAGGGAGAACCGCAACGTCGCACTAAATTTCACCCCCTCTTGCTCGGACCGACCCATGGCACCCCAATTCGCGTTTTAGCCCTGCCTAGAGTCGAGGCGAGGCAAGGCACTGACCCGTGATGCAATGGACCGGCATTGTTTGAAGAACGAGAATTACCGGGCACTCGTTGTGCCAGCACCCCGTCGTGCAGCGCGACGAAGCGATCGTGCTCGGAATTGTGGTAAACTTCCAGCGGTTTCGATCTAATGAACATACGCGATTAAATGCTTACTAGGTCCTATTTTATAATATATGATATTTGTCTGGTGACATATTCCAGATCCTGTTAGACAATAAAAATAACAGAGCTATAGCACAGTGGGGGAGGATGGACCAGGCCTAATTAGGATCTACATGGGCCCGCCAATATTCATCATTTTTTCTACGGTTGTTATGTATTGGATGGCAAAGACGTTGAAAACCTCTGGAAAAATTCGAATGAGTACAAAAACTTGAGTAAACCAGCGAAATAATAACACTGATCCATAAGGTTTTGTTGCGGAAAAGTAATTTGATGCGGAAAAACCTAATCCGAAGTCAGTTTCAATACTATTTGTTCCATTTAGCACTAATATCAACCTTTAAAACGTATACTATAGTCAGGTGGTTACTAGGTCCTATTTTATAATATATACTATTTGTATGGTGACATGCTCCAGATCCTGTTAGGCAATAAAAACGTAGTCATAATCGACCAAGAAAATCTCTGCTTTGTTATTTTTAGGTCGCGTAAAGGAGGCGACTTATTTTGTGGCTTTCATTACTATTTGCACAATCTAGCACTAATCAACCTTTAAAACGTAGTCAGGTGGCTACTAGGTCCTATTTGATATTATATGGTATTTGTCTGGTGACATGATCTAGATCCTGTTAGGCAATAAAAATAACGGAACTACAGAACAGCGAATGATGATGGACCACACCTAATTAGGATCTACATGAGACCGGCAATCTTGACCATATTTTTTACTATTTTTACAAATATGATTGCGAAAATGTTGAAAACTTCTGGAATAATGCGAATGAGTACAACATTTTTAGTAGAGAAATAATTTCAGAGGTAAATAAGGTTTTGTTGTGGAGAAGCAATGTTATGCAAAACTAGGAAAATACAATTATTTTGAGTTTTTGTTGTATTCATTTTAAAAAGTAGGCATCTGGCAGAAAAATATGTGAAACAAAAAGGATAGAGAATAAAATTTTCTACAATAGTACATTGCACAACTAGGGAGCAAACTAGGTGTTTGCGGTGAGGGCGAGTTTGACGGCCGAGTGAAGCGAACTTCCCGCTCCCCCCAAGATCACCCTTTTCTATGTACTGCCAACAAATATTAGTGATAATCGAACCTACATGTAGTACTTGTCCATCTAAGTACCAGTGCGTAGACGTAGACTGCACAAGGCCGTCATTCTTATTCATCTCTACTTTCATCGCTGTTTCACGTGCTTCACTTTACAATTACGAAAAAAAAACTATATAAAATGCTTTTTTCAGAGAATTGTATTCTCTATCTTTTTTGTTTCACATATTTTTATTCGCCAGATGCCTCCTTTTCAAAATAAATGGGAAAAAACCACAAAATAACACGATTTCCCTATTTTTGACCTCGAAGATAACCTTGTCGCCAATTTTCACTATGATATTCGCAATCAGCGCATCAAAATATCTCGGAAACCGTGCTTTCAAAAATAATCGAACCGGTGGGCTTTTCGGAAGTACACCCGCAAAATTTACGAATTTGACGTTAAAAAAAAGGATTTGGAATAGCCAAATCACTATTTACGATTATCTAAAAATTTAACGAGAAAAATATTTGTATCCACTAGATTTTTGCATCAAAATCTGACAAATAAATCACTGTAACGTGAAATAAACTCGTCCCTGAAACTTTAACTTCAGAATGTACGGTGTAACATTATATATTTCACTGATAATGAATGTGTTATGATATATTCTGAATTGAAAATACAGGATCAAAATGGTGGAAAACAAAATTATGTTATAAATATAACAACGTTTTATAATTATATGTAAATAAGGGTTTTTTGGCTTTCGGATTACGAATTTTCTATTAGATTTTCCTATTTCAGTATGATGATCCCAAAATGGTGAATTGAATTCCTTTTGTAAATATTTATAAATAAAAGATCTACATTCTTTTGTTCGATAATTTGGATCGCCTATTTTGAATTTGGAAAATATAATAACAGATTCGTTATTAGGGACCTTAAATAACGAATGATATTAGATATTTTGTATGAAAATTTTGTTTGGAAATCGGTATTTTCGGAAAAATTGGGAATAGTTTAAAAATGTGTATATCATGCAGAAATATTGGATATAGCTATCTTGAAATAGAAAATGTTATAATACACAAGTGTGAGGTCCATGGGCGCTTTTTTCACGTTACAGTCACTCCTTCATCCAATTTCGCTGCAAAATCCTTGCCGAAAAAAGGGTGTACGCATACATACCGCACAGAGGTAAATTATAATATTTTAAAATTGCAGTAATGGTAATGAATAATTTAATAATTAATGATTTAGGAAAATGATGAAGGCACAAAACAGCTGGCTAAAAGTCAGCTTATTGTTGGCCAATTCCGTCCATGGATAAACCTATCAGGAAATGGGACCACACTGCCGACGGAATGTTAACCGTCTTACTTAGGTAGGCCTCACACACGTGAATTTGGTAATTTGCGAAAATTGATTACTAACCAATATTTAGGCCAGATACGATATAGGACAGCTATGTAACTAGCATTTAATGTCAATAATGATATATACAATTATAAACTAAAAACATCTTCTTATCTTTTTTTTTAATATGTCGGCTCAAATTCGTCGTATTTGAAAAATAATTTTGTCTAAAATGTATTGAGACTAAAATTATGTACAACTATGAATTAGTATCATTTTTTCTTTAAAACTAATATTTAATCTTGGGGGAATTGAAAAAGGCGATATTTTACTTTAATATACAAATGTAATTTTTGGCGGAAGACAGTGGAGAAATCAAATTTCTTCACTTTATCAAATGGAAAAAATGTCCATCGGAATGTTAATATACATAGAACTATTACAGTAGAATTTTTTTGAAGGAAGGACTCGGTAACGTAGCATGGTAAATGATAATAATATTTTCTCATGCAACTTTTACCTTTTTTAATACAAGTAATAAGTAATAATTGGTATTATATTTATCACCTTATTACTACAATCATGGCAAAAATGCAAGGAATCTATTATGAAAAAAAAATATTTCGCAGTTTGAAATCTGCATACTCTTTTTTTTAAATAGTCTTGAACTATAAAAATGTTAATAATTATCCACAATCCTTCTCACTTTCAAATGTACAATTTTAATATGCAGCAATATTACTGACAATTACAGACGTAAGTGCATTCAAATTACACGTTACAAAATACGTTAATGACTACAAAGTTTTGCACATTTAAGAACGTGTCATCATTTACTGTGTACATCCTTTTTTGATTTGGTTCGTGTCATCCACCGAAGAACTCCACTGCAGCGCTGGAAAAAGGATCATGCAGGCAGCATGAAATATCCACTGAATAATTGAAGTATAATCACACTGAATATTCTGAATGTACCGCAAACATACACAAAGACAATTTTCCTTGTTAAAAATTGTTATCCTGTTTCATTTAAGCGCGCTGTACCCGTAAACCGTAGACTCGCCTTTGGCCCTGTGTATGGTATTTCAACATATTTACATACTAATAAAGTTGTTATTATTATTACTATTATTATATTTCCTGCACAGTGTCTCATAGTGCCTGCTTTCAATAGAATTAGACACTCCAGTGTCTCATTTGTTGATAACGTATCTCATTTTATTAATACATTTATTATTAATGCACGTTACATCAAAGTCTTTTAATGACACATATTAGATCTGTTATTTATCCGTTTTTATATAACACTATTGCGAAGGTATTGCAGATTCAAATTGTATCAGATGTTGACCAGAATAGGATTACTATCTTATCGAAATCATTGTCTAATTAGACATCCTTTGGTTCCAAATGAACCAAAATGTGGAAGTGACTCATTTAGATCTGAAATGTTTCACATTTCGGTCTTTTTTAAGCCGAATCATCTCCAAATATATTCTGTCGGCTGAAATTTTTGAGTACTTTATTTCATATTATTGCAAGAGACAATATTTTATTTAATAATTCTAACTAACATTTAAAATATTCAATTCGGAGAAACGCAAATTCTCCAAAGAGCAAAATGACAATCGACTTGCTGGTACAAAAGTCCGCAAAACAGTTGAAATTCCAACTGACCCGACAAAGATAACGTCAAATAAAGACATATGGAAAAATGGACCCTTTCTTGAAACTCCGGTGACCACTTATATTTGCTGAGCATTAACGGCAACTCCTAGATCATCGCAAACTTCTACATATGAGCAAGAAAATCATCAATTTGAAAATCACTAGCAATAAATCGGAATGAAATATTTCACGAAATGAGAAAGAAATCATATTTTACTATTTTTTATTTACTGCATTTTTTGGGTGCGCCTCAAAAACCTGACAAATCACAAAACATACACTTCAAAAACCAGACATTAAAAAATGAAACATTTCCAGATTAAAAAACAAGACATTTAAGACAACAGATACTAAAAAGCCAGACATTTAAAAATGCAGAGATATTTTGAATCTCTATTTTTTTAAATGTCCGATTTTAAATGTATGGTTTTTTGATGTTGGGTTTTGGAACTATCTGTTTTGTGATTTGTCGGGTTTTTGAGATGCTACTCTGGTTTTGATTGTCCGTATGTTAAAATGTCTTATATTTGTATGCCTATATTTTTAAATGTCCCATTTTTTAGCTACATAAACGTTTTTAATATGACTCCTTTTTGTGGAAGTTCGGCAGAAACCAGATAAACCAGATCAAACATAAACTCAATGTCTGAAAACATGTACCTGAAAAATACCTCATTTTTATGCAATTTTGATCTAATTCAAATTAATTGTCGAAAAATGTCACATCCTGAAATATTGGGAACACCTCAAAAACCCGAATTTCAAAAATCCGGAACATTGAAAAATCGACATTTAAAACGCCGACACTCAAAAAACGATGACTGTCAAAAAGCCAATGAGTCATAAAGCTATTATCATATTCATGAAAACAACAATGTCAGCTTTTTAAATGTAGATTTTTCAATGTTTCGGATTTTGAGGTGTTCTCGAAATATTTAAAAAAGATCAGTATTTTTATGGTCATTTTTCAATTAATTTGTTTTCGGCCCAATATGATCAAAATTAGATCAACTTTTTCTTTAATTGGATAAGTATCTTTTTTAAATATCATAAAGTTTCAATCGATTTAACTTTCATTTATACGATTTTCATGCGAATTCTTTCAATTTAAAAGTTCTATGGAATTCGTCATATACAAATACTGAGCAACATATTTTCTTCACATTATTATTAAAATTGGCCAAAAAATCATGTAAATCCCAATTTTGTCAATTAATGGTAGGATACTGTGATATTGAAATTGGGATTTGATTATTTTGTACGTGTTAATAATTTAGTAAGAAATTGATACAAATGATGGATGGTAAAAAAAAGTAACCAACGAGATCGCAAATCGTCTAAAAAAGTGTATAAAACTCGTTCCCATTAATCCACCCGCGATTCCCAGGTAGCGTGCAGGTATCGCGATCTCTTTTTGTCCTGACTCCCAGGTACTGGACATAATTCCTCGAGTTGCAACGAATCTGAGCAAAAGAGCCAATAATCGCTTCGACGTCAGCATACATTGCGGTGGGCGGCTGGATCGCTCTAATGCTCTTTCGCGCTCTTTGGATTCCATCATAATGAGGGTCTAGCTCCCTATAGCAGCTAGAAGCGAAACGAAATGCAGGGTATTTGTTCCTCCACTTAAAATTGATCCTTTTCACATTCCCATATTACGTCGCGCGTTTCGTGTTTCTGATTTCTCGTTTTTGTATTACTTTTTATTCTTTGCAATTTTGTCCTATAATCTTGTCTTACAGTTGTGGTCCATATCCACTTAATCATTACTGCTACTGCAAAGGCATATTTGCTATTATTTATTTTTAGAGATTCAATTAAATTTGAAATTATTGATTTTTTACCGTTGAGTAGTTGATCAGAAAGTAGTAAGAAAAACAGACTGCAACTATTTCTTAAGTTTATGTAAATAATTATTTGAGCAGTTTTACATAAAAAGAATTATTTATATTGAAATAACGTTTTCTTTTTGTCACATCTGCATGAAACTGCTACTTTTTGTGCTGTAGAACTAGCGAACGAAAAGTTTACAGGCGAGAATGTGGGACTTTGCGAGTTTTACCCAGAGCGCATATTGACCTCCACTCCTCGATAATCGCAGCCGATGCATGTGAAATTTCTCTAAACAGGTGTGACAAAAAATATGGCGTGCTTCTTGTTCTTACCTACTACTCTCTGTAATGCGTACTTTTTCGCCCTAGGTAGACAATAGTAAATTACATATCCAGGGCGGAAACGAAGTAATTGCAGCGAGGGTGATGAGGGGGGCCGAGGGGGTAAATACTGCTAATCGCCGAAGGTTTATGCAGTATTTTTTGTGACACCTGCGCAAATTCGCGGTCTTTACGTGAAGGTAAAGTGGTCGGGAATGCGCCGATTGCCAGCGAGCACCACAACTGCGCTTCTGCACATGTGCAATCACGCAAGTTTTGTCGCTCGCCGGGCTTTTTCTTTGCACAACTTCTCCAAACTATATACAACTTCATCGAATGCGTTTTTACAAATCTTTACAAATCATTGAAATTATTCATAACAAAAAAAATATAACCTAATAATTTTTTATTGTTGAATAAATATATATAGTTTGCGTTCGCTTCAGAAATGTATTGAAATTCTTCTGAAGTTGTGGAGAAACTTTTTTTCGAAAGAGTAAATCGATCCAATTTAAAATATTATTTAGGCAACAGGACGAAAATTGGAGTCATTAACAAAACTTGTTTCACTAATGATTTTTGCACATTTTATTTTTTGTTCAAGAACAATAATGCTTTTTCTCTTCAATAATATCACCCATAATAAAAACTAAAGTTTCAAAAATGTTAAAATATATCACTCCAATATTTCCACAATACATGACATCCAGGGGAACTACTTTACAACTTAATACATTGAAGAAATTTATTTTTGTTCGTAGTAAAATTAATTCAAAATAAGACTTTTTTAAGTTTATGGAACGATCAGCACAGCTACAGAAAATTAATTAGTAAATATCCAACTACTACAAAGTTTTCATCCTAACATTAAAATCTTTACAATTAAAGAAAAAACGAAGCAATAAAATTTCACTCGTCATAATGGTAATGTTTATTCAAATTCAAATCAGATACTAACCGTCAAGCAGGATTCCACACTCGAATTGAAAATAATTCAAATTTGAAGTAAAGAACTATTTCATTTTAGGTAAAGGATACTCAAATAAGTTACAGGCTTCTGTCCTCTTACTTTCCAATGCGCTTTGCAGCTATGGTGTTTAAATACCAAGTATATTTTAAAGCCTCATTGAAAAGTCATTTCCCGTGAGGGAAATCGACTCTTTAGTAAACCCGCAAAAGGCTATTAAGATTTGACGTTCAAATGGAATGTTGTAAAACGGATATTAACTCTCTTAATTCCTTAGAGTGAAAATTGAGCCACTCTTTCACGACGTGTGAACTTTTCACTCTATTAAGAGTGATATTTCCCTCTTTTAGGGGTAACTTTTTTTCTTTCACTTTTGATGGAGTGAATTGTCATTCTTCATAGATTGAAATTTTCACTCTTAATAAACGAATGGCTCAATTTTCACTGCAAGGAATTTAGAGAGAACGAATTAAGATATTTTGTTCTCGGGAACGAAATAAGATACGGTGGGCCTAAACTATCATATCCGGGTATTATTTCTTCTTGTAAATATGGATTGCTGGTGTCACTTACTCCATCGAAATCGATAATCGATAATCTCCATCGAAACGGATTATGATCAATGAAATGCATATACAAAAAGTGATCCCGATTGTTGAACATAAATAATATACTAATAGAATATTTTTTAGAAGCAATGACCGATTCAAAATGGCCGCGAAATGAAGCACTTTTTTTCAAAATTATTAATTCTATGAAATAGAGATCACAGGAATATTTTTTTTTAGTTTTGTAACGATGATATAAATATTGACTGGTTATGGGCGAAAATTATAATTATTTTGAGTTGATAAATCTAAAATGGCGGATCCATAATGGCCACCTCATGTAAATTGTACGTCTTATATTTATTGTTGTTCCATACATGTGTTTCAAAGTTGAACATATATGTTAGATAATTACAAATATCATACATATTCTGCTCTAACAAGACCAAACGACAGATACAATATTGCCTCCGGTACACAGCATTGAATTTCATACACACTTTACCTACGTTAAATAATAATTATGAAAAAATTTGCTTCTTTTCGCGGCAATTTTGAATCGGCCATTGCTCTTAAAAAATATTCTATTAGAATATTATTTATGTTAAATATTCAGTTTTTAGATATTCATTTCATTGCTTATAATCCGCCTCGATGGAGAAAATCCAGAAAAATAAAAAAAAAATTAATATAAAAACCTAGCATTTTTTTTATTTTGTAAAATTTCTCAGAAATAATCGTTTTTTGGCCATTTTCTCATACGGAAATCTATTTTCCAAAAATTAAAAAAAATTCTTTCTACTGCAGAAACTGAGCCGATGTTGACATACCTGCTTCTCTTATTTTGGGCAAAAAAGAGTATTCCTTGACTACGGAATTTTGATTTTGATTTGATAGAGCTAATATAGATTATCTACAGAATTTTTCGATCAACATAATTATTTCTTTACTAACTTTCTTCCATGACAGCACGAAAGGTACATATCACAAATAATCCATTCTTTAGAAGATATATTTACTAAGCATCTGTTTACGTTGGTATTCAGAAGTAGTAAAAATCCTATATTTGCTGAAGAAATGACCCAGCCTCTTAAGAATTTCTTTTCGATTGTCAAGTTTTCACTTGCTCTTCATCCTTTTTATGCATTGTAGTCCTTCAATCCCTTTCAACCGCTTCTTTGCTGCACGTCTTTTCCTCCTTTTATACGTATCTCTTTATCTTTCTCCTCTGCTCGTATCTTTCTCTCTATCTTCTCGTTTTTCTCCTTTTTTCTCCGTGGAATGTGGCGTGCGTGCCGCCCACGCTGCTCGGACGTCCACACATTGGCGCATAAAGACACACTCTAGTAAAAATCGTACCGACCGACGCTCACCAGCTCAAGCGAGCGCATTTTTGCAGCGTTCGAATATGTATCTCGAGCACGCGTACACGTGTGATCATGTAAGAACGTATACTCACGCATACTCGCCACAAATTAAACTCACGCACAGCAAGCGAACCGACGCCCCGAGCGGCATGCCAACTAATGAGAGAGGGAGTAAGAGCAAAGTAAGAGAGAGTAAATGAGATATATCAAGAGAGGGAGAGAGAGAGATGTGGACCAGATGAGGGGAGTACTGTATAGAGAGGAAAGGGGTGGAAGCTGGTGCAAGGGTGAGAGGAAGATATCTTCGACTTTGGTCCTCGTTCGAATACCAACTCCCCTTCCCTTCGGTACACGCGAATGTGCTCGATTTGCGGTGACTATACTCTCTCTTTCATTTGTCGTTACGATGCGTGTCATAATAGGGAAGAAAACAAAAAGAAAGAATGACTGGATTCAAGTACGCAGAGAGCTCTGACGAGACGAGTAAAAAAAGCGAGAGGTCTCGCGAATCTCGGGAGGTGTTGCTGGAAGTTCCTGCATAAAAGAATGATGAAGAACATTTAATATAACGAATAGCCCGTGGATATTTTCGCGGTTTTGTATTTTTACTGCAGGTAGTTATTTTTAGAGGAACTTTGCTTGTTGAAATTGCGTTTTCCTGCGCTAACATCGTCAATTAAACTGATAATTAGTAGTCTAGGAAGTAGAACTTGCCTTCGATATCGGAAGGTTTTTATTCAGAATTACTTTTTGTACCGAGATTAAGTTCGTTTAAGAATTTTTATTTCAATATTTAGTTGGGCGATATTGCATTTTGTGATGGTAGCCAACTAATGGACCATAGTTTCTTTTGATTGTGAATACGCTTCCAATGAATATGAATAAACTCACCATGAAGTTTAGACATCCTTTGCGAAATCTAACCTGAAAGAGAAACAACATTAGTAGATATAATAATAATAAGTTCAAATTTGGTGGATTTTATCCGGCAACGCAATTGGTGGTGATTGCGTCAATCAAACAATTCAATATGGTTGAAAGATTTTCCAAACGCCAACTGTCGGAATTGTTTCGATTCCCGAGCAGACGGCTTTTTTGAAGAAACATTTTTAAAGAAAAATATTAAAAATGCTGATTGGAGATGTTAATTACATGGAAAATATGAAGAACCCGAAAATATGCGAAAAATTCAGAAAAAAATAACGGGGAACTTGGAAGAACATTCGTGAAGGAATACGAAATATGGGACTAATTACAAATTAACAGAGCGGAGAGATGAGGGGAGATATAACTCAGTTGGTTAGAGCATTGGACCGGAAATCGAAAGGTCCCAGGATCCTACCCTGGTATGTGCCTAATGTTCTTCCAAGTTCCCCATTATTTTTAGAAAAATGTTTTTTAATTTGCCGGATAAAACCCAATAAATTTGAACTTATTATTATTATGTGTGCAAAAGCAACATGCAAAAAACAACATTAGTAGATGTCACGACGTTGCGTCAGCCATTACAAAACTAAAACATAAATATGTAATTTCGTTGAAAATTAATGACGCTTTGTCAGAAAAAGCTAACCTTATATTGAAAAAAATGTTGCCGCGAAGTTGCGTCAGTCACTGAAAGACTAAATTATAACTATGTGGTTTGGATATAAAATGGTCACTACTTTATTTCAGTAACCGTGTAACCATTTAACGGCTACAATACAGCTACCAAATTGGTACTGAAAACTCATGACGTTTATGCAACTATTTCGAAACTATAATATATTGTTTAATAAGGTATTTTTAGGACTTTTCGGAAACTAAATAACGAATTTCTATTGGTTTATGTTTCATGAATGGCCGGTAATTGTTGTCTTCAGAGAAGAAATTTATATTATAATTCTGTGTCATTAAAGTGACGTTTTCTGCATAATTTACTCCGTAGAACCAAATGTCGCGTTCATATTTCTTCTGAAATCACTTTTGATGATGTTTCTAACAAATTCTTATATGCGGCTACAACATCAGTACGCTGATCCGATAAAGTTTGTTTTGCAATCCCCTGATCAGCACATGCTAAAGCAACAACTACGTTTGCCTGATACGGTGCAGGTCGTAGTCCCCTGATGAGGGCCTGGTCCGGCAGTATTAAGGCACACCTTATCAGGCTCTTTTGACTGCTGCCAGATCGGGTTCTAATCAGCCAATATTAAGACACACTTTATCAGCCTGGTCAGGGCCTGATACGGAAGTGGTAAGGCACACTTTCAGGCGCGCCTGATTGCTGCTTGTTCAGAGCCTGATCAGGGAGTGACAAGACATTTCTTATCAGGCACGCATGATTGCTGCCTGTTCAGGGCCGGATTCGAGAGTGATAAGACATTCTTTATCAGGCGGGCCTGATCAGTTTTCAGGCAGCCTCGACAGATTGCTGCTCGAGAAACCACTAGTTTTAATAGTTAAATGCTATTCAGATAAAAAATACTTCTTCTCTGAAAAACGTGATCCGATATATTATTTAACGATTAACATTTCCGACCATTTTGGTATTTAAATAAGAGAAGATATAGTTAGCAATAACATATTACGCGTAATGAAAAAATAATTGAAATAAAATTTAACGAGCTTACTTACGAACGAATGGAAAGAATTTTAATGACACACGTACAAATAAAGGTATTCCTGCGTGCTTCGTTAAGCGCAATATCAGTCGACGAGCCTAACATATACGAGTAAACTAATTCATGTGTGCACAACGAATAAGTTCGGGGCAAAATATGGATCGTTTTTCTGGATCATCGCTCTAGTCGAGTTCGCATAATCGCGCCCTCGAAAATGCCCCATGCCGAAGTAAATCTTAAAAAGCGGATAAATCAGCGAAACACGAAGAGAAGAGGATGGAGTAAGGGAATGGAGAAAAATAAGTGGACGGGTTCTCTGTGCGCCATACGTCGACGAGGACGATCCCGAGGCTTGTTCGCGCCGTGGGCGCCCGATCGCTTAAATAAGTTCCGAACTAATGTTTTATCGCGAATTAAGAGCTGTATGGCGCGATTCTGCCGGTTCCGCGCGGCTATCCCTTATACCTTTTGTTCGATTTTATCGCCCCATATTGTCGAATACCGAGCATTAAATACGATTTACAATATGATCGGCAGTCACGCCACCTCCCATGCATCGCACTAAAAACATTGATAATTTATTTATAAAAATCAGAATAATAATACACCGAACGATAGAGCGGAAATCTGTAGTATACTACAGTAAGTAATCGATAATGTTAATAATATATTTGATAAGTCTTGCACGATTTCAAATTACGGCACCTTGCTATAAATTACTTGCATTTCGAAACTCGTAAATTAAGTTCGAGTTTAATGTTTTTTCGATGATCCTTTCCACTTTTCAAGGTATTTTAATAACGTCACTTTCTGTGATATTGTTTGTATGTATTTTAACGCAAAACTGTGAGTGACTTAATACGGGATTGATCGAGGAATGAAAATATACATTTTGCATCCAGCTCACTTACAGCCGCGTTTAATTCTGCATACACATTTATGCACATATGATGCTCTTACGATAAGGCTTGAAAAAAAAGTTGCTTGATATTACAACGTACATCATATACATTGTAATGCATGCAAACGTATATTGTGTAATATTATGCATGCTCATGCATTATCACTGGCTTACTTTCTGTACAATTACATGTATAATACTGCATTACTCGTGTAATTTCAGGCTCTTACTTATTGTCAGTAGAAGAAAATGTTTAATAATTATTATTAGTGGTTATAACACTTTCTCCAATACTCATTCTGTGCATTGCAAATATTCGAAATGTACACAGAAATAAGTGGTCCGCAAAATTTGATGTTGCACAATATTTTAATAGCTCAGACTAAAATATATACAATAAAGCTGAATTCTATTACATACAAAACCGTCGTTGATAATGAAACAGAAAAAATTGTCATTGCTAATGTCAAAAATACAAGCAATGAAAGTATTCTTATCCCTTTCACAGATATCCGTCAAGTCCTCGAAACTAATGCCAAACAAAATAATGGTTTCAATACCTTCATACGAAAAACACTAAACTGGTACCACAATACCGACTTAAAACGGGACTTATTTGTTACATTAATCCTTTTCCTTTCGAAAATCCGAAATTTTGACGCAACTTTCAGCGCTGTAACTTTTGTTCTATACGTCATTAAATATTTTTTCGTAAAAAATACCAATTTATTCAATGTTTCTTCGAAAGAAATCCTTTTCTTTGACATTATTGACTTTAGCAGAAGGTACTAATCGCGTATTTCCTTCACCCGTCAAATTTTTTTCAAAAAACAAAATGGTGAATGCAGTATGGTGTCTATAAGATATAGTTTTTCGACTAAAATACTCTATATCAATAAAAAAGAAAATTAGACAACAAATTCGTAAAAACCCCATTGTGTGTAACTTATTTGAGGTTATGAATGAACCATTATGAGATCAGGCATTCGAACATGATAATAATTACATTTTCATCCCAAGTATTGATGTTTCCGGCCGTTACGCGGTCAAATATTCGATATTTGTGGTCGAAAATAACAAATTACAATTTCCATATGCCTTACTGTAACCGCCATTTTGAAAAAATGTGTGAAAAAATTCGACGGCTGAAGAAAGGGATGAGCAAAAAAAAGCGATTGGAAACTTTTGCGAAGGTCACTATTGCTGTTTTCAATGTAAAAAAGTATAATTATTGTGGCACAAAACTGGAAATATATTGATCACATAATCTAGCAGTAATCCGAGTTCGATAAGCACAGCAAATTTTTAGTAGAAAATTGAGAACATTCAAAATATATTTTCTACGGAGGTTTAATACTACTTTAATGAAATAATCAACCAACTCAACCATAATTTAAATAAAGGGAAAAAATAAGGTTAGCACAAAAAATACACTTCTCTGCTTTGCGGTCCTGTTAGAGGTATGATAAAAAAGGCAAAGAAATAAACAATCAGGCGTTACTGGGATATAAGTCCACTACTAGAGCAATAAATCTATATGAAATTATTGAATCAACTACTTTTGTGTTTAATGAAACGAAATTATACATTTATCGCACATAATTCGCAACTATCGTAAAATCGCCAGATTACTTCTTTATTTATGTTTTGTATCATATTTGTAAGAGGACCTTAAAACCAATATATTTATTTACAAATGTATTAATTAAAGCGGTCAAGAAATATTTAGAGAAATTGTTCCAATATTGGGGATATTAAGAAATTGCCATATATTTTAGTAAATTCATTCGCATTTTTCTGTAATAATTTTCATTTGAAGAATTTAATTTATTATTCATTTTTCAGTGAATTAATGAGACTTAGAATTCAGCACCGCCGTCTTCTTTTTAAGTCGACTGTAGTACCTGTAGGTTTTCAAAATAATATGCAGTTGAACCTCCACTAACGAATACCCCATTTTTTAAATATTTCCATTATCGAATAGGCAGACACGTTGGCGTTAACGAATTGAGGAGTTTCTTATCCGTCGGTATACACAATTTCTATAATAGAGTCTTTGATATGACAGATTAGTTAACCACAAATCTTGGTGTACACGTACCTGACAAATAGTGATATAAAATTATTAGAAAACATATCATAATCTAGCTTAACGAATTCAAGGTTAGTCAGTCCTTGAATTGTCACTGAAGTAAGTTTGTGAAATATTTTTCAGGTATTGTGCAATATTTAAATTTTTATTCCAACGCGTATTAATGATCATCGTATTTTTCCGTTCACCCGCTCTACGGGAAAGAATTTAGAATATTTAAAAATTGTATAGTTTAAAATGGTAAAACATATGATATACTACTTAATTAACGTTATATGCATTTGAAATCTATTTAAAATGATGTTATCGACTAGACGACCCACGAAGAGTAACATGTCGATATTCTCTACTGACAAAGGGTGGTAACGATTCGAAATATTCACAATGGATACATCAAAGACTTTAAAAAGAAGGGTGGATTTGCATTCAAATTTTCGTATTTGTGCCCATATGTAGGAACTTTGATCCTTTTTCGCATCAATTCGCAATTTGTTTAAAGTTAATGAAATAAGTTTCAGATTTTCTGTTAATAAAAATGTTGTATTAATTGAATTATATTCAACGGTTTTTATATATACAGGGTATCCGAGAAATATAGAAACAGACGCATATCTCGAAAATACTTTATTTGTTCTTAAATATTAAAATAAAAAAATCGGACCATAAAAATGAAAATATATGTATCCAATATTTTAAAAAATTAAATGGGAGCCTCCTCTTTTATTGCATATTTCACTTCCACTGAGAAAGTTACGTACATTTTATCTATCATTTTATGATCGCTTTGGTTGAAAGATGGGGATGTAATAAGTGATATTAAAAAACTACTTTAAAGTATTTTTAAAATCTCGAGATATTCTCATTTTGAAGTTTAATGGGCTTATAATTTCCGATGTTTTCTTTGCCTATGAAAGCCATTATACCTATTTACAATGAAATGCAGAAAATTGAGTAAAAAATTGCTAAAATATGTTTAAAGCAAATAGTGAAGTGAAAATAGAAAATTATCTTTAAATTAATTGTCTGGAATTTTCAATTATTGAAATCTGTATTCAGATGCACCGAAAGCGACCCCAAACAACCCTGGAGTAGGAGTAATAAATTCATTAGCAAATGAATTCGGGCTAAATCGGAAATAAACAATAGTGTTTCCGTCTATAAAAACATTAAATAAATCCCTCCATCAGGATTATATGTCATAAAATAGCTCTTTTAAAAATATTGGATACTTTTTTTTTTAATTTTTTTTATCCTTCGCGCCTTTCTTGAGATTTTTAAAATATTTTATTTTATTGATATTGATATTTTATCTTCATGATTCTGAAGAAGCGAAATCTACAATAAAAAATGGGGGTTCCCATTAAAATTTTAAAGTTATTCCCTCAATCACTCCTAATGGGTGGGGCGGAGATTAGTGTTAGATGTTATAATATAGCTCTTTTGAAAAAATTAGATATATATATGTTTATTTTTATGATTCGATGCGTATTTCTGGAGATATTCGACCGTTTACACACTTTTCGGACAGCCTGTATTTTTGGGTTTAGTATTTGCCTTTTTTTTTTCTTTATGGATTTATTATAATTTTTCTTTAAATTATATTTGCATGCTAACAAATCATATTCATATACCAGTCCGTTCCATGTAACTGTCAAATCGCAATTTTATTAAGAATTTTTAACTTTATAGTTATGAATATAATTTATCCTTTTTTTGTTTTTTGTTTTTTTCGTTGTTAATCACTAGTTGAGATTGTAAATGTTTCGACAAAGCCTAGCGTATTGAGAATATAAGCGATTACGACGCTAGGTGTTTGAAATGTTTAGAAATTGTCAAACTATAGCATTTTAACATCTAATGCAATTTGTAGGTATAAGCCGTTAAGTATTTTATTTTTTTAAAGTGTATTCTAGTAGATACAGATTAATCTGCTAAAAAATAGGAGGACGGTGTTTTATAGTTTTTGCAATAAAACAAATATTAACCCGCTCCGTAATTAGATCCATGGCTTAAATGTGATTACATTTTCTAATATATGTTATAAATATGTTGTTTCTAAAAGCTTAATTTAAAAAATTACTTTACTAAAAACTTTCGTAAATCTATTTTCCATACGCCTAAACAATATACATAAACGCTGGTAGTGTAAATCGTTATTTTTAAAATGTTTATATAAATTCCCGGCTAAGAGTTTACTTTCAAAAATAAGGACCCCATTCATAACCTATTATAAATGAGCATTAATGCATTCACCAATCCAAACAATTAATTTGTCCTAGTTTCAAACTAAGAAAAGGCCAGCAGACATTTATTATAATACTTCAATTACCTCAAGCATCTTTGAAAATGAAAATCAGATTCTTATCGTGGAGACATTATAAATTATTCATGTATAGAATAACAGAATACAAAATACAGAAAATTGCAATAAAAAAATGATTTATAAATCCATACAAAAAATTTCTAAACTTAAATTAAAATTTTTTTTATATCGAACTTGAACAGCAGTAAATAACACGTTCACATGAAAACCGTACAATTGTATCGAAGATTTTTTTTAGCAGCTTCGATCCATGTGTACCCACACAAGAATTGTATTCCACGTCAAATTAAGTCGTTTTTGAATAAGAGCAAACAGTCATCGACCACCGAACGTGTCCTGCCGAATTCCCTTTCGTCGACCTCCATAAAAGGCTTCGTCTTTTATATTACCTCAAACTCGAGGGTTGGGATGGATAGAAAATCACTATTGATTGTTGCGGGATCGATATTGATCCCCCATTGATTCGATCGAGGACCGCAAACGTGCGTCCATCGAAAATCCTTTCATTCCTCCACCGATCAATGGAGTTTCTATACTCGTAAGGTGCTGCGAATCGATTATATCGAATTGATGTTTGTAAAAACATCCAACTCGAGGGCCGTTGAAAGTATTTTTTGCCTCGCCTTTTTTTAAGCATGTTGACTTAAGCGCGTGGCGAATGCCCCTCTCAAAACATCTTTTGCCCAGAGTGAAATCTTCCCAGATTGTGGCATGATACATATACGGAAGCAAAAAACATTACATACCTTTTGTGCTCTTTTTAGGGGAAATATAAAGATTTACGATGTAGCATTTAAGTTCTCTTGACAACTTTTCTAATTATTTTGAATATCGTGGGATTTGTAGGTATGTCATTGCTTTGTACATTTTGCTCTCTACAAGCTTAGAACTTGTTGTACCTTCATTAAAATATGAATTGCGCGTGGTTTCGTGTTTTTATAGATATTCGATTGTGAGGACAAAACTTACAACTGAATTTTACATCGCATTAGAACATTAGAAAATTGTGTATTAATATGCATTGACAGTAGTTAAACATTTGATGAACCCAACTACTGAGAGAGTTTCATCAGGAAAAAGCAACAATAATCGCAAAATAAAATAATTTTATGTAGTAGACAACGTTCGTTGTTCGTATGTATAATTGTATGTTCATATATTATATATAGATATCTGTAAAACTCGACCTTATTTTTAAAATTTTATTTTTTACTGAAAAAATTTTTAGATCTACAATTTTTATAAGAAACCGGTGGTATAGGCATCCGATTCCACGCAAAAAAGTATTTTCGGTGTCTGAGTTTTACAATTTACATAGTACAATTTTTTAAATTTAGTTGAAAGCATCCAAAATTACGGCTTAGGCATGAAAAAATTGTCAAAAGGTTAATGTAAACAAAAATCTTAGAATTGACCAAAGAATACGATGGAAATTGTTTGGAATAATAAACACATTTCTGTACCAAATATAGTAAATTTACAGATGTTTAAAATTATAGTATAGGTATTTATATGATACATAACAGTTTGTAAACGTTGACGGATATATTTAAAACTTGGTATATACGAGTTTTTGAGATCTCTAGTTACATCTAGTTAATTATAAAGTTATATTTTCGAAATCAAAAATATCAAAAGCATATGGCGGCCAAATGTTTGAAAATTTCTTGAATATAAAACTTTATATAAAAGGGTTTTTAGAGTTACTGGATTAGAAACGTTTGGAAATCTTGTAAAATTTTAAGGAATATATATACATACATATAATATATTAGGAGTAACTAGACTATCGACTAAAATATCCAAATTTTCATTAAGAATTGGCAAGTGATACATTAATTTATATGTGAGAAAATAATAATAATAATAATAATAATATTGTCTTTATTGTAGGTACATAAAACATACAAAAGGCGAGCCACAGCGCAAGCTGCTTTACAGTCTGACCTATAGTACACAGCTAAGACTAATAATAGAATGTAGAAAAATACATAATAAATAATAAATAAATAATAAATAAATAATAAATAAACGCCAAGTTAAAGATAACTCAATTAATTTTTGTTTTGTTCGAGACTAGAAGTACAAGTCAATGACAGAAATAAAACGAAAAATAAATAATTGACAGAGAAGAAATAAAAGACGACAAATCGCTGAAAACGCTAAAAGTGGGAAAAGAATTTAAGTGTTCTGCAGATATAGGAAATGTTCTTTCAGCTTAGAACTAAATGCACGTTTGTCATTTAATAATATTCTAATTTCAAGGGGTAAATCATTAAAGGCTTTCGCAGCTACGTAAGAGAACGAGCCTCGAAATTTTGCAGTTGCATGTGCAGGATACTGGATTGTGTAGCCAATTTCCTTACGACAAGTGGCTCTCGAGCTACCTAGCATCTTTATCCTTAGATAAAGATATTCTGGAGACTCATTGGATAGTAACCGACATAGCAGAGAAAGAATCTGAATATACATTTTATTTTCAATTTTTAACCAACCGGCTTTCCTAAATGCAGGAGTGATATGATCGTATTTCCTTATCCCGAACGAGTATCTCACACACGCATTTTGCACTGCCTGAAGCCTTCGCCAGTTATCGCCATTCAGACATGGACCATAAACCGTAATGCAGTACATAATATGAGATATGACTAGCGACTCACATAATTTTAATTTTATTTTGGTAGGCAAAATGCGTCGGCTAGGGAACAATTGGCGAAGCCTCAAAAATGCAGCTGAACACTTTTTTGCAACATGAGTTGAAAAAGACCAATTGGAATCAATCAAAACCCCCAGATTTTTAGCCACTTCAACTATTGGAAGGCCATTTCCTTTAATTATTATTCCACTTTCAACCATGTTAACTTTACTAAGACGATTGGAACTGCCAACTAAGAGAATTTTTGATTTATTAGAATTTAAAACTAATGCATTATTGTCCGCCCATTCTACAACCTTGTTCGATTCTATATTAAATGTTTGAAACGCTTTATTTGTCTCTGTTATTGGAAAAGACATCAAAACCTGCGTGTCATCGGCATATGTTTTTAAATTAATAGTAGAACAGCTATCATAAATATCAATTGTATAGATAATAAACAATAGGGAGCTTAGTTTAGCTCCCTGAGGACAACCACTATTGAGAAGTTTCTTATCGGAATTGTTCATTGCATTATCAATTACAACAGATTGTGATCTGTCCTGTAGATAGTTTCTAATCAGGTTACAAGCTGACAGTGAACCCATAAAAAGAAAGTTTGGCCAAAATAAGTTCATGATTTAGTGTGTCAAATGCACGTGTAAAATCTAGGAGGCCGATTATATTGAGCAGGTTATGATCCCAACCCTTAAGAATTTCATCAGAAACATCAAGAAGTGCCGTTTCACAACTGTAATATCGTCGAAAGCCAGACTGATATACTGGAAAAAGCTTATATGTATTAGAATAGTGAAGTATTTGATCATACATTATCCCTTCAATTATTTTTGAGAAGATTGGCAGTCGGCTGATCGGACGAAAATCTGAGAATTGCAAAGGTTGCGTAATTTTTGGCAAGGGACGCACAATGGCGTGCTTCCAAATGTCTGGAAAGCTGCATGTATCCAAAATGCAATTGATAAGATGTAAAATCTCAGGAAGGCAATATTTATAAACTCTAAGGAACAACTCCCCGGAGATACCATCTGCACCTGCAGAGTTACAATTTACGGAACCTTTTATGGAGATCAACTTTGGCATTGAAATTTTATTAAAGGAAAAACAAACTTCGTTAGGCAGTTTCGTAGATCTGGAATTTCTAAAGTATTGTAATGTTAAAGGATTAGGAAAAATAGTGGGAATATTAATAAAATGATCGTTTAGTTTATTTACATCTCTTAAGGCTATTGGGATTTCGGGAGGAATGCCTTTGTTGATCCCCATAAAATTTATTGCCTTCCAAAATTTTTTCTCTCGCAAAATCGCATACAAAATTATGAGCTCGAAAAATTGGTACCATTATTAAATTCGGAATATTCAATTTTCTAATGTTGAGGTTAGGAAAGTTAAAAAATTAAAACCAAAGTATTGAAGTCACTTTTGTTCATTATGCTGTTTTATTGTGAGTATTTTTTGTATGATACAGATGTCTCTTTTCTGATAAAGGGGTATTAACTGATATAACATGATACTTGTTCCATACTTCCTGAGGGTATAATTAGTTTAATATTAATGAATTTAACCATAATATTCGTTAACTATTACTATACCTCTATAAATATAATCAAATCCTTTTCTCAGTATGGGCTACTGATACAATTTTTCGAAGACATTGTTATTGAAATAATGGTGAAAATAAAGAAAAACTTAATTTATGTTAAATAAAAATTCTAAGATAGATTGGAATTTGCTTGACTTAAGTAACAAGTACTTATAAGTGGAACCCCTCTAAAGTTTAGAATTTATTTAATGAAATTTATGCATATAATATTTCTAAGATAATTAATACATCCACGTATAGCCACATGCGTTAACTGTAAGGTTTAGCAACTTCATCATCATAATCTGAAATCACAAACTTTGTTTTCTAGGGAAACATTGATCCATGTTTGGAGTGTGTTTGGATGGAAAACCAGGGAACAGCAAGATCGAGGCAAGTTAGGTCATCTCCTGAGATAATTAGGTAATTAGGGTAAGACTTCCATCTCGATTGGCCAGAGGACCATCAAGCAGTATGCGCACTCCGAATATGCTAGTACCTACAGATAAACACATGCGCAGATTGCACAGCGCTTAAGGGCTACAGTCCGACGGTGCATGCAATTTAACTAGTAATTCCGAACTTACATCGGCCTAACTTTCAGAGTAATGATGTGGCAGTTAAATCACATTACGCGATTTAGTTATCGACTTATTACGCGACGTGTTCTTGTAACAAAACGAATTATCTTTTCCAGCTTCTCCGACGGCACCCAATTGTCTTACGGAAGTTCAATGCAAAAGAGAGCAAACTTGTTAAGAAACTATTTTCTCAATTAATAAACGTTTCAATGTTGACTATTATCAATAAAGCCTTTAGGACCTTTTCTACTTATTAAACATATTTAGAAACTACGATTATAAACAAATTCTGAATAAAATTTATTATCAAGTCAACTGTACAATGTACTGCAAGTAATTTATCAATAGGTGTGAGAGAGTTGACGTGCAAAATACTTTTTATAATGGAAGTATTTTCATCGATATTTATAATAATTCAAATCTATAACACAAAGAATATTATAATTATCAATTGAATGTATATTATCGAATCATACAAACATTTCTACAATATAATGTTTTAGATTGTGTATAGTACGTATTGTCGTTTTATTAAATACCTGACATGTTTGAATAAAATATACCTAAACTAGAAATATATGAGGATTTTCATGATATTTTAAAAATTAGACTCTAATAAATTTCTATTCTTATAGCACCTCAAAACACCTTGTACCATTTTATTTCTGAGGTTCCATAGAGCCCAAAATATGTGATGCCAGTCCTTTTTTGACAAAGGTATTTTGTAAAGACAAAAATAACAGGTACACGCTTGACCTAGACGAGGGAAAACTATAGTCTCGAAGCACTGAACATTGTTCGATCGATGAAAAATCGATGAAATAATGTACTTCCAGAAAAATAAGAGCTATTTAATCGAATTAATAAATTCCTTATTACCCGTCAAATGCACTGGAATTTTATCTCGACTTTGGTGTTTATTTTTCACATGAAACAGATACGAACATAATTTCAATATATGTTTGCAAAAATATATTAAAAAAAACGTTTTTTAATGCAAACTTTTGTGAAAACGCATTTCTATTGACCTAAAATGTATTATAATCATAATTTCGACGTCCGCTTCAGAAATGGAGCATACTAGTTTTTGTTAATCGGCTTATTAACAAAATGGCGGTCGATACGACGAAATATTGGAAAGCTTTTTAAAAAATAACTAAATTATACATTAACGTAATTGTGTTTGAACAAAACTCATTACTTAAAGGGTTTTTGGGTCGTTGATTGCAAATCTGATATTAGTTTTCTTAAAATCAAGATGGCACATCCAAAATGGCGGCCGCAAAATATTAAATATTCATTGATGTTTGTGTTTTTCAATATCCGCATGGTTTTTGGGTGCCTGATAATGAATTTGTAGTCAGATTTTTAAAATTCAAAATGGCGGCTTCAAATTGTCCGCGAACATGACTAAAATGTTAAACTGCGCTGTTTCCGAGGGAAAATGTACGCAGTTTCTATAATACAATTGGCATCAGACTGAAATCATGGATATACTTCCGTCAATTTTTCTTTAAGCCAATAACAAAAATCTAATATACTCGATTCTCTTAGCGAACACGGCGATAGTTTATGATACATTTTAAGTCAAGATAAATTGATTTTAACCAACAATATGAGAAACAAACAAAATGTAAAAATAATGTTGTTTTATATATTTTTTCAACAAAGGAATTTTCTCATCACCATTCGAAATAGCGACCGTGAAGCAATAAAATTCATGCTCTCTTGATTTCATTTTGGATTCATTTTGGATGTGCTGTTAGGAAAAGATCTCACGGAAAACTTTTCCTCAAAGAAGTTCTTTCGTGTCGTTTCAGAAAAAGTCACATTTTTTACCCAAACTTCATACACAATAGATGTAGGATGTACCATGAAGTGAATATAAATCTTTATTTCAACTCGCCGCAAATAACCCCTCGATTAAAATAGGTCACATAATATACACTTCTATGCTTATAATTTTAATGGAATTAATATAAATTAAATTTGAACGTAATTACCTGATACCTACTCGCGTTTTTTTTTCAAGAGTCATCATTCTCTTTTTCTGCTAATATTAAAGAATCACTACTAACTTGAAACTGCCATGCATATACAAATACAGGCTATACAACAGAATAACAATGTTAAATTTGCCCCCTATCAAGTCGCCTTCTTGACCTCAACTATTCGACCGGTCACCGATAAATATTTCTGAAGCCAAAATTAGAACATCAAAACCCCTATATAAGATAGTAAGAATAAAAGACTCATCCCTTTTTTCAAAAACTAGTGATGTTATTGCGAAGAGCAGGAACAAATTTTGATTTTAATACACAAAAAACCCTATTTCAAATCTAGTACCTTCAAAATCAGGGTGCAAAAACGTTGTCTAAAACTTTCATTAATTGTTTTGTCCCATTTTTGAGATTATGCGCCTCGCAAGATATTATGGTTATATGTAACCTAAAATTCGATTTCTATCATTTTTTACAAGACTTTCTGATGTAAAGATTCGTCAGAAGAAAGTTATATAACAAAAAAAAGTTTTTTATCCATACTACCTTTATATTTACAGGGTTTTTGGGGTTCTAATTTTGACTTTAGGGATATTTTTCGGTTATCTTTCGGACAGTCGAGGTCAAATAGGCGATTTGCTAGGGGCACTTTTAGCATTCTTATTTTACTATAGCCTTTATTACAACTATATTTCCATTGAGGAAGTTGCTAGTGGTAAGTAAGTCTCAATCTTCAAATTGAAATCGTTTTAACCACCTCGATAGCTTCCATTATACGACAGCTTATCGCAAAGATATCCGGAATTACGGTGATTATTTTTGGAAATTAATAAATTTCAATAATATCTGCTCGCCACGGGTCTCGTAATATTTTATTAAAGTCCTAAAAAGTGCAGTTCCTCATAAGATACTATGTTAAATATAAGAAAATAAAATTACTTATAACTTTTCTCGTGAATGCCCTAGCCTTCTAGAATTTTAACCGGTTATTTCGCAGACCTATATGAAGAAATATACCAAATTTTTTCAAAATCTGTTTGACAATGATATTACCAAGTAACGAATTATATCTTGCCTTTATGAACAATTTATTGTTAAATAAATCATTAGAAGTATATTAGATTCTGAACTTACTTATTTTTTATTTTACATTTGAATAGTGATTATATACAAAAAATAAGGCAAACATGCAAAAAGTTTATATATTATATTATCTATTATAAGTTAAATATATTTTATTCTCGAGAGCACCTGCAAATATTTGCCTGATCCATTTCAGATTTTATTGTTTTATGCTGACAATTTGCATTCTTCTATTCCAAAGAAATACCATCTTAAGTCAACGTTATCTTATTATAATTTCTAATAAATTTCATAGTTTTTTTTAATTTGATGTACTGAAACTAAGGATCGTGAATGCATTTCACATCGCATTATGATTTTTGAACTTGACTTCTTTATCCAAGCGAAAAAAACTTGATTCAATTATAAGATCTGTTTATCTCCTTATTTTTTCGCCCATATAAAATATTCAAATTATTTGCCGTAGCGTGCACATGCGTAAAATTGAAGTCCAAGTTGAACGAGGAATAAGATACAAGACTTTGACTTCCAGTCAGCAATTATTCGCTCAACTCTGAGGCGGATACAAACGACTGAGTGCGAAGGGTTGGCATCGAAACCCTTGGGCATCTTCGGTGGGCGCTTCCTTGTCTCACCTCATCTTGCAAGCTGGGAATTCGATCCAGCCTCGATAGCAAACTTGAATGTGCGAAAAGCCGACACGCAACGTATACATTCAACGAAAGATACAGAACAATATTGCGAAAATTGAAAGATAATTGTTTTGATTTGCCGAAAACTATTATTGAGATAGCAAGCAAGACTTTGACATAATTTGAAATCTATAAATTGCATACAGTAAAAATCAAAATTGTATATATTACATACAAAAATTAAATTATTATTAAAAACATTTCTTTTATTATTTGACTAATATTGAAAAATTCAACATTAACAAAGTATGTCTATACATGGACGAATACACAGAAGTTTCAAACGTTTATTTAAGGTAGTAGTGTGGTATCTCGCGCGTAACTCGTAGGCTTTTTGGGGACTTTTTTTTGGGTAAAATAAAATTAAATCGATTCAGGTTTTATCGTTGGTGTTTAAAAGAACATAAAACCATTTTTTATATGTCAAACAAAAATTGTTTACAATTATTTATGAAATAACGAAATAGGCGTCCAGAAAATAGGGTTGGGGCGGGCACAAGTGATTTTGGCACTTTGAGACATCTGAAAGCAAAAAAAAAAGATTATTGTTCAGCAAGTTTGTAATTCTGGTTGGAAGTAACATTAATCAATTTGGTTGAAACATATTAAAATGGCGGACTTTTGAAACAAATAGATGCCAAATTTACTTTTTTTATAATACAAAATCACGTTATAAAATAAACAATTATAAATAAAAATAAAAGATTTCAGTTCCTCTGACAGCCACGGATGTGTAGAATAACATATCCAAAATTCAGCGAAATCGGTTGAATAGAAAAATTGTTATCACCTGGGCCGATCGGAAAAACATAGTTTTGAGAAAAACACGTTTAAAAGTTTTGACAACACCGCACGGCCTCCTACGAGACGCTCGTGTATATATGTGCTGTAACTTTGTCAATTTTTCGAATTTCGTTGTGATTTTTTCACAGTGTAGTCTTAAGACACAATACTTTTGAAATATATAACAGAACAAAAATCGATTTTTTCATCCCAAGACACCAGACCACTACTTTCAGGTGATTCTACTGCTCCTTAACAAAAGTTAAGAAACACTTACTTTTGTGAGAAAACAATAAAGGACCTTAAAAAATATCTGTTAAAATTAAGGGTCCGTTATCGTCTAAAAAAATGAGAAATTACTTATTAAATCAAGTACTATAATATGAGTACTCATGCCAGTTACTGTTTTGGAGAGAAGAAATTAAAGCATTTTAATTGATAACTATCTTATACAAAATTGAAAAATGACATTTTGATAAACAGATATTATACGCTTCGCAAAATTGTTCGAAAAATCATAGACTATCCCATGAAATTTGAAGATATTAGCTGTTTAAATGTATGCAATCAAGTCAACTAAACAATATAACCAATATGACGTTTCCATCGAACAGTATTGTGTTGGTCAGTAATACATACTAACCTTCCCTAACCTATCTAATGCTTCACCGTAAGGGACGATAGATCAAAAGTCATATGCTTTTTATGATTCTTTCGTGATGCAAACATTAACCACTTCGTGTGCAGAGGAAATTCCACAAAATGTGACCAAAATGTACAGCAAATCTTTTTTTCCCTACTTTTGAAAATCCGTACCTAAAGTGACGCGTAAACACATCAATGCCTTGGAGGACACAAACAAATTTGACGATGACAACGAATGGGTTAAGAATTGCACTAAATTACATTTACATTAGCAGAATGTTACTAAATCTAAATGTTTACAATAAAAAAATGACGTGACGTTTCCACCTGTTTTTCAAGGTTTTGAATCCGATCCGCCTGAATCAAATCCCTTGCACGATAATCTTTGTCCGATATCAATACTGAAATAAGTGCAGGATACATTTTAAATAATGCTAATTAATTGAAATATTTGAGCACATTTTTGGCAGCATTGAATTATTGCAAACAAAAGATATAACAATCTAACTAACTAGAAAATATATATAGAACCACCTTATGAATCCAGTGTCATAGTACATTGCCTTAGCCTATGGTTTTATTTAATAAATAAAAAAGATGAATAATGTTTACATGACTTTTTTTAAAGGTGGTTTACAATTAAAGATTAGTTGCTTTGACTCTGCGGCCTTAGCTCATCTACTCCTCCACTGGGCAGGGTTTGGTAGACTCATTCGGTAGACAATAGAAAAAAAACTCAAAATGATCGTTTTCAAAACATCGCACCTCAGCTGATGTCAGCCGGAGGATTAATAGCTAACAAATTTCGGGTATTTTCTGTAAAAAGAGCAGTCCTGAAAATTCGATGCTCCATTTTTTGGATAATCACACACGGAAAAAAATAGGTAGTTAGACTTACTACTCGAGTAGTAAACTACGGACCAGACATCTTTCGTAGTTGATGTTACCACTTAAATGGCTAGCATTACTATCTAAATAGTAAGAACAACTACGAAATATGTCAGGTCCGTATTTTACTACTTAAGTAGTAAGCCTCAATACTTATTTTTTTCCGTGCATGTATTTGTGTACATATTGATTTAAGCTTTTTTCCAAAGTCAAGTGACAGGTTGCCATATTTTAAGGGGTTAAAGTTTCAGATGGTAAATTTAAAAAAAAATCATATTGTCTGAATGGATCGATGGATTTTCATGATCCGAAATGCATTTTGATCAAAATTTCTTGAAGTCTAACTTAAAAATAATTGAATTAGAAATTCATCAAATCTAGTTCCTCGCTAGGAATCCTTAAAAAAACTTAAAAAGAACCATATTTAAAAAAACAACAAATTATCTCGATACGTCTATTCATTCGCGAGTTACAGCGAAAAAGTTTCACGTGAATATTTAACTCAATAACTGTGGTAGATTTGAAGTTGATGTACTCTACTACTTATTTAATGATTGTGAAATAATAGTAAACGGAACAATATTATTATCTTTACGACAGAAAAGGTTAATTAACTATATATTTTGTAATCCCGTGTTTTACTTTTGTAAAATATTTGGATTACCTCATAATTATTAAATAGCTGTATAACCCATTCACTCCTGGCCCTATTTTGTCTACGCCGTAAGAAACTTGCACTTTTACCATGATACCAACATTTTCAATTTAATTTTTTATTCCACACTGATTCTAGACCGACCTAAAATTCCGCATAACTTTAACTACATCAACGACGCTATTGATATTAATCTCAATGCACCATCATTTGTCTTTCCACAAATACCTGCGTAAATATAGTTCTGAAAGTAAATCATCAACCCGATAAGGAAATAAATCTTCAAGTTTAATAAATGATGAATGACAAACTTGATCTGCATTCCTGTCCTGAGACTTTATATCATTTCCTGGCTTACGGTGCAGCACAATCGTATCCACCGACCTGTTTCTCATTCGCTGCACTTTGTGAAAATCCTCGTAACGAGAACGATTTCCATTCGACTCGAAACTGATCACGACTTTGCATAGGCGTGGTGCAATGCACTTTCTAAGTGCGGGTGGATGGTTTAATAGTTTTGCTGAGCAGATGGCCTACTCATAATTCGCTCGGGGTAACGTAGGCTCCCGATACGATTTAACTGTTTCGAGCGTAGATTTACACATTCGAGATAATAGATACTTGCTGCGCGCGGTGGTGGTCTCCTTCCGCGTTCCCTTGAAAGTTCTGCGTTTCATTAAGGTAAAATTGATATATTGTGATGATAACTCTTATCTTTATAAATAATGTATATCCTGTACTATTTGTATTTATATAAAGGCATTTACGAACATAGGAAAAGCGAGGAAGCAAGCGGGATAGAGAGAGAGGGAGAGAGAGAGAGAGAGCGAGAGAGATGGAAATATTTAGAAATAATCGATAAAATTCTAAAATATTTATAATGTATATAGAGTGCAATATAGATTGAAGGTTGGATGTAATATCAATATAATGAGTAATATTGTAAATAGTCAACACACTATTCTTACTAGTAAAGTTACATCACTGATAGCTACACTGCGAACAAATCCATAGTTAAATTGACTATATCACATAGTTGGAAAAACATAGTTAAAACTACTATGAAAAATAGTTAAATTTACCACTTTTATAGTCGAATTTACTAGAATTTTATTAGACCAACTATCTCCTCATAGTTAAAAAAAGACAACTATGTAGTATGATTTAAATAAATATGTATAATATAGTTAAAATAACTATAATCTAGTGCAGTCCTCATTTCACACTATGTCTGATAGTAAATCTTTATATTTACTATTATTCATAGTTAAAGTTTGTATTTACTATAAATCCATAGTAAAGACAGCCGCACTCCGCGTGTTTTGATGCCGCCAGGTGGCAATGCGGTGTTCGCAGCAATTTTTTCGAGTCCGTGGCTCCCGTTATTGAAGTGGATTTTCATTTGGTCATACAACAAGTAGTAAACATGCACGCGCTACAGTTTCTAGTTGGCATTACTATCTTAAGTTTGTTGGCATGGTTACTACTTTTCCCTGTAAGAACAACTACTTTTTTATTTGAAGTTACGAATTTTTGTTGTTAGTGATTTTCAATTTTTTATCACTTAATTGACATAGTCAAAATCATACATTAGGTAACATGAATGGCAAAAATATTTAGCACGCGGAAAACCCAGGTTTGGACGTACCGATCAAAGAAGCATTGTGAATTAAAATATCGATAGGTCGACCACTGCTTTTAAAAACTTTTCATATGGAAACCCTTTCAACAGATATGGTCCCAGTAATCGTAGATATGGAATCGAATAATTATCAATATAATATGGTCAAGCCAACCATATCTTAGGTGGTAACAACTTGGTATGTTTTCCGTGCATGATTTATAATATATATACTACTAATAAATTAATGATTTAAAAAATTTCCCCAGTTCGTATGTAATTAAAAAATATGAGATAGTACATCAAAAACCACTATTACATTTTTAAATGAAGCTGTGTTGGCTGTATTATTTATTCATTAAAATATAATTGCTACAGTAAAGGCACGCAAAAATCATGCATAATGATGGTACCCACGAGAAAAATTATTCCTTGGAACTGTCGTAATGCGTTAACCTATGTACACTGATAAAATAATTTATTTACTACAAAAAAGGCTAACAACATTTATTAATAGTTAAAATACATTTGGATTAAATTTAATGATTTTTTTTACTATTATAACAAATGCATTTTAACTGTTAAAAATATTGTTTAACGTTGAGTAATGATATAGTTCACTGACAAAATTTAGTAATTTTAATAAACTTTTATTTGATTAAAGTAAATGGTTTCTTTGAATAGTCGCAACAAAATATTTATTAAAAAGAATATTCACCGTTTACTTAAAAAATAATAATTCATTTGAATTTTGTTATGTTCAGTAAAGAGTTACTTGAAATAAATAGATATTTACTTCCTCGTATTAAATAATTTCTTCGTCAGACTTGACATTAAGTAAATACTTGTTTTACTTCAGAACATATTTCATTGATTCAAGTAAATAATTACTTGAGATAGGTAAATATTTTTGTGGGGAAATTTAGAACTAAAAATTAGAACGATGTTATTACTTGTTCTGTAGTTGTTTCTAGATTCATACGTTTTTATTTAACACTCGTACACATACGTGACATAAATGCATAGGAGGGATTAGGTAGACGTATATTTATTTATTGTAGCTAAACTTTACAGTCGCTGTGATTCACGCACGCATTCGCTCCCATTTCATCGAAATTTTTAGCATGGAGATACCGGAGCTAAATGAATCGCCAAATTTAAAATGAGGTACTTGTTTGCGCAAGAACTAAATTTCTGGAATAGAGAAAATATTTCTTGAATTTAAATAAATATTTGATTCCAATGAAGTTGTCCAGCGGAATAAATTCATAATACGAAGTAAATGTTTTTTTATTTCAAATAAATATATACTTAACGTAGTAAATGTTGAATTATTTTTAATACAGCATTTAATTCATTGAAGCAAATATTTAATTGTTCAAAGTAAATCGTATTCTTCTTTTATCTTAAACTATTAAACTAAACTATTCACTTGAATCAAGTAAATTTCTGTTGATATGAGTAAATTGTCAAGAACATATTTATTGATGTGAAATCTTATATTTTTTTTTAAATCTAAACATATGATTTCTTTGATGGAGTAAAATATTTGTTTAAAATGATTTACTTCTTTCAAGAATATATTATTATCTTGATTCAAGAGAATAATTTTCTGAATATCAGATATAATATGCCAAAGAAATGATTTACTTGAAGGAAATAAATCTTCTCTTAAACTGACGAAAAGTAATTTGAATCACAAAGATGAATACTTGATTCACATAAAGCAATTTCAAGTAAATATGTATTGTTAAAACAAAAAACTTTTTTATCTGTGTGTACATCAAAAACACCAAAACTTGACAAAAATTGCTTCAAATATGTCGCAAACTTGAATATTTAAGGTATTAAATGTCTATCATGGTATCTTTAAAGTTCAAACATTTTATACAATATTTTTGTTCAAACCATAGACAAATACTCATTTTTTTTTTAATTTTGTAGTTATCTTGCAAAAGAGCGCCCCAACAAATAGTGAATAAGATATAATTCAAAGTATCTGTACATGGTAGATCGTACATTCTGGACGATAAAGGGTTAAAGGTTAAATATAATAAGTAAATCAAATTTTTTCATTTATTTACAGTAAACAATTTTTTGGGATAAATTTTGTAATTTCTGAAAACTTTCTTTTTCTGTTAGCAAATATTCGAAATGAAATTGGAAGAAAATAATCTAGAAGTAATCAAGTATTTACTTCAGCATATACAAATTCATAAAGTGGTATTTTTTAAACTATATGACATCTTGATCAATTATTTTAGTTCACGTATTGTGATTTATACAGCCATAAACATCGATGATTTCGCTATTGATTGGACTCTGCACACGGACGATGCATGTGGACATTTAGTCAACTGTTCAAATGTACTGTTACCTGGTGAAATATTAGCATTGCGCTCTACATATGCAGTCGTTTATGTAAATGCAGAAATCACCAGCATAGTCGGTTACAGCTAAAGCGACTAATGTGCTGAAGAACACATACTATTAACAATTACAGCTGCAGCTAAGTTGGTAACACAGATCAAATAATGTAGTTAATTGCTTAATTTGGCTAATGCCTAAATCAGTAACTAGATTAATGAGGGCTTCATTATTAGAATACATATTATAACACAATATTTCCAGCAAAACCTCAATTTCCAACTACACTCTAAAGTTCTTAAAGTGAAAGTTTATTATTTGAGGTAATGATGTATAATACCATTCTTACTAAAAATGCCATGTAGAAATAATTAAAAGCAGATTCTATTTTTATTTATATAAATATAAATTACATATGACTGGTGTGATGCACTAATAGGAAAATAATACTGTTTTCCGTATAAGTAAATTATAGTATATGATTTGAGAATAACCCATCACGCAATTATAATCAGAATCAGGTTTAGTGTTAAGTAATCGATGTAGGGCGAGTTATTTTTTAAGGTAAATCATTGTCTCACTAAAAATCAGCATTAAGTTATTAGTTGTAAACTGGCTCACGGATAAAATAATCCTCAATCAAATACATATTTCTATTCAAATAACAGTACTTGGCTAGATACCATCTATACAAAAGTCGAATTCTTGCAGAAATTCTAAATAGAAATGAGCAGTCTACCTGGAATATAATCCGTTAAAATTAATATCCCCGTCCGTAAAGCGAAGAAACATTGTTCAAAATGAAGACAGATAAAGAACTTGATAAAAAAACATGCTCAAAAATAGCCTGCTTCTTGGACTGAATGATTAATGGATGATTAACATATTCCATTAATTGATTATTCCGCATCTGTATTTCTGTTTAATAGAACTTACATTATTGTCAGTAGAAATGCAATATTTCTACTTAGGCAGTAACGTCGCCTGCTTAAGTAGTAACGGCACTTACAAGAAATGATTGATCCAGATCTTACTACTTAAGTAGTAGTTCTATTCTTTTGTCTCGCATAGAAGTGATGAACCTAGAATTTGAAAAATAGATAATACACAACGATATTTAAAGATCTTCTAAGCGTGTGAAGTGTTTAAATAAAATCGTAGAAAATGTTATGTCACTGTGTTATGGTTGTCAAATCATCAATATAATTGAGTATACCATAACTGTATCTGTGAATACGTTCCATGAAAAGTTAATTTCAGGTAGAACATTTTTAATTTCAAAACTACCAGAAATGATGGGTCACTTCACTAAAACTATATTATATATTATAGTGCACCGTTTTCATCCTTTATTTTATTTCTTTAAAGAAAAATGTCCACGACATATGAAACTCAAAATTCATAATCCTGCAGCCTTCGTAAAATGTGATGCCAAGAGAGATATAAAATAGAGTTTACCCCGAACAAAGGGAAATTAGAAAAATTCACCCCCTAAATTTGCATTGTCTCATCAGTTTGGCCGGTTTTCACTTATTATTTGAAACGTATTTATTAGCAACATTTCTTATACATACATATCTTTCACGTTACTCTTTTCCGGAGGAAATATTGTTTTTCAATATCAAGAATTTCATCTTTAAATGCGTTTTGGTTAACGTGCGCGTGGGCATTATCCTGTTAGACCTTAATAAAAGATAAAGTGAGACGGACGAAAGAAACATGTGCTCCTTCACCGATTATTAAAGAAAGTGACTAAAATATGTAGTAAAAACGCAGATTTACTTTAATTTTGACCCATTGCATTGCATTTGTGACCCTTTGTGACGCGCATTTTTGTTTTCGCGCCATTTAGTTGAAAATCGTGTTTCGGAGATTTTCGCGTCGCTGATTATAAATTATATCTTAGTTTTATCAAATTCAAAATGGGGTGTCTCCTCATATGAAAAAACATTCCATATTCTTCAAGGCAGCTCGATGTTAGTTTTCTTAAATTCAAAATGAGAACTTAAATATGATCTGACGATGTACCCATCGAAATTTCAGTAAGGAAGAAAAATACATGGTCAGAGAGCTTATGAGAACGGAAAGTTAAAAAAAACTTAAGTGTAGGGTTCGATACCATATTTGGTACCGTCACAAAGTGTTTATTGGTTGCATTGGGACCTCTCAGCGCAGGAAGATTATCAGGTGAGATGGTTCGTTTAATTCCTAAGAAGTTTTCGGCTTTCCAAAAATGTTTCTCTGGAAGTTTGCTCATATTCAACAGAAACGTAATTCCTTCAGTTCTTATTGTACTCGTAGTGTGTTATTTTTTTTTTCATTTTAGTTTCAGCCAAATTTCGTTTTTCACAAAGATCCATATCGCGTCCGTCAACTAAGGAGCGTGAGGTTTCAATATTTGAATGGTTTTTATTGGAGCAAATTTTTCAAACAAATTAACTATTCAGCTTGTTAAAAATAAAGACTGACGGTCCGAATTTTCAAGTAACATGAGGTTGCGAAGCTGAATAAATTTCGACCAATATTGAGGTCGAGTGGATTCGTTGCAGTAGGTAACTAAATAACGATTTGAGATAGCATTATCATTGGAAGACGACTCTTCAAAAACATAAACTGATTGCAACATGAAATAACATGAAATCAATTTCAGAGGCGAAAACGGATGACATTCTCGTAGTAATTAGCAGACGTAATTTACATTTATAAAACCATACTGCAAGTTTTCTACTAGCAGTCCAATCTGTTTGATGTAAATTAATATTTAAATCGCGTGTAATAATGATTTGATCGACGGTAGAGGTAAGAGAATTATATATCATCTGTAAATTTGTCAAAAAGCCCGAAGAAATATGATTTCATCTGTATCAAAAATCTATAGCAAATTTGATCCCATGGTGGTTAAAAATAACCCATGCTTGTTCAAGTCCATACACTTCAGTTACGGCAAATCTTGCAAAATGCAAGAAAATGTACTTTTGTGCATAGAGCATAACTCCGCCTCCCCTTGAATGATTTGTTCGTGAAATATTATAACAGTTAATAAATAGTACATGGTGAGAAACACGAACCATCAATCATAATTCTGAAATACAAAAATTATCATTCGCACTTATAAAATCTTTTATACGTAAGAAATAAACAGATAAAGATCTAACATTTAAATGCACAATCATGGAAAGTTGGACGTTGCACCCGAAGGACTCTACGGCTATGTTAACCTTGCCGGCCGAAGGATTTGTAGAGGGAAGCAAAATTAAATATGCAACTATATGTTAATTGTAGTACATAGATTAATAAATCCCCCTGCCCCTCCACGTGGACGCCCTTGTATGTTAATATTAGGCAAACTAGTCAAAGGCAATGATCCCAATCGATGGGGTTCAATATTATTCGTAGGCTCTGATAGCGGTCATGCATGGTTGGGAAGGTCAGCTGCAGAATATATCTGAAGTGGTTTTTATGTGAGGCGATCATCTCGTTGAATTAATATTTTTCCATTTCAGAACCACACAAACTTTTGTTGACTTCTTGCTCGCGCTTTTTGGTGAAACAGAGAAGCTTATAGCTTTCAGGAGAGAGTCTATCAAATATTCTTGATGAAGGAAAATTTGCTGAAGTTATTCTAGCCGAAAGACCATTAGCAGCTATAAATTTATTTAAAAAAGAAACAATTTCGTTGAACAATGGAATCGAATTCTCCATGGATGCTTCGTAGAATCAGCGTCGAAAAAGTCTTTCATCCAACTCTTTAGGCATTAATAGTATCAACTGTGAGAATATCGCATTGCACTGCACGCGAGGTGTTAATTATAATGTAAATGGTATTGTGGTTATCAGTTTCTAGGATACCTCCTATTGAGAGACGCTGAGGTTATGTTGAACCAAAATGCTAAGTTGCTGCTTTAATTCTTGCGCTGCTTTTTTAAGGCGCTCATATCTAGATTTTAGCGGTACCCGTCGGGCATAGCCAATGCAATCATGCAGTGACTTTGAGTTTCTTCTTCAATTTATTCTATTCTGCCGTGAAGATTAAGACCTTATTGACTAGCAGTAAGGACGTTAAGACTCTCGGAATTCGAATTGATAGAAGATACACGAGAAAAAAAAGGTTTGGACATACCAACCAAAGAAGTACGGTAAATTAAAATATTGATAGGTCGACCATTGCTATTGTAAAGAGAACTTTGCATATGGAAACCCTTTCAACAGATATGGTCACAGCAATCATAAGATGTTTGGTATGACCGTAGTATGGTAGGGACATAATTATCAATATAGTATGGTCAAGACAACCATATCTTAGTTTGTAACAATGGTGTTTTTTCTGTGTAGTTTGTAGAGTCAATTCAGTTTTACCTCTTTCGCTGTCACGTTGGTAGAAGTTTTAAGTAAGAGTTTGTAGAAGAATTAAGAGAGCCCTGGAGATGTGATTGCAGGCTTACTTAAGTTAGGCATGCTTGACAAATGGTAATCAGTTTACCCAGACAAGTACAAGTAACAAATACCGGAGTCCTTTGCGTCTTTAAGTGTAAAAATCCTAGTAAATTTTTAATTAATCAAATTAAAAATCTGAAGATTCATTTTGTGGTTTTGGCGATTGCGTCTTCATCCAAAATATCGATTACGAGTCTGGTGATAAATGTTTAGAATTCAAAATGGTGGATCCCTTATTGCAGTATTTTTCAATAACAGTATTCCAACTGCTATTAAATGAAAACAAGTCAAACTTTCCACATCACTTGAACGTCAGACCTTCATCGATCGACTGGAATTCACGAAGATTGGAAGACGTGGATTTCAAGAATTTTTTAACGTTTCCAAAATCGAATCAAATACCCAAAAAACCAGTAAAATTAAATTCATTAAAAGTATTCTAATTTGTATTTTTGTCTGGTATATTGTATCTGCCAATATGAATTAAAAAAATTATTATCTGTTGTGTTGCTAATAACCTCAAAAACCTCAAAAACCTCAAAAACCACTTACATACCAAATATTACACAAAATTTTGGTCTTTCAATAGTTATTGCCGGCCATATTAGATCCGCCATTTTGAATTTTGAAAATCTGACACGTGATTTTTAATCAGTAACTCATAAATACTTGTGTATCAAACATAAGACGAAATTATGATTTTTCAATATTTTTGTTCATCATATTGAATACGTCATTTTGTATTTTGAAAACAACGTATCTGTAAGCATCAACCTCAAAATATACCAAATGTTAAAAATATACATGATGGAAAGGGTGAAAAGAGCTAAAATACTCTTCGGCATCTCCTAAGAAATGAAGCACACAGTGATATATGGTATATGTTAAGTTACGTAATAAATTTGTGAATGTGAAAAATGTGAGACGTTTGCACTTAACTAGAGCCTAAAATTGTCTATAGTCCTAATTGGCTATCTTAGATCTAACTAAACCCCGATGGGAAGGTGGAAGTTTATCGTCCCAAATTACGAAGATGAGGTCAAATAAGAAGCGGTAGCAGGCAGAATTAAGAACCGGAAGATGGTCCGAAAAGTCGACGGAAGACTTTCCACCAGTGTAGAGTGTCCGCGACGAGTTCGGAGTGATACTGTAGTGGGGTTGGTAGGGGCATCGATCGTGGGGGCGCATGCGTCCCACTGGCAGCGGGGGTGGCACGCCGTATTTCATGGGGTACGGCTGGCGCGTATGAGTCTGCGCTCGGTCTCATCTTTGGCGAAGGCGCTTGATTGCGCAGGAATACGACGAAACGAGGATTGCCGCGGTAACGGAGGGACAACGTCATGTGACTGGAGGCGGTACCACACCCCTGGAGGGTCCGGAAAGGTGCGGGGGCGCCGCGGCGCCTCTTGCCTCGAGCGCAGTGCGACGTCGCGACGCGCCACGTGCAGTGCTGGTACGATACGCAATCGCTTCCTTCCTTCCTTCCGTCCTTCCTGCCTTTCACGCATCCTTTCCACTCGGCATCAGCCCGCATTACGTTAGCATTGTGTTTCCTCGGCCAGGACCCCCACCCCCAGCTGATTCCCTCCCCCGGCGAGCGATCGGCAGCGGTCCCATATCGCAATAACGGTCCCATCGGGAAGACCCCTAATCCCATCGAGACCGCCGCGGATTCGCCAGTGGCAGGGGTGGGGGGCACGGTAGGGGGAGACATTAATGGAGAGGAACGAGGATGAGGACGAGAGAGAGGTAGAGATATCGAGCGCGAAACACGGAGGGCGATAAAGATACATATGAAAAGAGGGTGGGGCGGTGAAGGTCCCCTTATCCTCGATGAAGAAATACCCGAGATCAGGTCTTGGCTAATTCCTTCGAGGATTAGGTGTCCGATTGGCGTGTATGTGATTCAAATGCATTCACGTACGCATGTGTAAGGAATATGCATATGTGTGCACCAACTCGTTGCATCTCAACCATCAGCGGTCGCGTGCGTTCGCTTGTGCGCTGAAGCGCGAGTGCATCGTCGTGCCGGATTTAAACTGCTCCTCTACCCCTCGTCCATTCTTCGTTCTCTCAACTTATAATTTTTTGTTGTTGTATTGTGCGTGAAGAAGGCTTACCCGGGCGGATTCCAAAAGGAAAACAAAACATGCGAATATTGTAACCAATGTCACGGTGTTTTTATGGATGAATGAAGCAATAGTATATCAGCTCCGTGGATGACAGACCCAAGTGATTCTTAAATATCCACGTTGACATAATTGATAGAGTGAATACGAGACAGTTATAACCAATAACACTCACATTTAAAGGGATAGGAAAAGTGTCTTTAAGTTTACATTGTGAAGTTAATGTGATTTACACCAGCGGAACGAGTCAGGTGATGGTGACAGGTGAAATTGCTCAGCTTTTCGATAGTTGATAAATTATCATCCAATTTTAGATATTATTTTCTTATCAATATTTTGGAATAATTACGAAGTATAATAACTAACTTCGGATCGATAATTAGGTATCTGATGTTGGATGGTTGTTAATATATGTGTTGAAACTTTGTCTAAACAGTAGTCCAAAAGCCATTCTAGCAATAACAATACTAAGTAGTCCCAAGGAATGTTTGTACCTTTACGACAAATCAATCGCATTATTTTTTTAACGTGGTTAATCCAATACAACGAACACATAAATACAATCTTTAAATTTTATGAATTAGATGACTCGATTGATTAATTCGATATAAAGTGAGTACAAATACTATTTCATTTGAATCGGTTTTCATGAAACCGATTATTCCTAATTAACAAAGAAGATATGTCTTACGTCGAGTGTAATCAAAATCAAAACATGGATAACTGATATATATTATAGTCAATTAAAGCGGTAATTTCTTTAGGGACGTTTTATGCAATAGATCAGAATTCACTTCTCCGAAAATAGTTTCATAAAGCGTTTACTAAATGAATTTAACGTTTTCAATGAAGGCAATACTTTTGACGTTTGCAAATTCGATTATTCTAGCAGGAGTTCAGTTAGGTATGCAAGTCATATTTTTAGTTGGCCACAATTTTGCATCCATAAAATCCGTTGTTTACGTTTGATATTTGCCTTTGAAAAGTTGTCAACATTAATAGAGAATGCATTTTTAACATGCTAAATGCACTGATTTAAGTCGTTTATGGCAGTTATATTTGCAAGAAAGAAATCTATACTTTATGTTTCAAGTAATTTCATGATTGAATGAATTCAGTAGGCATTTTTATATTTTTGTTCACAAAAAGCACAAAACATAATTTTACAGAATCAAATCAGTTACTTCGTTATTTTTGGAGGTAATTGTCAATTAATAACCTTTGTTATTATATCATAGTAGAAAATGGCTTAATTTTATAACCAGGATAGTTTTAAACATTTTGCAAGCAATATTATTCTTTATGAATAATTATTAGTATCATGAATGTGTAAGATTGAATGTTTTGCTAAATTAGGTAAACATCTATTTTAATTTTGTTTAGTATTTTTTAAATACGTGTGCTGCAAATAATAATAAAAATTATTTAATTTCTTCTATACTCAGCGTACAGCAAACTATCTTTCATTTACACTAAATTACTCGGTAATAATTAATAACAGGTATCGTTACTAATAAAAATGAATGTGTTAAAAATATATGATCAGTGTCACTCACATTTAATTTCCTAATTTTGGTTTTTGAACCGTTGACCGACCTTTGGGGTATACAGTACCTAATCTAAAATTGCAGATCTGTATTATTTTTATTGAATGTTTGATTTTGAATTTACTGGGCTATTTAATAACCATTTCTTAGTGTCTTTACTTCAATAGCATGCTTATTTTCTAGTCAGTTCATAAGTCTTTCAGACTTTTTTATTAAAACATTTACTTATTATTTATTCTTGAGATTTTTAATGATATCTAAATTACTATTATCATGTTTTATTATTTGTATATTATTTTTCAAGGTTTATTGAATATACAAAATTTTTTCGGAATTGATTCGTTGTAGTGAATAGTTACAACACACATACAGAGTACTCTGTACCCCATATTTCGATTACGTTGCAAAAAAAGCATGCAGGTTAGAGTCTGATCTGTTCCTTCACTTATTATCTTACAAAATATCCGTATTCGGGACCTAAATATTTTAATTAATATTAACTGAGCTTAATCGTAACAAAAATACATTTTAAGGTGTCTCGACTGTAGACCGGAAATCAATGGGTGATATAGGTGGCACCTAACCTGTACCCCCTAACGAGTGTTTACATCTCTATATTTTTCTAAGTAAATTTACTTGAAGTGCATCTAATACAGAAGCACTATTATTATCAGCAAAGTTAAAACAATTGCCGCTGATGAAATATTAAATTAATAGTAATTAAATGGATGTATTTGCTGATAAATCGTATAACCGGTCATTTTTGCATCTAATATTTCCGCAAAATTGCTGATAACGTCATATTTGCGATGAATATTTCAAATCGTTGTAATATAATCAACTAAAATCTCGTTATTATTAATTTCTGATGGATAACTAAAGAGATTTTAACAATTATGCGGTAAGTGCAGGCAGTTTCTTCATAAGACACCTGTTAAATTGACAAGTTAAATTTTATTTTTCGATAAAGTTAAGTCGAAAATTTCGACTAAAATACTGATCAATTAGTGAAAAGTCGATGACTAATTACAACCGTAATGATTTTTACTAATAAAAAGTAAAAAACTACCAAATTTATTAGTCAAGTTTTATACTAATTTCAAATTGATTTTACTGTTTAAAATTTGGAGATTATATTGCAAAAACATTGATGGAGCACGCATCTTTCTGGCATCAGAGAAAAAATAAAAACCAAAATATATTTCGTTAAAAGCATTTTTGAAGAAGCCTACTCAGAGAGAATGAAAGGTTAATGAAGCCATAACAAAGGTAGAAATGGTTGCAACATATAATAATAGAATTAACAACATGAAAAGTTGTAATTCACTGCATGTTAATTTTGTCATATTGTAAAGTATTATATACTTAATTATTTTTATTATAAGAAGCTGTTATTTTCATTTAATCAATTTTGTTACATCTATTTTAATATACACGATTGTTTAAAGTGACTATCTTACTATAAAACTGCAGATTTGTGATTAGATTCGCCACAGCATATGTAACCATCGGAAAATAGTGGGTGCAGTATGGAAACAGTTAATTTAATTATTTTTTCTAAACCCGTGTCTTATATGTTTGAATCGATACAAGAACTACTTTTTTCTCGGATTGTGCTTTTCAAATATTGATTAAGAAGATTTCTTTTATAATTATAAAAGTCTTGAGTAAATAAAGTTAATAAAAATAAAGCATATTCTTTTATTTATCTGTTCCTTCCATATATGTTATATTTATGTACCGAATAAAAGTTATTTAATTTATTATATACATAGTCTCAGCAAACTATCTTTGATTTTAACTAAATTACTCAGTAATAATTAACGAGAGGTTAATTTTCATTTAACAATAATTAGTAACGAAATTATGTTACGTAATTTTTAACACTTTGAGAATGACTGCTTAGTAGGTTGAAACTTTGGGACATTTCTCTTAGATTTTATTTTTATTATTACCAATATAATTCCAAAAGAAAACAGCACCAATTTTTGTGTTCGAAATCACCATCTATTTCTACATGAAATCCTTCATAATATAAAAATGCAGTTGCTTTTCAAGGATGCACTCGTTTCGAAACTACTATCAGCTATTATGTATGAAGTATTCCTCATACTCTGAAAGCAAATATTGTAATTTAAAAACTCATTTTCTTACTGTCATAAGATTCACATTTTTTACGACATGTAATATTATATTAAAGCAGTTTTAAATATTGCATTCCTCTTTAAGAGAATGTTATATTAAATGACAGTATACAATAAGAGCAAAAAATTAAAATGAGACGTGCATAACACAATTTTATGTGAATGTTCAGAACAAAATTAACCATCAATACTCCAAAATCTATATTTGATAATATTTTTGAAAAAATCAGAACTGTGCATATATACACAGGATTTGACTATTTTTGTGCTTTTACTACATTCAGCATTTGGTATATTTATTCTACAGATTTTCCGGGAAATTAAAAAATTTGTTTTAACTTCGTATCAAAAATGACTTATTTGTCGAACTATGATAATAAATCATGGTGCAAGAGGTAATATTGGTCAATTTGTAAATAATTGAAATTAAATAGAATAGGCCAAACGGGTTTTCGAGATTATTCTGCAAACGGCAGTGGCGCCACCTGGCAGATTATTCATGTGCTGTTCATTCGACTATAATAAGAGCGACACACTTGCGAGGCAGTGCCATTCCCGTGCTTATGATTAATTTCATCAATTTTCGTTAATTTTCGGATAATTACAGTTGCACTAAACAAATTATCTTATAAAACATCTGAATTAATTTGATTATCTGTTTGAATTTTTGATTATCAATAATTCGAGAGAGTTTGATAGATCGTCAACTACATTATATTAGGTGCAGCAACGGCAAACAGTAGTAACAGGAATTAAAAATGTAGTCGTAATGCATCATTTAGATTTTAGGCTGCTTGTGTTCCTAAAAATAGTCGGAAAACTATAGAATTTTAATATCGAACGATTTTCTCAGGAGAATTTGAAAAAAATTGAAGTTAGCAGCTATTTAACTTTTTCATACCATTTTTATAATATTTTTCAGGGCGTTTCTTGTAAGTGACAGAACCTTCAGGTTAACCGATTGGAACAAATTTTATTTTACTGTACGAAATTTGTACAATGGAAATCAAAAAGTGATGGAGCAGTGGTATCAAACGTTCAAAATCATTTCAAATTGAAACAAATCAAATTTCGGTAACGAGGCTACCGTTTCCGCATAATATACAGGTTGAAATTGTTTGCCGCAAATGTCAAAAGAGTACTGCTGAGGCAACGTTTGCATATCGAATTTTCATTTCGCAAACTTCAAAAATGAAAGACACGATTGAATTCGCCGAGAATTACGCGAGTGATAGGAGAGATAAGTGGGAAGTCGTAGGCAAAAGATGTAAACTTTATTAAAAGTTTTTGCCGCAGCGTCGCGTGTTTCCCTTTCGTTTTTCGCGGAAGCATTTACAATTAAAAAAACGGTTGTGGCACCTCGGGGAGCCGTATTTAACTTTACTTAACTAAGTTCGCTCGCTGTTGACGGAACGCCCCAGGGATCCGTGACATCGTCGAGGCGAGCTGAATCTTTCCAAATCTTTTTCTCAAACTCCACGCTCATTCCTTTCTGTGTATATATTGAATAAAAATCCTGCTGTCATTCGGGAATGAGTTTCGAACACTTTTTTAGTGTTTTTCTAACCCGATGCTCAATTTCCTTTCCATTGTACTAAGACCGCACACGTCTGTACAGCCTATATAAGTCTGCCTTTACGCTGATGAATTTTTCTAGGCATTTTTAAATATTGTAAATAATTCTTGCAAAAATAGAGAAACTCTCATCCAAATGTGATTATCGACGTAACAATATTAAATGTTACTTCGTACGATTCAGAAAACTTTATAAGTAACTAATATATATACTTATATATTTTATAAGTCTACTTTCTTCTGAACTGAGAATCTTGTTTGCAAACATCAGAATTATTTCTACACTCGAAATTGAAATCACTGTATACCAATGAAATTTTGCAGTTACGTAAATTGCGAATATCATCACTCTTCTTGTAATGATAATTCATATTAGTAAAAAGTGAAATTTTACTATACGCTCAAGTGAGTATTTGCTGACTTAGTTATTGATTACATGTCAACAAAATGACCTAGAGATAATCGCACTTTTTAAATTGTTAATGGCAATGTGCATTGAAGCAGACAAACATTAATCAATACAGAGAATTCATAAAGAGCACTCAATACTTACATATGGAATTGATCTTCTTTTATCACTGCTCTCTAAATCTGAATTAGTTAAAAACTACCAATAAAAAAATGAAAAGTGGGTCACCAAATAATTAGAAATAATTTTTGCTAACAAAAACTTAAAACCTACTAATTTATTATTAATTATACAAACTACCAAATTTAAAAAGTCAACATCTAATTGTAGATTAGTTGAATTTTACTAATGAATTTGTATTTTCGTACTATTTGTCAGTAAAAAAATTACTGATTGATGGTAACCCATTTTTCGCTGTAGATCTTTTAGGATACGTCCTTTTGGATTAATTCAAGTTTAGAGAGTGGTGAGCAGTTTTGCCAACAGTTCATTTCAAAATATCTGATCATAATATGCCATGAAGTGAACTAACAGTTCACTCAATATATTGAAAATTTCACTTTTATACTCGACCACTCGATTGAAAATTTCAAAACAGTATTTTTACTTTAAGCTTACTATATTTTTCACACCGCGACTGACCAGCTCGAAAAATCTGCCGGGTTCAAATCTTGGCGCATCGGAATTTTTTTTCTTTATCAAAAAACTGTCGAATGTTTTTGAAAAAATACTTTTACCATTTTTACGAATTCCAATTTTTGTCTAGCAGTTACAATTACCTCTGAGTGGGTTAATCCTTTCACGACCAGAATGCAAGTTCAATCAAGTATAACTTCTACCGCATATTACTTACTGCAAACAACACACATATTGTGTGAAATGTACCTTATTTTCTATTTTCAAGGGTGCTCTTTTGAATGGTCACTTCAAAATTTGAAAAAATGTAGTGTTTGCCTATAATTTTGACAAGAATATGTGAAAAAAGCACATTTTTGGGAACATTTTTTGTAAATTTCATAAGTACTTACTTAAAAACTTAAAGCATTTGCTGATAGGCATTTCTTATTCCACCTTAAAATATCCAAAATGGCGGTGTATTTTAAGAAATTTTTTCAAATTTGGCAGTATGGAAATATAGCATTCTAAACAAATTTTCGGCTCACCTATCTGATAAGATGATTTTGACTATGCTAATCATGAATCTGAAATCAAAATTTCGAAATCCAAAATTCCATACTGCCAAATATTAAAAAAATGTCTTGAAATAAAATGTCATTTTGAATATTTGAAAGTGATATAAAAAACCCCTACACCTACGTATGCTTTCAGCTCAAACATTGTAATGCCCTTTTCAGATCATAAAAATCGCAGTATCGATATGAAAAATGAAATTTAAAAAAAATTACTCTACTAGAAAAAATAAACGTTCTATTATATTTTCTTATAATTTACGTGTTTTGTTAATGACACTTTTTATTTATGTATTTCTCTGAAATACTATATACCTAATATTTGGCTAATATATTTTTGTCATCATCTGAAAATGCAGATTTTTTTTCATTGGAGTTAGGCCGAAAGTTTTTTTCGTGGTTTACCATTGATCCGTTGAATTCTCAGTATATCATTACCATTTTCCTTCTTCAACGTCCATACATACAGTTTGATGTTCTTCTTAATTGTTTTTCTTGGATGCCGAAAATTCCTCAAATTTTAAATAACAGAAGAAGTGCCTTGCTGAGTGAAAATATATAATCGTGTTTTTTATGATTGCGGAAAAGAAAATTCATTTTTTGAAACATCGTTCGTACAGTCACCTAAAAATTGTTTTCGAATAGTAATGGTATTATGAATGTATTTATTTTTATTATATATTAATATTGCAAAATGAAGACATTTAAATGCAATTTTACAGACGGAACTCCGAGAATATAACAATAAAAATTACTATTTATTATTTTATAAGTTCATATCTTATGAAACAAGTGTAGATAATTATTTTTAAAACTTTTTACATTTTTGTATTAGTTGTTATCGTGATAGTGTTATGATTGGCTGACTAATTAGTACAGTTTACCATCTGTCATCTTGACATAATTCAATATGACCTCAACAACATTTTATAAGTTCCAATAACTATTCAAGAGATGTTACAATATAAGACGGAAAACAGTGGAAAGAATATAAATTTAAATGATTGTTAAAGGAATTTGTTATTTAAATTTTGTCAGATTTATTATATATTACTGTGAATGCAATTATTAACTTCAATAACAAAAGTACATAAACTCCGGAAATAATTCTAGAATAAATTAAAATCATTTTTATGTTGTTGGAATACAAACTCGATTTTGAAACATTGTAATAGTAACAACAGCTGCATTTTGAAATATTCTTGGCTGTCTAAAAATATAAGGTGCACCCCAAAAACCCGACAAATCACAAAACAGACACTTCAAAAACCAGACATTTAAAAAACAGCCATTACAGATACCTAGGATTTTTGCGTTCACTACATACAAAAATTATCTCGGGTCCCCGACTTTGAGATCTAACTGGAAGGTTATTTCAAGCTCAAAACGGTTTGACCAAGGGTTTAATTGTGTATGTCAAATCAGTTTGACCCCCGGATTATTTATTAAACACATTTAGAAGTCAATCATTAATTACATTTTCAGAATAAGTACATTTTTGGAATGTATCGTTTTTTTAATGCCTGGTTTTTTAATCTCTGTTTTTTGAAATGTATGGTTTTTGATATGCCTGTTGTGTGATTTGTCGGGTTTTTTGAGGTGCACCCAAAATATACGATATTAACAGAAAATAAACACTCTTCTTAAATATGTTATCTATCACATACGAAGTCATTGAATCTTCACATAATTCTTCAATAACAACAAAGTTAGCATTTGTATAAACAATAACATTTAGCAAGTACAAATTATAGTAGAGCGAGTTTTTATTATTAAAACCAATTATAACGCTTACAGACTCTTCAACATATCAAGGAAACAGAACTGGACATGAAAGTATACAATTCTGTTGTTTCGTGATTCGAGCCGTCTGATTTCGAGGTGCTGCTTCAATTGGCGCAGGAGCTTTCCTCGTCGACGACGCACAACAGATATATCAATATGTCCTACCTGGCTTTGGACTCCAATGCGTGGCAGGTGAGTACTTTTATGAAATAAACATATATTTGTATACGTGTTATTTATTTAAACTGATTATTTGTAATACCAATTCCATAGCGTAATCAGCACTACGTACAGGTTTCATTGCCATTACAGTGGACGCAAGCTAACTGTGTATACAGAAATGCTAAATACGTTTATGTCATATTTAAAAATCAATATTTCGTAAAAAACGGGGGTAATAAAAAACGTCAATTCAAGTAAAATATCAAAAGTTTCCAGTTTTATAAACAGAAAGAACCTGTAGGTACAAATTCGTAACGGCCTATCGCTCGAGAACTAACAGGTTGATGAGAAACTTTGTACATTATTTTAAAAACATAGATGCATATTATGGTCAAGTTTTAAAATCTCGAAACGTGTTGTATTAAATGTTCATAATCTAACATTAAAATTATTGTAAAACAGTTTATTTATTTATCAATAGCCCATAAGAAGACGATGGGATTGTAGATTTAAAGATTTCTTTAAAATGGTCACCGATAATTTTTAAAACTTTGATTAAGACATTATTACTAGAAACAGTTATTTTAAAGTGATACCAATAAGTCATCCCAATCTCACGTATGTCAGTAAGTGATAGATTTTTCTGCTACATAAGCAACAATGTACATGAAAACAAAATAATATCAAAGTTTAAAACATGTGTTTGTCTTAACCAGTGTGACAAACTTTCACTATAAAAAGAAACCATGAGACACATTCTTGGGGGGATCAATTGAAAGTATGTAATTGAAAAAGGTCTGGCATCTACTGTTGTAGTATTATTTAATGTTCAGATATATTAATTTTTTCTATTTATGATAACTCTACTTTAGATTGTCATTGATTTGAAATCCAACATTCTAACGAAGAAACTATTGTACTTTGATAATTTAAAAATTATTCCTGAAAAATATAATGTGATATTTTTCTTCATTAATATTCCTTAAAGATATACGAATATTTTGTTATAAGTAAGCTGTTAGCGGTGTTTCAAGGTTTAGCTATTAAAATGGTTCTACGTCTTTATTTCACATGACAACTAATCACACGATAAAATAGAACACGACAATCGATCACACGACAAAATATCACATGGACTAATAACCATAAACAATAATATCACTATGTTTATTCATATAGTAAAAGCATATGCGTGCCCTAAAAATACCCTAACCTAACCTAAGTGTGGCTGCACAGGGAAATTTTGTTCGCGGAAAATAAATCTATAAACATATGTGGAAATCGTAAACAAAATATTATAGATTTTCAAAATATTATTTTAACACGATGAAACAATATTTTCAATATGATCTTTTAGACATCATAATACATAAATGTATGATATTTTGCAATACTGTCAATGAAAATATAAATTAAGGTCATTTAAATATGAGCAAGTAATACAAATATGATTTTTTTAATCAAGAAAATATTTAAATGTGTGATATTTTGTCGATGTGATACTTTATCAATGTGATAATTTGACGTGTGATCGAATGTCCGTGATATTTTCTCGTGTGATCATTTGTCCGTGAAATAAAGACGTGCTACCATTAAAATAAACTCGATTTAGATATTATAAATGCTTTTCCCCAGTGAAAGTAACGCTTATATACCAAACGAAGTTCCATTTTCTCTCTATGAGGTCGAATTGTTCGATTGGAATAGTTATCTATATTTGGTAAAACGAATTTCGAGCATAACACATTCGAACGTTACGATAACATACATAAACTGAATTGTTGTGGCTATTACTACCTTTAGTAGAAAATCAATATTAATCATGCAGAATAATATTTTCTTCTTATTGTAGATAAACTTTGTTATTTACTTGAACAGTGAATTCTGGACCACCTCTATTAGTTAATTAAGGTAGGGGTTTGAAGCTACTCAATTTCCAAAATATTAGACACCAATCTATGATTACAGCAGTACACGAATTATATTATGATCAAGGGTCTAATTAGCAGTATCATTTTTAAACAGCAAGGTACAAAGAGCTTAATTCACTTTTCATCCTCAGTATTTGAATTAACAAATTATATAAATTGTCAATAAATATTTATATATCAGTTTTATATTGTAGATAAGAAGAAATTAATCATTATAAGCACAATTCATCGTGAAGCATAAAAATATGAATCTGTCAGATCATGAACAGTATAAAACTGCATCAAATTTTGTTACTTCACACAAGATTTTGTATCGTTTTCATGACCAAAAGATATGTCAGGTGTCCTGACGTTCGTTACGACTATAGGGAAAATTAGTTTGTCAAGTTAAGATTAAGATGCATGCTGCAACAGTAAAAACAATGTATACTTTAGAAAGTTAGTGCACCATTAATCAAGGAAAACACTCCCATATAAAACATTTCCTATGTAAAGATCTTTATGTTCAGTGTATATTAATAGAAGGAATACAATTAAATACTATAAAATATAACTGAATGTAAACAAGTATAAAGTATAAAAAATAACCACCATTAATACCTTGAAGTACACTTATTTTTTCGTTGGCCCCTATAAATCATGATATGTCATAAGACCCAGGGGCCATCTCTGCATTGCAATACTCTCCAAATATAGAGTAAAGGTTACATAAAAATAATAGATTCCAATTTGCTAATCGAAATTATTGAAAATAATTACGACTATTTAATGTAATATTGAAGAATGTACAGGACTTTTCAAAACTAGAAAATAAAAAGACATTGGTTTAAATAATAATGATAAGTAAATAAAATGGTCTGTCGATTTTGTGAACACGCTTTTAAAAACTTTACTCAATATAATTCGCTTGTTGACTTATTTTAATGATAAATAATTTTTTTTTTAGTGATATTAATCTTTTTTTTTCTAAAAACATCTTATATTTTTTTAATTTTTGAAACTTCATCTTGTTGAATAAAAAACGAAATTTTAAACGGTGTAAAAACTTACTAATTAAAAAATTCAGGTTTTTTATTTTAGACGAAAATTATGGGATTACAGAAGAGTTTAAATGAGGCATAACCGCAATTATTGAATTTTCGTAATATTTTCCTAGTAAATAGCTATCTGTTTTAAATTTCTGTACATTCTTGAAAATGTTTAAAGTTGTTATATTCGAGAAAAGTCTTGAAACCACATAGTATTTTTTGATATTTAGCTATTAAAGTTTCGAATACTACATGTTTATTTTGAAATAATATTTAACAAAAAAATTCTTTAATAAATTTAAATTTAATAAATTGCAATCCTAGCGCGATAGGCCACAGACATCAGGAATTTCATCCAAGAACCTTTATCACAAATCGTCAAAACTAAACCAGGAGCACTTAAGTTACTCGGTTACCGGGTCTTCTTTGCCTAAAGGTTCTGAGGTAGACCAGTTACACCATCGTTTCGTGGTGGTTAAATATCATCAAGCTATCGACGCTTAGAGGACTCGTTTACTTTGTATAAGCACCGTGAAGTGATATTCGGGAAAAAGCACGACTTTATGAATATTCAACGAGAAGACGAAAGCCGTAATGAGATCAACGTCGAGTCTTCGCAGTGGAAATTTCATTGTTACCGTAAAATGTGCGGTAGCCTGTGAACTTCAATTTTCTATAAGTCGACTGATAAGTCTTAAATATTTTAGATAAAGTGCATAAATTAAAAAAAAATAACTATTTCATAAATGAAACATAAATTTGAAAATCATACAATGAAGAAACTGCTTATTTGTCCTAAAGAAGATTTATTTAAATATGACTATTTGTTAACAATAAATAGTTTTTATTTTATTCGACATATAATAAAATACGTAGATTTTGCCATAAAAATCTGAACTGTTATTAAATCTTCGTGACCAATAACAATCTTTTGACATTATTTAAAGTGTCTTAGTCGACGTATAAAGTTATTCCATATTTGTACTAAATTAATATAAATAGCGAATTATGAAAGAGAACTGCATGAGACTTCATTTAAAGCATTAATTTGTCAAAGAATTATTTAATTTTTAAATATTGTTGCAGAAAGCGTTGAAACTAAAAAACTACTACATACTATGAGGGCATTAGTATTTCTTTTACTTGCAAAAGACGATAGATTTGAATAAACCCCTGTTTTAACAAAATATCCTGACATAACCTCTTATACGGTTGAATACCAAATGTTTAAACCATTTAGGTTCGGATTTATGAGATTAGGTTATAATTTGTACGTGGTTCTCTTCATGATAATATCTCTTTATCGGCATTACCTTAACCAGAATACAAAATAAATGAATGTATATAGAGGAACATGTCAGATTCATTTAACAAAATTTCTATTACCTCTTAATAGACATATTTAAAATATAAGTATTTTATTCGCTAATAGACATGAATTTTAGCAGATATAATATTTATTTTCAGGGCTGTAAGCAAACCTTTTAATAGCAAAGTGATTGTATCTAGTAAAAGACACTTCTCTCAGTGCAATATACAGCATTTTCTTTTCACTTAAGGACAACTATCACTTTTTAGTTAGTTCTTGTAATAAATCGATTATCTATTTAACTTTGCTATTTTAATAATTTTCGTCCCATTAGAGGATCTCATCACTTTAATCATGACATTCATATTGAAATTAAACTTCTGATTAATTCCCTATATATATAGGAAAAGTATCAAATCACCCTCTGCGATGATGCGCAATGCATTGCTCAGTTTGAGGGCAGAATTGCCATGATGCATTTGTCTATCAGACAATACAAACGATAGACTGTGACAACGACCGATAAGGACCGTGACTTATGCCCTATGCGTACATATTGGACGGTTAGATAGGAAACATATGATGTTATGCAGTATTTAAACAATTTTTATTTGAGTTTAATTGCGTTATTATTTTATATATCAAATTTTTATTTAACCGTTTCAAGAATTATTAAAACTGAAAAAAACCTTGCGAATCATTCAAAGCGGTTAATCTAACGTTAATTAAAATAACTTAAACGTATAATGGATGAAAATTGAATCCTGTGTGCTAAATAGAAAGTATACTAAACCACCCTTTACAGGAAAATTATTCGATTATTAATATATGTTTTAAACATAATATGAGTACCATCAGTATATTTTCCCCTGATTTTCTTCACTATAATTATATGAATAAGACATTTGCAGTTCCTTGCTTCTTTCGACTATTGAGTAAAAAGAAAAATGTAATATAAACAATTAATATTTGGGTAATTTAATAGCACAGGAAAAAAACTTTTTTGTTTAAATCGCCTATTTCGTTGATCAAAAGTCAAACGTCGATAATTTTAGAATCAAAATACATCACATGAAATTAATAATTAGCAAGGTAACCAAATTTCATCGTCTATTTGAGTTTGTGTTCTATCTACTGTATTAAATTTTTATCAAATTTAAAGGAATCTAAACTAAAAAAAGCAAAAATAAACATTTTAGATTAAATAACATTTTTAAAATATTAATAATAATTAGATTAAACCAAATGTAGACCACATTTAAATATGACTTCGTATTTTTGTCAGATCGAAATCACTTAAAGTGGAGCAATTAGAAGAATCCAAATATTTTAGAATTTCAAGGTCATAATCTAAATGATTACATTGTGCAATGTAGACAGAAAATATTCGACAAAGAACTATGAAAAAAATATCATAAGAGACGTAAAATTTGCATATGGCGATGTTCTGTCAAGTGTTGTTTTATCACCCGAATAATCTGGGCTCAGTTTCCGGAAATTCGACAAAATGAATAAAATCGGAAAAATCAGAACAAAAAGCGAAGACTGTTTAATGAGGCAGTATGTACCTGAGAAATAGCATGTAAATAATATGTTTGGAGAAAAATTAATATAACATTATTTCCATGTATTCACTTTTCGCTCTTTTTAAGCTGATTTGTGAAATAAATTAAAAATTCCAATTTTATGAACTTCGCAATGAAATAGTATATTCCCTTTTTTTTTGAACTTTCCATTTAATTACATTACAGAATTTCTTCATATTACAAGATTTTTTTAAATCTGATTAGAGGTTATTTACGAGATGCGGGGTCACTATTTACAATGCATCAATTTTTCATTTGTCATCAATTTGACATTACATGATATATTGAGATAAAGAACATCATGAGGTACATGTAGTCTAAGTTAATATACTATCCTGAAATTAAGCCTACGATTAGTCGTTATTATTTGTTACTACATATATTCATGGGCCTACTTAAATTTTCCAGAACACTAAACTTAAGAATAAATAATGCATAATTTTACACATTTCAAAAATGCAAATCAATGCTTATCTTTTAAACGCATGGTAGCTTAACATATTTATCTAGTTGATATAAGTGCTGAATATATGCATGGTAAAATGAACTAACAATTTCCTTCGGTTAGGGTCGTCTAAACTCGTTTCCCCAATCCAGCAAGGTCGAGGCCTTACATTTCCGGTCAGACCGTATGGGGTTTTCTCGAGTTGCCGTAGGGGAATCTTGACTCGCGTCATACTGTGTACAATACGGATCGGCAATTAAGAGGATTTTTTAGACTGAATCGTGATCGCTTACATTTTTTTAAGTTTGCTTTTATGAGGTTTTTTCTATAAAGATACAATATGGTATAGACTTTGAGCGATATTTAGATTACGGATAATCACCGTATCGCTTCAAATATAACGTTTGATCCTTCTGGAAAAAAGACTCGAAGCCATGATCTGTATACTTTAATTTGGTACTTAGGTAACATAAGTTATTTTGTTTTGTGAATTATCAGCACTTGTTTATTAGTAATTTATTGATAAATATTGGAATTCAGGAATACTAACTAATGTTCAAATTATTAGTTTAATGATCTTTTTTTAATTTTCGAAATCGCTTTCAGTTAGTTATTAAGTCCATATTAGACGAGACATTTTTCTAAAATTAACATTTCATTAAATGAACAAAAAAACTAAATTTACTTTGAAGGTATCCTTTAACATAAAATATACCGCTGTCATGTAACAGGGGACTAACTTCATTGCTTCAACAAATTACAATTAAAAATCCGGTACCAATATGGCCGACAAATATTTTGGAAAAATACGATTTTTTCTGATTTACTGATTTTTGAGGTTACTAATTACGAACCCGGTGTCATACTTATATGTGTAAATTCTGGTTTACGAATTACGAAACCAATTTAGTGGATCTTTTATACTGATTGCTGGAAAGTTCCGTAATAGTTGCAGTATGGTTTCTAGTAACACGTTTAACACGAATACTTACAGAATAAATAACTAGTTTAGAAGCTCTATAAATCCTATAACATATCCAGACTTATGGAACTTTTGGTACATTTTACAGAACATATTTTTTCAGTATACCAAATATTAGATAGATTAATCATTTATCGACCTTTTTATCAGACATATTTTATCCGCCGAATTGATTACTTAGAACATCTGAGACCGTATTCTTAACCAACAACCTCGATAACCACTCACACCATCACTGGAAAAATTCGTGACTGAAAGGGCCAAGTTATTGAACTTTTCAGCAATAGTGAAATAAAATGAATACGGGAGATGCATAGGATGAACAAGTGACAAATATCCAGCACGTGGACGTTTCCCATACTATAGTTCCCATATTATTGGATTTTAAATACGGATTTCGTATGGCAGGCAGTGGCTCATTTCTGAAAAGGAAACACTTAGCACATTAGAAAAGGATAATAAGACAAATATATGGCTAGTATATTATCTAACATATAAGATAATAAAAACAGTAATTGAGTAAGGTAGACTGACAATGATTTCACGTATAAAACAGTATGGAATAAAGTTCAGTAGTGCATTTTCGTTCACTGATTTCAGACGATTGGTCCTTTTACATGAAATGAATTTTATCTCCACTACTTCCGAATAGATCCCATTTATTATTTTATGCGATCTGCATGAAAAGAGTACCTTCGTCTGATCAGCTACCTGCTGGAAAGAAACGTAGCAACAATCACTACTACATTCTTTGTACACGAAGAAACAAGTTTGTGCTCCATACAAACCAGGTTTTTGTTCAACCTAAATCTCGGAGTTACAGTCCTGATTTGTGATTAACACAAGCTTAGTTTGTGATGTGCCTAAACTTTTTCTTAAATACACAATAAGGTTGTTTGTACCTAAATTGTGTGGAGCACCAACTTTTTTTTCCATATACGTATCCGTATGAACTTATTAAGAGACTGGTCAAGGCAATTATTGTGCTTGTGTAAAAATAACCAACCCAAAAATATCAGATGTTTTCTGGAAACTGCTGGCTTCATACAAACAATTTTAAATGTTCCGGATTTTTCAAAAAATTGTAAAGAGAATGTGCAGATAGGTGTTACGTTTCATGTGTCCAGCAAGCTCGATACATAATCTAATATTTGAATAATTTTACTTTATTTCCACATTAACCCATTAACGCCGAAAAAGCCTTAAATCATAGCTCTTCTTTGAAATATGTCAGAGGCAGAAAAGAATCTTGTAAAATACCGTTTTATTATGTTTTAGGGTAGGTTGTACAAGATGTGTGGTTGGATTTTATTTTTGCTGACATGCAAAACTAATATGGCGGCTTTGTCGCAAAAAAGTCCGGAAAAAACAACCTTTTTTTTTATATCATTATTTTTGTAAGAAAACGTATAATTTTGATACTGAATAAAGTGGCACAAAATAGCGCAAACTGTTGAAACTTAAAAATTGTGCAGTAGGTTATAATGAAAATTTAAAATGGCATCTTGAAAATTAAGGATATTGTAAAAAAAATTTGCAATTTCCAAGTATGTTGGATGAAACGTTATCACTTCAACTAAACTTCACGAAACTTGGTATTTAGGGGTCTTTGATGTCGCTGATTACGAATTCGCTCATGATCTTTCAAAATTCAAAATGGCGGATCCATTATGGAGGATCGAGGTAGTAACATTTTTAGCGAATTTCACGAAACTTAGTATAAATGTGTTTTTCGGATCGCTGATTACGAAACTCGCCATTTTGAATTTTGAGAAAAATTGTTCATTTTGCCTCACTTTTTTACAATAAAAATGCCATATTGATTTTGTATGTCAACAAAAAAGAAATCTGATTCCGGCATCTTGTAGAATGCACCCAAAAATATAATAAAACGGTATTCACATATTTTACAAGAAATTTGTCTGCATCTGACATTATTTCAAAGTACAGCTATGATTTCAGGCTTTTTCGGCGTTAATGGGATAATGGTGCCGTTTTATATCAGAACATTTAAAAAAAAAAGACCTTTCAGTAATGTATACCGAAATCTTTTTTTTCGTGCGTATATCGATTTTTCAATTTCATCGAATTCTGGTTGGAATAAGAATCAGTCAGCTAAGCAAAGAGCTTAAGAGAAAGGGAGCTTGCACGTATTTGCACGTTTTCCAATAAAGTATGATCCAGTCACGTGGCCCCACCGAGTGGCGGACCGTGTCTTTGCCTGGAATAACAAGGGAACCCGCGTTGTCGAATTAATACTTTACTCCCACAGGCCGCAGATTTTGGGTGCAAATATATAGAGGAGCCACAGCCTGCGGCTTGTCGTGCGAATGACGCACAGCGCTATTCCATAGGAGAGATATGCTTGACACTTGACTGTAACGAACGGAGGCTGCAAAATCATATGTCAACGTGGACGTAATCTCAAGAACTCTTGAACTAGATCCTTAGAGCTTAACGGAATTTTTATTCTTTTTCACTTTGCCGATTACATGATTAATGTATGAGATTGTTCAGATACAGTCGTGCAATTTCCAAATTGCATTACACGATATTTTCGGCCATTAGTTTTGAGAGTTATTATATATTTATGTACTGCAAAATAATTTCAAAAATCCCCATGGAGAAAATGATTATCAAGTAAATATTTATTATAGAAGGCATAAAAATGGTTTATCGTATACATTTCTATACGATACACGTTTTGTATAAGAAAGTAATATTACGTTCTATGTATCTATAAAAGCAGACATTATATGTATAAAATATTAGCAGTAATTGCTATACCTTTTAACCCCTTCGCTGTGAAGACCGAAAACTCGAAAGTGGGCTCAAAATGTTACGATGTTTCCAGTCAATTTCAAATTTGTGTAAATATGGATATTTATGTTTTCGAAGACGCTGATTACGAATATGAAGTCAATTTTCAATCATTCAAAATGGCCGACATTTTTTTTTAATTCAAGAGGCTATATTGAATTTTCTGTTTGAAGTTAACTTTTATAATTACGAGTATAATGAAAAATGCTTTAAAATTGTCCAATTTTATGCGGCCAAGTTGGATTTGTCAGTGACGCCATGATTGTATTTCTGTACTATGCAAACCAAGTAAACTGTTAATTCTCTGCATTACAGATTTACACTTTTAATTGTTTATGTACAAAAACTAAGTATGTCCGATATTCAATTCTTATTCTTGCTACTTGCCAGGCTAATTATATATTTGTAGAGCACCAATTTTTGGGCACATTTCAAGCACCAAATAATTTGTTATTTACGTTGGATTTATTTCACATTCCTTGAAGTTGTATAGAAAATGCAAAATCACCTGAAAATTAGCAATAATTAATCATTGTCACATCTCTTTTCATTTTTGCGAAACAAATGAGCCAATTTACTATAACTTAAAAATGTCACTAGAAGTATCTCCACCTACGAAGATTATTTGAAACTTGTAGAATAAGATAGATGTAAAGCAGATAATTAACAGCTTACATGGTTTGCAGAGTACAGCAATAATATCATGACATCACTGACTTTGGTTATGACTTGAACGGACCCCGACGGAAATAATGATAGTTACCTCTTAGGAGGATCTCCAATTACGCAACGTTGGGCCGTAAAATAAAGATCCTTCTTAGATAATACAGGACCACAAAAAAAATTGTTTCCAGATCACTTGAATCAGAAATAGAGAATCTTGTAGATTTTTGCCCGCTGAAAACGAATCCGATATTCGATTTGGCCAATCATGTCAGGATTTTAAGATATCTGATCCGAAAAATATTCAGAAATATATTTCTTGGCAATTCAGGGTTAGAATATGTGAAAAATCTGAAACGATGACTTAACTTGGACAAAGAATTCGTTTACAGCGACCAAAAATCTATACCATCTTTCACTTCTGATTCAAGTTGTGTCAAACAAAAAACGTTGCGATTTTGTGTTATTTAAGTCGAGAAGTACCTACAGTGATTAATGACACAGGACTACAAAACAATTTTTTAAGGTAGATAACTTGAGTCAGAGGTACTGGATCTTATACATTTTTAGTCTCTGAAAATAAATTAGTTGCCCAATTTGACTCATGACGTCACATATCCTAACTTTAAATTGCCCAAAAGTATATTTTTGGACATTTTTCAGATCAGATATCTTAAAATCCTAACGTGATGAGCCAAATCGAATAACGGATTCGTTCTCAGCTGCCAAAAATCTATAAGATCCACTAATTCTGATTCAAGTGATCTCGAAACAAATTTTTGTTGTGGTCCTGTGTAATTGATTATGATTTCAGAACGGTGTTGACCATTATTTAACCTTTAAGGAGGTAGTCGTGCGACAGTACCCATCAAAAGTCTACCCCACATAAATCCACAGACGCCACTTTGTTTCTTCAGTGCGCGTAATGAACGTTTTGGGGGAGAGTGTACTTGATGGACGCCTGTTACACACTAATTTCTCAAGGAATCGTGTCTGTGTACACCAACATCATCAAAATTTCGAAACGGCAACCTCGCATTTTACGTTCACGTGCTTTATACGACATAATTAAATGTCTATTTATTAATATTATTACAAAACTGTACCGCTAGGGTTCTTCAATTTTTTTTACAATGTTCTTTAATATATTTTACACAACATATTACTTTTTTATAAAAACGGTAAATACCGTTTTTCTGTAAATAATTAATATGTCATGTCGGCAAAGGCTTAGTATGGGGAAGACGTGTTAAAAAGTGAAACTTTGAGGACGATTATCTCCATTATCGTACGGACAGGCTTTCTGAAATTTTAACCACGTATTGATATCAACGTCATTAACGTTTGGTGAAAAAAATGAAAGACTTCGTAAAAAAATCGTTTCACGCGACTACCTCCTTAATTGCAATGTTGACAATTCATATTGAAAACCTAAATTACTACTACGAGATAATTCGGTCGAGTCAACTATGACTGTTTTAAACTTAGAACTCATTACTGAAGCCTTATACCATATTTTAGGACACAATAATTTTAATGTTTAATAAAGAAGAAAATAGCAATGCGAATAAATTGAATCCTAAGAAAGTAATTAATCTCTCAAGTCTGCCGCTCTCAGTATAAATTCTAAATCTAGAAATTATTTAAATACTGCAACTCGGAAGTAACGTATAAAATGATCAGAAAGTCCAAGATATTTTTTATTGAATTTTACAAAAAAACTTCCCCTTCACGATTTCATAAATCAGAGCATATTTCGTAACTGAAAACTCGGTGTTTTCCAACTCGAGCGTGTAACATAACGAAGAATGAAAAGAAGAAACAGTGGAAATGTCTGAGAGGCGGAAGTTCCAGCGTATTCTCCAATTTGCCTTCATTTCTTTATATAATGCGTGATTCACTTTTTTGCATGGCAGATGAGAACATTTGGCGGGCACATCAAAAAACCGGCGCGCTTCAAAGTTAGCCCGGTTTTCCGAGTGGGCGTTGATACGTACACAGTCGCTCGTAACATTTGACGGGGGTTTCGTTTGCGCGGAATGATGGGGTGAAAGGAAAGGGTAGGGTGAAACGAAAAATAAATGATACCCGAATTAGTGTAATCGGGTGATGGTTTGCAAGGGAAATGCCGGCCGCGCTTGGCAGGGCACCCGCCGAAAATTGTGGGGGACGACAAATTGCATTTCAATTCCCATTTCGCGCACTAACCACTTCCAGACCTCACTATCGCATTGTACGCGATGTCGGTTTTAAAGTTTGCTTGCTTTACTCCACTTGAAGTGATGATGGGTTAGGATGCGACAAATTACCACTGCTCGTATTTATAACACTTGGTCTTCTCAAGCACCCAGAATTTGTGAATTCTAAAATTTTCCGCTGTAAAATAAGGACCGTTTTTAGTTTATTCTTTGATTTCGTTTGTTTATTAATTATCAATTATTTCAAAACTTTTTCCACCTTAGGGAGAGGACATGCCGACGGTAGGTTCTACTGCATAGGTTAGAGTCTATGATCAGAAAGTGCTCCTTCGAAAACTCTATTAGGAAATGTTATCGAAGGTTTTTGTCTCAGCATTAATCCATTGAAACCCTTGGACAGTACAGTGGTGATATTGCGATACTAATTACTAACTGCTAAAGTACATCCACAGAAAAGTAAAATTCTGTAGAGTCCCGGTATAATTGCATTTCGCTATATTTAAATCCCAATATATTTTTCCGCTTCTGTCCCGCGTTATTTGTCTGTCGCCGCTCTCTTTTTCCCCCACTTTGCGGCCTGCGTCCTCAGGAAGGGTCTGCTGTGACGTCATGAGCATAGCGCGATTGAGGAGAGTGGGAGAAGCGGAGCTCCCCTTCTTTTGACAAATATAAAGGGACGGGAGGGGAAGGCGAATAACCGAGCGGACTTAAAATTGTTACATCTCAAATTAAGCACTGTAAAAGGCTTAATTTCAGTTTAAAATTCAGCTAATTTGCTTAAATTAAGTCAATATTTGCACTTAAAGTCTTACTTTCAGACAGCAAAGTTTCATTTTAGTCGAGATTTATGCTTACAAAAACATTTTTCGAGCATGTCACAAATAAGTTAGAGAATTTTTATTTCGAACTTGAATAGTGACTAAACGTATGTTTCCAAAACTAAAAACAAGGTTTTGACGGCAAATATTGACTTAATTTAAGAAAATTAACCCATTTTAGGAGGAAATTAAGCTTTTTACTGTGCTAAATTGAATATGTAACAATTTTAAGACTTTTTACTGTGTACATGTGTGGTTTTGTTTGTCATTTTTTATTGTTCATACAAATTTGTCGTAAACAATTACATTACCAATGGATTTTTGCAAATATTAATAAAACCATTCGATTTAGAGCGATAAATCACACGGAAATCATATGTCTCATACGGTATGAAAATTTCTTGTAAAAAGTAGGTATAAATAAACAATATGGCGGAAAACCTGCTTTTGCCCGTGAGAGATACACTAGTGATAGATTCAAGCTAACTAGTAGAAGTAGCCAAAAATAAAATACTAGTATTTTTTTATTACAAACAATTGCGTTAAAAATAGTTTCATACAAAAACTGATGGCACCGTTAGATTCTACGAGAAAAACTGCATGGAAATCCTGTCTCGTATCTTACTAAAAGTGATAAAAGTGGTTGTAAAAAATATAAATAAATAACACCACAGAAAACTCGTTTATTAAAGTTTTACAATAATTTAAATAATTTTTAATCGTATGGGACAGGCTTTCCATTCCAAATTTCTCGCTGAATGGAATGGTGTAGTAAGTTTAAAAAGAAATATTTTTTACGAAATTGTTTATAACAAATTTATTTCAAACCATGAAAATTGACACGCAAAAACGCTGGTATTTTCTTTTTGGATAATATCCTACATACAAGAGTTTGTTGGGCACTATCCACTAGCCATTCCAGGCAGCAGGAAAAATCGTTCCGACTAAGCCAAAATCAGAATGCCCTAATTAAGTAAAAATTACCACTTCTCAACAACAAAATCGTACAATATGTCAAAACGACATCAAAATTTCATAAATATAACCTTAAATTTGTTTTTAAATTTCTGCGACTTGAAAGTCGATACCTTAGGTTAAAATTACCCAATCTATAACCAAAATAATGTCTTCAAAGACGAATAAACTTCTACGTCGAAATCGGGTCCACTATTGAGTAAAACGTTGCATTATTACCTCTCATTTTGGTCACGAGGGCGGAAAGTCGAAATTGGTCAACATACCAATTATAATAATATATTTTATATAATAATATATTTCTTGTGACCACCAAATTATAATTAGGACCGAATAATGTATTGCAGATTTATCTTGAAAATTGAATTTACCGTGCAAAATTCCTTACAGGGTATTTTGACCAAGTAGAAATACTCAATATAACCTGAAAGTGAGTCATTTACACAAATTTTCTCAAAAGTTTCCGACAGATAGTTTTTCTAAAAATGCTGATGATGCGAAAATTCTCCGTTGTCAGTAGAGGAAAGAAGAACAGTAGATTTTCATTTTTGGAATTTGAAAGCTTCAAACTGTGTCAACATTTAGGCAATTACTATTCAATAAGGCTAGGCCAATACTACAGCCATTTGAATAGAATTGACACATAAATTTCAAAAATGTATATTATGTTGTGATGGTTTAGAGAATTCTTGGAAATTAGTAAACATTTCAGAAAAACAGGTGATATATAACAAATTTGATGTTTGCCAATAAACCATTTTAAGGTAAGGTGTTCACAATTGGTAATCCTGACCGTTTCCATGATTATAAGATATTTCCGCCAGAAAGTTAAAAGTTACAATTTGTTCGTGTGATCTTGGAGCGAATATTTGGTTTTTTGACAAAATACGTTGGGAGTGGAAATAGCTGAGAAAAAAATGCTTTACTAATTTCTGCAATCGTTATTGCTGCCCTTTCCAATGACAAAATATATTTCACGATAAAACATAAGCAAAATCGGTGTTTTTTGCAAAAAAAAATTTATCTACGAAATCGTAGGTTGATTTAGGCCTGAAACTATCCATCTTGTTTTTTTCTCTATTTTTATAACGATGTTTGGATCAAAATTTGTAACGAACAATAAACAAAATACAACAAAGCCCAATCATTTATCCAAATTTGGAATGCCTAAGACTTTTTACCAATATTCGATGCCATTTAACAAATTGAAAGCTTTACTGTAAAGTCCTATGAGAGAAATGATGCAGTATCTTAAATTTTCGAAAATTTTGAGTTTTCCTATTTGTGCTTTCCATACAAATTTCAGAAATACAAAGAAAAAATATCCTAACATTATCAGAGTTAGAAAATATAGGGTATCTAAATAATTTCTTCCTGAAAAAAAAATCTACTGTACGTTGAAGAGAACAAAACCAAAACGACAAATATCGATATTAAATAATAACGGAAAATGTAGGAAAAAGTTGGAAATGAGAGTTCTAGAGAATTGAATGGTCTGAACTTTTTTAATTTAATGGAAATTTGTTGGATTGAATTTCGCCAACATGTTTGGTGAGTTGGCCCTAGTGCGGACGTAGTGAGAAGAATCTTTGAATAAATGACGAAGCGGTGACCGAGCACACACTTGCCTCTCCCGTACGACGAACGCATGCCGACCGTTGTTTAATTCAATGACAATACGGTTCGCTTCGCTGCAAGGCCATTGAAGGGAAATACTTCAGTGTCGAGGTACAATAGCTGATACTTTGTAGGTACATCTAGACTACGTTGTGCACAGTCTTCCATAATACAGAAAGCAAATCTCGCTCGGCCACTCGGAAAGCACCTGCACTTTTCTTTAATTATGCACCAAGTCGCGCCGTATCAATAAATTATAGCAAGATCATGTGTTGTTTCTATGAAATTAGTTATTTAAGGGATTTGTGCATTTAACTTTCGTTCATCGCTTCGTATTTGTTTATCTATAATATAAAAAATTGATTACAGTCTCATTCACTACTCTGTTAATCTGAATCAGTGAAAATTTCGCCAAATGCGTCAGCTAAAACAATTTTTGCTGTTAAATCAATCAATTTCACTGTTTAACTAATTGATTTTACTATTTAACAAGTCGAAATATTGCATTTTCTAAAACTACTGCAGAACTCAACCGCATTGCTCACTATTTCACTGGTTCTTCAGTTGTACATTCTTTTGACACCGATCACTGAATATAACCAGTGATTTGCTTTTCATCCGACAAAAAACTGAACATCTATCTAGAATATCAATAAAGTAGATTGTAAGGCTGCAAGAGCTTTATTCCTTGAATTTGAGCAGGTTTTTCTGGCCCAAGAGGTTTTAATAAAGGGAACGTGAATAAATGTTGTGTTGCGTTTTCATAAACGCATTTGAGTTCCACAAGTTGCCTATGCAAGCTCGAAATTCTAGATACTGGAGACGCCACCGAAAAATTGAATAGTAGCCATCTGTTTTAGGTATGTATCTAATGTTTATCGTAATTGTTCGTTTTTAAACACTTTTATAACCTTTAAAAGTGCATGCAGGTGCCACTATATAGTTTGAGGGGAGTGCACAAATTTATATTTGCACCGTATAGGTTTCATTTTCTTGAAATCGATGATTTTAACATATATAGCACGGAAATTACCAGTTACATTTCAGCAGCCAGATTACGAAATTCCTTTTTATTATTTCATATTGAGAGATGTAAGCTATTTTTTCGGTTAAATGTTAAATTAATCAGTAAACAGACACTGCTTTCCAGTGAAAACCTGTGATTACCGGCACAAAGCATAGGGTTTGATCCCAGTGATTTTAGCAAAATTCGCTTAATCTTTCAGTTAGTAAACACCATATTTCAGCGAAAAGCACGTGATTTCATTCCACTAATTTCAGTAAAATTCACTGGATCGATCAGTGAATAGGCATTGTTTTGCAGCGGGAGAAATGTGATTTTGTTTCAATCATTTTCCAGCCAATTTAGAAGAGTTCGCTGTTGAAATCAGTGTCTAATGGCTGATTCAAAGCGAACGTAAAAGCGCTTTGTGCATCAGCGACTATGAACTGTCAATTACTAGTTTTTCGCTGGTTCAGATTAAGAGATTTTATAATCTTTCAAAAACTAATCCCATACTAATTTGAATGATATTTGACATTCTAGTAAAGAGATTTAAAAAATGATAGTGAACATTGATTCAAATTTGATACTTATGGTGAAAACCGTAAAATCATCCATTATGCACGGATTTTCGCAATTATCTCATAAAAGCTTAACATTCTGAAAACTTATATGAATACAGGTGTAAATTTAATGGATATAAACATTTCACTGCCTGTGCATTTTTCTCTCAAATTGTTTTTGTAAAAAAACGAAAAAACTATAAAACACCATGAAAATTATAAATTAAATATTCAAGAAAGATCAATAAAAAATCATGTTACACGCTATTCACATGTTTTAACAGGCTGATTACAAACTTCGTTCACTAAACAATTTTTCCCGGAAAAAATTTCCATATTGAAGTTTTCTACATTTTAATGAACTGATTAGAATACCTGTACATGTGACATTTCCTTGCCAGTATGGGACTGAAACGAGACGGCATGGGGATTTGTCTAAGGAAAATTTTCTTAGCCTAGTTGATTGGTGTTCAGGTTAAAGATTTTCCCTCCACAACCTGGGAAACATTGAAAGTATGTCATGTGCCAGAAAGGCGCCATCTATGAATTTCGAATAATAATGTCGTCTCTCTATTTCCAATCGTTTCTCCTCGAGTCTTCTCGCCATAATCGTGTAAAAACTAAACGCTAAATATTTCGATGGTAATGTCGATATTTCAAAATATCTCTTATTTGCCTCTCTTAAACTCTGTCAACTCGCTTCGGATATATCTTTAGTCGTTAAAATAACATCTAGGTTTACCTTATTTTTATTCGGACAAATTAATAAACATAAGTCACGGTGATCCTGTGAGATGCCTTTACAGTGTAAAGGGCATCTTTTATAGCACTATTTGTGATTCAAACCCAATTTCACTTGAAATGCTAGCAACTCGTCTGAACATTTTGTTTAACTACATCGCCGAAAAGCGAAAAAAACCGATTTACCTCCCTTACAGAACGAAAAATAAAAATATTATTTAATAGAAATGTTGCTTTTATGTAATATTGTACTATTTACAATAGTACAATTATCGTTCTAGGCTTAAAGTTAAAGAGGGTTTTTCATAATTTTAAAAAATATCAGTGGACTTAGGTCCCTTTTTCAATGTATAATTACTTTTTAAGGTGTATTAAATAATTAATATCACGATCTTTTTCATTAATAACAATAGGCCATTCGATCCAAAAGTGTCTTCTTTCCTTGCATTCCTATCTCTTGTTTCCACCGATAGTAACTACTGCAGCGTCCTACACGGAGAGAAGAGTATATAGTAGTTCATACTCAACCTTCAATCGTGGTTACTGAACAAAACAGTGACTTTTTCGACTAACAAAACAAATTGTCAGATGTACTAATCGGCCGATTAGTCATGGTTGAAGTTCCACCATACGTTTAGTTATCGCGACTATTCATTTGATTAGTAACGTGTATGAAATGAACTGTCATCTCTACTACTTCGTTTGTAATTTAATATCCAACCCTCAGGAGGAAAAACAGGAAATATACTATTCTTGCACCTGAATGCATCGAACCGATCGTAGCGAGGTTAGAATGCTCAGTTTCAGTGAATATAGGCAGAAAATATACTTTATCCTATTATAATTCAATAAAAATATCAAATTCAGTATTCAGTACTTTGGGAATATTTTTCATATGTGTTTATTATCAGGTTCGACGAAATGTCAAAGCCGATTGCATGGTTGACAGTCATTGGTATAGTTCATTTAACTAAGCAATCATTCATCTTCACTGCTTTGTTTAGTACAACAAACCCGACAAAAATTAATGCTGTCTAGTAACCTATACCGAACCTTTATTTGCCATAACTCAATTTTTCTTACTAAACGCGGAATAGTCGAATGCACTACAACTCTTCTTTCCGTGTACAATATATCTTACATGAAAATGGTATATAGTAGTAAAATATACCACATATGTTTTACCGCAACAACTAGTATTAAATACTATCTTTTTCTACAGTTTTTTCACAGTGTAAATAATATGTTATATACAAAAATCTTACTTCCAATTTATGCAAAAGTCCAGGACATTAGTCGATTAATAATCCTTTGCAATATAAAAGTTAACAACTCCCAAAAATTTTAATTTCAAAACCTTCCAAGCCTTCAAATGAATAACATTCTAGTATTATGTCATAAAATATATCACCACATAATTGAAATAAACCTAAATGTAAACATGAAGATGTTCATTTATATAAAATTTTAGGTTTGTAAAATATACACGAAGAATACAAATTTAAGACGTCCATGTTTTTTTAAGACAACATTTTAGTGAATGTCAACAATACTGAACGCGAAAACCAAACAAATAGTGGCAAAGAATTTTTAGAATTCAATCCAATAGATTGTGACCAGAAACTCAAATTTAAAAAAAAAAATTTAGTGCATATACGATATTTGTTGAAGGAAGATAATATTGACATGCACTTTCACTGGAATTTTTCAATAATTTTTAGAGGCTATATGTTACTTAAATAACTATTTCCGCCTTTATATACCTTAATCGAAATTATCAAAAGACTACATACAGTGTACGTAATAAGAATGTGAAAAGAATCAAGTAAGTAAAAAATATGCGAGATAAAAATGCATGGGTGCCACAAGTCAACTTAGTAAAAATGGCAGAAAGGGAGGAGAAAGAGGGCAATGAGGAGGACGAGATATGCGCGATGACACCCTTGTCTTTTGTTTCGCCCTTTGCGCTCTATATACTGTACCCAGTTCAGTTGGAGAACCTACCTACGGAGTTTTCAAAAAGACAGGGAAATAATGAACCGGTCCAGTGTTCGACTAATATTTGCATGCACCTCTTCCGAGATTTTTTTTTTAGAAACGGAGTGCTTTGTCAGAGATACGAGACAGCATGTTAACAGTCCGCTACAATTGTTTTTAAGAAAGAATACACAAGTAGAACGTCGGTGGGTCAACATTTTTAGACAAGACGTCTAGTGTCACTTTTTGAAGATCTTTGTTGAAAGAATAAAAAATTCTAGCTTACTTTTATATGTATGTCTTCTGCGTAATGAACTGCATACAGCTAAAGCAGATCATGTAAGATTTGCACGAGTATGTTTCATGGTTATTTCGTAAGATCTAGTGCCATCAAGTTTTGTCTCGACACTAAAAACCCATTTAAATAGAAAATTTCCTATTTCTGTTCTATTTGGAGTTTAGTTTTATTAGATTTTAAGATTTCACGAGTGTTCAGCACATTGAAACATACTGTCAGCGCTAAGATTTCTAATGTTCGAAATCAAGGAAGTATAGACTGTTCTAGTGCTAGACAAGATTGTATTCTTACTTCTAGTACACGTTTTAACCCTCCAAGAAGTAATTGAATGTAGCATGTGAATTTGAAGCTTCCACTAGACGTTTTACAATCTCAGTAATTGGAATATGTTAACTTTTAATACTTTATGGCTGTAAAGAAATGGGCGTTATATGTAAACAAAAGCGTCAAATGGATCAAATATTAGTGAATGTATATTTTCTCCAAGTAAGCAATCTACATGTTTAGGACAAAACGTGTATTGGATTATTGCGTTATTTTTAAATATAAGTAGTATAATTCACTTCGTGATTGGCCAGCCATGAAAAAAACTATATAACCATAATAGCCAACGTTTCCACTGATCCAGTCACTCACCTCTTCTGGTCAAACACACCACAAGTTTTTTATATTTTTCAGCAAAGGTCTTTGGCCGTTTTAGGCATAACATCTACATTCAGGATAAGACAAGTGGCTGTCGCAGATCAATAACTATCAATTCTAAGAATGCTAATGTACTTAATCCCAATTTATGCTGGCACTGTTTTATATTAGTGATTAAAAAAAAAAAGGTGATGTCTAATGCAACCCAATTACTTAGCTGCAGCAGCCACAACCAGGTAGCACGAGTCCTTTTGCTGTTTTATATATGCGATTGTCGTGCACTGATAAAACCGCGGTCAAAACATCCTACATACTTGCGTAAGTTAGCCACAACCAGGCAGCAAATGTTCTTTTGATGTATCGGTTATAAAATTAGTGTACGTCTGCCGATCTTATTTCAAGAGTACTCAAAATTGTGGTTAGGATAAAATTCAAATAAACTTTTACTATCGCCCCTTAATATGTATAAGATTATGTAGCACTTAATCAACAAAATTATAGATGCAAAAATTATAATCTAAACAAATTCTGAAATGTAAAGTAAGCGGTAATTAAAATATAATTCCTCCATCTCTTAGGCAGTCCTATTATTGTTGCATAAAAATAACCAGCTTTACTTTTTGTCTGTTTCGAAGTATTTATTTGTGTGGCTTTAAGTAACACAATAAAGCACGAATAGTTAAACATTGTTTCCGGCATAAACACGGTATATTTTGTTTCTTATATAAAAAAATAGTAGTAAAAAACGTTGATTATTATATTACATTAAACCAAACAAGTAAAAGCTTATCACAAGAAAAATGAATCCTTTCGTAATTTTTAACAGATGGCTGCCAACAATAAAAATAATTATTTTAACAACGTATGGAGGCATTCTATTTTTTATGTAAATTTTAGCGGAAACTATGGAGGAAAAGGAGATGCAATTTTAGCTGTATTGGAGCTTTTAGTGGTCGCCAATGTACCGGGCCGATGCGAACGACCTAAGCGGTTGACGAGGCAGACACTGGGGCGGAGGGAGTCTATTTCATGGTTAATTTGGCTAACTCGATTTCACCACCACCATCCCTACTGGCCCTTGCGTACGGCCAGGCAAGCCGCTAAACTGGCTATACGGGGTGGGTCTCCGCTCGACCCTTTTGCTGATCTCCACGATGATAGACCTGTCGAGTCTCGTACTATATAAATGTGCATATACGTTTGCGTATATTCGAGCCTTTATCAGCGATGTTGATATCGTGAATCATTTCTACTAACAGGATGATCTTAACATTTACCATTTCATTTTCACCTTGCCTCTTAAATATTATTTACTGCATTGTAATTAAATAATTCATCATTGAAGTCAACAATAAGTTTTGAGGAAATAAGAAGGATCTAATTAACGCTAAAATATGAAAGGTACAGCCTCCGTTTATTATGGTGTCGTGGCGGGGGAACAGAGTTCCGAAAATCAAAACCCCAAAAGGTTAAAATTTCGGTATTGCATGAGTCTAAGATATTTTAATTTGCTTTCTTTTTGCCAAATTTTCAAATACAAAGTGAAAAAAATCATGCTGGAGCCATGCTATATCGAAATTTTTGCCTTTCGGTGTGTTGATTTTCGGAACTTTGTCCCCGGCCGGTGTCGTAATATTACGGCGCATTTTATTACCGAAACTCATTGCAGGACCAATTCATCATAGCATTCTTAATTATATGCACTTTATATTGCGACATTTTTTATTATACATATCGTTCATTACAGTATTCGGTACGATTGTGTGCTATTGATTGTTTCAAAGTTGTGATGTGCGGTTGTGTGAAAATACCTCTACATTTTTTATTCAGTTCGAGGGACAAGAGGATGCATCATCAGGATGGATATTTGTTTAATAAGTTACCACGAAATTACTAAAGTCTGCTAGGTAATTACCCGAAAGTGATTTGTAATGATAATCATTTTTATTATTTAAATCCAATTTAAATGAAACTTGCAGAAGTCGTAACATTTTATTTATGGCAATATATATTTTATATTAAATTTTATAAACAAATTAGCAACTACAAATAGTCATTTTTTTAAATCGTCACTGCCAAATATTAAATTGCATGGAGATTAAACTGGATATTCAAGTTTTTTTTGGGGATCGTTTATTACAAATCTGACCACAGGTTTTGCAAATTTAAAATGATGGATTCAACATGGTTGTTTTTTTTTTTGAAGTCGCTTCCCCAGTAACCAGTTTCATCTGGTTCAAGTAACATTTGACATATTGTAAGGTCATTTTAAATTTTTAAAATCGAAGTTCAGATTCGAAATTAGCGATCCCGAACACCCAGGAATACACAGTTCCATGAAAAATAGTTCATCCAAAAATATGTGAAAAACTATGGAAAAACAGATCTATCCGTGTGTTTTCATAGTTTAGCACCGCTTTAATTTTGTTAAATATAAACTTCAGGTTCCCACCAATCAGAATTATGTTGAGTAACTTAACAAGATCAATGAAAAGCCATTGCCGACAATAAAATACGTTTATCTGGTCGGTTTAGTTTTATTTCGTCATTCAAAATGACATGGTGTTATATATATTGGCAAAAAATATCTGAAAGAGTTAATAAGGAATTGCACATAATATAGCTATATGTATCTTACTTAAAAGATTTGCACAGCAGATGAAATCTTTTTGACAGTGTTGCGTATTCTGCTTTATAAAACAATATTGTATATCGCAAAATGAAATGTATAGATTTCGAAATTTAATGGTTTATGCGAAGACAGAAAGACTTTCGATGCCGTCTAGGAGGTTAGGTTTGTTTTAAATAGTAATGTAATTAATTCAAATCTTGTGTTCCAATAACAAAATAAAATGCTTCTTCTGAAATGTTTTATAACTATAACTAATACTTTTACCACATATCAAAGAATTTTAATAGTACATGTCAATAATTATAAAATGTTAATAAAAAGTAGTAAAAGAAATCTGGAGAAAATAATGTACTGCAGGTTCGAAAATCTGAAACGGTATTGAACTTTAACAGTAAATGAACAGTTATTTTTTGCCGCAACATTGGCTTTATTTTAATTTTCATTATTATAAAACACCAATAATAATTACACAGGCCCACAAGAACAAAAGTCGTCTGTATTTTTAACGAAGCCTATCAATCTAAAGAGCTGAATCTGAATTTGAAGTCCGTTTAGCCAAAAGGGTTAACTCCAACCCCGACAATTTCAATTAAATAAAAAAAACAAATGTTTTGATCTGAATTAAGTGTACCTATATTTTTTTATATTTTGATGCCCTGAATTTGAATTTGAAGTCCGCCTAACTAACACACCCACAACATTTCGAGTAAATCACAAAAATAGCGAAAAATCACATTATTTGTCCAAGGAAATTCGAAAACATTTTCTTACCCAGATCAAGTATCTGTCTTATATTTTTAATAAGCTAATTCCGAAACAGAAATATTGATCAATCATACTGCATAATAGCAAGAAATAGCTGATAATACTTCACCTAATTTTCTACATTAGCTCGAGTATTCTTTGTTTTAATATTTTTACTGCACAAAATAAATATTTTTATCATTAATATGATCTCATAACTTCAATAAAGATCAAGTAGGACCTAACCGTATGATATTTTGCAAAGTCACGATTAATCACGATTTAATAAGATAATGAAAATTTTGATATTATAGTTCCCTTTGGCCCTTTTCCCTTTGGTAAAGATCGATCACTTTGTCTGCAAACCTAATGTTACTAATAGATATACAATCCAGAGTTTATTGCGTCAGGTTCGACTTAATTAATCACATAAAATAATAATCAAAATACTGGGGCATACGCCAGTGTATATTAATTTATAGTACGGACCACTTTAAGTCTCAACTATAAAAGTTATAAAATTAAATAAGTGACAATGCTATCAGTTGTGTCAAATAAAAAAAGTCTATCATTGGTACTAGAAAACTGTATTATATTTTCGTTATATCAGTAAGGGAATGTGCTCAATAACTCAAATACATGTGTATTTATAGTTGCTACTTTCATGTTTTTCATCGCGTTTCATAAGTAGAAAGCATTCGAACCAGGAAAGGAAGAAGCTGGCAACAAAGAAAGAATGAACACTAGAAAGGTGATAATTTTATGCATAATCCCTCATAATAGCAAATTTCACGGTCAACGTCCCCCGTTTTAGACGTTATCTACCGAAAATACGTTACTGTTCAACCGTCTTGCGACGTCTCGCGTCGAATACTCACCATGATTCATGGTTGATCAAGAGCATCTCATTGACAAATACGAAGGACGAAGGCCATCCTTCTTTTCATTAGCGGTGCTTTGAACTAAACCGCCCACGTTATGACAAACTAGATTAATTTTCTGTCCAAAGAACGACCGCCTTCCTTTCTTCGATCGTTTATTACGAAATTACAACTGTCAGGCGATTGCTTTGTTTTATTTCGCAATAACGTCCGAGTTCGCTCTCTCCACGTCCCGATTAGTTTATGGCTCTCGGAAAATAAAAAATGCTTCGAACGTCTTCACCATCATGTCTGTCATATGCATTTGAACGTTTAAAAGTAGATTTAAGGTGCTTTTTCACTGATTTTCACGAACAATACTAACCTTTAGGCGATAGAAACAGTTAGAAACAAGTAAAGTACACGGGACGTGGACAGACACGAGGGGATCAAGGGGGATGGGTGGAGGTGAAATGAGAGCGAGAAGAACGAAGAGAAACAGGGGGGTTTATAACTCACGTCAGGCAGGTAATTAGCCGCTTTTGCCCAACTGTAATGGACCCGCTAAGGCACCATGCGAGACCCTTAACTTATTTAAATGAACCGGTAACCCATGTCCATGTCCAGCGCGAGCCAGACGCGAGGCAATATAGAAAAACCATTTATAAGAGACTATTTCAGAGGCATAGTCACTTCCTTTTCGTCGTGCATTGTGTTAGGGATTCGTGTTGCTTCATTTCTCCCCTTCGCTTTTATTACTTTTTATGGATTTTTTATATTTATCTTCCAGCTACGGTATATATGCAAACGTGTAGGAAGAACAATTATTAGTAGACGCTGCTAGTAATCAGAAAACGGAAAAATAGTTTTGATGAAGACTGCACGGCGCGCACTCCTGTCCATCGGTCGTCAGAAAATTTATTAGTGTTTTGATTATCGAGGTCGTTTTCGAGGAATTAAGCGAATGCTTAATTAAAGAGGAGATGAGCTATTAACTTATTATAAAATTACAATGCGGTCATCTTTATGGATTTTGCTTTATTTTCGAAAGACGGCAGTGGGCTTGCATTGAAATCTCTCTCGTACTAATGCGGAGCCAACAAAATAGTTTCACGAATGTTTATTAAACATTTCACTCATGTATAATTACGCCTTATGCTGAACGAAAGATTTATGACTTCAATTAAATTTTACATTCATTGAAAATAATCGCTGCAGATTTTAATCCTATTCCCATTTTAAACTACTTAATCGGTTCAATTATTAGTAGAAAATAAATCTTAACTTTTTTGACCATTTTTTGTCATTTTGCCAGAAAAACTATGGTTTTAAAAAGTGTGATATGAATATAAGTATGCATATAAAATTTGAATTATGTATCATTCACGTTTCAATTGTCATTCATCATTTGACAAATTGTGAATTGTACTAAAGTTCAAATTAAGGGATCGAATAACGCATAATTTGTTATGCCTTTCTCTGTGAATCTTAATAGGCCACTGGTTTTGATCATTACCTCAATAATTTGATAAATCGTATTCTAAGTAATTCCAAAAATGGGGTTTCACAGACGGATAAAAGTATCATTTTCCTTCAACAAAATCAACTATCTCTATTCGTTACTAAGAAACCAAGTTTTACGTTTGATACTTTATGATAAGATGATGCAGGAAAAAACGGACACAAGATTTGATATTGGTCTTTGTTATATCGGTATAATGTAAATCTCTGTCGTCGAGACACCTCTGTATTTGTTTATAAGTGTCTAATAACGCCAAAGCTCGGTGGTTCGGATCCCACGTTCATAAAATGTAGGTCCCGTCGCGATTTACTCCCATATGCGTTCAGAAAAGTCGACCTCAAATAACTATTTTACGGAGTAAATCTCGTAATGTTAAGAATAATAAAATAAATTAATAATACATACTTTATTTCACGTTTACGTATCCAATGGGGTTTCTCCAGAAACAATGGATTATTAGAATCATTAGGTTTTACCATTTCTATTCGTATGACAAATAACTTTATTTTATTTATTTATTCATGTTAAATTTGTACTTTTGTGAAGTGATTCGCTAAACCCAATGAGTAGGCGGGTTAAATCAAATTATTTATGGGCCGTTTTCACTGCTGGTTTGGGAACGTTTAAAAATTACTCTTTATTGGTATAAAATAATAAATGCTGGAAGGTCAACAGTAGTGTAAATATTGTTCTGAACGTTCAAAGAAAAAAAATGTATTTCGTAGACTTTATGCACCATATATTCGTAACAAATATCAATATGTACCAAATCGTCCATTGATTGGTAGTCCTCCATTCATTGGCATATTTATTCTATATATATATATATAACATACAGAGTGTCCATGACCTGTGTAACGATATTTCAGGAGGCGACTCTGCCTGATATTTCAAACTGAAAAGTCCTCTACCAAAATCAGATCTAAGAAGTTTCTCAGAAGTTCTCAGAATTTGAGTGACAGGCCATTGAAGTTTAAAAAAAATTATTTTTTTTGCAATAACTCGGCTCGCTTTTAAGTTAATTCAATGAGTGAGGGCTTTTTTTAAGCCCTAAAATTCACCCATAAGAATATTTGACTTGCGCTGAATATTTCTGAAGTTCTGGCCCCAAAACAATATTAAAAAAATTATGTTAATAATACGTGATCTTAATATAAGTTGTGGATTAAAAATCTCATCTTAGAACTATATAATTGTACGGCTCTAATAAAAAAGGAAGCTCAGTTTCCTTATTTCCCGTGTTAAAGGTATACGGAAAATGGGCAATGTAATAAAAAATTGGATAGGTTTCTACCAGGGATGAAGACATATAATTATTTCGGTAACGGGTCCAAAAATATAAAATGCATTGTCTCCATAAGTGTCAATATTTTAAATTGATATAATTTCTCATATATACTTCTAAGTTTCCAGATAGTATTTTGTAAGCACATTCTGGAGTGAGATAGGTTCAGTTCATTGTACATGAAACAGTACAAAACATCTCGTGTATGTAATTCTTAAGGTCTTTGTTAATCTTCCTGTGTACGAGAATTTCCTCTGGATAAGATGATATCAAACGCTTTGCACGTGGTTGACGGACATTTATGAAATATAAATCTACATCTTTTCCGAAACGCCGATTACGATAATGAAGTTTGATTTTAAAAAATTAAAATGATGTCTCCAATGACGAACTAAATTGTAAATAATTATAGTAATTTTATGCAATTTCGTATTTATAGATTTACTTATAAGCCGTGTTTGAATAATCAAATAAGTAATATAATGCACACCTTTAAAAAATGCTTAATGAAATTAAATAAACTCGTAAACGAAGCAGCTGATTATGCAGGTTTTCTAAATTCAATAAAGATGTATAAGAAATCTAATAAACGTGTTTCTTTAATTACATTAACATGTTTCATACATTTAATGAACAATTAATAAACCTGCATAGGAAATTTAGTAAATAAAAACAAGCAGTTGATATTATGACTAAATCTAATACAGTAACAGGTATCTGCAACTGTTAAAAATTTATATCGAATAAAAAATTGTTGAAACACGAAATGAAACAAATTTTTGTTACATGAGTATATATAATTTTTAGAATTCTATATTTAGTCTGGGGATTTGCATTCCATGTTACATCGATTAAAAATGCTATAAGTATAACTGTTCTCGTTACATGTACCTTTGCAGGTTTGATTGCTATATACGGAGTTAGTATCTAGCGACAGAATGCTTTATAAACAAATGAAATCGCATTTCCACAGCGGGAGCAGCGGAGTGAAAAAGTAGAGCTGAGCGTGGCGTGGCCGCGTCTGGTGAGGACGTGCGTAACTATATCGAGGACTGTAAACAGTATAATTTGATTTACGCAAATTAAATGTTTTATAATTTCATAAACACGTATATTAATGGTATATAAATTTACCGAATTATTACTTTAATATATAACTAAAAATTTAATTTAACAACAGTGTCAAGAGTGCAGTTAATAAATTTCCCATACAATTTCCTATTATAAAGAAAAAGATTACAATAACTATGACTTAATCCTTTTAAAACAAATTAAGTACAGTTTTCAGACTAGTTACGTTTTAATTTTTCATTTTCCGTACATATTATTTCCCTTCAAGTGCTACAACTTAATTAAGTAAACTAAACAAGTTGTACGGAGTAAACTAATAATATACTTAAGTCTCGATCACAACAAATTGTTAAATTAGCTATTTAAAAATTCACTTCTTAATTTGGATATAATCATAATGCCTAACTATCATTTGCTACATAAAAGACACTAAAATCGGACGAATCGTGGAGTTGCATATATTTTTCACGACTTACTAGTTATCATAATACACGTCATGTTAAACTTAATAATTATTATGTAATATGCAGTTTTGGCTGATAAGTTTTCATTAGATTAATACCTATCAGCAAGTCAAACAAAAATTATTGTGAGGTTATATTGTTATTTATTTATCATATATCGTTAATGAGGGTTTATATATAATATGTACAGATTGAACAATTAATAATGTGTACAAAACGTACACTGTAAGGTCATTTTTGTACGATTTTGAATCACATTGGTCTAGTTAATTAAAGTACGAGAATGCACTGCAATCAACAATTGTGTACATTAAATTAACTACCTTGAAAATTAGAGCTACCTACATTAGTATTAAATTATAATGATACTATAGAATAATAAGAGTTGATAACATGATTTAAATTAGTTTAATGATTTCCATCGTCTTGTGAATCAGGGTAAAAGGTAAAGGTGGCTCATTCTTGAAGGGCCGAAAATTCGTTGGCACCATAGGGGGCACGTAACCTATGTTCTTATATTTTTCAACATACATTTACGTGAAATATTCCTCAAACATGTTATTAACTTAATTGCAACACATTTAACTATTAAAGCGTTGAATTAATAATAGATTTAATAAGACACCATTTTTCAAGTTCCGTCATATATGTTTACAGAGATAGTTGGTTACTTTGTCACAAATATCTACTTAAAATCATTGATATCATATAATATTTACAATAATATTTACAACTCTAAATCTGAATTAATCAATTAATTTATTCATAATTCAAATAAATTTGAGTAAATTAAATTAATCAATTAATTTATTCAAGTTAAAAACTACCAACAAGAAAATGAAAAGCGGGTCACCAAATGAATTAGTAATAATTTGTTCTAATAAAAAATTGAACCCTACTAATTTATTACTAATCCTACAAACTACTAAACAAAAAAGTCAATATAGTGGATGGTAACCCACTTTTCGCTGTTGATAAGTCGTTTTAATTAATTAAAATTTAGAGAGTATACATACATCTCATATATTTACATAGATAAAGATTATTTTAAAAAATCCAAATATATTTCCATAAGAGACATGTTAGAATTTATAAATTAAGCTTGTTTTATGTGCAAAATTAAAACGATAAATGACCATTTCTTGCGTATTTTCCTTCGTTCTGATATAACTTGTTATCACAAAATCTAAGTTATTAATAACAGAGGAATCGGTGGTAACTATTTTCATAGATGAACATTTTGAATAAAACCTGAGAGACGACTAAAAACTAACAAATTTTAACGAAGAAACAAAAAAGCAAGGGCAAAAAAACTAGAACTAGTTGAAAAAAAGCAAAAAAACCTAAATATAGCTATGTTTTATATATAACTTACGGATTCTGCATTTCATGAAAAGTAGATATTTTAATTAAAACAAAATTATATAATGTGGCTAAATTAAAAAGTTTCAGAAATCTGAACATAAAATGGTAATCATGAAATTCAAAAGTCATTTATGATTTAAGGGTTACAACAATACGTTTAAATATAAGTGTACAGTGTAAAAGTAGCATTTCCTTTGAGTGCTAAGAAAGCAAAATTGGAAAGCGGGCCTCTGCGATGCATTTACCGACTGTATTTAGACATTTACAAAAATTGCATTATAATTTACAAATAAAGTCAAACATCGAGTAATTTTCTTAGAATCGGCCCATTCGTGTTTGCAAAGTATTATCTCGTGGTACCAATGACACAATAAAAAACGTCGATAACTGAATACCACAATTTCCGTAATTTCCACAATTCACAATAAAGTCCTCTTAAAAGACGGGTTTTAAGCACTGTATATCGCCCGTAGCGGAACGGCAATTTACGAACTTGCAACAATATCCATAGCTACTCTATGCGAATGCTCGCATGCTTTCCTTCATTTTACCGGGTATTGAAATCGCTTTAAATGTCATGTAACAGTTTTGTATTCCATTGCGCTATAGCATTAACCAGAGGCCAAACGGGTACCTGTGATTAAATATCTTGGAATGTACTAGAAGGAAATTTGTAGCTTAAGGTACTTGTAATTGTACCCGATATCTCGGACATACGTTGCTAAATTTTATTAAAAGGAATTTGTAATAAAATTCAAATTTGCGATCAAAATCTTTAGCACTATGTTAAATACTTGAATTGCGATCTTATGCAATCATGGTTTCGACATTTAATTTCAAACTAAATATTTAAGATTTAATAAATATTTAGCAAAAGCTTGGTAATAAGATGATGAATATTCTGTATTTCAGAAGTGTCGATCAAAATCTTAATCTTAGCTAAATTTCGGTTCACTCCTAATTGAATAAACACGAAATTAGGTGTTCCAATTTTCTGCAACAGTATCATTACTGTCAAAATATATTTTTTCGAAAATATAATGAATCATTCATTACTGTAATTTACATAATCGATCATAATGAATTGCAGAATGACAAGTACTCCAAATGAATCGAAATTATTATTTAAAGTACTTTAGCATGATGGATCTCGCAATCAATAAAATAAGGATGGAATCAGGAGATGACACCGAAAAACTCTAATAAAAAAGGACGGATAGGTCGCAATACCTGGAAAAGGACCCCGGAGTTCTTTTAATATCCATTCTCGTATGTTTGCGTGATTATAGTGATCCCCTGTTACGACTACAAGAGAATTAGCATCTTTTCATAATAAAATCCTTGGCCGCGTATCATTATCGAATTATACTACGCTGAAGATCATAATCGCAGTCTAGAATATTGCCCACTCGTAGGTCGGCATTGCATGGCTGCGATACTTTTTTATCGTTCGGGTCGCGTAGAAATATTAAAAAAAGTCGAACAAAGGAGTCGGGAGACTAAAGGCGCGTTTAATGTTTAATAAGTGTAGAATTAAAATCTGCGATGCATATAATTTTAGCGCAGGACGTTATCATTATATATAGATTGTGTTTGAGAGCTGTCTGCAAAAGTGATCGTTACCGGTTAAAGAGGTACAAAGGTTCTTCGAAACTAAGAACTTCTCAATTTTTAAAACCCCAACGATACTTCTATGTTCCTGACCATGAAGATTTTGTTTGCAATCTCGGCGACTCTCAGTTTTATATACGTTTCCGAGAAGTTTTTACCCACAAATAAACAATACGTTATTCAACCGTCATCGGCCTAATGATTTGGACCTAATGATATTGAGTTTCAGCGACGTTTATCCTATAAAGCAAACAAATATTTTATTGACACAATTCTGCAACATGAACACTTTATGACGTTTTATAACAAAAGTGGTTTATTGCGATCCATATAAAGTCTTCTATTATGTAGTAAAATTCACCGCTGATTCTCGCTAAAGCCAATATTCGACAGATTTCAATTGGACTATTCAAAATGTATCCTCCTGTTTATTTATCCTTGGCGAAATCCGGATGATAATGATGAAGGGAATTAAATTAGTTTAATATTTTGACGTTATGAAGGAATCTATGACATCAACTATTATACTTTTCATCTTAACTCATTAATTTCTTGAGATGCATATTTTTTATTTTTTTAAGGGAAGAAAACCGAATATTGATTTAAAACAGATTTGCTTCCTTGTTTTCGAGTATGCTCTAGGGATTGTCGTGGTTAGGTTTTGAGATTACAAAACAATCACCGAATATTTTTATTCTTTCTGAAAAAGGTAAAAATACGCTTAGACGATTCCTTTATAGTTAACTACACTTATGAGTAAATATCCTTTTCAATAGAATGATTAGTATCTTCCAATGTTACCTTATTTCAAGCATAAATGCGACATTTTTCAAGTTATCAATAATTATATGAATAATAAGGTAATATATTGCATTTCCTGTTATGTTTCTTGAAAGAACCCACCGTAACTTAAAAGTTGGTATGTGATTAGTATAGTTTTTTAGATGTGAATAGTTTGCATCATAACAACAAAATAAATAAACTAAAGAAGCCCTTCAATTATTATAAATTTTTACAATGACGGGAAGAAAATAATGGGTGAAAATAATAGAAAAATAACCTACATTAATGCACCCGGAAATAGAGGAATGGTTAAGGCACAAACTTCTAACTGAGTGCTCTCAGTTCCAGATGAGAAACTGTCTGGGGAAGTCAAATATATAGTTTTACTAAGAAATAAATATGTTCCTAGGCAATTAATTATTCGAATATAAAACTAATCAGTCGGCTAGTGCAACTATTTCCTTAGTTACACCAACCAATCATAACAACAAACTTTGATTGCGTTTGTTTACACGTCTAGTAAATTTACATGTACTTTTGAATACTAAGCAAACTCTTATTTTTTCATGTGTTTGATTTCATCATTTCGCTTTAAAAAGCGAGTACGATCGTAATCGATGGCAGCAGAATGACAGTAAGTGCATGTACTGCTCGGAAGACACCCCGATTCTCCACTTTCAAACGTATATTTCTTCAATTTTCCAGTCGAGTAAGCGGTACTTGAAGAGCCCTTCTGAACCTGGCAAAGCGTGCACTATCCTGTTACGCGATCTCTCCCGAGCCGCAATCAAAATTCAAATCACACTTTTGCAGTTCAACATAAAATCAATATCTGCCCTTTAGACCTGTCCGTGAATTCCGCCGAAAACGAATCACAGCACAAATCGCGGATTCCCGTTGTTCTGCCTCGTGAAATGCGCATATTTTAAAGTCATAAAATATTTCGGATATGTTTTAACAGCGCTAAAAAGGAAAACAATATTTTGCATCTATTGGCTTTGTAAAAAATACTATTGTTCAGTATTATTACTATATCATACGTAAATTCACAATAGCCACTATAATAAATGACATAATTGATAAACACCTGAATATCATATTTTACACTATCGTAAAAAAGAACTTCCGCTTAGTGCTCTGAATTGCATACCAGAAGTTAGTTGGGAAAAGTAACAAATATTTGTTTTCATTAATTATCAATTATCTAAAAAAATGTCTTGTCTAATAATTAGTTGATTCATCCATGTTGTACATTGCAATGAGTGGCAGATTCTTTTCTTAATTTATTTCTTTTCTAAAATTTTTATTATCACTGTTTTTACGAGAAAAAAGACTGATTGAGGTATAATCATACCAATGTAGTGATCTTAAATCTGTAAGAGAAATTGGTTAGGGCAACGAAGCAAACATTTTCACAAAGAAACAAATAGGTTACTAACCAATTAATGAGCGTACAAAAGTAAGTGACTAACTAATGAATTGGCTAGTATGACTGTTCACAGTTAAGGGGTTTGTGGCCCCACTAAGCCTTTTTTCCGTACACAGCTCTCTTTTAATAAGGTTATCGCTGACATTTTCTTGGACACCTGTCAAAGTTCTATTACCACCATGGATAATATAATTTATTCAATTATTTTTTACTGTTCTTTGATACTAAAATTCATAGATATTTACTTTTGCGCCATTCAAAGTATTAATTTATATTAGAGACACGTAATTCCACTTGGAATGAAATAAGTACTGAGTTAAGCAATTGCAAAATTGCAACTTGTCAATGTACTCTTGTTGACAAGTAAAACAATTTTGCAACGTTATGCAAACATGTAATCAAGTCAATTTAATTCTTATACAGAACAAAAAACCAGCGGAACATTACGTTTGGAGTCATTAAATGACTGAATCAAACCAAATCCCGCCGTAATGTACGAAGTGTTTTGTAGCTTTTTTTAGGTGTGTAAAACCGCCAGCCCAGCTGATTATGATGAGTGAAATGTCGTTAGGCAAACTTTGGGGGTGGGCGAAAGGACTGTTAATGCACGGGCCATTCGAACACTCCCACAACGCAAAATATGCCGTCTCTTCACCTTTTCTTTTTATCTTTCTTTATCGGATACTTTCGTTTGTTCACGGGTTTCTTCATTCTTACCATCTCCACACATTTAGGATCCACGCTAATTAGCTTGGCAAGAAATATGAGTATTGTGATTCAATATTTTTTCCTACTAATACGTGTTTATATAAACATGAATATAAAATGAAATGTTATTATTATTTTCGATATTTCTTCTGAGCAGTATCCTATTTTTTCTATCGTGTTATAAAGCCCCTTCTTATTTTTATCTTATAATTCGAGAGTTTTTACGTTTATTACTGCAATAGGTGTAGGTGAATTTGTGGTTATAGAAACGATCTAAATAAAAAATTGTGTTCTACATGGCAAATATGGTAATAGATAAAGGAGATGGCCAGGTATAATTAATTCAATTTTCGTATAAGTGTAACCTTAATAGTATGTATAGTAGTAGAAAGAAATGGACAAATTAGTGTTTAAAAAAAGTAGTTTTCTCAGAAGAACGGAAGTTAAAACATTAGCAAACGTTTTAATGTCTGATCAGTTTGTCTGTTTCTACTTGCAAAAAAAAATGTAATATATTTATTAGCAAAATTTCATGTACGTATGATTTTCATAAACTTTTCGCGTACGAAAGTGCTCGAATTTTTTAAAAACATTCAGTATGTTCTAATCACATGCGTCATAATAAGGGCAAACATTGTACATATTTGTTTTTACACATTTCTTTCCGATTGTGGCAAGCTCCTTGGCAAATTTAAATTTGTCCTTTGAAATCTTTATTACATTATTATTAGAAAAATTGCTATTTCGTAATATTTTTTGCACAAGTAGTGATGTAGAAAATCTTATAACGAGGAAGTAAAGATGGAATTTTAGAAATACCCGCATTTCTCCGATCAGTTTTGTCTTCAGAATTTGCCTTATGTTTTATGACTGAATTTGTACACATGCCAGAATTTCTTTAATGTCTTATCTATATTGGTATTTCGGTGGAGTATACAAATTTCATATTCAGATTTTTTATGTATTAAATTTGGTGATCACGGTGATATAATGCAGCACGTTTGCTGTGGCTCTCCTTGTTGCGGAAATGAGATTGATGTAACTGTCCATTCAGTAAAGATATGTAATAATAATAATTTATTGCTGTAACCGTTTTTGCTTATATTCAGACTCAATATTAAAATTGTAATATAATTATTGCTAATTGTTTTTAAAACATTTATATTACATTAACTTGAATTTGCATCTTAAAAATCTGACGTGAGGAACGAAATTGGACAACGGATTGGTTTTCATCTGTCAAAAATTCACTACATTTGATTCAAGTTATCTTAAATCAAATTAAAATTTGTTGCCGTGGTCCTGCGTTAATGTTACTGCATTAACTCTTAACTTATCAAACAATTGTTTTACACGGATTTATACTTTCACTTTCAAACCAAAAGGAATATTTTACTTTTACAGAATGCCAGTGAATCTAAAATCACTGGGTTGCAAGGCTTTTATGGAAAATGGTCAATCAAACTGATCAAAGTGAGTAGAAAAAACAAATAATGAAAATCTGAGATTGTTAGTTGAAATTTTAGTGGGGAATCATTCTAATTTCATGTGGTTTACTTAAATCTAAATTCCCACAGATATTTGTGCACTCTAATCATTCAAACCATGAAATAAAATCTCATTCTGATTTGAGGGTGTACACAGGAAATAATAAGTCTTAAAAATTGTTACAAATTACAGTGTCTTAAAATTAGTCCATGTATAGTGCATAAGTTTGTCCTTTTCTAATCGGGCTAATTTTTGTTACATCTTAAATGTAGCCCACCAATGGTCTTAAATTAAGACTTATTTTTTTCAGTGTATTTATGCATACATAATGTAATTGTTTTGAAACCTCTTGGAAGTACGATAACTACACTATAAAAAATGAGATAACACTTAATGCAAGGTCAATGCCCACTAATACTTTAAATTTAATGAGTTTGTAACTTATATGGGCCTTAATGTACCTTAATGCCTTGGAGTCATGTTGCGTGATGTTTCATGCATAGGTAGGTTTTCATTACATTTCAAATGCATCTACATGATTTTTAATGTGCTTTTGCTAATATTCAATTACACATAAATGAAATATCAGAAAACACAAAAAATATATTATGCAAATTTATGTACAGCATATCTAAACAAAAGACATAAAAGCAGTCATAATATATAAAATTAAACGGATTAAAACTGATTACAGATTTGTCTAAAAATTGAACCTGATAAACTATTCAGTGAAATACTGAAATTATTAAAAATGTGCATGAAATAATTGCGGATTGGAGGGGCACATATAAAAAGCAACAATTAGCGAATCCTTAACGTATATTGTTTAGGTTTTACAGTTATCATTTTCATTACGGTTCTTAGAAAAATTTACTTTGCTATTAAATTAGAAGATAAAAATCAGTTTCTCGCGAATATTCGCTTATTGTTAGTGCGGATCGCCCGTTCGAATTTTGCGAATTTGGTGCGAAGATGATTTACAATTGCTGATGTTTTCTGCCACTAGTGACCATAGAAGCCGAGTACATTATATGATGTCTTTCAGAAAAATTATGAAGAAAACCTATTTGTTCCAGCTGGGCACATACATTCTGATGACATAATTGATGAAAATGATTTATTTTATGATGATGATCTAAATTATCGACTAGAAACTGAACAAAAATTTAGGATATTCGTGTTATATATTTTGTGTACTTTTTTGCAAAAACAAAGTAGAAACTGCCCAGAATTTATCTCGGAAAGGTATCAATCAAAATACAATCCATGAATATTGTATCTTATAGAAAACTGGCCACGTTTTAGTACTGACAAACTGACCAGTAAACAAGTTTATTTGCCAAAAACTGGTCAATATTTGAATCGAATTTCCTCCAGGGCTACTAGACATTACATTTACATTAAATCCCTTTTCTTATTTGTGTACATTAAACTTAAGTTCTAGCATTAAAAGTTGTTTAATGTTTGTTAAATTTAATTTATTTCCTTTTATCAGTGCAGGTATATAAATAATTAATATTTTATCCTTAATTTTTGCTTGCTGTTTGCCATCCTTATGTCCTAGTTGTCTCATTGGATCTCCTTTAACAATTGATAATTAGCATCGATAATAATCGCACATTTACACAGAAAGAAAAAAAAAAGTTAATTGAACCATAAAGAAAAGGTAGAAATGATTATATAATTTTTGATAATAGTACAATTAACATCGCGAAAAGTTATAGTTGACAGTATCTTATTTTTATAATTCATAATATGGTAAAATATAACATATAATACTTACTTTTCATCATGATAAGTAGTTATTTTTGTTTAATCACTTTTACAAAATCTATTTTCATAGTCAACAATATTTCGAGTGACTATTTTAACTGTAAAGCTGCGGTAGATTTGAGGAAATGTGCAATGCTGCCGATTTAGGTATCGGGAAATAGTAAACGGAACATTGTTTTTGTTTTGTTTTACTATGTAAATGGTTAGTTTAACCATTTTTTATAATCACGTATTTTACTTTTCTGAAATGGTTCTTTTAACCTTTTTCGTTTTCTCTGTATAGGTGTGTCTCTTTAAAGTTCTTTAGTGGGTGGGAACTTCATAATCTCCATTCAAATATTTGCAAGGCAATTTTTACTTACAGTGTCAAAACAGTTGACAATATAATTTGTATTTTCTAGGATAAGCTTAAATACAGCGTAGCTCTATTGCTTTAGGACCTATCAATAATGGCTTATTTATCAGAATTACGAAATGAGTTTAAATAAATCAACCCATTTTGCATTATTTTACGATAACTTTAACTTATCAAAATTAAAAAGTAACCTTTAGAAAATTGAGAATAAGGCTTCTTACTAAATTTTACCAAATTACAAATGTATATTAACTAGTAAAACTACACAAAAAGAACTAGTCTGTAGAATCTAGAGGAATGTTGTGTCCACATTCTATCGGGTATGTGAAATACACATACCAAATTATGTGAAATCGCAATTCAAAGGCATGTGATTTGCACAAATTGCTCAGTCGGTGAAATCTCCAAGCTTATCTTGTGAAATTTACATTCTTTAGTATGGAATTTCCCAATACCAAAGTTATATAGGGTGAATTTTTATACTAACAGAACTCCTAACCTATATGTGTAACCTATAGCTACATACGAATTGATGTGTGTATATCTTGCACTCTTTTCTTATAAATTCTACAGACTCGTTTTTTCCATGTAGATTTCAAACGTCATGAAAAGTGCGATTATGTGAGCGTGATACTTGGCCATTTTTTTATACCATAATGTCTTGTACATAATAATTAAAATTCAGCTGTTTAAATATAATTTATACTGCAATCAAAGAGAAATGCACATATAATTCTTCCAACGATATGAACTTTGGGGTGGACGAACGGCCTGTTAATGCGTGGATTTCAAGCACACCCACTACACGAGACAACAGAATCTTCCTGTCTTTGTCTTTCTCTCATTCTGTCTTTCTTTCTAGTACTTTCGCTCGTTCTTATTTTTCACCTTTCTTTCGGTCTCCTAATATCTTGTGGCTCCAATTAGTTCCGAACGTCGGTACGTCCGTCCGTCCGTCCGTCGTCGTTTCTGCTGTTGGTCCGTTCGTAACCCTCAGCTTCATTAAGAAACGGTAATGCGTTTTGTTTCTCTTGGCTGCTGTGTTTTCCTGTCTCTCTTTCTTTCAGAGTCTCCCCTTTTCTGCACCAGGTCGCTCGAGAGGATGAGCGAGCCGACGAAACGAGGCGAGGGACTGTTTTAATAATCCCCCAGTAGAGTCCCGGAGATTTATTATTTTCGGACTACGTCGCTGGATAAGTCCGAGAGCATATAGTGGTTGATGCTCCCGTTGACTCTCGTCCTTTTTTCCAACTCAACCTTTCTTCGGACCAACTCGAGAGATCTTCTGTTCGTCGAGTTCCCGTCTGCACCAAACTTCCGCCGAAGTAGAAGCCCGACACTTTTCTGGATTCCCTTAAAGGATTGGAGGGAGCCCTCTCGTCGGCGATGGTCCAATATTATTCATAGCTTATGCTAATGTTTTCGAGTCATTTTAACTACCTAGTGGACGTTGGTTATGTACTTGAGAAAAATCAAGCGGTTTTAACGATGTTTAATGGAACACAAACTTTTCCATCCATCGTATATGCATTGTACGGAAACATATAACATTATTTTGATATAGAACAACAATTCAACATTCCCCAATTCATTCATAATGGAATATCTTGCATCGTGCCGCTCTGAGCATTTGATTAAACAATGCATAAAACACGCCGCGACCCTCCTGGAAAGAAGTGGCTAGAAAACGATTTTAACCATCAAGAAAGGAGCAAGAAAACATCGCGTTTTTAATCATTTCCTAAAATACGTTTCAATAAGGTTAGTTACTTTAACCTTTTGAAAACCAGCGGGGTGCCGTCTTCCCAGATACGCAATTAAAAATTCATAGAGTGCGGAAAAATTATTAAGATATCTTTGTTTTCTTTTCTGTTTGGGTGAGATAAAATTTAATTAATGCAACGTCTAGTTATTGACGGAGCTGAAAACAATTGTAATGACTAAGGATAATGGAAAGATACTAAATATTCTTATCATAATTTATATTCATAATTGGAAATAATTTCTTCTATCGTGTCGCATACATTATAATCATCTTAAAACATTGATTAAAATTAGTATTTAAAATCACGCGTTGATTACAAAATTTGCTGTATTCGGTAATACTCGCCAAAAAAATATTGATGTCAATCAAATCACAACTGAGCCGAGATGATCTTTAAGGAAGAAGCATTACATTTTACGTTACCTTGTTCATGGCTGCATCTAATTGGATCTCAGAACTGATAATAGATTTTATTTGATTTATGGAGAACTGTAAGATGTAAACTGTAACAGCTTTTGTTTGTTTGAGGTAATTCAATTATCGTTGTATATGTTCTCTTTCTAATTCTTGGTGTAGTTTCAATTCAAAAGTTTAGCAATGCTTCTTTTACTCCACTTTGATTAACTCCCTTTACTTTGAAGATGAGTGACCATTTCTCAGTCTTCCAAACTAAGAGACTGCAGTCATGCTTAATTATTTTTAATACTGGTAAAGTTCAGGTCACTTTAGAAGCTATCTCAATCATAAACAATTTTTTTCTAAATATGTCCAAAACCGTTATGGATAATAACTGTCTAGAAGTGCAAAAAGCCCTCAAAACGCTATTGAAAAATATCTAGGAACATGATGAATGACGAAGAAATGTACTGGAGAAATAGTCATGGAAATGTACTTGGCATGCTGCTAAGGGGCCAAAAATATAGATTGCTACATCAACGTTAGTAGGGTTTATAATAATCAAGAATGCGAGTATGTCTTACGCGGCACATTAGGTTAAATTTATTTTTCCTCAATTTTCTTGCGGATCCCAAGAAAGATGAAACTTCCGCCAGAAAGTTGAGTCCTCTTTCATATAGCACATGGATATCCAGTGGCGCACAATGTATGCCCATACGTGGATGTACGCACATTCAGTGGACGCATGTCGTCCAAAAGCTTTTCTATAGTTCAAATCCGGGCACCAAATTCCACTATCGGTACGGTAAATAATAATATGGATATCCATCGTATGAACGTCCATCACTTGTTCAGGATGTAGGTCCAAACCAAAACTTCTATTTTACGATCATAGTCAAGTTCCGGTATATTGGCTAAAAGTTGCCTACCAGACACAAAGTAAGAAGCACATTATGAACATTCATATCTGTTCATCTAATGAACGTCCAGTTCATTACTGGTCCACAGACGTATGGATCGAAACTGGATGTGTATCATGGACGCTAACTGACAGTCCAGTGTTATTGGGGCTGTGACTCTTTAAACGACTCAATATTATTGATGAATAGTATAAATAAATAATCTCCGAACATTACTACAAATGAGACAAAATACATCAGTGCAAGAGCTTCTTCGCGACGAAACGAAAAATGGTCCATTGAAATAATAACTTTTATATACCTTCTAAAGAGCAACACTTTTATACGCCAACTGGTCGCCGCCCTTCACAAACGGCTGCAGATTCAAGAATTCTGCGATGTTCGATTATAATTCTTCCGGAGGATGCAGCGAACGGCTGCAAAGCGCATACTCCGCTTCTTGTGATTTAACGAGGTGTGGTGTCGGTTATGCCGTAAACGGCATATCGGGATGCCTATAAACCAACCGAGCGAGTCGGTAAATTAGAATTTCTCGAGCATCTCGCAGGAAGCCCCTAAAAATACAATTAGCCCGCCGTTTAATGGGTCCTCGCGTCCAGAGGTCACGAATGATTGCTTGTTTCGTTTCTTCCTTTCGTCGACAAATCGCCAAACTGCATGTTTGTTCATAATTTTCGAAAATTATTATCGGAACGACGTAAATCGTTGCATTTAAGGACAATAATTGATTCCGGCCAAACTTTAAGTATGGTTTGACTCGTCAATGTTCCAGGCAAACGAAAGGATCATTAATGACATGCGGGAGGGATTTGTACGAATTCGTTACATCCGCTTGTGATTCAAAATTTTTTGATAAATTCGTTATATATTGGTCTTCTACGTAGACCTTGACTGCATTTCAATCGCACAAAGGAGGGTAGAGACTACTTTTTTGTAGTGCTGAAAAATTTGATCGCGTTAATTAAAGTTGGGATTCGCAAGTTTGATCGCACCTTTTCTTACCTTTCCAAAGTGGAACTAATCGCGATAACTTTATGAATGGCACGGGTGTCAAAAGCAGTGCGAATTAAAATTCAGGCTCGTGTCGAAGTTTGCAATCATCATTACAAGAACGCGCATACATATATATCACTGATATTGAATGGACGAAGAATTTATGTCCTCGCCTGTTCGAAATTATTTCTAATCTAGCGGCAGGTATATGGCGGCTGCGCCATAATCAACGATAAATCATCCGAAGAATCTTTAGTTTAATGAGTTTTTAGTGGGCAATCTCTGCAGCGAGCAGCGGTCGCGATTCATTTTATTTTTTAATCAAATCATTAACGCCGTACGCTATACGTCTGTCTCGAGCTTGACTGCGGCTCGACGCCTATTTTAATCGACCCCATTTTGAACGCTTGTCATAAACAAAGTTAAATCTTCTCCGTTTCAGTAATTTTTCGAAGAGGAATTTCGCATCAGATTCTTCGGCATTACCATTGCCTCGGCATATCATCCGAGATTATGCTTAACAATGTCTTTTAACAAAAGAGCTGTTTGTTCAGTGTCATGTATTTGCAATGAAATAATCGAAATTTATGAGATTAAGCACGTCTTGATTCCATCAGCATAACAATGAAGTCCTTTTATTGGAATGGCACTTATAACGGCTTCTCGTAAAAATTCTTTTCTACCGCGATCCTCACCTCATATTGTTCAGATAATTAAATGGAGAACCCTCTATCACCCGATGACACTATTATTTACATGTAAATGTTCCAAATAGTTGGAACTAATAGGTTTTGGGCATCGTAAAAGAACTTGCGAAAGGTTAAAACGATTTTTAAATCAATTGGACATTTTCATTTTCCAATCGTTATTTATTATCGTTTGGCCATGGTCTCGTCAGAAATGAAGGAGGTCGGTCAGGGTTATAACCTCTTTCGTTGCAGAGGCACGATTTTCAAACAGAGGCGCGTACGGGAGTCGCGCGCACGCCGCAGGGGTCGTATCCCGCGGGGCTTCGACTCCGACACCTTCTTTATCCTGCCTAACAACACGGGAGATGCCGCGGTCCGATAGACGGCCAAGTTCGAGTCGCGTAATCGCATTTAATCGTGCCTGTCTTCCTCTAAATGCGAGCGAGTCAGTTAATTATTCTCAACGAGTTCGAAGAAAGACTTAAGTACGGCTGAGTGCCGATCTCAAATCGAGCGTGAAGAATAGAGACGGACCAAGGACTACAAACGCAAGGACGCTTGAACCAATCTCTGATGACTTAATTGATTTGCCTTGAAAATATTCTGTAATTACTTCACACAATAAAAGCACAGAATCGAGAATTACTATTATTATCAGTTGGTTCATTACCTTGACTACACGGAAACTGGATGGGTCCGATTTGGCACCTTTGTGGCATGCCGATTTTGATCGATCGTGAAATATTCTAAAGATATACGAGATAGTGGTCCCGTACCAAACGATCATACCAGACCGAGCTCCCCATGTTCCTTCTAGATGGCGCTGTTATCGTGATTAATAGCAGTGTGACTAGAACGCTGCCATAATTTGAACAATTTGGTCATACACTCTTCTTATTTTATTCCAACATTATCACAACTTATTTTAGGATATTTCACATATCCTAAACTCAAATTGCCAAAAAGGATACTTTTGGCTATTTTTCGGAACAAATATCTTGAAATCCTGACTTGATTGGCCAAATTAGAATAACGGCTTCCTTTTCAGCGGCCAAAAATCTATAAGATCCACTATTTCTGATAAAAATGATCTAGAAACAAATTTTTTTTTTGGTCCTGTATTATATTTTGATTTTTGGGTTAATTTCTGAGCTTGATAAAACTTCAGTTAATAGTGTTTATTTGTTGGAAGAAAAGTCGTATGATACGTTTTTTAATACTTATGATTGGAATAAGAAGAACTCCACATTTTAAAAGTTGCGGCAAAAACTCCCGTAATATATTGACAAATGTGTTTCTTCTTTGCAGTTGCTGAAATTCGCGGTTTTTTCGTCGCAAAATCAAGTCAAGCAATTGTAGATTATTTGGTGCTTCCAATTACGGAGTGAATTAAGAAGACTTCAATTATGAACAGATGCAATTATGGAGGGAGAACTGTACAACAATTGCCTCACAAAACTGTAGGTCCATCCAGGGTTAAAAAAATGTAAATAACTGATATAAAAGCAAAGAATTCAGTCACAAGAAAGGGCTGAATTCAGGTAGATAATTAACCTAGCCAAATTAAATTAATCAAAGATTAGATATGTGCATTGAAAGCTCCCTAATAAAAAGCAGTTAGCATAGCAGGTCGCTGGTTTGAAATAGCTTGATACAGCGCTGAGATATATGAAAGTAATGGCAGTTTTTTCGTACAATTGGACCTTCTAATGATTTAGTGGTGTAATATTTATCTCTGTCATCTAACGCATATCCTCTGTTAATACAGTAAAATTGCTATTTTTTTGAGAAAAAAAATTACTATGTAGACGTATTCCATACATAAATGAAAATTGTTAGCATGCATACCCCCACCCCTCTTCCGTTTACACAAAACTGTCCATTTCAGCATTTAATTTATCCAAAACCTTTTGATTCCAGCCTAAAAAGTAATAAAGAACTAAGTATTTTATTATTTTGATCTTGCAAAAAACAAAACGTTAGAGAAAACTATAGGTTCTTAGATTTCCTGGTTTGGTAGAAACGTTACAATGAGCAACATTTCTATTTATAGTGATTTTTTGGTCTTTTATGGATGATTAAGTACATCTAGAATTTCTATTTTTTGTATGTTTAACCAGAATATAGTATTGTCTATCTATATTGTATTTTTTCGTGTGGTCATAAGACAACAGAATAAAAACAGATTTTTTTATTTGTTTGGCTGACACCAAAAGCGGAGATGCCATGAAAAAGTGTATGTAAAAGAAGACTTGAAGAAACTAAAAGTTCAAACTTTTTCAGATTTTCTTCTTGCAAGAATATAAAATACTGGTGCACATGCACACTGTAAAGCACAATAATACTAAATTATATAATTATGAATTATTAACAAAATGTAAAATATTAAATTTTGAACTTTAATTGTAGGAAGATGATTTTAGAATATTGTTATGCGTAAAAACACGAAAAATTTTTTAGAGATACTGACGTATGTCAATGTATTGTCATCTTGTTATTACTTAATTATTTGATACGGTTTCATTATTAATTTAATTATTATTACGATTCATTTATTCATTGAATTCATTATTACTGCATTTGTTTTCTCCTAGTGTAATTTTAGTGTTGGAATATTAAATAATTAATGAATTATAATGTCCCGGTAATAATGAGTTAAAAGTTTAATAATTATGTAACAGTAATTACTCAATCGAACTTTATTAAACATTCAAATTTAATTTTGTATCGTGGATCATATAAAATAACATTTTACTTGTAATTATTATAATTTATGTACAATATACACAATAAACGTAAATCAGTTTGGTCATTTAAATACAGCTCATTTGAATTCTGCATTAATATTAGCGTTTTAAATTTTTTATTACTTTGTTACTGTGATAATACTAGTCAATTTTGATATCGCAGCTTTTGAACCTCCTCTTCCTTACTGTTTGTAGTTTATGTAGAAAAAATTAGGGTAATATTAAATAAGATCTCGTACTAGTAACGTTTTTTGTTGGCGTTAGTCCTTAATCCATTAATGCCCAGGCGCAACTTCTATCCAGACGAATTTTGCAAAATCATTAGAAACGGCTAAAAAACAAACTTTTTAAAACTTTACTCTTCTTTGTTGTCATTTAAGCTTTAAATCTTAGACAGAAAGATAAAAAAATGGAAAAATGTCTTCCATGGTATATTTTCAGTAGTTTTAAAATATCAAATTCGGTCAATTAGAGTATAATATTATTACTCCAAAAATATTGTTCATTTGCTTTTGGTTTGAGGTTATCTTGCCAAAAATCATTATAAATATGAGCATATCCGATGAATTACTTTTACTAAAAAATCAACATTTTTATTCCATTAATACTACAATGAGTAGGGATTATTTCTTTTATTATTGATATTATTTATCAATTGAATAAATTCAAAATCAGTATACGGAACTACCTTGAACGAATACATCCATTGGCACACTTTTGGACTCCTTTTTTTTATTCACCTAATTTGTATGCCTTTTAAATGAAAAATATTATTATTCCTTTTAGATAGCTCAATTTTCTTATTAAATCCTAATCGTCACCCCTATTATGTCATATTGTGCAACCTGCTCCATACGGAACCATACTGCCTGTTACAAAGGCAACCAAACTGGTCGAATGCGTGTTCGGAAATTATGACTTGTCATTCAAATTCCCAGTGATTTCAAATATTAGTGGAATCTTGTTCGTGATTCAAAACTGGACCACATACTAAATGAGATAGTAAAAAATGCTTGCGGAACAAGGAAGCGTCCTGCGCTGTAAGGGCGAGAACTGGGACAGACGAATCTAATAAGGTATCCTGGCTCTTGGCTATAGCGTAGAGTTAACCCTGTAATTAACCGGTAGCTCCTTTACTCGCGAGAAAGAACAGGAGAGCGAATGGAAGAACAAGTCGGGCCGCCTAACGGCCTGCTTTTATTGGCCGCTTATTGGTTATTTTTAGTCTGCCGCAGGCTGCAGCACCTGCGGCATCCGGAAGTACGGAAGTGGAGGTTTTACAAGTCGTTGCATAGTTAACAGCTCAAATATATTACCCTTGAAATGCATACAATCAATGTCTTGGCATCGTAAACGGTGTTTACTTGTCTCAACAAATTTGTATGCGTAAGTGGACGATAATTGTTGGCAACATAAACTTCAAAAATTTTGGTGTATTCAGAAAGTATAAAATTGTATAAATTATAATTCAGTACTTTATAAAATCGTTAACTTATTTTGTCTCATTTTACGGCCTACTTTTAGTCCGTAAAATGAAATTTGACAGATCACGTGAAACATGAATCTGCGCTGTCAAAAAATTACCCATATACGGACTAAATACAGTCCGCGAAATCTAATTTTTAAAGCTTTCAATAACGAAAAATAATGTTCGGCACACGGCCGTAAGATTTCACGAACTCATGCGATCTATGTATCGCCTTTGGGCCGTAAAATCTGGTTTTGTGGCCTTGTATCGAAAAATACTATTTTCAACCCAGGAAAAACAGTTTAGGGTCAAGTAGATCTCAGTTGTGGTAATATCTATATAAATATATTATTAAATGAAATGAAGATGTTAATACAGCCACTTAGACCTAAAGAGAGCTCTAAAATAATCTATCAAAATGTAATACTACGTATATCTATAAGGTTAATAAATTAAGACATTAGATATATTTCTACCTACGTAGATACATAAACCAAATTTTTGTTGACATGACGTAGATCTAATCTGATGATGCGTTCTTTATTGCATGATCCGAATTTCTTTTTTGCAGATATTCACAAATACTAGAATAAATTCAAAATTTTTTGCTACAAAAATTGAAAAACAGTTTTCTGTTATGTCTGCGCAAATAACACTTTTCTTATAAATTAAACTAAAAAAGTATGTATTTGAAGAAAAGATGCTTGTAATTATTGTGACCGTCTCACTAAGAAGTTTGTTTTTTTTTCAAATTTTGTCCAAAAATATTGATTTAGTGATTTTTGGTATTTGTGAAAAGTAGTAAAAGGTACAGGTATAAAATAATATAAAAATGAGATCATTAAGATGAAAAGCAATGCAACAACATTTCGGTTTCATGAAAATAATTGGTATCGTAGGAACAAATCCTCATTTAAGTCATTATTTTCGGTTATTACATGTCAGAATAAAATCATTCGCGCGTGATGACAATTCGCCGAATAGAACATCGCTAGACAATACTCTACAGTTTCAACAAAATTTCCCTTGATTTTTTAATAGAAATTTGATTGGTCGATTACTTTAACGAACCGGATGATTATGCGGCACGCGCGAAATTCTCGAGTGTCGATCCGTTTATTCGCAGCCATCGAGGAACGATATATCATCTCGTCTCGATGTACTCGCAGTCTAGTGATACTTCAGCTTGGACAAAAGTGAAGCTTATATACAGTATCATGATTTTAGCTTCGCACGTGTCCGCCGTGTCTACTTTGCTCGCTAAGTGAAGAGCACTCGTGGCCCTGTTGTTTATCGGCAGGGTCCATTAATTCGGCCGCGGTACTCTCGTAGACTGATGTATTCATGGTAAACTGATATTCAAAAGCCCCTTCTTTGATTGTACATAAATGTAAACTTTAAAAAATTCTGATTCTTGTACTGTATTCATATTTTGAAATGAAATATTTATGACAGTTGTAATTTTTCTTATCAGACCTACAGAACAAAATAAACTGCATTTTAGTAATTTTGCTACTAATTTATTAATACTAGCGATATGTTATCAGACACACGCCAATCTATTTAACACCCAGAAGTAAAATTATTTTCTAGCATACGCCTGTAGCGTAGTGAAAGTAGCACCGCGCTTGTGGCAATTTTTAAGTAGTAGATGAAATTAAAATATTTAGGTTTCTATTTTTAATAGTGGAAAAATGTACTTCTGTATTATTTGCAGCATTTTTCCAACAAGAATGTTCCTACTATGACAGTAAAAAAGGCAGGTGTACAAAGATGTAGCAGCTAAACATACAGTGATGGAAAAAAGTGCTGGAGCGGTATAATATTTCTGAAACCATTAATATTTAAAAAAAAGTGATCTTAAGTCGCCGTAAAACGTAAAACAAGTTTTAAAAACATCCATATTATTCAATCTAAAAGTTATTTAATACTTAACATATTTAATCAACCACTTTTAAACATCAAAATCTTGAATGGTGTTTGCGCTATTACCCAAACATTTATTCAATATAACTAAAATTGACGTATAATAATGTAAACAAAAATTTATCGGATATAAGCAAAGTCTCATTTCGACCCATATGTATACAAATCTGTCGAAGATTAATAATAATTTGAAATATCGAAAGCATAATTGTATTCCGATCTTGGAAAAAAGTAATTTTTACAACACTTTCAAAAAACCATAGCTCCAAAACCTAACATATTGAATTTTCTGGGAAAAAAACATGATTTTCAATATTTTCACTTTTAATAATAAACTGCATGACCAACAAATTATACATACTTTTTGTTAGTAAACAATAATCGCAAGTGTAAATTTGATGTATTCAATATTTTAACTTAATTATGACACCAATGAAATCAATATTTACACCTGGACTGAATGAGGAATATTATAATGCTATAATATATTTTACTATTTGAAAAATGTACGCTATTTCGCAAAACGTTGTTCGGCAGTGAGTACAAATTTATGTAGAATGTATTTTCAAAACCTGATTGATGAAGGTAAATAGTAAAAGGCTTCGAATTCATTTAACCCATAACAGAACATTACTCTAAAATGCTCAAACATATCTGAGTATGCTGCAAGACAACATATATTCCAACCAAAAAAATTCGTTACTTGTTCTGTAAAGGAGAATTTAAAATCAGGCTACGGTGTCTTGAAGTGCAATTTTACGATCGATTCAGAGTGTCGGTGGGTTTAAGATTGTCCGCAATTAACGACGTAACCATAGGCCTGCAGATATTAGATTATTTTTACGATGAAACATTTCAATCAGCCCCCTCTCTTTATCCCCCTGAGCTATGTAATGAAAAGAACCGAACCAGCAATTACTCGGCTAATGAAATCGATATCGCATCTTCTCCATTAATATTGCTTTCCAGTGATAGTTTTTATAATTTCATTTGTCCTCGAAAATGAGATTCACTTGTCAACTGCATCGTTCTTTTAATATCCACTATGATTTTAATACTGCTGCTTATATTTCTGGCTTGATATTGCGGTATAGTAATAGATATTCAAATTATTGTTAGTGTCTTGTTCATAGTCATAAACATTTTAAAACAATATTAGAAACTACAATATATTATTTTATAGTTGAAAATTGTGTTTAATTTGACTTGACCCATTAAGTCCCAAAAAAGCAAAATTTGTATCTTACGTTTGAGCTTAGTAAACTTTGTTAAAAAGTAACATTTCCTATTCACGTTAATGAATCGATTCTTTTTTCCATTTTTTTTTGTATTCGGTTGTTTTAACAATTTACTTCATACTTGAGTTCACCAATTTTTAGTTATCTGATAACTAAATCGTTTAATCTTATATATTCTACGAAATTTCTACGGTTATATCTTACTTATTCGCGGTCATTAAATTCATTTAGCTGAACTGGTTTTCTTTCACTTTATTTATTTGAGATGTGTAATTAATTAATTAATTAAATTCCTTCGACGTATTTGATTACTTTAACTAAATAATATCTTAATTGCATTTAAAAATTCGCATAAATTAAATCCATTGCTTTATAATATTTAGTTTGATCATTCATTTCCAATAAAACCTAGACAGAATCATTTACTTCGTCCATTTCTAATGTTTTTATTCGTTCAGTTTTTTAAACCATTTGATTTAGTTAACTAAATCGGTTTAATTATGTTATTCGATTAAATTTAATATGTAAATTGATTACGCGGAAAAAACAGGTTTGGACGTACCAACGAGAGAAGTATTGTTAATTAAAATTTTAAGAGGTCATTGCTATTGAAAAGAGAACTTTGCATATGGAAACCCTTTCACCAGATATGGTACCAGTAACCAAAGTTATGGAAGGGAATAATTAGAAGAAGAGGTTCTTTCAGAAAACTGGGACGCTTAAAAGACACATATTTTCAGAACACGTTCGGGTCACAATGAATGCTTCAAAGAATATTTTCCTGCGCGAGGCAATGCCAATGGAATTCCTTCAAACAAGAAAATATTCTGTAAAGCATTTATCGTGTCCCGAAAATATTTTGTGTTTGTCCTAAATGTGTTCCAAAAGAATTCCAGGTGTGTCTCGTTATTGTCCTAGCGGTTTTCTATCACGATCTCAGAAATGTACAGAAGCTCTTCTGTAAATATCGCGAAAATATACAAAATGTCGCTTTGGAGATGCCTTAGATGTCCTAAATGTATTCCAAAAGTATTTCGGGTGTGTTTCCTAAGTGTCCTAGCAGTTTTCTGTCAAGATCCCAGAAATGTACAGGATTTTATGTACCCGAATAGCACAATCCGTCCCGGGATGTCCTGGGGAGCTCCTGAGGACGTCCTAATGTCCGCTTTTGGTCCTCGGGAGCTCCTGAACGGCTCCTGAGGACGTCCTTGGAAGGGCTTGTGCTGTTTGGGTAGGTGTTGCGAAAATATATGAAATGTCGCTTTCGAGATGCCTTAGAAGTGTTGAGATGATGTTTCCCAAGTAGGAATACTTTCGCGATATGTCTGCAGGAACACTTCAGAGGCACTATTCGGATATCGTCTTTTTTTACTCGGGATAGGTTTCATTCCAAGATTCTTTAGAGTTATTTAAAATATATAGGTTGTGTATTTTTTAAAAATAATTTATAACTGCTTATAGGGCCGATAATAATGAAGAATTTACACAAACAACACAATTCGTCCTGGGATGTCTTCAGGAACTCTTGAGGAGCTCCCGACGACCAAGAAAGTATATTTTAACGCCTCCTACCTGGCTTAACCTTAAAACGTAACAGTACCCAATTTTACAATAAAGGACTAGTTATTTTCAATGAATATTATTAAGGTAAACGTACCAATAGCTGGACGCTTTGTAAAACGACCCTATAGCTGGACAATCTAGTGCTTGTCTAGAGAATATCGTTTAGTCTGTCCAGCGATGGGTACATGTCCCGTCATTGGTACGTTTACCTTACTTACCGTAATTCTCCTATTCCCATTGCCCTTAAGAAGCAGATCCCGCCAGCATATCTCTTTAAAAATTCGTCCTTCTATGGCATTTTCTCGATCCCGAAATGAACGACATAACAAACTACACATACTACCGTACTCATTTTTTTGACATCGTCATTGTGTCAAACAGACATCGTTTGACTAAAACTGGTTGTCGGGCAGTTCGTCTTGACGAACTTCTATTCTGATTGGTCTCTGCAGTGATAAAGGCGTCTTTGCCTATTTTCATATCATTCGTAATGGTTTTTTCACAAGACGCTACCGCGGAATAAATAAACCAAACCAACTAAACCATGCTTTCCATACAATTTCTTAAAAGACCTTTGAAGAAATATCAATTTTGAGATTGTGCAAAAAAATGGCGTGATTGGAGTAACGAATAAATCGATTATAGTATTTAAACTTCATATAATTACATGAAACAATTAATAACACATTCTATAAATCCGAGTCTAGTTGCACTAACCAACTAATCAGATCTCTAAAACACTTTGATATCTGAAGCTCGGTAGATCTGTCAAGTCATGTTTGAAATTCATCCTTTCCACAACATACTAAGTCAAAGTGTAACTTTGTCGCAATACCGATCGTCTTCTTATTAATTTACATAATTTGACCCATATCATTATCAACCATTTTTCTTGACGCTAAAGTCGAATACGTGATTAATTCGTATATGCCTCCACGATTTTCAATACTGTCTGGAGGAAAACAGTGTCAAAACACGCAAGAGTGCCGTAAAACGCTTGCCATCAATCCAATTCCCGTCCCTTCATCTTCGTGCCGAATGTTTATTCAATCACCACACTCTCGTAATCGAATCTCAGATCAATGGTCTATTTTTCCTTATTCCTGCACTCTCGTTTCGTTTTTTGCCGATCCTTCCAGTTGAGCTCACGAAACGCTGTCGTGTCCCTCGCGAAGAAACCCAAAACTGATAGTTAATTACGTACGCCCCGTAACTGAAGTCCGTCGAACGCGAACACGAAGCTGGAAGGGTCTTTTTTACATCGCGACACGCGCCGCCACGTGTCGGGACCTCTACGATGCTGTTGAAAAAGGAAACGAACCGACAGTGCAAGCCGCGGTGCTCAATGTTACCGATAGCCGGAACTCGCATAAAAGGCCCTCGTCCGATCTTGACGCGTGAGTAGAGGCAGGACCAGACGAGAGCAAAAACGACATCGGCAAATGAGAGGATGCGACAACAATGGAAAATCACCGTGAAAAATTAAAATTATCACGCTACGCGTTTCACAAAAGCTCTCCAAACTTCACCCAAAACCCACACGCGAGAATCAATTACATAACCTCTGCAATTAGTCTGCAAACAATTCGTGTCACTTTTTTTCCGCTCTGCCAGTTTGTGCGTTTTATACATGATTTATAATAGAGTAATTATAAATTCTGAATGTGTTCTAAAATTTTGATGCTGATTATTTATTCAACTATATAGTGATTATATGCAAAAAGTTTGTAATAAATGCATAGAGTAAATGTTATTCACGGAAAGAAAACTAGCTGCAGCTGTTTATTTTTAGCAACCACAGCGAAGGAATGACAGCTAAGAACTGACAGCAAATGAGTTTAGCTTTACGGGCTAACTATTTTTCGCTAAGCTAATTTAGCAATGGCAGTTAACTTTTTCGCTATAACATACTGTCCATTTTAGTTGCCAGTTTTAACTTCTTTTTTGATCATGCAGTTAGCTTGGAGGTTAGGAAATCAACTTAATGTATACACTGTATACACATAGTACGCGTGAAGGAGAGTGGATTGTCGATCATGAAATCAGCTCATCTGAGTGCTTTATAGTCAGTTGCAGTAGAAACAATGCTGGCTTTGTAATATGTGTAACAATTTTTTTTTATATTTTCGATATTGCATAATATAAAAAAATTCGAATAATATGGATCTGGAAAATTAAGGGTTTCATCCATTTGTTTATTTTCGCTACCATCTATATTAGTTTTTTCGCATAATATGGATTTCGCAAAACTATTACCTTGAAATTTCATAATAACTTCATCGCCATAACCCCACTTTTGTAAAAGTACGCATATGTCACTCATGATTTCTTCCTGGTAGTCTGAAGATGCGCAGGCGCACTGTGCAAGTGTGCATCCAGGACGATCTACACACATTATTTACAAGTTGTGAATCACAACCCCTGCGAACTTTATTAGCTATCACAGCTAAAACTTGAACAGACATAAGTACTAACTATTAATTTGCAATAATAGCAAACAAGTAATTAGTTGCAACTGTTAACTCCAGACACTCTTGTAAATGTTCTTTAGGTGTTACAGCTAATACTTGTTAACGGTATTTGCTAATTATTTGTTGTGGTAACGATCAAGTCATCGACAAACTCGATTTAAATTTGTAAAGATATTATTTTTTTCCCTGTTCAGAAGTCGTATGTATGTTTAGAAAATTGGAATTTTTGATGTGGATAAAAAGATTCTGGTTGCTTTATGAGTGGGAGAGATTCGAGCGGATTGTGCCATGGACCACATAGTTCCAGTCGAGATTTTTCGAAATACGTGCGATGGATATTTGACATTTATTTATGGAATGTACAGCGAATTCACAACAGTACTAAACGTGTTCTGTTCAAAACTGCAGTTTCAAAAATAAGTTATCAATTAAGGTGTAATTTTGGCTATCTAAAGTAATATTTTTTCCGCAATTACTTTTCATCGGAATTTCTGACCTGGCGCTTCAATTTCTAAAAAGTAAAGTTAGTTGTGTTGCTTAGTTTTTTATCTAAATATTAATGTTTTCGTAATACTAAAAATATAGTTTTAAAATTCTTTTCAAATTTTCATGTGCGGTTTCTTGTGACCGGGGAACAAATTTCCGAAAATCAAAACCCCGAAAGGCTAAAAGCCAAATTTTCAAAAAAGCGAAGAAAATCACGTGTGAGCCATGCTATATCGAAATTTTGGCTTTTCGGTGTGTTGATTTTCGGAACTTTGTTCCCCAGTCATGTGGGGCAGATTGTACCATTTGGACAATTTCCTTAAAGATTATAATCAGGATTTTCATAGATATCACTCCAAAAAAATCGTGTAATCTTATTACGATCAGCATGGGCATGAATGTCATCCACTCTTAACTTTTCATAAGATTTTTCATAAGATGCAACTGTATATTTTACACGTCTAAAACAATAAAGTTTTAAACCCGTCCTTGTATATTTACAAATTTCTAATTTTTGCCATGCCCGACGATAACAAAACAGTTCAAGAAGGGCTTAGAGAATTACTCACGCACAATGGTGAAAGTATACGAACGATCTCTATGATCAACATTGTAAATTTACAACGAAGAGTGGAACTTTAACCTCAGTGTGTAACTCTGAAAGCAGTATTATTTCGAAAATTGTATGACTGAATATTACACTACTATGTAAACTTCAACTGGGCTCTGACCGGAATCCAGCTTGGTTACTATGGCTGAATTCTGGATCCCAATAGGTCGGGCGAAGCTAGGCTTGATTTCATCTAAACCCCTGTTCCTGTTCGGTCCAAATCTAATTCAATCATTAATTGTGTTAACCAGGAGCAGGCTGGATCCCAGCTGGAACTCTATTCTGTAGAAGTCGAATATGGCCAATTGCAATCGTAGCCAATTCAAAGTATCATAGAAATAAGTAAAGATAATTCGAAATTAAGAGAAAAAATTTGAAATAGTCGTTTGAAATTTAGGCTACTCTTTAGTAGATCTAAAGAATGCCAGTTTAAAAGTTAAGTTTAACTCCAATAAGTCAACAGAACAAGGAATTGAAAAAACCAGAAATTTAAAGAAATTTCTTATGTATATATAATCTGTCTCTGTATCCCATTCCATTGCGTCCGTGTAATTTTGCGTGATCAAATATGTTTCTTTTGCTTAAAATGAGTATGATTAGGTATGATTGTAGAGATATATGGAGTCATATCTCAGTTTGGTTTGAAACATCTACCTTACATGATTAAACCTGAAATTATACGCACATTTAAATAATGCATAATAAGGAAGAATTTAATTTTACGATTCGTTAGTCATCTTTCGATAAGTTTCTTATGTAATAAGGTACAATAACAAAAAATATGACCACATAATAACATACTGTAAATCATCAGCAATCGTAACATCAGATCATCATATGCCATACAGGTGACGAAATGTACAATTATTTATTAATTCATTGATGACGGCCTTCTTTAAAATTGTGTTGAATAACATTAAACACGGTTATATACAATAATGTTCATAATTTTATTTAAAAAAAACAATATGGTAGACATTTATATGTCTCCTTCTTATTTTTGCAATGTTGACATATTTTACTCTAAATTAAATTGGAATAGTGATTTAATGGATGTTGAAGATTTTTTATTATTTATTTTTCTATAAACGGTGAGTGTCAAATAATCATTAATTATCAATAACTGTTACACCTTTCGTCTTTTACCATCCGTTATATTCTACTTAAATTGTATTAAAAATTATTTGTATTTCATCTCATTGAAATCTTTATTTATTTTGTATCCATTCCCACTAAGAAAGCAGGTTTTCATTTTTAATAATAAAAAAGTTTAGGATGTCATTTCATAATTCGGCAAATTATTTTTAATATTTATATGACCGTTTGTGGTATTACAGAATCAAGTGATCAGCGTACTATCTGATTGAGCCGTTATCGTTTCATTGAAATAAATGTTGTTATTTTAATATCTAGTAACGAATTTTCTGGACCATATATTTTTAAGCTACCCATTTTTATCATATATGAAAATGTCTAGTCGTAACATTGGGATTGATTTTTCGAAACAAAAAGCGGCACATTTATATGAGGCTATAAGGACAAGGGATGATGAAAAATGAGACAAACTAACATTTTTTGCTTTCTATTTCATTAGATCATTATCCTTTTGTCCGTTTCTTTGAGTTGATGACACTTTCAAAGTTTTCTGCAAATTTTACGTCCTACATAATATATTT